>CM018083.1:11945157-13254157 GCA_008658365.1 Alca torda
CTGATTATCTTAAGTATGTACACTTCAAGGCATGACTGCAGATCGGTCTTTAAATGATCTGCTGTTCAATTCTGTAACTTTAGATTAGTTCAGCCAAATAGTCAGTATGTGAATTGCTGCTGCATCTGAAAAATAAAGACACCTCCGATGTCTGAACTGACTTTAAAAAAAAATTTAGTAGACCTAGAATCAGTTAACATTGAGATTATTCTGAAATTGATCCTATTTTCATAGCTTTTTCCCACACAATCCCTTATTAAAAGTATGCAAAACAAGTCTGGATATTTTTAAAGTGCTCAGACTATTGTATGATGCAAGTCTGACCACCTCATCAATACAGGGAAACTTCCACACACCCTTCATGTTCTCAATCAATTTCTTTTCCATAAATGTTTTTGCTGCACATGTGTGCTTTGTTAAGAACACATATTAATACCAGCTTAAAGCCAGAAACATCTTTAAGAGGTAAGCATAAACGTATGTCTGCAGCAACATCTTGCATTGGATCATATTGTTTGACAGTTCTCCAAGCCTTTTTATATAGTCCAGAAGATGCAGACATATTTATATAAACAGGTTAAAAACCAGGCCACATAATTAGTTTTTCCTAGGTTCTTCACTTAAAACAGCTCACTAAATCACAAGTACAAATAGTGACTTTTATTGCCAAAGCAGTTTATTAAAGAATTTAAGATCAGGAAATAGAACAACAGAATTGATTTTATGAAGTATTTATTACAGGGAAAAAACCCAAGAGGTTTAAGCGATTTGACAGTAAAAATTGCACAGGTTTTTGGTAACTGAGGTTGCTATAGTTTATCAGCTTGGTCAGCTGACCGCTTTCAGTATAGGAGATTTTACTAACCTGATTTCATAAAAATCTATGAAAGACTATAATCACCTCAGCTTTCAAACAAATAACTTGTTTCCCAGCATGCAGGCCACAGAACAAGCCTCTCTGTTTGTCAAAGCATAAAAAAAAACCCCCACACAAAGCAGCGCGAGGAAGATTCAGTTTAAATAATCTGCAGACATTCAGTTCTTTCCACAATATGTAGTTGATGTAACAAAAAAAAATTTAAAAAGAAAAAAAATAATGGTGGTGAATGTGTATGCCAAGCATTCAGAGAACAGGCAAGTAACTGAGGTGATAGAAGCAGGTAAGTTACTGTAGCAGCATCTAGGAAGGCTTTGAGCTTATGAAATGGCATAAACCACATGTTTTTTATTGAAAACAAATAGTCTTGCAAGTCTCACTCAGAGAAATAAGCAATCAGCTTGAAAAAAGGCACAGATATATAAACTTACAATGACCTATAAATATTTTGTACATCAGGGCATATGAACTAAAAAGCAGAACACACAACTTTGTTGCATTTCACCAAAAAGATAAATCCTCTTGGAAAGACAAAAAGGTAGAACAATTCTAACCCTTTATTCAATTTTTTCTCAGCCTGTACCTCATACATGGAGACCAACCTCTGAATAATATTAATCAGGTCTGAAATAAAAAGCTTCAGACACTTCAATTAAGTTGCTACTTCACAAACTTATCATTTATGACTGCACAGCTCAGAGTACATTTTTACCTACATAATGTTTTGCTCTATGCTTTCAGTCAGCTTCTTGTACTGGAAAGGGTTCTTTCTAGAGTACCTTGAACAATTGTAAATAGTACGATATTGCTATCTGTTCCAATTACATGAATTAGGAATGTGGGTTCACTAGGAGTGTTTATGTAACCACAATTTTTTTTCCTTAAACTAATCCCTCTCCTAAAATCTAAACCACGAACCAATATATTAAAAAAAAAAAACCAAAACAACCAAACCCAATCAACTTTCAAGGAAAAAAAAAAAAAAAAAAAAAAAAGAGTTAAACATGTATACTTCCATGAACTTTTTTCAAAGCTAAGGTCAAAAGTTCAAATGAAAATTAAAAAAAAAATTAAGGTCTGAAGAGATTGCATATTATTAGTACACAAACTGTAGACACATTAGCAGTCCAGACTGTTAGGAGACTATTATTTTGCACGTGTTCTACAATACACCAAAAGGCTTTCCACTGCACTTGTTACTTCCAAATGTAAACCCAAACCAAACATGTACATCAGTCCAAAGGATATTTGAGGGCAAAGACCATAAAAGTCTTTGATAGCTCTGCTTTGTCCAATGTAATGGTAAATTACCTCAATAAATACTGCGTCAAGTGAAGAAACTAGCATTACTCTACCTACAGGTTCAGGTACTTAAGAGGCTCACGGACCAAAACTCTCTCAATCAAGTCCAGTTTGGGCTTGTTGTCTTTGCTGCAACATGTGCTGGTACTATAGAAGTTTAGTTCTTCCTGTAGTATCTGAACCAAGTCCACAGTTTTGCCATTAGAATCACAGACTGTTGGCTCAGAGCATTTTACAGGAGCTGGTTGAAGTCAAGTCTTAATAGTGAAGTAAATTCAGAAACACTTACCTATTTGTACTTGTTCTGGCTGGCTCAGTGATACAAATGCTGATGTATCATCAATCCACGAAACCTGAATGTTACCTAGAAAAAAGAAATTATTATGACTATTTTTATCTCACGCTTAGTCACAGATTTTATCTGATGTGCCATGACGTGAAAGAAGATAGTCAACTAAGAGTAACTTCACCTGAGAAGGCTTTTGTCCCCTGTAAAGGGGCGTAATGCATACACAGATGTACGCAAGCCTGGCACTGTTCAGAAAGCAGTGACTGTTAGGGCTGCCTCTGCATCCTATATACCCTTAGACCCACTAGAGTAAGGACCAAAAGGAAGAGACACATCTAATACCTTTTTCACCTGCTTCTTCATAGTGCCTTTTTTTTTTTTTTTTAAATGTTGTAACAATTCAAGTAATCTTTGAGGTTTTTTGAGTCCTCCTTTCACGTGTTCTATACAATTCTACAACAAAAATTGAAGCCATTTTTTCTGGGAAATTTCATCTCTGTACCAAAATAAAGAACAGCTCTTTGGGTTTTCAAACCTATCCATCCTTCAGAACTCCAGCCTTTCCTAAAGACACAGCATGGACAAGCTCCAGTTACCACTCACTGTTCCTTTACTAGTACAGACATCCAAGATAAGAAATTCCAGTACAGGGGGACAGGGAAGTGGAGAACTCCAGTTACTGCAACACTCTAAATCTTCAAACTCTGGTTTGTTTGGATCAAGCTATACACCATTTCCTGAATATGCAATGAAAACTTGAGTAAATATGAAGACAAACGCACAAAATCAGGGACCTCATTTGGAAGCTGTGACAATGGAATAGTGACTGGAAATAAGTTCCTCCATTCATCACACAGTCTATTTTCTATGTGAACGGCTTAAAGCGTCACATTAGGCACTAAAAGAGCTCATAATCAAGCAAAAGTAGAGGAAAGGATTTCCATTCCAGACACAAGGCCTTATTATAGTCTGAAACCCATTTACATCTCCTGTCGTCATTTAAGTGCTCTACTGTTTGTACGATTCAGATATTGAAAATTGGTGCAATTTTTTTCAGACAGACTAGGAAATCAAGTTATATATACTGTTACACCATCATTTAACCTTCAGACATTACAAGGTTAAAAACAATGAAGCAAAATGGCTTAAAATGCATTTTATTTTCAGATGTTTAATCTATTTAAATGTAATTTAGCCTACAGGTTACAAGGTTATAGAAGTCTCTTCTGAAATCCAGCCAGATAATAAACACATTTTCTAATTATAAAAAATAAAGGCCTAGTTAGATTTAGTTTGCATGCTATACCTTTGAGTAGCCAGCTGTTTTGGACTTTAAATTATAATAATTTTGATCATTGCCAAAAACATAATTAATTCAGTATGGTTTCTGACATTTCCCTATACTAACGGGCTAAGGCTGCTATTAAGAAGAGCCTACACTGAGAAGTTAAACATTTGAATTTATTTAAACACTTTGTAGGCAAATAAATTCAATTTCTAATAATTCAGTCTTTGAAGAACATAGATCTTTGCTGCCTATGGGTAGGAGTCTTTACTGTAGGGAGAATATGCTCTTGGCAGGACACTTAACATTTCATGACACAGGAAAAGCCCAAGCTGATTTATGGTTGCAACTCAAAATTGTAGTGCATTTGGTAGGACCCCAACACCAAGCTTCCTTTTAATATTAGAAATTACTGCACAATTTAACACTATTCCAAGTGCATTGACAAGTTATTGCTCTGAATTTCTTTGAGTATCAAGTCCTCCCTTTTCTCATTACTAATCAGAAAATTTTCTAAACAATCATTTGAGGCACCTGAGACCATACTCTTCTGTAATTCTTCAACATGGAAGTGCTGTCCAGATTCTGTCCCTTTCCTATATATTTAGTTAATTAATTCCATATCTACCCTGAACAGACCAAAAGAAAGGTTAGAAAGAAAAGTTATCGTGAACATCTTCCAATTGTGCCCTTAGTGTAAAATATCAAAGAGGATCAGCGATGAACTAAAATCTCCTAAAGGAGTTCAGCTACTACTCAAATGGACTTCAGTGCCCATGTTTTCACTAAGTACCAATTAAAGCTAAATAAAAAAATCCAACCTATTGATGGCACAACATTTCAGTATCAGATACTTATTCACTGCTGCAGAAAGGCTGCTGCCCTCTAAAAGGCTTTGGTATTTTAGATAATTAAGGGTTTCAATACATGCCAAAATACACTGCCTTTATACTCAGATTTATGCATTTTAAATATGTAATTTCAAGCACAAGTCAGACATTAAATAGTGGACACTGAGCTGTAATTTGCAGAGAACTGCAACAAATGCTCTTACGGAACTCTCCATGCTTAAACGATACTCTTTTCAGACTATGTCGCATTTCATTATCATTAAGAAATGAGAATTTAAAAGAGGTAAGATTAATAAATTAGATCATTCAGCAATATCGCTAAGCACTCAGTAAATATTGTGCATTTCAAGAGTATGGTGAAAGGGCGATAAAGATCTGAAGAACAAATGCATCTGCATTTGAAGTTCAATATTTAGCAATCAACATAGCTGCATGCCAACTTACTGCAAGGCTAATCCAAATAAGCCATATACAGCAATGTAATAGAATACCAGCTCTAGAGAAATAAAACAGAAGATTTCTCTCTCTACACTTCAATACTTTGAAGAACACCATTGTTAGCCTATATGATCCCTTGTCTATTTGCTACTACGTGCACTGTCAAACAATGTCCCCTGCTAAAAGAAGGGGAACGTCAAGTAAAGAATTATCAAGTGAAATAAAACACCTTCATCCAAATAGGAGAGGAAAATCTGATCTGTTGCTTCTGAGATGAAGGTGCAAAGTAATGTGTTTTTTTCCTATAAATAAGTTTGAAAATTCTCTCTGTATAAGCACAAACATGCAAATAACATTAAAATCCACAGAATAAAATGATACTGGTGGATTATGTCAAGTCAAACAGATTTTCCTTCAGTTTTTATACCACAATGACCAAAGGTATGGAAAGGTTTCTGTATAAGAGCCTAAGTAAACTAGGACTGAGCCTTCAAGAGAAAAATCTAAGGAAGATGCCTATACGTGTCTATGGGGAAGATAGGAGAACATAAATTATATGAAAGACGTACAGAGGGGTTTCAACTTTTCATTATAAAACAACTAAGAAATCTAATAAAATATAGAAAAGTTTTAAAACCAAAATAATTTTTCACATAATGCTTAACTGCAGTTTGTGAACTGCCATCAAGTGCTGTGGATGACAATAATATATATGGGATAAAGAATAATTTTTAGAATCACTTACCAAAAGGCTGTGAAAGGCAAGTGTGCCTCTATCTCATGAGTCCCTAAGTTATAGATTGCTGGAAGGTAGGAAAGCTCTTTTACTTTAGCTCTTTTCTTACACATTTCCTAAACAACTGTTAGTGCCAATTAAACACTTAGGATAGCTATTAGGACTACATGGACCTTCATTTAACCAAAAAATGTTTATTAATATATTCTACTTTCTTACAATTAAAAAAAAGTAAATTGACCACACTGACCCCACGATAGAAGTGCTAATAGTTACTGGACACTGACTGCATCAGACAACAGAAATAGCTGAAGCTTTTAGTCTATGAGCAAGGATTGAAGCACATATTAAACACAAAAAACATTTTTCTGGTGAATAATTGAGAAGGGTTAATAGAGCTTCCACCTTTCTGACAGGAGGACAAGGTACAAAGAAAGCAAGAACAGCTGAAGGAAACATTGGCATGAGAAGGAGGAGGAAAGGCCAGAAATGCACAGAGAAAAATAGGATTAAAATTTAAAAACCCTCCAAAAACAGCAAAAAAAGAAACAACAATAACCAACCAAACAAAAAACCCACACACCACAAAAAAAAAAAAGAACAACCAAAAAACCTCCACACCCAAAAAATTCCCACAAACTAAAAAATCAAGACTCAAAGCTCACATGTCTACATGAACATGAGCTCAGGAGAATACTTAATATACATATCATGTGCTAGAAGTTTTCCTTAAACCAGATTGTGCACCTTTGAAAGGGACATTTTTAAAGCTCCTTTTTTTTTTCGTAATTTTTTTGGTTTTTTAAAGTTAAACTGAGTTTGCAGTATGGTGGTTAACGGGAACAGATGTCACAGTGCATGGAACTTGTAAATGAGTCTCAAAAATGTATTTAAGAGTCACTTAAAACTCACCTATGTAGTACCTTGGACTACTGAGCAAGATTTAAACACACAAAAGACTGGTTACATTTTAAGAGTAATTTATGCATCCTCAAGATCACTATGACTCCATGAACTACATCAGTGTTCACCCCCCTGTTAACGACAACTCTCACGTTCTCACAAAATACAATGCATAGGTTTGACTCCACTCACTTGCAAAAACTTGACATAGTTTTTATATTTTATAGTATGTGTTTTAATTAAGGCCCACCAAAAGACAGTCATTTAAGTAGAAGTGAAGGCTATGCACAAAAGCTGTATTCCAGCAAATGCTATTTTGATACTTTCATATTTCATATCGGCATGACCAAATAAACTACACAAATTTAAGATTTTAAAGTGTTTTAAGAGACTGCACAGTACTGCAAGTACTTGTACAGTGAAACTACATTCACCCATGGGACTGTAAAAACATCTTGCATGAACAGGTGTCCGCTTGGTATGCATGCAGTACTGAAAGACTTCAGAATCATGAACACTCCTTCTAGAGTAGCAAACGTAAAACAGTTCCAAGTCTGACACTGCAGCCCCTTCAGCTGTTTCACTGCTTTCATTCCAAGCTTCATGGAAGATTACAACTCTGCTTCAATACACACTAGGCTAAAACAAATTCAAAATATTTCTTCTATAAAGTCAGATTAATGTTGCTATTCAATTTAACAGTTGATTTTTATTCCAGGCAAAAGTTTAATTTAAAAACACTTTTGTTTAACTGGTGTATTAAATTAGGATAATTCATGTCTGTTACTGCCATAGTTTTGGGGCTTTTGGCAAATAACTTAACCTCACATTGCACCACTCTCTGTCTCTCTGTCCTGCTACAACTGAAAAAGCATGGGTACTCCTCAAATTTTGGAAAGAATAATCTGCAGTTTGTTTTGAGATAAAGCAATAAAACATAAAACAAAATGCAGATTAAGTACTACCCAAATACAAGGAGTTTGTAAATACAGGCATGAAAGCATTCAGCTCTGAAATCTGGAGAAGCGAGAAACAGGAATTTCAAAATTGAGTAGTATTTTGAGATGTGTAAGTGTGACCCCTGGTGGTACTGATCTGTGCTCGCGTTTCACACCACTCTGAAGGGAAGGAGCTGATGAAATAAAAACAATTATAAGGCCAAGTCCTTAAAAACCTATAGAAACCATGTCCAAACTGCATTGGTTCTTACCCTTGTAATAGATAACTCTAGAAGAATCTCAGTAGCTTTCTATGCTCTCACATTCTAGACTTCCCAATCAGGAATATTAAATCCTATTCAGAATTATACTGGTGCCAAGCTGCAGCACAGATCAACAAGTCAGAAGGAACTAAGTGAATTTTATATAGGTCCAGAGACCCCGCACAGACTACCAAGTCACAGCTCTAGGTGAAGAGGAGAACAGTATTGTTCTGTTAACTGGCATGGTAACACACAGCAAGCATAGGTGTGACAAGACTGAGCACACTGAAGGAACGACTTCAATCCTTTTACTGGTGATTAAACATCCTTATGGATACCACGGCAATTATTTCAATGGAGGTTAGGTTCAGGTTTGCCCTGAATGTTTGCCATGCTACAAACTCTGACATAAGTCATTAAATGTGGTGCATAACAAGTGACAGGACAAGAGTTTAGTGCTGGACTTGAGAAAGTGATCCCCCCCAGTAAACACTTTGGTAAATAGCTTGCCTTTTTTTTTTTTTTTTAAGCAATTTCCCATTAAAATCCTTACAACAGAATTTGAGGAAGACAAGATGCCTAAATGTCTATTATATGTAACATTTAATAAGCTATTTTCAATAATGTATTTTAAGTATTGCAAGCAAATATCTGTGGGAAATCATGCAAAAAGGTATTTTAGTAAGAGCGATAATTTTTGTTTTACATTCAATGTTTTAAGAAATGGAAAAAAGTTACCACTGGAAAAAAAAATAGAAAAAACACAAACAAAAAAAACCCAGAAAAATAATTCAAAATTATTTACAAGCCCAAAGGATCTCTTTTGAAGCATTACCTTACCTAGCAATAAAAATGAGAAACCAATCTGCAATAAAAATCTTGGAAACAACATCCAACACAGGATTCTAGGAAAGTTCATTCTTTTCCTGATTTAGGGACAAAAATCATAACCACTGTTTTCTGCTGCAAGAGTGAGGTATTAGAAGATGACTGTCAGTTGATGAGCACCTCTGTGTCCTTACATTATATACTAATACTTAGTAGAGGAACAACAGGACTACCAGTCCCCAGTCGTTAGATAGCTTTTTTTGCTGTTTCTTCTGACTTGGATCGTGTTCACAATCTTGGAATCAATTTGACTATTTTCAAGCTTTCTTGCTTGCCTAGACTCACACAAGTTAGTGTCTGGCTTTAAGCAAACTGCAGGATGAACCTTATTCCCAAAATCTTGGCCTTTCACACCAATCCCCATTCCCTTTACCCACCTACATAAACTCTTACCACCTTTTCCCAGGAGAGGCTGTAAATAAAAGGTTCAAAGGGCCACAATATTCAACAAGCACCACATAATATTTATAAAGAACAGTTCATCAGGGTGGACATTTTCAACACATCATTACAAAGTCCACAGGACACCATTCAAAAATTACAAAAGGCAATTTATCATTACCTATACTAGAAGTAAGTCTGCATCCACAAATTAAAAATAACAAAGAAAACCAGAGGTACTTGCTAAAGACAAAGAGGGAAAAAAAAATATATATAGGGAAGAACAGACTGTATCACTCACCAAAGGCACTGAAAAGCTGGTAAAGGTCACTAGTCTTCCACTCTTTGGGAAACGTAACATGAAGAACATGATCTCGTTTTGGCTGCACTGCGAAACAATAAAGCATTTGTTAAAATAAGAGTCATTACTGGTATCTTTAGAATATCCTAAAAAGTTATCCGATATGGTCATGTAGCTATTTTTTTTCCTTTCCCTTTTTTTTTCTTTTAAAATAAGAAAACAGGCCAAGATCTATGAAACTACATCAGGCATCAACAAAAATGTGCCTGCAATTATGCATGAAATAGACAACCTAAATCCTACTAGCTCATCTGCATAAGAAATTGAAACAGCAATACATGCAGTGGGAAATGCCCACAAATCCAGTCCTTCACATCCTTTGCACCAAGTTCAAGGGCAGAAGAAAAAAAACTCTTGATGCTCCAGCTTTAAGAAATTCTGAGTAATAATTCAATGTCGCCATTTTTCCGTCAATAAAAAACTTACTGTGAAATAATGTTCAGTTGTCATATAACATTAGGTACAAGGTAGAATATACAGACTGACAGACTTTTTTTTTTTTTAATTAAAAACTACACCAAGAAGAAATAGCATATGAAGGCCAACATCTGAAGAAATAAAGCAAAAGATGTCTTTGGTGTACACTGGAAGTTATTTCAAGCTTTGTGAATCTGAGAGAGAGAATCCAAGTCAAACTTCTGTATGAGGTAAGAGTACAGCAGAATTATCACTATACGTCTGCCTTACTTTTACACACTTCCTCCTACACACCTGGTTTTGGTCATCATCAGAGGCAGCCTACTGCACAAGATGGACCTTTGACCTCTCCCAGTAAAGATCATTTGTACGTAAGAAACCACCACAATGTACGTGCTACTGAAGTTCCTTTCACTAGACACCTGAGCTTTCAGAACCTGTGAATTCCTGTAACATTTTAAAAGCAAGCAAGTGGAATACTATATTTTAACATGCAAAGACACTGGAATCTTTTCCATTTTCATATGAAACTATTTACAAGTCATTAATTGAGCCTCTCCATAGGTATCTGCAGAGATTTATGTTTTTATGCTTGACACATTGCTAGATCTTCCCTTGTCATTTTACTTTTGCTGTTAGACAGAGGCTGAACCATTAAAGTGGAGTGTTCCACTTTATAATTTACTGCTCCAGTTTGTTAAAGGTTACGCAAAGGTTAACTACGCACAGCTTTATACGATCAGATTTTAACCTGACCACCTGGAACACCCTCAGGAAGAGCTTCTCTCTTCTTTGGGTATAGAGATAGAGGGACTGACCTTTCATCTTAGAACCACCCTCATGAATTCTTTTGCGATGCAAACTTTTCTAGTTCCCGATCTCCTTAGCTTTCAGCATTAAAATAGGAGAGTTTTTAAGGTGGATCTCATTTATGGAGCACATGTGTCCAGAACAGGACCACCAACCACTTGTTATTGCTATATCTGACTTTCATGTGTACTTGACCCCCTTACACAGGGGCAAACCTGTTAGGCTTTTTTTGACACATTTGGTTAAGATGCAACTTTGCGCTGTTTACTGATGAAAGCCTTGTGGATTGTTAATTTCATAAATACAGTTAAGCATTAGCAATTACTACTATTTAGTTATGACTAGTAATAACAGAAAGTGGTAGTGTCCTCAGCCTGGTATGTACTTCATAGTAAACAGCATGTACAATTCCAGGTGTAACTGTTCCACAAGGCAGGCTTCATTTTTGCATGAACTTGAAAACTTTGCTTTCAACAGCTACAGCTTCCCAAGTTGATAGAACAGATTTTTATGCCTTTTAAGCCTTCCCACCCCCGCCCAAAGGGTTAACAGAATTTTTATTCCCAAATAATTTTTTAACATCTTGTTTGAACTCAATAGAGCACAATAGTTACTTAGAGGCCCCTAAAATTCAAGTTCCTAACCAAAACATGTCATGAAAATAGGACAGAGATTTCCAAATGCATTTGTCTTCCAAGGAAGAGATTGCAGCATGAACTCAATTATAGTATTTAAAATATGGAGGAAAAAAATCTTCAAAAAAGCACCATTATGCAAGTACCAACAGTAAAAATAATACAATTGTAACTCAGCATCTCACAACAATGAAATATTGAATACTTATTGAAGTCGGGGAAAATAAATTTCATAAGTTTTGAGTAAGTACTTGTTTTGCTCCACATAGGTAAAGAACCTAGTTTTTCAGTTGCAAAAAAATGGAAGACCAGAATATGACCCTGTGCTAAATTGTAACATGATGTCGAATTAGTTGGTCAGCAGAACCCATGCAGCTTAGAAATAAAAGTGACATTGGAGACAGGTATGCAGGAATATAGCCTTTTCCAAATGAAACAGTATTAACTGAAGATGTTATAGCTGCCAGCCTCCAGCTACTTGTGATTTGCTTGCAAATGCTTTAATCTGTTTCTCTCAAAACAATCTGGGTTAGCATGAGTTTATTCGAAACTCCCTGCTCACAAATTACAGGTTTGCATTAGCACCTGAGCGTCAGATTGGAAGGAGACACAAGCAGCTAAAGAAAGCAATCCTGTCATGAGCACAGGGAAAGTCTTATTCCTTAAATGTGCTACTTCAGAAGCAGAAAAAGACAGAAAATTTTTAAGCACCAGAATTCAGGTTTTTTGGCACTATACAAGCCAAACACCAAAACCCCACAAGTTGTCCTAACAAGCCAATGAAGATCAATTAACTGCTGTACAGCCTACTGAACAGGTGGCAATTCAAAGGTTAAGTATTTGCAATCCAATAGCAGACAACTGTAACAACTCCAGTTTCAGCCGTTATAACAACCTTTTTGTATTGATTAGAGAGAAGAAACTACTCCTAGCCATCCAGTATCGGTTTATTCTTAAATTCACTTTGAATCCTCTATTAAACCTCTATACCTTCTACCTACTCAGGTGAGAAATATTTGATTCATATTCTGCTTTGCAGTCATTTTGTGTAGCAACTTCATTCTTTTGAAAGGAGTTTTTAATACATGGAACAAAATTAAAGTCATGTTCACATATTCAATGCTATTTGATGCTATTCAATACTATATGTTACCGAACTCCATTATTTCTGGAAAAAATGCACAAACTAGCTAAAACACTACAGGACAAACAACCTGACAAACACAACATAACTTATGACAGTCACCTAGTTATCTGCGCCTCACCTTTTTTTTTTTTTTTTTTTTAAATAAAGTCTCCAAGTATAAGGCCACATTTCTGTGGTAGATATTCTTTGCGTGGCTTTACTTCTCTGTAAAAATGTCCTTATAGACAACAACCAACCTGACAGCTTCATCAACCTACAATAGCGGTTAAATCTCAGAATAGAAATGAAAGTTTCTGAAGCAGCCAGCCAAACATGCCAGCCTAGATGTACTTTCTGTTTTGAAGCTTAGAAAGTCTCCCTGGTTCAGATTCTGCTGTTAACATCTGCATCAGTCTGTTCTACAGGAATGGCTTTCAGATAAAAGAGGCAGACTTTCAGAGGCAGGCGCTTTTTTGGCAACTCTTCTTGGCAAAGTATCAAAACAATCCTGTAAGTTGGCTAGCAAGTGGAAGTAGCATCTTTACAGCTTAGTAGCTTTGGCATTCTCTCAATGACCTGAAGTATTTATCCATTCTTCCACTCAATATCAAATGGTGGGGGAAAGAAGTATGCAACATAATTAGATAACCATTCTAATAGAGCTGCAGAGCCAGAGCTCAGTGATCTGATCACCTAAATGTATTTAAAAATTAAATGTATGCCCTTACAGCATATATTTTCCTCTCCAGTAGTTACTTCCATCTTTCTAGAACTGCGTTTGTTACTATTAAACTAGCATCTAATAAAGGGTCATACTCCAGTCTGAGCTTTCCAACGCATGGAGTGGAAAATGTCTTCACATCAATACTGCTTCCAGATGGGTATCAATTTTAAGACATTCATGTATCTGACTTCACAGTATGAAATCAAGCTTTCATCTAGTCGAGGACTAGACTGAACTCCAGGGCTTCATATTTTTGTAAGTCAAGGCATCAGTGGTAACACTCATCTGAAGTTTTCTCCCTCATAGTGTAACATCCCATAACAGTAAGGACCTTTTTGTTAGTAAAATCTGTTTTCATTTAAATGTATTAGCAACTTATTACAGCCCCAGGTCTGTAACCTGAAATAACTTGAAATGTAAAAATATTTCAAGTAATATTTTTCCATTTATGTAATCACAGTCTCACATGGCAAAAGAATTCTGATGTTTTGACTGAAGTTAAGTAAAGGTACCGCCACACACAAACTGCGAAGGAAAGTGGACAGAAGATTTTCAGAACCGTTTGCTATTCACTAGTTTGTATCCTGTATTTACTGCTGGGGTGAAGCGAGAGCGGGAGAGAGTCAAGACCCCGCTTTACATGTTGTATGGTATGGAAGAAGAAAGACCCAAAATAACCACAAAGCTGTTAACTTCAAACTCTGTTACATTTAGTTATAATAGTTTATTCTAGTCAATCCCCTTTATAAGGCAGATTCTCTGATGAAAGTTGAAGAACTTACAGTTTTACTATTTCATTCAAAAAAAAAAAAAAAGGGGGGTGCTTTTAGATCATTTGATAAGCGGCTAATAACCTAAACACAGCTGATGCCCCATGCTTTTGATATACGGTAGTTGATCTTCACACTTCCTCCTCCAGAAAATTTGTCAGAATGGCAGTAAATTTACAATGCAATAAGCTACTTACAGTCTGGTCCTTCCAAATTGAGATATGGTATGTCCATTACTCTCATAAGAAATAGCCTGAAGCAAAACGGAAAAGCACCATTAGCAAATTTCTGCCGAAAGACCTTTTAATAAGCTTTCCTTCTTATAGTTTTTTAGATGTTGCTTCTGAAGAAGCAGAATTAATCATCCCAATCATATTTTAGGCTATGTTAAAACAAACAGACCCTCTAATTAAGTCCAATCCATTATCTGACAATCCAGATTCAAAAAGTTACTTGGCATCATGCTAGTAATTTTACTTATTCAACAAAACAAGATCAAAGTGTTTAGAGGCTACAGACAGATCACGTGGCCAGAGGTCTATTCCTCAATATACAACAATGTCCTAGGAAATCTGAGGTATTTTGAGACAGCCAGTTGGAAGACAATTGTTTCTGTGGCAAGTCAAGTAAAATAAGGAGAGCAAGGCTGTGACCATGCCACTTCACAGCAATGCATAAGTAGTCTAAAGTAGTCAACGTTCTTCCTCTGCACTGAACTAGGATGAAAGTTTTCACAGCTGCGTGATGAACTATGGAGAGAAACTGATGCAGCTGAAAAAAGAAAAGGCATCTTTTTAAACCCAGATCAGTTTACCAATCCAGCTCAGTAACCAGTACAGCCACACGTGGCTGAAAGCACAAGGACAGCAATTGTTTACTCCTACATTGTGACTGAAGTTACCAGTCAAACTGCAGAAGAGTACATTGATGTTCTTTTGCAATAGTTTTGCATAAAAAAATAGATTAATATAGAAAAGCCAAGGGAGAAATTAACTGATTTGCAATACATGCCAGAGAACCTAGCTCCCTGGAGAGACATTTTCCACAAACATAGCACAAAACCAAACTCTGTGCACATATGTCAAATTTTGGTTTCTGACATCCCTTTGTATGAAAAAAAATAAATTTCTAAGATAATTCATATTTCTACAGACCATCATGCTATTCAGCTCAATAAAACATAGTGTTTTAATTTCTCTACACCTCTT
The DNA here is from genome assembly GCA_008658365.1 of Alca torda. Lineage (NCBI taxonomy): Eukaryota > Metazoa > Chordata > Aves > Charadriiformes > Alcidae > Alca > Alca torda. Next base: position 11,960,360 of record CM018083.1, read on the forward strand.
TCACGCCCTGTATCCAGCTACATCAAAAGAAAAAAAACAATATTCAAACAACCCAAGGAGATCCAAAATAAAATTGTCATTAAAAGCTTAGGAGGGTCTTGCAGGTGGGGGAAGAGAGGTATGGAAGAAGAGATGTTGCTCTAAACAAAACAAGTCAAAAAAATTCAAATCAGCTCCAAAGCATATAACACAATACAGCATCCAAATTATACACGTAAGAATTTAGATATTACGATATAAGAAGTCCCATCATCTCAACTCCTAAGTGTTCATCAGGGATTACTCACAGCACATTGTTCACATGATTTTTCAAAGATGTTGTATATACAACGAAGCATAAAGATTACAGAAATGCACCTCTGGAATTCTTGGCTTATTGAGTTGTTTATCATATAACTTACTGCATTATGCCTAAAAGAGCCAAACAACCCTAAGGCAAAGTCTGTTTTTAATCAGTTCCACTCCTACAAGTTGAAACTAAAGATTTTACCTACATTCATCATTAACCTATATGAACATTAACTTATATGCTGGCCTCCACTCTTGAATGGCAAGCCAGGAAGTTCCATAACTTTGCTGACATAATGAAAGAAGTCAAAATAACTACTGAAAAAAGTATTACTGTCCTTTGAAGGCTGAGTTTGTAAAAATCAAAGCTTGATTTTTCAGTTTTAAGATTATTCCCACTGTTCACATTAGTGACAAGTCAATTCAAACAAAGAACATTTCCAAAATCCTATCTTGAAATTAAGACTTTATAAGCAACCCAAAGAATCATAAAGTGGTCTGCTTTAGAGAACATTTCCAAGACTATCTTGACAATAGTTCAAACTGAGAACGCTGCTTCTAAATAATGGCCTTATAATAAACTACTCTGTTCAGCTCCTTTCAGGAAAAACTTTTGTGACAGATAGTATAACTTTCATTTGTTTAGCTTACTGTTTGCATGTTGTAGTTTGTGTTTTGCTTGAAGAACATGACTACAGCACAAAGGAAAAGGTTTCCTTGTTCTGACTGCTGCCCACAGGATCAGGTAGAACTTCTGGAGGAAGGAGGAAGATAGTTTTTTTTCTCCCCAGGAGGAAGAGAGGATGCTCAGCTAGGGAAAGCTTCTAGACCACAAACTAGAGAAAACTAGCTGTAGCAGGAAACTAGCTGGCAGCCTGAGCATACCTGCAAAAAAGCTCCAGAAGCAACATACTTACTAGGGACCTTAAGATAACTAGGTAAATCGCACATGCCCTGGATGCTACTTAGGTGCTAAACAGACCAAGTGCTGGAAATAGCAATCTGGTCTGCAAGGACAGAGCAAAAGACTTGTTCGTTTAAATATCCAACAGCTCCGACTTCTGACATGTAATAAAATCTTTTTTTCTTTTTTTTTTTTAAATAACTAAATAAATGGGGTTGTCTTATTCTGATTTGTTATTTTGTATTATAGTAAAAAAAAAAAAAAGCTTTAAAAACACAAGCCTTGGCCTGCCCACTATAAGCAAAACGTGAGACAATCTCATCTCCAAGCTCTGACTGAGGTAAGGTGGCAGATGTTAGAATATGGCAAAGATTCTAAGATCATGTCAAAGTAAGACATGGCAAGTCTTCCAGGATTTAAAAATAATATAATAACTTTTCTGAAATGAGAAGCTACAAGTTCTGAATAATAACAGAATGGATAAACTTCCTTTTTTTTAATTATAAACAGTAATTTTCAGTTCTTGCTTAAAAAAAAAAATCATGCTGTTGTTCTCCTTACAATTGTATGGTAACTTTCCCTTTTGTTATAGTCAGGCAGTGTTAACTCTGAAGCCAGAATAGACTCAAAATGCCCATTAGAAGAATGTCACATTTGAAGTACACAATTAACTTGAAAAAGCTTAAATTTAACCTATTATTGTTACAGTTTTAGAAGTTTCAGTTCGTAGTTGTTGCAGATATGCATCTCTAGAAAGAACTGAAAGCATTTTGGTTAATGATTGAAAAAATAACCCTCTCAATTGGCATCTGCTAGTTGGCATGTACGTGCACTGGTGTTACAGAAAACAACCCTGTGATAAATCCTATCTTAAAATGAAGTTATGCTGATCAATTCTATCATCACCTTCACATTCAAATCAAGCAGTCGCTGCAGGTCTGTGTTCAATCTAAGGGATGTACACAAAATTTATAACGTCTGCCGGAATATATGGAGTTACTGCCTCACATCTCAGTGTCACGAGAATCTCCTAACTGCTGTCACTATAGTAATTTGGTTACCAGACCAATGAAAGCTGAAAACTATTGATCACAATTATTCCCTCATTTGTGTGGGCATCTGAAGCTAAAATAATTACTCTTACTAACTCCTATATGATAGGATTTGAAAGGATGGAATTTGTCCTGAATTTAAACAAACAGACTAAAGCACTGGGGGATTTTTAATTTCCCTTTACATGTAGAAGCTCCATAAGGTAAAAATCTACAGACTGAATATGCAAAGAATCAAATCCATGCATAAGTACTAGATTTTTTTAAGTCTTACTTCAATTTGTTCAAGTAATTTGCATGACGATCCAATTCAAAAACAAAATACCGATCATAGCATCATCCCATGAACTACTAATCATATGTATTTATTATGCCTTCTTAAAAATGGGTCACCTAATAATGTTAATACAATAGCTTTGTGTTATTTGTATTGATATTACAGTAGGGATAGTTTAGTTTTCCCAGACTGTTTAGCATACTCAGTTTTAACTATCACCAGTTCCTGAATATCCTACAACAAAGAACAGCTGACCAGTTTTTCTTCAGTTCCACTATTCTCAAAGCTTACTCCAAAAATAATTTTCTAAATTGTAAACATATTCTCAACACTGGCATGGACAAGACCATTAAAGCAGTCCAAATTCTCTTCTAAGTGTCTTCTACGGGTTAGCAGAAAGTAAACCATTACCTTCAAAAGAAAAGGTATTTACTTTACAAATCCTGGCTTCTGCAGCATTACTAGTGTGAACTAGAAAGCCAATCAAAATTCAAGTGTAAAGAAAAATGCAGTTAGCCATTGATTCTGAGGTTAGAGATAAATATTCTAAGGGTAGTGTTGTATTTCCACACTTTAGCAGGGCTTTTAATAGCTACTTACTTGTTAAAAAAAGGTTCAACGAGTTCTGATCTAGCAGACACATGGTTTTTCGGAGGACTGAGGAATGAACCTGACGAATGAAGAAGAAATTCAGTATGTAATAAGCAGCTACACATAGCACTAAGGAGGTTTGAAAAAGACTACATAGATACCCAGGAAATTAGCCATGGAGATGAAGCACAGTCCAGTAATGTAAGCATCATATCCTGCTTCATGAAGTTGTTCAGAAGCCGTATCATAACTTGGAAACCCTTCTGCACTTTCTGAGGAGAAAAAACAATTTATAAACATTATCACAGAAATTATGGTAGCCCCGTATCTTTACCCACACACTCATTTTGTCAGAGCAAACATTATTTGGGTAAGCTTCTATGACTTTCAGAAGTTCTGAAATTCCAGAAGTTCTGAAAAGAGCACAGTTATGCTTTGTATTTTTAAATAAGAATAAGCTCCTAGGATAGAAACTCTTTCCTATTAAAAGACTGTTAATTCACAGACCTACTTAGCCAAAATGGAGTATTAATTCTAACAGAATGACAGCAGGATTCCCCACACAGCATTTTTTTTCTTGACTGTCTTTCATTTAAAAGAACAGCCATTCAAACTAACTGAAAACTCTGTTAACCTGTTTGCTAACCATCTGATTGACCTATGGTGAGATTTTTCAAGGTATTTAAATGATGAAGATGGAACTAAGTGATTAAAGGATGTCTTTATTGACAACTTTTTTATTGACAATCATGCTTGGTGTTTATGTGAAGACCTTGAGAAGTATCCCTTGAATCACCTCTGAAATGGGACCCTTAACAGGCACTGCTCTGAGAGAAGTGTCCAAAAGTGCCTAAATCTCAGTAACAGAGAAATCAGTACACATCACACTTTTTTCTTTATCATTTAATTTTTTCTCACTCCCAACATCGAAGTTGTAACCTCTGTAGCCAGCTTCTCAACTTCTAGAAAGCTGGCTCATTTTCCTCTAGAAGCTATACTGAGAAAAGGACTGGAAGAACAAAGCTAACTGTTTAAAAAGCCAGAATCATGACCCTTACATTAAGGTCCAGATTGAAAAGTTAACTCTGTAATTCCATTTAATTTATTGCATTCTACCATAGCAAAAGAAGATAAAACAGTGATGAAACATAACCAGGATTTAAAACTGCAATAAAAAAACCACTAGCATAACTTGTACAATGGAAATTTGTAAGCATATATACTTGTTGTATTTTGTAAAAAGAAACTTGAATCGAAATTTTATATACAAAGGCAGAGTAGCAAAACATCAGGCCTTTTTTTCAGATGAGCCCTTGTATCATTTATTTAAAAAATAAAGCTGTCTGAGATTCAGACAACATTAAGCTATACTGGCCGAGCTGAAAAGGACATTTCCTAGTGCTTATTTTTTTTTAATAGATATACATCCAAAAGAAAACATAAATGAACAGTTAACAAAAGTATTCTAGTATTTTTAAATATGCTTTGCTTTGAATGTTCTGAACCACATTAATAATCTCTGATTAAACATTAAGACTTCGAGTCAGTTAACCATTACGGTCATATTTTGCTCAAGAAAAAAAAAGTTGGTAAAATTATTGTTTTATATTGTGTCAGCAAAAATAGTACCTAACAGCTGCCAAATTGTGTTACATCCTGAGAAGAAGCTACAGAGGATACGCCTCTAAAAGGTCTGCATGCAATTAATGTACACTCCATAGGCATGGTATTACTTAGGTCTAGGCACCAATGAGCTCCTGCTCATTGTCCAAGAAGATTGTAGATTATCCATTTTATTATCTCTCCTGTTACTAGAGATTAAGTGCGTCTGCTCTGCACGTTCAGCAATATAAAAACGTATCACTCATCTTGTTTTTGACTAAGCATTGAGACTTACCCTTCCAATATACTCCACTGTTCAGTATTGCCCTCCCTTTTTTAAATCAGCAGCTTAAGAAAAATTCCAGAAGTTTGAGATAAGCTTGCCCTTTGATTAAGTATCTTTCATTGACCTCAAAGTAGAGAAAGCTCTCAAGGAACTTTAATAATTTCTAGAACACACATGACTAGTCACTATTGCACAAGTTTTCTTGGTTTGGTTTGTTCAAGTGCTTAATTAGAGCACTCTGGCTTTGATCTGAACATTAATAACCAAGTGAAACAGTTTTAAAACAATTTCAAGTTACTCATCAAAAATCAACCTAAAAAATAAAATGCCATCATTAGAAGATGAGGAAACGGCTGTTCACTGAATACATCCATTCTTCTATTATCTGAAATAAAGTGGGAGGATTCCTACTGACTTCCACTAGTAGTTCTAAATCGAACTGCACTGTATGTATATTGCCCATGTTTAAAGTTCCTTTCATCAAAACACTAAGTATGAATAGAGGAATTTACATTTCAGACCAAGAACAAAAATAATCAAAACACCTTCCTTCGTCTGAAAGAGGAAAACATTTCAGAAATAAGACTATTCTGATATATGCTTACCAACTTTAGGAGGGCTGAATGGAACCTCTTTTAAACGCTTTTCCAGTTCTGCAAGGGATGTATTATTAATGATCTCCTGCAAGAAAAGACATCATTAACTGCCAATGCCAAGCACATTTTCCCTGGAAACTGAAATCAAATAGGATAAAATGAGTATTTACTGCTGCCACCTTGTGTTCTCAAGGATTTATATATAGCCTCATTTCAAACTAATACATCAGAGAAGTCTATCAAGACAAGTTTTTAAAAGTTAACTTGCCTTACCTACAACATAGTATCTATGAGTCACAAGTATTTATTAATACTTTTCAGAATTCTTGATGATGAATTATGCCAAAGTACTATTCCTATTTGAATCTGGTTCCATGCATGGTACACATGGCAGGGAAAAAGGCAGCACAAACAGCAAGGTAAAATATCCTAAATATTGATCATAATGGTGGAAGGCATTCAAGGTAAGTGTTGAAGTGTGCTTGCTGACCGGACATTCTTGAATAGTTTTCTAAGTGTAAATACTGCTGATACAAAGAAATACAAAGACAGTGAAAGAAGCCTGACAATCAGAAAGCTGCTCCTACACTTCAGCTTAGCTGAGTTGCTTTACTGAATCTACATATGCGTATATAAAATGTCACAAAAAGATATACAGACTGCATTTGAGCAGAAGCTCAAATGATGCATTATATTGGCATCCCAAAGCACCATTTGATAACAATAGCCTAAAACCCAAGCATCTACTGTAAAAATTACAAATATCAACCTAACTGTACCAAACATAAAACTCCTGCGGAATTATTAGTTTTCAGAACACAAAAGCCTCTATTCTTACTACAATTGTATGGAAGACAAACCTGAAAATACCTAAGTACGTTTTAATGAGATTTTCTGTTATGCAATGCTCTCAGGTCAGAGAGATATGCAGAAAGATACATGCTGCTTCATCAGCATGTTTTTTTAATTAATTCTGTCCAAAGGCACACAGGAAAGCAAAAGAGTATGATCACTTATCTCAGCACTTGTTTGGAAGAATAAAACTCATGCTGCAAGAGGGTTCAAGAGAAACCTGAAATTTTTTTCTCCTGCTGACTACCCACTGAACAGCAGGCCACAAAAGAACATAGTGATGATGTTCAAGCACCTTTTTCTAGATAAATCTAAGTCCACATTCACAATATTCTAAAGCTTTGAGTATACAAGCAGCTTCCAGGTCTTATTTGTTCATGAAGAACACTTTTTTTTCCCCCTCTTGAGGAGATACACAATTTTGTGCTAATTTACAAGACAAAAAAAAAATCTGCAAATCACAACTTAAGTAGCAAAAACTGTACACATTTTGGAATTCAAAGCTGCAAACACTTAAAGCTTAAAACTGCAACAAACAAAAGTCACTTGTACAAAAGTAAACATTTGTATTCTAAAAATTTGTATGTTTAAATAAGGGATTAAGAAAAATCATTCTTTTACAAAAAAGGAGCATCACAGAAAACAGACATTTTTCTCTTAAAAAGCTCTTTTTTTTCAATACACACTTAAAGCAAACTTTTATCTTCAAATCATTCTATATCATTATATTAATTTACCTTAAAAGGTTGTGTGCTTGCCATCAGTTTAGTATCCAATAGCCTAGAAACAGAGTAAGAGCTAAATAAGTTGAAATGGAAGAATGTCCATTTTGCCAAATCCTCAAAAATGTTTTGGTGATTAGCTGGGAAACAGCAGCTTCACCCTAGTGAAAGATTACTCTCAGATCTTAGAGCAGCCAAAACTCCTTGGCTTTGTTCAGCATGAAAAAGGACAGCAACTAAGCAATTACAAGAGACACAAACAATAAGTAGCAAATAAATCTTGTTCCAAACGTAGTGCAGATTCAAAATATCAAACATCATGCCGAAAACAAGGGGGTAGCAAAGCTGCATCTTTTCCCAAGAAGCAGAACAATAGCGCTGCTCTTCTGAGAGAGATGCTACAGAATACTTTAAAAACTGTATTTATCTAACTTGTTCCCAATTTTATTTCCAGTAACAGCTAGATTACAGGGCTAGGACAAACAATATCAGCTTGCTAAAACAATACTAAAACAGTTGAAAGTTTGAATTAAGAACTTACCGAGGAAAGACACATGATGTTACTTCCTTGAACTCACTTAGGTCCTAATTTAACATTAAACCAGAAGACAAAATCCAAATAAGTTAACCGTTTGTCAGTCTCAGGATGACAGATAGGGATGATAGATAGCAGTAGCTACAATTACCCAATCAGCTTCTAAAATTGAGATACACTGACTGAATTCTCACCTCATAAGAGCATTACCATAAATATCACCTGCAATTACATAGAATCATAGAATCTTCATGGTTGGAAAGGACCTTTGAGATCATCGAGTCCAACCATACACACACACACAAAAAACCCCTACAATCTCTGTCACTAGAGCATTTCCTGAAGTGCCAAATCTAGACGTTTCTTAAATACCTCTAGGGATGGTGACTCAACCACCTCCCTGGGCAGGCTGTTCCAGTGCCTGACCACTCTTTCAGTAAAGTAATTCTTCCTAATATCTAATCTAAACCTCCCCTGCCACAACTTCAGACTATTTCCTCTGGTCCTGTCATTCATCACCTGGGAGAAGAGGCCAACACCCACCTCTCTACAACCTCCTTTCAGGTAGCTGTAGAGGGCAATGAGGTCTCCCCTCAGCCTCCTCTTCTCCAAGCTAAACGTGCCCAGTTTCCTCAGCCTCTCCTCACATGGCTTGGTCTCCAGACCCCTCACCAGCTTGGTAGCTCTCCTCTGGACATGCTCCAGCACTTCAATGTCCCTCTTGTACAGAGGGGCCCAGAACTGAACACAGACTAGACATAGAACTGTATGATAGAACATGTAGACAAAGAACTACAGACTAATTATTTCTGATTTGTCTGTGATACTTAAAAGAAATGTTCTATCACCTCCAATACCCTATCCTATTATATAACCTACACTACCTCTAATTCCAGCTGTGTTAACACTTCCACTTAGATGTTCCCAGCATTTAATATGCCAATGGAATATAAGCAGTCACTCCAGGTGGACAGTGGACTGCCTACTGGTTTAGACCTTCCAAGTGTCAAAAGTACAGGAACAACTGAAACTGCTTATGTTCTAACACCATCCAAACACAGGTCCCAAACTTCTTTCTCCATTCTCATAATCAAGTCTTTCCCATAACACCCACAAGCCCTCGAGGACTGGAAGTAATATAACCATCATGCGGGCCACACTTCCAATGGGACCTTTGGCTTCTTCAGCCAATGTCCTTACTGCCAATACATTGCTTAATTTAAATTAATTCCTAGACTATTGCAGTCATGAACTCTTTTGTGTCAGGAAACAAAGTATGCTCCCTCCAATTATTCAGACATTCCACCTCTTCACCCCAATGAACATCAACCCTGCTACAAGATTTCTTATCATTCTATTAATTGGACTGTATTATATGAAAACATGTATTCCCGCTTTGTAAACTACAGGGGGAAAAATGCCACGCAATAATGCTGAAGCTCCAAACCAGTATCTTAAAAAGCCTGTCAGTTAAATTTACCTGCCATTATCCAAGCAGTTTCTAAAGGACTAACAGATATGAGCAGAAACCACAATTCAATTCGAATGTTTAATGTGAACATTTTAAAAACGTAAAGGAGAAGAATTCAATCCAACTAAGCTTTCTACATGAAGATTTAAGAAAATAAGGCAGTAGCCTAGAAGTAACAAGTGTTCTTTTCAAAATACTTTTCTGCTGTACTTAATAGACTGTCGTATGCTTCCATTCCATGGAGATTAGACTAAAGACAAACACATTAGGGCATTTATTTCATCATCTGAACACTCAGAGGATTACTTACATCAGGTAGGGGAAAACAGAACTGGTGTATGGTATGCATAACATCCAGTAGCATATTGTGCCCAATAACAAGCTTGCCCTGCGAAAAGAACATTAAATGTTAGCTACATGTCCAATCATGGACACAGCAATGGCAATATGTGAACAGCACCTATCCCGGATGCTAGCCGAGGGCATCTGGGAACAAATACAAATCAAACCTCCCCATTTGCTCTCTGCCTGCCCCACAAACTCCTCCATTCTCTCAGAGCAGCTACTCCTTTTTTCTCTACTCCCAACCACTTATCACAGCCTTCAGCATGCTTGAAATGTTGAGAAGATGCACTAGAACAGCTACTTACAACTTGTTTTCCAAGTATAATCTATTTAAGATTGAAGTCAAGTTATGTCTCAGTCCACTACCTTTTAATTTACAATTTGTACAACTGACAGTATATTCTTTATGGTTGTAATATACAATCGTTATCAGGGGCATGATCTGGTTCTCACAGTGCAGAACCTTTCATGCCAGATGTTGTACAAGCAAGTTCCTTCTTGAAAAAGTATAAAAAAATTTCTAAATGTTAACTTTGATTAATTTGACATGACAACCTTCTCTGCTTCCCTGCATCCTCCATTTGCATACATATGCATACATGCATACATTGAAAACAACACGCATACATACCTTTTTTCTGCACAGCAGGTTGCAACAACTACATGAAAATAAATGGGCTGAAGGGGACAGATGTAAAACTATAGCCTATTTTAACTATGTAAGTAGAAGGGAACCAGATGACCTTCTCTAATTAAGCCTTTAACTGCTGGGGAAAAAAAATAGAGCCAAAACAACAATCTTTTCATGACAGCGAAAAAAAAGCCCTCAAAGCTTAGTTACTTAAGAGAATCTTGTTAAAAGCCCTAAGAAATTGGTATTGTTGACTCTTAACAGATAACGAGGTTGTTCATGTCATAGTTTAAGAGCTTACTTAACCTACCATACTCAACCATTGTAAAACATGAAACAACATGAACTTCAATAAAAAAAAAAAAGCCACTTCAACTTGTATTTCATCTTATCTTCCAAAATGTAACAGCAAAAGAACTTCTTTGATATTTTTTTTTCTTACAACCAAAGGTACATTAAAAATCATGTTAACTTACAGAATTAGTGATGGCATGAACGACTCTGGAAAATCCTACTGCATCATTCAATTCTTCCTGTAAGCAAAGATTCTGACATTAGTGAAACATAAATACAAATACTGTCAAAACTGTACCTGCCAACTGGCAGACACACCAGTTTGGCTCCAACTGTTTCTCAGACATAACCAGGAACAGACCACAGAGGAAATGTCAGTTTTTGGGATATACATGAGGTCAAAGCAGGATGCTGCTGACAGAATTCCAGTTTTATATGTAGCTCTTGTTCACTGTAAAGTAGGACAAGTCACAAGCTATTGTGGTGGGTTGACCATGGCCAGAAGCCAAACACCCACTCTGCCTTTTGCTCACTCTGCTTTCCCAGGGGACAGGGAGGACGACCAAGAAAAAAAAAAAACCAACAAAAAAACCCCAAACAAAATGTGAAAGAGAGAGAGAGAAAAACCCTTGACACTGTGCAAGTGCTGTTCAGTGGTAGCGAAAACACTTGTATGGGTATGGTACCAACACAGTTTTAGCCACAAATGCAAAGCACAGCAACATATGGGCTGCTCTGAGAAAGTTAACTTCATCCCAACCAGATCAATACAGCTGTAGTCAGCTCACTGTCCATATAATAATCTTCAATAGCGCTCAACAGCTATTAGACTGCAAACAGCTCAAGAAGATATTGGAATTAAACTACGTATCTGCAGCCATATTTTTTACGTACATTGTTCTAAGATGCAACAGGTTGAATACGGATTGTTATTTCTATTAAATCAGATTGTATTTTTATGCTAACATTGAAACAGGGGAAGAAACATTCTTCACTATTTATATAAACAAAAATAAGAAATATTATACAGCTACAATAGTATACCACGTGAGTTACACATTTTAAAGTGACTCAGATTGGTTTGGGGGGGGGGGGGGGGGGGGATCCGACTACAGCATGTATTTTAGTTTCCTTTAAGGAATTTTTTTGTAACAGATTTTTCTTTTTCAGGTCTAGGGAAGTAAGTTCTGCCTTGCATTATTTGTCTTTGTTCAACCAGAAGTGAAATTCAATAAAAACATCCACTGTTATTTTAATTCAGCTCTGAATGCCACTAGTCGGAGTAATACATCTATAAAGACTGCTTCAGAAAAATCTGCTGTAGTAGTAAATCGTCCCTAACTTGCCTTTTGGAAAAAGGGATGTCACATTAGTTGACGTCTCCATTAGATATTTCTTTCTCTCTTAAGAGGCATTCTGCATGCAAGTATTATTTGCTCCACCCAAATTGACTTCATCTTGAAATATGTAAGCACAAATCACAAGAACATGATCAAGAACTCCCACAACTCAAGTCTTACGACTTCTTGAAACTTATGACAGACTCAGTAAGCAAAAATACCAAGTCTCATAACCTGAGAGTGTCTGAATATACCAGACATGACCTTCCAGTCAAATTCTTACTACAGTACTCATGTGCAGCATGTTTCTATCAAGAAAAGTCAGATGACATATTAATTGTACAGGACGTTTTAGCTCAGACAACTAAGAGCAAGTAAGTTTTGTAACAGAGTACTAATCCAAGGACAGATTGTGAACCCAAATAATGTGAAAACTTGCTCGAGAATTTCTGCAAGACTTTTTGCAATGAATATTGTTACGTGGTACTAATAAACGCAATCAACTGATATTTCCTATTACTAAACCACGCTTCTCTGATACAGCAGATTCACATAAGGAGGAATTCACTTCTCCATAACATTGGTTCAGTATGCTACAACTACTCATTCCTTAAAATTTTGCAGAGTGTCTTGCAACTCTTCTCACTCTACTGCAAAGTCTAAGTCATCTGGTAGAATTTGGAGGATCGATTTCAGACAACAGCCACAGTCAAACAAAAGGAAAATACTACCAAACCCTATCACACAATTCTGCATAAACGATTGAAGTCATAGATTCTCCCCTTCCCTGTTTCACATAAACTAATGAAATGGAGCTTATTTACCTGTTCTTTTGCTTGTTTCTGCTGTTCTCTTCTTTTTCGTTCTTCTTCATTTACCTTACTAATAACAATATATCTCTCCTTCTAAAGTAAAAAATGAGGAATGAGTCCGAGAAGTTCATATTTAAGACCACTGCAAGTTACTGTAAATTTACATTGGAAAGAAAATTAAGTCATACCTCAGAAGCAGTTACTTGGCAAAATGACTGTTTCTATTGTAAGCACCACTTTATCACCTAATCCCAAAAGCCTACTTTAGAAAGCTGTATTAGATTCATCCACCAAACCTAACTTTTACTAAATCCACTTTTTACTTCTGAGGAAAGGTTATCATCAGCATTTCCTTGTAAATACTGGATTTCAAGTATCTTTTGATGCAGAGATTTGTGCTGGGAAGTGAGGGTACAGCATGTGAGGCCACTGTTTTTTCTCTAAGATCAAGATCTACTTTTCACCAATACTGAATAACAGATCCACTCTATTTTAAAATACCCTTTAGAATCCTTTTGAAAAAAAAAAAAAAATTAAGCCACGCAAATACATGCTTATATTTCATATGTTGGTCACATGTTTATGGTTTAATGTTTAGAAACTTGTTCGTTGTATTCCATTTAAAATGTTCCACATTTTGCATAACAAAACTCAAGTCAGATCTAAAAGTTAGGAGAGTTGGTAAAATTGAGAAATACAATTTCCTTTAAATAGAACAAAAGTTACAGGCAGTAACATGCCTAGTTACCTTATCTGACTCCAGAGTTTCAACATGGATACCTTTTGGATACCTACATCAAAACAAAAGAGAAGTTAATATAAGTAGTTATTAATTTGGCATTTAGCACATTGAAACCACAACAGTGATTCAGTAATTTTGTGTTTCATTACTACAGTAAGTCTTAAGTGCAAAAGAACTATTAGAAGTTCCTTCTTAATTTAAAATAATGGAAAATTTGAAGCAATAGGCTAGTTAAATTGTCCTCCTTACATTACCTAACAGTAACTAGCACTAAAGCATGCTTTCTTATGCAACTTCCCATCCTATTGCTGTGGAACCTATAGCTTCTTATTTAAGTAATATTAAGTAAACATCATCTAGATATTTCATCACAATCTAGAATCTCTGCTTTCAAGAAATCCAGAACACTGGTGAGAAAGCTCTCACTTGCAGCCACAAGACAGCTTCTTTGGTGACTGCAGACCTTTAATATGTCACTTATAGAATTTCCTGCTAACAGTAAGCTCTGATAGGAAATATTAATACAAATGTCATTACCTCTGCTACAGGGTTGCATCACTCCACCACAATCACATTTAGTTACCAAAGTACTACCATACACAGAGCATCCAACCGATAGCAAGGTCAGAGAATATTATCTTTCACTGCTTAACAAGTAGATATTACTCTGACCTTCCCATTATAATAAGCCAACCACAACTACATAACCAGTGCAGAACCAGCACATTTTCTTCATCCTCTGGCTACCACTAAAACTAGTACTAGAGAACACATACTAGAGTACTATTGTGTCCTCATCACCCTGACTTTTCAGAGAATTTTGAGCCTAAACCCCACTTACAAACTGTTTCATGTCACAAACTGGATGCATCAAAACACTGTTGCACAACACAACACTTCAGAGAAAATGACCTGTGAAGAGTTCAGGACACAAGGGCAATCAATAACCTCCCTGTTTTCTGATCCATGCTAACTTCACAACTTTGCCTTCTCTCAGCAATATACACACACAATGTACACAGCTGTATACACCTAAAGCAACACAGCTGAACGTTAAAAAAACCAAAATACAATTCATGAACATACTCCTCCATCCACTGAGAAAAGATGCAAAAGTGTCAGACAAGTATAACACTATGTGCTACTGGAAGCTATAGATATTCTATCAATAGATTAAAAAATTCACACAAGAAAATTCCAGAAAACACACTCCTCTCTTTCAGATTAGATCTCAAGCTCACTTATTGAGATTCCATTTTATAGAGAGAAGCTTTATTTTATCCACTTCCAGTCTGAGTAACAGAGTGCCAGATACTGTTGCAACACTGAATTAGCTAAACATACAAAAAACGATTTCCACTGTGTTTTCCACATTTTTCTAGTGCAGTCAGAACAATGAAAACCTCATCTCTACAGCTTTATGGTTTCTCCTAAGGCCTGAACGGATATATTTGGACAAAGGTGAGGGATAAAGTAAGCCAAGAAAGGAAAAGAGAATTACTCCTAGAACTGGGATTTTTAAGTCATCAGAAATGCTTGTACTTGGCATCTAACACAAAACCATAAACATACCAGTACATACTATAGAACTAGTAGGTTTTCAAGTAAAACCCCAATCTGTATAAGCACATGCGCTTCCTGTTCACTAAAAACCTGTCAAGTTGCATTTGTTACATATTTCTAGGCTGTGCTATTCGATTCACAGATTTTAGATAGGAATGATAAAATTTATACGAAGCTTTAAAATATTAAAATGAAACATCACAAACCAGTTTAATGCAATTTATCTTCAGGACATTATAAAAGTCTTCTCTTAAAGGAAAGAAAACCTCTAAATTAATCACCTCTGAGGTTAAGTAGATCAGATCTTACCCAGATCTCTTATCAAAAATACTAAAAATATACAGTAAGGCAGTATTACCAGTAACTTACTTCCAGCTCAAGGTCTGATAAATCAATTTCCTCTGAAATCTAAAATCAAAAGACATTGTGTTACTAATACTCCACTTACAGAAGTGTTACAAAGTAATAATGTTCAGTTAAAGCTGGCTCAGTGTTTATTTGTAGAAAGATTTTTAAAGCGTAAGTCACTGCTAGCAGAACCTATAGGCTTGGAAGGGTTTTACTGAATTCTGACGTTCGGTTACCAAGCTGTAAGGTGTTCACACCTGGTAAATCTGGTACATGTGTGGTACACCTGGTAAGTATGTACTAGGTACACCTGGTAAACGTGGTAAATACGTAGTACAGTTACCCACATACCTTCTCATAAGCAAATATTCTGTAGTCACGATTACTGAATAAAGATACAGTGATGCTACCTTACCCCCAGCAACACAATGTTCTAATATTTCTAAATTCAATTTTTTAAATTATTTTTTAAATACCGTACTCTCCAAACATCTGGTCTCCAAAGCTAAAGAGATTTTGGGAAGAAGACCCACTAAAAACAGTTTCAATACACAATGCCAATTATGAATAACTGATAGCTCAAGAGATTGGAGAAATTTATTTATAAAATGCATATCCAAGGCTTACAGAACACTTCAGCAATAGCAAAAGGAGGTTCACATATGCAAGACACTTCTTGGCTATACTTAAGTATGTTGTCACTACATGCACAAGTCATGGCTCATAAAGCAGAGTATGACATCCATGTAAGCTACCATGTTTCCTCAACCTTCAGAGATCAGTCAAATGTAGATAATGCTATGGTTAACACAAGTAAAGATATTCTTCTTCCTCGTCACTCCCCTAATTCCATAGGGCCAAAATAAGTAATTTTTTTAGAAGACGTAATTTCAGAAACTGACCCTGTACATGGCTCCAGTTCCAAACTTTCATTTTCTTCATTCTTTAATAGTTCTTCTATCTGTTCCCTGGAAGAAATAGATCATTTGCTTCTATAGCTACTGTTTTCTTTTTACAATGTTTACAGCTCTCCCCAAAAGACAAAAAAAACCCACTTCATAACAAAAAGAGAACTATTTCACAACTGCTGAACTAATAAAAATAGCTTCAACAGACGAGCATGTCACTATTCTTTATGGTTTAGTTTCAACGACATAGAGGATATTAAACAATTTTACTTACACTACTTTCTCAATGAAATTTTTCTGATCTTCAGGAATTGTTACAGGACACTTTGTGGCATTAGGAGAAACGTATGCTAGAGATCCTGCACCATTGGCCTGAGAACGTTTTTCATCATACTGTTCCCTTAGCTGTCTTTCTTCTTCCTGATTTAAATATGGAATTCCTAAGGAAAAAAAAAAAAAGAAAAAAGAAAAAGACAGACATTTAAAAGCTCATCATAATTAGAGACAAATTAGGAATGTATGATTTAACAAAGACTTATTACTAACCAAGCATTTTCCAGTGTTACACCCCTGAAGGTTCAAAACATATCCTTCCATTTCAGTCATCTGTTCTAGACCCCATTCTTTATCTGTGTCTATACAAGCTTCCTTCTAGCACACACCAGACTAGCTGGCACCATTGGCCTTTTAAGAGCTATATGCCTCATCTTACATAAGGCATGAGCCTGAGGACTGCAGAGCTGTAGATCACAATCACAAAAATATTTCACACTCCTCTTCCTTGCTGTCTGCATCAGCTTAATAACAGACTGCAGCAGCACCTATTACAATATACTGATACCTTTTCTAAAATGTTACTACTGGTCCCTTACACAGCCACATAACTTGTTACTCTATCCATTTATGTTTAGCCACCAAACAAATATAAACCACCAAGCACTTATCTAAGTAGGAATTCTATTCTGTTGAATCCATACAATGAATTTTTGGAAAGGGAGTAACTATTAGCACAGCTGTAGATCGGATAAGAATAATTCTAAGAACTTGATTATGTGTTAAGAGAATATCACAAATGGCTGCCTTTTTGCAGAAAACAAAGAAAGATGTCATCATAAATTTTGCAGGCATTGAAAGAAAGAAAAAAGAACTCACCATTGCGAAAAACTTTATTAAAATCAAATCCTTGGTTTGCTAAAAAATCTATACTTGAACTCTGCAACAAAAGAAAATAAGTTTACTATTGGCAAGAATATCTGTGGCATAAAAAGATTAATCCAGTTATTTTTACACTTCTACTAAGTCCAAAGTCAGGGGCAACCAAGTTTGTGACCCGGAAGAAGCCACAGTGATTTTCGTTATTTAATTTCAATTTCCATAAAGTACAAGAACAATAAATACACTAAAGGCATAAAGATGAAAGAATGAGCTATGTGGAAACAGGAAACTAAAGAAAGTAACACGCAGTTCAGGAGAACAAATCTGAGATCAGAAAAATTCTGGCAATAGCCTGGGAAGCAGTGAAAGTGAGATATGCAGATGGAAATAAAGGATCAAACAGGAAAAGCAAGGCAGCAGGAAGCCAGACAAGAAAGGGGAAAAAAAAAAAAGAAAAAAAAGAATCATCTTGCCAGGTTTGGAATATTATCTCCGACTCCAGAAGCCACATAATGTAATGTGTAACAAGATTTAAAAGCTGAAGTCAAAGATACTCCCTTAAAGTTCATTTTTAGGCACTGTTCTTAACTGATGCTTATTTCTTCTACAAGAAAAAAAAGATAAACCCCAGAAACTTACATTTATCTGCCTTTTAAGCTGTCAAAAGAACCAACCACTTCTCCCTCTATAATAATGCAGAGTTTTCCTGGAAATATTTTTTAAATGTTTGCTGCAGGTATACTTTAACCAAACAAAATCAAACTTGTTTTTCTACTAACCTGACAGACAAACTTGACATCTGGTGAACTTCTGTTAAAGGGTTTTGGAAAAATATAGAAATTAAATGACTTCATTATATACCTGTGAAAAAGATGAGTTGCATGTCAGTACAGCTTAACAATATTACTTCATAAATTCATCAATTAAGAAAACAAGGAATAAGAGAATAACATACTTTTCTTCTGTTTGATCATATTTAAAAGTGCAAAGGCCAAACTGAAAGAGCAAAAAGTCCATGGAATGCTGGAAAGGAAAGGAAAACTTTGCATTAGAATAAAAATTGTACACGTTTAAAGATAACCAGGGTGTACCCATGATAAATATGATTTCTCTCTGCTTCAAAATTAGCAAATTTGAATCTTCTTAACCAACGTTTGTTCTGTTGGTAATTTTGAAGTAAATACACCAGAGTTTCTCAACTAGTTCTCATCCTCATTTAATCATGTTACTATTGCCCAAAGATGATTGTAGTATGCATTTCCATCCCATAAACAGACAAGAACTGAGCGAAGCGACATCTCTGTCCACCTGTTGCTCACACACAAGAGATTCTGCATCTAAAGCAGCTGTCAGTCTCCGTCTCAACGTTCACTTACATTCCCCATAGTGTGGGAGCAGGCTGTGAGGGACGCTGGCTGGATATAGTTTTCAAATACACATAATAATACATTTAATACTCTTCTAATCCACGTGGATAACATGATAAAAATACTAGCATAGTTACTAGGCACTTTATCATCACGTCCTCTAGTATTTCACTATTATTGGATCAATATTGGAAAGGTTTTTAACATCACTGCAAGTGTATGAGAAAATAAACAAGCATTGTGTTCTTATTGAAAGATTTGCTTCTCCTGAGGGCCAAACATCCATTTTAAACACAAAGAAGACATAGGATTATTCAATTCTATCATAGGGAAAAGATAACGAGTGCCAACCGGACATAGAAAATTAGTCCTCTTATCTTTAAGTATAAAGATCAAAAATATCAATAGTCAATTTATTAGCTGGTAAAAGTTAAGTTTTAAGAAGGTGACAACAAAGAATTTGGGGCTGGCTTCTGACACACCAGGTCTCTTAAAACGACCAAGATACTGACTGTGCCTACAGAGCCTGAATCATCAGCTACCCTGAAGCTCTCAAAGGCTCATTTTCAGCCAGATGAACAGAATATAGCACCCTCTAGCTTCTTAGATGCTCTTCAGAGACTGGTCTCTACTTTTATTGTCTCCTTTAGTGTTTGGGGTTGCTGCGTTTTTTTTACCTGTTGTGGTGTCTTTTTTAGCTACAGCCTCCTCCACAGTTTTTGCCATTTGCCATCCTAGTTTCTCAGTAGGAGCACTAACTAGTAATTCCCTCATCCTGCAGCATCTCTTAACAGAATATTAGTAAACAGTGTTTATCTACTCAGACACTTCAGGAAACAGCAGGTGTCAAGATGCTTAGCACTTATCTTTTCTGATTCTTTTCTTTTATGGAAAAAAAAAAACCCAAACAAACCCACAACAACAAAAACAAACACCAAACCTACAACACCCCAGTTTTGACTTTTTGACCCTCACACACCATATGTAGTCTCCTGTGGTCATTTGGCTATTTTTCAAAACTTCTTCCACACCTTCCAGGCCCCTTTTTTTAATGTGTGCTACAGAGAGACAGAGGTGGTGGTGGCAGCTGGCATTTAAGTTTTGTTAGGGACAGCACGTGCTGGCAGTGGAAGTAGTTTGGGAAGGATCCTAGTCCTCATGTAGTTTCTCTGTCACTGAGTCTCTTACCCAGTCCCTCTTTGAACAGATAGATTTTAACACTCTCAACATCCTTTAACAAGTTCTACACATCTACTAACTCTTGCGTGAGGAATAGTGTCTGTCTGTCCTGACCATGACTTCTGCAAGTTTAATGCAATACTCCCCAATTTTTGCATTTATAGAGACAATGAAACAAGCAATCCCCATCTGCTCTATGTAACTCAATTTTACAGACCTCTGTCATATTTCCCTACATTGTCTCCACTCTGAACTAAGGAGTTGTAAGCTTCTTCCAGCATTTTCATTTTAGTTGAAGTAAACACTTTACCTTTTTAAGTTTCTGATACCTTTCTTCTGGAGTGTCAAAGCCATTGGTTAATGCACTAACAGAAGGCCCATCACTGATCCCTGAAAAAGTAGAACGTATTTTGCTTTGGGTAAGCCTTTCAAAATTAAGCAAAGAAATGCAACAACTGGTAATTTAAGAAAAATGTTTTCACTTAAAGTACACATTAAGATTATTTCTGTTGAGAAAGATTTTCTACTGCATAGAAGTATGCACGTTCACGTAAAAGCCACACAGTTTAATAGTAGTGTTCTAGCAGTAAAGCTCTGCTGCTCTGATTCCTATTCAACATGATAGTAACAAGAAAAGATCTACCAGTGACAAAATATTGATGGGTCTTTGCAACACAATGCAGGATCAAACTAAAAATGGGAAGAGTGCTGTCCATAGATTTATTGACTCAGTCACCTTAAGCAATACATAACAACAACTGTATTTTCATATGTACTACATCTAACAAAACCTAATTTTGATCACATTTCCGTTTCATGGTTGACCGAATTCTGTATTTCAAAGCTAAAGCACATATTAAGGCACCTCTCTGATGCATGGACCCTCTGGATTTTACAAATGTAAAAGTTCTTGCTGTTGCCTTTCCCTGTCCAAACACTTGCAGGGCTTCCCTTATTTATCCCAATCTCTTGCTTTCATGACACACATAATTTTTTTTTTTTTTTTCCCTGAGCTGCGGCTGAAAATCAATTAACATGTTAAAAGATTACTGTGGGGAGGGAGTAGAAGCAGCATGAGTATGACGCACACCTTTAGTTGACCAAAACCTTGCTATCGCACATATAATAAATGGTTTAATCACTTTGTGGTAGCCCTAGCTTTAGCTTTTTCAAGCCAACACTGAGACACGTCACACGAGCACACCTGGCACCCCGCAAAGACATCGCCCACAGTTCACAACAACAGAACAGGCGCGACTGTACCTGAAAACTCCCCATCAATGGCCAGGAAGTCCGACTCTTCGATGGCTTCATAAACTTTGCTTAGGTTATCCTTAAAATCTGCGGGTAAAGGGGCAAAACACACCTGAGATCACTAACGACTTCCCACCGCAGCCCACCACCCCTCAGGCGACCGCGGGCCCGGGGCTGGTGTCGGGGCCGGTGGGCCCTGCCGCCCCGGGGCCAGCCCGCCGCTCCCTCAGCCTCAGGGCGCGGGCCCGCTCGCCGCGCCTCCCCCACTCAGGGCCGTCCCTCACAGGCGCGGGGACCCCGTTCTCCCGTGAGGGAGAACAGGCTGAGGCCGGACCCTGCCGCCAGCCTGGAGAAGGGAAGCCGGGACACCGGGACGTCCCCCACGGGGTGCAGCGCGGAGGAGCGGCTGGTCACTCACTGCTTCTGATCACCTCCATCCCGCACCCGCACCAGCCCGCCCGCGGCCCGGCCGCGCGCCACCCGCAGCCTCCGCCGAACGCTTCCGGAAACCGCCCCTCCCGCCCCACCACACGTGGGCGCCCACGTGAGCGCCCGGAGGCGACGGGCGGGGCGGCCGCCATGTTCTCCCGGGGCGGCGCCGGGTCCCTCAGCGGGGTGGGCGGTCGTGTCTCCGCACGGCCCCGGGCCCACCCCGCCTGGGCGCGGCGGCTGAGGAACCGTTCCCCGAGGGAAGGCCCGTCCGCCTACGTGCGAACGGCAGGATGCCCGCTGCCGCCGCTGCAGTGGACCGCTAGGCCTGCAAAGGGCCCCTTAGCTACCTGCCAACGGGGTCCTGACACAGCTGCTTTTCTGTGGGGTGTTTTGAAACGTGGCGGCTGTTGGAAACACGGGCTCTGCCTTTCAGACCGGGCAGGCAGAACTAGCGCCGGCAGGAAAGGAGGGATGGGGACTTGCTGAGGAGACACCAGAAGGATAGTGGAGAGATACTGGTGATTATGCCTTAATGATGAGAAGCTTGGAGGAACTGGTAGGCTTGAAGTGTTACGGAAGAACACTTTGTCTTCCTTTTAAGATGATAAAGCCACTTTCACACGTTATTGTAGAATAACCATAAATAAAGCTCAACGCCCAGGAAATTGTCCCCGCACCTCTGCTGTGGGGGACAAGAGATAAGGTGTTGCACAAGACCAGAAAGCAGAAGTTGTGGGCAAGGACAGTTTAGCGTGAGTGCTGCAGCTTTACAGTTTACACAACAGATGAAGAATCTTTTCCAGAATTCCAGCAGAACAAAAACAAGTGGAAAATCCGCCATAAATCGTGAGGTAACTTCTGCATTAAGTAGAAGATACAGAATTATGCAGGAGTGGGTGGAGAGAGCCTTTAAAGATTCTTCAAGATTTCAACTTCTTCAAAGTTTGGCCTTTTCCATACAAGCAGTTTATTCTACGTGCATCTCTATGATTAATGGTGTGCAGTAAGAGGTTAATTAAAATAGCAGTAGAGACTTCTCTATTCTGCAGTAAACTGGATGAAGCCTAAAATTTTCATTTTACTCCTCTATTTTTTAAGAAATGCTCCTGCAGTTTCTAAAGTGCTCATGGCACTTTAAAGTGGTTGATGGCTGTTTTAGGAATTGAAGTATTATGTGTTGCAGATTAGACATTTTCTACTACAACATGTATGTATTATTATGTGTTTAGAAGGAAAATTTGAAACGCAGGTGAATCTTTTGGGGGTTTTGTTTTAGTTATTAAAAAAGTTACTTTTAACTTGGAAGGAGAAAAAGTATAAGGAACTTGAATAGTGGGACTACATCAGCACAATTATAGTTAGTATTGACTCTGATGATAGCTCCAAAAATATTTATGTAGGGCAATAATCTATGAGTTAATACAGTTTTACCTTGTATATAGTATTGTATGTTCTGGGGTTTTTTTGTGGTGACATCATCTTGGAAATATGCCCTGCATATAGGATACAAAGTAATTTTTGGCAGTAACAGCAAAGTACTCTGCTGAATTAGGACAATTATCCATCTCAACCAATTTCTGTCTAGTTGATGGTAGTCAGAACTACCATTTGATACTAGACATCTTTTCTCTTTGAAGGTCTAATGTCCAGGTAACCCACTCAGATTTACTTTTGTGTTGCTTTTTTGGGTTGGTTTCTTTTTTCAAAAACCACTAGATAACTCCTGTTTGCATTTGCAGCTGTCGTATACTAGTGTCCCTATAGCTTGGATAGATGGGAGTACTTTGCTTTCCTTTTACTTTCTGAGAAGATCTGGTTTGGAGAAAAATCTGATTTTTGATGGTGCAGTTGACAGCCCAGGTGCCTCATTCTCTGGCGTTGTTCCTCTTTAGGAATAGTCTCTTCTTTACTGTTTTCCTGTATATAATATATTGCAATAAAAAGGAAATGCTATTATGTGTTAAGAAGAATTTAGAACTCTCATGATATTTACTCAGGTTTTGTTCCCCCTTATTGTGTAGTTTTCCTTAATTAGTTTTGTGCTTGCAATTGTCATGGTTTGAGTGACAGGGGACCAGTTTATCTTCTAATGTTTGGGAAAGCTGCACTTTTAGAAGACGCTAGTGTCTGAATTTGTGAAAATATTTACTTTATAGCCAGCTATGGGATGCGGGTTTCAAGGTCTCAGTGTTTTCGAGCTCGCCAGGTGCAGGTATGAGGAGGAGCGAGACTGGGGCACTTGACCCAAGCTGGCCAACAGGATTATTTCATACCATGAACGTCACATTCAATATAAATTAGAAAGTTTGCTGCGAAGTTGTCTCTCTCTTCCTTGATGGCTTCCATCCTGAGAACTTCTTGCCCTGGTGCCGGAGCCCTGAGCCCGTCCCTTCCTCCCAAAGGCGTGGTGCTCGCAGTGTCTGGCATTTGCTGTCCGCTGCTGGGAGTGCACAGCTTCCTACTGATAGAATTGGCTGAGTATAATCCTTCTATATTTTATATTGGTATTGGGATCAATATTGGTTCTTTAGTGTTATTAATATTCATTATCTAGTCTTATTCTATTAAATGTGTTTATATTTCAGCTCTCGGTTTTCCTTGATTTTTCCTGATTCCTGTTCCTGGGTGGGGAGGCATCATCAGATGATTGAATAATTGCCTAAATGACAATAAATTGTTGTGTGTTTCTCAAACCATAACAAACTGCCAAGAAGAGCATGCTTCAGAGGGCATACATCTTCACTTTTGTTTAATTTCAGAAGGTAACATATTTGCTAATTAATTAAGTACCTGTTTAGTTCTCTTACATGTATATATTAAAGCAACTGTACTTATTAATATGTAATTTGTAATAAGAGTTCTTCAAACCTGTCATTTTTTATATGACACCAGAAAGGGCTGCCTGCTTTCCAAACTGCTGGATATTCTTAGAAGAGACCAATACAAACGGCTAGTTACAAGACTACGTTGCTTTTTTATACATGAAAGTTTTGTAAACCAGAACAAAAAGGATGTGTTTCCACAACATCACATAAATCTGCAGCATGGTCTGTATCAAACACTTTTGTACCTTCTGTTACTTTACTGAACATTAAATGTGAAGCTAAGTAAAAACACACCAAAAAAAGTAGTAGTAAAAATCTAGATTCTAGAACAAGGGCTAAATATTCTGGGCCATGTTTTCACCTCGCATGGACTAAGGCAGATCTAGATGAACTTTCTGTGATCTAGGAGAGGTTTAATACTTTTATGCTAGGGTAGTTTAAGGATGTGCTGATTGGGACTTAAGTTCAAATACTTAACTAAAACTACAGATAAAATTAAGTGTGTGCTGGTTGGTAGATCTTTTCATAAAGATCTAACTTGTACTGATTTACCTGCTTGTCCACGCTTCTTGTGGGCTGCTAGTGGAGTTTCAATTTGTATTTGAGTAAAGCTGAAAACAGCTTTGGAATCCATAATCATTCCTATGATCTCTGAACCGTTGTAGCTGGAATCTTGTGTTTAAAAAAAAATCTTGAAATGGCATGTACACTTGAGCATAAATGCCTGTTCATTCCACGTCAGTAGGAAATTTGTCTAGTATCTTTAATGTATTACTTTAAAGAAGGCCAGAATTGGATCTTGATTGTTTTGTCACAAATGGATCTGAGCAATAATACTGCAGGCTTGCTAACAGAACTGCACATGCAAGTAAAGAAGCAATAACTGTTAAGTAAAACAACTATGTATGGAAGTGTGATATACAAACGCTGGATCATTGCCCAAACAGTTGATGAACTTTCCAGCTACATGTTTTTCTGTCCCATAAATCTCATTAGGATAGTTCTAAAGAAAAAAAAACAACAAAACAAACGAGATATGTAGGTGTCAGCAGAGTAATAATTGTTCTCTGGAGAAATCTGGATAATATGTGAGATGAAACAATGAGATACTATTATTTTCTTTATTGAAATAGGCTGGAATAGTTGCGAAGTTAGTTATTTGGTTTTGGTAACTCAAATGTCATTTGAACTGGAATTGTAGCTTGTATCAAACTGGAACAAGAACAAAATCTTTAAGAAAATATCACTATCTTGCACGGTGAAAAAATACATCTCAACAGTACTTTAAAAAAATAACTCGATTTTCTTGGGACTCTAGTCAAAAGGAAATACAGTAAGGGAACAGAGGCTGATACAAATAATTGTGAATGTGTGTATATATAGGTATACTCTCATGGGGTAAAAATAGGCTGTGTATGAGCCAGCCTGGTGCAGTGGCTTTAGCATTGCAGTCAAGCCAGCACCTACAATCGACTTTACTTGTGAGGCTGGACCCGCAGCGCCCGCCCTGTAACGCGGGCCTTGGGCCGAGTCCTGCGAGGGAGGGTGACCCGGGGGTGTAGACGCGCATCGGCAAACGCAGCTCAGTTCTCGGCAATATGGAAGTGAGTGAGTGTGTTAGTGCTCCTGTCCGGCGATTTTAAAAGCTTTGCAATACAACGCTTACGGACAGAGCGGGAGCGGGCTCTGCGCGCACAGGCCGCGCCTCCCCTTCTCGTGTCCCGGCCCCGCAGCGCCTGGGACCTCAGTCTCCCCCGGTGAGGCCGCTGGAGCCGACTCTCGCCCGGCCTTGAGGGAACCCACCCGCAGTTCCCGGGAGCCGCGGGAGTTACGTGGCCGTCCCCGCCCGGCGGGGCGCGGGCGCGGCCGCGGGGCGGAAGCGGCGGGGAGGCGGCCGGGCGGCGGGCCCTGTAGCCGGCGGTGAGTCGGGCGGGGGAGGGCTGGGGGTGCCGGAAGGGAGGTGTGCGGCCGGGCGCCCCTCTGGAGCAGGGAGGGAGGCGCCGGTGGCGGCTCCGAGATGGGCCCTGCCTGGCCGGGTCGGGGGAACGACCGCCGTGCGCTGCAGGCCCAGACCCCCGGTGCCGCGGCTCTGGGAGCAGCGCGGAGGGGAGGGCGCGGGCTGAAGTTGGAAAGAGGAGGCAGGAGAGGAGCTTTCTGCTTCTGACCCTTCTTGGCGCTAAGGCTGAGCGGTGAAATGTTTTTCCGCCCACAGGAAAGCTAGAAGAATGTTCGTAGGTGCAAAACCTTGGTTTTATTTCTCCTCTTGTAAGTGATGTTTCAGGCTTGTCTTTTAGAAAGTCAACAATCTTTGCTTTGCTGGAAAAAGACGTTTGTAAGCAGTCTGAGGATCCTAGTTGGACTATTGGTTTGTATTTCTATACTGCTTCTACTTTTTTTTTATTCATTACCAGCTTGCATGCTTATCTCTTTGTGCTTGATCTGGGTGGAAGGATGGTAACTTAGTAGTAAGCAGGAGCCGCGTGGCAGAGAGTGTATTTTGGGTTGGTAGTGCCTGAGGAGAAAATTGTGTAGTTTTTGATAACTTCTAACATACCATGAGTGACAAGTGGTCTGGATCAGTGTTTTTCTTAAGAAACTAGATGCGGAATCTGAGAGAATATAGTAGGAACATCAAGCAAATAAGTTTATATTTTTTGGTAAACATGGAACAATCTTAAACTCTCCTCATTTGCCCATTTTTTGAAATACTAGCCAAGAGTAATTACCAGTAAAGTTAATACAATACAGAGTTCAGTCCTTCACTGAGATGGCAAGCAGATCAATCCCTTCTAATTCTGAATCATATCCTGTGTTAGTAATGTTTTATTCCATATGCTTGAAAAGAATAGTGATGGAGTAAATTAGGTCATTACATCATGCTGGTGTTCTAGTTTTGTATTCTCTGATGGTACTTTCTAATGATAGTTCTTTTGATTAGTGTCTTAGTAAAACTTAGATTAAAGATACTGTTAAAAGTCATCTGAAACATAGTGAGTTTTTTCATTTCACTTTCATGTGTTATGTAACACAGGAAAAGAAAATCCAGGGAGATTGAGCCCAGCTGTTTACATCTACAATCTGGTTTTGATTGTAGTTTGCAGTGAATATGTCGTTGAAAAAGTAGAAGGTCGTGTTTCATTTTGGGGAGAGCTAAGTTAGGTAAAAAGTTTAAAACCATCAGAGTGACAAAAGAATTACAATAATAAATTATACTGCTTGCAATTCTAAACTTCTGTAGTAACTTTTTTCTTAATGAGGTTTATCTTATTGCTTTGCAGAAGTAATGCCTTGCATGGTTTGAAGATCTGGGAGAGCTTTCTGTATGCATTAGGCATAAAAGAAAATGGAAGAAGATGAGACTTTACAAGGTGAAACGGAGAGGGCAAAAGTTGAAACACATGCTACTCCTGAGATCCGTCGGCAGATATCAGTTAGTGAGTTCCTTTGCCACTGCTGTTACGACATTCTGGTCAATCCCACCACCCTGAACTGTGGGCATAGTTTCTGTAGGCATTGCCTAGCCTTGTGGTGGGTATCGTCCAAGAAGAATGAATGCCCCGAATGCAGAGAAAAATGGGAAGGATTCCCCAAAGTCAACATCCTCCTCAGGTGAGTGTACTATGCCATTTTTGGATTTCTAAACACACCAAAATTAGTTGTCTAGTTTCTTGAGTTTGATGCAGATTTTCATAGTTTATTGGTAATTTGAACTGTCGCAAGGACGTTTAAATCCTGAAGTTTTTCATGTTCTGCCCTTGTACTGAAGTGCTAAAGCACGTTTTTCTGCATGGAACTAAGGGGTGTGGGTTGGTTGGCTTTGTTTTGGGTTTTGTTTGGTTGGGGTTTTTTTCCCTTTGATTTTTTTGGGGGATGGAGAGGAGGGATCCTTTTGTAGTATTGAGACACTTGCATCTTTTAATACAACTGGTTGTTTCCTAATAATTCTAAGTTAGAATGATCTTTGATAATTGTGTAATTATTTCTGTAATAGGAATTATTTATAGGAAGAAATGTGATCTTATTGCAGAACAAAGCTAGAAATATCGATTTGCTGTCTTGAATTACCCACAAGTTCTTGTGTTAATAATACTTTATCTGAGGTTAATAATATTTAATGAATAGATGGTAGGATTGATGCTAGGGTTTTATGTTGTCTTCTGCTTAGCGTTTTCGAATAGTCAAGGCTTGCCAGTAGCACACATAATTCTAGTTTTACATAAGAAATAAGGATTTATTTTTCTTTAATGTGATATTTTAACTTCCTCTATCTTTAGAAGCGAAGGAAAATGTTATGTGGAAGTACTTGATTTAAGCTTAACTTTACTAAGTATTAATAACTAATGTTCCTCTCAAAGATGACAGTCTTTAGGAGAGGCTGGAAAACAAATATCCAAAAATTAGTCCTTTTTCTGAATGTTAAGCCTCAATGGTTATAGTACAGTGACAAATATTTTTCCCATTAGGGATGTTATTGAAAAGCTATTTTCTGATGCCATTGAACAAAGAAAAGAAGATATTCAACAAAACAGTGATGTAGCACGCAGCTTAGCAACCTTCCAAAAATATGGGAATGACCAGATCCCTACAGTTCCGAACACAGGAAGAATTAATCCTCGAGGAGGAGGGTTTTTCTCAGGCGTTCTGACAGCTTTAACTTGTGTAGCAGTAAGTTTCATCTGGTTGGTTTTCCGTATTTACTTCATTAAGCATGCAATCAAATATACTTAAATTACATGCACGTAAAAAAGATTGTCAGCACGGAAAAGACTTCAGCTGAGCAGAGTAAATAAGATAGCATTCAGAGTTGTCTGGCAGGAGCTACAATTGCAAAGGGAAGTTAGACAAGTTGGGTAAAACTTCAAGATACTTTCTTATAACCTGAATATTCTAGTGTCCATAAAATGGAAGATTCTACATGTCAAGCCCCTTAATGCGTGTTTATTTGTATCATTAATATATTTGCTCTGCAGGTAAAGGATCTCTTCTTTTTTTCTTTTTTTCCTTTTTTTTTTTTTCTTTTTAAAAATCTACCTATAGGTAGTTCTACTTGGATATCACTGGAGTAGCAGAGAATTTGAAGAAGATCTTCTTGTCCACAAGCCTGTGGCTAAATGGACTGCTGAGGAAGTGATACTTTGGCTAGAGCAGCTGGGCCCATGGGCTTCACATTATAAAGAAAGATTTTTACTGGAGAAAGTGAATGGAAGGTGAGAGGCCTAATTGTCAAGAACAGCTGTCATTTGATTGGACTACTGGATAGCTTTCATTGGGGACAGTATATGGTGAAATGACCATACTTCGTTCCACATTGTGGGAGTGTTCTGTTGATGTATCAGAACAAAATTCAGGGGAAGTTTTAACACTTGTAGTTGAAAACTTTAGTAGTAGATACTAAGCAAGCTAACTAAAAATTTTCTAAGAAATCTTTTAATTGTCAATGCAGACTGAAATGATACCGAAAGTAAAATTCTACTAATTTATTATCCACCCCTCCCACCTTTTCTTTCTTGTGAAAATATGCATATGCTATATACGTTGTTGCATTCCACCCAAGAGCTCTAGGAGACCAGACTAGATCTGTGAAGTACTGAAGAACTGTGTTCAATAATAGCCAACAAGCTGATAAATTTGCGTGCTGAAAGCAGGCAAGAGAGAACTTGAAAAGAAGGATATTTAAAGCCCAGGCTCTGAGATGCAGTTGATTCAGAACACTTGATATGGAATGTAATCCAAAAGGTGATACCTTCTATCAGTAGCTTATTGTTTCAGTATGTAATTGCTAATTTGTTAGTCATACCTTTGTGGTGAAGAGGCGCTATTTACCTTCTGAATTATTCTGCTTTTGTAGACTCCTCCTAACATTGACAGAGGAGGATTTCACGAAAGAACCTTACACTATAGAGAACAGTAACCATAGAAAAGCAATTATGGCGGAACTGGAATGTGTGAAAACTTTAGGTGTTAAACCACCACAGAACCTGTGGGAATATAAGGTAAATATTATATAAAATCTGTCATGTATATTAAGTATTTTTAAAATACTATCTTTAAAGGAAAATTCTCCTAAAGCCAGGAAGAGTGTTAACGTAGTAGGAATACCCTTGTAAAAACTGCTTGGTTTAATGAACTGTTGTATTTGAAAAATGATCCTTTGAAAAATGATTGTCAGAAAAATCTAAGAACTGCCATGTCCCTTTCATTTTATTTTTTCGCTGTTTGAAACTTGATAATTTGATACCTTTCAGGCAGTAAATCCAGGAAAATCACTCTTTCTCCTGTATGCACTGAAGAGCTCTCCAAGACTCAGTATGTTATACCTGTATTTGTTTGATTATGCAGAAGCTTTCCTACCTTTCATCCACACAATTTGCCCCACGCAGGAAGACAAGTATGAAGATATTGTCACAAAACTACTAGTAAGTTTTCAAAACACTAAGTATGCTATTGCTTTAGTTATAAGCATTTTAAGACTAAATAAAAACATGATGTGATTATTCACCATTTCATCTCCTTACAAGACAAAAAAAAAAAAAAAGTCCTACAAAGTAAGTGGTTCCTTGATTTTGTTGTATGTGATCACCAGTGTTGTGACCATTACCTTTAATAAGATTGATTTAAGGCTTTTAAGACTTTAAACCTGCGTAATTGATTTTTTTGAAGTTCACATGACTACAGAAAGGCTGTTCACTCAAAATACCTGTATTTTAGCAAGTGGCATTGTAAGGTCTGGCTGTCTGTGATGTTTTATCCTAATCTGATGGAAATTACTGGGTTATAGTATTATGTACCTGAAAGTATAGTAAAGATAAATTACTGCTTTCAATGTATGAAAAAACAATAACAAAAAAATAGTGGAAATAAGCCAGTATTATGCCTGTTTAATAGGAAATTGATTAATAGTCTTTTTATCCTAATTTACAGGACCTTAAAGATCCCTCTTGGAAACAGTGGAGAGAATTCATTGTGAAGTATTTATTTTTGCCATACCAGTTGATAGCTGAATTTGCTTGGGATTGGCTGGATGTGCACTACTGGACATCAAGATTTATAATTGTAAATGCCATGTTGCTCTCTGTTCTGGAATTATTCTCCTTTTGGAGGCTGTGGTCAAGGAGAGAATTGAAGTAAGTCTTACTGAGCTTGTTGAAGAGGGTGGGAAGTACATGGCCTTATAAATAGAAAGTAAGTCTTATAATTTCACAGTTGCTCACTGACATGACAGTGTCTAAGTACAGCTCTGAGGTTAATAAGAGCGTGATCTGAATCTGCACATATACTAGTACTCACTCTTGAATATCTTTATTTCGGTGAATACCTGAAAGGGTTTCTTGTTGCTGGATTTACTGATCAGATGTAGGAAATGCAGTAACAGTAATAACCATGTTCTTAACCATTGGGTAAATATTAACTCTTACCTTGAGAATTAACTTTTATGGTAACTAGTATTAGCTGTCAGCTGAGAATTAGAGATATAAGAATTTTGTCATGATATGCTTACAATATAGTTATTAAATGATGAGTCCTCAGGATCGTAGATAAGTTTAGTTACATTGATATTATTTCTGGTAGGTGACCAGAATTGCTGTTTTCAGTTACTGCTTTAGCCTTAATTCAAGCATATTAATATTACTTCATAATTGCTGTGATCTTTTACAGTTTTTATAACTTGCATAGGGGAAATTCTTGTTTAGTGTATACTGGGTTTTCACTTTCTCTGCCAGCAGCTAGGGGGCAGAACGTGTTCAAAAGAGAACAGGGTACATGGAAATAATCTATGACAAATCTGGAATTTGACCACTTTAACTTGCTGTACTTTGTGGTCTGAATAAATTGACTTAATGCTTCCTCATATATTATCTAGTATTACTGTATTTTAAGAAAGTTTTTCTGGAGTGCAAAATGATATTTTACAGGTACCTGATTAAAGGCTTAAATAATTTGAGGCTGCAGCGCATATTAGCTTGTCTTAGTATGGGTAAAACAAAATGAGAAGTTCCTCTCAGCCTCCCCATTTCCTTTTTCACAGGACTATTCCTCACCGAATGTGGAGACATTTCTGGAAAGTCTCAACCCAGGGTCTTTTTGTTGCCATTTTTTGGCCTTTTATTCCTCAGTTTGTCTGCAATTGTTTGTTTTACTGGGCCTTGTACTTTAACCCAATTATAAACATCGATCTTGTGGTTAAAGAAGTAAGGCGTCTGGAGACACAAGTGCAGTGACTGGCCTTGGAACTCCTGAGCTGTTTAGCTTCCAAAAATGGACATTGGAAATAAGTTTTGCTTTTCTTCTTTATGTATGCAGCAGTGAAAGTGGTGGATTATGTTAACTTGAACATACGAAAAAGCCTTAAGGTAAGTTACTCTTAAACCAGCTGATTCCAAATCTGAGGATGGGCTTTATTATCCAAAAAGAATTTTCTATTGAAAAGAAAAAAAAATTACATTCCTGATTTAGCCATGTAAAACTTACACAGTCATGTCACACTATTTTTGATCAAATCAAATTTCTCTATTCTGTCTTGAGCATTCTGGTTATTTTCAAGCCTGCCTTAAAATTAATGTCTTCTGAACAGCTACAGTGATTCTTATTTTTTTTTTGACTTTTTTTTTAAATTTAGCATTTCATACCAGCAATGTGTTCTTCAACTTAAGTTTGCCAAAGGAAAGCTCTTCCTGAATAGGCTTGATATTGAAAGTACTTCAGTGTTTTCAGTCTGCTTTACATGTCAAGTTGTGACTGTCAATACACAGTCTCGGAGTAGAGTTTGTTGTAAAATGCCTGCTGTTGAAGGCAAAGACTGCTCGAGTTTTCTTGTCTTTTGGAAAATGTGGTGATTGCAATTCAAATTTTTTATTCAGATCAGTTAGACTTCATCAATGGCTTCCTTAATGCTCTCCTCCTGATGTCCATTGCTAATTCTTAAATTCAGGGTTCTCTCTTAAAAAGGTTTTGGAAAAGTGGCCTGACACTGTAATTACATCTTACTGCAATATAATGTGTGTATCTAGATCTGTGAGTGAATGTTGACTGGAAGGTTATTTTGTGTACACAGGATTGCCATTTATTAATGTATGGTTTTTGACTGAAGCAGAAGTTGGATTTTTCAAGAGCTTTGTCACCTTGCATCCAACATTGGTTTGTGTTGGTGGTTTTTTTTTCATTTGTATCATTAATATGAACTTTATAGTTGCCTATGAATATTTTTAAAGATTAAAGATCTTTTTTGAAAACTTCATCCTTCCTAAAGAAGTGTTATTTATTTTTTTTATATGGAAGTACTTGACATCATTAGCTTTGACTTGTGCAAACTTGTTCTGTAGCCCTGCATCTTTAAGTAAGCTGAAGTGGGTGAAAGTCGACATAAGACGCTCCTGGTTCTTAAACTGCTAAAATTAGCAGTTATGAAAAAGTATATTGTTCAGCAATTCATGTTACTGATATCTCTTCCTAAAAGATTTCAAAAAACTATGAAGTGACCCTAGCTAAAACCATCTTTACATCCTTAGGAGGTATATATACACTTCAGAACTCTGCAAACTTAGGCTGCCCAAGACCAGAAACTTATGGGAAAGGCACTCGGTCCCAGTGACTGCTACTTTTTTGATGCTTCTGTCTTGGTGATGGTTTGCGTTTGCACTTTCAAATCTGGCTCTGAAGTTTTAAGGGTAGAATTTCTCCCTGTGCCCACAGGAAGTTCAAAGTGTACATAGAGTAAGGAGCTTGAGCCATATCAAATCAACAACTTCTCTAGAAAACTGTATTTAAAAAGTAAGAGGGGAAAAAAAAAAAAGAATTAGCCATTTTTTAATACAGGTATGACTGCTTAAGGTGAATGAGATGCAAAAGTTAAATTAGATTTCATAATAAGTTTAATATAGATGAGAGAGCTCTTTGTGCTGGCACTGTCACTTCATGCGTTTCTTCTGTTCAGTTCAAAGTTAACAAATGTTAAGGTAAATGGTAGTGGAAAAGTTGGATTTGTATCTTACAGCCAGTGGAGGGGGGGTGAAAAGTTCACAGTGAATGATATTATAAATCTGAAAAATCTGTGAATCTGAATATAAACAAAATTAATTTTTGTCAGTTACTCCTTAATCTGATAAACTCAAATTCCTATTTAGTCAATAGAAGTTTACACAGAACTAATGAATTTACTTTTAGTATGTGCACTGTGGAAGGTGAATAAGAGGATAAGTATTTACTTTAGCCATTCTGGAGTGGAGAGGCTGAAGTGGAAAATCATTTGTTGTCACTGCTATGACCAAAAAAACAAAAAAAAGAGTCATTTTAGATTTAAATACATGCAAAGTTTCCATAAAGACTGATGTCATATATCTAATACCTACACAAAGGCTGAATCTCACCACACATAAAGTCTGGCCATAAAAGGTATTTTGTATGATAGGGAGCTTTAGAAAAACATTTGGCAGCTTCACGGTCACATTCACATGCCATTTTTTGACATTTGTCTTCTAGTGATTCTGAAAGAAAACACAGTAAGTTTCATGTTAGTCTGAAGTAATTAAAAATCCCAAATGGAATACCAAGAACTGCTACCTCACATTCCATGTTTGCCATATAAATGGCTCTTCTATTTCAAGTCCAATAGGAACTGTACTGAGCTTTAGTAAGATTTACAGTTCTTTTGTGTTCTTTAGACGGAGCTCCATGCTAGGACATCTCAGCGACAGAGAATATACAAGCAGGGTTTGGTTTAGTGACAAATAATCAGTGGAACTATCTTGGCAGGTGAAAATATAATTGGATAAAGACTTAAATACTCTTCACATTCTTTAATAAAGGAACTCTGATAACTGATTCCTCTTTAGAAAGTGGTATGTGACCCTCCCTGCCTGCCCTGTTGCTCTAGTGAAACTTGAGTTTGGGAAGATATTTTCCATTTAAAGGATGTAACATTAAAATTATACATGTGAAATAAGGAATGCAAAGATGTTCCATGTTAAGCTTAAATCACCCACCTTTTTATTAAGGCATTCACTAAGAATTTAGGTAACGTGTGTTTAAGGACAATAAAATCCTTGTCTGGCCATATTTGTTTTATAATTGTGGTGGTGTAACTTAACAGCTTTCTTGGCATGAATGTTTCTTCTTGGCATGAACGTTTTCTTCTACAGCAAGATATTTTGGTTTTGTTGTGCCAACCCAGTAATGTGTGTTTTTTTTTTTCTCTCTGCAACTGTCTGTAAACTGAAAAATCCTTGAGTATTTAATCTGAGTATTTAACATTTTGAAAGCTTAGCTGAATCTGCTTGAGATTTGTCTAGGAGCAGAACAAGTGTTCAGTTTGGTGAATGAACTCAAATTCTGCGATGAAATGGAAGCATTCTTAATGTATGTATGTTGATGCTGCAACTGGCTACCCTAAGAACCACTCAGTAGCGTAAGAAGCATAAACACGATAGGATAAAAAAAAATATTAACCAACAAGAGCTGTTCCTTCTCTTGTTTCTGCTCCAAACTTAATCTCCTCCATGGCATGCCAGGGACTTTGTTTCAGCTTTGTTTCTTGATGACGTGCCTACTGTCTTGGTCAGTATTTTAAAATATTGTGAGCTTCTGGAGTGGAACAGGAGTAGAACCTTTACAGCCAAATACAGGTGGACTGTAACTTGACGGTTAATGAGATAGTTTGAGAGACAAGACACTTAGTACTTCTGAAGCAGAGCAGGAAATTGGCAAGTAAAGATCCTGTATGAGGTAGATACTTGGGCAAAGTAAAGATTGAATGAAAAGGAGGAAAAGAAATATTGCCAAAACCTTTCATTTGATTTCAGGTCAGGAAAATTCTAAATTGAGTTATGAAATGAAAGGTTTTTGTGTTTTCTCTGAGTGGCCTACTGTGTTGCCTTTAAACTGCAGTAGTCAGAAGATCACACTTATTTTTGTAAACAAGTTTATATAGGGGTCTGCATTTTTGTGGTGCAAATAATAACCAGTTCTCAGTCTGATTTGCATTTGCATAACATTACAAGCAAAGTAACTTTGACCTAGCACCTGATTTCAAAAAACAAAACCAAAACCTACAACAAAAAAACCCTGCAAATTTTAGGGGCTTTTGAGGAGTTATGGTTTCAAAAAGTCTTTGAAGTGTATTGGAAAATATTTGCTAAAACTTTGGGAGTTGTGAACAAATAATGTAAAAGAAATGCTGCTTTTTGCTGTTAAACATTTTTTGTTTGTTTGATATCTCTTTGTCCTTCTCTTTTATACTATAGCATGGCAACTATACTACATTCATATTTCAGAGCAATCAAACAGAATTTATCAGGATGCGGTCAGCCATCTGTTGCAACTTACACATTAATTATGTAAATATTTCCAAATTAACATTTTGTGGCTTGTGGACATGTTACTTCCATAAATAAACACACTCATCAAATATTTTATTACCTCGGTGTTTGAAATTGTAGGTTGTAATTGTGAATTCATTCATAAATTGCAGCCACTAGCGGTGGGCTGTGCAACTGATCAGTGGTACGTGTGCCAATAACTTGTCCATCATAAACTTGTAAATGGTGTGAAATATTTTCTGCTAAGTATAAAAAGGATCCTTTTTAAACAATTGTAATTTTCTCGCCTCCTGTTTGTAGTTGCTTTCCATTTGGAGACTTGCAGGGACCAGTATGTCATGAGTTCCTCAACTTATGTAAATGCTAAGTAAAAAGAGGGGGGGTTTTGGTAGTGTTTTCTGAAAGGGTTAATAAAAGCTTGTAGATCCGAATTTTGGTTGTGTATATCAGTAGGTGGGATTAAGAAGAAACTGCAATCAGTTGATTAGCGTAGCTAGGCTTTCTGGAGGCACAGATTACCCTAGCAAAAAAAAATCACAAGAGGAAGGATGCTAAAATAAGAATTTTACAGTTAATTAAGAAATCTTTCTATGAAGTCAGTGAGACAACCAATAGAAGTAAAAAGAAAGAAAAACCAACCCGCCAAAAAACACAACAAAAAACCCCTCCACTAACAAAACACTAGAACAGTTCACTCACCACAGACAGCGGTGTTGTCTTCACATTCCCAGTGGTAACTCTCGATCTTTGGGTGACAACCTGCTTGTTCTGCCTTACCATAGCAGCAGTCATGGTTAAAGCAGCACCTGAGAGTAACAGAAATGGACTTGCCTTAATTCATACTGTAGTGATTTATGATCACGTAATCTGGATGGATTTTATCAGCGTGTTTCTACAGGCTGTGAAATAATAAAAGTAAGCATATGCGAATGTACAGAGTTACTTGCTCAGGAACCAAAACAGGGTAATCGTTTAATACATCACCTGGAAAAAATTATTACTCTTTCATGTAATCGATGATGAGGAGAATGTCTGATAGACATTAATCTGGTTGAACTTCCTCATAGGAATCTTTAAAGCATTCTCAGTTTTAAACACAATAAATTATTATGTGGGTATGCCTCTCTCCTAACCTCTTCCAAGAAAAAGATTAAATGCCAGAATAGTTTGTGAGACAGTGAATGATGTATTTTTCTGCCAGTTATTGATGCTATTGTAACAGTTAGTAATAGGAAAGGGACAAGAAGATTTGTTAGGCCATGGCATGCTATCATAAGTGTTGTCTTACAGGAAAGTCCTTAGATGGTGGTAGAAAAGCTGAGAGTGAGGGAAATGTTCAGTAATGAATAGCCATGGGTGCTGTTTATGCCATAGTATAACCAAAACTGTGCAGTATCATGAGAAAATTTGGAAAATTATATTTCAAAATTGTTCTTGTCATAATTGAGACAATGAATTCATAGACTTTCTATCACATTGTGGAACTGAACATACAGATAAGCATTAATGGCATATTTTAAGGCTTAAAAAAAGAATTACTCTTCTGGTGTAGAGTCATTGCAAGCCCAGAAGAGCAGGCAGGGGGAGGTAGCAAGGATCTGAAATTAGATAGCTTGTAAATTTTTGCCGCAAACTAACTGTACTCTCTTTTTTTTGTCTCAGTGGAAGAACAGGATGTGTCCACGAGCTCTTTGCATTCAGTCATTTGGTTTCCTCCTGGTAGACTTAAACCATCATATTATAGTAGGCACATGATGTTTAGATGGTGTTTAGATTGCCTGAGGAATTTTTGTCTGCAATAGAAAAAGTCAATGCTGTGAGCTCTCACTTGCAATTACTGGTTTTTTCCGATGCTTATTAAATAATTACTTGGTAATTCCACGCAAATCTCCATTTAAAGGTCCTGCGGTATGTAACAGTTGAACAGCACATGCCCACGAAGTAGCTCAATACGTCCATTTCATGCATAGAAATAAAAAAACCAAACTGACTTCTAATGAGTCTTTGTAGCAGTGCTAAGGTAAATAAAGTAGGAAATTCGGCTTCTTTTGCCATAGTGCAGTCTATCTTAATGTGTTTACAAAAAAAATTTAGAATTAGTCTTCTTTTAAGCATTTTAAATAAAAGTAGATGCTTAAGGATTTTACATTCTATCTTACGAAAGCAATATATGATCGTCTCTGTTTGAAAGTTCTTAAGTGGCAGGCAAAAATCTAAATTGCAATAACTATTATTTGAATAATTCCATTACAGACATTCTTACTTCAGATTAAGTATTTCCATTTAATTTGTTTTCAGGCATAATTCTGAATGTGAACAGCCCAGAATGTAGCTCAAAACTTTAAGAAATCGAACTTGATTCGAAGAAAGTTTGTCTCTGCGTTCAATTGGTACAATTCTTGATTCTGTTCAAATGCAGTAGAGTAAGTACACTCACTTCTGGCTTGTTCTTACCACTCCGTAGCTATTAAAACCCTAACCACAAATAGCTAACCATGTTTTGTGGAGTAGCAGCTTCTTGCTACCGTGGGACTTTTACAAAGTGAAAAAATGGCCTACAATGAAAGACTGGCAAACTGCAGATTCTCCATCATTATCTTTAGGTATACGGAGGACCAGAACTAGTAATAGTTCCTTTTTTTTTAATGTGTTTCCAGTCATTTAAGTAGCGACTACATTCTATAAAATTGTCTTTAAAATAACAGATTAGACATCCAAAAGCTTGAAATACGTAGGCAAAGATTCTCAAAGTTTTAGGTCTAATCATGACTAGTATCTTTATGCAAAAAAAAAAATCAGATTTGAACTTTCCATATATTCTACCCTAAATGTATCAGACATTTGTTTTCCTTTTAATTTATAACATACCTGTCTGATAAGTCAGATCTTAAGATGTCACAGACAGTGGGGAAATATATCATTATAATGATAAATTTGAAAATATAAAACCTTTATTTAACTACTGTAACAAGAAAATCATTTTCCTGTCAGCTAATGTTCAATTAGAAATCAAATTCCTGGTGGCCAATATGCTGAGATTTAGTACTAAATACAAAGATCTGGTTTTAGAATTATTTTAGTAACAATTCATAATTCCTCTTATTCTAAAGTTATTTTTCAACAGGTTGACTTTTGCATAATTTTCTATGTATTTTAAATACTAATAAAATGGGATGGATGGTAGTAGAATCAAAAGATTTTTCAGTAGCTTTTTTTTTTTTTTAATTTTTACTTTTATAGATAGCTTGAATGTTTGAGTATTAAAGCTTCTCCAAGAAGACTTGAGTTCTTCAGCTCTTGGCCAAACAGCAACAGCAAAGAAAATCAAATGTACTGTGAATCCAATATTAGCGCAATGAGAGTTTCAGTTAAAGGCAGGTAGGACTCGTGTACATTTACAGTAACACAATTTTCATGCTTCAGAGTTTCTTAGCAGTCTGCGGTATGTCTAACCTCAGTTCCCTCCCTGATGTTAAATAGGCCTAATTCATGTTTTAATCCTTTTACTCTGTCATCTGCATACATTCAGCACTTAATTACTCAGATAGTTACTCTTACCAGTCTACTCTGTCCTTGGGCCATCCTCTTCCTCCCAGACCACAGTAGCATCCGTAACGTAGGTAGGCAAAAGGAGATCGTCCTGTAGTACATCTAATGGCTCCGGCTAATTCAAGAATTCCTCTTCGATTTCTAAAATGGGCTTGCCCAAAAGTGCCTTTATAAACTGTGGAAGAAAAACTTTATTTTTTATTGAATCAAACATGCAGATATAAAATAGGTTTTATTTTCTTAAACTTTGATAATGAATGTCAGTACTTGAAAATAATACAGTTTTCTTTTGACACTTTGGGGCCACACTGCTTGACCCAGTCCCTTTTTACTCCAGTCTGTGGTGAGCAGAATTCTGAACAACATCCTGAATAGCTGTAGTGGTTTCCTCCCATCGAGGCAGCGTACGGTGGCAGACTTCGGTCATTCCCAGTCTTCAAACTGGCAAGGGCTAGCATGTGTTCTGTGGTCTAGGTCCACTAATCTGCTAAGATTAGATGCCCTGAGCGTTGGCAGTATTTTCTCCTTATCATAATATGCAATTTTGCCCATGTTATTTTGTAGAATGTAAGGCTTTACATTGGAACAAATATGTCCTTTATGCCGGGGTTCTGGTTTTCCTCATTTTTAGACAAGCCGCGTAACTGGCAGGGGTGGGTGTAGAGCAGGGAAAGGGGTGGGTGTTTGGAGTCCTTTCCAGGGAAATTAGAAGGGTTGCTGCTTTTTTTCTGTTTTATTTTGTTTGGGGTGTTTGTTGTTGTTGTTGAAGGGATTCTCACTATTATTTCTCCAGAACAAGGCTGTGTTTAGGAACTTCATTTTAACCATCCCATGTCAGTGCTAAAGCAGTAGGTCCAGGACAGCAGATAAATGTTGAGACACCAGATGAGTTTTTTTAGGGTTCCGTGTCATCCTTCAGGTTGAGCTAACGCATCAAGGACCTTTACTCGTAATGGGCAGCATTTCCTTGCAATGCAGGCTCCAAGCTATTTGCAGCAATTTTTAAGAAGTTGGATGAGTACAAAACAAATTAGTGGAAGGATGCTGATTAGAGTTGTCTTACTAATTAAACTAATGATTTATTTTGGTATGAGGAGAACAGTTTATAAACCTTAACTCCCAGTACTGGATACAGATTGTGAAAGACATTAAGATTTAATAACTGATAATATCTGTGAGAGAGACAACAGAAAAATATTTAGACTTTGTTATTGAAGGCTTTGATATTTATTTTCCTATAGAATAACTATATGATTATACAGTTTGTATATAATCTGTATAATCATATAATCTATTATAATAGACTAACTAATAGACTAATCTATTATAATAGATCATATGATTAACTATAATCAGTTAATGGAAGATCTGCCAGAAAAAATATTGTTCCCAGCACAGTTGAGTAACTTGAAATGTGTGGGATGCTGGTGACCTCCAGCACTCATAATTTCACAGAACAAAGGGATTTAAACACCTCATGAAATCGCCTTATTAAGAAATACAGTTGTTTTGTATGTGAGAATGGTGAAAAAGCTTTAGAAAGAGTATTTGCAGCTAATCCTTACTTACGAAAATAGCTAGGCTTCCAAAACCAATATTTAGTACTTTTCTGACTGGCGACTACTCCCAGATCTCGTTCCCTCCTGCTTTGTGGGCACGTGATCTAGGGAGAGGAGAGGATGCTGAAACAAGGGTGCTTAAACTTGCACACGCATCTTTGGCCATTGGTTAAAAGCAACCACATCTTGAGGAGTTACAAAGATTCCTTGGCTGTGTAGTTGCTTGCAGTTTCATTTAAAAACTGTTCCATTAGCACTAAAACTAAATCGCTAAGGTAGTGAATAGTGTCTATTGTGTTGTGGCTCCAATTCCAGGATATTATCTGCTGTTTAGTTATATAGGGGTTTTGGTAAAAAAAATCCTCTTGTGCTTTCCCAAGGGGTCCGTAAGGTGTACTGGGTGGACTCTTTGGAACCTGTAGCTCTAGGTGTCAAAATAACAGTCGCGTTGTGGAACTGACACATCATCTCCCATTCTGTTGAAGCTCTGAGTATGTGCTTCAGCTCTGGGCAGCAGAAGCATCCATTTGAGTATAACCAGATTCTTACCTTTACGATAGCACTGAGTTATCCTCACTGCCAGTACAGGTTCAGTAAATCCCCAACTGAAAAAAATCTGCAATAAAGCTGCAGCATTACATTCTGCTTATACTCTTAAACGTTTAGTAAGCTTTGGCTAGCCTCTTGTAGTTAGCCAGTAATGTCTGAAGGAACCATGTTAGCGGTTAATGGCAAAGCTGGGTTTGTTCCCCATAACATTAGTGATTCTGAAGAAATCCCTGAAGAAAGTGAAGAATTTTTACATTGTGTCTCAGTTCTGGCAACTGGGGAAGGATGGTGTAGGAGAGCTACAAGACAGGAAGAGGAAACTAAGAATTTCCAAGTCATATTCCTGGTTTCATCAGAGAATTGTTTGCTAACTTTGGGCAAATCCAGTCCCTTGATTTAATCCATGTGAAGTAGAAGCGATGAACTGTCTGCTCCCTGAGGAGCTGAAGTATAAATCTTTAAAATGTGCCATGTAACTTAAAGGAAGGACATAAACTTTTTATCCTTGCAGTTTATTTGTGCTACAGCATCTGGACATCCAGGTATAAACCAAGAGTGTATTGTACTGTAGATACTCTGGCTATGACTGAAGGAAAGTCTCTGCCCCAACAGCTTTGTAATTTGAGTTCAATAAAAGCGACAGAAGACAATCCTAGAATGCATAGAACTATGGAAATAATCAGGGGAGCGGTATGATGATCGTAGCATTAGTGTATTAGCAACATAATAAAATTTCTAAAGTATTTTTTCAGAACTTCTGTGGAATACAGTCAGCATGTGAAGTGACATTCTGTGTATTTCCAAATGTTTTGTGATTAAGGTATGTTTTTAAAATCTTCTCTGTGGTTTTGTTTGTTTTTATGAAGACTTTGCATTTATCTTTATGGGCAAGAGTATTCCTGTAGGTTTGATTATGCATTCCTGAAGGAGTAGTGTCGTCCCTGTGTGTCTAGTGTTTTTTGTTTTCGTCATGCAGGTGTTGTGCAGCTCTATCGAACGCAATATTGTGGGTGGGGAAAAAGGGAGGGAATCAGATTGCATTTATTCTAATTTAATTGCTTTATATTGTGTATGAAAAAATCAAAACCGCATTGGTTTGATATCTAGAGGTCACAGGAAGTACAACTAAGTGTGCAAAAATAATTTACAGTTAGACAATTTGAGTCTAGTCTTGTTATGGCTTTTAATATTCTTGTAATATTTAATTCCAGTATTTATTGCATAGTAGGAATTGGAACTTTTTTCAAAGGTTCAACTGTTCTCATTCTGGAAAGAAAACTTCAAAGACAGGTATTTGGGAGAGGAAAAAAACCCAAGAGATTAGTCCATCAGCAAACTCAGATTTAACTGCATGTGATGGAGCTGCTTTAAAGGTAAAGGTTGAAGGGAAACCAAAACTATACCAGTCCTAAGACTACTTTAGCACCATAAAATAGCAGGTGGTCAAAGAAAAAACCCCAAACAAATCTATGCAGTTGTCTTTGTGATTGTAGTGACTAAGCCAGAGAGATCAAAAGCCATGAGGTGACTTTCTGAAGACTGAAATTAAGTAAACACTAAAGACAGCCTGAGAGAAAGTAACAGTAATTAATCACATTATATCTGTGTTGTGCTTGATGTTAAAACTGGAAATCCTGTTGCCCAAATTGGAGCCCTGCCACATTTGGAGAATTTGAACTTCATCATACTGTGTTGGTTTGTTGCCTGTGCAAGTGCTTGAGAGTTCAGATTGTGCTAATTGCTGTACATTATTATGTCTCTGCAAGATGTTTTCCACTATATCTTCCCACTTTCCCTTTTTCCTAGTCTTCTGAATAGCTTAAAATAGTATGTAAAAATCCAGTCCCTTAAATTTCCATGTGCATAGAGGGGAAAAAAAATTAGAAACACATTATTTTTTTTGTGAAAGGTCATATTGTCTATAACATTATATTCTTTGCAGTGGG
The DNA here is from genome assembly GCA_008658365.1 of Alca torda. Classification (NCBI taxonomy): domain Eukaryota; kingdom Metazoa; phylum Chordata; class Aves; order Charadriiformes; family Alcidae; genus Alca; species Alca torda. The sequence goes on from CM018083.1 coordinate 12,004,645, forward strand.
CACAATGCAAACATAATAATTATTTTTGCAGATATATATTTTTATTGAGATGCACGGCTTTGCACAATTGTGATATATAACTACATTAATCATTAGCATGTAGTAACGTCTACGATGTTTTGTGGGTTTTAAAAGAAATTTTAAGCCATTCTTTTAAAGACTGAGACTACAGAAACACTTTTTGATGTTAAGTATGTGTAAGATTTCCTGTAGTGATATTTCCTTTGTCCAGTTATAGTGCTCTGGTAGTTTAGAACTTGAAACTTTGGAATAAGCAGACTTTCTGATGCACCTCCAAGATCTTGCCAGAAGTGGAAAACTTTGAACTTTATGCATTACAGAAACTTTTTTTTTTTTGCTTAGATTTTTTTCCTCTTGGTTCATAACCCACCAGTAATGGCCTTTTTCTCTTCATCTTGTTGCCCAGGCTACTGATGTGCTATCTCCACAAACTGTGCTCCCAGGTAAATTTTTTGAAAGGATAAATTTGCCTGTTTTGGTATGTGGTCCAAGCCTTGAGAAACAGGTAAATTGCATTTCCCTTCCTCCTCGCTGCCTACGGAGTGGGTGACTGCGGTGCCTGACTCAGAGCTATCGGACGGACGCCAGGCTCTCTGTAACGATCAGGCTGGCAGAAGCAGTGAAACAGTCTTTCGTTGCTTGCCTTAATGTTGTTGCTGAGGTTTGCGCCACGCAAGGGATGAAGTCCGGAGGGTGATCACAATGCAGAAGGAATAATAGGGGCATGCTGAGGTCAGGAGGCAGAACTGGGGCAGTGAGCGTGGTGGGACCTGAAGTTGGCCCCATTATGCAAGCACCTTGCCTTATGGTCTTTAATCATGTGATTGCCTCCCCCCTCCAGACCCTACTTCATTCTGTGACAGAATCTGTTATAAGAATGAATGGAGGCCTTAGGATCCTTCTTTTTGCAAGATTTGGCTTGGTAAATTTGCAAGCTGTGTAGGAATGTATTAAAAAAGTACGAGAAGACAAAAGAGAATCTTAATTAAGGCAGCTGAATGCTATTTTGGAAAACTGGATTTTATCTTCACAGCTGTCACAAAGGCTCAGCATGAGGTTAGTTTAATCACATTAAAACAATGCCTATTGATGTTTACTAATAGTACGCTCCCAGCCTGCTGAATATCCTGGGATTGGGGTACCAAACTATTGCAACGCGCAGGGAGAGCCAGGCTTTGACTAGTTGAAGTTCTGCATAATTGTAAGTAGTCGTAGTTAAAATTGGGTTCTAACATGTCACCATGGGAACCTAAAATTAGGCGATGCTTTTTTGTGTCAGCCCACCAACCTATGTGAAAAAAAAAGGGATGATAATATAGTTTCACGGAAGTGTGAAATAAGTACACTCAGATACTATACCGGTGAATACCTCACAAAACTTATGAGGAAATGGACTGTAAAGTATTACAACTGGTCTTTAATACTGCTTCATAAATAGGACATAGAAGACAAAAAAAAAATTAAATACTTGCAAAGTGAGTAGTCGGCTCTGCTCAGGTGTGAGGCAGGGGTCCTTTAATTACATTCTCACATCATAACTTATTCATAAAGACTGACTCATTCTTTCAGAATAACCCAGTTATGGGTTTGTCGGCAATCTCAGTTCTGGCAGTTCCTAGCCCTTGAGCTGCTTTGCCACTGAAGTGCTGTGAGGAAGCTCGCTCTGACACCCACGAGAAGAGTGTGGGTAAATGTATTGGCTTTGTAGGAAGACTGGCATTGCACATGCAATCTGCAGTCTGATTTTAAACACTGAACTTTTTAACACACTTGCACGTTACTGATGAACTTTTAAAAAGTGCTGTAAGACCCTCCAGCACGGCTCCCGTGTTCGCATCCACGTTGACAAGCGGCCGGGCTGTCACCGCAGCTGCAGCCGGCATCTCGCATTTCCCGCCCGGGAGCGTCCCCCCCGCGCCTTACACAAACTCTCAAAGTCCTTCTTTCCAAAGCGTGAGGGTATTCGCTTGCCATGATCTTTCCTAACGCGCTCTGCTCTCCCGCCTCCCCCAGACGCACCCAAGCCCCGTCCCTCCGGGTGCGGGGCGCCCGGCGAGGGTCGAGCGCGGCCGGGAGGCGCCGCTGGATTGGGGCGCGTCCCCGCCGGGAGGGACCGGATCGGACCCGGCGGAGCCCCGGCCGCGGGCCCGCAGCGGCTCTACTCACCGGCCGCCAGCAGCAGCGGCAGCAGCAGCAGCAGCGGCGGGCGCAGGGGCAGCGGCGGGCGGCGGGGTCCCATGGGCAGCGGCGGGCGGGGGCGCGGGCTCCGGCGGCAGCGCCCGGCTCCGGGCGCGGGGTGTGTCGGTGTGAGCCGGGGCGGCTGCGTGCCGGCTATAAACGGCGGCTTTCTGCCCCGAGTCAGGTCCCCCCGGCGCCGGGGCTGAGGACCGCGCTCCGCTGTCCATCTGGGCAGAAGGGAGGAGCTGCCGCCGGAGAGCCGCGACCTGTCACTCGGGCAGGGGACACGGGCAGGGGACCCGCCGGCGGGTCGTCTGCTGGTCCCTGGCGAAGGGGCCTCGGCTCCGCTCCTTCCCTGCTCCGGTAGCTATCATTTCTCTTTGAATTACAGCAATTCCTAGACAATTTAATCTAGATACAAAGAGTTAAGATGGCAGTGAACTGAGTTGTAAGTTATTCTAGGGGTTAATTATAACCAGTGCTGAACACACGCGCTGTGCCTGTAGTCTGAATTTGCCAAACTCCATCTCCTGATTGCTACTTTTCTTGGAGGACTAAAGAACAACCAACTCCTAAACAAGTTACAGGTATTTGTAGCTTGATCAAAGTAACTTTTTAACCTTCCTTCAACCAAGATAGACTAATATTTTTGTACATTGTACAATCTTCACATTTTTTCCGTTCCAACTCATGTATTGTTTTGTAAAACCTACAACTAGATGCCATATTACAATCATGGTTTCATTGCCCCTCTCAACACACAGACAGTACTGCTTCCTTTTCCGTCATTTTTCCTTTCTCATATGTTCCAAGTATTTCATCAGACCTTTCATTATTGCACTGAAACCACTGTATTTCCCGACAGTTGTTCAAGCAATCAAGACCCCTGAAATTTTGGGTATTGATTTGTGTGTGTGTGTGTGTGTATGTGTGTATGGTTTGTTTTCTTCCTTTTTTGGGCATTATTTTATGACCCCCATTGGATCCCATTGAGGCCTACACTGCTAGGATAAGGAAGGAGAGAAAAAAACAAAGTTTTTTTAACAGAACTTTCCAAGAACTTGTTCTTGGCCATATCATCTTACTATCGGAGAGCAGCTGGTAGCTTTTTTTTGTAGTGAATGGTATTTCATCAAAGAAATAAAACGTTTTTTCATGTGTATACTGATGGATAATTCTACTTTCACATTAAAATGCTCTGATTTCTGCGTTATATCGTTAGTCTCTAATCAGAAGAGAGGTAGAGAATCGTATGTGGTCTGATTTCAAAAGATGAAAAGCATGCACAGACAGATCAGATTTGTTTTTGTTATGCTCTCATTAATCCACACTCTATGAAATGTTTGTGTTGGCACTGAAGTTAGGGTAGCGTGGGATAAATGTGGAAGCATATCAATTTAAGTTAGTAAGATATCGATATGCCTTTGTACGCCTGATCCGCCTTGGTGCAACAACGTGCAGCACAGCAGAAATGATAGGTCAGCCCGGTCTGTGCTGACTGTGCTTCAAGGAGCTGAAAGGATCATGGGATGAACTTGACAAACCGGAAGAAAACAGGGTTTCCAGCTCGAGAGCTTGTACTCTGCAAAGGGACGGAAGCTGTCGGGGGCTTGCTGTGTGACCGTAACTTGCTGCTGGTCAACACTAAGCAGCTTCTGCGAGGACGTGCGCTGTGCGCTGCCAGCCAGGCTGGCTGTCCCTGCGCGTGGGTCTCACCAACACAGCGGACCACAGCTGCCGCTCTGTTTCCCAACAGAGACGGGCTACAACACTAGAGAAATAGGATCTCTGGCAACCATAAATGTTGTCAATGACCCTGAGAAGTCTTGGTAATGTACAAGTCATAACAGAAAACCCATTTATTTGGGATAATTTGTTTATTTTTTTTTTTTTTTTTAGATTTTGTTGCTACTGTCATCAACTGGGTCAAAGCAATTTTCCTATTACTCATGGAGTCACATCGCTAATTAATGTTACTCTATTTTCATACTGTCACTTATACTGCATTTGTTTACTGACTCTTCCGGTGAATAAGTCACACCTATTAGAACGTTTTAATAGTGTTCAATGGCAATTTAGTGAAACTTCCAGTTGAACAGTATCCCATCCAGCATACCATTGGATATGACAATGAAAACAGTAACCAGGGGAGCAATATGAATTACATTTCGTGTTTGTTCTTCAGGAGACTGACTGATGCAATGTGTTAGTGCACTTGATGCGGGATTAGTGCAGTTGATACATTTCCTCTGAAGGAAGGAAAGTAATCTTAAAACCACTGAAAAAACAAGTGAGACCAACATGTTCAGACTACAGTTGCTTCTATCAGAAAGTAGACAAAGATGCAAAGTGACAAAAACTATATGAAGTGATGAAGTAAGGAATGCAAGCCAGGAGTCTGATCGGAGGAAATACTTACACTGAGGGGGAGTTAGGCTGTCCAGTTAATTGTCGTGGCATATGGCTAAGAAAATATACTAGTAACAGATTGGAAGTTAATATGGATTACAATCATATAGTGATTTTTTTTAAAAAATGAGATTTAAAATTCCCTTTACATTTTTATATAAAAACTTATGTGGCAGTGCAGACCTGTCATATTTGCTTTTTGTAGTGTTGCTTTTCTTTTATCTGAAGCATTTGGTAACTGGTGTAAGTCATATGTGACAAATGGCATTTTCCTTCTTACTGATGAATTCTTTCATCAACTGGAGCTCTGCAGGGGCAGGGAGAAGCATTTGCTTTTCAAATATACTTTCTCAAACAAGGTTGCATGTGCTCAATGGTTGCTTTAATTAAGTTGTTTTTAAGTCTGAGGAATAGATTAATATAATTGAGACACAGAGTTGTACTGAGGAACATTCTCACAACGTAACAATACTAAGGGCAAACTTGTTAAGTTAGTTGTAAACGCCTCATTTCTCAATGTCTGTGATTCTGTACATGCAGAAAGATGACAGAATATGTTAAAATGTTAAAATGTTGATGGAAAGTGCTAGAATGGTCTAAAATATGGTTAATGTAAGTGCAAGTTATCCAATTCCCTGTGAACAGGTGAAGCAGTGTAACAGTATATTTACTGCTGACTAAACAGCTGCAAAGCTGTATTTTTATAGTAACAGAAGTTGGTTCTGTTAACAGTTTTTATTTAGTAAGAATAGATATTTTTACTGAGAAATGAAAAAGCATTGACCACCTATCTTGGTCAAATTTATATATACTCCACATGTAGCTTACGAAGGTGCGTAGTGATGAGTATAGAAGTACTAGGGTCTGTAGGTATCTAAGCCAAGTCCTACAAAATTAGCCTCCTACTACATTAAGCATGTGACAGTTAAGCTATATGACATATTTGCTGCCCCACTGAATTAATGAACAAATAAAGAATGGTGAAAGAAATTATTTTCCCTTTGTTAGAGATGGGAACGGAGGCAGGGGGATTTGCTGAAGCTGTTATATGATGGCTGTAGCAGAGCTGTGAAACTGCATCTTGGTGTTCTGCATCCCAGCTTAAGTCCCAGATTGGGGTCTTCTGTGGCACTGACTCCTGGAGGAAAATAAGGAAAGAGAACACATGCCTCAATATGAAGATACCAGAATAATTAGAACTGAAGAGCTGCTTCCCAGCAGTAAGTCAACTGACTGTATTTCCTTGATTGCTATACTTGGCAAATGTCCCTAAGTTACCCCACGTTTTCTTAAACATTGGATTGGAACACAGATTTGTCCTGGAAAACATCCCTTACAAGTGTATGTTCCTTCAGATGCTGAATGTCCAAGTAGTACACAATCACCTTCTTTATCATCGTTGTCTTCATAAAAAAACCCCAGCCCTACTTATTCAAGTATTTGTTTGGAAACATTCAGTGCCTTCATTCCCATTTTCAGACGTTTGGCTGGCTTCCTTCTCTTTCATGTCTTTTCATCTTCTCTTACTTCCTTTTCACAACCAATGCTTCCTGTTTACCGTTTTCATCAGCTCCTGTTGTTGGGGATGTTGTTCCAAAAACTATGAGAATTGTAAAGCACAGTTTGGAGAGCTAAGCTCCATGTAGAAGATTAGAAAACATTCTGCTAAGCCATTTTATAGTATTTTCCCATGTACTTGGTATTATCTCATATCTATTTCTAGCATACAGAACAAAATCCAACTTTGATTTAAGACCATGGCAGGCTATAGTATAACTGGTAATGTCTGGTAATAGTAAGCCTATGAATAGCATAATATGTTCTGAGAATTTTGGGGACCACGTTTGTAATGTTGTCCTTCATATGCTCGTTGGCAGCGATGTTATTCTGTCCATTCTGCAAAAATACTGTGCTAGTGCGTAGCTGCCCATAACAGACAGTTGTGTGCTGGAAAGGTTGTTATTACATAAATGTTCTTGAAACTGGTTTACAGTTATAATGTATGCAGAGGAGCTAAATTACTCCTACGGTTTTCTTTTTTCATCTGTCTTTTTTTCGTTTTGTTCTGTTCCAGATTCCACCCTCTGCTCCTTAAGTATAATGGCTTCTAGCACAAAGTCCATCCTGTGCATATAATCACCCAAAAAAATAGCAAGACTGCAAGTATGTTCTTGAAGTACCACGTATATCCTGACGCAACTCTGTCCATTTTTCTGATATCGAAATATATCATCTGTCTTTGAGCAAAGCAACAGACTGGAGGATTCCGGGGAAGGACTCTATAAATAATTTCTGACTTGCTTAGCTCTTAAAACAAAATTTGAACTCGCTATCATATCTCTGGAAGGATGTTTGACTTGCTCTCTTTTATTCAGCTTACACCAACTTGGATTCTTGAAATGGCTGATGTAATGACCAGGATGATGGGATACAGTGACCTCTCAGCAAGTTTGTGGGTGATACCAAATTGGGGGGAGTGGTTGATACACCGGAGGGCAGGGCTGCTACTCAGATGGACCTAGTCAGACTGGAAAAATGAGCTGTTGGGGACCTCATGAAGTTCAGCAAAGGCGAATGCAAAGCCCTGCATCTGGGCCAGCATAGCCCCATACAGTAGGACAGGTTGGGAACTGACCGAATAGAGAGCAGATTTGTAGAAAAGGAGCTGGGGGTCATGGTAGACAAGTTGAATGTGAGTCAACAGTGTGTTCTTGCAGCAAATGTGCCCAGCTGCATACTGGGCTGAGCATAACTGGTAGGTCTGGAGAGAAGTGATTCCTCCCCTCTATTTGATGCTTGAGAGAATAAATCTGGAGTTCAGTGTCTTGTTTTAAGAAAGGCATTGACATACTAAAGCAAGGCTAGTGAAGGCCACCAAACTCTTCAGGGGGCTGCAGGTCATGACATACAAGCAGCAGCTGAGAGCTGGATTTGCTCAGGTTTAAAGAAGATGACGGTGAGGGAAGATCACACTGCTGTCTACTGCTTCCTAATGGAAGGGTGTAGAAAAGATGGAGCCATATTCTTCCTAGAGGTGCACAAGAGGCAATGAACACAAGTTACAAAATGTGAAATTCAATATAGGAAACAATTTTTTTTCTTTTCTTTCTTTTTTAAATATTTTTTTTTTTAACAAAGGATGGTTTAATACGGAAGCAGCTTGCTCAGAGAGGCTATGGAAACACCATCCTCAGAGATACTAATAAATAATTGGCCAAGACCCAAAGCAACCTGCTTTAATGGCACCTGCCTTGAGCAGAAAGTTGGACTGCAGGCTTGCAGAAGTCCCTTACCACCTACGTGATTCCATGATTTTGTGATGTGATAGCAGATAGCTTCAAACTATCAGTTCCACCCTGCCAGGGAAAGAGACTCCAATAACACTTCTCCTTTTGCCTAAAGCTTTTCATGAAACCATGCCCTGCAGGCAGGGAAGGCAGTAGGCCTGTTCTACTGCAATAACAAATTCATTGATAATTATTTTTTCCATGTACCACCAACTAAGCTATGCAAGTGCACAGGGAAAATAATCCATACTGAATTCAAAGAGAGTTGAGACTTTGCCTACTTTTATTATCTAGACAGCTTTGTCATAAACAGAAGCAGTGCCCTTTTCATAAAGAACTACTTTCCTACTGTTTTAACTCACTATTCTGAAATTCCATTTCTATGCCTTTGTCCTTGTTGACCATTTCTGAATCTGCTTCCAGTTCTATTTTTACTGAGATGGGGGAAAAGCTCCAGAATTGTATGCAGTATTCAAGGTGAAGACAGAACATGGATTTATAGAGACTGTGCAGACTACATTACACTAAGAGGCACTACATTACACTGGAAGAAACAGAAATGCACATATTATGATTTTGTGTAACTTTTCCTTTTAGTATGTCTACTGGCTCCTTGTTGTCTCTAAATGTTTTAAATTGCCTAAAAATAAAATGGCAGATTTTGTTACCTGTTTATTTGTTCACCTCTTATTGTCTTGTTCTTCATTCTGTTAATGGTGCAATGCCCTATTGGTCTGGTCTGCTTGTATTACAGCTTTCTTTCACGACCTTTCTTTTCGTGATGTCTGCTTCCTCAGCTGTGAAGAGTTTTATGGCATTTGGACACTTGGGAGAGGATAAAACCCTTAAGCTATGTGTCAATCAAAGGAAAGGTAAGTAGAATGTAGCCCTTGTCTGTTCCAGACTAACCAGCACAAGAGCTATCTATCTTTAAACAGCTTAAATGCCATCCAGACTGCTTTGGGAACTGGGAAGTTACTAAATGTATCGTTGAAAGACAAAAAAAACCCTGGAAATACTCAGCAATGGGGAATGTTGGGATTAGCTAGAGAATTTATGAGTAGGAAAGAAGTGAATACCAGAAATCTGGTATCTTAAGACATGAGGGATCAAAGAGGGGCTCAACAGTGCAGAAGAACTGAGTATGTGTCGCTTGTCAAGCAGGCTCTGGATATCTTTCTTTGCTGTTGGATTGTCTCCCATCTTTACTCTTTGCTTTTGCAGTGTGGTTGGGATGAGGAGTAACTGAACCAGAGAACTGTCAGCACTAACATCATGATTTGCTACACCTGAAATAAACCAGATACTTCCCAATCAGCCAAAAGATGTAATAGTCACTTGCTGAGGAGTATGCATAGAGCATAAGGGCACCACATGCAGGTCAATGTTCAGTAAAATGTTTGCTTAGCTGCTGTTGTTTAGCTACTAGCTGCTGGTTTGATTGCCTGTGAGAAGTGAGGACTCTCATCTCAATAGAAGGCAAGATTTTAAACGCATTCTCAAATCTGGGCTGTCATGACAAACACATTATTAAGTTTTCTATGATGTGGCCTATTTTCCACTGCATTTGGAAGGCAACAAATGCCATGGGTACTATATAATACAAACAATTTAGAACAATTTATATATCCTGTAATTATAAAGACTTAAGCTTATGCTTCTTTGCAGTATCAATTACTGGTTTAAGAATACTTTTTGCTAAAACTAACAAAGAGTTTATGATTCTACAGGCTTTATATTCCCTTAAAAGTGACCAGTTATGGACAAGAGACAACATGTTCAGGACACTTACAAGCAGAAGACTTGAGGATTTATTATCAGAAACAGCTAAGAAAACAGTTTGAAAACAGAGTCTGAAGGTAGCTGCTGAAGTGAAGTCCCAGTATCTTGAAAATACGATAGTGCTCAGGGAAGATGATGATACTTAAATGACAGAATTCACTGAATCTTCCAGACATATAGAAATGCTGCATAATTTCCATTTTACAAACTGAAAACTAGGACACCAATGAGTTTGTCAGTCTTAAGCCTTGGTCGTTCTTTTGGGTTTTATTTTAATACAACGCAGATGACCTGATCCAAATACATAAACTGCTTCCTTGGTTTAAAAGAAACCAAATTCCTAATGGTGATACTGTATTTACTGAATTTCACAGAGACCCATTTAGAAAAACTCTTGTCTACGGGTCCTGTAACTAATAAAGTTCACACCATCCTAAACACATAGAGGGGCTGCATGCTTTAAAATAACATGTATGAAGAATCTTGTTCCTATGTATAAAGGACAAAAAGTTTTAACTGGGTATGAGATGCCATCATAAAATTAATACATCAAATGCCATGAACTTCCCCATTTTTACTAGCAGTGATGGAACCGTCATTCTCTTTGCATTTACTGTACAGAATAAGGGAGGTGGCTATACTGTGTGTAATAGGCCTCCCTAACTGGCATCAGGATGTGCGAGAGAGCAAGAAAAAATGGGAGCAAGGAATCAGTCATAGTAAAGCATTAAAAAGAATAGTTTCCTCTTCAACTGTTAGATGTGTGAATCTTGCTAAATAGATTTAAATTCTTTAAAGGACTTATCCTAAAATATACATAGTATCAAGTCATAGGTGATCTCAAGAACCAGCAGTCAAAAGGTGACAAGTAACAGAGTAGTTCATTCCTCTGAGGCCTTCTTTGGTAACTTCCTAGTTTAAAATTGATGTTGTACAGCCTTTTAAAGTTTGCAGAAACAAACAGACATATCCCCAAATAACCATTTTACAGTGATCATGGAAGTCTTTCAGATGGCAGGTACTAAATATATATACACCTTTTTATGGTGTAAAACTTAGCACATTCTAATTGTGTCTCAGTTACTTTACCGTAAGTATTTTCATTTATATTATGTTGAATGGTAGAAATTTTGCCTAGCTTTGTTTTGTGACTATGGCACCCTAAAAAACAAAAATAGTATGGTGCTGCATACAAAACTTTATGTTGACCATATTCAGATTATCTTTTAAAATAAACAGCTTATACATACTTGACATTTTTACTTCATAAAGCAAAACAGTACTGCATACAGGGAGCACTCCCATTTTATGTGCGGTCTGCATGGAAGATCTGCATAGTTAAACTTAATGGTGATTTGATACTGCTGCAAGAATCCTAACTTTTTTATTTCCTAATTCTGTTTGGAATTCTCTAATGCCATATTAATGTTTTAATGTTGCTCTAGTTACTTCCTCTCTCAGAAAGAAAAAAAGATAAACCCTTATTAGTTTATGCATCATGTAATCCCTAGGAAGGATTTGCCAGGAACAGATAATCTTTGCTTGTGTCCCAGTCTTATTTAGAATGGAGGGTCAAGGGGAGGCATACCCAAACTTAATTACATAAGCGATTCTAATTAATATTCTAGAAAATTCTGTGAATTCTTGTTGAGATTTGTTCTTTTTGATAGCCACCAAAGAAAATACCTGTATAGTATTTATTTTAAAAACCTAAAGTCAGTACTGTGCATCACTCTTTCAAATGCATGGATGTTCACGGATAATGCTGAGATGCTGCTGAAGGTTCACTTCCTTCACTTCCAATCAAGTTGTATTTTTCATTTATTATTTTTTGTTGAAGCAACAAATAGTTTGTCTATGGATGTGTGCAAACTTGTTTTGCATATGCATGTGATGAAGTTAAATTAAAATGTAAACCAAAGTAGTTAATTCTCTGTAATGTCTTCATCTCTGATGCTAAGGAAGGGAATGTATCTTCCTTTGGACAGGAAGCAAGCACTAAATAATATAAGCACTAAATGACCACTTTCTTTCACATAAAGAAAAAAATATTTTGTACCACAGCACATATATTGCACCCCCCCTTCAGTTTTCTATAATCTGCATAATTACCTGATTACCCCACAACTGGAAGGACTGGAATTAGGTGGGTCCTTTTATGATCATTATGACTGCAAGCTAAAGGAAGAGGAGGAGCTGCAGCAGTCCTAATTTTATTTGAAATACTGGACTTAGGAACCTATGTGGTAACACTAAGCAGCACAATTCCTTAGATAAGGGTCACCATCAAAACAAGTGTAACTGCTTACTGGTAGGCTGCTTCTTTTGGTTTGTTTTTTTTTTGTCTTTGAATTTTGTTTTTCATCACTTTGTTTTGGGCTCTGGCCATCATCGTTTCTTCTTTGGCTTCTTAAGTCACTTGTCATTTATTCAAAGAGTTGAAGGTCAGATCATCTCATCTGACTTGTATGCCATGGGCCCTGAAATTTCTTGTACCAGCCCAAGTAATTTCTCTTTGAGCAAGGCAAATTTTCTATCCACTTAAAGCATATAATTAAATTTGGAGTCACACAATTTTAGAAGATAAGGGACTTCCTGTTCTGTTAACAGAAGAACATTTTGCAAGGGGCCTGTGGCTGGAAAAAAGTTGAATCAGGAGTAGGCACCAGAAGTAGAGATGGGACAGCTTAGTTAGGGGAGAGTTTATTTAAAAATTATTGACTTACAGCAAGATGGGACTATGCACATTTGAAGTGGGTCATAGTTTTATAGTAAAAATAAAATTTAATAAAGACAATTTTTCCTTAGTAAGAAAAATATTTGCTAGAGGTAATAATTTGGGAGAGCCTTTGAGAAAAGGAAGGAATGGCATTAAGTTCAATACTAAAATGTTTCAACTGACAGAGAAACTTTAGCCTTGAGAAAATATAAATTGCAAACAATATTTGCTGCAAGTTAGGTTCTGTCCTCAGTTAAACCAGTACATTCCTACTATCTCTAAAAGGTAACAAAGAAAAATGCATAAAACTATCTAATACCTGAGATTCAGCAGTTTACAGAAGAAAGCATGTTTTTATGTAAACAATAATCACTGCAACAGCTGCATAAGTTTAAAAATTGAAAGCTCAATTTTACAAATTTAAATAATGAGACCCAGGATAACTGAAGCTCTATGCAAAGTCAGTGGCAACGTGGAGATATAAACTTGGAAGAGCCGAGTTGCTTGTCTTATTTTCTGTGCTTTACAGCGTCCTAGTGCTGCTTATTCTATCACGAATAATAATGCTGTAGTTTTAAAGAAAGGCTGACATGCCCAAATTATATGTATATAGAAAAACCTCAAAAGGCAGGCAACATTTCCTTTTAAAATAGCTTCTAACAATGACTTAGCATAATTATACATGCTCCAGACTGAGGTTTGGAAGAATGTTAACTCTCCTGTCAGTTTAAAACCTTTTGTATACGGCCAATGGGTGGGGTGCCACATTTTAGCGTACAACATTCAAGTTAAAAACCCAGCCATCTAAGGTTTGTTTTGAGTCTTACAGCATACTAGCTCAAAACTCAAATTTTGTGGAAGCACAAGTGGTTAGAAACATAAAAATGGATTTATAAAACAGATTAAAAGAGCATCAAATAAATGAAAAGTTGATTAGTGCAAAGGTATGAGAAAGAGCAGGACTCTGCCTGTTGTAGCAACTTCTATGTTAATAGCAGTACAGTTCTGTTGCAATTGCAGTTATTTCCTAAAAACATTCCTCCATTACTTCATGTATACCATATCCTGCCTTGTAATACCCATGTGAACCAAGATTGTTGTGAATGGTCTTGCTGAATGGCTCCATCAGTGCCATTATTTGTAATGACCACTGTAAACTGCCTACTCATCTGGATTCTCTTCCATACTTCAGAATTAGAACTCTGTGAAACTAAGTATATTGTGTTAGTCCACCATCACAGAACTCTTATCGCTTCTGGAATTGTGTATATAGTAGTAATTCCTATATACCTAGATGCTTATAATACAGATCACAGCTGCAGTTACATCAGCACTACTAAATTAGGCAGCGGTAGCACAGTAGCTTACACTTGCTTCCCAAAATTCTTGAGCAGTATGCATACTGGGGAATACTGACTCTTTCAGATACGAAGAAAATGTGCTAACCTTATTTTTCCAGGTATCCATTTCTTCAGAACAATTCCCTGTGGAATCACTAGCTTCTAATGATTGTGTTTGATTGTGTAATGATTGCTACATAGCAACTTTAGTGGTAAATCAATTAAATCCTGAGATTTTATAATTTGAGAGTCATATCAGCTTGAATACTAAGATACTAGACAGAGGGATGCAATGTATGATTCTTTAAAGAAAATACTTTCTTAGGGTGTCAATGGCAGCATTCATAGGATCATAGAATGGTTTGGGTTGGAACGGACCTTAAAGATCATCTAGTTCCAACCCCCCTGCTCTGGGCAAGGATACCTTTCAGTAGACCAGGTTGCTCAAAGCTCCATGCAAAGCACTCTCATGTTTTCTGCTTTACTTCTATGATTTCTGTAAAATGCTAATCCTAGTTTGACAAACAACAATTAAAATACTGGGGGTAGGGGGAAGGCTCTTCTCTCTGCTGCCCTCTGAAAAAGTTGTATTTTGAATCATAAAGAAAACAGAAAAACCTCTCATCAGTTTGATGCTCAGCAATATAAAAACAGAAATAAGCTAGATCGAATGCATCAGCTAGCTTCATTCTCCTTTGTTTTTCCATCAAAAGTATTTTCTTTGAAAGAACCTAGTGAAGTCTGTCCACTCCTTATTTAAAGTTTTATTTCAATTCAGTCAGAGTATTTAATTGTATATGTAGATTTGCTAGTTTTGTAATGTGGCTTTTGTTTCACTAAGTTTTAGGAGGCAGATTATTAAAATGATTTTGGTTTTCAGTATGTTCTCCAACATGAAGCAGAATGATATAAAGCAAAAAGTAAACACTACTGTTAGAACTTGAAACTCCAATTCTTTAGAATGTGTCAGAGGTAAACTTGAAGAATTCCTTAAGTATACTCAGTCAGCTTGAAAATACTTTGCCATTTTTACTAGTGTTTATAAACCTGAGTTTTGGATGACTGCTTGACCTGTTGGAATAAGGATGACAGTTAAGATCAGCTGATGAATAACTGTTTATACTACTCACAGGAATTAAGGTATTAGTCTATAACTGAGCATTGTGGTGGCTGGTTCTTTATCTGAAGGGCCTGAGCTTCCTCTATAGTAGAGAGAGAGTTAAGAATTCATAACAGCCAATATGATGATTGGGGACTTTCTGTTTCAGCCATGTGGATACGATTAAACAAGGCAGAGAGGCGTAACATTTAGCCATTTTGACCTAAGACTGCAGGGAAGCAGACAGAGTGCCGATGTGTTAATAGCTTTCAGGATATGAGAGATAAAGTTTAGAGGCTTTGAAGATATTTAACCTACTTAGCTCACCTACAAAAAGGATAATCTGATTGACAGCTTAAAGAGGTTTGTAAACAACTACCGCCTCTGTTCTTTTTGTTGAAACTGTGAAAAGAATTAGAGTGTCTCTTATTTAGTGACAGTGACAGAGAAAGAAACGTACACCAGTGACACCAGCTTGTGATTAGGATACCTGACTGCAAAAAGAGAAAATCTGGCTTGATCCCTGCTTGTTTATGTGAAGGTCTCCTGCAAAACTTTCTTCAGAGAGATCATTCCTGCTAGGAGCAATCTAACTGGCAAAGTGTGTCCCTATGTGAGCATTTAAGTTTGGCTTAGAAGTGAGCCAAATTGATTGTCCCCATGTACTGTGATTTGCTTAATTTTATAGAATTGTATCAGAGCATGTGACTTGGGTTCCTTCGGGGTAAAATGAGACAGGAAGGTGTGCTCCAACCACTACATTCAATCCATGTGTTCAGACTAAAGCTATTGCAAAGTAAAACCCTTAAAATGGTAATTGATGCTGAGCATTTGACAATCTCAAGAGACTGAGACCTTCTAGATCTTGCAAAACTAAAAAAAAAAAAAATTTTTTTTTTTTTTTTGCTATTCTGGCAGGGAACTCTCCCTGTGTAGAGAGGTATCCTTCAGTTCTGCTTACGTTATTTGCTAAAGCACCATACCTGAACTGAGTTAGATGATAAACCACTGTTTTCCCCACCCCCATCTTCTTTATGGGAAGATTTAAAGTTCATATATAACCTGTGATAGAAAAGAGACCAATTCACTTTACACTAGCATTAAACATCCGTTGTAGTTAACCTCTAAATATAAAGCCAAGCAAATAACAACAGGACTACTGAGGTGAAAAATCAAGATACTGAATCTAACAAAAATGTGTAGCTCTAAAATACGGCCACAACAAGCATTATACGTTGAATAAAACACTTGCTGAGATTCATGCTAACAGTGGATGCAGTGGCATTCTCTGTCTTCCAAAGGAAGTAATCAGACACACCTTACATTGTTAAATTAATCAGCATAGCCATATTTACAGAAAAGAAAATGATAAAATTAAGATCTGATGTAAACAGCTGAAGCTCCTGATAATGGGTTAGCTAGTTAAAACAGTGATGTAAATATTATATTAGCAAATAGGTCAGAAAATAGGTGTAATTTTTATCAGCTTAATCTCCAATGCCTGTTTATAACGTACAAATGAGTAAGATACAGCATAGAGAAAATGGAATAGAATAAAATAATCCAATAGATTAAGTGGGTATAGATTGTTACATTTAAACCTTCTCAACCACAATAAATAATATGAAAAAGATTATTTCTAAAGGGTGGGAAAAGATCTGATATTCTTTTCTTTAGGGAAACTGTAAAGACTAACACAATGTTAACAAAATGAAAATTAAAAGCTTCTCAGAAAGAGTTGACAAATTATTACCTTCATGATGTGCTTTCCTTGAATCCCTGAAGGATCTCGATATATATAAATCAGTATCTCCTTCAAGATATATTCTGCACTCTCAGAAAATGTCCTTAGCTCACTGGACATGAAGTGAGGTGCTGTGAGAGCTGCCCACCGAACTTTTGACCACTCAATTACCATGGCCAAAATTGCCTATAATCAGCTGGAATAGGTCAGATATCATCAAATCAGGAATTGAAGCAATGTGTATATGATCCCATTTTGAAAAAATGGTTATTTTTCTGTTCACATCCTCATTAGACCTTTGTCACACTGCAACGTATTTTACTCTTGACTGTCCTCTGAGGCTATTCAGAGGCCTGAAGCTAATGCTCATGATGGTAGCTGGTGTTAACAAATTTCAACTAGCCCCACTTAATATATTTGTCTTCTGTGTGCTAAAATACTGCACTGAAAGTGCTTGACTTTTTCTAAATTCAAGAAGTCCTTTCCAATTTTGAACCTTTCAATCTAAAAGAGTTGTTATCTTGCTACTTTTTGTTGGATTCAGGTCAGACATAAATTTGTAGCTACCCCCTAGGATTCAGCTCCTACAAACTGTTGGCCTGGCCACCCCGCCAGGAAGAGCAGGAGTAGGATTTACGCCCTCTGCTGGGCTATTGGATTATGACTCGTCTACTGTGGAAGGCAAAATTCTTCTTAGATTTAGAAAAGGCAAGGCATTATGGAATGACTGTTTACTAGCTTTTAATTTTTGCTGCAGATTACGATTGAGACCTTGAAACAAAACCAAGATACTCTTTATTGTATACTAATACCTAATTTTTTTGTAAAGGATATGACTGAGATTTCTACACTAACTCCTGGGCAAAACCCCAATTTCCAACAATGTTTTAACAAACAAGAAATCTTAAATTAATTTCTTAAGTTTCTTAAGGAAATAAAAAAATTTATAGCTTACATCAGGCTCAGATAATAAAAGTTACAGTTTAACTTGCCTTACAGCGGTTCTCCAAATACTCTGTTGCCCCTCCACCACCACCAATTTCTCAGTGATAGCAGAAATCACTTCTCTGCTAGCGCATTACCACTGTATGCAAAAAGTAAATGAACCGTATCTGAAACATGGCTGTTAAGAGTACCAAGTCACAAACACAACTTTGCAACATGCCATCTGTGTAGGAAGATATTGTTATGCTGTTTAGCTCAAGTAATTAAATAATGAAATGATAATACAGAGATGTTTAAGAAACAATAAACAAAAAAAATTTTAAAAAACTATCAAAAAAGCTTTTTATTTCTACAGAGAGAAGTGCTGTCTAGTAAAGGATATTCTGGTCTTGCATGGCTTTCAAAAAAGAGTATAGACTGATGTAGTTGCTGTTTTTTAAAAAAAAAAAAAGTTCATGTTTTTTTCAAGGGTCAAGCCCATAATTTGACCATTAACTGCTGGAAATGACAATGTACAATTTCACCAGCATTTGTGAAGTAAAAGCTTTTGCTGTTTCAGTAATGCAGTGAGTTAGGGTTTTCAAAAGCATGGTATGCACATGACAGGACAGATAAAATACCACAGAGAGTATAACTCACATGCAATACTCACTGTTTTATCATGGAGATATTAAGAATCCATTACTACCAACAAAAAAAGCAGAAACAAAACCTAAGATTGGCAATACCTTTAGTGGGAATCCTCCTTCATATGCTTGCCAGCTACAAAAACGTGCAATAGGTCTTCCTGTTTTGGTCAGAGCAATGCTTACTCCTCTCTGGGTATCCTAAGCAAAAAGAGGGGTGTCAAATAGTGGCAGAAAATAGAACAATAATAGCGTGGGCATCCCAGAAAAAACAAGCAAAAACCCCACCAACTACAGATGGACTTTTAGAATGGATTACATGAAACTATATTTAATCTACACATGATTATTTAAAATAAAGGGCATTATTTTGGTTAAGTCACTTGCCTTTGAAAGGGAATTGTTCATAATCTCATTTAGTTGTTTAATTCTGCAGGTTTCTCTTCTCATAAAGATATAATACGGCTTAACTGTTTCAAACTGCTTAATTCAGGTCAATAGTCCTAAGCATGCCTCCACCGAATGAGGTCTCTATTTCATATGCTTGTTTTGTATAAAGCTCTATCTTGGTGAAATATTTGTAGAACTTATGTATCCATTCTTTGTTGTTGAATATTTCCTTTGGTAGTAGCTAAAAGATATATTCATGTCTGACCAAAACTGACTGTTTTTACAGATGTTAAAAAAAAATCTTTTTTGAAATGTCCTAATTATTCAGGGAGGAGATATATTTTTTTTTCCTTCCCAAAATACACGTGGAATTGGAATAACCATATATTCTGCATGTAGTCATATTCCATAACCACTGGTTAAGGCAAGAGAGCAATGTCATAAATATGGTAGAATTCTGGGTCTGGGAAAGAATCAAGGACTATTTCAAAACAGCAAAACCAAAACAGTTTTGAAGGGAATACATTCCTGGAATTATCTCTACACATAAATAACTTATTTACGTCACAAGTTCCAGTGAACTGTAATCCTAATGTCAGAAAGTGTTGCATGATAAGGACTTCAGATGCTGCAGATAAAGGAGTACACTGAAAAAACTTACTTGTCTTCCACTCATCTAAAACTATTGTTCACAGCTACGTAATTCTCCTCATCAGTGAGCACATAACAAATATGGGTTCCAAAGCAATTTACTTTATAACATTTGAATTATAAAAATCAGACTGTTTTTGTTTTGTTTCCTCTCCAAAAATTTTTGTTCAAGAGAAGTGCCTTTGCTTGTTTTGTTTTATAAGCTTATTGTGGAAAAAAAATGTTTAAAAAGATGGCCATGTTTTTGAAAAAGGCAGCTATATAAATGCCTTAATTTCCAAGTGCCAGCTCTTCCTTAGCTCAAAATATCGCTTTACTTAAACAAGGGAATTCACGAGGGATTTTTTTAAAATTAGCTACTCGATTATAAATCTTAAAACAGCATCATAATTTAAGATTAACAACAAGGAACACATCTACTTGTAAAGCAGTGAAAGGATAGAATATGTATTTTCTTCTGTCTTAATACCACTATTTAAAAAAATCTACAGTGTTTTTCAGGCTGTAGCTTTGCCAAATCCTACAACAGACACAAACGTAGCAAGCTTGGAAGATATGATGAACCAATGGTAGAGCAACAAGGGTATATTTCAGTGACTGAATCTTGGAGTGCACTTTGGGTGTTCTTGGAACGAGGACTCAGGTCTTCAGTTTAAATGCTTCCTTGAATAACTAACTAATGGGTTAAAAACTCTAATACCCTAAGGAATTTCAGTCAGGAAGAGAAAAGCATTATAAAATCACAACTATTGTCATTCACCTGAAGCTAATAAACATATAGACAGACATGACAGAATGGTAAAAAGCATCAGGATGAAAAACATAGCTATTGCTTAGCAACAGCGACAATCTTACAAGATTTTTATCTTTTTTAAAGAGAATTGCCACATCTAATTTGCTAATAGAGAAAAAGGCTGCTCATGCCAGCCTCTCCTTTTCCCTTAGGTTAGCCTTAATCCACAAACCTACTGCTGTAACCAATGTGCTGAAATAGCAGCCATGAGGCACTCTTGAGCATGTCAACATCCCATTCTGCAAATGGATTGACATCAATATGAATAAAGTCAAGCGCTATCCGCAGGATAACATAAGTAATTACAATTGCAGTGCTTACAAATAGTAAGTTTTAGTTTTAGGCCTTCGTAATGTGCCTAGTTAAATAAGACGATCTTCGTATCTGCTGTTTTCATCTTCATACTTAATACTGCAACTTCAGCCACCTGAGGTGCTGCATAACTCAGATTGTTACTCTCGTATATTCTCTTGAGTGATGACAATTTCAGGACACTGTTCAAAGTACATTTTTCTGTTGCCAACGCAACTGTTTGTGTGGCTGCAAGGTGAACCAGATCAGGAAGTCTTTCAGTCTTTGAAACACAGCTACTACTTTTCTCCTATGTCAACTCCCTACTCCACCACACAGCCCCCCAAATTCTAGCACTCACAAAAAAAAGGTGGCAACAGAGGTGTAGGAACATGAGAGGTATTTATGATGGAGTCACCACTTTACTGCCAAATATCCCTGAGACCTGAGAATTCCCATTTCTGATTAAAAAAAAAAAAAAAAAAAAGAGTTGCAGTAGCTAGTTTGGATTTAAGGTAAAAGTCATGAAAAAAGGAATTGCTTGTGCTTGTTTTTCAAAGCATCCTGCAAATGAGACAGGTAACAACTGTTGTTCAGACTGTATCTCTCAAGATTTTATAGGAATATAACTTTTAAAGGAGGTTCTCATAAATACATGGCATTCTAAATTTAAAATTTAGATTATGATAGCAAAAACACAAATAAAAGATGACAAGATTTCCCTGGGATTTTAAAATAAACACATCAGAAACTAAAATACTTTAAATGTAGTGATACATATTATGATTTCACCATAGCCTGTTGTGCAATACATTATTTGGTCTATTATTCAGCTTGAAAGTTGGGATATAGAATTCCTTGAATTCAACTTCAACTAGGTTCTTGGTCAGTCTCATAAAAGCAACTAAAACATATGCTTTTTACAAACAATTCTGCGACAGTGACTAAGTTTATCACAGAACACCTGTTGTTCTCCAAAGCGTGGAAAAGCTCTATAACTTCTAGTTATACCTAGTTTTTCCTTTTACTGCTAATAATTAACCTAGTTTGTTCAAAATCATCGGTACAAATACCGATGAAACATCTGTCATCTTACAACTACTTTTAACATGACAGAAGGGTAATTCTGAAAGACTGCAACTGCAAGATCTTCTAGCTGACTTTAGCCATATTCTAGCAGTGTACAGGGGTAATTCCTTCTTGATACAGAAATATGTTTCCAAATTCCCTTTAAGGGATATTTTAAGCTCTCACACACAACAGTAACAAAGTTCCCTTTTTCATCTCAGTATAACTAGGTCAGCAGTTTAAATAGTCAAAATATAATTGGGTAAGTTTATGCAGGCTTCCACGAGTAATATTTTAAAATGAAAGGTAATGAGTGTATATAACAGGATTAATTCTCATCAGTTAACTCATAACAAGTTAGTTCAAGATGGGAAAAGTATAACTGCTTTTGTTTTCCTCTGAGTAGTTAATTGTTATATCGTGTAATTAAACATGGAATGAAGATAATTACTTGTTACCCTCTTCCAATGTAATATATATAAAAGCTAAATATATTACTTCCACAAAAATGTACTTGGGCAGACATTTATAGTATTTATCTTGCCACATCCTCAAGGTATTCTGCACACCTTGTACCTATCATGGAAAGCATGGCTCTACAGCTCTCACTCTAACACAGTGCCAAGCTATACGTGGCCTTGCTTCTCAATCTGCTTAATAAAAAATTATAACACATAATAATGTGTTATAACACCTGAACAATTTATTCAATACCCTCTTAATTCTAACACAAAATTTACTTTGTTTTCTAAGTGTTTGATAGGTAGGGTATTTGTATAGACATTTTTAGTAATTTAACTTTACCTGATGCAATTTTCAGACTCACTTTTGCAGTCTGTATTACATCTGAAACATTCCCAAAGCAGTCAGCCCATCGGTGGAGTTCTCAACAAGCCATTCTCTAAAGGTGAACGGTATGTAGCCAATCCTAACAGCAGGCTTAGAAAAATCAGCAACATGATTTATGTAATACCTATAAATCAAAAGCATTAACAGCTAGGATTAATATTTTCATCGTGCTACTACCAGGCAAAAGATTTTACCTCAGCAGTAGTTTGTTTTTCTGGATGAGAATGATCATACTGCTTGCTCTCTTAAGCTGCTCAGTGTTCAAACAATTGTAATTCAGAATTGGATAAGCCTTCTTACTATTTTTATGGTCTATTTCATAGTTTACAACCCATAGGTATAATTGTTGCTCTATGTATGATCTTTTTTGGCTCTTTTTGTTTCTCTCCCCTCCCTTTAGTTCCTGCAGTAAGCAAAATCCCAATTTTGCATTGAGTCCTATGGGACTTTTAAATTTCATTCTACGCACTTAAGCATTAACTATTTAGTATTTGACTGCTCCATTAAACTGTCACGCTTAGTCTCAAGAATTGACAAGACTGAGATCAAATGGAGGTAATTTGCCCTTTGAAGCTGGGAAAAGCCTCAAGGCAGAGCTTCAACAATTTATTCTTGCAGTGCCTCCACAGTAATTAGGCTGGAACGATATTTTAACAGTTACGCTACACCAGGTCAGGGAACCCTCCCTCACCATAACTTCACATGATAAACTACTAATTGGCTGTATTCCTTTCAGTCTCAATTAACGGTAGTGTAATTTGTATTCTGGATTTGTTAAAACCTGGAAAGCTTTCCTTTACACAGCTCTACCATATATGCTACAGCAGTGTATGAAATGTTTTTTATCACGCTGTTTGTTGGGACACTACTGAAGTTGCCATCACTAACACTACTGGAAAAAAGGAAATACTAGTATTAGAATATCAATTATGTCCACTGTAAGACAGGAAAAGCGCCGACCCCTCACATGCGACAGGGCAGGGAAATACCCGTAATCCGGCGGTTCCCCGGCAGGGCCTGTGTGCCGGCGGAACCTGACACCTGTCACGGGGGGACGCTCCCGCCCTCGCCATCAGCCGCCGCCGCTCCCACAGCAACGGCCGAGCAACGTCCCTGACACCGCCTGCGGCCTCGGGCTTTATTATGTGGCAAAAGAGTCTTCACAAACATATTTTGTGAGTTCCAACATAAAGAATCAGAAGATACAAGTTCCCGGGTTCATAAATACTCATCCCAGAGAGACGGAGAAAAGGGGCGGGTCGTGTCAGCGCCGCAGGGCAGCGCTCGGGCTCCCGCAATCCCTTCAGCACGGCTGAGGGCGCGGCGCCCAACGCCGACCCTCAGGGTAGCGCCCACCGACTGCCACCTCTCCGGCGCCCAGAGGAAGGCCGTCACCGGATCGCGGAGGGCTCCGCTCCCCCTCGGCCCGCTGCCGCCTCCCGCCCCCTCAGCGCCGGAGAACACTCAGGGCGCACGCGCGCGGCGGAAGGAGGAGGGTGACGTCAGTGGACGCGAGGACTGCCATAGGGCGCCTCCGGCAGGCCGGCCACGTCCGCCTGCTTCCGGCAGAACCAATGGGAAGCATAAGGGTCCGCAGCGCCGGGATGACGGGCGCATGCGTGGGGCGGACGTTGCCTGTTCAACCAGTCGTGCGCCATGGCGGGCCTCGGGGCGGGCTCTACAGCCATCTGGAAGGGAGCTGGAGCGCGGGGGGGTGGGCCGTAGGCAGCCAGCCAATTAGCAGCGAAGAGTTTCACAGACACCACCAATCAGAAGCGTCTATTTCCAAAACAAGTACGGCGAGCCAATGGGAGAGCCATCAGCACTCGCGCCCCGGCCAATCGAGTCGGGCCCTGCGCCCGGCGGCCTCCCACCAGCAGGGGGCGCTCTGGGGAGCGTGGGCCGAGGGCGGGGCGGGGGAGGTGTCGCCGCCGTCGTTGTCGCCGCAGTTGTCGCTGCTGCCGCCGCCGCCGCCGTTGCGCGCCCGGCTCGCTGGCTCCGCCTTCCGCGGTGCTGCGCTCCCGCGGGCCCCAGCAGCAGGTAGGGGTTGAGCGCCGCGGGGGGTGGCGGGGGAGCTGCGCTCCGCTGTTCCCGGCGCGGCCGGGCCCTTCCGCCTGAGGAAGGGGCGTCCAGGCGCGGGCGGCGACGCCGGGCCGGCCCGCTCTCCGTGCGGCGGGGCCCGCCGCTCCCGCCCCTCCGCGCGCCGCGGGGGCCGGCCACCTCCCGGCCGAGGGTGGGGCCGCCCCGCCGCCGCCGCGGGGTCCGCCGTCTCGCCTCTCCTGGGGGAGTGGGGGCCGGCGGGCGCGGCCGCTGGAGCAGTTGGCCGGGCTGGGCGGCGGGCGCCGCCGCAGAGGGCTGTCCGTCGGTGATCGGGAGCCGGTTGGCGCGAACAAAGGCGGCGGCAGGCGGGCCCGGCTGAGCGCGGGGCGGGCGGCGGCGGAGGGTGGTGGCGGGGCGGGGGCCCGCTCGGCCTGAGGCGGGCCCGGCGGGTTTCCCGCTGCCGCACTCTGGGAGAAGCGGGGTTTGGGAGCTCTGGTGCTCCGTGACTGAAGCAAAACCCCCGCGCTTGACAGGGGGCGCGGAGAGGGAAGCGCTGACAGCGGCCGGGAGCGGGACCGTGTCCCGCCGGTGCCCCGACCCGTCCCGTCCCGTCCCGGTCGCGTTTCGCGTGTGACGAGTTTTTCGGGCTTTCTGATGGAAGAAGTGCGCGGTGCAACTTCTGCCCTCCTTCGTCCAGCCGAAGGGAAAAACAATGCTCGTTTTCCGTTCCTCTGCTTTGCCGAGGCTGCGTCCCCGGTTAGGCAGCACTGTCGCTGCTTCGTTACAGAAAGTCATAATGTATTAGAGGAAGTAAAAGCTAAAAAAAACCGCGAAGACTGTCACTTACAGTCATCAAAATCGATTACCAAAGCTTGTCTTGGTAATCAACTCAAATTCCGTCCATAAACCTGGATTTATTGCTAAGATGCTCCTTCTTCAGCTCAAGTTTTGGATTTGCTCTTTACTAAAATGTCTAAGGGAACCATAAACCAAAGTCTTCCAGCCCCGCTCCTTAATTTCCTAGGGAAATGAAGCGACTTTACAAAGTGCCTTCATTCTCTCCTGTTTCTTTCATGGATTTAAAAAAAAATTGTAGGAAAGCTATGAAAATAGAAAAGAAACCTTGAACAGTATCTTGGTATTTTGTGGGTAGGGAATGAGTGGGAGGAGATGCAACTACATACTTTAGGTATATAAAGAATGTGGAGTGAGTAGATGTTAAACTGTTGCTATATACTCTGCTTCATTTAGATGTTTCATTTTGACAACAGTTAAGTTTGTGTTTTGGTTCTTTTTTTACAAAAATAAAAACTGAAACTGGGTGATGTCTGTGTTAAGTGGCTTTTTCAGCTGACATAACAGAATTGTGTGATTGTAACCAGAAGTATTAAACTAAGCAGAGGAATTAACTCAAAACTATTGAAACGTGTCCTGTGTATGCTCTTCCCTGTTTCCCCCCAGCACGTTACATGTTTGAAGTGTCCTGTGTAATGGCCCAGTGATGCATGAGCATGAATATTAAATCTTTTGTGCTGAGGAAGATACTTCTAAAAAGGTTTTGTATTAAGACTTCTATTTTCTCTTCCTCACCTTGATGCCAGTCCAAGTCTGTTGAGCAGTTTACAGTCTCTGTGAGGCATGCTTTAATTTTCAGTGTAGTTTATTATCTGTAATCATTCATTTAAACTGTCAGATGGTCAGGATGAGCAAGGAGTCAGGAGTTTGCTTTGGGTCAGGCTATGTTGGGCAGGTGTTTGGGGTCCAGTTCGAATCTTGTCTGGGTTGGAGCTGGGGGTACCAGAGATGGTTTTGTTGGTGACATCTCCCTAGGAAGCAGTTAGGGTACAGCTGCATGGGTGTACCTCCTTTTCTTACTTGCCTCTGTTAAGGTAGGACCCTGCTTTCTTGTGCCCCTGGGGTGGGAATTAAACATAGACAGCTTTTTGGATCCAGATGCCTGAACACATGATGCTTGCTGCCGCTGGTAGCAGTGCGTGAGGCGGCAGCAGCAGAGTTGGGCTTTCGCTTCTTAATAGGACAAAGGGATTTATACTGCCTGTCTCTTAGTCATATAGTCACTCCTACCGTTCTGGTTCAGTTTTCCCCATTCTCTTTGCAGTATTGCCTTTACTGTAGGACCCAGGGTGTAACTGCTCTCCTCTGCAGTACAGTTTTCCTATGTGGAAACACTGGTGAACTGTTCACACTTTGATTTTGTACACAGACTCCTGGTTTCATAACTTCTGATTGCTGATCCAAATTTTGACATGTGATGGTGTAAATGATGGGTTAATTTGTGACTGAGTTGATTTAATATTTGAGTTTGTTACCTTCTCCTGCCTGTGTCATAAAGAGGGGGAGAAGGCTGATGCTAGAATACCAAAGGGGATCTCTTCGCTCAGTGTGATTTTCATTAGACTTGCTCCCCAGTCAGGGTTCGTAATTCAGCTGAACCACCGAGGCTGGTAGAGATCTATCAGCAGCAATCATGATAAAATTTTCAGCATGCTTTGTACTATACAAAGATCTAATTTGAGATTCCTGTAACCCAGTAATTGCACTAATATTGAACTCAGTGGTGCATGACAAGAGGATATGCTTCTATATCTTGAAAGAACACTTCTATACACTGCACTTAGTTTTTAAGTTTTAGCTCTGTGGAGGAGGAAGTGCAGTGAGGACCAGTGGACTTCCCGTTGTTTTCAGCATTGAGATCTGAGGGTGCAAAGAATGCTTATTTAAAGTATTTAAAATAACAGAAACCATTAATGTCAATAACGAACAATAACAGAATTATTTGGTCAGTTGAAGGTTGTTAATTCCCAGTGGTAGCAGTTCTGGTCCCCAAATAATGTTATGCGTTTTTCCTGTCTTCTCCATCTCTAAACAAGCTGTTTGCACAACCGTAGGCAGCAGGAGAGAGGATTAGTCCTGCCCAGTTCCCTGCCCTTCGGGACTGAATTTTCAAAGTGTAGATACTTGCTCCCTGGATTTGCAATTTAGAAGTGGAAAGGCTTGACTCTCCAAAGTTTTAAGCAGTGTGACCTTGCTTTTCAGAATAACCGAGGCCTGTATTCATTCTACAGAACATCTCGGTTGCCTGCATTCTGCATGATTTTATTGGCTTGCATTCCAAAGATCAGTTTTGCTTTGCAAGATAGTCTAGCAGTTGTTGTGTTCAACGCTCTTGTGCCTGAAGGATTATCCCTAAATATTATGAGTGTCCTTTAAAACTTATCTTGAATGCCTCAGAAGTGCCAAAATATAGAAAACAAGAAATTTGTCTTGCCCTGTGCTGGAAGGAAGGCAAATAACCAGCAAGAGGCATAAGTGGCTTTGTTTAAGAGAAGCGTGTAGGTATTCCTGTCTGCCAGAGCTGGCCCAAACGTGTTTTCCTCCGTATCTCCTGTTTGTATAACTGGACCAGCATCTGTCAGAAAAGGTGACAAAGGTGACACTGGCTACTGGCAGTGTACTTTCTGTCACTTCGCTTCGGCTTTTGCGAAACATGATGAGTTGAAGCCTGTGATAAAGGTAAAACAGTATAAATTGTTCTTTAACTTGTTTGGGTTCAGGCAGCTTTTGTTTTGCTTTACTAGATTTAGCAAATTGAGCTTGTATTGGTCATGTACCAGCAGCTGTAGAAATACAACATTAATGCAACGATCAGTTCTGCCTATGACCTTAATTACTGATATATTAGTCTGCCTTTTTTTTTTTCTGATTCCATACTATTTTTTTTCTTTCTCTTCTTTTAGCTTGACTCATTCAGTGAATTGTACGGAGTAAGGTTTTTCTAGTAACAGTTAAAAGCAACAAAGCAACATGTTAACTTTTAAAATATATGTATATATTTATATTTGTTTTAAACTCTGTCCCTGCAGATAGGAGAAAAAAGCTGTTGCTAAAGAGGTGGGCTTTTTAAACTTTGAAAATGGATGCATGACATTAAAAGTCAAGACACAATTGTTGTTTGCCTTGTACGAGTCTAATGTGTTTCTGGCTGCTCAAGAGGATCTAAGAATAATTTGGATGGGAGAGATGCTGTTAGAGGTGCTATTTGAAACAATTTAAAAAACTCTGCAAAATCATCCAGTATTGGGGCAATGTTACTGTCAAAGTATGTTAAGGAAAGATAATTTTTGCCTGAACATCTTATGGATGCAGATGAGTAAGTAGCAAAAAAATACAAAACTGCTTTGAATAATAAATGGCACCACTCGCATATGTTCATCACTTGCAATTTTTTTATCTGTGATGCCAGTTTGTAACATTTCCATTAACTTTATTTTTATTGAGAAATTGGATCTCCACATCCTCAAGTTTCAATATATCATTTATTCTTTAATATTTATCCTAGAGGTGATAAATAAATGGAGTTGTTACCATGTTGGACTCTTTTAATCTCTTTGCAAGTTGTTGGTGTGGAGTATTGGGGCTGATTAAAATCATTAGAGTAAAGCTGATCTTAATACTTGCCCAGATCTTGACATATGCAAGACTCTTGTGTTGGCAGGATATTACGTTGTCAGCTGTTAATTCAGGGGAATAAAATAAGTTTTACATAGCTTACCTATTTTTGTGGGAAAGCATATGCTGATATGGCTGCTGTCTTTGGTTACTGTGAGAATTTCTTACTCTTACTAGCCCTTGTTTGAATTCTAAAACCTAAACCATGAATGACTTAATAAAATACATTCAGATTCCCAATAGATTTCCTTTTGGCATTTATATTTATATTTCTTTATAGATAAACTATTGTTACTCATTAAAACATTTATCTTATAATAAAAGTCTTTCGTGTACATGCCAAAAGCACTGTATGTATTGCTAACTTGTGGAAGAAAAGATGGTGCATAAAATAACATGAAAAACAGTTACAAAAGGCATTCATGGTTATTTCCTCTCTGGAGAGTAGATGACTGAGTGCTATTTATATACCTAAACAAGCAATGGCTGAGCAATTCCTGTCAGTAAATTATTGTAGCTGTCCATAATATTTATCTATAGACTTGTTCTTTTTTTTTTTTTTTAAAGCTTGGTGATATTACAGTATCACAGATATTACAGGTCACAGTAGGAAGTGACGTGAAATGAGGACTTGAAGTACTTCCATTAATTTGCTTAGTGACCTTAAGAAAATTTCTTTTGCTTCTCTTAAGAATGTGTTACAATAGGGCTAACTCTTAATGACTTGAAATGGTGTAGACTTTGTGTTCATTTAAGATGCTTTGGAAAGGTTTGTAAACATTACTAGTGCTGAAAGCTCTTCAGATTGTTTCATTATTCCATGTTAATTGAGAAAGTAGGGAATCTTCTCCAGCTGGTTTCTATTCTCACTTGAGGTTTTGTTGAGTTTGCTGGGTTGTTTTTTTTTTTTTTATTTTACTTTGTTTTCATTCTTCCATTGTTGATGTGAAACGGTAACCTGGCACAAAATACTGCCTTTTTTTAGCCTAGTTTCAAGACCAATAGAAATGTACTGCATGCAATTCCTTTTTTCTTTTAACTATAAATTCCTACAAAAAGTGATTTTCTTAACAACAACAAAAAAAATTCCTCAAGCTAAAAGCCTTTTTCTGAATTTCAGTATTTTCAGAATAAAACCTTGTCCTACTGATCTGTTTTGTAAAAATAAGTTGTGTTCTTATATTGCAATTAGTCACAAATGTATGCAGCAGTGAAACCATACTTTAAGTAGCCTTATCTTGAAGGTTACACAGATCGGTTTAGCCTATTTAACTAGAATATTTGTAAATCCAGTAAATGAAAGACATGAAGAAACAAAAATAAATCACTGATTCAGACTACTTAAATTGGATTTAAATGTCATGTTGATGATGTGGAATTACATTACAGTAATCCAGTCTTTCAAATGAAGTAGGTAGTCTTTGCTACCGGTAAGGTTTCCAAGATTTTCACCTTGGTCAACTGGTAGACATTATTAAAGCAGTAGGAATTTGCTTCTAATTACACCTTAGGAGTTGGGTGAGGATGAGAGACTCTAGAATTAGAGTTAATGGTAGTTTTGTAGTCAGTTTGGGTTTTATTAATAACTATACCGCATTCTTGAGTTTATTTCTACTTCAACAAACAAATAAAAGTATAAAGCTATTAAAGGGGGACACTGTGGAACCTGAGCTTGGTTTAGCAGTAGTTTGTGCAAGCTGTGCTTGTAGGTTGGTTCAGTTTCACTAATGTGGCTCTGAGTGACCTGGAGTAAATAAGTGGAAAACCAAAGATGAAGCATAGATTGTAAGAAAGGTTTTCTGTCGAAGTGTTGTGTGACTGGGCACTGAGGGAGGGGCTGTTGGTTCTCACCTGGGGCTTCTGCCCACATGGCTGTGAGCACTGCTGTGTTTGCCTGAAGTTTCTTCAGAGCGTGTTCTCTGAAGCTGCGTTGCAGTATCGTCTTTGTATGATGGACTTAGTGTTGATGGGAGATTGGATCCTTCTGGTCCAAATGCAAACTGCTATATATAACAGCCATTTATCTTTCTTTCTCTTTGAGGAGTGGCGTATCCGAAAAGTGGATGTTCAGGATAACATGTCCAATGTGTCGGAAGAGAGGAGCACTAGACAACAGGACATTAAGAAAGGACTCCAGTTTATAGAGTATGATTTTGTGGTTTTATTCTTCTATGCTTATACACGTATGTATATCAGATCGATAGCTCTGGGAAAGTCCTTTTAATACAACACCAGCAGAGGAAGGAGGAGGACCTGTCTTTATTCTGTTTTCTACCATGAACATGGAAATGGAGAGCACTCTTAAAGAAAGGACAGAACCCCTCTTTGTTCCCAAACAGAGCAGATTGAAGGTGGGAGGGTATTCCTTTTCTGCCTTTGAGAAAAATCAGCACTGAATTTTTTTGGTGGGTGGAAAATGTTGATAGTCTGAAAATCCACCTTATACTTGTGGGCAGCTACGCCTAAGACTGGGTTGCTACAGAAAGGGATGGATTTGCTCACCACTACCTAAGTGTTTCAACTCTCTGGAGCTAAAATTTAACCTAATGAAAAAATCATCTTAGTACTTAATTTTTGTTTGGATCAATGCCAGATTCTGCTCTAGAAGATCCTGGAAAAATCATTGTGAAGTCTCACTCTAGTTCACTGCTCACATAAGGCATTCTTTGGCGGGGGGGAGGAGGCAGGGGGAGAAAACTGCCCTTTTAAAAATTACTCAGAAATAGATTCTCAGATAACCTATATGGGAAGGGAAAGGATTCCCATTTTTCTTCCTGAAAAATACCTCTGTTCTGTGCTAAAGAAAATCTGTGTTGTGTGTCATACGAAAGAACTCTTAAAATTCCTGTAGTGTCATTGGTAATTAAAACTGATGTTTTCTTTTGACAGATAAGTTGTCATTTTATAATCCTTATAAGAAGATTGCAGTTCTCCTCATGTATAGTCTGTTTATGCACAGTGTAGGAGAGGAAGGAAGTTGTTTTTAAACAAACAACATGGAGGTTTTAAACTCAAAGCATTAAAAACCTTAGCATGTTTTGAGCAGCAGAGTTAAGACTGGCTTTGTAACTTTAAATGAAAATGAGTCATTAGTAATAAGAAAACACAGTTGTTTAATCAAAACTGATCTACAGCACTCCCGCCTTGTTCAGTGCAGGCAATAGACAATACTTAGCGATTTGCCTGTTGCAGCGAGTTTGCTTTTAGTAAGAACCAGTATTCTCCCATCTGATTGTCTTTTAAAGCAATATGTATAGTGAGTAAATGTTGTAATTTGTTTTTCTAGATCTACTTTGCCCTATCCAGGGACGCAAGAACAGTATGAGGTAATGAAATTACTTTTGCATTTTCAGAAGGGCTTTTAATATGGGCCTAACTTACTATATTTATCTGTATTTTTAATCATCATTTAAGAAATGGTATAATATGAATGATAATTTACAATGTCTCAATATTGGACTACTTACATTGTGAAACAGATGTTCAGACATTTGGATGCCTGGGGTCATATATATGTGCTACATATATATGTACTCATATAGGACTTCATGTTAACTCTTTCTCTACTGGTGTTAGGCATGAATTTGGGGTGTTCAATGGATAAAACAATGTGCTATTCTGAGTAAAGTTTACAATAGCACAGCAAAAGTGAGATAAAAGGACCTCTGTCACATAAATCTTCATAACGTTTTGTTTCTGTATGTTATTATTTTGCATAATTTTTTAGTTATATTTTCAGACTCATCTTTTTATCTTTTTTAACCAGTGGTAGGTGGTTTCATTGGATTTGAGAACATATTAGATAAAAATGCAGTTGTTCACATTTTAGATTAAAAAAAAAAACATCTTTTGCTCTGCAAAAG
The DNA here is from genome assembly GCA_008658365.1 of Alca torda. Taxonomy (NCBI): domain Eukaryota; kingdom Metazoa; phylum Chordata; class Aves; order Charadriiformes; family Alcidae; genus Alca; species Alca torda. The sequence continues at coordinate 12,037,210 of CM018083.1, forward strand.
CAGCATTTATGCACTACTGGTTTGCCAGTTGCTATGGCTGCTGCTTGCTAAAAGAATGTAAGGAACACACACACACACACATACATGTATATATATATATATGTCTTTTTTAACTTATTTATACAAAGTAATTCTGTTATCAGTAGTTCAACCTCTTTTATTGACATGTATTGTGTATTGCATATTAGAGATTGTCTTGGAGAAATGTCAGAAGAAAAATGCTAACATAGACAAAAGTTTTGCGTTTGATTCTGTGAAGTTACAAGTATAAATTTTCTATGCTAAAATGTATTTGGAAACATGGAATATAAACAACAAATACTGCTGTTGATGAGTGTTTCTTTTCTTTGTTCCAGTTATTTATACGAGAGCTTGTTAGAAATCTTTTTAATGAAGGAAATGATGTGTATCGAGAAGGTGATTGGAGAGGATCACTGAGTCACTATACAGAAGCTATAAATATAGCTGATTATGCTAATTCTGAAGAAATCCATGTTTCTGATGATATTTTAGAGAAGCTGCACGTGAACAGGACAGCATGTTTTTCAAATATGGTAAGCTTCTGTTTAAACCGTATGATTTCTCAAGAACAATGCGCTAACAGAGTGTGAAGACATGGAAATAGTGAGTGGAAAACTCTTGGTATTGGTTTGAGAACTGGCATGTTTCAAATCATTATTTGGCATATTCTTTAATCTCTTATTTTTACACAAGTATAATCATCGAGATATTTTCAGTTACTAATACTAGTATATTAACATAAAAGAGTCATACGAGACTTGGAGGTTGATGGAACAGTATTTTTATCCATTTATACTGCTGATTGCACCCGAGCCTGCTGCTTTCTCTGTGGAATAAGATGGCTTTTGTGAAAGAGCTAAATTGTCTTAATAACTATTATTGGATTTTACATGAATGATAGCCCTGCCTCTTTTTAGTTGCATACGTTGGTGACTTAGCAAAACTCATACGTGCAGTGGCCTTGGTGAATGTTTTATAGTGTTTCAATACCTTCATCTAATACAGTTTAAATTCAGTATTTCAATGACAATAGTTCTGATTAGTGCCTTTTTTCTTTTTTCTCCTTGTAGGGATTGCATGAAAAAGTTCTAGAAGACTGTGAGATAGCATTAAGACTGAATGAAAACAATTTCAGAGCTCTGTATCGGAAAGCAAAAGCTTTGAATGAACTGGGAAGGTATAAGAAGGCTTACGATGCTGTAGCAAAATGTTCTCTTGCTGTGCCGCAGGTAGGTAAATTATATATTGATGATTATTTTTAAAGATTTAATACAGAAAACATGTATTTACATCAAGACCATTGAAGGTTTTTTGGTTGGTTTGGTTTTTTTTTAATGCAGTAAAATACTTTTTTATTCCTCTAAGAATTATTTTTTATTGTGGAAGTGAAGACTGATAGCAGAGATTACAGTCCCCAAGCTCAGTTTGTTGTGTTAACTTCCAGCACAAGAAATAGTGAATTTGCAGGGAGGGTCAAGTGCCATAAACATTTGCAATAAACACTAGAACCACTGAATTAATTGTTTAAAATTCTCTACAGTCAGAATTGTGACATAAAGAGAAAAAACACCCTTAAATATAAAGTACAATATTGATTCTTTAGGTAACTGTATTTTGGCTTTCTGAGCATTTAGTAACAACCTTATCTGTGCATTGTCCTCCATCTGAATCACTTACTATGCAGCAGCGTGGGGTGTAATAGGAGAGGATCTGTAGACTGAAATGCTGGTTCTGAGGATCTGATTTCTGTGGTTGGTTGTTTTTTTTTTATTTTTGTTGTTGCTTTTTTAAACAACAAAAAAGAGTTGGAGTGCATCAAGTGCATTCCCGCAGCACTTCTGATTTAGTTTCATCCAAAATTAATCTAATTTGGTTCTCTGAGACACTTCATAACGCAAACTAAAATGCAGTAAAAGGATGATTAAGAGCTTCATTTCAGAAACACATTCCTCATTTGAACTAAAATGCTGATGGAAGCTACATGCTTTGCTCAAAATAGACCGATCACAGGACAGAATACAGAGATGCATTTCATTTGCCTTTCTACATAAAAATTACAGTGAAATTGCTAGACAAACTATTGAGCATAGGTTACCTCCTGATATAGAGAAGGTTTTGGTTGTGTTTCCAAATACACAGCAGCTTATCTGACTGTGTAACTTTGGACTTTGGATCCTCACTTTGCACCTCCAGACCTGACTGTTTTCGCTTAAGGCTTATATGCCTCTATAGATAGCTCTTTCTAGCCGTAGGACACGTTCTGAAAACTAAACCTTAAAATAATTTAAATGGATAGTTATAACTATTGGGCAGAGTGAAATATGACCAGGTTTTTAACTCAGCTTTTTCTAGTTGTATGATGCAATTACTGCCAAAATACAGAGTTCTCATTAAATATTCAGCGGTGTTATGTAGTAGCCGACATTTATGGTAATTGGAAATGTGGCCCTCAATTTGTGTAAAAACAAAACAAGAGAAACCCCCCTATCCCTCAAAAACCAGACACCCTCCCCAAATAAACAAACAAAAAATACCCTCCCACAACCCCTCCCCACTTCTCTGAACTTTTCTGGTTTCGGAAAAATCTTTGTTATCTTAAATTCAAACAAGTGGAAGAGAAGGATACCGTCTGTTTTCTGGCTTTTTAAAAAATTCCAAATATTGGAGTAATTTTGCTTGAAGATAGCTGTATTTTTCAGCGTTAGCTTGTAGTCCCATATGTTTGTGGAAGAGTAAAGATGCATTATGAGACATTCTGCGTATAGGGATCTTGCAGAATATAGACTGAGATGTAAACGTGTCTTGACTGGATGACAATGTAAATTATGAAATTTTATTAATGTCTTTTAGGATGAAAGTGTGATTAAGCTTACCCAAGAACTAGCTCAGAAACTAGGGTTAAAAATAAGGAAAGCGTATGTGAGAGCGAAGGTAAGATTTTATTTTAACATTTTACATTGAGGTTTCCCTCTCTTGATACCAGTTCTGTATTTAATGAAGGTGTCTTTTCATTGCAGCCACCCTCCTCAAATTCAGTTTCTAGCGATGCATCAACTCAGGTAACGTTTTGCATGTTCCAAGTGCAAGCTGACTTTAAACTACAGGGAATCATTGTTTCATAATTTCATGATGATGAAGTGATTGTGCAGTTGACATTTTATAGAAGATGTCGTTATTTTGGACTTTAGGGTTTTTCAGTTTTGCTATATATTTATGGCAGACTAGGACATAAGATCACCATTCAAGTTATCGTTGTAGAATAAATGTTACTTAAAACATTAAATCCAGTGCAATGAATATATTTAGTTTTAATGCCTTGAGGCAAGGGCATAGTTAATGTGCTTCCTTATTTATTTATTCATTTATGTATGTATTTATTTGTCTATTTTGTTAACAGTTATGGAAGTGAAGGGTGCTGGGATAAAGTCCTTGTTAATTTATGCATTTGTCCAAATTCGACCTTCACTAGCAGCTGAACTTGCATTTATTTTGCTATTTGTAATGTGCCTGAATAGCAGTAATGAAGAGGAGTTCATCTTAATCTTACAGAATTTTTTCACAGGAACGTAGACAATTTAGCTGTAACTGAATGGGGAAATGTAGGAACAGCTCATTTAAGATACTGTTTAGACTCTCTTATTCCCTGAAGTACCACTCTCATTTTTGTTGGTTGGTTGCAGGTTTTTAGTGATACTGAGTGGATTTCAGTCTGCAAATGGATGCATTATCTAAAAAAAGTATTTGACCTTTAAATTCCATTAGACTTCATAAATTTCAACTTTTACAAAACCTAAATTTGAGGACTAACATTCTTAGTCTATAAATATGTTTTTGAAAATTTTAATGGCTCTTGTGCAAAGTGCTGAGAGGTATGTTTTTTCTTACTTACAGAATTCTTCTTCTTCTGTAGAAGATATTGAGTTAGGTGAGTCTTGGTTGTGTGAAAATATAAATGCTAGGAAGCATATTTAAGTGGCTGAGCAAATTTCCTTTCAGTCTCCTCAACTTGATATGGTTGTAACTGTTCCTATAGTGAGTGTCTCATACTGTTCTCTTTAACTTGGAAAAATAGGGAGGGGAGAATATGCCAAAGATTTAGTAAAGTATAAGGTCTGTAACTTTTCCTGTCTTTCTTATGTTGAGTAATATATAAACATTGAGATATAAGTACACATGAATTGGAAGTTAGTGGAAGCTGAAGAAATTTAATGTGGTTTTACATAAATATTCATCATGTTTCTCCACTCCCTCACCCCTCACACTGTCAGGGTAAAAGTTACACGAGATCTTTTTCTCTTTTTACATATTTGAACAAAAATTCCAGTCATTCTCATCTTACCTGTTTCAGATCTATCTGACCAGAAGCAAGAGATGGTTTCTGCTGCTTCTTCATCAAACTTCGGTTCTGAAGTGTCTAAAGTGTCATCAGTACCTGTACCATCTTTATCTTCTGTGATGCCTCTTCAAGTGGAAAAGGTTTCTTTGCCTTCTGCAGTGTTGGCAAATGGAGGGAATGTTTCTTTCTCTATGCCAGAAGCATGTTTAGATTGTGGAGATGGAGACATAATTATTGGTGAAGAACTTGATGAATTACTTGATTCTGTGCCTGATCCAGATGAAAGTGTAATGGTAAGACTTATTTGTTTTCTTTCTCAAAAGACTGTCCTTATGAGTGGATCTTGTATTTTTATCAAGCAGGCTAGTAGTGAAATGTGAGTTAAATTTCCTAGTTACATTGAGCTGTATTTGTGCGTTATTGGGTTGATTTTTCTCTGGTGCAGATTCTTGCAAATGTGGCTGCAAAGATGCCAGGACCCAGCAGAGCTCCAAGGACAATTATATTGGTTTTGTGTGTTGGAAAACCTGAGCAAAGTTGCTGGGGGAGAGGTACTACCTCAGAAATACTGCTATGCTACTACTGTGCTACCTTAGTGGGAGGGATACAGCTCCCAGGAAGTACTATGAATAGTGAAGTAGACGTTTGGAGTCATTGGCTGGTGCGTTTGGGTGGGTTTGGGGGTGTTTTGGTGCAAATAAACCCTCTCAGAACCTGAGAGTGTGTTGGAGTGCCCACCCCGTAGTTCTAGAAACTATAGGTAAACTTATGCTAGTAGCTTTGCAGGACACTATTTCTTGCACTGTGGTCTTCTAGTGCATTCACCGGTATCTCTGCAATCAGAGCTTTGTGCAGATCCACCTCCTGGATAACCAGAAACAGACCATCGTGAATCTATCTTTTAATTTTTTTTATAAGAGATTATTAGAGAAATTTAGGTACACAAAGAGTTATTCTTAATTACACCATCATTCCAGAGCTAGAACAGACTGTGAAGCATACAGAGTTTCTCAACTGTTAGTCAAAATGAGAGTTCTGATTGATGAGCAGATATGTCTGAGCTTATTAGCAAGTTACTGACTCTCTGCTGTGGCCCTGTCAGTCATTTGGAGCCCTTAGTGTTGCAGTGTTAAATGAGACTGTGGCATATGTAATTCTTCAGTTAGTTGTGATTTAATTCCTCATTCAGCTGTGGATGCAGTTGTAAATCTTTAAATCAAAAATGCTTGGGCTTCTAATTTTCTGTTTTCACTGTTTTGTAAAATGTATTTCGGAAATGCAGAAAGTAATTATTTTTAAGAGATCCTAGGAAGTTCCGTGAATTGGTCAGGCAGTTGCACTAAAGGTCCAACTGTAGGTCCTTTCCAACTGAAATATTCTATATTCTAGCCTATATTCTATTCATTGTCATAGCGAAAGCCAGGAGAAAGTATAATCTTCCAAGACAGACTGCAGTCTCATGTAGTAGAAATCGTGAGTGAGATGTAGGCTAACAACTTGGGCAACAGAGGGAGTTTCGTGTTGGCCAAACTCTGTGCAGACCAATTTGGTCAGCCTCCAGACAAAAGGGAGCTGCTTGGGAGGAGGGAGGGAAACTTCCCCTACTTGGTAATGTCCTTAAATTAACAAAGGTGTACAGAAGGATATGTTATTTTTCGGGGGGGGGGGGGGGGGCGGGGGGGGGGGGGGGGGGGGGGGGAGAAATGTGATCTGGCCTTTGCAGAACATGGTATCATTTGGTTACACCTGAGGATTTACTTCAAAGCTAACTCTTAACTCTTTACTGTACTGCAGTTTGAATTATGTTCTCTTTTTTTAGAAAAAATAATGTACATTTCTTATTCTTCCCTATTGTCTTACGTTTCTAACATAATTTGGAAATTAAATCTGATCTGATTCATTAAAAAAATCCAATCTGTTAGTAGGTTAATAAGCTTCAGCTAACTGAACCGTTGAAGTGGTGGATTCATGGATAATTCCTTGCATTAGGGCATTGTTTAGGGTTTGATTACTGTAGTCCTCTAAGTGTACTGCAGCTCTGTACAGTACTGTCGTACTGTAGTGTACCTTTTATTGCTTTTCAGTAGGTATATAAAAACTTTGCAAAAACTTTACTAAAAGAAATAATTATTGCACACTGTGTTCTTGAGAGTTTTTTTTGCTTTGAGTGAGCACTCTTCTTAAATTTCTTTTTTTCCAGCAAACTACAGGAGCCAGAGGACCCATTCCTGCAGGAAGTGTAGCTCCTAGTGTACCTTTCTCTGCCTCTTTGCTGGGGACGCTGCCAGTTAGTGCAGGATTTGTTCCTTCACCTTCTCTTTCAGAAATCTTTTCACAGCCTTTGGCTTCTTCACTGGAAAATTTTTGTTCACCATTAAGCACGTTTTCAATCAGTGACCCCAAAAGAGGTAAGAAATGAGTCTTAATATTTGACCTTATATAATGAGAGGGTTGTGCATGAGCCAACTGACTTCTCTTTTTAACAAAGGAGTTTTCACAACTATTCAGTAATGTTTAGCACTTACATGTAACATTTGATCTGTGCTCACAATTTTTGAGAGTATTGATAATTGGTGTTGACTGTAAACAAGAATTTAGATTAAAAAAGCTTTTGTTTACGTAGGGTCTGCATAAGCATGCTCTAGGCTCCCTCTGTTCAGTTTTTCCGCATTTATTGTATAAGTTATTTGTTTCAGGAAATAAATATAAAGAAGGAACAATGTTCCTTCAAACTCTTTTTTTTTTTAAAAAAAAAAAAAAACACAAATGTTATCTTACAGCTTAAACCATTTCTGATGATTTGGCAATAAACGAAAATTCTAGAAGGGTAATATAACTGTGTAGACCAGTGTTACATGTTTGGATTCAGACTCTAGGGACTATAATTATGTAAGTGAAATAATAAGACATAAATAGCCAATGAACTAGAAAAGATAAAATAAAGTTTTGTCTCTAATGATCACTGTTACAGGAGCATGCTCTGTATAGAATGGAGCCGAATTTACAAAATAAAATTAAAAATAGAAGAATACTCTTAACCTTTTTTCATCTCCTCCGTTTTGATAGTCAGATATTGCTTATCTGGCTACCCTTTTTGTACTGCACAACTATCTTCATGTTGCTTCAGCATGTGCCTGTGAAGCTACTGCTGATGTTAATCAGTTGGTTATATTGAAAATGATTACCTGGTAATTTTTCAGCCCAGATGTTTACAAGGGGCTTTTACGTAATTGAAAAAAAATAATCGTAGCAAACAAAAAAACCCTTTGGTATTTGTCAAAAAAACAAACCTTTGATACTTCTCAGGAGTGATAAATAATTTTTTGCATAGGGTGTTTTGGGGGTATGAAATACTTAAAACTTTTTATTCCTTTAGACCTCTCAAGTTCAGCTTCTAGGGATGGAACACCAACGCTTAGCAGCAATAATTCCCCGTTGTTTGTAAGTATTTTTAATGTTTTCTTTCACATCAGTTCAAACGTTAATGTCTTGAAGGCTTAACATCAATCTTAATTTTTACAGTAGAAGTTTCTATTTTCAAAAAAATGGCACTTTTATCATTAAAATATGATTCTGGCTTGGAAAACAGTTGTACAGTAGCTCACAACAACAATAATTGAACACAAGAAAAAATTTACAAATGTTTTATATATGCAAACTTTGACTACTGTCATTGCTGCTTTTCCTGTCTGAGGAACTTGCTGTAAAATACTGTGGAAGTGTAAAATAACCAACCTAAGAGAGAGAAAATCTCTTATGATCTGAGTGCGAAATGTTAGAAATCCTGGAGAACTGTCTGAGTACAGGAAGAGAGCAGAGATCGCCTCGTGTCTGAGAATCCATCTGGTCTCTGTGTTCTAGTCATGCGCTATGTTTTCAGTCATGCTGCTGGCCATTGATTTTGTGTGGAAGGGTGGCATGAAGGATTGGATCCTCATGAGCCAGGATGGAGTGATAATTAGCCTGGGAAGTGCTGTTGTACTCCCTGTACCTGGTTGGGTCTTGTTATATGCTAGTCTGGGCTGGGTATATGGCTTCTGTAAAATCCCTGTGTCCCCTTCTTAGACGTGTAGTTAAGCTTGTATTATGAATTCGTTGTGTATAGTCTTTCTTATGCTTCGAAGAATAAATTCAGTAGGTTAAATCTTAATTGTAAATAAATTAAATTATATGGATTGAGTAAAATATGCTTTCTTCCAACAGATAAATGGCCCTAGTAGTTTGTTTGGGTCCGAAAATTACATGGGAATTGCAGGCCAAGCTAGAAATGACTTTTCAAATGTTTTTAGCAGTGCAACTGCTAATACACCTGTATCTTCAGCACTTGTGGGAAGAAACCCATTAGAAGGCACACATGAGCTACGACAGGCCTGCCAGTTATGTTTTGTCAAAAAAGGTAAGGGGCTTCTGGACTCAATTGGGTTGATTTTATAAAAAAATAAAAAGCATACATTTAAAATTTTAGTGTTCGTAAGTTAAAATACTGTTGGCTTCTAAACAGTGTTAATCCTGACTTGTTCTTTGCAGATGTAGTATGATCATGTGATTAAGGAACTGGTAAAGTGTTTCAACAACTTATTTTATCTTCTTTCTTCTTGTCTTTATTTCTTGTCCTAATGGATTCTTGTTTCCTAAAACCACCACAAATCACCACACGCTTTCCCCACCCAGTAGGTGTACTATGTAAGGTCGTTCACATTCTGTATTCGCTTTCCTCCCAACCCCCAGGGTACTGTGAAGAATGACACCTTTGCTCAAGACTTAAAAAAAACTTGCAGTACTCTCTCTGATTGGCCATGGGGAATTGAACCGCAGTTCAAAGTACCTGGTAACCTTCACGTCCCATCTGTTTTATTGTTCTTTCAAACTAATTCTAAATCATAATCCTGAGGCTTCCAAACCTTAGTAATAATTAACTCCACTGTATTGACTCAAAGGACCTTAACCAGCATTGGGCTTTAATATAACTAATCTTTTAGGCCTGAGCTGTTGCTGTTAAACAGAGCCGTATTCTAGAGGCAGTAGGTTTTATTAAGACTAATCGTAAAAATAAGCATTGTCTTTAAAGTCATAGGTGTCACTGATATTGGTATGTACTAATAAAGTGCAGTGTAGTAATGGATCTTATAAAGAATTGCATTGAGACATTTAGAGGGTGACTCTTGTAGTTTTAAGAACTTTTATATTAGTTTAAAATGATTTTTACAAGAAAAATCCATGAAGTGATGTTTGAAAAACCATTAAACACGTTCTGTTAAAAGCAGGAGCTATAAAATGATGGTGGAAATACTAAGCACGTTCCTATCTTGACTTTTTGTACCAAAACATTTATTTCTTCTGTTTCTTTGCATCTCTACCAAAGCCTTTAAGTGTCTCCTGCTTTTACTACCTACTTCTGAAATTCTGCTGTTCCATCAGCTTCTCGTCCAGGGAAACTGGGTCACACTCACGTTTTTGTAGTCCCTTAAATAGCAAAATTCACTGAGCATTGCTTGTCTTCAGACTCTCCCTCCGATTTCTTCATTTTAGTGGTAATATAATCTTCGCTTTAGTGTTGTCCTAAAGACAGAGTTTAAAGCTAAGCATGTTTTTGTTTCCAAATCCATACAGTTCTGGGATTGGCATTTATATTTTTGGTATGTGTGTACTTCTTACCTAGCGTGTTTTGTCTCTGAACATAGTAGCTGTTCTAATACCATATAAGTTGAAGGTTAAGAGAGCTGTTCACTGACTCTTGGAATTCATCCCCATTGACTTATTATAAAGAAGCAATTTACATTTTAAATCAATGTTACGGAAACGTGTACTTTGGGATTTGTAAAAGAGGCAGCAATTGGTTGCAGTCCCAAAGTAACCTTAAGGTTGTAACGCAGCATCCCTCCCCAAATAAATTCTGGGGAGTTTTTTCTTGCTGAGTCTGGTCCTTTTGTGAGTATTCAGTTTTTTTTCTATTCTGCTCGACACGGCTGTTAATGACTTTTGGTTCTTCAGAGTTGCTGTTGCAAGTAGGAATTCTGTACAGTGTGGTCGTGTACTTTGCTTTTGGACTTACGTGTCAGTCTGTGTATGGAAATGTGAAAAGTATGCTGCAAGTTATGCAAATATAAGCAATTTGCTGTAATTGTTACAGGTCCTAAATTACTGGATTACGCTTACCATCCCAGTTTAGAACATAAATGTAAGAAGGATATTCTAATTGGTAGAATAAAAAACTCTGAAGATAAATCATGGAAAAAAATACGTCCAAGACCAACAAAAACACAGTATGTGGGACCATATTATATTTGTAAAGGTAGGTGTTATAGATAGTAAAATGTTAATGCCTACACTCAAAGTAATATAGCTTAGTTTTTCCACAGTGACATATAGATTGAGTTTTTATTCTTGCTCATGAGAGGTTGAGAAGGAAGTTCACTGGCTTGCTTATATTTTCAAAGGCTGGAAGGAGAGACGTATGTTGACCATTAATGTGATTATTTGGAGAACATGCACTGCACTACTGTACTGGTCTTCATCATGAATAACTTTGCTTCCAAGTGCTGGGCTATTACTGTCCAAAACAACAACAGAAAAGCATTCTTGTTAGAGTTTTGCTGTATGAACCTCTTCTTATGATGTAAACAAGATGACTCATGGATTAATTATCAGCTATATCTGACTGTATTTAAGCAAAAGGTATTCTGGGTTCTCAGCATTGTAGCCTTAGACTGGAAAAAGATAAGTTGATGGAGGTTGGCATCAGCCTTTCTGAGGAGTCTTACACTTTCAGCAAGTCATTCAGCATAAGGTTTTGCTTCTCTCTGCTAGACTTAAGTGACCCGTTTACAACAGATGTAGCTTCTTTATGAAGAGCATTTGAAATGGAGATAGTGGAAGTTTTAAGATGATTTTCCAATGAAAGTTGTGTAAAAGCAATGTAATATTCAATGTTACCATTTTAGATGTTGCTGCTGAAGAGGAATGCAGATACCCAGGTCATTGCACCTTTGCCTATTGCCAAGAGGAGATAGATGTGTGGACACTGGAGCGCAAAGGAGCCTTTAGTCGAGAAGCTCTTTTTGGAGGAAACGGAAAGATCAACTTGACTGTGTCCCGACTTCTTCAAGAACATCATGGATTATTTATGTTTCTTTGTGAGGTGCTGCTTTATTTCTAATGACACGATAAAAATAATAATAGATAATAAAATTACCTGGAAAGAAATACTTTGCTTCATGCATGACTATTTTGTAAACTTTGAAATGCATGTTCAATAATAATCTATCTATCTGGCTTTGGATCAGAGACTAGTTGAAGTCTCTGTGAAAATCTTTAAGGTATATTTTTAAACGTATAAAATACATACTCTGTAATTACCTGTTTTTGTATTCCAGAAATGTTTTGATCACAAACCCAGAATAATAAGCAAAAGGAACAAGGATAACTCATCTTCTTGTTCTCACCCTGCTATGCATGACTTTGAAGATAACAAGTACGTCTGAAATACCATCTCTTTCTTTAAGTTTCAAATTAAAAGCAAAGGTTTCAGGGCATTTTGACTTTCATTTCTTACGTGTTGATTAACTTCTCTTCCTTGCTAAGTGACTGTTATGCTTTGGCAGTATTGATAAGATAAACTTACTGAACAAGGATTGTCTCATATAACTAAATTGGAAGTGAACTATTTCTTTATCAGTGCATTCAAAATTAGTGGTATCCACCCTAATGTTTGAATCTTACTGGTTTTGGCGTCAGTTTGTTAATGGCTTATCTACCTGGTGAGGTGCATTGATGTAAATAGATGTGTGATGTTAAATTAACATACAAATTCATAAGTTTGCTCTCCTTGGTCTGTTTTGCTTATTTTGCTGTAGTTTTAACTCAGTCAGTTAAGAACAAGTTTACCTTAATTACTCTGTCTGAAATAGACCATAGTCCTTATTAATTCACTTGATAAAAAAGCGTGAGGAAAGTGTTTTCAATTATTCTTTGAAAGTTAACAAAGACTTTGTAGTGGTAATAGTGTTAAATAAGCTTTGGAGAATTAATAGACTTACATTTTTATATGATGAAAACGTAAGTGGGAGCATTTTAATTGCTTTGTTTGTACTTCGCTTCCCTATATTGAGGAAACGCTGCAGCTATAAGAGCTAGGCATCAAGTCTTTAATGGTGCTCTTCAGAAGAGTAAGTGCTTGTGTTTGTATTTAGGTCAGGATACATACTTGAAAGTGGGCATGATATGTGTTCTCTCTTGGAAAGCAGTGATCCAGCTGGATTAAATTCAGTAGTGCTTTGTGGAAGGGGGACCTCTGGATTTCAGAAGATTACTGTTCCGTGATGTTGGTTTACTCAGCCTAGAAATGATAATTAGATGCTACTTCCTTCTGGAAACCATTTTGGCTTTCTCTTTTCAAGTAAAAAGTGTTAAGAAGACTAAGCTGTAAATAATCTTAAAAAGAGTAAGCTGTGATGAGGGATGGTTATTTTATGTGTTTTTCCAGACATGAACAAAGCCATTTTAAAGAATGTCTAAAACTGACTGTTTTCAAAACAGGTGCCTTGTCCACATTTTGCGAGAAACTATGGTGAAATATTCCAAAATCCGCCCCTTTCAAATTCGATGTCAGCTTGACCTGTGCAGACATGAGGTGCATTATGGCTGTTTACGAGAGGATAAATGCTTTTATGCTCACAGTCTGGTAGAGCTTAAAGTCTGGATAATGCAAAAGGAAACAGGTAAGTTTGGTAAAATGCACGCTTTACTCTTCATTGTAATGCCACTTCCTTGTCTCAGCTCCCTTCTGAAAGTAGTGATTCGGGATCGGTGCATTAACTTAGAATTTGATAGAATTTTTCATACAGCATAATCAATAAACAGTAATGTAAATATGATAAAAAGTGTTGAGTAGGCTACTAGCGATTCCAAAACTAGGAAGTTTTTGATAGTAAAAACTATTCAAAACTGCTAATTATGGTCAGATTTTTTTTCTTGAATAAAACTAGAAGTCTTGAGCAGATATTAAATCCAAGTCAAACTTTTTATTTTTAAACCTTCAAAGTCTGGAAGATCTTGATCAAATCTCTTCTGCACAGAGCACTGAAAGAAAAGCTTGAAATATTTATGCCATTGTTTCCGTCCATCCCCCAGTACAAGAGTCAAGGTTTTTCCCAGTTGAACCTTTCTTTTAGCTTACTGCCACTCTGATATTTTTATATCGCGAGCCAGAAAACAAATCTTCGCAGTTCGCTACTCTGTCTCTCATTAGTGTATGTGTTGATAAAACTTAACTATTTTTCTGTTCTTGCTGACACAGGACACTTTGGCTGATTTTGTTGATCTGGCTTGTTTTTGTTGGCTTCTTTGAGGATAACAAATTTTATCACTTCATTTCTAGATGATAGCTTTTGAATTGTATGTCTCTGTATTTACAGCCCATTCCTTGGTCCTGAGTTCCAAACTCTCCGTGACTTTTTTTTTTAAAAAAAAGCATTTAAACTGTTAGCAGGAAATAACTTGTACCACATAACAATTGCTCATTCTTCCTACCTTGCTCTGTATGACAGCAGTACTTTACATATTAAGTAACCATGTTGGATCATTGCAATGCATGGAGGAAAAAGGGAAATGTGGCAATCCCAATATGTTGCACTGTTTCTGGCATTATTGCCCCTTCATGTCTGTGATTTATCCTCACCTGCCCCTTTTTTGAAGAAGAGGCTCCTTGTTGCTTCAGCTTTCTAGCTAGATTCTCATACAGGCATTCTGACACAAGATGTCACGTTGACCTGAAAATTTTGGAGGAAGAAAGTAAAATAGAGACTTCGCTGATTTCCTGTTCGCTCTCCTGGGATGAGCCTTTAGAAGCCTCTGTGTGAAAGTAAAACTGTTATTTTCTTACCAGCTGCCCCTACAAAGCCAAGGATAGCAAATACTTACTGTATAATTTCTATTTTGAAGTAAGGGTTGGGTTCTCCGAGAAACTTGATTCTCCACAGAAGGCACGTTTTTTTTATTTTATGATGTGTTCCTGCTGCTCTCATAACTAAAGTCAGTCAAAGCTCAGCCTCTGCTCTTTGAATGAGGTTCCTCTTCTGAATGTAAGGTATGGGAAGTAATGGAACGCTGTCTCGGGAAAGAAACATTTTACCAACTCTCCAGTCCAAACACAAATGACAGTCTGTGCTTGTGTGAAATTAGAGGAGTAAATATTACAGTGTGTGTGAACAATGTATAGCTCTGATGGGAACCTTAGCCAAAGTATTTATAAGAATTTTTTTTTCTGAAACAAAATGTAATTAACAGAGCTTGTTTAAAAACTTTGTAAAGAAGGCAGGGGCAATCTAGTGTCTGTCAGCTTGCATTTTGGATACAGGTTTAGTACGTTATGTTTAAATAAATACTCGAAGATGCATCTTAACTTATTGGAGCAATCTGTAATTTAAGAAACTTTTCTGTTTGCTATATATGATATATATAGTATTTCCGTTTTGGAGGCCGTCATGAAATTCTTAAGTGTGTATATATGTGTGTATGGATGTAAGTGTATATCCACACCCATGAGTGCGTGTATATGTATACAATATATAAAAAGAAAAATAGATAAAAGCTTTGGGGCTTCAGCAGCATTCCAGTGTGAGCGTGTCTGGAATTCTACAAAGTCGTAAGTGCTCAAGAACTTTTCCCCCTTCCTTTACAGGTATTTCACATGATACTATTGTTCAAGAATCAAAGAAATACTGGCAGAACATGGAAGCTAGTGCACATGGATCACAGGTATTTTCATTTTTCCATTGAACTAATTCTACGGTGACTTTGATAATTCTTTTTCTGTGTCAGTGTATAATGTAACTTATTAGAAATTACTTTTTTAATAGCTTCTTCAAATTATCTCTTTCACTGTAGGCTTTCTTTGGCTTGCTCCACTTACCATACAGTGCCTGCTTTGCAATTCGTTTTTTGCTTTGCTTATTCTGTCATAGACGGAACATAAAGCCTAAATATAATTTCAAAGTCAGCTGCCATAGGGCAATTAATTGTCTTTCCAATATGTAGGACTTTTATGTGTTTAGTTTGTATATCTTATCACAACTTCTGGGTACATGTACCTAAATCAGAAATAAGTTAAATAAAAATGCATTTGTTAAGGAAGTCTAGTTTGAAATTACAAGCTAAACTATTGCAAGGCATGCAGTGTAGCATCTGCTTCCGGACGTGTGTTGCAAACTTTTAGCATAGGGGGGTAATTCATAATTATGTATGGATTTTTTTGCAGATACAAAATACCTTTATTGTTGTTGTTATTTTTTTGGCTTAAGATCCTTGGGAACCAAATGAAATACGGATCACTTAATTTGAAGATGAAGTTTGTTTGTGGTCAGTGCTGGAGAAATGGTCAAGTTAATGAGCCAGACAGAAACAAAAAATACTGTAGTGCAAAGGCAAGACACCCGTAAGTAAGACCAAACAGTGGAAGATTTTACCACTTTGTCAGCCATTTAAAACCTCTGTTGGGAAACTTTGTTACTGCTTTGGAAAGATCATACGAGGAGTTAAAAAAACCATATTGAAGCAGAACATAGTCATATCTTTGTAATATGTTAATAATTGATAGTGAGAAATACTTTGGTGTTTTTTGGTTTTGTTTTGTTTTTTTTTTAATTGTTATGGTAGAGTTTCAGTAGAATTTAGTTAAATCTCAAATATGTGGTGAAAGCCTTATAAAGAACCTTTCTGAGCTTTCCTGGTTCTTCTTCCGTGTACACAGTGTGTCTTTTATGAAGAGTATTTTCTTTCATTGAATGCATCTGTTTTTTAGATGGACCAAAGATCGCCGTGTGGTGCTAGTAATGTCTAATGAACGTAAGAAGTGGATGACCATTCGTCCTCTTCCTGCGAAGAAACAAGTGCCTCTGCAATTTGATGTATGTTAACCTAAAACTAATGTTTTAGTTAAGAAAATGGGGTAACTGTACTGGTAATTGGGCTGGTTTCATCAGTTCTGCAGAAATTCCCATGGAAGTTGGTGGGAATATGTTAATTAGTGTTACTACAGAGCTCAGCCTTAGAAAAGCACTGATCTCGCATGTTATTACTGAAACCCTTTCTTATCAGTGGAAGTTAATAACTTTTTAAGTGATTTAACTAAGTTCTTACTATTTCAAATAAATATTTCAGAAATATATCTGTGCTCTGGTAATCTGGTAGGAGGCAAAAAGCAGTCATAATACTTGCTTCCAGCAGTTTGCTTTTTCTAACTACAATATATAAGCTTTTTATAAAATAAACATGATTTTATTTTTCATGTGATATAAATGTCTGATTGGGAGGGGAAACACTAGCCAAGAATTAAAAAAAACTATTTTCTACTATCGTCCATTTTACTTTATGTTCATAAGGATATTTTTATTTATTTGCATTCCAGTTGTGCAATCATATTGCTTCAGGCAAGAAATGTCAGTATGATGGAAACTGCTCTTTTGCTCACAGTCCTGAGGAAAGAGAAATGTGGACCTATATGAAGGAGAACAGCAGTAAGTAGAAGAGTAAACCTAACATGTTGTAAATCTAACTGTTCTGCTTTTCATTCTTGTTCCTCAATTACTTTTTAATCCTTTAATCCACTTTCGTTCTCTGTCCTTTGTAGTACACCTTGCAAGTGTGCTTTTTTTTTTAAGTTTGAATAAGCCCAAACCAGGTATTCAAAAACAGTATTAAATAAAAATAGCTATATTATATATTTTTTGCTTGATATGTTTTTTAACAATAAAGGAGTTTGTCAATTTTTTAGATCTTAGAAATAGCATATTGATCCATGCAGCAATATTATTTGGTACTTATACTCTGTATTGCCATGTGCACACACTAGGATTCTGTTACCAACATATTGGGGCAAGCTATTTGCAGAAGAATTCCGCCCCCCTCCCCCCCCCAGTGTATTTACTGGGAATTACTATGCACTGTCTGTGAATGATAATAGCATGGTCTGCAAGAAAGCTGACTAAACTTACCCCAAACTGTAGCACACTTTATATTAGTACTTCAAAATTCAGATATTGATACACAGCAGCACAGTTGTTATCTGTACTTTGGGTGCCTGTTCAGAAATGTGTAACACCTTACTTTCCCCTAGATGGGGAGAAATGGCTCTTGGTAAGTAGCCAGAGATTGATACTGCTCTTGGGTCTTACCTCTGAACTGTGTAACTGTCTACATTGCGTCCTTCATTTTTTCTTCTTACAATAGGTGGGGACTAAATTATGCTTGCAAACTCAGTCATTTATCTAGTATTCTCAAACTCTTGCCTTAATTGCTAATTACTTATTTTAGCTTCTGCTCTCATTAGTTCAAGACTTGGAGCAGTTATATGACATATGGCTAAAAAGTCAAAAGCCAGAAAAAGGAGATGATACAGCTGCTCAGGCAAACAAAGAAAATGGGAAGCAAATTCACATGCCGACTGACTATGCTGAAGTTACAGTAAGTAATCATTGGTATAATTCTAAGTTCACACGTGGGGTTTTTGTAGTGTCATCCCCCCCAGTCAGTAACATACGTTGTTGTCCTTATTTTCTTGGTGCTTTCTTAGGTCATAGCTAGCTATACTAAATGCAAACTTTAACTGACACTTGTAAAGCAGTTCTTCTGAATCCTCTAAAGCCAGTGGAGATCATAAACTTCAGGTGATTATTTAAATAGCTATATCTGATTAGATAAACAACAATTTACAGGCCAACATAAAACATTCAAAATGTATTTGGAGCAGTTCTTGGCTTACAGTATTGAATTCTTAATGTTTTGTTTCCAAATTCCCTGTAAAACAGGTGGATTTTCACTGTTGGATGTGTGGGAAGAACTGTAATAGTGAGAAGCAATGGCAGGGTCACATTTCTTCTGAAAAGCATAAAGAGAAGGTTTTCCACACTGAGGATGATCAAAACTGCTGGCAGTATCGCTTTCCAACCGGATATTTTAGCATTTGTGATAGGTATGTGTTTTTTAAGATGTCAAAAATGCTGAAAAAATGAAAGTTCATAGTGTAAATAATTAAGGTGATTATTAGTTTTGACATATATTGTTTCTAGTATTTCTTGCTTTGCATACATCTTTCAACAAGAAATTAAGTAATTAACAGTATTTTAACACGTAGTGTTAGAACTCAGGGAGTGACAAGGTGCCTGATCGTGGAACCAAATGAATTGCTCGTTTGGTGTTAATAAGGGGTTGCAAGTTTATGGCAGCTGCAAAAAATATTGTTGGTATTATGACAAGTTTACTTAGGTGCCTGCATATTAATTACCTGTGGAACACAAGAACCGTACCTAGCTGGACAGTGACATTAGAGCTTTATGGCAAGTAAAAATGCTGTTAGCATCAAAACAAATCTGTATTTCTATTTGTTACTGGAAATTGTTTATGAGAGTGTGTAAGAGAACTTCCAAGACCTGTTGGTTTTTCCCAGCATCAGTTGTATGTTTTGTTGCTCCTTTTAATTCTTAAATGCAGCCTGTTTACCTGACTGCAGTAGACTTTTTCATAAATCTGTTGAAAGTTCTTTCCATTGTTGGAATCTTCTTGGAAGGCTAAAAACTTTGGAATCTGCATTCTGGAGTTAAAGATTCAATTTGCTGGTATGGATACCTTTATCGCTCCATTTCAAATAAAAAAGATTTTGAATGTGTTAGAGATCTTGAGAAATTGCACAGCATAAAAAACTTATTTTTTGTTTGAGTCTTTGGATGGAAGCTTATGTCCCCCCTTCACTAAATTTTTAAGTAACATTATAAATGTATTTGATGTTTTGAGCACTAACAGGCCTCGTATATGCAGTATAAAGTGAATGCAAACTGGCATGCTTGTAACAATACAAAAATCCTACGATAAAATAGATTAAGTTATACTGAGTACTTAAAAACCAAATGCAGTTAACAAAGGGTAATTAAATAATCAGATATTTTTAAGAATTGTAGTTCTTTAGCTTAGTAAGTTAAATGATATGGTATTAATTTAGTTGATGAAATTAAAGGTTTCAAGGGTGAAATGACTCAGTAAAGTAGGAGCATGAAGAATAGAGTGCCATCTCTTGTCCTCTATAAATACTTGACAGCTGGGAAAGGAAAATATAATCAAATGCTGAACAGAGTTAATGTATTTGAAAAACATGACTAGAAGAAAGTACCTAGATACGACAGTGATCATGATAATTCTATGAAAACACTGTTTGAAATGTGTCTTAACAGATATATGGCTGGTACTTGCACTGAAGGAAACAACTGTAAATTTGCCCATGGAAATGCTGAACTCCATGAGTGGGAAGAACGAAGACAAGTTTTAAGAATGAAGCTCAGCAAAGCAAGAAAAGACCACTTGATTGCTCCCAGTGATAATGACTTTGGAAAATATAGTTTTTTGTTTAAAGATTTAAACTAATACTGAGATGACGCATACATGTTATCAGCTGGAAGCATAAACCAGAAAATTTGACAATAATCAAAAGCATGTGACAGAAAAGCTGCAGGTTTTCTGCTTTTATTGGCATATATTGTTCCTCCTGAACAGCAAAATATAGTAGATTTAGGGGGATTGAGCAGACCTGTCTGTGCTCTTATGAAACAGAGTGGTGATTAAAAAAATCTGAAGTATTATGTGCTTACTCACCTTCTGTTGGACAGAACGTTAGGAAATAGAAGGGGGGAAGAGAGGTTATAATGTCTAGGAAGCCCCCTAGTATCAGTCCTTCAGTTGAAAAACTTTAAGGTATCGAGGTATTACAAAATGGAGTGTTATGGGCTAAGAAGAAAATGATGGATGAAAATTCTTCAGATCTTTTAATGGAGAGGATTTGTTTAAAACAAAGTTTGCTACTTATCTATATGTAGGTTGCTAAAAGGATTTTCTTATTAAAGATTTTAAACAAAATAACCATTTAACTACAATATATGTTGAATGGGTATTTTTTCTCTATTTGTATGTTTCAATATAATTTACTGAAAAAGGATCTTGGGAGGAAAAAATGTATTAATTTTTGAAAATGAAGTAGTTAAAATTCTGTTTCTTGGTCTTTGCTGTTTAAATGATGATTTTGAAAGATTACACTTGTATGTCAGTATTGTGTATTATTGTATGGACTAATGTTGCCTGTAATAAAGAGAACTTTACACAAAGCTGTTTTCTGCATGTAGCCTCTCAGGATTGAGACTTTGTAAAAAAATAAATGATTTGCCTATTAGCAAAAGCTTGAGCACCTGTAGGTAAAAATGTAATAAGTTGGTATTTGTGTCTCCAGATGCTTGTTTGCAGTTTTTTGGATTGTCATTAGCTCATTGCATCACTAAAATAACAAAAATGGCCAACTAACTTGCGAAGTAGACAAGCATTTTGGAGCTACTTGGTGCTGGGACGTGTTTTCAGCCTTTTGATTTGGCCATGAACTACCACCTCAGCTGTGAGGCAGGTGGTACTTCAACATCCATTTCCTGCAGCCTGCAGGAAATAGAACAGCATTTGTGGGCAGAGGTGACTTCTGACTGGTGAGCTTTTGGGCTTTACAGTTGTTGGAGCTTCTGTTGCATTTCGGCTTCTCTGCAGATGGTGCTTTCAGTTTCGTCTGTTCACTTAATTTTTTTTTTTACTTATTTATTTTTAAACTAAGCTTCTTTCAGTCAGCTATTCAAAATTACTAAAGCTAGGTTTCTTTTTTTTCCCCCCGACCATGACTTTTTCCTCTTGAGATTATTTTTCTCTGTTACTGGCTGACCGTATGTAATTAGAAGAGCTTTAAAGAATGACTTCTGTAGTTTGAATGTAGTCATTGGCCATATATTGTGTATGTAAAGAGTATTGAACCAAAGTTCAGTGGTACCCACACACATGACAAGCTTGGATGCTGTGTCCCTTTCACTTCACAAACAAAAAGCACAATGAATATTAAACCAACAGCTTCAGCCATGGGGGCACTTGTGCAGTGGCTGTTCC
Organism: Alca torda; assembly: GCA_008658365.1. Taxonomy (NCBI): domain Eukaryota; kingdom Metazoa; phylum Chordata; class Aves; order Charadriiformes; family Alcidae; genus Alca; species Alca torda. The sequence continues at coordinate 12,058,520 of CM018083.1, forward strand.
TGAGGGGCTGGGCTGAAGCGTGTTTGAATACGATGTACAGTAAACATACAAAATTAGCTTAGGCCTTGAAATACCACCTGCTGCAATGCTAATTTTTTACCTTGTTTGTAATAAACAGCTTGAAATAGAGTACTATGGACACTGTTATTTCTGTGATAAAACCTGATTGTATCGTGTGCCTTCCTGAATTGTTTTCTGGGTTTTATGCTTTCATTGTTCAATGTAAGTGCTCTGTAAATTATTGGAAGTAATTCTAGACAAAACTAAACATGAAATCCTTGTTCTATAAGGACGGTGTGAAGTCTTTAATGATTGCAGAAGCAGCCTGTCGGGGGGCGGCGGCTCGGCCCTCCCAGAAGCGGAGGATTTATTTACGATTATTTACTCACTGATCCCGGCGAAGGGAATTTTAACCACGTCCTGCACAGGCAGCAGGAGGCGAACGAATTAATTCTCAACACGTTTTCCCTGAGGCCGCGGGACGGAGCGAGGCCTGCTGGCGCCGCTCGGGCCCGCTCTCCCCTCGGCCTCCCGCCGGGGGCGCCGCGCCCAGCCCGGCCGGCCCCGCTCTGCGCCTGCTCGGGGCGGCGCGACGTGGCGGCGGCGGGTTCGGCGGCGGCGGGTGCCGCCCCGGCGCGGCTGACAGGCGGGCGGCGAGCAGACGTGTGCGAGCGGGAGCGGCCCGGTGGCCCGCGCCCCTCCCCGCCCCGGCCGGGGGCCATGTCGTTATGCGGCGGCTCCGGCCCCGCCGCTGCCCCTCGGCCGCGGCCTCGCGCCGCCCAGATGGCGCGGCGGCCCGAGCTGCTGTGTGGCGCTGCCATCGTGCTTGGCTGCGCCTTCCTTGTCGCCCTCAAAGTCACCTGCAGGTAATGGCGGGGGCCAGGCGGGACCTGGGTACACGGGGCCCGGCCGAGGGGAAGCGGCCGCCGGGGCCCTCCCGGAACGCGACGCCCTGTGCCCGCTCTGGCCGCGCGTCTCCCCGCGCTCTATGGTGGGGCTCCCTGAGGCGCCGCGCGGGGCCGGGCGGCGTCAGGAGCGGCCGTTCCCGGGGCCGGGAGGAAGATGTCCGTCCCTGGCCGCGACGGCATGCGATCCCCATGGCAACCGCGGCCCTTCGCCTGTCGCGGGGGAGCCCCTCCGCCAGCGCAGCGTTGGGGGGACACGGGGCCCAGCCCAGCGGGGCTGGCGGGGCAGGGCGGGAGGCCCCGGCGGTGCCGCGGGGGTGGGGAAGGAGCGGCGGTATTTTTAAGACAGGTATGTGTCCCCCTCGGAGGGTGTGGGGGCGCGGCGGTGGGTACGCGAACGCACACGCACCTGAGGGACAGGTGCTTTGTGGAGAAAGCTGTTCTTCATCTCCAGCTCGTACCTAGCTTTGCCCCAGAAGGACTGAGGGGGCCGAGACCCTTCCCTCAGCGCGCTCAGCCGGCTGCGGGCGGTGGGGGTACAAAGTGGGGGGAAACGGGTCTCTTCTGGCTCATGTTGGTGTCATGGCACACCCCACCCCCCCCCCCCGTTACCTGCACCTGCTTCCCATAGAAGGATGCTGCACTTTCTTTTTGTTTTCCCCTAATCTGGTGGGGCTCCTCTTGGGAGCTGGATGTGTCTTCGTTGCAAAAGTCTGCCTGGTTCCTGTTTGCAGAGATCCTGGAGATCCTGGTGTACGTGGAACCGGGCAGGAGAGCGGGGTGGTACGCGGCAGGTAAACGCGCTGCGGCTGGGCGGCTCCATTCTGGAGCCTGAACTGGGAGCTGAATGGTCTTGGATGGGTTTTAGGTCAAGGTGACTATTAGGTGCTTCAAGTCATACTATATTAATTTAAGAACATCTACCACATTTGGGAGTGGGAGAAGGCTACGAGGATCTGATTACTTCCCTGTTCTGCAGAATCTCACAGATTTTTATTCCAAGAAACACTTGATTCGCAGGTAATACTTCTGAAAAATACTAAGGCCTTCATTTCTTCCCTGTCCACAGAGGATGTATTATTTGAATCAGGTGAATTTTAAGACTAGGAATGAGTTGCTCTGTGAGCAGCAGTGCCTCTGTTCCACTAGTCTGTATCTCACAGTGACCAGATAATTTAGATGAAAGTGTAAAGCTCTTGCCATGTTACAGAATGTACAGGGAAGGATTTCTGAACTTAACCACCTCCCTGTTTTACTGTCCATTACTAAATGAGTAATTTTTTTTTTTTGCACTTACAGTGATACTTCTGTTTTATTCCTGCTCCTCTTTGATTTAAAACCTGCACGCTCCTTTCATTTTACTGCTAGCTGTGTTTGAAAGCTCACAAATGGAATGTGCTTGGAATGTGCTTCTCACCACCCTGTACTCTGTACAGGAAGTTTGATTAAAGGGTTTTGGCTTTTCAGATTCTAGAAGGGTTTTGGCTTTTCAGAGGGTAGTTAAATAGACAAACTAATATCAGAATTGTATTCCCTCTTCTGTTGCTTTCAGAAACGTAGAAAATTGAAGCGTAAAAATTCTGTGTGCAATTTGCAGAATAGTTAATTGCATGTGTTAATTGTGACTACAGTATGTAATTTCTCACCACACATCAGTACATTTTGCAAGCAAATCTCAGCACCAGAGTACAGTTAACTACCACTGCACTTACAACACGTAACTTTCAAGACCAATGGATAAAAAGTAAGGAAAGGGAAAATTCCTTTACTACAAGGCAGTCTGTTAGTGGGGTTTGAGGTATTGCAGGTTCATAGTGGCTCCAGGAATAGCCAAATGAAGCCTGACCTAATATGTATTACTATGGAAAGCCTGTGGTTTTGAACCTGAATTATTTCTGGCACTATGCAAATGTCTTTTGAGACAACCCCACTCTAAGGACCTTGTGTCAAAGGCGGTTGCTGATCCTACAGGCACTTGCGTGTGCTTTCCTTTATTACCAGGTTGCTCTGTTGAAATGAGTTTAAGTTTTTATAGGCTCTGTGCAGCAGGTAAATAACACAATAAGTGTTTTAATAAATGGTATGTGATTATTGTGTTTGTATAATAGTGTATTATGTAATCCTCAGTTTATACTTGTATAATTTTTAGGGGATCAGAGCCCTATTCTCTTCGTAAACCTGGGAATTATGTAAAAGTACTCTGTTATGCCTTTGGTATTGCAGAGGGAGTCACTACTGAGCAAATCAACATAAGAAGCTGGTTGCTATTGATTTATTGTTTTGGGGTTTAATGATTGCTAGAGCTTTTTTCGTATTTGAGAGTAGCCTTGTAGTTCCTGACCCATTCATGTCATGGGGCTTCTGTTGATCTGTTCTACACTTCCTTGCAATTTGGAGCCAATTCCATATTCCATATTTAAGGCTTATGCTGTTATGTTCTGTATCCATCTGTCTGCCTTCTCACCACAACTCTTGAACGAATTATCCACTTTCAGTTTAATTCAGTAGAGGAAGCAGAGGCTTTAAACACTTTTAGGTTGTCCATTTTCGCTAAACCAGTTTAAAGAGGAGAAATTCTAGCTAATGTCTCTGAAGGAGTATGTGTTAGTGTGAGATCAGCGCTTAGCTGCTGTGTTTTGCTTTCGGCAGCTAGTCGGGGGTGTGTGCTGACCTGTGAGTTAGAGCCGTAGCACGTCAGTGTTGTGTCCTGTCTGGCTAGCAGTTAGAAATCACGGGAAGCAGCAAGCAGTTTGGATAAGCGCAGGGTGCAGGAATAGGAGGGAACCAGAGGTGGTGGTTGTGAGGTGACATAAGCACTTAAGAGCTGGGGAAGGAGGTGCTGGGTTACTGACTGGGGGAGATGGGAAGGAGCAAAGGTCTGTAGAAGGAACTAGATTTTTGGCCATCTGTGTGAAAACATAATTATTCGAGTAGTGGAATTAATGAATTGTAAACATGAGGGACCAGTTAATATTTTTAAAATTCTGGATTTTGAAGCAAATACTGTCTCTGACGTGTTAATTAAGAACTTCCATAACTTTTAGAAAATATACTCGGGGTGATTCTTAAATCTTGAGCTTCAAGTATACGCTTAGTAACTTGGAAATGAGAGAAGAGCTGTGGCTTTTGTGGGTCTGTATTGTAAAAACAACTTACAAACCAGAGTAATTGTAAAGTTTGAAAATGTGGCAGTGTTGTTAGGAGGTTGCTTAACGTATGAGTTTGATGGTGTTCAGGGCTCAATAATTTTATCACAATTACTAAAATTGTAACCTGAGAAAGATCAAATATCAGGTAAAAAGATTTTTGTGATAGCTTTTTATTGTGATACAAATTAAAGGAATGCATAGTCTTCCCTAAAACTTCCTGTCACATAAGGAACCATGGCAAAATTGAGCATTAGAGTGGTGTGGTCCAGTTTTTAACCTGACTTGCTCTTGTGTAAATATAGCTAGCAGACAATTTTGGAATTAAGAGAGTATAAAAAAGATAATATCATTCATTTGCATTTAAGGTAGTTGATACCATAACAACTTCTGAACACCTTGGAAATTACAAGTTCTGGATTGTTTAGTTGCTAGAAAATGGTTTCCTGAGTATTTGATTTATGTTCTTGGTATTACTGGTCAAACTAATTTCTCTTAAGAAAATCTGTCACAATCGCTTTAAATTGAGGCTATTTGTTGATATTGTCCTTGCATTGAAGAGAAAATATGCCCTGAACGGTTTGCAGTCCCTATTCTAATCAGTAAAATAAACTACCACACATTTACATATTTTTTCCTAATACAATATAAAAGAATAGACATGTAGAATACTTCAAAGCAAAGTGTGAGGCAGGGTACTAGTGTCTGTTTATATAAACATCACATCACAAAACTTTATGACCAGTGTCTCTTCTCTTATCAGGGTCCTGTTACCTAAAGTACAAGTGTTAAAAGAGGATGAGGCCAGGGAAGAAATCCAAAGAAATCACTCTTCCTGGTAATTTTATGCTCTATAGCAACCAGCAATAAGAGTGTGAGCTAACATACCCATAAACATAGTGCATGGTATCACAGCGTGACTTTCTAAAGCTTGTTAAGGATGGTCTTTAGATTTTTGTGATATTTCATGAAACTAACTCAGACAATCTAAGTTGTAGTCATTTGCATCAATTTCTAAAGTTTTGTCATTGCATGATCTTTACTAAGACTAAAAATTAGGGCTTTGGGCACTCTTAACTACTGCAGTGCAGGCTCAATAACCACTCTTAATTTCCTTCCTGCAGCCGAGCGAAAGATGTAACAATGCCAGCGAAGCTTCCAGTGAATTTTTTCTCCACAAGATCTCCAGTCATTGATCTTTTTCGGGGACAATTAGACTATGCAGAGCACCTTCGTCAGGATTCAGAAATCGTGCTGTATTTCTTCTATGCACCGTGGTGCGGCCAGTCCATTGCAGCAAGAGAAGAAATAGAACATGTGGCCAGCAGATTGTCAGACCAGGTAACTCCAGAGAAGATACAAATCTTAAACATGACCTGATAGCTTTTGAATCTCCAAGCTGATGCTAATTTCTCTCATCCCATGGGAACCAGTAAGACTTGAATGCTCGCATTTTAGGCTCAGCCAATTGTCTTAATTTTAATTTAACGTACAGAGCATTAGAATAAATGGAGAAAATCAGTGATTCCTGCTCAGTTGTCTGTTATTTCTGCTCCTGAATGGGAAACTCTACAAATTTCTTCTGGTAAAGCGTTCTCAGATTTATTCACCTGCCTTCAGACAGAAATTACAGGGAGTTTGCTTCCAGTTCCAGGATCCTTGGAGACACTGATATAAGATAGCAGCTATCACACTGATTTCTAGCAGTTGGTTACATATGAACACTTCACAGGTACAGCTATCCTAAACCTCTGGTCATTGAGCTACACTCTGCAGAAAAAGTAATTAATATGGATTATGACTAAGTCAGTAAATTTGAAGACTTTAGATTAAGAAGCTTAAAAAAACAGAAAGAAAAGTAACCAAAAGAATTGCAGTTGCAAAGTAACAAACAAACAAACAAAAAAAAGTCTTGTGAGAATTAAGAGGAGCATAAATGGAACACTGAGTTGAAAAGACACTGAAAATAGCAGATGGAACGGCTTGGAAAAAATACATGTTACATAAAGAAGGTCACAGTAGTGTACTTTGTTAGCTGTGAATTTTTACCTACTTTGCAGGTGCTGTTTGTGGCTGTAAATTGCTGGTGGAACCAGGGGAAATGCAGGAAGCAGAAGCATTTCTTTTATTTTCCTGTGATACATTTATACCATCGGAGGTAAGATTTCATACTTACAGTCTGGGCTTTTTATTGTTGTTTTGGGAAACAGATTATATAAAATATTGCATTTTGAAAATGTTACATTTATGGCTATAGTAAATAGTCATAGAGGAGGAGATTCTGGGTGAAGCTCATCCTGTACGCTACTTAGGTGTCAAGAAGGGCTGTAAATGTCAGTTAAATGACAAGCTGCGCAATTCATCATCCTTATGGAAATTTTCTTTTGCCCGTGCATCTCCTGGAAGTTCTGCCTCCAATGAAAAGTAAAGAATTCAGATTTATATATTAATGTCAATTGTCTGCTTGCTCTGTAGATGGATTACATCACCTGGTCCCAATTTATGACAGCAATAAATTATGTACTTAAGGGCTACTGAAGTTAGTGGAATTGAAGTGCATATTTAAATGGCGCTATGTACTGAAGACTTTCTTCTAATTTTGACCTTTACACTCAGTTTTTTATGGTCCAAATGTTGGGATACCATTTTATATAATCTCACTTTTCAGTATTTGCATGTATTATCCTTTTTTTTCCTTTCCTTTTTGTGTGGAGCAGGAGGTAAGAAAACACACTTTCTAATGCTAGGTACAATAGAGCTGAATGCTGTGTAGTTTATGACTTGCATTTTACTTGTATGCCCTAATCTTGAGCTGCAGCTCTCTTCCATTACAGAGGACGATTTGGGGTTTTTGAGGGGATTTATGTGTTGAGGAGGAACAATCCTGATCTTTGTCAACTGAACTTGGAATAGACACAGATGGCACTGGCATAATTCAAACTATAATAACAAAAACCCCAACAATCCCACTTGGATGTACATTGACTTAAACTTAGTTGATCTTGAAATTACAACACGTTAGGTGGATATACTTGGGTGTTATCAGTAACCTTAAACAGAGTTGCAAGAAGATGAAATTTAAATTCATATTGATGCTTCATAAAACCCCCTCATGCTGGAGATATTAAATCTTGAATGTTGCATACTGGGCATGTGACATGTTGAAGCAGTGCATGTTGCTGTTAAGACAAAAGTTTGTAATAAACCAGTGTAGGATGTAGAATAATCTAGTGCGCTTCAGAATACCATTTGAAAGCATCTGAATATAGGTATCTCAGTGCAAGCTGGATATTTTTCGGAGTGTCTGTATGTATGAATTATGTTAAAAAATGCATCACGTTAAATTCTTTGGTGGGAATGGACTAATTCCTTATGCTTTTTGTGTTTGATTTCATTTTGGACTGTGATGCTTTGTTGAACCTAATGATAATAAATCAGATGCAGGATTTCAAGGGGATGATGGAGAAACTTTGGAAATCATAGCCACAAGGCCTGGCCTGCCTTCTGTTTTTGCACTACCTAATGTGGTGTCACCTGTTTTATCAGATGGCTGGGGGAGAAACTATAGACTCACTGAGTCTGTTCGTCAGCAGTGTGACTGGATTCGTCCCTGCTTTATTGAGTGCTATTTGTAAAAGTCTACGTAAAAATATTGCACCTTTTCAGATTGATGCTGTTTAAAGTTTTAGAACAGTCATGTGAAAATAGTGGCATTTTTCACATCTCTATTTTTAACTCACTTGTATTTACTTTGGACAAAGCAGAAAGATATGTATATGATCATATAATTCATACGTGTATTTTATCAACATCTTTAACGGGACTCACCCATCCCTTCATCCCCACCAACACACTTGCACCTACCCATAGACACTGCCTTAGAGTCACTGCAATTTCTGTGCTGTACTTTGAGTCTGGTAACACAACTCCTCTATCAGTTACGGAAGCCACTGTTAATTAACACAGAGAGCAATTCCCTAGAGGCTGAGCATGCTGTCAATGTAACTGCTATCTCTGCCACCCCCAGGAGGGACTCTCTCTATTGTTAATTTAAGTCTTAATGTTTTATTATTTTTTTTGGTACTAGTTTTGGACCAATTGAATACAAAGGCCCAATGAGTGCTGTTTATATTGAAAAGTTTGTTCGACGGGTGATGACACCACTACTCTACATCTCGTCTCGATCAAAATTACTAGATTTCCTCTCAAATTATGAGGTACTTGTCTCTCTTCTCTAGCTTTACTGCTGTGGTTCAGAAAGAGTTTGACTTGTTTCACAATTAAATTTGATCTACTCCGAACTACTAGTTTATGTCCGGGATCCTGAAATCAGTGCCCTGTAAATTTGTTAAAATCATAAAATATGAAATGACAAATTCATAATGTTGGTTCCCTGTACAGTAACTCCTATGATTTAGTGATGTTCTTAATTTAAAGTACTTCAGTATGTAGAGATAACAATCAAAGTTGTTACCTCGCCAAAAAGTTACATATGAACGAGAAAGAAGGGAGAAATCTTTTCACAAAAATCTTGCAGTCTAAGTTGGGAAAGCATTTGAGAAATATATAATCATTGCTTTAATTTTTAAAAGAATATTAAACCTTTCTAGTAAGATAAGTCATGTTAAGTAAAGACAAATGCAAAATCAGTTGAGATGATGGCTCCTAACCACTTTGTATGCTGTAACTTCATTATTTTAATCCACTGGTACATTGTGTTTTATTAATTTTCAGTCTGTTGTGTTCAGAGGTGCCAAGATTGGTAGCAATGCTAGTGGATTAATAACTTCCAATTAGACAAGATGCATTTACAATAGAACCATTTATAATCCCTTTATAACTGTTCATTTCTGTACTGCACAATGGAGAAATACCATGATCTTACTAAACCCCAAGCTATTAGAGCAGAACAGCAAACCTGATCAACAAATTGATGCTGTAGTAGTGGCCAAAACACGTGAAGGGCTCTCCAGCGTTTCAGAATGAAGCAGAGCTCCTCTTTGAATTAGCGCATGTTCTAATGACGGTTCTGCTGCAGGATGGAGCACGACCTGTGCTGTTAAAGGAAAGCTGCCACAGCGTAAGGGGATGCCCACTGGTAGTTATCATGGGTAGACACTGTACTGTTCTCGCTCCAGTTTATACCTCAGGAGCTATTCATGGGTTTAGTTTTCCAGTGTTTTAACTGGAGACTGTGTGGCAGGAGTAGCGAGTTGTGTGTCTGTCTCTGATGCTGATACTTTGTGTGATCACAGGCAATTCTGTTGTCTCTTCACTGCTTCAGTTTTGCCATTCTAAAACTTTTTTTGCCTCCTGTAGAGATTTGTTCAAACTTCCCCCCCTTCCTGTGTTTCAAATTCTGTGATTCCAAATGCCCAATCTCTATGTTCAGCATTTGTTGTTTCTTTTTTCTGAAATGAGCTAAGAATAGTCTGATCTTTTATGGTGTTCCTCAGTCATTTAAGGCTGAGGTTATTTCCCAGACTGGGACACTAGGTGCTCAGTGTCTTGCCTCTGTAAAGTTAAACAAGAGGGGCAAAGGGGTTACAAAAATAACAGCCAACCCACGCAGTAAGATCCATTCAGGGAAAAGGGCATTGGCTAGTGCAAGTCCAGGTTAGTGTAATAAGAAAAGCAAATGCTGAGTAAACAGGAGCTGGGATATAGAGAAGACCCAAGAAATAAATAATTGTGTACAAAGATGGATGGAGAGGGAAACATGGTCAGGCACAAAGAAAAAGTTAGTTTTAAACCAGAGATAAACGTGTTGTTTTATCATTTTAAACAGTTAGAAATGTGAATGCTTTCTGATGTTTTCTGTGGAAGTTGAGGTACTTTATATCTTCTATAAGAGAAGATACAATCCAGAAGGTGACTCCTGTGTTTAAGAAGTGAGAAAGTTTGAGGAGCTGAGTAGGTTACAGGAAGTGCATGCATGGCTAATTGCTATTTTGAGAGCCTTGACTAGTGTCTTCCTTTGATTTTTGATCTTTTATGTATTAAAAATGTTAATTTTTAGGAGAAAGGAAAGGAGAGAACACCATAAAGGATAGATCATTAGTCATTTTGACCACCGTTTGCTGCTTGATCAGGTTTTTGTGATTTCTTCATTGAAAAGCTAACTAATTTGAAGCTCAGAATATTTTCCAAAAGATTTGTCATCATCAGTATCTAACTTTCAGACCTCTGTTGTGCTAGGGAATGGGTTCTGCCAACTTATGTTAGGGATATTTACTTTTGACCTGAAAATTCCAGTTGAAAAGAACCTCTTTTTAGCTGATCCCCAGACTGCATTTATGCAGTGCCCTTTCTCTTCCTTGGCTATTTCATTCTACTTTGGTATTAAGATCTCCCATACTAAGGAAGCAGTAGGTCGCAGAGCAGTTGTCTGTTGCTCACTTTTGGTCCTCGTTTTGTTTCTCTGTGCAAGAGTAGCACTATGTATAATCTGGAGTATGTAATAGGTTGGTAAATTATTAGTAGATGATTGGTTCATTTGCAGGGCATCATGTCAAGCTGAAGTTCTGCTCAGCCTGTGTTTTCACACTTAAAAGACCTACTGCACCCTTCTTTTCGTGTTTCAAGGGCATTTTGTTGTTGCCTGTCAATTTACTAATAGCCAGGACTTCAAGTCTACAGTTGTCCTTTTCCGTCTAATCTGTGAAAGCTTTTGATGCTTTAATCTTGTGTTCCAATTCCAGTAGCCAGCTTTTGGCAGAAAAAGCATCTGGAAAAAAAAAAAAACTAGGAGCTCTATTCATACTCAACTGAATATTGAAATCCATCAAACATGTTAGCATGCATGAACTAACATTTATTTGTAAAGGTACCAAGATGAAAATTCAAAGCACTTTTTTAAAGTTGAATCACACCAAAAGATACTGAAATCTAGTAGGATTTTATCTTGTATTCCAATGTTAATTAGCATGTTTTTATTTCTAAGAAATACTGATGATCAGAATCCAGCTAAATGTAGGAGCAGGTGGTGTTAGTTAATGGTGTTATATCCGTTGCTCAACCAGATAATGGATATCGTGAGATGCTCTATTGATCTCACAAGAGGGCGCTCAAACGCCATGAAAAAATTGTGGTTGAAGACTCGAAAGTTTAGATTCTGCATTTTCTGATATTTTTTTAAGAGTGTTTTGTGGTTGTGGAATGGTATTAGTGCAAAACTAGAACTGGATAAAAATTAGAATTTAATTTTTGAAAGCAAGGGAAAAAATCCCATTTGGAAAGCAGTTAAAATCTTGGAATGTGTAGGAAGATCTAAGTTACATCAGGAGAAAGTTACGCAGTTCCTACCATAACTCCAGGTACCTGTAAGTACCTATAATCAGGCTTATTTCGTTTTTTTAACTGCAGAGATTTAACAGTTTCATTTTAATCCAGACTGGCATGTCGCATTCCTCATCTGACGAACCCAGCTGCTAGAAATGGCCTCATCCTTCTCAGGCACAGAGGAAGAAAACATGCAGCTTCTGTAGTTATAAAGAAAGCTTCATGCACTTCTGAAAACTAAATGTGCCCAGGGAACTCTTCGTTTCCTGTTTTCGGGAGAGGTGGGGGAGAGGATTTGGTCTGTCTGGGAGATAGCTGGCATGTGTCTTAGTACACTGTCAGCTTTCTTCCTTGCTCTATTTGTGTAGAAATGCTTCTGGAGCATTAAGCAGCTGTGTAGGATTTGACCCAGAAGTGGATTTGACTTAATAATTTGCTCTTGTGTGTGGTACTGTTGTGCCTGTGTTAAACAGTGATGTGAGAATTTGCTTTCAGTTGTGGATACACAATGTTTTAACACCGTTAGAAAATGAACAGACTTTTACTTGTGAATTTAATTAATCCTAATATCAATCGGCAGTTTCTTCTTTGCATTTCTACAGTATAGAATTAATGGTATGTAATATTGGTTCTCCAGTTCCCAGAGATAACACATTCCTTTCCTCTTGCTGTTTTCTTTCCTGTGTTCACAGATAAAATGAAGCAGGAATTGCCTGCCTGCACAAGTCTGAGATTCTAAAAAAAAAATCATCTCCCATACCTCAATGCAATATAGCCAAAACATAAAAATAAATAAATAAAAATTGGGGTAGAAATAACTTAATTGAGTAGTAAAAGTGGTTATCTAATTGTAAAAGCTATTCAGTAGTGGTGGGGTTTTTTGCGTTCTCTGTTCACATTACTTCACATTTATTGGCCTTTAAATTTCAGAGCTCTTTCATTGCTTAGTCATTTAATACTGTCTTTCTGTAACTCTTCTGAGTCAGCTGTACTTTCGATGGTTCCCAATAACCTTTGCAAATTTTGTTCCTCACCCTTCTTTCCCTTTTCTAAAGTGTTTATAGAAATGTTGTACTATGTGAGCATCAGGACGCATCCTGGCTGGCTGTCTTTGACTGTGGAAAACCAGTAACTTCTACCTGCAGTTTTCTAATATAGAAAAGGACCTTCTGTGTTATTCCTTGTCACCTTAGTTTCTTCCGGTGTGTTTGGTAACTTGTAGGCTTTTGGGGAATTTACAGGATGCTGCATTGAGTAGATCAGTCATCTACATGCTTGCTCATTCCTTCAGAGAACTGTGATAGACTTGAGGCGTGGTTCAGTAATAAAACCATGCTGGCTGTTCTTCAATAAAAACTACTGACCTGAAGATACCAGTTAATTCTTAAAGTTTCTGTGAACTTGCTGTTCTGTAATTGTTGAGATTCTTGTCAAGTCTGTTATTTGTTTAATTTAATTGGCATCACACATCACTTTCCATTCCTCTGGTGTAGAGACCAAGCAAGAAATAGGCTACAGTACAATTAATGATTTTGTATTCCATATATGAGTTTCACTAGGAGATGGTACTAATGGCTCTTCACTATTGATGCTCTCAGGTTTGTTCCAAAGCCTTTCCTACAGACATTCAGTTTGAGACAGGTGCTGAAAATTGTTTCATGGAAAGAAAAGCTCCAGTAAGCTCCATTCTAGCAACACCAACACTCCTAATCTGGTGTCTTCAAACTATCCCTGTGTCACATTTCGATATTTTATCCTCCAATTTTATATAGAGCAAGTCACATCCTGTTGCAGCTGGTTACTCCTAACTGCCGGCATGAAGATAATTAACCATGACTCCACACAGATGGTTGCCTGGAAGCAGCTGATCATCAGTAACAGCTTGCATGTAGATGCCCCCATAAACTGCATGCAGGTAGCTGTTGCAGCATCAGTTATTATTTCGGAGGTTCTTGCATGAAAGGGAGTTGCTGCCGTCAAGCTCCTCTTAGCATACTTGTATTCAAAACTAGGAACCTCTTATTTACATCGAGATATCTCTTCTGTAAGACACGAATCTTGCTGTAACTAGAGCAAGATTCCTTCTTAGTTGCTAGCATTCGGAAGTGTTCAATTTTGTTAAAATGAACAGAATAGTTGGTATCAGCAAGTGAATCTCTTTTGTGTGGTACTTGAGAAGAAATACAGCATTTTAGATGCTTTCCTCATATGTTTAATTGCAGTCTGTAACAGGGAAGAAATTGTAACTGCTCTGGGGTGATCATTAAAAGGATATAAATAAACCAGATTACTGATTAGGCATATAGCATTAGTATATATTCTCTCACTCCATTTTTTTTTTTTATTGAAAAAATACTTTTCAAAAATGTCACATGGAAACATCTTATTTTTCACAATCTGGGAATCTTAAGCTGCTGTCAATGTTCAACAGAACTGGCGGGCAGAATCAGAACATCACCTTTTTTAATAACTTTATAAATATTTCTAGATCGGGCTTTTGTCTTCTTGTCACATTTTACTGCCACTTTTGACTCTTCTTTCATTCAGTATTTGGTGCATAAGTTTGCTATGTTCAGTAATGGTATTCAAAAATGGTCCTACAAAAAGGGAAACTAAAATTCTGATTATATCTGTCTCCTTATTTTTGTTCACTTGAATGCTTTAAATGTTTTTTATAAGGGTTTATTTCTTTTTACTGTCTTAATTTAGTACTAGGAGAAAAAGATGAACAGTAATTACCTATTTACTGTTTGAAAAAGAGTGCTGCTATTTTGCTGTATTTTTTCATTTATATTTAATTTTATTTTTATTTTCTTCTTGACAATTGTTATTGCAGAAATTTCACTAATTGCTTGTATCTTATATTTCTTATTGATAATCTTCTGATGGTACCTCATAATGAGTCTTTATGAACACGAGTCTTGTGTTTAGCTTTCATTTATGAAGGATAATTCCTGCCTAAAAAGAGCAAGTCATTAGTTGGAATGCGCAATGCTGTTATTAGTGAGCGTCCTGAGACCACTAATTGATACTGAATTAGCCCAATTCTTACGGCTGGTATGAATATCTGAATTCATATCACTAATGACAGTCATAGGCAAAATATATGTTCGTGTTTTAAAAAGAAATTTAAAATTTTATATGTAAAATTCTACAAAAAAAATAAAGCAACCTCCAAAATGCCAAAAGAAAATACTTAACGTGGGAATATTTGCCACACAAATGGGTGATCAGTGAGTCTGGAATCTTTTGTTCCACAGCAATCCCTTGAGCGCTCTGGTGTGTCAGATGCTCTTTCTGTATGCACTGGTGGAACTGGGAAACAAATAACACAAAATAAACAAATTCCATCACTTAATCTGTCCTGGAAGTTTATTAAGCCAATTTGAGTAATGAGTTTAAAAAAACATAATTAATAATAATTCTTAATGGATTATATTTTGCAGAATTTATAAACAAAACTTAATTGAAATTTTGGAACAAGAGAAGTGTAAAGACTACGCACTTCTCTGTTCCAAGTCAGCTTCTCCCAGATTCTCTTCCTGAATTTAATACGAAGCCATTCAGGCTTCATACCTGGCAAATTCAACAGGCCTGTTTAGGGATGAGTCTTTTAAATTCAGAGTTGTCTGTTTGGCAATTTGTAGAACTTTATGGATATGTAGGTGGGATATGGGGCGCTCTCATTAGTTTTGTGCAGCTGGTCTCGCACTGACTCCTGCAGGTTATACTGCAAGAATTTACAATGGCTGATAGCTTAATGATGGGATGATAAATTGGCTTAGCAGTTCAAGTATTCACACACAAATTCTTACGTAGTTGCTAATGATGTGCAACATAGAGAACAATTAAAGTGTTACTGTTGAGTATGTTGTTCATACTCTGAAAAATCACATTTTATATTCCAATTCTAAAGTCTTTATGATGCTTGTGGTTCTTATGTTGGCGCTGGAACTGACTCACAATTTTTGCAAAGCAAATATTAATTGTTTTTATTGACCTTTAATAGCTAACATGGGAAATAAGCAGTTTGAAACTTACACATCTACAGCTGTAAAACCCCTCTCTCATACATAGCTTTTGAATGACAACTTTAGAACTGATTTCCATTCAATCTTTTAATATTAAAATTTTTCTTTCAGCATAAAGTGACTGTTCTTCAGTAAACATTGTTGTCTTTTTAAAATTGTGTTTTACTGTAGGCAAATAAGTTCTGTGCCCCGTATATTTATACTTGAAAATAGCTTAACTAACTCTAATCCTTCTTATTTCAGCCTGGAGTTCTAGGATATTTTGAGTTCAACGCTTCACCTCAGCCACCTGGTTATTTAACGTTCTTCACATCAGCATTACATTCATTAAAGAAAGGTAAAAGCTTCATTTTCATAAAGCATCTGTGAATGAGTTATGTATATGGGTTTCAGTAGTTTTTTTGCAATATTCTGTAACTTGGGAATTAATCCCTTTTGAGTGTTTCTTGATGTTGGTCTAATTATGAGACTTCTATTAAAGTGCGAGGACTGCTTACATAAAAGGCTTATTATGTATTTTGTGATCGGCCATCATGGAATAAAGTATATGACAGGCTGCTATTCAAGGATACATTAAGATACAGTTTCCTCAAAAACCTGAATGTGTAGCTGCAACCCATATAGAGCCATAATCAGACTAATACTTAAGTTGAATCTAAGAGTGTTTGTCTTGTGCAACATTTGAAATGTCAGGTTCAGGGGCATTAGGATGAACTTCACTTTGTCAATACTTAGTAACTGAATTCAACAAAGTGCTTTCCTGGATGGAGTTACAGAGCTGGTACAAGGTAACACGATGAGAAGGGCTTTTTTTCCCCCTTGTTGTTTTGCATTAATAATCTAAAATACAAAAACTCTTGTGTTTAAATATGCAAACTTTGTATATGATTAATACCTTTTTTGGAGGGGCTCATATATTCCGGATAGAACTTTCTTAAAGTTCAGATTAGCACATTTTATGGATATTTCTTCCTGTCAGCAAATGAAGGAAATTGATATCATTATTCTGATTTTTACTGTACCACTGACTTGATATATGATATAGAGCCTATATTTTATTCTGTAATTTCCCCATTTATATTTTGGGATAGTTCTTTGCAATGTGAAGATGAGAAGCATTCTATCCTTGTCTGTACGTATTTATAAACATAGAAATACTAGAATATATATTTAAAAAATATATATATTTACAGTAAACATACATCGTCTAAACAATCAATGTTCATACTTTTTCCTTATACGTGTATTTTATCGTGGCTTGCTACATGTTATGGTTATCTGCAATACCAGATTATATATTTAATAAGCAAATCAAGAAATTGGTCAATTCAGGTTAACATTCTCTGTACCTTGAGTGCAGAAGAGGAACGTTTGTCATCTTCTGCTCTTGTCATCTTTCTTCTGCCTCATTTAATCACCAATATTGGCAGTTGCTAGTCAGTAAGATTTCTGTGCCTTCTTAAGCTTTCAGGAGAGAAGTTCAGTGTGTATAATTGCATTTAAAAACTGAAAATTTGCCCTTTCAGATTACCTTGGAACAATACGCTTTGGAGTGATCACGGATAAACGTGTTGCAGAGGAAATCTCTTTGGTGCATTCAGGCAGTGTGTATTTGCACAGACATGTCAACACATCTCTTGTGAGTATTGTATTTACATCGTAGTGACATGGAGATTGAAGCTCTGTCATAGTAGACCATTAATAAGTGTTTCACAGAGCTTTAGGATATAGGATGTTTAAGAACAATATTTTTGTACAGTAATACACATTGTCATTCTACCAGTCAGCAGCTGTTTTAAACAGCTAAAACCCAAGCTGATCATCTCTATTAAACCAGAACCCAAAAAACCCAAGCATCTCAGAAATTACTACACACAGACTTTTTCCCAAAGCTTCTACCTCTTTCAGTGGGTCAGAATTAGACGGCTACCCGAATGAGGATGTGGAAATAGTGAAAACTTGCGTTTCAGTTTAAAGGTGTGACGTTACACTGATTAGAAAAATCGTGCAAATTAATTTAATTTAAAATTTATAGTAACTCTTAATCCATGTGCCTTATTTTTGGAAGACTAAGAATGAAAATACTAACTTTCAGATTTGCTATTTGGCGTAAAGACTTTATTTATCCAAACTGCTGCCATGAGTGGGAACTCTGTGAAAATAAGTATTGTAACTTGTATTTTATTCAATTGAGACTAGGGAAAACATGGATTTTTAAGGTCAAATTACTGGTAAATACATAAAACTACTTTTGTCTATGCAAATGAATTAAGATAAATTTGCCTTAATTTATTAAAATGACCCTAGAAGCTGTGAGGACTTTTTATTACACATTTCTTTCTCTGCATTCAGTAATCAGAAATATCAGTTTTTAATATTTTAATAAAATATCAGTCTTGATGTCGGGGTCTTAAAAGACTAATTTAAAATGACTTGATATTGTGAATGAGTACTGGAAAAAAGTTTTCTAATATGCCATAAATCAAGATACATGATGATACCAACTTAGAGACGGAGCTCTTTCACTTATAAAGAAAATTTATACTAGTGAGAAAAGTAAAGATTATAAAGATGTAGTAAAAGAAAGAGGAGCTTCCCTGGTAGAATACTTTTTGCCTGAAAGATGTGAGTGTTCATATGAACTGATGAGTATTTGGAAAGATTTCCCAAAGGGAAAAAGGTATATGAAACACTGAAGGTTGCTGAGTAGTTAAATTTAGAAAGAGTTTTAGGCATTACAGTAACAAAGCATGCAGTGTTTGAGAACTGCATTCATTACTAAACCATATGTTTAAGTGAGGGCAAATAATTATTTTTTTCCCCCTTCAAGATCTATCCAAATGACATCATGAACTTTACTGCTGAGAACATTTGCAAGTGGGCTCTAGAAAATCGAGAGATGCTCATACGCTGGCTGAGACCACATGGTGGAAAAAGCCTTCTTCTAAACAATGAGCTGAAGAAAGGACCAGCACTTCTCATATTTATACCTTACAATCCCTTAGCAGAAATTCATCCTCTTTTAGATGAAGTAAGTGAAATAATTATTTTTTTACTTCAAACATACTAGAACTTGAGAACTCTAGTCAGGGTTCTGAGCTTAATTGTGACAGATACCTCTTTCTATTTCACTGTTCCAAGTATTCAATTTTGTTTAAAAACATCATCTTAAGCCATATTATCACAAATCCCTTATGCTGGTTTGCACCCCACACAATATGATTTTTTCTCATATCAACAATTGTTTAGAACAGGCACCTAACTCTTTTCCTTGATTCTGTTCTTCCTGTGGTGAATGCTGCGTGACACGCACAGATCTTTGGTTTTCTGTTCCAGTTGACATAGCTCAAATGAAAGAGCAAGAATGCATTTGAGTATAGCAGGACTTGTGTTTTGTCCACCCCACTCTATTTCTCTTCTCCTTCCTTCTTTCCAGGGCTGGTTACGTAAGGGAGAATGGACCTTTTTATTAAAGCAGACTGGTTTTTGAAATATAGCCCAATTGAAAAACTACTCAGAACTAATCTGATTTTTATATCCTGTGCGTTCCTTAGTTACCTTCCAGTTTTCTCTTCCTCTGCCATTATTTCCATTTCTGAACTGCCTAGGACAGGAGTTTGTGTAGCTATGCAGTAAGTGAGACAGGGAAACTAATTTGGCTGAAAAATACTCTGGGTTTCATCAAGCAACAAAACCCCTTGACTATAAGGCAGTTGGAAAGAACAAGGCTGTCAAGTTGTATGTTGAAAGCTCTCAGAACAATTTTTTTTTTTCTGATAGTAGCTCACTGAAATGAGGTTTCTTATCGCAAATCTGGTTTTCTGTTTATAATAACTTCTCGTGTTTCTCTATGTAGGCAGTCAAAATCTTCAGGTTAGATTATAGCATGAGGAGTCAAGTTTCTTTTAAGTATTTAATTGAGCGTTTTCAGGATGAAAACATCTTAAAAGGAATTTTTAAAGACTGTAACAAAGTGTTGCTATAGACCACATCTTAATATTGACGGTCTTGTGACACAGCAGCACTCCTAAATGTGATGCTTCAACACACTTTTGATAATTACAGTGATACATATCAAGGTGTTCTTGTGTAAGCAATGTGTGTATGTTCTGTATTTTGATTATGTTTAACGTGATAGATGAGGATGAAGGGAAACTTCCTCTTTCATTTCTTCTATGTTCTGTTATTTATTGCCTAGAAAGGGCGTTCCTTCTGTGGTCCATACAAATGGCTTTTTCGCTGTTTGTTTCTGATTGGTTATGAAAAACAAAATGGTGATGCAGCACAGGAATGTTTGCACTGAGGCAGGCTTTTTTTTATTTATTTTCTCCTTGTATTGGAAAACAAGGAAAATTCAAGAACCTGTTCTGATTAATGCTTCATGTGGTGGGATTTAAGCTTAAAATGTATTATTATTTGCACTGTGATAAATACGATGCAAAGAGTACCTTGAGATCAGTGTAGTGGACTGAAAAAAAAAATTCAAAGTGGCTTTTTGTTGATCTGTACATTTAATTCTTACATGCTGAAACATCTGAAAATTTAACTGAATTTAAGTCAGAGCCTCGTAATTCATAATTTTTTGTAAGAACGAAGGAGAAGAGTAGTCAACTTCATGTTTTTGAAATTCCACCTCTAACTGCATATATGTTGTTAAACATGCAACAGTGTACCATTAATCTTGCTTTTTTTTCCTTTTTTTTTCTCCCTGTAGATTACCAAAGTGGCCTTGGAATACCACAACTGTAATAAAAGCCAAGCAGCTGAGCCAGATCTTCAACACTTACAAGACAGTGATTCACCAGCTTTTGATTCCTCTGTACCAAATGCACATACGAAATTATCAGAAACATTTTCAATAACCAAGTACCCATGCTGTAACACCGTGGTGCTTCCGCAGTGGCATTCAATATCTAGAACTCACAATGTGTGTGAGCTTTGCATTAATCAGACACTTGGTGTCAAACCAAATAAAGTCCATGTGCCACACTGTAACTTTTTAGAGATAGAAGCAGCTTTGGACTCTTTCTACCTCCAGGAACGTACCTTTTTTCAAGTTATATCAAATACCATAGAATGCAGCAATTTCTTAAGTTTCTACAGTCCTTTTAGCTATTACACTGCATGTTGCAGGACCGTAAACAGGCATTTTTTAAGTTTCATTAGTTCTGAGAAGACCATCTTTCAGACCCCCAAAGTAGCATTTTCTTCCCATGGGAAGAAAGATAACACCCAACATTCTATTCCTCACATTGAGGATAGGAATTGGTTTATTCCTGACCTTCATATTAGTGGCACTAACATTACTGGTCTGAGCTGCAGGACCAACAAAACCTTGAATCTCTATCTACTGGATTCAAATCTTTTTTGGATATACGCAGAGAGACTAGGAGCATCGAGATCTAATCATCTTAAGGAGTTTGCTGCTATTGTTGACCTGAAGGAAGAAGTGCACTACGTCCTGGATCAGAATCAGTCACTTGTTGGATCTACCCTGGGTATGGTATCCACTATACAAATGCTTGAAATAAGAAAATTAAGCATGCAAGTAAGCTTATAAATGGAAAACTTAATGCCATTTTGAAAATTACTGCTTTTAAAGTGAGAATATAGTCAACATTGTGAATCTTAATTTATTCTGTTCTAATTTATGTAGTAGTTAACCAAGCAGTAGAATAGTGGTCTAGATGACGTGAGAACTAAGTTTCACACACCAAAAGTAATTTGCTTTAAGAGTGAACCTCAAAATGTGTGGTTCTCGACTGCCTGATGCATTGAAGGAATTGGTAAAATCTAAGCTAATTTGCTTGTGGAAAAAAAAATACTATGCTTTTAACACACTTGATATTACAGAAGACATTTGTATATTAATGGTGGTGTTGGTGTTTGCTCAGCTGTTCTGTGTACTAAAATACCTCAGAATTTCATGAGATATTGCCCACTTATCAGCAGAGATTAGCCCTTCCTCTTGTCCTCTGAAACCAACTTATAAATAGTTCTAAATTTATTTTGAAAAGTACGTGTGTTTTCAAGGTAGAGCTCTGAAGTGGGTTTGGCCAAATCTGTCAATACCCTATTTCCTGGATGAATTGGAAAAATTGAATTGGAAAAAAACCACAAACATCAAACAAACAAACCAAACAAAAACCCAATCAGCCTAATGATTGCAGTACTGAGTTATTTGCAAGTTGTTGAGTAAGACACAACATGCTTAACCACATGCATTTACCTATCGAGACGATGTGCAAAACTGAGTTCACCTTCAGAAAATGCAGCTTTTTTTAATGTTAGCAGTGTAAGTAAACATGGAAGTAAATTCATGTTAACATAGGATTAAAATAAATTGTTTAAGAAGGTATATCAATATAATTCTTACAGCATTAATTACATTTCCATTTTGCCATAAATCTGTAAGCGCAAAAGTATGCACAGCTTAGAACAAATAGCCATATTCTTATTAAGGATCCTATCCAGCCCTGGATCCTCCCAGAAAAACACTCTGGAAAAACAAACAAAAACCCCAGTGACTATAAAAGGATGCGTAGGAAATACTAAGTTCCAAGTGCAGAGATATAGATTTCCTTCCCCTTTCTGCTCCCAGTACTTTCTGTCTCAAACTTTTTTCACGTCACAGGATTTCCTGAACACAACAAGGGTTTCTCTGCTGAGTAACACTTGGTATATTTCTATTCCAAGTCATTTGAACTTCTGGAAATTTTTTGCTTCTACATATTTTGTCAAGGAGTAACTGTGATTTATATTTTAGTTTCGTGGGGGTTTTAAATTTTTATTTTACTTACATAAGCCTCTTAACTTTTGATACTTTAAAACAGATTTGTGTTTAATACCTTTAAGACTTCAGTTTTTACAGATGGGTTCTAAAAATTCAGGATTATGTCTTTTAGTTAGCCCCCTCCTTCCAGTTACTACTTAATCATGCATAGATATTCCAAATCTGGAGATCTAGAAAGAAAAAACTGTTTTGATCTGGTGTGAGAATTTAATGAAATGCTGAATAGTAAATATAAAATTAAATGTACTGCTGTTTGCATTTTAGAGATTAACTTGATGATCTGTTTATATTTGCTATTCAGGATTTCATTAAATTCTCACACCAGATCAAATTAAATATACTGCTGTTTGCATTTCATCTCTATGTATGTACAAAAGTGCCACAGTTTTACTTGGGCCTAGTTTTTGGACTGAAAGTGCCAGCACAAGATGTTGCTATTTGGTCAAATAATTATTTTTAGTGTGTTTGATATTATATCTTTTGTCTTGATTATTGAATACTCTTACTCGATAATGCATAGAATAATATTTCTCTATCTAAATGCTATATAGAAAGTGAAAAATAGTGAAAGGATACTATTTATGAGTTACCAGGTGTGTGGTTAGATTAGGAGGGAAGAGAATTACTATTATAGTACATTGAATAGGATTAGAAGCAAGATTAGAAAGTAGTGTGGCAAGTGAAAAGATGACTGTAATGAGCAAAACAAAAAAAAACAGTGACATTTTATCTTGTTTCCAGATCAGTGGTGGTTACTTAAGAGTTGATACCAAACTCAGAAATTAATGAAATGAAACTGGGTTTGAATTTGTATTTTCTCTGTAAATTCTTCTGAATTCCAAAGAAAAATTGCCCAAATCACGCATTTGGTGAAACCGAAATAACTTTGTTACGTATCAATTTCATTTCAGAGAACTTCATAAAAAATTTCAGTATTCTCTACAGTCCCTTGAAAAGGCATCTTGTTGACGACCCTTCTCTCCATTTTCATGAACAGCGTGTAATCACTGAAGTGACTACTCACACCTTCCATGATACCGTGTTTTTGAGTGAAAAGGTACATCTCAATACTGAAAACATTTCTTGCAAATCATTGCTCAGACTTTTGAGGAGAGGGTCTCATTCTTTTTTTACATTAATGTGCTTTGCTTCTTTGTAACATAAAATATGTTATATTGTAACAATTCAAAAGTTGGTTTGGTTTTTTTTTTTGCTTAAAAAAGGCTATTAGAAATAGTGTGGTCTTAAGTAAATCTGCAAAAGATCTTCTGGTGTTAAAATAATCAAAAAGTCAGTGCAGCTGATTCCCTGACGGGTTTCTGCTAGAGTTCAAAGTTTGTTGGGTTTTTGGAGGTTGTTTGTTTGGTTTTTGTCTTTTTTTTGTGGGGGGGTGGGGGGGGTGTGGATGTGTGCTGCTTTTCTTGTGTGTTTGAAATACAGGTTTAAATTTAAAAAACAAAACAAAACAACAACAACAAAAAAAAAAAAAACAAAAAACAAAACCAAATATCTGTGATGTGATTTTTTTCCTTCACCTTTCTTCCACTGTAGCAGAAGCACATGCTAAATACATAGTGTTTGAGGTAACATTAAAGAATATTCTGATTTCTGTGCTTCATACCTCAAAGGAAATAAATATTGTACAACTTTTTTCTATATATTACATTTTTTAAAGCGCTTAAATTAAAAAATTATTGCAAAGTAACATAGTGGGGGAAAAAAAAAAGTTTTAAACCTGAGGCATTTGAAAGCACATAGCAAAAAACCCCACAGCTCTCACAGGTAAAAACTTCCCAATTGCGTGCCATGAAATTGCTTTACATAAGGTATCATCCTGAACAGTGGTTAAGTTACTTGGATTTCTTAAAGATGTGATGTTAAGGATTAATACGTATTGTCTTTGAGGTCTGCACTGAATGTATACATCTCCAGTAATTGGTTTTCAGCAGACCTAACTCCTGCTTTGTCTAGTTAAAGGCAAGAAGCAGAAGTCCAGACATCATCTCCCCCTTCACCCCCTTGTGAAGTATGTAGTCACTATTAGATACATAGGAATTTAGGACTGCAAAAGAATCTTGGGAAGTATAGTAAAGTTTGCATTTTCACTTAAAGGGAATGATCCTAAACTAAAGATTCTTCTTAATTTTGTCTTTTTCTTTATGGAAAGAGAATTTCCAAAGAGTTTTTGACTGTTAACTCAGTAGACAGAGGGCATCAGTCAATAGCTTATAATAAAGTTTATTAACATTAGGATGTAGTTTCCTTTCACATTTTAAGGGTTCCAAGTTTTAGATGTTGTGAAAACCAGTCCTCCTTTACTGCAGATTCACTACAATAGGTAATCAAACTCTTTTCCATTTAATTTTCCAGAATGTCTTGCTGCTCTATTATGCACAGTGGTGTGGATTCTGTGCTTCTCTTAATCACATCTTTATTCAACTTGCTCGGCTTTTGCCTCCAGATAATTTCACTGTGGCAAGGTAAAAAAGATTCTAATAATTTCACCTTTCTAGAAAAATGTAAGTTCATTGAGGTCATCATCCTAAAAAATAATTACTTTTTTTCTCTCTACATTCTTGCAATAGTAGATGTGAATGTCATCTCCTTCATTTCTCTTTGAATGCGTTACTTTGTTTTCCTCTGCATAAATTTGATGGGTTTCAGTCTTACTGCAGTAGTTATGCAGTTTAATTAAAATGCTTTTTTAAACAGTGCAGTTAACCTTGAAGCTTCCTAATTTCAGGAAGCAAATCAATAAAACAGCAGCAGAAAATAATTTTTGCCCCCCTCTCTGATAGTTTGTAGCAAATAATTATATCCTGTAGTACTGTACTTGAGAAATTGTTTGAGATGACCCAGAAAAATGTGCCACACAGCCACTTCCTCGCTTTCCACTTCCATCCGCAGTGGGATGGAGGAAGAGGAAAGGAAGAATAAAACCAAGAAAACTTGGAGGTCAAGATAAAGCAAAACAAAATTAATTGTTTAATTAAAGTGAAGGATAAGTGGAAAGAGAGAGAAGAAAATGAAACAAGTGATGCAAAGTCAATCACTCACCACCTCCTAGGGCTAGACTGATGCCCAGATGGTTTCCAAGTAAAAGATGGCTGACCCTCCTAAAGCGCCCTCTTTTCGCTTTTATTGCTAAGCAAGATGTAATATGCTATGGAATAGCTCTTTGGTTAGTGTGGGTGATCTGCCTGGTTGTGTCCCCACCCCTCAGTGTAGCCACTGTGGGGGCAGAGGGAGAAACACAGGCAGCCTTGATGCTGCTCCTATGTTATCAACACTATTTTCATCACAAATCTAAAACATAGCACCATACAAGCTACTATGAAGAAAAATAACTCTATCCCAGACAAAACTAGTTTATAGACATATATTTTTATATATTCACATATATATATATGCATGTGTATAATATATATATTTTTATATACATAAAAAAGACATGTTTTTGTTTGGTGTTTCCAGGATTTTTAATGTTTCAGTGCAACCTAAACATTATTGTTCATGTATTTGATAATACATCAATACTTACAACATCTGGTCTGATTGCATCCTTGTTTCATTTTGATGCCAGGAGACAGCATGAGATGTATAGGAAGAAAATTCAGTTAAAAATCCGGAGTTATCACCTGTTCATAGTTGTGGCTTTATTCACACAGATGTAATGCTCTCAAATCTACACCAGTTCTCTTCCTGACTTTGAAGTTCTCTCATTTGTTTGATTATTTTTATTGCAGTATTACTGATGCAATTGTCTATGGGGTTTTTTTTCTATAGTAAAGTTGTAATTAATAAGAATTTTCTTTGTAATCAAAGAAAAGCTAAAAATGCAGAGAAAAACATAACAAGCAATTGAATCAGTGTTTCATGCACAAAATCTTGTGTTCCTTTCTATGTAGAGCTTGTGTGAGAGCAGTTGCAACACTTTACATATTTTTCTACCAAAAAGGTATTTGTTAAACTGAGATTAATCATCTTGAATATTGGTAATTAATTCTGCTGACTCATGCGCAACATATTTTTGATATAGCACATCTAGACTTACTTTCACAGATAGTTGCATTTCCTTCTTCCCATTCCCTAAAATGGCATTTTACAAGAAAATACAGATTGCTCATGTGCCTGTTCTCTTCATCAGTGTGTTTTTTCTTAACAGAATTGATATCACTCGAAATGACCTTCCATGGGAATTTATGACAGACCGTCTCCCAACCATTTTATTTTTTCCTTATCAGAGGTAATGTAATTATTTTCCTCGTGGTTTTTAACTTTCATTTTACTAAGTTATAATAATTATCTGGTGACGTCTTACTAGTTTTAGTAAGATTGATTTTGTAATGTTCCAGTTGGTTTCGAAAGGTACCTTACCTCTAGTCATTGTTTTCTCTCCTGCTTTTCCTCTCCAGTGTGTTTTATATTTTGTTGCATGTAGATAAATCAAGAAAATTAGGTTTTGATAGTATTTGTAGTATCAGTAACACTACTGGAGTAGTCATATATTGTCTATAAAGGTGCCTCATTAAGGCTTTCTGTGCAGCTCCTTATACCTTATGAGACAGTTCTTGCAAATTAACTCTGATCCCAATTTCTTTCTACCACATGCTGTTAATATTTTATTTTGCTTTTTTTAATAGCCTTTTACCTTTTCTGATACATACTGTGTTTTTGATCAATAACAATGGATGATGACGTAGTAAAATATTACTACTGTATAATAAGTTAATTTTGTCTTAGTCTAGACTATTTTTTGCCCAAATCATGTCATGAGTCATTAAACTTGGATGTGAGCTGATTGTCATCTGAGAAACTGCTGAGGGTAATTACAAGAGTAACTTGGTTGATCACCAGAAGTCTGCAAGGGAAAAAAAAAATCATGTTGCTTATGCTTCCCGAAATAGCTTAATTTTGATGAACAGGAGCTTCAGCT
This sequence comes from Alca torda, assembly GCA_008658365.1. NCBI lineage: Eukaryota > Metazoa > Chordata > Aves > Charadriiformes > Alcidae > Alca > Alca torda. The sequence continues at coordinate 12,085,612 of CM018083.1, forward strand.
GAAGTTCTTGAATTATTGATAAAATATGGTATCTGTCTTCTACCTGAAATACAATAAATAGTTCTCAGTAAATATCCCCTATGCTAATGAGTTGGATTTCACAGAAGGAATTTTTGAGGCAACTGTAATTGGTAGCTGAGTAACTCCCCTGTTCCAGATGCACAGTGTAAGCAATTCAGAAACATAATGCCAGATATGTGGGGACATATGAGTTGTCCATGGTGTGTGTACAGGAGCAGCAGTGGTAAATTATTAGGCATTATACTTGAATCTGGCTTTCTTGCTTTGGAATAATTTTTGTTTGGGCTTATCCTGTGTCCTTTTTCTGATACGTATAATTAACCCGTGTCTGAATGTATGCTACATACCATTAATCTGGTTTATGAATTTAGCAACCAAAGGGAAGTAAGTAAGCTTTTCTTCTGTTTTGATGGCTCCCTAATGAAAGAGAGAAGGCTAAAGACAATACAAAGTGATAAACTATTAGCTACTTCCCAGTTAAACATACTGAAGTGTAAGTAGCTCTACTGCAAGTCAGGAGGCAGCAAACTCATGTTATACTGGAACATGCTCAGTGAAAGATTGAAGACAGAACTGGTTCAGAAAGAGAAGGTTTAAAAGTTAGTTCCTGGCTAGTCCTCAGAGGACAGTTTAGCCTCCTCTGTTTTGTGTAGAAGTATACACATGGTCCAAAAAGGGCAATAATTTTAACATTTGACACAGCTGGAGGTTGTGGGTGTCTTTTGGTGATTAGTAGTCTTGAGGAAGAAATGACGTACTTGGTTCATCTTCAAGCAGCTTGGACTCTTGTCAGGTGACGGGCAACAGTTTATGCAGTTGCAGAAAGCAGTGGGCCTACTTCTTCATATGCTGTGCTTAATGTTCAGTGGCATATAACAAGCTTCAGGAAAAAGAAAAAACAGAAAACAAGAATGTGTTTCGTTTGATTCCTTGATCATCTCAGTGGTATAAAGTCAAAGTAGTAAGGGGAACAAGTAAAAGGATTTGGTTTTTTGATAGCAGAAGGGCCTTGCTTCTGACTGAAGTGACTAACTACTGTACAAAAGCAAACTGTATTTTTCTGCTTCTTGCAATACCCTTCTGATGTTGGAACACATTAAGCTACTTCTTTCGGGATAACATATATATGCTCAAAATAGTAATTTCCCATGAGATAGCTTTATACATCTGGACTTAATTTCTCAGAATGTATATAGAATTAGGAACAGTTAAATGCTCTCCTTCAACTTATTAACAAATGTTACTAGCAGTACACTCTGTCACACCTGCCCAACAGTGATGCTACCATACATACTTCAAGCTCATAACCCAAAATTGTAAAATTTGTTCCCTGAAATCTGACAGAAAACTTTGCTCTTGGACAAATACAAATCCAGTGCAGAGATAGCTTACAGTGCCCAGACTGGAATACAGGTAAAAGGGTTCATCAAAAGAAAATACTGAACTTATTACATGAGTTCAGGTTTCTCTTAGCTGCTATATTAACTGTTCTCGATAAAAAACAAAATACCATGAACAGCAGATGCTTAGAAAAATTATCATTGCTTACCTAATCTGAATTTTTTAATATTAACTTGTTATTTCTTTCTAGGAAGGAACAAAGTGTGAAGTTCCCTGAAGACTTTTCAGTTAACCTTCCTAATCTCCTTAAATTTATTTTGCATCACTCAAGTCTTTTTTCATCAGAGCCCTGTACCAAAGAATGCCTACATAAAGAGGCAGTTCTACAGCAAGGACACATCTCCCACTTAGAGAGAGAAATTCAGAAGTTAAGATCAGAAATCAGTGCCCTTCATCAGGCCCACGACCAGCTTGAAGCACAGCTTTCTGAAGCTAGGAGAGAAGAACATAGACTGCAGCAGCAAAAACACACACTGGAAAAGCAGCACAAGACTCTGCAGCTCCACAGTGAGCAGTTACAGGCCACATATGACCAGAAGAATCAAGAATTATTAGAAATGGCTGAAAAGCTTCAAGAATTAGCTGATGCATCAGAAAACCTCCTTAAAGAGAATACCTTACTGAGAATCTTGGTGGCATCAAGGGAAGGAAAGCTACAAAGCAAAGATGAAACACAAGAATCCCTTCAGTCAGAGCAAATACTTTCTGAAGATAATGATATATCAGTTTCAACAGCTATTGCCACATTAGATGAAAAAAGGATTGATAATATTGATACCACAGAGACAGAGCACAGTAGCGGAAACAGGACAGAATAATTGCTTACACAAAGTCAAATGATGCAGTATTGGGTAGGTATTTATGCAAATTTTATTGAAATTCATTGTAAATAAAGACTTCTTCCCCCACATGATCTAGAAAAAAAATCAAATGGAATATTTTTTGTGTACTTGAACAACTTATGAGATGATACCCACATCAAAAGAGAAGAGGAGAATGGAAAACACTTTCTGCACTTTACTATTGCACTTACTTGCAAACACCTATCCATTTGAATTAAAGATGCTGATTTTTAGGGGCAGCAGTGTGAAGCACCTCTGACTAAGGACCAGTTCTTTTTCACTGGCTCTTTCTTACAGCTGCTAGAAGAGAAATTAGACCTTTGATTTATACTTTTCCATAATTTCTGAAGTTTGCCCTTTACACTGCATTCTCTTTGCTGAATTAAAATAGAAATACTTCATTTGTGTAATCAGTGAACCTGAATGGACAAAGTCATCTTGCTACAACTATTCTGTTCTAGAACTTCAGCACTTTGTATTACTTTTGTATACCAGTTATCTGTCTTGAAACCTGCAAGAGCCATGTGTGAACTGTTCTCTACTGAAAACTAAAAGTCTTACTGAATTAATTCTTTTCTCCTTGATTTGTAAGAGGTCTAGAATACAGAAGTTTAGGTGTATGGGTCTGGCTATACATGCAAGTCTTATGAGATGTCTATCTTAAAAAAAAGCATGTGCCAGGGTAAGAAGAGCCCTCTGTCAGCTGTACCCCACTATTGTATTCAAGAGGCAACAGCAGGAGCTTTTTGCTACTGACAGCATTAATTTTGCTTCAAAGTACAGCCTTCAAGTGGGGAAAAAAAAGAAAATTGTAGCACTAAAAATGCAAGTCAAGATATTACTGTAGAAGAAAGGGACATTGTTGTCCTGCATATAGTTACAATTCTCAAGCAGGCATCCTAAACCTGTGTTACTTAGTTACTCCATACAAACAGGTACAAGAAGCAAGTCTAATGCTTCCTGTAGACCTCAAGAACTTGGACTTCAAAGAACATATTTACAGTAGCTTTTTTTCCTCCTAGGCAATTAAGTGTTTAAAAATTTCAGTAGGTAAAGGAAACTATGTATGAAGTCATAGAAAACAACTGAGTGGCCTCAAAGGTTGTGTGCCTACCCTAAGAGTTTTAGAATATGTAAGCTGCCCTCAGTGGCTCAGTGTTGTTCCTTTTCCTCCCCCCCTCTTCCCTCCAAACCTTTGAGGTCCAGAACTCCCCATTTAACACATCTTTTTACAGTTCCTATAGCTGAACCATAGCACAAAGCAGGAAAGGGAAGGGATGTCCTTATTTGGAAGGACTTCACCATTGCTGGCTAAAAACTTTTACAAAGTGACCAGCAATCTCCCCCATATCAACATTTGTTTTTGTAGGAAAGACTGAAACTTATCTTGTAGTAGTACAGTTCAGTCACAAGACTTATCTACAAGATACGTTAACTGAATTCTATACTTGACTGTTTGTCTGTAGACTAAAATGCCTTTTTACAACCGGCTGTTAACATATACCCTAACTGCTAAGTACACAAACAGGGGTTCTAGGAATAGTTCATACTAGTTGCACTTTCACCAGTTTTAATGAGTAACTACTTCTGCAGTTTCAGCATGCGGATCTGCAGAAGAGAAAAGCCTGCTCTACTGCCATTTCAAACTCCTGGAAACCTTCTGGACCATCGCTGAGGGTTCAGTATCCATCATTAGTTCCCAGGTTGGAATCCATCACAGTGGCAGTTTCCTTGCAGTAGCTACATAGTTAGAGAACTCTGTTCTAGCAGTCAAAAGCTTAACCTACCTAGCTGCAACTAAAGGAAGTTGCTTCCTTTCTTATAGCTCCCATGTTTCCTCCCTCAACATGTTACTGAAGGCTTATACCTTCTTTTCAAAGAAAGTACTCTGCATCAGTCCAATAAACTGTTACAAGTAGGAGTTATGACTTTATGGCTGTGCACTCAAGTTAGTAGCAGGAGCAAGCTTTAACTGCAGATTTGGTTTTGAAGGTCTGGAGTCACATCTACAGTTGTGGTTCAGGAGTCCCCTGGAGTTACGTACAGTTGCATCACATTATTCCCATATGCTGTGGAACACAAAGCAAAAAGCTTCTGGCAGCCTATTTACAGTTCACAGTTGTAAAGTAGTTCACATTACAGTAGTAGCTCCATTAAAATAGGCTCAGCTAAACATTCAAGTAACAGAAAACACTAGTAGTCTCTTCACACCAATATATCCCTGTGTCCATTGCCGGCAATGGACACTAAGCCAGGCAAGTTAGCTCCTGTCATAGAGGAATTAAGATACACAGTTGATGCAAAGTACAACTTCTCAGTGCATGCAGTTGCAAACAAAGCTTATTTAATCCTCATCAGGGTGTTTTCTGATGAGTAGTGTGCATGTGACCAGCTTCTTCACAGTATAGATTCTTCTGCTGGTTACACACATCATAAGCATAGTCCATACGCATGTGTTGCTCCAAGTTAGCTATGTACTTCTGTGCCATTTGGAGTTAGCTTAGCTTTCCTTTCTACACAGGGTCCTTTAGCAGAGTACTGCACCAGAAGAAAGGGCTCTTTAGTTTCTCCTTCACCCACGATGCTTTCCTCATCTTCAGACTGGCTGATCCTCTGCAGACGCAGGTAACACCAGCAGCCCAGTATCAAGGCACCAAGAGCCGCAATAGCAATTAAAATAACAATAACAGTCACCACTCCAGTGGTGGGGCTGTGATCCATAATAGACATGGTCAGTATTTCAGACTGTCAGACTTCTTTAAGGAGATTCTTCTATCAGTCTGCTATTCTTCACTATCAATCAGGCTTGCTGCATCTTCAAACTCCTGCAGTGGAAAAAATAGACACTTCATGACATTGGGCAGTTTTACCATATTCAGCAACATTATATTCATGGTTGGGATCCTTCACAATGGCACATGACCCTCTTGCACTCAGCGCTTTGGGCTTCTTGCACTCCTACAGTTCTTAGTCACTTTAAGCTATTTCTTCAACAAGCTGCCTTTGAAGATGCAAGTTTATACATCAAACTACAGCAAATGAAAGCTAAACTTATTTTAACTCTGGACATGCTTGCCAAGATAGCACCATGGTCAGCCTGCTATGAGGTAACAATTTTTCCTAGGAGACAGAAGATGAGACAAGACAGACACATAATAGACTGTATGGAAGTTATACAGGTTAGTATAGAGAGGTTTAAAACTGTTTAACACAAATGCTTAATCATGAGTGAGCTCTCAAATCCCTGACAAGGTGGCAAAACCTTTAGTTTTCCTAAACAGTACATTTGAGTCAGAAATCTGGCCCTTTTTAAAATTTAATTTACAAACATCCTTCTTAAATACTAACAGTTCCAGGACTGATAAACAAATTGCCAAGCTAATTGCTAAGGTAAATGCAATGCTAATGCATTACTATAGGCCTGTCCATACACTGGTCTGTTTATAAGGGTTGACTAATTGGTTGTTCATTGAGCTGGTAAAAAACAACAGATGTTGCTATATATGCATTTTTCATAAGAGGCAGGTAGAGCTGGACTTATTGAAGGCTAACAAAACAGAAGGGGAAGATCATTATTTTAAGCTTTTGCTCCTCTTAGTGGTTTGAAAGCCACAAGAGCTAGGTAATGTGTTAGGACTGCAGCTGAAATTGGAACAGAGACAGCAGGCAGGAAAACGGGAGGGAAGAAAAGCTCCAAGACTTCCTCAGTCTGCTGCAGAGTTTGGTCAGGACAAAAGTGTATAGGGAATGTCTTTTGCTATTTCCACTTCCAAATTCACAGCACTATTTAAGGGATCATGTGAGCCTTGCCTTAAATTTCAGAGTTATTGTTTACAAAGTTGGTAGCTTTACATTTCTCCACTTCAGCTGGGATATAAGACAATTCTTTCTTACTACTCTAACAAGACAAACTCATGGAGGACTTTAGTAGAGACCAGAGCCAGTCCTTCCCAGGAACATATCTTACCTCTGTACTGCTGTAGGTATGAGTTAGGACTTGATACTATGGTTTCAGGTACAAGAGATACAGTCCCTCATGATTCTAAGATCAGCTGCAAGTGCAGAACAACAGTGTCTGCATTTCACCTGACATGTAGGCACTGGCTGGCAACAGAACAACAGGATCTTCTGGCTGCCGTAAGTGCCAGTCTATAGAGGGCCTCATACCTTTCCAGGAAAGGTACCATCCTTGTTGCTGTCTTGGCTGCAAGAGCAGCATCTTCATACAAACCCCTCAGAAGTCAGTCTTAACCAACTCAGAGCCAGAACCATTAGGTTATTTTTGAGTGTTACGCACTGCACTTGAATCCTCTCCAACAGGAATGAGTCAAGGCAATTATGGCGCAGTATCTACTAACAGAACTCAAGCTAGAGACTAAGTTTATTCCCTAACAGATCATGGAATGGCAGAACCATGCCCACTGCCACATAGCCATTTCAGCAAGGACACATCCACTAATGAGAAGTTCAGCATGAGCATCATTAGGATCCAGTGTCAATAACTCGCACACACTCTGGCTACATTTCCAGCCCTGTAAATGACAGCCAATAGCTTGTAGTGTACCTGATACAAACAAGCAGGTCACGCAGACCCAATTTTGCCCACGCAAGAAAATAATAAAACTAAGTACACCCCATGCCCTCAACAGAGCTGTATGCCCACTGCAGCCAGAGATGTGTATGATTTTTGTCGTGATCATCTTGGTTCTGCAATGCTTACTCAACACAGGGTGATCAGCTGACAGTGATTAAGAGTGACTTTCATGTAGTTCATTTTCCGCAGGGCATGTCTGAACTGCAGCATTGTTTGATCTAGCCACAACAGTACAGCATCAGCATAAAGGATGGTTTACCTTGCTTCTCATGCAGGCAGTGTATGCCCACATTAAGCCCTCTTCTGCAGCTTGCACAATTACTAGCAGCAACGGCAACCTACTAGCACTGTTTCTCTACAGCAATTTGACACAGCACATAACCTTACATGAGAACTAAACAGTTACTGTCACCTAGAAAATAGCTTTTAATACTTGAAACTAGCATTGCAAGTGCTACCCCTCTGCCAGACTTCAAGTGAGTAGAGGCGTCAGCTATACAAGGTATGAGACTTCACACATCACCATCCTCTGTATCACCAGGATGTTTTGGCAAGCTGTTTTTAGACCTCAGCATAATAACTAGCAAGACACAGATGTTTGCAAGTAGTCTTGAGAAACAAGTCTGAAAGCAAGAGCTAGATGTTAGGTCTGGGTGACAAATGACCTACATCTGTCTGGACTGAATGAGAATATATTTCTCCCTCCCTGTTTTTAACAGCCACAAATTGCAATGGTCTCAGTTTGACTTGGAAAACACAGGCAGGCCTGCAAATTCCTATCCGAGGGAGAAATGGGGCTCTTTAAGGGTGCAAACCTCTGTCTTGAGACAAAGCTTTCTCTTACCAGGTTACACACTGGGCTATTGCCATTCCCATTTCTTCAGGCATCCTGAAGAGTACAGCTGGACCCGGAAGTCCACTGTTTGGGAAATTGCTTTTTCTGAATAAAGGAATAAAGCATGCACAGGAGCAGTTCAGAAGAGTTATAAGAGGTAGGCATTTATTGCAGTCCTTGTGTGAAAAGCTGCATAGTACTTTCTTAATTCTTATTTACTGTTCTTGGACACTCCTGTTTAACACCACAGTTACTGCTCAATAACACTGCTACTGCTTGCTTGAAGTTGAGGTAATTTAACCCAAACTTCCACCTTTTAGAAAACTCCTGATATTAAGCTATACAAAGATCAGACACAAGTCTCCATCAGTCTTATTTCTCAGCAGGCACTGGGAAAAACATTGCAGGCTCACATGCACTCCATGAGTGGGTGACCTCAGTCACTGGCAACTCCCACTCAGCTGGTGCTTCTAGAATATATGACATTTTACAGCAGATGCCAGTCAGGAGCTCAAGTAGAGAGTTTCAAGGTACAGAGCTGACCAGGAAGAACACGCCAATTACTTTGGGTATGGCTGCATTCTTTCTTTATCCTCTGCTCTAGCCAGTTAACTCAGCTTGGTCATGACAGCTCCTTCTATAATAAATTCACATGAATCCTTTCCAAAAGGACAGGTTTAACAACTGGGAGGTCATCTTTTCTTGTAGAAGTCTTGCTCCTAACTTTACACACAGTTAATATTATTAAACTTACTCTTCCAGTCTAGGAGGTCGTTTGTATTTATTATCACCAACTAACTCAGAGCTCTTGAAGACAACTGAGATGTTAACAGGAGTAGATGTAAACAGAAAGTTGCAGGACCTGTCTCTGAGGCAGGATGTTAGACATGAATGCTCACTCTGCTTACACTAGAAAGTTACTTCTAGCTGGGTTAGGCTCTCCTGTGTCTCAAGTGATTTTGCTTTGTTATGGACAGGTAGAAAGTGTTAAGAGATTCAGAACTAGGACCACCAGGATGCAGAAGACTGATTTACCCTTATTAAACAACTCCCGGTCCAAATTTGAGTGCAACACAGCCACTCACAGATTCCTCTTAAAGATCTTTCTTGACCAAATCAATAGGATTTAAAATTCTGCATGCTTTTTGATTTGATTAAGAATTCAAAGGATCTCCATCAGTTTGAACTCTGGGACAGAAAAGAGCACAACTTCCTCTGGATGTACTGCCCAGCAAATTCGCTGCATCTAGACACGGAAATGAGTGTGATCTCACATTAACACTGCCAAGATAATCAGGTTGCATCAGGAAGCCCTTTCTAGCTTCTATTTGGAAAGCTCATCACATCTTTGCACCTTAGCATAGTTAATGCTAAGAGCTGTAGAAGAAAACAAGCCTACGAATCTTGGGAAAGATTATTCCATGGACATTCACATTCTAGGAGAAAGACAACTAGATAAAATTCAAGGTCAGTTTCTCAAAGCACTTCACTTCTCAGGGAGATAAAGTGTAGAAGCCATTCCTTCTGCAGGTGTATCCTCTTCTTCTCACTCAAGGCATCTGGAGCCAGCACCCTATATAAAGTCGGGTATTAAGTATCTGTACAGATTTACAATGGTACAGCTAGTTAATGGTGCATGATAGTAACTGGGTTGGTAGCACTGTTATTTTATTAGCTTTAGATAGTTTTGTTCCAAATACCTGCAGTGTTCTGGCAGTGAAAGCTACAGTGTTGTTGCTAGCTCATGCTGCTATTTTCCTGGCTTTAGGTCACTGTATAGCTAGAGCTAAAGCTCTCCTGCAGCCTTAATTCTATCCTTAGCACCGTACATTTGCATGTTGTAACTATACTAGCAAGAACTACCAGAGAGGCCTTTGGTTTCTGTGTTGTTTTCTAGATGCAGAACTCCAACCTCACTACACTTTCCACCAGCAACTGATTGAAATCAAGATTAAGCTGCCTTCAAAATCTACTTCTTGATGAGAGCATTCTGTAGATACCCTTAAAGTGATCCAAAGTAGATTACAACTAGCTTTCAGACTCGCTTTTCCCTTAAAGCATACCTGAGCTAAAAAAGTCCATGAGCACACCAGGGGCAGCACTGAGTTCATTTATCACTTTTACTGTAAGATATTAAAAGCTGTAAATTCCTGATCTTCAAAGGGATTGATAACATCATCCATATATACTTGGTGGCACTTCTCATGCTATATCCCCTCCCACCACATTTACTATCAAAGCAAGCATCTAAGTGTATTTACTCATTAGCAAGATTAGTCAGATTCACTGGTGGGAACTGCAAATAGCCTGTCTCAGTTCTTACAGCAATCAAGCAGTGAAAACATCAGCTATAAGCCATTTTTCCATAAATAACTGCTTCTTTTATTTTTTGCCTAATACCAGTTTCTACTCAGAACTTCATTTGTGAAGTTCTATTATCCAATTCAGAAGCTGTAAGTAAAGGACAAACAGAAAAGCAGTTTAAATTGCAGAAGGACAAATTCAGTGCAAGGCTGGCATTAGTTTCTAAACCAAGTTTTTCATGATTATAGGCATTCTGCTGCTAAGTTCACTATCGTTAATGCCTGCAGGCATGTTTCTGAAAGGAAATACTGCTACCATAGAAGCCAAAGCTACAGGAAGAGACTTCAAAAACTAATCTAGTATAGCCCACACAAATATACCAAAGTCCTTAAGCAGTTATGTTTAAGAGGCAAGTATTACATCTTTAGATTTTGTATTTTTGAAGGGGGGTGTGTGTGTATACTTTCCATTACGGTATTTCACCTAAAGCAAGTTGCATGGGGTAGAGCAAAGGAAATGAGAATAAAACTACCAGTGACCTTCACCTTAAAAAAAAAAAAGTTAATTTAAAAAAAATATAGTAATGATTGGTTAGTTTAAAAGCCTCCATGTTAAGACCTTTAAGAAACAAAGTAACAGCAGCTTGCACTACATGCTACTAATTGTGAAAAACGCATTTTCCTGTATGTGCCAGTGAGATTACTTTTGAGGAACGCTGCATACTCATCACAAGAGCATCCTTATTGCCAGTAGAAAATGAGGGGAAAACCCACTGGGGAAGTGAGATCTGTAGCATTGGCACACAAGTGCATACAGCACCACACTACCCAGCCATAAAGTTAGGCCTTTACAATACAGAAGTGCTCAGGCTTTACCACATCAAAAAAAACCAGTGGGATCACCATTATTTTTAATTAACTCCAGTTAATGCCACCTCTTTCTGATAAAGCCAAGCTGCCTTGCACAAAGTGGGGCTTGGTCAGAGGCTATTTTAGAAGCAGGGAGCTGTTTAGTAGAAGCCTTAAATGTGAATCTCCTCCTCCCAACCCTTATTATACTTGTGATGAGGAATAAAAGAGCAGGGAAGGCAGCTAAAAAAGGCCCTTCTGTGGCTAATTAGTTATGGACAGTCTTCCAACAACTTAACATTCAAGCTACTGTTACAAACACTAGCACAAAAATTGATACCTAAAAGTCTTGACTGGAATAGCAGTTAGTTTCAGCATGAGGTGTAGTAATACCTTACACTTAATCAAGAATCCCTTTTAAAGCTTTACACCATGCTAAACCACACAGAATTTAGTATTTTACAGGAGACAGTAAGATGAAGAGGGGAGAGCAGCTGTCTAGGTAGTTTCCCAGACGCAGTGACACAATTCCAAGAGCAGGGAGACCTTCTCAGTAGCACAGCAAGTGGAATATGTTTACACTGTAGCTGCCCATCAGGCAAGTCAGACAGTTTATGCAGAACTAGAAGCAGGTTTCTAGTATTAAGACCATGTTTTCTTCAGAGGCAACTGCGTGACAGCCAAAGCATCTGTCACACTCTATATTTGTCAGTGTCACATCCACATGGAGTTCTAATGAGAGGTCTGTCCTGATAACAGGGTCACTTCTGACATTCTGTTATCAGAAGTAACATGCTGAGTATTTCCTGTGGCAGAACTTAATTCTTGATATATTAGAAAAATTGCTGAGACAGCAACATTAAGTTTGTTAATAAAAAAACTTTTTTCTATTTACACAGTCAAGGTAGCTCTCCAAATGTGTGGTTTGGTTGTGGGTTTGTTTTGTTTTTTTTTTAAATGGCTTGGTCTAACAGCAGCTAGACTGCACCCATGCATTTCTGATATTCAAGCGGTTTTTATACTCAGCTCAAATCTTCAGACCACAAGTACTGCAAAAATCCATCATGTACCTGCACCAAGGAGCTCGGGCTGGGAGTCCTCTACTCAGAGTTCCAGAATCAGCTTCGTGGAAAACTGAAGGTCACACTGGTTTTGGATCTTGTCTGGCAAGTCTTCCTCCTCTCCTGTAGAGAGGGATCACACTTGTCCCTAGATGCTCCGCATCCCAAGTCCCTTTTGCTCACGGCTCTCCAGAGTTACACAATGACAGCTAACCCTCAGCTCCCGCTACAGGCGGGCAGGGAAGAGGATCCGATACTGCTTCGCCCACCTGCCAACCAAGGCAAGAGTCTTACAAGTTGTTCCGAGTTTTCTGGGTCTATTCAAAAGCAACACCTACTAACACATGTCCGCACCTGCGTGTGTGACAGGAAGGGCGCGGGGCAGCAGGGTACCGGCGCGCTGCTCGGAAGAAGGATGGGGATTCCTTTTAAGCTACTGGCCCCACGGTGAGCTCCGCGGGCTGCCAGCGCAGCGGCCGGTCCGGGCTCCTCTGCACCGCGCACCCAGCTCCCCGCTCAGACGGAGGGGGGACGAGCGCCCCCGGCCGAGTGGGGCCCGGCTGGGGCGGCAGGGCCCGCGCCGCCACCGAGCCGTGAGGCATCGCCTTGTGACTGGCTGCCTGCAGCGCGGCGGTTACCGCCGCCACCGCACCGCGAGGAGGGGGCCGAGCCCCGGGGCAGAGCCGCCGCCCGCGCCGGGCCCCACCGAGGCCTGCGGGGCTCCCCCAGCTCCGCCCGGCAGCGAGGCAGGGCCGGAGCGGAGCCCGCCGCCGCCCGGGCGCGGACCCCTTCCGCCGAGCCACCGCAGACACAAAGAGCGACTCCCGAGAGGGGGCGGCCCCGGCCTAGGGGGGTGTGCGTATAGTGGGGCGGGGGGGAAGCGCAAGCGGCCCCTCCGCTGCTCCCGCGGCAGGACCCTCCCCCGCCTCGCCGCCGCGACTCACAGCATTATGGGCCCGCCCCAGCCTCCCCCCGTCCTGCTGCCGGGGCCGACCCCGCCGCGCCCCGGCCGCTCACCGTCGGTCAGTCGGTTCCGGCCCCACCACACGCCGTCCCGCCGCGCGCCACCGCACTCCCACCGACGCCACCGCGGGCGCGACAGCCTCTTCCCCGCCCGCGCCGCCTTATATCGGGGGCCGGGCGGCACCGTGCGGCGGCCAATCAGCGCCCGGCGCGCAGGGCCCGACTAGCAACAGCTGACGGGCGGGGCTCCGGCGGCGGGCGGGCCGTGCCCTCCGCTCCACGCCCGTGCCCTGACAGAGGCCGTGAGCGGCCCGCGGGGGGTTGGCGGGTCTCGGGGAGCAGGCTAGGGGCTCGAGGAAGGTGAAGCTGAGGTAAAGGGCTGCCCAGAGGGGGCGCGCCCCCTCCCGCCGCCGCCCTCGGCCGCCTCAGCCCTGGCCGGCGGCGAGGGGAGAGCGTGAGGGAGCAGATCGCGCCGGGCAGCCCCGCAGCCACCCCCGCGAAGGGACGGAGGGGGACGGAGGTGTCTGGTCTGGCCCCAGCGCTCCCCTCGCCGACGTCTGCGGGGGTAAAACGCCTCAGCCACTGCCTTGGTCCTGCAAGAGGCCCTCACTCGGCTCTCCGGCTCACCGGTACGGCCAAGGGCACCCCAGAGCCGCCGTGGTGCTTGGTGAGCACTGAGGGCCACCGGACGGGCCTTCCTGCTGGGGCTGGGGCAGGCAGTGGACAGGCCTCCCTGGCTCTCAAAGGTCATCTGTCTGAAAGGGGTCTGGTATAATCTCATTGCCTGTTTGTCCATTCTCTTTAGTAATTCACCCCGTGGTGGTGCAGTAGCTGTGTAAATGCATTAGGAAATTGCCCAATACAGGGTTTCTTCACCTTTCTGCTTAAGTTGGTCCTTAGCGATGCCAGAGAGCAAAAAGATGGCAGAGTATTGTGACTCCTCTGATGTGGTATAGTTGCTGGCGAAACAGATCCCAACTCGTTTGAGGTTCATCCAAAGTCTTAAGAGGTTTCTGGCAAAAGGAGTTTTGAGGGAATAGACAGTGACAGAAGATTAAGTTCAGAAGTTACCATGACTTTATACAAATACCTGTTTTACGGTACACATGCTGGTTTATATCATACACAGTTTTCTAGGGAGTAAAAGTAATTTTTCCTTGCATTAAGGCAGTGTCCACCATGAGCATGTGACAATCCTAAGAGCATTGTCCCTTTCCATTCATATTTAGTGAAAAGCTAAACATGGCCCAGTACCCAAATGGATGCCTCATCTCCCCTGCTCACTCTCAAAGCCGTCCAGACAGGAGCCATCTTTCACCTGGAAGCTGCACAGCCCCACTCACACATTTTGGTGTCTCCAGAGGCCTTCCTAAGATGACAGGTACTTGTAGACTGCTCCCAAATCCTATGTAGCTGGTTTGCAGTATTATCAGAGAAGCTGTCTCATAGTACAGACTGCCCTAAACACACCATCTTGTTTAATCAAAAATGCATGGTGGCATGGAATACCTGAGATACCACAGCCAATTAAGAACATTTTAGAAAAGTCATTGTTTAATGTAAAATTAACATTTTATTTAAGCTTTGGATCTAATGAGTGTAGTACAGCATCAGTTTCTATTGTCTTTATGCATCAGCCACCACACAAGAGATGATAAAGTACTACTAAACACATCTTTAAAAGTTCAGAATCTTTTTCAAAAGGAAGTGGAAGACCAAGCGCTGACACAGGGTTACTTTCACTGTTAGTAACTAATGGTCTGGATTGTCTGGCAAAGCAATATTGGCCATGGCAGTAAATTATCTTTCTGTCAAGTGAGCAGATACAGAGATAGCCTTTGGGCCAGTACTTTAATAAGATGTATAAATTCCATTTAGATATTTGAAACTCTGTGGAGATGCCTGTTTTACTTACGTAACCATGGCTATAGACTCCACTGTATATGAGTGTCCTAATCCACTTCAGTGAGAAGGGTCATGCCCTTTTGTACAAAAAGCATGAATGCAATTACAACAGAGCTGACTGGTAAAAGCCATCCAGTAATAGCACAGCCTTAAGAGAAGACCACCAATCTCTTTTAGCATAATTTGAAAACTTTTTGCCTTTGAGAAACTTTTTATAGTGATTTTGTAATTCATATTTAGTAAAATGCACAGAGAAGAAAGCAGCTTCATTCACATGAGTTTCTTATCTTTGCAAATGGGCTGCTTGATCTGTGCAGGCTTATAGCATGGGAAATTTCCAGTCTTCTGTGTAGAAAGTACAGGGCTGTTAATCCTTCAAAATTCCTTAAAAACTTCTCTTACTTTGCCACCTTCACCTGTCCCCACTTAATGCCTGAGGCTTATAGGAGGGGCAAGGCCCAAGTCACCTCTGATTCTCACAGCTGGGAAGCAGGAAGAGCCCACTTTATACTTTACCAGGAGCTTGTAAAGCATACTGGCAGATTCAGTTAGGGCAGTCGAGTAACATGCTCTTCAGCTGTGCCAGGGATGAAAAATTGAGAGTTTCCTCTCACTTATTTGCTATTGCTCCTTAGCTGCGCACAAGTAACGTACAACTGTGGACATGCAACATGCTAGTATAGGACATAGTTTTCTCTTCCTAGGAAAAAAGGTAAGTTTATCAATAAGGTATTTCCCACAGTATTCATAACATATATAAACAAATTTAACAGTTTTCTGAATTTTATAACATCATTTAAAGCTTACCCTCGTGCTTTGATGCTTTCATATCACAGCACTCAACATTTTAAACCATTACATATGCTTATTGACTTCACTGGGAATTATCTGCAGAAGAATTCTGGGGTCAGTTGTAATCATTGTCACAGTCATCCTCATCTCTGCTGGAACTACTCTGACCCCTAGCATAGTTTCCAGCAATGTTGATTTTAAGTTACTAATTATAGAGTTTCTCTGTTTCTCTTCGGGACTATACCACTGCCAGAGAAATTAATGATCAGATTAAGATTTGCTTGCATTTTGTTTTGTTTTGTTAGAGAGAAATCGTTTCCATTGTTGCAAATTCATATCACACTTTCCTTGTCTTTCAACGGCTTTCAGATAATATGGCTATTTTAAATGTACCTTTTTCTGGAGCTTCCTTCTGTCAGTTACAGCCTGTGTCCTCTAAGTATATTCTTTGTAGATCTATTAACTTTGAATTTTGAATATTTGTTCCTTTAATAAGGGGCGTTTGTTATTTCTGAAATGGTAACTAGTAAAATAATCCACTTGCTTCCTCTATTTCCACTTGGAAAGACAACAAATATGCAACAAATATATAGTACACCTATAATATCTGTTCAATTTTCTGTTGTTTTGTAGCACTCCTTGCTGCAAAATGTGTTCAGTAATCGTCTTTGCACCATAGAAAGCGTATTTGGGAAATAGACTTGTCTACGCAGAACATTTTCGTATGTGTGTTTTAACTGTTCCTTAGAAATAGCTGTTTTGTAAGTCTATAGAGGGATTGTTAAAGAGGAAAAAATGCCACTATCTTTATTCAAGGACATATAAGTGACAACTGGCACCTTTACTTACAGGCCCACTGGAGAGCACATATCACAGAGAAAAGGAGACCAAGCTTTGGAGATATGGACAGGTAAATACCCCATCCTGGATACTGGAACTGAAGCTTTTCTCTCTCAAGTTTACCACTATAAGTGCATTTGATCAAATAAAAAAAAAAAAAAAGTGGTTTTGAACATTTATAAGGTTTTTAGCCCTATCGTTGTTTACTGCTTCCCCTACTTGGGCCATATTTCTTGTCTGGTCTTCAAGACACATATTGAATGTGCTAGCTGGGGAAACCCAAAGAAAAATCTGTTTAGATTGCTAATTTGCATGTTTGAAACACATTTTTTACTTTTTCAGCATACAGAGTAGAATAAGCTATTTGGTCCATATGCTTCACAATGTACTTGAGCTACGTTCACATAAAGCTAGAAATTCAGATTGGAGTGATATTGTTTTGAGGCTGAGTAGTCAAATGTTTAGTAACTTCTTGACAGTCTTACTTGATTTTATCACCATAGTTCCGCTTTTTACAGCGTTTCCTGAGACAGTGTGAGTGCACTAATGCAAATCACAGTTTACACCAGTGTATTGCATTTATTGTGACAGATTGCCTGCAGTGGAACATCTCTCCAGATGAAGCCTAGTTTGAACTTTCCCTACTGTAGCCAAGAGACAAAGAAATCCCTTGTTATCTCAACATTTGTGCCAACTTGCCTTATTTTGCTTTGAATTTAAGGAGCACTCCTGAAACCGAATCACAGTGAACAGTTCAAACTCAGTGTCAGCCGTTACAGAAAACACTATACGGCTGATACCTACAAAAGAACAGAAATTTAATGAAAACATTTGCTACTGCACTTAATGATTACAACTGCCTGATGTTGGTAGAGAAGCTAGAGGTGATTTAGAGACAAAATGGGTTTTGAGTGATGTAAACAGGGAAGGTGGAAATGATCTGGAAAGCTAAACCCAAATTGACAAATCAATTCAGACAGCTCCATCTAGTCCCTTGATAGCTCTGGTCACCAATTTTTTCTGCAAGTTTCCTGGTAAATTTTGCCTGGACATTGTTGTTTATTCCTCTGGGATCCTGGAAGGCAACCTACGTACCTATGAAATCCAGGACAGGAATATTGCATCGGAACAATGAGAACATTTAACATAGGCGATATTTAATATACAAAGTAGCTATTTTATCTATTATTAGGAAAGACTATTAAATATAGTCACCTGATTACGAGTAATTGTTTTAGTTGCAATTAAGACCTTCAGATTAATTTCCCGAATACCAGCAATTACTCACTATACTAGAAGCTGAGCCATAAACTGTTCTGATGCCGTTTGTGCAAAGGCCTTCGTTCTCCTTTGCATTCCTGAAACTTAATTTGTCTGTAACTCTCCCCTCTTCCTTTTACTTCCATTATTTCAAATCTCGAGTAAAGACATTTTTATCTCCTTTTTAGGATTAGGCGTACTCTCCCTCTGAAAATCTGTAGCTGGACATAATTTGAACTGATCGTGCTCCACAGTAGCTGTATTATGCTATATTAAATCCTAAATGTCAGAGTATGTGACTTTTGCTACATCATAATTATTGGTAGTATTCTGTGACCAGTTTACTTGGGGGCAGCAGGGCCTTAGAGGGTGTTAAATGGAAGTTAGCTGTGGTGGATGGTGCATTGGTCACTGTATGGAGGACAGCATCTCCTGAAGAAGGCCAGAAAGCTGCAAGGCTACCAGAGTTCGACGTATGAATCTAGGGAGAGAGAGGTGCTGTACTGTAGTTACCAACATATGCAAATCCTTAGGGGAGAGGGGGTTTGAAGACAAAGAAATTCAAGGTGTTAACCCTGCATGGTGAACAGTGCATAAGAAGTGTACATTTGTGCTTGGCCGTTTTGAAAGTAAAATTTTCCATCCTTGTTTCATCACCTAAGATGCTTATTTGAGCAGTGCCAGCTCCCTCCAAAGTTCAGGGAGGGCAGAGTTGTGAGTGCCTGTGATCCAGGCCTATAACCTGTGGGCAAGGAGCAGAACAGCCTTTTCTCTACTGACCTAGCTGTCTTGTTGACTCAGCTTTTAGAGAATTCTGTTTTTATAACTCTTTCTTTTGAGAAATGTGGGTTAATTTATATATGTCAAAACTTAGGTGTAAACTTGATTTTTATGACGTTTTTGTCTTGAATTGCTCTAGTTTAGACAATCCTTTTTTGCAGCAGAATTAATGCACTGGTAAAGCTGTTACCTACAAAACAGTTTACAGTAGCTGTCAGCATCAAATGTTTTCTAGGCACTACCTTCGCCACCTAGCAACCATGCTAGGGTAATTTTGCTGCAAGTCATCCATGTGTGCAGTCCTGTTGGATAAAGGGACTGTGCTGCAGGATCACCCACCAGTCATTAGTCATTAATGACAAGATGTCTTTCTTACAATACAAAGTGCCCTGCAGATTCCCCAGGGTGAATGCATAAGACTTCAAAACAGCATTGCATTTTTCTGTAAAAGAAAACCTATACAGTATTCCTTATGGTGAGGTCTCCAGTCAGCAGTTATTCCCTGGAAGACAACTTTTGTAGGAAATATTTGAAATTTTTTCTTCCACTGTATTTCAGAATTCCAAAACTGGAAGTGCATATTCTTTGAAGCTGATATTAATTGCTCTAAGAAATCAGAAACATTGAAAAGTCTGTTATCCTTTAAATACAATGAAGACATTTCTCTTATTCCTGTCTATTCCCTAGGTGCTCTTATGCCCTGCCTGAATACCTGCTGTCCATTTTAGAGACAACTGTGTCTCTTGAAGAGTTTCATCTCTACTAGACTTTCCTGTGAAGTTTCTCTGCTATTATTCATTATTGCAGCTATACTAATAATGGATAGTCTGGATAGCCTAGACTATCTCCAGAGGTAGACACTGTATTTATTCCCATGCTAGCAGCTGGCCTATGGCACTGGCAAAGTGCTAGAAAAGACAATATGCTGTACTGGGGCTTGTAGGATATTGCAAATTGAGTAACAGAACATACGGTGAATGGAGCTGCTGGAGAGAGCAGTTATTTATGAGTATAGGGCAATTCCCTTAATTCCTTTAGGCTTGTGAAGAGTCAAGAACTCTAGGGTGAGGATATTAGCAGGAAAAACAGAGAACAGGCAATCTGAAGGACAAGAAAAATGCTTAAAAAGCTAAAAGAGAATACAGAGCACCGGGAGACAGTGACAGTACCACCCCAGCAACTTGTGCAGATTATCCCAAACATGATAGCCCCTTTCCATTTTACTTGTTGTTGGCGCATCATACCTATGGAAAGACTCTGAATGTGGCTTCAGATGGGATATAGGATATCAGATATGAAGTGATTCTGGAAACAGTCTTCTGGCATTAGGTACGCTTTTTTTAACAGAAAAAAACCAACAAAATTTGTAGGTACTCAAACATGAAAGGTGTTACTAAGGTGTAATTTACATCCGTGAACAGTTATAACTGTGAACAGTTTTGCTTTAGCTAGCGTATGGTTTTCCTTGGAGCTTATTTCCTATTAGATGTCTGGGTAGGGCTGTGAACAGTGAGATTATTTGTATCTCCTATTTCCGTTTTAAGTAGTAACACGTTACTTCTCTTTGCTGGAGTGTCAATGTGTAGCCAGATAAGTTGCATGTGTACATATATTGCTTAGGTTGTATTAATAGCCTAAATTGCTTTTCAGTGTTTTATTCAGATTATTAGCAGTTACTCAAGCCTGTATAGTAGCACAGAGCGCCTTCAGCCCATTGTGTTCATGTATATGTTTCAAAGATGCATTTAACCTGTCTATGAATCTTGAATAGTATAAAGGAAAAAATTAAATTAACAGCTTTGATGGACTTGGTATTCCAGCCTCTTATGATGCAGACAGGCCTGAAATGCTCTTTCTGTGGTTCCTCTGGTATGTGACCAAGCTGTGTATTTTCTGATTGTTTAATGGGGCATTATTTACTAAATACAGATTAACAGCTGTAGCTGAGAGATCTACAATGTGCTCAGATGGCTGATAGGAATGAAATGCAGATAGTGGGTCAAAACACTAGAGAATATGAGTGGGATCTCCAGACTAGCAGGCGGTACAGTTTAGAGATCTGAAAAGCTCAAAAGAAACTGTTGAGGAAATCTGTATAATACAGCTCTTCATCCATTCAAATGCTATTTACATTTATTTAAAACAAACAAACCCAATAACTTTTTGGAATAGAAATTAGTGTATTGCCTAGAGACACTAAGGAATCCAGTGGTTTTACCTTTAGCTTGTGGCAGAGCAGACTCCAACAGCCAGTTCTAAAAAGAATCAAATTGGAAGTGACATGAAAGATTATAACAGACCCAACAGAGCACTTACACCAGGTTTCCAGCTAATTTCAAGACGCTTGGAAAGCCTCCTAGACACAACTGATGTCTTCCTTTTCACAATGTTGGGCAGAAATGTAAACAGATAATTCTAGAGACCTGTTTCTTCCTGCTGAGTTAATATAAAAAAAGCCTTGTAAATGGAAATCTGACATCCATAGCATCACCTGTAGACATCCATGGTGTAAATGTGCCAAGAATAGGAAGGTGTTTATTCCGTGATAGGAAGATGCCAGACAAGGCAGTTAGTGAGATGTCCCAGTCACCTGGGTCTACCAAATATCTATTTTCTATTACTCTCCTTTATGTTCAGACTGCTCGTGGTTCCTTGTCTTTTGTAGTTAACTACATCATCTCATCTTTTGTGCTTAGCGAGGTTTGGGGCAGTGGTACCAGCCCTAGTCCTGTTATGTATCGTCAGGCTGTATCCAGTGCTTCCAAGCACTGCCTCATGAGGTTAGAATCAGCTTGTCTAGGAAAGGGTGCTCAGGAAAATTAGATGTGCAAATTTAACGGACATTGATTTATAACAGCTCAGTCTTCCATCAAAGGTATACCCTTAGGTAGAACTCACACCTTGTTAAAATCAGAGCATGTGCAACAGAGTCATGCATTTTAACTACCTCAAAGGTTTAAGTAGAAAATGTCTGTTCCTCTCTGTCCTGTGAAGCTGGGTACCAACTAGAGGAAAACAGGGAACAGAGTGACAAGTGAGGGAGAACAAGGGCCAACCCTCCAGATTGCCTGGCTTGCAGAGGAAGAATCATTCAGTTGCACCAACAGGAAATTTCTCTAACCTTGTCATATTTTCTCAGAGCTACAATGTTCACTTAAACAGCCTTTTCCTGCTTTAAGTTCCTAACCCTGACGACTCCTCCTTAACCTTGCAGAAAAATGACACTCATTGCCCTTGAGCAGGGAGTACTGCTCAGTATATATTGATACATAATGCATTACAACCTCTTCTGCGTCTCATGTCGCATTCAGCCATATTCCATTTTATTGCTTAAATTCCAAGATTACATTGCATGTCATACAAGCACATGGTCTAAAGTAACCTTATAGTAAGAATTGCTAAGTCACCAGCTTTTCTCTGTGTCTTTCAACACATCTTCCATGATAAATTGTTGAAATTAAAGTCTTCCAATATGTTACTGTATACCTTAGTAATATTAGCGTGCAAGTCAGTCTTCTGGACGTCTTGTTTCTTTTGCATGCTGAATGGAAATATCTGAATAAGATGTTCATTTGTTACAGTGTTCTCCACTCAGCTGCATATTTATTTACCTTACCTAGTTTGTTAGCTTTTCTAACCTCAGAAACCAATGAGTCAATAAGTTCTTGACAAATGCCTCTAGAGAGTGGATTAAAATGCCAGAAAAAAAAATTTTTTGAGTTATTTCCTTCCATTTAAAGAGTTAGCTTGAATACATTTTCAAAATTTCCTTTGTAAGCAGGGAGGTTGGAAGAGTACATTAAAAATAATGAAAACTGAGATTCTTTTCTCTCCAAGGGCTTGGGCTTAAAGAAAGGACTATATATCAGAAAGCTTGAGACAGCAACAAGAGACCAAAATTCTAAATCGAGCTGCTAAACTAAATTTTCCCAAAGATCCTAGTCTTCAATCAAATCTGACCAAGTTGTTCTCAATTTCAGTGTCATTGGTATCTAACTACTACAAGGAATTTCAAGGCTCAGTGAATTTCTGTTCAGGATAATATTTTATTAAATATACTCTTGCATAGGGAAAACCTTTTCAAGCAGTGTCTAAAAACCCTTGAGTTAAGTCTCAGTCAAGGTTAAGATTTTCCTTCTTAGAGAAAAAGCCTATATTAAGAATTACCGGACAAACTGTCAAAAACAGAGATAAGGAAACAGCAGAACAGCAAATTGGAGACATAAATAAGCCTTACTCTTAACTGGGTATGGCAGCACTATTTACAGGCTGGTCATTCTGTAAAATAAGGTTAATAGTTAACTTCAGGCAGATTTGGGCCTAGACCGTAGTTGGAGGACAACCTTTATGAATTAAAAAAAAGAATTGCAACAAATCTATAGATAGTGCTTTATCCTGTTTGTTGATAGAGAGTGAGTAGGCTATTCTGGCAATGTAGGCCTCTGTCTTTGAAGGCATTTGACCCAAGTGTAGCATGAATGACTGCGGATGAGGTAGCAGCTTGTGTCACTGCTAGGCTACTAGGTGAGGACATCGGTTCCATTGCTGGTCTGTTTCAGTCACGTTTCCTTGGATTGTGATAAAAAGTCTCACCTAAATCTATGTAGGGATCTGTTGGCATAGTCTGGTAACTTCTAGAAAGGCATTTCATTTCTTCCTTAGGCTGTTCCTTTATTTGCATTAGTTCCCGTCTCTGCAGACCTGCATGTTCCTGGCAGAAACACTTGTTCCAGTGCAGGCTGGTTGTGTTCCCTGGAATACGTTGACTTTTTTTCTTTGCAAACAATTTTGCATGTGTGAGAAAAGTGGAATCCTTGCCTGCTCTGGCTTTAAATGAAACAGCGATTGTCACACTTTTGGAAGATTAACAGCAAGATTGCAAAAGCTCTTCACATGTTCTGGTAGCTGTCAAGATTAAATTTGCTAGTCTGTTTTTAAAAATGTGCGAATACAGATGGATTTATTGTGGAAGAAGCACCTCCTGCTTGACATTAGCTGTGTATGGCAGGCCTTGGTGCAGTTCCTGCATTTGTGCCCAGCAGCCACACAGTGTTAGGTTGCTGCCACAGAACACTAACAGTTCACACTCATGCTCAGGCTGTGTTAAAACCAAACACTTATACTCACTACTTCTTCTAAGCTACCAGTGCAGTGGACTGTGTTGAGCCAGGCACATCCTGTGTTCACACTAAAAATTGGCAGAGCAGTGAGTTTTGGCACCAGCTGGACAATGCTTGGACTCTGTGTTCAAGCTCCCTTTTTCGTGTGCATCAGCATGCAGTTCTACCGTAATTAGTTAACCCTAGAATTATTTTTGCAGCCAAATTGATGGATGCGAACCCATGGATGAGATTTTTTTTTTTTTAGAATCTCCTTTCCTATTGTATTAGGTGACTATGGATCATTTATGTAGTTTTAGGGATTTTAATTTTTTCTTATGCTTTTCTCCAAACCTATCCTTTCGCTTAAGCAAAAACAAACCTACATTTGTATTCTGATTACATAATACATAGCCTAGTAAAACCAAACACCACAGCCTGTGTCTGTCTACATTGCAGCCACCAGTGACAGAAACCATGGCCCACACTCTTATGTTAGTTAATTTACTGTACTGAAAAGGCAAATTGCTAAGTGGAAGTCATGTGAGGATCTTCCAGTGAAGACCACATTTAAAGTTTTAAAGTTTTTAAAGTTTTTACACATTAAAGTTTTTTTCTTTTTTTTTTTTCTTTTCTTTTCCCCTTTCCTTAGCTAGAACCTTAGCTATGACTTCATGAGGGGCTAAAGTGGTGGTGTCTATGCAAACAGTAGAAAGGATTCAAGGCTTGTTTAACTAAAGAGCAGTGGGATTCCTACTCACTAAGTTTTGCATCTTCCAGGTCACTGCTTGCTCCCATTCAGCACAGTTTTGTTCAGGTAAAGATACTTTGACATGATGCTTCTTCAGATGGCACATGAAGTACTCTACAAATCCAAACTGCAAATTGAAAGCTTGGAGCGATGTTTAAGTAAAGGTACAGCAAAGAGATTCCTTAGCAGCATGGAAGAGTTAGCTTTAAACACTTACCTCCCCCTGCTATGCAACAAGCCATCCTACCCTGGTGTAGATAGAAACTTTTGAGCAATTCACCTCTTTAAGCCTTTCAGGACTTGAGAAGTAAAGACGGCAGAAGACATGTTTATGGTGACAAGCAGAGACAGTCACATATTAGATTTATCTAGGTTCTGAGCTTGTGAATCGTGACGGACTTCTGTTCGGGAAGCCATTTATGCAAACTAACACAGGCCAACACAGTCAGAACTGGCTGGGAGCCCTGGAGCGTGAGAAGAGCTAGTGTACCATTGCCTGCGCCTGGCTGCGAAGCAATGCCTGGGGCAGATGGGGACCTGGAGGGGTGCTTGGTAGGGGCACAAGTGTTTTGTGAGACTGTTGTATTTGAGATAATATGTAGTTTCATCACACACTGTATGCTCCCCTAAGTGCTGTCACTTCTGTTTCATAGTGGAAGGCAGGAGGGAAACAAAGTGAGGAACATAGATTGTATGATTACATACTATTATAGCTTGCAAAGCCATAAAGTAGATGCTACACAGTTCCAGTGATAATTATCACATATTTATATTTCTTTGTAGCACATTTATCAAATGGTGCAATTTGGGTCTTTTTGGTACAATCGAGCTCTTCTGTAGAAGTCTTGATCCTGCTCTGTTCCGCTCTTTTCAGGGCAGCCTAAATGTATTGCTGTGCTAAATGTGGGGGGTTTTGTCATCTTTAATTTCGTAGTAAGTTCTGAAGTAACTTAATCATGCCAATGAACCTAAGCAGTTTTCATTCTTTGTAGATACTACATTTCTTCCTCCTCCCAGTGTTTGTCTTGCCTTTCCCTTTTAATAGGCAGAGAAAAGCCTGTAAAAAAAAAAATAGAAAGAGCTGTAATTAGGACACCAAATTACTAGGTGCATTTAACAGCAGAATCTGAGATCAAGAACTTGGCACCTTAAGTCCATCTTGGGTCAGCTTTTTTGGTTGTTGCTGAATCAGCTTAGGGCACAGTTTAAAATTGGATCATCCGCCCTATTATTATAAATAGAAGCTTTCGTTAGGCTCTTCAATTGAGGGTCCCCCAAAAGACCCCATCTCTTCTGGAAAATACCTTATAGGATACCTCCATTTTCTGCTGTTGATGTGTTCCTTATGAACAGTTTAGTATGTGAGATAAAGGAATTACAGGAACTATACCGATGAAGAGATTACTACACATATGCAACGAGTGAATCAAGGGTAAAGAATCAGTGCAAAGAGAGACTACAAAGAGGTAACAACACAATGTCAAATAGTGAAGGTGTAGAAACACTGCTGCGGCATGATGTTTTTTGAAGTAGCTTCATAGTTTGCCAACAAATCTGGTATCTGCTGTCTCTGGGGAAGGATCTTTGCATTCCCTGGCGTATGGACTGGCTGCCAGAGCAAGACTTCATTGGGAGAGCTCGAAGGTCTAAGCCTGCAGACATCTTTCCCTGTTATTCAGGATGTGATAGAGAAGAAAATACCTAGCCCTCAGCCACATTATGTATACACCTGCAGCTGCAGATAAGTAGCTGTCAATCTAACAAACCAATTGGCCTAGAAGACCAAAATATTTAAGTACTATTGAAAATGCTATTATGTAGAATGAATAAAAATAGCTTATCCTTCTTTGAATGAATGCTTGCTAGGCTAGATTGGGAACTTCCCAGTCTTTGCACAAGACGATTCCATTCTTTTGAGTGAATATTAGAACTGATGCATTGACAGAAATTGTATTAGCAGTCCACTGCCTATTTTTGGAAAATATTTATATTCAAAACTATACTTAATATTTGAAGGGTTTTGACAGCATTTGCTCTGGAAAGTTGTGGTTGCAGCCATAGAAGCTGTTTCAGTGCAATTCATGTTGAATGCGATCTTCAGAGGAAGAGAAATTTGCCAGGTGAAACTGCATTCATTTCTTGTGTTCCACCTGCAGTTTCTGACATCAGGACAAACTGCACAGAGAATTTTTTTAGCAGTCCAAGTTACTCAATAAAAGACACACAAAAGTGTAAGCTTTCCAAAGCATATCCTTTTAGTGGTATTTTCAAGGCAGACCAGAGAACATGGGTCTGGAAATGGGGCATATTTAGGAGGCTTTCTGTAAGTTAAATTACTAGTGATATTACCAAGGCTTCTAAATGGGATCTACTCCCTGCAGTAAGAAGTAGCTGTGAGGAAGGCTATTATGACCAGAGAGATATTTTTGGACTGAACAGAGCCTGCAACGAACAGCAAGAAAACCTTTTTGGCAAAATAGTGGAATTTTTTAGACAGTGCTATTTTTTGAACTTGTCACTTTTATGCAAGCTAGTGAGGCAATATTACCTATATAGCTATAAAAATTTCCTGTTTCTTATACTTGGTGTTCAGTGTTTGCAAACTGTCTGGTCTGTACTGAAAAGACACAGGTGGTATTGGTGGTGTTTTCTGTCCTGTTCCATCACTCCCCTCCATAGCACAACACTGTACATGACAAATCAATTTCCAATTATGGTAAACATCTCTTCTTCTTGTTTGGATATTGTGTAAATGAAGATAAATGAAACTTTTTTTCAAGCTGCGAAATTGTAGATACAAGAGAAGTTACCTGTTCCTTTTTTTCATTATCTTCAGATTTTGTTCAAGGACAGGTTTTGTGTCTTGGTTAGGAAAATTCACATTTGTATTTATTAACCTTGTTTCTAGAAGAAGTTAATAACTTTTATCAGATTAGATAAAGTGCTGTCTCTCTAATACACTGAAAAAACCCTTCTTGAAGACACCTGTAGCCAATACTTGACCAGATGTGTCTGGTAACTATGGGTATTTTTCCAGCCTTTAACTTAGAACGAGATGTTTTTCTCTGCTGCTGCATTTCTTTTTGTGTATAAAGTCTCAATAAAATATATAGTTCTTCTGGGAGAGCTTATATTTTAATGGCAGATGAATTACTTATGCACCAGCACTTACAGAAATGGAATTGCCTTATGTTAATATACTGAAGGGGAGTGAATACTGGATTTTAAACTTACACACAGAGGGATGAAGGAAAACAACAAATAGTGGATTAGAAGCCTGTAAATGTTACTCTGAGATTAGGCATTTAATATATTTTTGTAGCTTCTGTTAAAACAGTTCAGCTGCTGAGTGATTAACTTTAGTTCTTGAAACAGAAACACAGAATTTAATATAAAATATATATGTATTAAATGTTTTAATTTGACCAGCTGAAAAATTAATACAATTAATCAACTATATGTCTATTAAGATGCTTTTCCTTTAAGTATTACTAGAGGGAAAACTGTGAGAAGGATTTTTAGAAGGAATTGTTTCATTATGTATGTAGAAATAAAATTAAATACGTACACAAGCCTGTGAAGTAGGCAGAGAACTAGTCAAGGTGTAATACAATTATATAATGTCACTGAAGTTGGAGTAAGAGTCCTGAAAAATATGGGTATGACGTAGGCAAGTATTAAGACAGATTGTGTTTAGCTACAGATATGGACAGAATCTGCAGTTTCCTTATTGCAGTAAGATCGCAGTCCTTTTTTGGATTTACTGAGTTACAAGGTTTCATATCTGAAAGTCCCATTTTGTAAGTGGTTCCATTTGTAATTCAGAAAGGTTGAGGAGGGAATAAATTATGGATATAAACAGAAGATCTGTGTATGTTACATGACAAAAGATGTGTCCTGAAGTACCATTTCAAATGGTTGTAATAATCTTTACTATCAATCAGTCTTTTATAAAGTGTAATTCACCGGAACATGAACTTGTAGAAAGACAGAGCGTGCCATTAACTTCAGAAATGGGTCAGGACACTTACTTCCCTGTTCTGCCCTAGTGTGACCTTGCACACAGTCACTGAAGTATTTCATTACCCCAAAGACATTTTAGGTGCCTAACTGCCACTAAGTCCCATGGGGCTTTCGTTTCTGTGCCTTAGTGTGAAAAATGGAACTAATAATTTCTCCTCACTGCATGAAAGATGGTGTATGACATGACCCATGCAAATACAGATGATGACTGTTTTTTTTTACATAATACAGCTTAACACAAGATTCCCAACTACCATGTCCCATAACAGCGAGGCTGCCTCTACTTTGTGCTGAATGTTAGATGTGCCCAGGCTTCTCTGTGGGAAGCTCTGTGCTGTTACAGGAACTTGAAATAATTCAGCGATTTCCAGCTATCTCTGCATTTCACCAGTTTTTGAAGTGGTAGCATATCCAGGAATGAAGGGGTTCAAGAAGAGAAGCTATCATAGGACGAAATGTAGCCAAGTTCCCTTTAGGATCCACCAGTAACGTGGTCTGGGAACTGTAAGAGAAGCTCCCACATCACTTATCAGACGTGTGGTACATCTCCTGGTTTTGTGAATCTGTTTTCAAAACAAACCAAATCATGCGTGCAACAGGTATAAGGTCCTCTTATAATCATAAGGTGGAATTAATCTACAGGATACGTGAGCACTCTTTACGACCCTTCTAGTATACTGGGCAAATAGTACAGTTGTTTCTGCCCTTATTTATGGCTTAAATTCTTTTTTGGCTTCCTTTACACCCCGTCACTCCGACAATTGCCCATATTGCTTGGAGGTGGCCATTTGCTTGGATCCCTTTTCATAAAACAAAGTGGGAAAAAAATGAGAGCGCGAATTGCTTATAAGTAGCAGAAGACTCAAACTCCAGTGAACAGGACAAGTAACTAAAGCCAGGTAAAGGATTCACTCTGCAGCCAATTTTGTTATTCATTTGGCATGATTGGACCTAGAGGCGAATCTTGCCTCCATTTTTGCTATTCAAGTGCATTTAGCAGTTCGTTTTTGTGTGTCACCAGAAAAATAGCTGGATTTGTATGTGCTACACTCTAGTTTAGGAATGTTTTTGGATTTATAACAAAATTAGTTAGACTCCATAAACAAATGCAAAGCAAGTTGTTGGATGTTGTATTTTTCAAAGAAAGATTGAAAGGAAGACAGGAATTCTCTTGGCACACATAGATGAATAAAAACATTATATGGATTGTAACTTCTTTAATTTTTCATTTAAAAACTCATGATTTTAGAGGTCTTGTGGTCAGCCAGCAATCCTGAGTCTCCTTCTATAATCTGGCTGTAGTGACTGTAACAACATGCACTTTGTTTTAACTTTAATGGGAGAAGCCTGCAGTTTCCATGTTAAAGATTCTGGGTTGATTCCTGCTGACCTCTCTATAGGCAGACAAGGTTCATTATATACGGAAATGATTCACAGTCTTTCTGCTTTTTTGAGTGTTCTAAGTCTTAAATTTCTACCTAAAAATGGCTTGCAGCATCACATCTGTGGGGGTTCTTTTAATGATTTGTAAATTCAGATTACCATAACAGTTTCTCTTTTTCTTTTTCTTTTTTTTTTTTTTTGTTTGATTTGGGGGCTTTTTGCTTGTTTGTTTTTAATGTGCTAAACTTAAAGTAGTTTTAGCTAAATGGCAACTTGGCTTTTTAACAAGATTTTACAAAAATTTTAGTCAAACTATCTTATTCTAATGAATTGTTAATCTCTAGCATACACAGAAGAGATAACTGCTACAGGATCTCGACTGATTTTTCTGGGAAATGGGGCTGTAACTCCGTGATATTCTGTGATATAGAAAGTGTTTAAAATGCATAATGAATATCTCTTTATATTCATATACCACATGCTAGTTTGTCCAGACTTTTATTTTGATGAATTAAGCAAATAAGCTAATGATGGCTAGATGTGACTAAACATGGAGAGTAATAGCTTAAATAGTGAGAAATATGTGCATTTTTTGTGTTTGGAATAAGAATGAGGCTGATGCCACGGTTGTCTGATGTATGAAGAGTGAGTTACAACTATGTGGGAATCAAGTCAGACTTTTCCACAATTTTTCACTACTAGAACACATATAATTAATTATTAATTTAGGAAGACATTTTTCATACCTTTACAAAATAGTATATTTATAATACCATCTGCATGTGAGCATGAAATGGATTAGTAATTAATATTTCTGTTTCAAGAGATTAGATTCAAGTGTGTTATATTCATCAAGAGCCTTTGTTCATTATTTAATCCCCTGTTCTCTGGGGAGGAGACAGCAAACTGATGGCAGGAAATGCCAAATGAGCAAAGCTGGTTGGCACTGTTTCTCATTACAATTTTATTAAATACAGCAGAACTATGTGGCCATAGGTACAATTCACGAGAAAGCTACAGCACTAGCAAAAGCTAGCTTTTTCCCCTTTGTGAAGTGATTATTACAGTATGAGTGTAGCTCTATTTCCTTTACTTCCTTCAGGAAAGCAGCAGAGAGAAACTTCCTAGATTTTGCAACAGGAGTTTGGAGATAAATATGGTTATAAATCCAAAATGAGGGATTTTATAAAGGGAAGCTGAAGTGTAAATGAATGTCATGGTCTGAAACGTTCCTTTTTATAACCTCTCTCTTCAAGAGTGTCATACTGAAAGCGGATCCCCATTTGTCTGTGATATTGTCTGGTAGGTATATGTGAGGTATTGGTATGTGACTCTGTAAATAATATTTTCAGTGTGCATCATCAGTGAGGAAAAGCAAATTCACTGCATACGCAAAACATACCCTGTTTTTTAAGACTTTCCCAGGGTAACTGCATGTAAATTTTGAAGCTGGTCATTTATGTTAAATTTTAAACATTTATTTTATAGCACTCACTCAAAGAAGAAATCACACTGTACCTTTCTTATAGGAACTGTAAATTCTGAGAACTTTATACCATATCTGTGAAACTTCCAGACAAGTTGTAAATGGAAAAAAATATAAGCACCAATTTTTTTGGTGCTAATTATTTTCTACATACAACTTATATAATGTTTAAAGAATATAAATGTCCTTGACTGTGCATATTAACTGTGAAATTCAGCACAACTACTCAGGGGAGTTGTTGCTCGTGAAATTAATTGGGTATGTATCTGGTATTAGTCCAAACTTAGATGGTCTCAGATTTCCCCTACGAATGATATAACTTAAAAGTGGTGAAGGTAATAATAAACGAATGGTTTGTAAGCTACCTTACAAATGCAAAATGGAGAGAAGTGTATTGGTTTTTACAGAAATGATACTCAGTTTTAAAGTGAAATGTTTTAGAAATTCCAATTTGAACAAATAATTTTAGCTATTTAAGTGGAAAAAAATTACTTTGGGATTCAAAGGGAGTTAAATTTGATATCTCAAGTATTAGGTATGGTTTGTGTAAAAAAAAAAAAAAAAAAAAAAAAAAAAAAAAATGTGAAGCACTCTAGCCATGCTAAGCATTGTACAAATTATGCTGTAAATGTAGTCCCTGCTCCAAAGAATTTATATACTACAAAGTGGCTAAATCTAAGACAATGAGGTAGTTAAAAATATATATATTTAGTTTGGACTGGCTGTGCAGGCAACTACAGACTAGTGAGTAGCAGTGAGAAAAAGCAATTATTCACATGAAGACAAAGATAGATAGAAAAGTTTGAATTTAAGGTTCCTGAATTGGCTTTTCTTCTAGGGCTTGTCAGGATTAAAAGGTTGCAGAACTGTCTGAAGTGGCCTTTTGGCATTTCCGTAGCTGGTACAGACCCTGTAGAACAGTTCGACTTCTCTTTTGTCCCCACACCTCCCAGCAGGGGCATGTTTCAGAGGAAAGTCAAAGCAGTTCTGCACTCAGTGTTCAGTGCAGAGAGGATAGCCTAAATAAAAGCAGCACTCTGGAAAGCATTTTGAAAACTGACAGTTCAAAGAGAGTCAGGAAATTCAAAGCTGCAGAGTTGTAAATTAATCATTTTTCATCCAGCACATAAGTGCTATGTATTTTCTGTGTTTCTTTTGATGTCAGCAGTCTATCATATCTGTTAGGCACAGCAGCACACGAGTTCATGCCCCATGATAGTAATCTGACACTATTCATTTTGAACCCTATTGCACATTTTAGAAATATACAAATTTCACAGCTTTTGTTTAAACAATTGTGGTGAAAATAAAATAATAATTTGTATTTCCCTCCACAAAATACTGATGTTTGAACTTCTTTCCTGTTTATGTTAGCATTTTCTTTCCTAATTCTGCAAGCATTCAGGCCTGTCATGTTGCAGAAATCAAGACATACATTTACTATGGAGCCAATTATTTTCCATAAATTTAATCATTCTCTTTCAGTCTTTTTAGTAGCATGTGAGAGAGCTCAGTGTTATTTTTATGCTCTGTTAGAACAGAGAAGAAAAATAACTTGCTTTCAAGAGGCAGAAAGTGGCAATGGCTGGGATGTTTTTATGCATATTCTTCTAACTGAGGTCAAGTAACTGGAATGTGTGTCTGATGTCATGCAGAACAGGGATGTGTTGTCATTTGGAGTTATATTGCAGTGGGGTGGATTTCTAGAAAATCTGAGCACCTGGAGATCTCAGTGGCTGCCCGGGGAGCTGAGAGAGCTCAGCAACTCCAGAAATGGAGAGGGTTTGGTTCAGTAGGTTTATATCAGCAAGCAGTTTCATTCGTATGAATGTGTGCAATAATACTGTACTGAGGGTTGTACGCTGTCACCTTAACCTGAGTCTTGAGTTAGTAAATTTATGTTTGAAGTCTCTGTTAGAATGCTATTTTTTTTTTTTTTTACAGAGTCAGTAAACAGAAAACTAGCTGGCATGTCACAGAACTAATAGAAGCACTAGAAAATATTGTTTGTCTATTAATGAATAATATGCATACGAATAATTATGTATGTGTTTGGCAAGTCTAACTTATAACAAAAGAAAATGGAGATTTTATTTTTAATAGCTAGGTATCAGTTTCGGACAATAACCTAATGTGTGGCTTGCCTGATCACCATGGCCCACATATAAACATTTTGGAAAAAAAAGTGACAAGCACTAAGCTTATAAAAACTATATCTTTTCTAGCATACCCTTAAACAACACAATACCTCAAAACACCTCCAATAAGCTTAGGATCTTTTCATACATAGATGTAAGGAATTTTACTTAAAATTGTTCTCCTTGACAATTCAAGTGTGGAATATTTATCATCTTTACCTATAATATGTCACTACCCTTACCATGCCTTTTACGTAATGAAGACTTTTCCAGTGTGATCTATTGACTGATTTTTTTTCAAATTCCCATTGACAATTTAAAAGGAGGGAAAGAAATTCTTTGAAGGCTTGTGGAGATTTCATTTTCATTCATTACACAAGAAAGGAACTGGGATCAGGGAATAAAGTTTGCCATTAACATCAGTAGCTGGTGGTATTTGAGTGGGTGGAAGGCTGAAATAAAAGGCATTCCTTGGTTAACATCCTTGTCAGCACTCACACTCACCTTTCCAAGCTTCTAGGAGAAACAAAAAGCAAGCTGGTGGCACTTTTTATCATTGACTCTCCTTCATTTTTTTGTTTTTGAAAGACCCATACAATTCTTGCCTAAATAGGAAGGCTGTGTTACTAATGAGAATATACATGGTTCTGAAATGTGGCTAAATGTATGGTATTAGATATATAGGACTCAGTATCCTGCTTCTGTCTGAGGCTTCTCTCATTGTTTTGCAATCTGAGGCCTCCTTTTAAGGACGTTTTTAAATAATCTAGTCCAGATAGTGGAACAATGCAGGCAGACTATCTTCCATGTGACAGTAAGCAAAGGGAACTTTTTTCTTAATGCTTGATGTCTACTACATAACAAAATGACAGATTTTAGAAAATTTGTAATGTTTGGGCTTGGTTTAGATTGACTGTATTTTCAGATGAAAGCAGTCCAACAGTAGGGCAGCTTCTTATGTCAGTTAAAATACTCACTACTTATTTCCAGTTTCCCAGGCGGTGAAGCAGCCGGGACAGCGCTGCTTAGTCTGTTGTAACCAGGGGACTACAGCTGGCAGATTGCTTAGTCAGCTGGCTTGCAAGATGACACGGGAGCCAGCAGGCAGGCTGCATTGCGGGGATATCCCAGAGCCCCAGACCTCAAGAAGAATACATGTTGCTGCCATCATAGCAGACTAATTGAAAGTCCAAAGAATGGTTTATGTTAATTTCGGGGACAGGTCAGAGAGAGGTATTGTCATTATCATGTTACTGTAAACTTCATTCATTTACAGATTTGGTGCTTCAAGTACAGAAATTTCTGCCTATTTACTTCCAGGGTAAAAACAAATCACTATGATAAATATTTCAAATTTGTCCTATAAATGCAGAGTAAGGAACAATGGGTGAGAAGTTTGAAATGGGAAGTATGAAATGAGGCTTTCATGTTAGCAGCATCTCTCTTAATGATCTCATAACATCCTACTTTAACCATGTTTCTCTTTAGCTAGGAAAAAAAAAAGATTTATAGGTTTTCTAAATTAAACCTGCTCTTTGACATGTTTTAAGATGCAGTTAAACAAGATAATAATTGTCTTTTTACATAGGAGAAAAGAATTTTCTTGAGATTGACTTCTTTTCTGGAGATGAAATGTATGTAAAGAGCAGAGCAAAGACTGAAAACATAGTTTGTTTCTGCTGTGCTTATGAGGGTTACGAAAAAGCCCTTTACATCAAATTGGCAAGGATCTGTGTCATGGATGACACCAATGGCCAGAAACAATGGGAAAGTGGGAAAGAATCTGTGTTGATACGTTTTGCTCCATTTAATACATCTGTTCCCAGAAGGCGTACAGTTCCCCGTAGCAGCATAAAATTATGCGCTTTTTTCTTCTTCTGAATAGGTCTGCCAAAAAAACGCAGTGGATGGAATAGTACTTTCTTTTCTTATTTTATTCTCACTTCATGTGTGGCTTCCAGATTTCTTGGTGCTGGGCCTGGATTTCTCTTTCTTCTCAGCACCAGGCAAGTGCAGTCGGAAGCCTCAAGCACCCTCAGTTAGTCAAGTTTCTGTAACTTGTGGATTTTGCAAGGTCCTTACTTCTTTTCTAGACCACTAATAAACCATGTTGATGTACAGACCTTTTTCTAAATCACTTCGGGTTCCATAAAATGATTTGCTATTATTAGAGCATCCTCAGCCACTTGTAACAATCGGTGGGTTTAAATCTTTGCCAGATAGAAAGCTAAGACTAATTGCCCTTCAGGCAGCAATGTAGGGTTTTTCTGGAAAGTCTCCTTCACTTGCAGTTTGCCCTGAGCTCTGTGTACACTTCCTTTAATGCATGGCCAGGACTTAGGAACCAACCACTTTGCCAATACAATACTGAATGTTTCACACTACTCCTGCACACAGAAAGTCCTCTCTTTCTTTTACCTTGGGCAATAATGATCTGCTCCATGAGGATACTGGCGAGACTAGTTAATGATAAAAAAAAAAACCCCACAACAGTTTTGAAGATGTAGAGAACAAGATTTCATCTACTAGCTCTTTCCTTTCCACTTATTTATTGTCTGTTCCATCCTAATTTGATATTACTTCTCTTTTCATTCCTCTTTCCCATGCCTTGTTTTTCCCCTCCCTATGCAACTGATACTGTTTCAATACCATCTTAAAGACTTCTGCTTTTGTAACTCACTTGTGAACTAATGTGGAATTGGGTTAAAATAAAATTTGTGCTATATTCATAAGTAATACCAAGAAAAAGAGACTGTGCTTCCTGAGTCTGAAGCATATTTTTATAGTTAGGTGAGTTATAAAACCTCTAAAATAGGAGGCTATTGGAATAGAAATGCTGACATAAATGTTACTGGAATGACCTGACTGGAAGGAACTGAACTCTGAAAATAATGAGGAGTTTAAGTATTGCTACAATAACACAATACTAGTATTTTCATTTTAAATGTTAGAAGTTAAGCATCTGGATTTACTTGATTTTCTCTAGACTGTTCTGTACTCAGCTCCACTAAGTCTCTTAACCCTTGACTGCCTGCAATGACTCATGGCTACCCTGGATAACTGCATACCTAAACAGGCACTGGGAAGAATCTACATAGCATTTAATTCAACATACAAGCTGCTGCTGCTTAAATTGAATTAAGCAATTCTATTATCTATCAAGTGAAGAAATTAACTTGCAGGAACAGAAAAATTGCTATATGCCAGCTTCCCTCAAAAGAGAAGACACACGCTAACCTATCCCTGCATATTTCTGCAGCTGGTACCTTTTGAGGATGGCATGGCAGCCCTAACCATTCATCTCTGTGTTTTGGCACTCATCAAGCTAACTGGTTTCACTTTTATCCCAAGATTGTGCTGAACCTGGTTGTATATCTTCATAAATCCAAATTACAATTACATTTAAAGAGGCTATTTATGTTAAGGAAATACCAAGGCCTGCATCTTATACTCTCATTACCTGCATTGGTAACTACATAAAGTAGCACATGTAACTGGGTTAAAAATAGTAGTTGTCTGGTGATGTTTCCAGGAATCTTTAAGGTGACTATTCAGAGCTGGATCAACAGTGTGCAGTGAGCCAGAAGATCTCGTGCCCCTGTGATTATAGTCCAACGTCTGGTTCCGCACTTGCAAGAAACTGCTCAAATAGACATTCAGTTAATGTCAAAGAAATTGATAATAGTGTGAGGATTTTCATATTCAGAGCACCCTTCCGAAGAAAGGTCTAGAATATTGCCGCTGGCAGAAAGGGAGATACAGTGACAATTCCTAAGGAAGGATTAGCATTGCCTTTCCTGCCTGTGAGTCAGCTTTAGCTGACTTGCCCTTTTATTCTTTAGTATTTGCTTTTGCATTTCATTGATGTTGAGCCCTCAGTGGGCAGAGACAGTGATTAAATTCTTCCCAAGGGTCTGAAGTGGGATATGGCAGTTGAAGGATGATAATTCAGTGAATGGCTGTGCAATTCAACCAGAGAAGAGGCTATGCGGATGTACTGTGGCAGCATTGTATGATCCCCTAGAATGTCATAGCCTTCCACAATGAACAGCTGTTTTTTTTCAGTCCTTTATTAGTGATGCAGATATCCTGGTGGTTTTGATGGCTGTCAGATCTTATTTCCTATTCACATTAAAATTAACTATGCCAAAATGATTAAGCTCACTAAGGTAATGTAAGCTGCAACAGTTTCAAATGACTAGGCTGACAATCAATGGAAGGGACTGTTCTTTTTTTTAAAAAAAAAAAACCCTAGATATTAAGAAAAATGAATGCTTGCTAGCACAGGATGTGAAAGCTAACCATTTTAAAAGTGAAAAACAAACCTCTTCATTGTTAAATTCCACAGACAGACAGTGACTCTGCTTATTAGCTAGGATGATGACATACATTTTTCACTGTAGGCAATCATGCTGACTCCCCCAGTTAGGTTATACTTGCTTTGCAGGAGGCTAGCAGCAATCACTGCTCATTTCACTGCTGCCTTCCCTTTTGGGCAATATGAGCTTTGGAATCTCATCACTATTTCTAGCAATGGTTAAACGTCCTGTCTCACATGGAGCTGCTTTCTCGTGCCCTCCACCCTGTGGTAGCTTTCCAGGGGGAGCAGTGTGCCAGCCTAAGGAGAGCTTTGTAAGGGGAAATCTTGGCAGTTTTGTGTTTTGTGATGGAATTCTGAATAATGTGGCAGCACTTTGTGGGCAAGAACAGGGCATTTCAGCTCCTGCTTCTTCAGTGCAAAGGTAACAGTTGACAAATGGAATGTGTGCCTGAAGGGAGATAATTAGGATAAAGCTGTGTAGTGTTCACTATTTTCAAGTGGTAAATGGGGACCAACAATGTCATCTCTGAAAGTCTAGGAAGCGCTTTTCTCATTCTTTCTTCTCACTCCTGCTCTCCTTTTCCCAAACCTTTCTGACAGGCCAGTCCTCCGCGTCTTCCTACTTTAATCTCTAATACGCATTCAGTAACCTATTCATGAGAATTCTTTGTGGTGTTGTTTCTCCGCCATATAAACACCTGCAGTTGCCACCTTCTGATCCTTTTGTGGTACTAGGGCGTTCTGTGTATGAAAGGCAAGAAAGAATTTCTTGAAAATCCCTGGCCAATCTATATGATTGAGACATTCCTATGGTTACTGTGCCATGACCCTACTTTAACTACCATCTTTCACTGACCAGATGTAAGCAATCACCCAGACCCTTGCAACGTCAAGTGTTTAGTCTTGCAGAAGAACAAAATAAAAAATAATGTCATAAAAATAACTGCCTCCTCTGTAAGCCAAGGAAGGGGAAAGAGGCGTCATTCGCTTGTGGCACTGTGCACGTAGCGATGTTTTCAGAGTGGTTACTGAGAGCACAAAGTGTGAGGAGCTTTCATGCAGCTACATTTGGAGTCATATAGACAGTTTATTTTGAACTGGTGTAAAGGAAAATGTTGCAGGATTGGCTTCAAGTTGAAAGCAAATGAACAATGCAAATTAGTGTCTTTTAGCCAGGGATCTCAGCAGCTACAGAAGTGGCTGCCCTTACAGCATCCTGTTACTGTGAAGGATGCTATTCCTTCACTTATAAGGATACTGAAGGTAAGTAAATTATAAGCAGAAAAGAAGCACTGCATTACAGCGGGCATTACTTCCCGTACTTCGCAATAATATCAGCAAAGAATGTATAGACTAAAGAGACAAAGGGCCTAAATTATACTCCTGAGGCTGCTCTCATTGGAGACAGTTGAGACAGTCTTGTACAAATGCAGGGTTTATAATACTTGTGTGCTTGTTCAGTGTGTGAATAGCCCCTAAGGCTGTGAATATATATTCACCTGTCTTGTGATAACCTTATCTCTGTTATTCCAGTAAAATGAATTCAGCTTCTGTTCACCCATGTAAATGGTAGAAATCAAGACATCTGTCACAGTAGTTGAAAAACTTTGCTTATAAACATGTGCAAATTGGAAGCATCTATGAGGCAACAGAACTGCATAAAAGGAAGATGGGTCTATAGTCTATAGTTTGTCAGTGGCTGAGTGAATAGACAAGAAGAAGTGATTATAAAGACAAATTTCATTGTAAAGCATATAAAAGAGTATCATAGATCAAAGATATATGAAGAGGTGTTTCCTTTACTCAATAACAGACATACAGCAGAATCAGGTTGGAAGGCAATTTGGAAGGTCTCTAGTCCAACCCACCTCTGAAAGCAGGGTTTATTTCAAGATTAGAGCAGATTGCTCAAGGACTTGTCCAGCCGAGTTTTTAGTATCTTCCAGGCTGGAGATTGCACAGCCTCAGTTAGCAAAATGTTCTAGCATTTCACCCTCACTGTGAAGAATTCTTTTTAATGATTTAACAGAAATTTTCCTTGCTGCAACTTGCAAGTGTTGATTCTTGTGCATCTGTTGTTGGGTTTAGCCACTCTCACAGTTCCATGAAGTGTTTTACCTCAGTAGTATGTTAGAGCTCCATACCTAGCTCCGTGCAAGCAAGCGGCCTATCTCCAGTTAGTATATCCACTGCAGACCCTTACGTTTTGATTAATCTTTCTTACTGTGATCCTTTAGAAGAATTCAGAACAGCAAAGAATAATAGACTCAATAGGTTTCCAGAAGTCTGCTAATTCATTTCAAAGAGTGGGTATTGCAGCTATTATTTTGACAGATGTTTCCTTGTTTTGTTCTAGACTAACCATTTGACTGCTGATTTTAAAAGATTCTCAGGTTAATAGTGTGCTGACAACCTCAAGGGAAGAAGCGAGAATTGTGCTTTCTTTTCCTTTGTACAGGAAATAAGTCAAGGGTGAAGTACTGGCACATTTCTGCCTGTAAATGTTGCTGGTTATTACTCTGCCTCCTTTGCATGCATGTGTAAAAGGCCCCATCGAGCCACGTGTATACAAACACTAATGTTGTCAATAACTCTGCATTTATTACTAAGCATTTAACTGATTTGGCTCCCTCTTTGGAACAGAAATATACATTTATGTGCAAAATTTGCAGGTTTGAACAAGAGTTCGAACACCATCAACTGTTTCTAGACTTAGTTGTAAAGGCAGGAGAAACTGGTTTGAGATTCTGTTCAAAATCAGGTCTTGTTTGATCTAATATTAATTTCTTCTGTACCAAGAGGTAATAACACAGTTATTCTGTCCTGAAAAATAATGTTTCAAAAGTTGCACATTATACTCTTTCCCAGTAGTCTCAGTTTGATGTGGATTGGGCTGGGTTGGCCACTAAAAAGGAATGACAGATGCTCTCTTTTACTTCTCTCCCCTTCAGAGAAGGGAGAGCAGCTCCCTTCAGGGAGAGAAGGATGAGAGAGAAAAGAGACTTATGAGTTTAAAAAGAAACTAAACTAACAAAAATATTAATAAAACAATAAAAAGAAAATAATGAAATATATACAATATATACAAAACTGTATCAAGCTCCCAGGATGACGATCACGTCACCAACAAGCACTGGGAAAGTCCCAGACTGAACTCAGCAATGGACAGGAACTGGATTCAGGAACGCATAGAATCAGGATCAAGGCAGACGAACAGACAGAGTCCTCCTTGGATGCCAGCTGTTGAAGGAAGAGACTGACCCTTTGATCCCTCAGCTTTATGCTAAGCATGATGCCAACAGGATGGAATACCCCGTTGGTCAGCTTTGGGTCCCCTGTCCTGTCTGCTCCTCCCCACAGCTGTGACCCCTCTATGCTTTTCCGCTCTGACCCTCCAACGTGGCACATAACAAAGTGAGCTGACCTTGGTTGTTATAGCAATAAGTATAAGCAAGAGCCTCTCTGCATACCATTCCTTGGCATAAATTATAAACATCAGGTCTTATCACTCTGTAAGCAGACTATGGTCTTAAAAATATGCCGTTAATTTCAGAGAGTTCAGTTAGTTAGAAGAGGCTAAGCTGAAAAATAAAATTACCAAAAGGAAAATTGATTCTGTTTCACCTCAAACCAGGACAGAGTTTTACTCCTTTTCTTAGCTTAGAGAAAGATCTTATGAATGGGAAAATTAATGAGGAAATAGTCATAGTGTTATGAAGGCTGCAGAAGCTTTAAGTGGCATGAAATGGATTCTGTGCTTTTGTTTGCACATGACAAGTACTTCAGCTGGTCTTATTACAGCACAATCTTTTGTTTCCTAATTATCTTTATATTATGTACTTAGGGCTTTAATTACATACAGAATTATTGGAACTGGTTGAATTGTTTTTGCAAAGATGTTGAGGAAAAATAATGGGGTTTGAATAAAAAAGGCAGATTTTGTTTAGATGGTAAAAAAAAGATTATTTTTAAAAACAGATAATGCGTATCAGAAAACTGTTTCTGAAAAAGAACTATTCTTTGTTTTGGGAAGAAAGAGAATATGACTGTCCCCAGCTGGTACACACTCACCAACAGTACCGGTGCTTGGGATTTACTGGTTTTCTGGTGGTTTCAAAAGGTTCATACGTGAATCCTGGGTGCTGTACAGAAAAACTCATGGCTGTCCCCAACCTCTTCTTGAAGGCAGGAGACAGGAGAAGATGACCAGGAAAGAAAGATCAACATAATAGGCAGTGATCTGAATGCAACAGCAGCAATGATATAGGTTGATTGGCTGTTTTTTAAAGACACATGGTAGAATTTTAAGTAAATGTTTGATGATATTCCATTGCAGAATTTTGTATGAATCCTACCTGTTCATGATGGACAAACGAAAGGAAAACACCACGCTGCAGAGGTGAACAGTGATGCTTGCTGTATAACTGAATGTGAACAACTGGAAGATCAGAGGTAGGAGCATATAATTTGAGAATAAGAGTTCAAAATAAGGTAGGGGCAGATCAGGAAAGGTTTTAGAGAATGAAGATCCTTTGCAGGTAGGAGAACCAGAAAAGGATGTTTGAAGCAGTTTTTGACTGAATAGATTAAAAACTACCAGAGTAAAAAGTGTTGTTGAAGTAAGTCAATAGTATGAAGAGGCTGAAGTACCAGTTTTTCCCCTAATGTAATAAGGGAAAAACAGAAGTAAAGAAAAACTCAGTAAATAAACCAGGTAAAGTCCAGAACGTAATAAGACCGCTATGTACGGAAGGTTTTTATAGTGCTTGCATGCAAGGGGCCAGGCAAAGAAAGTAAGAGAAGTGAAAACTTTTGGACTGAGGTGATTTCAATGTCATGGGCTTAAGAGGAGAAGCTGAATAAATAGTCAGATGAACTACACATCAGTATAACTCAGAGAAACTGTGGAAGCTCCTATAGCAACAAAATAACTGCTAGAAGCAATTTAAAATTAAATTGATTGCTCAGGAAAAAATCAATGTGCACAAGTCAGACCAGAAAAGGGGTGAGTGCTTAGAGGGAAAAATCTACGCATTCCTCTAGACCTTATTAATCACTTTCATTCTTTTATTGACACATATAAAATATTATGCAGTTTCCTCTGGGGCTGTAACAGTGCTTGCTGAAGGCAATAAAGACAGCGTCTGGGCTTGAATGTCCAAGCAGTAGTGGTCATGTATAGGGAGTATTGAGGAAAACTTGTTTACCAGCATTTAATCTCCCTTTCTTACCTTTTTTTTTTTTTTTTTTTTTTCCCCGGGAGGTAAATCAATTTAAGCTTGACCTTTCTCCTCAGTGGCTAGTGCCAGCCAGTCCACCACAGGGGTGAGAGTGCCTTGATAATTTTCTCATGAATAATAGTGAGCGATCTAATTCATTTAATATGTATCCAAATCAGCTACTTTTAACAAAAAAGAAAGGATAACCAATACAAAACCATTCACTGCCAACAAATATAATATTGTCTGTAAAGCCAGAAGATTTTCCTCTGGATCTGGTATTTATTAATGCCTTGTTTCTTTTTGCTGAGCCAACTGGATTTACTCTGGTGTAACATAGAATGAAAAATGAATATAGGAAAGTAAAAAAAAATACTTTTTCTTTCCACAAAACTGCTCTACATATGTCTTTTGTTTAATGTATCCTTCAGAAATACTTATATGCTTTTTTCTTTCCCCTCTGTAGACTTTTTACAGTGCAGGA
This sequence comes from Alca torda, assembly GCA_008658365.1. Lineage (NCBI taxonomy): Eukaryota > Metazoa > Chordata > Aves > Charadriiformes > Alcidae > Alca > Alca torda. The sequence continues at coordinate 12,128,962 of CM018083.1, forward strand.
TTTTTCTATCCTTATTAAAATAAGAGCAAAAGTTATTTAAAAAAAGGGGGTGGGGTGGGAAGTCTTCAGGTGGAGCTGATTCACCCTAGGAAAAGCAGCTGATTTGCAATGTATACACCATCATCAGAAAGGCAGAAATTTACAGAAGTATGAAGTTATGAGCAGGAAAGTCTTGGCTAGAAAAACACACTAGGTCTGAGAGTATCTGGATGTTGTTTCTGGTCTGAGTCTTCTAAGCACTTAGGATTTCACTGGACACTTCTTCTACACCAAAGTATGGTAATGAGAGGTTTAGTGCTGCATTATCTTAATTAATTCTGTTCACAAAATTCCACAAAACCAAAATATTATCAAGAAGATGTGAGGCTGGATTAACTAGGTTAGATAATATTTAAATCCACTTGAAAAAATGTTTGTTAAGCAGAAATACTCTGGAAGTTCAAAAGTTTTAGTTTACAGTAGCTAACTTTACTCCTCTATTTTTATGGTGGCATCTATATAACAGTTAAGCAAAAATAAAAGTGGCAAGACAGATAATTTCCATGTTTGTTAGATGAAGAAAATACTATGACTCTTGTAAAGTGTCTGTTTTTACCAAAACAAATAGGAGATACAGCATTTCCTCATAATGCAAACCGTTGCACCATGTGTATGTGCGAGCCAGTATTAATTACAGAGAGTTTTCTCCAACACTTGTTAGTAACATGCTTTTCAATTCAGCTAAACTGTAACCCACGTTGTGGCTTTAGCAAAGCTAGTGGAATAATGCCGAGGATGATTCTGGGTTCACTTAAGAAGCCCTCAAAGAATAATGTGTCTGGATCTGCAAAGGCGATCTGTCTTGAATGAATCCTAATCAATTGACGGCTGAGTCTTTATGAACATACTTTAACTGACATAATCTATGGTAGGTATGAGTAGATAGGAGGAGATAGGACAGGAGATAAAAGAAGTAATGTTCTTTATTTATGTACAAGGAGCTGATGATTAGGCGTTGCTCTATTCTGAACCGCACAGGGATTCTGAGTCTCAGCAGTACAGTAATGGCCAGTCAGTCCTCTAACATGCAGTTAGGACAAATAGTTAAGGACGCTGCTGAAAGGGAAGGAGGATGATTTGGAGAGTAGTAGATTTCCTTGGGAATTAAAAAGTAAGAGGCAACAAAGTTTGCTTCTGGGATCGAAGCCATGACCTTTGAAAGCATTAAATTCAACTAAAAAAAGCAGGACTGTACTAGCAGAGGGGAAAGATAGTTGTTCCGGGCATATTGTTGCTAGAACATTATAATCCTTCCTTGGGGCCTAAAATAAAAGTGAAATAGGTCACTTCTCTTCATTTAGATGGGTACTAGTTTGCACATTGTCCAATGAAATTATTCTCTTATTAAATATTTCCAGAAAGTATAACCTAAATGGGGCTTGTTCACATGTTCACAAATAACTGTTTAAAAAAAAAAAAAAAGGACTTTTGATGCATCAATGAAATGTTTTAACTTGACTCTCTTATAGGTGTGGCAAATGACAAGGAACCCCAGTTTGGTTCTGTGGGAGGCATAGCTCTTGGCTAACACTTAAGCAGAACATGTTTTCTGATTCTGTTCCTACCACAACCTGTATGTGACCATCCACGGGTTTAGTTTAAATAAGGTTGTCCACCAGTGTTCCCGTGTCCTGGAGTTATAGTGAGGTGTTAATAAATTAGTGTGTTTATTTACACAGCAATTAGAAATGTGCAAAGTTCTCTATTAAAAATGAACTAGCATGTTTATTTTCAAACTTACAGATGAAAAGTACTAAATAGAGGTTTACTGGTTTTGTCTTGTCAATCCACTGGTGTAACAGAAGCATGAAATGTGAAAGGTGTATTCCTACTACTTTATCAGTAATTTCAAGAAACATGTGGCTGATGTTCGTTCTGTACATTAAGAATGTCTTGAAACTGAAGTGCTGGCTTCATAGGCATTCGAAGGAGACATGCTTTTATGACCAGGTAATATAACATGTGAATAATCTAAATCCTTCTGAACTCCAAAGCACTCTTATTCCTTAATGACCAGAAGATCTAAATAAATGCATTATATTGATCAACTTTTTGTTATTATAATCCTGCCTGCAGGATTAAAAAAACAGGATGATTAGAGGAAAAATACCATCCAAATAGTTGTGAAGATTGTTCAGTTCTCAGTGGAGCACATTTATATTTGTAAAATATTCCCCTTTATAATGCATCATTTTATTTGTTTTTTAAGCAAATTAAATTTCAGTTTTGTTAGACTACTTGGTGGAAGAAGGGAACTGGATTGGACTTGGAATCCAATATCTATTGAGCTGTGTTGTTCTAATGTGCTTTTTGGTTGTATTCCATCGACCCTATACAGTGATGTTCGGTCAAACTATATTGGCTCTACCAATATAGATATTGTGTTACATAGAGCTTCATGCACTCAGTCAATGGAGAGGTTTTTAATTAAGCCACTCTATAATGATTTTCTGGATGCTGGAATTCATATGTAATTAAAGATAAACCAGTAAATTAAGTGCAAATTTCAAGCATAGTTCTATAATTCTGCTAATTTTTTGTCAAGAAAGTGTTTTTTTTTTATTCCATCTTTTAGATGATATAAGGACTTTGTCTTTTTGAACACCGTATCTCAAAGATTAGCTATTTTTTTCCCTTTCCTCTCTTTTCCATATATGTTTAATTCCAAATGTAGATATTGTATTGAGAAGGCCAAACCACTAAGAACTTGTATTAGATCTGAAATTCTGTAATTTCCAGAAAAAGACGTACTGGGTTCCTAGTGCTTAGATTTACCTCTGCTGTCGTATTATCCTTCAATTGTAAAGATTTATTTTGCCTGGACCAGTTCCAAACTAAACCTTAATTTTGCAGTCTCAACAGATGCTGATATTTTCACATAAAAATGATTCATTTGCATTTTTAGGGAACATCTTCACCTAGATTTAATATCTAATTTTACACATTTGTAAGAAAAACTCTCTCTTGATGATAAGTATCTAAAATACTGTAGTAGAGCTGACAAATTATTTGCAAAGTATAGCTCTCTAATCAGTCAAGTCAGATCAGAACTGTAAATCAATCTGCAATAATATGGGGAAAGAGCAGATCTGAAATGTTATTAACCAATCCGTGACTGAAGACAGTCACCACTACCTATAAACTTGATGGTGGGGAGAGGAGGGTGGGAGAAAGGAAGGGGAAGGAACAGCATAGAGTCTACTGCAGACATGTTGTCCGTGTGGCACATGAAAAAGTTTGCCTTTTCCATGGCATTCCTGGAAAAGCCCCCAGATGGATGTGAATTTGGACTCTGCAAGTATAAAGGAATCAGCTTTGCTGTGAAATGCATTGCTTGCCAGACTAACCTTAAAATATTCAGCGAAAGCAAAAAAACCACCTAAAGTATAGGTGTGGAGGAATAAAAGATTTATCTTTCTTAATTTATCTACAGAACATTTTTAAGCCTGCTGTATGTCACTTTAGCCTTTCAAGGGCTATGATAATAAAGCTATTTTTATTCTCTTCCCTCTCCTCATCCACTGCTTAAAATATCCCAGCCAGCAGAATGGATTTGTGTTTTCTGCTCCACAGGACTTGATAAGAAAGTGTTCAGTCTGCGGAAGGTGCCTAGAACTTGCCTTGCCCTGCTTTGTACAGGAATCAGAAATCTAGCACCAGAGGGGATTAGGCAGTAGAATCAACATGTTTGTTCTATTTTTGCCATGCGACAGAGAAGTCTAGAGTCTCTTAAACCACGGGGAAATCTTGAAATATATTTTTGGTACTGTCACTATGTAGTTTCCTTTCTGTGGAAAGTAACATCAGCCCTGTACTCTGCTTTCCAGTCAGTGCCTAAAGGGACAGTGTCTTCATCTGCTCCTTTCTATTTATGGCATGACTGAGGATAATTAATGCTTTTAAACAACTTGCCAATTTGTTTCTAAAGGTCAGAAAAGATCTGCTCACCTTGTTGAAGCTTCATTTATGAGGGATAATTTTTCCAGATGTGGAAGAAAAATTAAAAATTAAGCCCACTGTATTAGCTACAGCAAAAGCACTTTTGGGTAGACTTTCAGCATTTTTTCATTAACAAAAATTTTAAAAGTACATTTTCATTTAAATGAGGCCTCCATTTTTTAAATGGTGCACATAGATTCATCATCATGTTTATTGCTTTTAAAAAGTTAACCTGACAGAATATGACACCTGTGATGGTTCTTCTAGTGCAAATCCTCCCCAAATAGACTCTGGGACTTGCCAAGGGAGATACAGAATTGGCCTCTGCTTTGAATGCCTGTGGAAAACTGTAGGAAAAATTTGGAGGCTGTTTTGGGACATGGTGTAATCAGTATGCCTGGAGTACAGATAAATGTTCACTCTGTGTTTGAAGAGCCTTCATCTCCAGTCTGACTGTCTAAGATCAGTGTGAAGCCATGCTGAACTTCAGATTTTGGACAAAACTTACATAAATGATGAGTAGATATCAAAATTGTTTGCTGGTATCAACTTGTTTGACACTAGCAAGATTTTTGCATCCAAACCGTCATAGCCAGGTTATTGTTCATAAGGTATAAATATGAACCATCTTGAAATCAGTGCATTGATATCAACTTACTCCTCAGCTAATATGAAGAACCACAGCTTATTTAATACACGGGAGAAAAAGTAATTGATAGCTCTTATGGCTCCCAAGTGGCAGCTAATTTCAGATAATGTAAAGCAGTTAGTGATACCTCACGAAGGATGGGCTAAGGATATGCAAGTATGCTTTGCTTTTTGAACAGGGTAACATTCACACTCACAGCTTAAAATGTGAGCGTGCCAACTTTTTGGCATTGCTTTACTTCAGTGAATAAACCTTTGTAGGAATGCAGCAGATCAAATCATGTCTGTTTAGGCTGGGTATTAGGAAAAAGTTTTACACTGAAAGGGTTATTAAGCATTGTAACAGGCTGCCCAGGGAAGCGGTTGAGGCACCATCCCTGGAGGTATAAAAGACTGATAGACACAGTGATTAGAAATTATTAGTGATTAGAGATGCTTAGAAATGGTTTAGTGATGGTTTTTGTCAAAGTTCGGTTGATGGTTGGACTAGATGATCTGAAAGGTCCCTTCCAACCTAGGCAATTCTATGATTTGAAGACTCTGTAGTAGACATTTTCCACTACTACATTGAATATGTAATTACTAGTAGTAGCTGTGCTGCTGAGCATTTGAATCATCTTCATATAAAGTGTATGTGCGCACATTCTCATGGGATAATTACAGGTAACGTTGTAAATGCCCAGTTGCTTGAAAGGTATTTTTCAATTTTCTTGGTCTGTTGTCCATCTCTACCAAAATCTAAGCTAAACTGTGGTACAACCATGTTATGCAGCATCCATACGCAGCTAATGCCACTTTGACTGTCTCTGACAGTGCAGGAGAACATACTTCACTTGTTTCCTTTAATCCACTATTCTGTGGAGAAAAATGTAAAGCCAGCAAAAAAAAATATTTAGCTTTTGCCTTTCAATTAAATTCTTATGCTTCCTTTGTGTTTTGAAACATGCATTTCAGACTGGGTGAAACAATAGTTTTAGTTTCTTCCTAAAAAGCTTGAAGTGATTGCAATAATTTTTAATTTAAACTGTAATTGGTTTTCCTTATCCTTTTTTAATGTCCTTGTTCCACTTGCGGAGAGAGATTTTCTGTACTCAACGAGTCTTAAAACAGCTATTGCAAAAATCTGATTCTTAAAGAAAAATAGTAAATGGCCAGGGACTGGCTCAAGCCTGCAGTACCCTGTTAGCCCAGGGTGACGTGCATGCACTGCAGTCACACTGACTGCCTAAGGCAGAACTAGGATTGTCTGTTTGACTGGAAACTGATTATTTTAACTTTTTTTTCCTCTGTCCTGCATATTTTTGCTGTCTGGCACTCGCACCAATGCCATGAGCAGCATATCTTGACAATGTCTGAAATCAAAACAGTGAAGTTCTGATGTTAGTTCTTAGCAATCTCAGCCCCCTGAGTTTGTTGCTGCTTCTTATATTTGCATCAACATTCTGGAGTTACTGCTTACTGTATTATTAAGATTACAGGGCCTGCAGATATCTGCTTCCTTTATGCAGGACAAAAAAAAGAAAAAAAAAATAGTCAAAATTACCTTCTACCAGAAAGCCAATGGCAGAAAGGGCTCTTTTTCAACCTTTGTATCGGTGCCTTAAGAAGAAACGTTTTGGAGTATGTGTGAAATACAGACGGATGTATTGTGAATGTCAAATATTCTGAAAAGTCTTAACTAGATAACTGTCAGAGTGTACCAAAGGACAAAATTGAGCCATGCCAAATCCTCCAGAAATAAAAATCCTGATTTTGAAAAAAGTTAAAAGTTCCTTTGCAGAAGGTTACACTTTCAGACATACTATCTGACACTTCAGTAAGATACACTATTCTAACCAGAGCTCAAGCTATACTTTTCTCCAGTGTTGACAACACCTCTATCAGTCTCAATTACTCAATCATCCTCAGGAATGCAATGTGAATCGTAACAGATGGCAGTTTGTGGTTTCATTGAATCAATAATGTAGACAGTAAATCGCACAACACCAAGGATTTTTTTAAGGAAAAAAACCCATGGTGCAAGTAGTCTAAGAATGGCCTTGGTTTACATCCAGCAATTTCATAAGTGGGATGGTATAGTATATCTAGCACTTTCTAAAATTTTTATTCCATTTCTGATCTTGTCCTTCATTAATATAATGTATGTAAGCATCTAAAAGAAAGATTTTACGGATTAAAATATACTTAACTTCCAGCTATGTAAGCAATGATTAGATGGCAAAGATAAAAAGGAGTGTTAGGAGGGCTTGTGGTTTGTAGACACTAAAATGGGGAATGAGTGGTTGCTGGGTTTAGTTTACTGTCACCTTTCAAACCTATGGGCTCTGGTGCCTCACCTGCACGCAAGGGTGGGACTCACTGGTTTTGCTCTGTGCTACAGCAGGTAAACCTCCACAGTGAGAACAGAGATGGTCAAAGTTTTTACTGCTGCAGCTACATTTTTTTTCACTGTAACGATTTGTTATTCAGCAGAAAAATCTGGTTCAGAAAATGCAAAATGGATTAAATAATTGCAAGGGTGTAACCAGTCTAATAGCCCTCCATGCACAGTATAGGTATATTGGCATTGCACAATGCATAAATTACTCTGAATAATATCAGAGGTCTTTAACACAGAATCGTGAAGTGAGTGCCTTGTGACCAGTCTTGCATTTCTCTTTTAAATGACCATGGTAAATAGATCATCTGAAAATAATTTATTGCTTTCTCATCTTGCCTTCAAAATCTGTTAGGAAAGGGCAGCTGCTAGTGCTTTTCTGTAGAAGGATCAAAAATAGTTTTAGAAGAAAAAATACCTTCTTGTAATCAAGATAAGCTTGCTGGCTGTAGTGCTTTCTTAATACAATGGGGGGATAGAAATCAAAGTTAAAGTGTGTAATTTGAATTGCTGAGTTATTTACTTACTCTCTGCCATGAAGCACCTCCACAACAGCAGCAAAAACCATGCAACTCTGAAAGTGTCTCTGCCTGCTGCAGCTGCTGTGATAAAGCTGATGTCTGACCCAGGGGTGGCAGCAGGCATGAGGGAGAAAAAAACCCCAACAGTGTTATAGTATGGAAATTAGACTCCTTATTCTGATTATGCAACTGAAGGAGACCAGCTTCTAGACTTTTTTGGTCTGACTGAAGCAAGACTGAGTTATGGCAGGTGGAGGGAAATCCTGGGAGGAACTCACTGAATGTTAAAGGCTTCTAAGGGGTTCAGCTAAACACTCTTAATCTGTAAGGTCTTTTGCCTAAAAATCTATTAATATTACTGCTCGGTTTGTCTTCTCTGGCTTGAAAATTAAATTGGAGTATTGTACATGGAGGTTGTGGCATTCATCTTGAAGAAGACTGCAATATTATAATAAGAAAATCTAGTAGTCTCATTCATGTTACAGCGACCAATAATAGCTGGGTTTTTTTCCTATTAGTCTTAAGCCAAACTGTAATCATGAATGCCTTAACATAGTGCAGCACTCACTGGTTGAATGTTCAGCGAGAGATGAATAATATGTAATTAGAATAACTTAGCTAGATTTAAATTTTTACCCCCTAAGAGGGAATTTTGATTGCAGAGCCCTTTCTCCCTGGAGATACTCTTAGATGACAGAGGGAAAACTTTTTGTGTAATAATGAAAAGATGGAATAAAATTCTTGTGCACTTATTATTAGTTTTATGTTAACTTTGCTTATATCAAACCAAGTTGGAAATTGTATAATTAAGATTTTGGAATAAACAACATTTTCCTATGGACTGTAAGGGGGCACAGGAGTAATTGAGGAGGCAGATTAAGCCCTTGCAATATGAACTACTGGCAGCTCTGTGAGAAATGCTAAATCTTGCTTAGCTCTGATATCTGTCCTGAATTATGATTACTTAATGGAGACCAGGCACAGACTGCCTGATGGAACTGAATTATAAAATAAAGTCATATTCTGCAGCTGTCATGTCGAGAAGGAATAAAAAGTCATCTGATTTAAGTTAATGTATGTAAGAATGCATAAAATTGTCCCTATGTTTACTTCCAGTTAGTTTTTCTGAAAAGAGAGAATTTGTACCACTTGTACACTTAGTTTAGGCTTTAGGATACTGAGTTATATTCTGTGTTTCTTCAGGTTGGCTTGCTACTTATTTTTGGGAGTATCTCACTGTGTTGGTTTAATCCATGTACCTTTTGGCAGAAGGAGCTGACCAGCCTTAGCCCTGAGTGACGGTGACATTGCTCCTGGCTTCTGAACTGCTGCCTCCCGGGGACCCTGCTGTCCTTGCCTGTGCACGGCAGCAGCCGGCTCAGTCTGTACTTGTGCATTTAGGTCCTCTGTCACCCCTCCATGCTCTGGCCCTTCATGTCGGTATAGTCGATTTGAACAAACCTGGCCTAACGCTAGTTCTAACAGAAGCAGATGCCAATAGCATCCTGGCTTGTGTCAGAAACAGTGTGGCCAGCAGGACTAGGGAAGTGCTTGCCCACCTGTACTCAGCAGTGGTGAGGCTGTACCTTGAAAACTGTGTTCAGTTTTGGGCCCCTCACTACAAGAAAGACATTGAGGTGCTGGAGTGTGTCCAGAGAAGGGCAATGAAGGGTCTAGAGCACAAGTCAGAAAGCACCTTACAGTTACAATTAGTCTTTTGCATCTCACAGGGATGCTTAGCAACAAGGCAGCACATGTAGGGGATAGCAAATATTCTCTATCTTAAAAAATATTGGTGGGAAATCAAATTGCAAGCTAAAATGGCTTCCAAAGGTGTCCTCAGACAAAACCAAATCTGATGTTGTGCCAGATTACTGAGAGATTACCGTTACCAAATGAACGCCACCAGGATACTAATCAAATTTTCTCTCTAGCTTGAATTCACCCCAGCCCTCACTTACACCTGAATAAACAGTGTCTAAATATGATTGCTGATGATCTGCAATTCCTCTGCACTTTGTATGAAATTGATATCATGTGCTCCAGCAGTAGAAAAAGAGTGGTTTAATTCAATTGCCAGTCTTGCCAATTAATACTAAATCCATGTACAGATGTGGGTTTCATGAGTGGAGATTACTAGCCACTCTCACATTCACATTGCGTTCGTTGTAATGAATAATAGGTGCTGGACAGATTGGTTGCACTTCCACAGTGGGTGTGCTGGGGAAGTGATTCTTTCTCCCCAGCCAGAAGCATTTGGGAAACTTTTGGATTAGAAAATACTCATGTTGAAAAATTTCTAGTTGCTGGGGTACAAATTTCCAGAGTCCCACATTAAAAGGAAGCCTCTTCTTTGAAACTTTGCTGGTAGCTTTGAAATAATCTCTAAAAATATTACTCTCACTTCCACAGCATGGCTTTGCCATTTGCAGTTACTGACCCCAATGGACCCTCACCTTGCCAAAGAATTATTGTTAGTATGTTGCCTAATGGCAAGATATTAGCAGTAAATGGAGTATGCAAACACATCTTCATTCCTGCTGTTGCTTAATCTTTTGTGGTCTAAAGGCAGTAAGGATTCCTACAAATATTGTTCATTTTGTCACATGAAAGCAAACATCTCAGGCTGCCACCTGGTTAAAGTTAGTGCTTGTTGTGTTAGAATTATGTGTGAAGTAAATCTTACTGCAAGTTTAACAACACATGTGTTTTACTCTAAGATATTAACATGCCTTAAAATAAGTCCTTAACCATTATCCCCAAATGCTAAGAAGCACCAAAAGGAAAACAGTTTATGACCCAATAGCAGAGAATAAAATATTCATAGACCTATTTCCTTTGTGTTATTTCAGGCAGCGATCATTTGCTATTATAACAGCCACCCACCCTCACTTTATCAGAAAAGAACAGTTGTGTAGCCTGGTCATCTCACATGCAGAGATCAAATATGTGATTTCCCTGAATAAAGCTATGACTAATACTTCAAGTCACAAGGATTCCTGTGATCAGCTTTGGCCTGGATATCTTGACAGAATAAAAATGAAGTAACGATAATAATATTTTGTGCTGGAGCTCCACATTTTTTAAGAGACTTCTTGATTTAACAGCCTACCTGTTGACTGATAGATTCTGTATTTGCCTTTAAAATGTGATACAAATTTGTTATATCTTTTGTTACGTTTTTTAGCATTTGGGGGGTTTGTGTAAGAATTCATGTGTTGCCAATGTATTTGGAGACAGTGGGGCCAGGGAATCCAAACTAGCATTTGCAGTATGAGCACTCCAAGCCTCAATCAAATGTCATTTCTCTGTTAAGTAGATAGTGGAAGCTAAGCAGCTGTAGTGGAAACTTCGAGTCCTTAATACTTATGCATTAACAGAGCCTATTTTGCTACTTTAACTACAGACCTAAGACCATCTGTGGGCGCATATTAAAACTTCTGTGATGTTTTGGTTGGTTATTTTAACAAAGCAACTTCTTACACTTTTAGCTATAGAGTTGTCAGAGATTTTGCATTGTAGAGTGAACTACAGAGTGTTTGGCCTGAGGTGTAGTGTGTACTGTGATATTGTGCTTTGAGACCTGTGTCCCAGGTGAGCCCTGACAGTCAGCCACTTGGTGTCCTCGTGTCTTTAGTGTCACAGAGTCATAGAATCGTTTTGGTCCACACATCAGAGCCAAGTAAACAGAGAAATATCTTTTATTTCACATCTGGGTTTCTTATAGAGGGACCTAGGACTGGAAACAGGAGTGAACTAACATGTAACTGGGATATCTGGGCTCTGACAGTGTTAGCATAGCAAAACCAAGGGGCAGCTACACTGTTTATATATATATTTACATATAAACATATACATATATAGAAACATGATAGATTAGTGACTGGTACTTCCCAGAATTCCAGTTTCAATTATGTTTTGTTCATTTCTCCCCAGAAGAGGGCCTAAAGAAGAATTTCTGGGGGTGTCATATATAGGGAGAAAATCCTTTTTTACTTTCCTTCCACCTGAGTTTCAATGGTTCTATGATTTGACTGGAGGAGAGAGTTTAGACTGAGAGATGTTTAGAGATTCCACAGTGCATCTAAGTGTCTTCATCTGGACTCGATGATCTGAAGCGTCTTTTTCAACCTAAATGATCCTGTAATTCATGAATGTCTCTGGCATGTATCCAGTAGTGTCTGTATGCATCTATGATGGCAAAGGGAGTGGTTAATAGTTGTCATGTGGAATATTACTGTAGAGAAGTGTTTTCATATGGTGATTTTGGGTCCATTTCAAAAGATTTGTGCCAATATGGCAATATTGTATAAGCCATAGGGCCATATACAGAAAACACCCACAAGATGCTATTCACCTCCCAGGAGAGTAAGTCTTGGCTACAAACACAGCAAATATATGCCATTCATGTACTGTTGTGGCTCATTTCTAAAGCACAGAACCCAAATGGGAGACAGTGAGACAAACCTCCTTGGTCATGTTGTGGATTTTGAGTTCAGCCTCTTGGCTGCAGCCTTTATGGATGCACAATGAAATGCACACAGTTCTTCAGACTACAGAGTGCATTAAACTTGCACTAGAAATGAGGCTTTTGTCATCCCAGAGGAAAGAAGCTTTTCTGAATACTCAATGAATTTAATGCCATCTGTGTTGTGATCAGACAGCTGTAGGCAGAATAAAGGTACAAGCGTAAATGAAAAATAAACAGCACACAGTACAAATGCACTGTGCTGCTGAAATCTCTACAGATGCTTAAGGGAAATGGTTTAGTGATAGCTGGATGAATAGACAAAAATTTTATTTTCATTACAAGAGAGCATAAGGATGCCTCTGCTTACTCTGGTTACTGTGAAAGCAGATACTGTGTGAGCGGGTGGGGGAAGGGAGAGAAGGCAGAAAATTGGCCAAATGTTCATTAATCTATCAAAAATTGTCTTGACAGGCAGGGGAGGATGAATAGCAGAGCTGCACAGTCAGCATTTTCAAACCGAGAGTGCTGTGTGGTACATGGATGGTGGTACTAAACTAGGAGTCTTCTCATTTTGGTACCTTCAGGCAGTTGTAAGGCAGGGAGAGATGGAAATCTAAACCAGGGAGTTTCCAGAGGTTTTGTGCTGTGTGGTTTGGGCAGGGTTTGAATTGACTGAGCTCATAACTATTATATCCCCTATCTGCTCTCCTAATGAAGCTGAACTATTGTTAAACTAAAGGTCTGTACATGCAAGAAGCCAAGAAGAGATATTCCTCTTGAATTAATGCTACCCTGCCAAAAGCTTTGCAAGAGTTTGGCTCTGCAAGCTCTTTAGCAGGTACATATCTCCCACTTTCACATGAGAATGGTTAATGCAACATGGCCAAATGAGAATGAGTGCCCAAAGTTAAGGAGATACACCTCCATAATTTCTAGCAGAATGTCAGCTATACTTTTTTTCTGCCTTCTCTTATCAGTGTGCCACATTACTGCTTTGTAAGAAAATGACAGAAGTCCAAAGAGGAGTTAATTTGTCTTTTTTTTCTTTTTCCTTTTAATCTTTTTTTTTCTTTTTCTTCTTTTTTTTTTCCCCCTTAGGCTTTTACTGTTCTACGTGTGGTATATACTCTGCAAATGATGAAGCTTTTTGCTAGGCTCTTGTATTTTCTTTGAAAAGCATCCTTAAGTGATCACTTCCTTTAACTCTTTCATAATAGAGAAGGGGAAGTAGAGATAAGGGAATGGATTCACCTTATACTGTACAGGCAGATGAAAATAGTGGTCTTGCACTGGATCAGTCCCTGTCAACTGATGTCTGTCTACATACTTCAGGACTTCACAGAAAATTCTTCTGTATAATTCTTGTTCAGAATTTTTAGATTTTATGGCATAAACTTATTGAAGTGAAAGATAGTGTCAGCTCTACATAATTAGTGGCATGGCAGAGGACCTCATGCAATGAACTCAAAGATTTTTTTTAAATTTTCTCACTTCTGTGGTTTTATGTGGTCCTGGGATCTTAAAGATTCTTATCTCTCATCCTCCAGTCATAACTTTATCCAATATTTTCCTGTCTGATATCAGTTTCTCTACACCACACATTAAAATGGAGTTCTTATGCCAACGACTTGAGAATCTGTGGCAATGAAGTAACTTCTAAAGCATAAAAACTCACAATCAGTGAAGTCTAATAGCATCTGTGCTCACAAGATTTTGTTTATCTCTTTAAGATTGCATTAGCATTCTGTTCTACATACTTCAGTGGTTTCCAGTGTGTGAGGACTTTTCTCCTGACAGGCACTGGAAGTACTTTGTCAGAATAAAACAGCATTAAAGAAGAGAGAGAAGAAGCTCTGTCAACTTCACCTATACCTTGTAACAGGCTTCTAAAGCTTCTTGCAGGGCAAGAAATTAAAAACAAACCACTCCACAAACGTAAGGATACGATGATGTCTAAGTATGTCAAACAGCAAAGTGCAGGGAATACAAGTTCTTCAGTAATTTTTTCAAAGCATTTTGAAGAAATCCTGAGGCAGTCTGTCTCTAATGTAATCTCCTTGCTAATACTCTTGCCATTATAGCATCATGCTGAAGACCTGAGCTTGTCACACAGGAGCTCATACAGGGATAGTTAGCTAGGATTTGCAAGACCCCATTTTCTAGCCTCTCTTTTCAATAGGTAGCAAAGATTGAGGGCCTGTTTTCCTGCACATTGTGATCAAACTGAATTACTGTTTTAGCATTGAGTTCAGTGAGGCAAAACAAGGCCCTTACAATTCTAACTGCAGCTGTAATATGTGGAAACTGAATAGTTACAGCTGAGGGCAAAATTAATTCCAGTATTTGGAGAGAGGGTGGGAGTGGTACATTTGCAATTATGAGGAAGAAAAAATATTTTTAATTAGTCAGAGGACATTCAGTGTCTTAATAGGAAAATTTAAGGCTCTTGCATAAATAAACTCTATTTTTTTCAGAAATTTGTATGCAAGACAGAAGTAAATAGGCTAAGCTAACAATCCTGTAGAAATCTTACCATTCTCACTGACAAAGGATTGGTCACGTACAATTATTTGTTCGTGATAAACCACTATTGAAGGCTAAACTGGAAAAATAATGTAGAAGATTATTTCATTGCTGACACTGGACTAATTTTACATCCAAAGCCTGAACATAGATTTTCTGTAAGTGCATCAAGTATCACCAGGTTTAGTAAGGAAGACATAGATAAATTTTGTATTTTAAGCAAACGCTTAGCAGCATTCCATGGCTAATTTCTGCTTTTGTCATACATTTTCAAGCACAAAGTGCAAGAAATACTTCTGAACTCAACTGCACGCATATCAGAAAAGAGATGTGTTTGTTCTATTCATCACGCAATTCTTGTATAAGGGGAAAACTCAAGCCACAGTTTTGTGGAGTTACAAACGTGAAGATTTGAGAAAATTATTCCCAATTTAGTGACTTTTTGCATAGAATTAGTGTTTATTTACTTTTATGAATTTGCATATATTCAAAGTTTCTGCGATCTTGAAATAGCTCCAAGTTATTGCTCCAATTTTCCAACGACAATCTCTACATTTAGGCACTGCTGCTTAATTGAGAATCTTGTGGTGGCACCTCAGTGATTTAAATGATTACACACAGATTGTTAGCACGCTGCAATTGCTTTGAAATTCACTTCCCATAAACGTTTTTGCTAGTAAACAGAGTTCTTGGTCTTGCATCAGTATTCAAAGGGCATCCAATCTCCCTATAGCCAGTGATATAGAAATCTAGCTGAATAGTCACAGAATGATTTAAAAATAGTTATTTAAGCAGGTCATTGTATGATGGAGCACAAAGTAGGATCAGATCAAGAACTGAATGTGCAATCACTCAGAGTACAGAAAGCCTTACTAACAGCAATTAGAAACTCTGTCAGCAGCAAATTGTAAATGTGATTAACATTAAATGGAAACAATTTTATTAAACTGAAGATCTGATTAGCAACTGAACTGCACAATGCAGATTTTCCAGCAGGAGTTAGAATATTACCACAGCCTACAATTTAATGCTGATTCGAGTTACTTCATGATGTGGTATAGAAAGCTTTTTATAAACCAGAGATGTCCATCTTCAAAATAATTCCTAGAGGATTTATTGTTGCTGGCCTGTAGGCTTTGTTGCTAATGACTTACAGAACATTACGAAAGAAGGAACATGGCAGCTCATTCACGCTGATGGGCATCTCTTGCTATAGGAACTTCTAGGGTAGGTATAGCAATAGGTATTGCTGTCTCCCCTTCCACTCTCTGTAGTGATACTACAGAACATTCACAGTTTGTTTCTGGTATCTTTCCTTCCAAATTGCGGTAGCATTAAGGAAATAAGACAGTCTCCGTTTGAAAGCTGTAAGAAATTGTAAGAACATGTGCAAAACTATTCCATAAATTCCTTTCTTGTTTGTTTTTTAAGCTGTGTGGTTTTGTTTCTTCAGAACTACCCAGCTAAGGTGTGATAAACTGAGGGAAACAGAATATCTTATCCGATGCCTAGTACAGTAATTGCTTTTATCTGTTCCGTGTATTAGGCTTCTCCAAAGAACATGACATACAACTCATTATATGCTTGGAAGCAAGACCTTATGTAAGAATCCCCACGGATCTAAAACCACGATGCTCAGTTTTATGGAAGCAGTGAATGTAGGCATGGCTCATGGATGTGGGAAGACCATAGTCTAGCTTATTGAAGGGTCCATGTATAAAACCCAGTAAGACAAGAGACCTCCTTCATTCATAATTTCTATGGATGTTATTCCTCAGCTCTTCTTTCTAGGGCTATATCTTATACAGTTGAAGGAGAGCTCTACAAAGAAGAGGTTTTACCATGAAAGTGATGGATCCAAACTTTTCCGGTAGCACTTTGCCAGTTCTCTGTGGAGTTTAGATAACACAGCACACCAGTCTCTATGTATGTATGCGTGTGTGTGGAAAGAAATCTTGTTCACCATTTTGTACAGGAAGTGAAATTTTCCTGCAATTCATCAACAAAATAAAAGATATGTCCCTTTTGATACTTTAAGGCTTGTTGTCAGTGGTGCAATGATGTAGGCTTCGATATACACTAAACTTTTCTTGTAGGGAATCCAGTTTTTGTTTCATGTCTGGGTGAAAGTAGTTCATTTCTTCAAGAAGAATGAATGGAGTATTGTGCATTTGGTGTGGGGATGCCTAATCCTCGTTTGTGAGTCTTCTGTCATTATAACTGCCTCTTTTGTCAGGGAAACAATGTTCCTTTTTCGCTGCCTTCTAATTCCCTGGCCAGTGCTGCAGTTCATGCAGACTGTCTGCCACTGCTGCGTCATCCCTGCTGCCCCTCCACTCACCAGCATTTTCTATGGGAAAGGAATCTTGTTCTTCATTCAGAAAGCTGGGAATACGGCTCATTAGGATCTTGGCAGCGTGAATGAAGCTTGTCATTTAACTTCAGATTTCATTATGGCCCAACAGAAGATATAATTTGTCAGATAAGGAACAAAATTAGTACACTATATATTTAGTCACTTTTTCCCCCCCCAATTTAAGTATGCTTTTTGGATATGAAGTAGAAGAGTTTAAAGCTCCCATTGAACTGTTTTTGAAAGTGATCCCATTTCTTCTAGACCTCTAACTTTACTGTGCTGCCCTCTTTCTCTATGCTGTCTTTCTGACAGAGTATCTAAAGGTGCATAAGGAAACTAAGTGCAACGGATATGATGCAAGAGTTGATGAAATGGCAAATCCCTTAACAGGGGAAATAACTTATATTTATATATTTCCCTTCAATTCCCAAAGTGTCTCCAGGTGCTTTGGAGACCACATAAAGGATTCCACCCTTCCTGCCAGTTCTGGGATGGAATTCCTTGAGGCTTAGGGAATATGCACAATCCTGTCTAACACTGGAGAAAGGCACAATATGCTCACTTCCCAGTTTATGATCCTGTCTAGTATGTTGACTTCCTTTGATCTGGAATTATTCTATGTTACAGTTTTAGGCCTGTTTCCTCTAACCCTGGCTGTGGTGGGGGACAGGCAGCTGCTGTCCTGCATGAGCCCTACAAACACAACTACACAAGGAAGGGAAACAGGGGAGGTCTTTTTCAGTATTACTTTGGTCTTGAAAGCCTTGGGCATAAATCAGGTAGCCTCTAAACATGATTTTCTACTTCCAGAGAGAGACCCACCTTTGTAAACAATTCAGTTGGACATATGTATGAGCCCTACATAAGCATCAAAAGTAGATTTGGTCTCCACTTCTGTAAGGCAAACATGCAAACAGGAACAATTTAAAAGACTAAGGCATTTTGAGTTTCTCACAATAGGCCATACACTATGTACCTAAAGCTTTTTTTAATCGTTTATTAAAGTCTAGATGTGCCTTGTATTACCCTTGTGGGAAGACCATGAATGATACAACTGCTACGAACAAAAAAGAGGAGTCTGGAAAGTGTATGAAAGAATCTAAAGCCAAGTTCTTTGATGCTGATGTAAATCTGCAGTAATACCCCTAGCACTAGCAGAGCCTGATTTACACTGATGTGATCAGGCAGAATGTGTCTCTTCATTCCCAGAATGAAGGAATGAGAAGACAAAAGAATCCTGACACAATATGCTATGACCATTGCAAAGGCACTGGTATAAGGAAGGACGTACTCACTACTCCTTTTAGCCCTTGTTGGATCCAATACATTGAGTTTGAAAATAATAAAAAGAAAAAACATCAGAACCAAATAAGAACCAAGAAGCATGGTGAAAACTAACAAGATGAAGTGATATTACTGAGAAAGAGGCGAGCAAGCAGGGAGAAAATAGCAGAAAGAGGGGAATCTACAGGAATCAACTAAGCACAATATACCAATGTTTAAGGCTTATGCCAAACAAAGACTACTATTTTCAGTGCACTGCCTGAGTTACAAGTGCCGGCGTTGTGTGAGCACTGCAGCGAGTTCTCTACTGTCAGTGGTAACTTCCATGGAAGGAGAATGGAATAGTTACTTCGGACTGAACAGGTACTTGAACTGAGTGAGAAGAGGAAGCTGAGACGTGCCGTTACCATTAGATTTTTGTTAGTAGATAAATACTAGTACTTTATACAAGTGCCTGTACTTATACCAGAACTTTATACAGAGCTGTTTATTATAACTTAGCAATGGGGAATGACGCCAGAAAGGCTTCAGCCGGGTTTGTGAAAAGCTTGAGTAAATTCTCTAAATTAAAAAATGCACTCAGCCCATAATGTGACTTTGTGATTTTATCATACACCATACTGCCTAGCTATTTTTGGGCAGAACAAAAAATGGTTTCAGGCCATAACTAAGAAATGTATTTATACAAATAACCTGATTTTTTTTTAAGCTCTTTTAAATAATTTCATTGAGTTTTCCTAATACCAAGCAAACCTATGTTCCAGATTTTGCTTTTCTAGTCTAATTTTTAGCTAGTGTACGTTTCTACCACTACTGATGACAGCAGAGATTCCCCATGCTGTGTTGCTATCAGTGAGGTAGGCTAAAAGGACAGGATATAATAGCTGTGCTGCAGGGGTGACTCAGACACGCACCTTTAGATCCTGGAGAGTGCTGCCCTGGGGCTTGCCAGCACAGCTCGTTCAATCCAATGGTTTCTCCTGTGGGAGGAAAGCAATGGAGTGCCTGAAATTTAATGTACCTACTCTAAAGTATTAGATGAAGGATCTTTGCAATTGTTTTGTTAAATTTAAAAGACACTGTGGCTCTCCGGAAGTTCTAAATCTAAATAGGCTTTTGTATTAAAAGCCTATCTAAAGCCTATTATAAAGCCTAGTTTTCACTTTATTGACCATTTTTGAATGTTGTTTGAAACATTGCTAAGCAATTACGTCCTAGATAGAAACCACCCTGTTCTCTGCTTATGTGAACTGCAAAGCTCAGTATGTGTCTTGGTGCTACTGGCTGCAAGGCATTCTCCAGATATGTTTGATGGGGAATTACATGCCCTAGAAAGAAAACAAATAAAGACATCTGCTTTCAACTCCAAAATTTTCTCCCTAGTTATTCCTGTGGTTAAAAATAAAATATTTTAATATATGCAATCCTAACACCTAAAATTATGCAGTCCATTTTTTTGTCATGACCAGGACTACAATAACTCAAGCAATTCATGGGAGAGTAGTGGGAACTTTGCATTATCTCTTCTTTTCCAGATGAGCTGGACCACAGTAAATAGGCTGTATACAGCTCTGAAAAAAAAACAGCTTGTTTCAAAGGGATCCTTTCAGCTGCAGACCATTATGTCATCCACTCTAAAGAGCTGCCCAGCCCAGCAGCTCTGTGAGAGCTGGGCAAGCTCAGGGGGTTTGTCCTGGGGGGTGGCTGAACAGATTCCAGTATTCTGCTGCACTTGGGATACAGGGTGAGTGTTAAATGCACACAGGAACTGGAGATGAGAACCGTGGGATGTGTATTATATTTACAAAAGAATTGTGATTGGGAAGACTTCTGAGTAACACTAGAAAGGTGACAGTGTGCTATGAAAAAAATATTTATAGCTCATCCTTTAAGAATCTAAGAAGATGTTTTTATTCTGCCATTCTTTGTGGAAGTATGACCAAATTCTCCCAGAATGCTGTGTTCCCTTTTCAGGACTCAGAATATGTCTCCTGCCGTCTTTTGTTTGATGACTTACCACCAGAGTGTTAAGCTTGCGTATTATAAGATCTGTGATGAAATGCTACTTCTGTTACTTTTGATATATGGACTTCATCCACTCTGTTCACTGTGGCATGGCCTTAGTATGCATCCATCTGTGCATGATAAGCAAATTCTTTTCTAAATTGCAAAATAATCTGTGATCTATAGAGGCAAAGTTTTTTTTGACCTTGAGGTTTCTCGCCCCTTGCTTGTATCTCCTTGGATAAAATTTGACTTTTTGATTAATATCTTTTATCATCCTCATTTTAATTGGTGAATTCTCTTTCTGTTGTTGCTTGGTACGTCCATAATAATTTCAAGGTTCAAAATACTGGCAAAACTTTTTTTTTCCCCTTTTGGGAAAAAAGCTTAGTTTATGAGAACATACATTTGTAATATCCCTTTACAATAAAGCTTCTCCAAATTGATGTATCTGTGGGTGCAGTGCCCAGATTACCCTGTGAATTTCTAAAGGGAAAGAAAGAGGAAGATTTTTGTACACAGCTTAGGGTGAATCTAAGTAAAAGCTTAATAAACTGAAATTGAATGTCGTTGGTAAATGACTGCATGCTACCATGCTTAAACCCACTTGTGACATCCCCTTTCAAATTATTTACTTTATTTCTACTTGAGATTAATCACTGAATTAATCAATGTTCAGTTATACATTACTCAAGAGGAAAGCAAGAGTACAAATTAACGCTGATCTTAGATGTGGTCAAACAGCATTCTCAATTATTTAGAGGCAGCTGATGAGTTTCAGTGACTTTCATTGCCTATGAGAATAATGTTCTGTGTTACTGGTGATCTAGAATGTCTTCGTGTGTTTACTTTTTTTTTTTAATATATATTTTTTCATGGTCTTAAAACAGGTATTGAACTTTGATGCGTTTAGTGTCACTTTGAGAAAGATGATTGAGGAGTTGTCGGAGCTGCACAGTAATTTTCTGCAAATAGGTTAACTCGCAACCTGCAACAATCCTGTTGTCAGCAGGGATCCTTGGAAGTATAAATTCACCTCTGAACACATGTTTAATGGTTTGAAGAAACAATAGTACCTTGTGGAGTTGCAGGCAGGCCCTGCATAATGGGAATACATGAGTGGCACTGTGAGATGAAGCGAGACAAGTTTGTAGGGACAGAGTCTGTCCCACCCTTGGTTCCCACGGCTCTCCTGATGCCGACCCCGCAGTCAGCGGGGACTGTGTCCCACGGGACGGAGGTCAGAGAAGAGCTGCTGTGGTTCCAGAGGTGGGATGGCGTGGGAGCACAAGGTTGAGGAGGAAAGATGACTGAAGGATCAGGAGTTGATGAAAGGTCTTGTCAGGAGTGGGAATAATATCTCATGTACGGAGGAAGCAAAGGATGAAATGGGATTAAGTTTACTTTTTACTGTCATACTCTAATTACTAGTAGCTGTCATACACTTGTCTAATTAATAAAGGAGCTAAAGGGAAAGAAGGTGATGGTAGTTCTGCCATCCTGATGGAGGTGGAAGGAAGAAAAAGATAACTGATCTCACATATAGGAAATAGTTTGTATCATCTGGAAAGAATCTATTTGTAGCTGTTTAAAAAAATACTTAAATAGGAGCACAGGTGATATGGAAGAGAATACTGTTTTGTAGCAAGCTAGTAGGTGTGGGTAGCTACAAAGAGCTCTTGCAGCTGGGGGAAAAAATAGACGGAAAAACTTGGAAAGGATGTAGAAATCTATTTTCAAAGTCATATGTGCAGGAAGGAAATAGTTGTAGTAATCCATTGAAACATTGTCTGTCCAAATAAATCCAAGTTACATTTCAAATGCAAAGATAACTCTGCAAGTTGATATTATAAAATGGAGTTTTGCCTTTTCTTGGAGCTTTTTTTGTGAGCCTGAAGAACCTGGATCTCGAGTAAAGGAATCTAATTTCCACCTAGAAAGAAACATCAGTTCTAAGAAAACTCTTTGCTAGAAAGTGGAGCTGAGTTTAAGACAGGGCAATGAGCTGTCAAGGAGCTGTGTGTGTTGTGTGCAGCACTGCCATTATTTGGCAATTCATACAAAATAAAATAGCAAAGAGAATCTACAGCTGTGTATGTGCTGTTGGTCTTTAATTGTTAGTAGTTACTTCTGTTCAACAGAGACAAGAAATCTGTTTAAATTATGTCACCTCAATAATAATGTAACAGATTGAAGGTGTTGGGGTTTAGTTTTTGTTTTGTTTTGGTTTTTTTTGGGGGGAAGAAGGTTAAAAGATATGGTTAGCTTTCCAACCCAGGCTGCAGGTGCATCTGTCTTGTTTGCAATCTTGCACAGAGTTAAAAATATTTATTACCGCATGGACAGGGAGCAGGTACACTGGCTCCTCTGTGCTGTGTGGCCTTGAAGCCAGAGTAGCAAAAATTTACAGATCCTGTATAGCTGCTGGTTAGGGACACAATATGCTTGCTTACTGGCATGCAGGTTACAATCTAATGAGAGGACAGGGGATCAAGCAGTCCAGCCTCTGGCATTGAGCAGTGTTCGCTTTTCATTGTGAAACAAGCAGCCAGGCAACTTCACAACTCTTGTGCTTTCTGGCAGTGACGTGGTCACTTGGATTTTTTTACAGCTACAGCTCCTTCTGTTTCTTATCCCATGGTCTGGCACCACGGTAACTAAACCTTCAAAAACAGCATGTTGCAGCAGAAACATGCTCTAACATATGCCATAGAAGATAACAAATGGTGCACAGTCTGTGTAACAGCATAGAGGAAATGACCAGAAAGATAGCAAACATCTAGAAAGCTGTTTCTGGGTCTCCCCTTAATAAACAGAGGCAGTCCTGTTTCACGAGAAATCAGAGGGAATATGGAGGGAAAGAAGAGTAGCAGGGTGCTGTTCTACTTAGTATAACCCTCAACCAGAATGCCTTAACATATCTCATAATGTCCTTTGTACTGCCTCTCTTTCTCTGGGATAGAAGCAAGCGGCTTACTACCACTCCATTTCCTTTATATAAAAGGTAGACACATATTGTGAGAAAGATATCTTGCTGACCTGAGTAATCAGCATTTTCACAGGAGAAAAGTTTACCTTTACCATGTCTATTGCTGTCTAAGGCTTGCCAAAGGCTACTATAGCACCAAAGATATGTTTAAATACCACTTGTCTGCTTCTCCAACTGGGTACAAGTTGCCTGTGGGCAATTCCTCTAAACTCACAGGAAGCTCCAGCTGTGGATTGTGCTGCCATGTTCTTGTTGTGTAGTCTGAGGCTATATGGAGTGCTCCCAGAAAGTATTCATGGAGGCTCAGCGAGGCACCAAGGTATCTCTTGCCATGGGGAGCCTCGTGCACTTCCCAACTTGAGCAGCATGGTCAGGGTGAGGAGTTGTGCTGGTGCTCACAGAAATACATCTCCTAAGGATGAGAAAAGCAGAGGGATTCCACCTTTCTCCTCAAGTAGCATGCTTCCTCAAGAATCTTTCACCCATTTCTTTTAGTGCTGATCTCACACTTCTGTTGTGAGCTTTAGTAATCTTCTGGAGGTTTAGCTGCTAGCAGCACTCTGTTTTTTTCACTTAAAAGGAGAAACCTGTGTTACAAATAAATGGCTGAAAGAAGACCTAAAAGGTGACACCTGAGTCTTTTTGGTGGGATTCTGATACACAGTGTCCTGATGAAGTGCTGGAGCTGTATCTTTTTGTACTATCCTATTTCTCAGATGCTAATTTTATCTAATTCAAATGAAAAGAGACGGTGTGATAATTTCTAATTGTTCTAATTGTTACCTGTGAAGCCTATTTGCATTATCCCGGAAACCCAAATAGGGCAGCTTTAATTAATAGATCCTGTTAGTTTTCAATGAAACATTTGTATTTCCAAGTTTGCTTTCACATACCTGCTGAAAAAGCAGAATAAATTGTCAGTTACAGTCCTGGCAGGGTTGTTATCACCCATCCAGTTTTTGCTATGTAATTGAGAATTCAAAGCATGTCTTGCTGGAGAGAGTTTTTGGAGTTGCTGAGATTTCGTAAGTGCTTCAGATAACCACAGCTAAAAGCATCTAGCGTCCTTGTACTGAAGCAAAGACAAGCAGATTTTTTTTTCCTTTATTTTCAGGTCAGTGGTTCCAGAATAATACTGTATGGTTGAGCACACAGCCTGATTTCCAGAAGGATGATATTGCAGCTTCAATTTTAACACTAGGGCACTATAAATGCTAGCCTCAATGTAGGGCTGTTTTTACCAAATTAAAATAGTGCAACAGCAGCCTGTTAATACAGCAGTGTGATTGTTAATAAGTAATTCAGCCCCTCCTACTTTTAACAAAAAACTGGTCAGTGCTTCTTAAAAAAAGGAGAAAATCTTTGAATCTATGCAATATTTCATTTCTGCATCCATTTTCTACCTACAGGGTGGGGAGAAGTAAATGATACCAGGTGAATAGACTCTTCCTGTCTTCCTGATCCATGCCAGCTGTCTCCTGCTCTACAACATTACTCCCTTCTGACAGACTAATCCTGTAAAACACTGACTGTGGTGGAACTTGGTTTGGTCAGCGTCTGAAAATCTGCTACAATCTTGTTAGTCTTAATTTAGGAAATTAATAAGAGTCTTTGGAGTAAGTCTTTGTTATTAAATTGGTGAAAATACATTTTTTTCCTTGTGATTTTTAAACTGAGACTTGCAGCATTGAAAGTTGACTGCTTCCTTTGAAAGTTTCAATATGCTGTTAGGAGTACTAAAATTAAATTCTGGTATGGAGAGGAAAGTAATAATTTTGTAATATCTATCCTGAATTTTCCTTTTCATCCTCTATTCTTGCACCATAACATAATAACATCAGGGGGGTGTTGCATTACCAGCTGCAGTTGCGTGTTTTAGCCTGTCTCTTTGAGTACTTCTAGAGAGTTGAGTCTGAAACCTCTATAACTTTACCACTTTCAGAGATGTTTCTTATGGAGCTGTATGTTACAAAGTGTCTGGAGACTCTTGATGATAATCCCCAAAGAATGTGTCTTGTGCAATTTCTAAAATAATAATTCTAAATATACTGAGTTCTTCCATTCTGGCTATCAAATTTGAAAAAAACAGAAAGCCTGAATCTTTCCATGCTGTAGCAAGAATAAGACCTGGCAGAAGCTGCTACAGGTAGAAACAAATTTTGGATCCCAATCTGCTGTACAGAGCCCTTTCTTCAGGGAAGGCACAAGGCATAGTGGTAAGAAAACACAATTCCCACTAATTTAGTTTAAAAGACTTTTTTTTTTTTTTTTCATTTTTCTTCACCATAACTAGTTAATTCACATTATATGAGACCCACTCCATTACCCTCAAGAACAACTAATAATTGAATCTATAATAACATCTGACCTAAGCCCACACTTTACTATATAGTACCATCTCTGAATACCAGATGGAGCTCTCAACCATTTTTGCTTCATAAGCATTTGGGGATGGCAACAATCCTAAAGCAAAAGATGTTCTGTGGGAATAGGCTTGAAATAACTGGAATAAATACATTATTTTGGTATATGCCTCGCATGCAGAATCTGTAAGTTGATTCATTACTATAGTAAAAAGATATGCTGTAGTTTCCTAGAATGGTAGGACACTGAGAATAGAAACAAAATGTGTCTGCAGGAGTTTCACCAATTTGTCCATTTTTATTCTACTTTCTTATGATTTTTTCATACTCTTAACTAATCTGAAAAATATCGACAGGCTGACATTTAATTAAAAAGTATGTAGCATTGCCCTTATTCCTTTACATGGGGAAATTGGATGCTGATTTCACACTGATTTAACATTGCTCTTCTGGTCTGCTCTTGTAACTGACATTTCTGCCTATCCTCTGGGTATCCAAACCCAGTGTCTGAACTAATCAAGAATGGCTGAATATTGAATGGTTTGGGTGTTCTGGAACAAAGTAGGCATATTTCAACTTGGAAATAAATGAATAGAGAATGTATTAATAGCATCATATGCAGTTATAGGTCCACACATACTGATTTATAGAAGAGAAAATAAAATGCCTGGTTTGGTAGAGCAACTTTTCATCTCATTTTTCAAATTCTCAGGATAGGCAGCATACTGATATTGTTGCCGACAGTCACCAGTAGCCTTGTGGAGCAGTGCAGCTTCATATAAGGTGGAATACCAAAGCGAATTTTGTGTGTCTGGGTAAGAGATTTTTCTGATGGGGGTATTCCATTGCATACTTTGTAAATCTGTCTGTGTTTGAAATGGAGAGGAGACATTACACAGACATGTAGCTCCCGTTTTAGAGCTGGAAAAATTAATGCAGATTATATTTTATATACATAATGTGTGGGTGACATAGTTATGGGGGGGCTTGGGAGCAGGGCAGGTTGTTGGGGTTTTTTTATTTTTAAGGAACAATTGGTGTAACTTCCACCTCTGCACCTGAGTGATTTTTAAACTGATCTTTTTTCCCTCTTGCTTGTCATGAAACACACTAATAAATAATGGACTGTCCATAACATTTGCTCAAAACACAGTCCCATAATAATCATCCACAACAGAAAAACTTCCATGCTCTTATCTTATTGATTCAACTCATCTTCCAACTGTGAACTTGGCTTTCCCATGCAATTTGCTGGAGGTCAGCTTTGTGGGCTCTCTGAGTAAAAGGCACTTCATCTCATGTTGTCAGTGGTAGTACCGTGCAGTGGAATTACTTGCTCTGTTGTAGAGCAATTCAGTAAACGAAGTAGAAAGTGAAACTTGGATATTCTGACTGCCACTGTTTTATTCTACCTATCAGCTGTCCCCTCATGTAGCTTGCTTATTTTCAAGTACTCCTTGTTGGGTGTGCTCAGTTCTTGTCTTCTGCGAGCCTGTAAGCAGACCTGATGCATGCTTAAGAGAACTTTCCTTAAGAAGGAATAAAGCATAGTGGTGCAAAGTAGGAGTTGGAGTGAGTGATAGTTGAAAGCAATAATATTGCTTCACTCTCACAAAAAGCCCTAACCTTGTGCAAGATGAAATTTAGCCCCAAGTTTCCATAGTCTCTTTAGCTTAAATGCCAAAAAAGTGCCTTTAGTGCCCATCTGTTTCTCTTCTAGCACTGCTGGGCACTTTCACAAGTTCTGTAGAGCTGTTCACCTTAAAACAAATTTATTCTAAGTGTGATTTCTGCTTCACACTCACTATTAGCTAGTACATAGCTCTGAGCACTGACCCTACATTTGGTTGTTGTAGCTTCTGAGTGTCACCGTGCTGAGTTGAGAGATGCCCTTGTTGGTGTTATTGGAAACCCTCTCCTTTCACTCTGAACAGTCTATCGCCCAGTGGATTTCTTCTTAAAACTTCAGCTGCAGCTGGTGGAGGAAGCAATATTGACCCAGAATAATCCTTGAATAGAAATGTGATGTCAGTATTAGAAAGGTTTTGGTTGTTTTCAATTTTGTTAAAGATATATATAAATATCAACAAACAGAGGAAGGCTGGAGGGTGGATGATAAGGGGTTTTGATTATTATTTGATCACTGTAAGAAAAAAGTGGAAAATACTTATGTTGCAGTAACAGCAAACCTGCAAGACTTTGGCAACTTGCTAAGTGTATCTGTTGGAACACTTACACTTCAGCCACTCGGTGCCAGTATTTCTCAGCTTAGCTGGGAAACACTGCTTCATTCTAGAGCCCAGACAGCTCCACATCCTTTTGGCTCTTCAGTCTGCTGTCAAAAGGACACAGTCATATGCCAATGATCATTTCAGTCTTATTTGTGGCTTGGAAATTGTCCTAAACTGTAGTGCGTTCATTTAAAAAAAAAACAACAACAAAAAAAAAGTCCAATGCTGTCTCTATAGTATTAGTAATGCTAAACTAATGACAGATGGCAACATGGTCAAATTTGCAGGGTGGTAAGTCCTTTTATTAGGCTGACATAAACAAAGTGAGCTTAAGGCACACAGCACCTCATCTGAAGACAAGCATGTAGACTTGAAAATGAGCTTCATAGGTGAGTTTAAGAGAAGAATATCACCTCTCTGTGCAAACTTTACTTCAAAAAGTATAGTCCAATATAACTATGAGATCCAAAAGGGACAGATGGTTCAGTTGTATTAATTTAATGTTTCTATTTCTGGCAGCATCTGTGGCAGGATGTGGGGTGAGGGGTATGCATTTTGGTTTTTTTAATCTGAATGGACCTACTGAGAGGTGTGATAATTTGATGGCTTTTTGGTTGTCGGGTATGTAGAGATAAATTCTTCTAGACTGTTCTTAGTTTCATCTTTCTACGAAGCATTGTCATCTTCATTCTGAGTTTTTTGGGCTCTGGTAAGTCCTTTCAGAGCCCTAAATTCTTTTTCTTCCCACGCTTGCCTGCTTCTCCTAGGCAGTGAGATAGACACTGATAAAAAAAAAGACATGTGGTAAGGTTATATTCCTGCTCCCTACGGTGCCTTTGCATCTTGTGTATGACTTAGCTTGATTACAGCCACCTGAAATCTCAAAGACAAAAACTGGTTCCCCTGGATGACAGACACTTTCTGTTTTCCATGTGAACTGAAGTCTCTGCTAAGCTCTGAGGCAAGTAGATTTTCAGATTATATAAGCAAATGATGAAAATAATTACAGACAGATTTTCTTCTGTGCTTGTCTAGAAGGATAATGAAATGAAGAAGGATAATTTTTTGTCCCATAGATGTTGAAAGCACTTTGCTGCGTCCGTTCCTTTTGGACACAGCATATGCCATCTTGTGGACAAGTCACATTATGTCTGAATCCTTGAGACAAATATTTAAAGATCATGACAATTTGTTGTGCAATATGTAAAATAGTACATATTTTTAGCTCAGTGCAAACAATCCCTCTTCTTGGACACTGATTTTGTAATTGAAGTTACTTGAGTTTGACTTGGTACCCTTACTTTTGAGGAAGCTGAATTAATTTTGCTAGGATACGAATCTCTTGTTACCATTTGTAAAACTATCAAACATAAAATTCTTTGCAGTTTTCTTCTTAGTTAAGTTTAAATCAATGACCTAGAACTGTTCATGTGGGAACAAAGCAGAAATAATTAGGAAAAACATCTGTCAAAGCAGCATAATTGCTACATGCCAATAATAAAAAAAAGAAAATAATTTTAGAAATTTCCTTGCTTCAAGAATGAAAGCAAAAATATTCTTCTTATTAAATAGACAAGCAACTTGTACAAAAAAATCTTTATCTGAAATTAGTATATCTGTATTCTTTGTTGACCCATATTAGTTTATTTGATTATTTCTTGGTAGAAAGCAAGTGACAACTCTTAAGACAATCTTTAGTGACTGAAAAGTCCTTTCCAAAAGCAATAAGGACTTTTTTTACCGGGGAGGCTCTAAAACCCCCAAACTTTTGTCAAAATATTATGCTTGCTGAATGAGATCATTTCCCTTTTCATGCAGAGATCAGAGTTCAACAGATCTTGTCTTGCAAAAGTCCTTTAGAGATATCCCACCGCCTGCTTCTTCTAAAATTTAAAATAAGGCAAGTTTATGGTAAATGTTTCCAAAAGCAAATATGTAACAAGATGGTTACAAGGTGAAGTTTTTGCTGTTAAATTACGATTCTAATAGGAAAAAGCCTCAAATCTGTTGGTCTAACTTAAAATTGAATTTGAGCCCAATCAGAAGCAATTTTATGTATTAAAAAAGGCTGTAATTTAAATTTTATTTCATTAATAAAAATTGCTGGACAAATAAAGTAGTGTCAACCACATGCTAAAGAAACTGTAATGTTCATTGTGCTGACAGCTGTCTCTATCCTGCAGGTAGGCAGAGCCATTTCTAGCTTTAGAGCAGATATTCTTGTTAATTGGTCATGAAGAGATACTGGAAAGGTGGCTGATTTCTAAGCTTTCACACTATTCTATTCACGTACAAGAGAATTATAGTGCTGCAGAGGTGTCAGCAGCTTCTGGTAATAGATTTGTCACCCAATATTGCCAGGTACCACTGAAGTACTGAAAGCTATCAAGCAAGTGGCAAAGCAGCAGGACCAGATGGTTCTACTGTTGAGATATACAAATGTGGGGAACGTACCTGGTAGGAAAACTCATGACTTACTAAACAAACACCCAGGAACAAAAGCGAGTGTTGCAAGTATTTGAAGATACTAACATTGCCCATCCATAGGACAATAAATGAGGTCATGCACCTTGTGATAATCATAAGCATCTATGTTTGCTGACCAAGTTATTTATGAGCTGGGCTAAACTGAGCCATGAATTTGTGCAGAAGCAGTTTATTTTTAGTTACTGTGGATTCTGTTCTGGTTGTGGCACATATCGCATGATTTTTTTGCAGGGCAAATTCAGGAGGAGCTGCACAGACAATCAGAACTTGCAGAATCTATATGCGTACTGCTGATCAGCCAGCTCTCAAAATCCGCAAGTGCTTTCAACCATCACATGAGGGTTTCTAGTTCACTTATTTTTATTACTAGTGTTTGTCTGTGAGGATATTCAGTTGTTTACTGATTGCCTTGCTTGTCGCTAAGGATTAGTCTGAAAAGACAGAGGATTCATTTCAACTGAGGAGTGTCCTGAACATTTGGCGTCCACATGTAACAAGCCATTCAAGGCTGCCAGCAAATTTGGTGAAGTGCTTTCTTCATGTGTAGAAATGGATGATGCAATTGCATCTCACCATAATTAGTCATCGTTTTGGTAAATGGGTATTAATCCTCACGTTGCTATCGCTGTTTTAGCTCTGTAGCTCTGACACTTGTGCCTGCAGACAAGCAGTACCAAGTGATAAGATATCCTAAGTTCAAATGTTTGTAGCATGAAGTGAGAGGAGAGTAAGAAAACAAGTACACCTTGGCCTCCAGCTTGGCACATAATGTGTGTGGGTGATGCTGGGAACAGTATTTCAGGAAAGTGGGTATTGAGGCCTTAAGGAAAGCCTCATTGGAAAATTATGAGTTTTAGCATTAAAGTCTTAATCTCTATATATATTTTGTATTTCTTGCCTATCTCCCAACTAGGTTGTAATAATGCTGGTGTCCAGATGACAGCTGTGTGAAAGATTACTATGTCCTAATTATGCAGAAGAGACTACTGTATCATTCCGTATTTGCTTCAGATCCACAGAGTTGGATCAAAGCAGTCAATTAAAATAAGTCTGGCTGATGCCTTAAGTAAAACAACAGAAAGCTTAAATGTAACATTTACATCAGTGGTTTCAGTGGTCAGATACAACATGAGCCAGCAAAGATGGTTTACAGCCAAGACTATACCACAGCTTGGCCAAACAGCAGGTCAGGCATTATTCTGGAGGAAGGGCGAGAAGATGTTTTTTGCACTGCTTTGTTCAGCAATGGCATCACAGCAGTTGAAATTGCACTTCAGTTCTGTCTGTAGAAAACATAATCAGGCAGCTTTATTTTTTAAAGCATATCCTTCCTGTACCCTGTCAAGGGAGTGGAAGATTAATTTGAAGCGTAAATGGTTGGAGAATCATAATTTTCCTCTCCATTTTCTGATGGCATTATTAGAGAATCCATCAAAAAATGGATGACTTAAACAGGACAGATCTGCCATTTTTAAATATGAAGCTTTTGTATCATAACCATTTCTTTTTGGTTGTTTATACTAGGAGAAGCATTACTGGCAGTGAATGATTATTCTCCTTGTAATTCTTTACATGAAGTGCCAAGGGTTCTGGGAAAAATAAATCTATCATTACCTCTTTTGACACCACACTGCTGTGTCGCTCTCTAGGGGAGATGATATGATTTACATACTCAAATGTTTTGCTGTAGTGTGAAAAAGTGTTTTACAATCTGGCAGCTGTTATTAGCTGTTATGATGATCAAATAACACTATGGGAGTTGGTAATTAAGAAGGAAGCAATACCAAAAGAAGGACATTAATACTTAGGTTTGGATTAATTTAGCAATTCTGTCAACCAGGTGCAATCTGGGGGGGATCATTTGTAGTTTCAGACTTGATATTCTACTTCTGTTTCACGTAACAAATCCATTAATATTCCAATCTTCCACAAGCATATTACCCCACATATTACCAACTCGCAGATGAAAGAAATAAGTCTTTTTTTCCTTAATGGTCATAACTTTTGGAGTGTTCACCCTTTTCAACCCATCGGTTTCCAGCACCCAGAGGGTTGGATCACCGGGGGAAGTGTAAAAGGCACTAGAAGAAAAGGGGAACAGAGAAAGAAAATGGTTTTATGTAAGGCAGCATGTATCTGAGAGGGGCCTTGAAGTCATTATTTATCATGAGGGTTTGTCTTGGGTTTTCCCCCCTTACCAGTTCCATATTGGTGTAGAGCAATAATTTTATTTTGATATATGAACCTAAGCAATGATGCTGTCGGTCAAGGGGTATTTATCTTCACAAAGCGGTTTCTGAAAGGGAGGATGTATTGGTGTATTTGTGGGTGCCGTGTTCTCTTTTTTTTGTTTGTGGGTTTGTTTTTTTCTTTCCCCTTCCCCCTCTGTCACACAGAGAATTTATTCAGGAATAAGTTGAAGTTATTAACTCTCAAATCAACATTGCAAAGCCCACTATCACAGCTTTTTTTTTTTAAAAGCCAAGTGTTTGGAAATGAGCGTTCAAGATAACTCACTTCCTGGCAGCCTTGAAACCTAGGCTCTGCTCTTATTTCACACAAGCAAACTGCACTTTCAAATGAATTTGGCACATACATCAGACTCTTTGGTAACTGTCCATGTTGGTATAGTTGTTTTTACTGACCAGGGCTAGTGCTTACCCACGCAGAAACAATACAACAGTGTTATCTAGGCCTGTCTGTGCAAGCTGTTAATTATTGCATTGTTAGCTCTGAAGAACGTTGTGATTAGTATTTCTGTAGTAGTACATGAGAGGAAGTATACGATGGTTGTACCTAGTTTTGATTATTGCAGACATTTTTATGTGCACTCACTGTTAAAAGTAGCTTAGAGAATAAAACTGAAGCTGTCTGCACATTACAATCAGAAAGTGCTGAAGTTACTATAGAGTGGGTTTGGAAGCTGATGAAACCCTAAACCCTCAGCTCACCAAAGCTTCGAGGCTCAAGTGGTTCCTTTAGCTATTGGTCCTCTGCCCAACAGGCTTGGAGAGGACCATGTAGAAGTTGAAATTAATTTCTCCTGCACTAAAGTTAATTGAGTTAACTTAGAGTAGACATAAATATTATGTGGTAACATTATTCCTTCAAAATGTCTCTCTTGCCTATCCTTCATTATCTTGACGCATGAAGCAAGTGGCAGATTTTTTTATTTTATTTGTTAGTATTCACCAAATCAACTAATATGCTGTCCCAGTCTTTGTTTTATCAAAGCTCTAAGCCCTGGATCAAACCTAAATGAGAATATATTTAAAACCAAAAGTCAATGACACTATCTTTCTTCTTCCTGATCAAAAAACACCCGGAGTGCCAACCATTTAAAGCACTGTATAAAACTCCATAGAATTAGTTAAGGGGACTCTGTGTTCTACCGTGAGTATTTTGCATTCAGAACCTCAGCCAGAATAGTTCTGATTACTCTACTTGCTAACAAGGGTGCTGTTGGTGCTTTAGTAGGGATATGCAAAATTCCTTTTTTCATGCTCCCATCTACTATTGAAGAGCTGCTTAGGTAACTGCATCTCATCTGGGCAAACTGTGTGCTTGGCTCACGACAGGTAAATATTATCAGTGCTTTGAGGACATCTCAGCAACGTGAACATGCACTTTACACTGGAGTGTGGGGTGTGTGTCATGTTTTCAGCTTTGAGGCTTGGAGTGTGAACCTCAAAACTCGTCACAGGGTAACTTGGCTAGTCGGAGAGAGAGAAAACGCTGTTAGCTGGAGAGGCAGCAGAACATCTTCATTTGTACCTTGGACCTGTAGAAGAGAATATTGATTTACGCTTGTGGCACTAGTAGTATGTGTATTCTATTACTGTTTAAAATGCAGGTCAATTTTAAAGAAGGAAAGTTTGACCAAAGTCACTAGATATCAAATGACATAACAGCAATTTGTATTGCTGTTTTGTGGTGTAGTGTATGTGGGGGGGGGGTTGCTGGTGTGTGTTTTTTGTTCTTTTTGTTTGTTTGTTTGTTTTTTTAACTGATGTATAGTAACATTACAATGATATTGTAAATGTAAATAATCTGTTGTTCATCAGTATTGATCCCATCTGGAAGTTCATGCCCTTGGGACTTTGAAGTAGGTTTTCTTCAAACAATTGATGTTTGCAGCAGGGAATTATGCAGAAATGATAATTTTGGATTTTTGGTCTGGTTTGGTTTTGTTCATTACTTTAAACATAAATCTTCCAAATATTTGGAATTGTTACGCTTCTGGATGGCACTGCTGTTTGTGTTCTTTTTTTGCTTTTTTCTTTTTTTTCTCAACCCCATCAAGCTTACCTGTTTCTCTTTTAAAATATTTACATTGTGGAAGCAAACCTACCAGTGGCTTAAATTTTAGCTGTTACTGTAGGTCAGAAAACTGACTGGCAATTGCAATACCAAAATGACTGGCTGTATTTTCCTTGTACTAACTGTTCAAATTCTGTTGGAGTTCTTGTTCTGTCGCTTTGCAACTTGAATCACCCATTGCAACAGTGGGGGGAAAAAACCCAAACATTCTTTCAGAGTATTTGACTTAATGTATCTATCTTGCTTTCTCTGCCTATCTGTGCATATACATTGATTACTGGTCTGAAACTGCATTCTAGCACAACTCTCCTTAAGTATCTAGTGTTACTGAAGTGATCAAAACTCATAGAAATTCTTTTCTAGCCTTGGCAAATCAATATATGCAAAATGACTGGGGGGAAAAACATGTATGTGTGCAAATCCTACTATTTCCAGGCCAGAGAAAAATAAGTTGACGTTAAGGTTTACTTATTGAGGGCATATTACAGTAAGTAAAATATGGCTAATAGGCTTTTAAATGTACATCAGCTTCTAAACTTCATTTCGTTTCTTTGGTGGAAACGTAACTGTGGTAAAAGCAAAAGCTAGTAAATCTAGCATGCATTCGTTTTTGGGGCTAAACTGACATCTGCTGGTGTTGCATAATACAATACATGCAATTAGTGTGATGACAAAATACGCACAGTATTCCGTGTACGTTTCCATTTGGGTGACGCTGTTAGCAGCCCTGTCGATGACTCAGTAGGGTGGAGACAAGCGTAACAGCCAAACAGCTGGTGGGGCTGCCTGGCACATCATGCCACCGGACAGGGTATGGAGCACACTGCATTTGGAATCACTTCAACCTTCTGAAATTGCCATCTGGCTTTTTCTTCTTGTATTACAATTTAAAAAAAAACAAAACAAATTATAATCTTCAGAACAAAAATATTCTAATAGGTACATAGCTCATGGGGGGTGTAGATAATAAAGATTTATCTTAATTTCTAGCATGCAGTGGGCTGGTGCTGCCCATGTGCCCACCTGTCACTTGGTCTACGGCAGGAAGACAACTCCTGTGGTCACTCTGGGGATGCTGTGCGGGGTTTGCCCAGCCCAGGCAGGCCAGTGGGCTGCAGCTCGTGGGTGCTGCGGTGGCCTGGGCAGCCACAGAATGGCTAAAGCTGATGCTGCCAGTGCCAGCCAGCAAAGGACTGGAAAGGGAGGAACTGGTGAATGGCGAGATAGGTGGGAAGGAGGAGGGGTAGTGAGAGGAAATGTGCTCATGCACTGGTAAATGGATGCTGACTGCCTGCTGTATTTGGACATTCGGTGGAACAGTAGGAGGGCAAAAGGGAACAATGTTATTGGGGTACCCAAGGAGGAGTAAAAGCTGTATTGGAAGCCAGCCTCTGAGTAGATGTAAGCAAAAAACATGGGAGAGCGTGGCACTTGGAGTAAGAAGGTTTTCAGCTGAAGGTCATGCCTTATTTCACCCTGGGAGATGTGTTCAGTCGTGGCTTCTCTCTCTTGTGTTTTCTAAGCTGCTCATAGCCATGTGGGGAAGGGGATTTAGTTACAAAGAGAACAATTATTCCAATTTTAGTTAAGCCAGGGCACCAAAGCCAAAATTACTCATATTCTGCTACTGAGAAAAAGATCATAATACATAATATGATTTATTGATAATGATGAAAATGTATTCACCTCCAAGTCTAGTTCTGTTCTCAGGTACAAAAGATTTCTTTGTAGGAACGACTGAATGCTGATGAATCAACCCATCCACCCCAAATCAGGGGACTGAGAGTATTCACACTGCCAGAGCCCTCTATTCCAACACCTGATGCAAACCCTGAGAAGCCGTACCTGTGGGTGATTCAGTAGATTACTGTGACTGTAGAGCTCTGTGTTGGGTTTATTGTCACCAGGAGTAAGAGCCCCTTCTGTCCTGTGAAACATGAATCCTGGTTCTGGAATGGGTTTGAATTGAAGCTTTATACATGTTACTTAGGGTGAGATCCAAGAAAGGATTTAAACACAAAAATAGAACTTTAACGGATTTTTAGATTCTTTCAGCCAAAAGGCCTAACGCACAATCCCTGCTGAGCCCTCAGGGGTTATTGACTCCCTTCAGTCTAAAGGAGATTAAAGCACTTAAGTACTAGGTCTTGCTAACTGGTTCGCCTAAACTACAGTGGGTGAAGCAGTCCCCGTTGAATCCCTGTCAGGGATCTGGCCGGTAATTCTTTTTTTGTTCTTATCTTTGAGCAGTTGCATTGCATTTTCCAAAGACTGAATGCAATTTAATTGCCTGTAAAGGCACTAGTTAAAATCGCTGTATCTGTTGAAGGTTTCTTTGATCATTTTATGTCTCCTCATGTGCGGTGTTTGAAGTAATTGATGTTGGTAACGTCAAGGGTATTGTAGAACTGAGGGTGTTTTCCTCTTGCGCTTCCTGAAGTGTGGCTACGCTGATTACCGGAAAGTTTCAGGTCGCTTGTTTTAATTTGTCAATCTATGAGTAAGCCTCTTGGCCGGAGCCGCGCAGCCCCCTGGCAGCGCGGGCCGCCCGTGGGGCGGGCAGGGGGCTCCCGGCGCTGTGCGCCAGGCACTTTGCACTTCCACGGACTTTCTTTTCCCTCCCCCTTCCCTTTTTCTGCCCCCGGCTCGGCCGCGCCGCACGCGGGGGAAGGGGCGGAGGAAGGCGAGGGTGGGGATGGGACAAGCCCTGCGGGACAGTGGCTGCACCCGAGCGGAGAGGAGAGCCGCCGGGCACCCGCTGCGGAGCGGTAAGGGCCGCGGGGCCGCGCCGGCCTCTGTCGCGCCGCCCGGAGCCTGGGCTGCGGCCGGACGGGACCCGCGGCCGGCGGGGCGGGGGCGGGAGGGTTGCTCCACTGCCGGGGCCGCTTGCGGGGGGACCGAGCTCTGCCCTGCCCGGCTCCTGGCGAGGCCGGTGAGCCCCCTCCCGCGGCGCCCAGGCAGGGCCGGAGCCCCGCGGGCCGGTCCCGCCGCGCAGGAGCCCCCGAGGCGCTGGGGGAAGCTGGGGCTTGGCGGGACGGCCGGGAGCCGGGCCGGGAGCGGCCGTGGGAGGCGGCCCTTGCCCGCGGGGGTGTGGGCGAGGCCGGAGCCGGATCGGAGCCGTGGGAGAAACGAAACCCAACTGCTGCAGGCACGGCCGGGGTCGGGCGGAGCGTCCCCTCCCTCGGGGAACGGGCTGGAGACGGCGCAGCGGCCGTTCATTGCCCGGGCCCGGGGAGGGCGTTTGCTGGCCTAGCCAGCACCGAGTGGAAGCCGCTCACAGGATTATTCCGAGGTCGTTGGTTACTTGGTAAAAGTAGCATATGAAACGTCTGTAACCTCTGCTGCTAGGGAGAACACGCTGCGTAGTAGTACCACTTCTGTTTTGCCAGTATAAAGTTCAGCTTGACCCAAATGGCATTCGTTGTCTGACTAAAATAATAATATATCTTAAGTCTTTTTTTTGTAATTATTACTGAATTTTATTCTCTCACGAGCACCTGGGAAATTTATTCAACTTGAAAATACAATTTTTTCAGCAGGTTGGTAAACTAGGAAGTTACTGTCTGGAGTTCAGACAACCAAGATAACAGCCCAAGCAAGTGCTGTGTTATGGCTTGCTGTGGCGCACTGCAAAAATCCCGAGTGCTCCGAGAAACCTGTATATCCTGCCTGATTGTTTAAAAAAAAGATTAGCCTTCAATCTGTTGCTGCTGATGAGCAGCTGTCTTAAACTCTGCTATGCAGGGAGCCCCTGTAATTACCTGTGGTGTTGGCGAGCAACTTGGGATTTCTAGTGAAGGGGACTGAGTAGGAAGTGTTTAATTTAAGGCATTAAATCGTGTCAAAATTTAGCAAGAGATAAAGAGTAAGGAAAGGGCAACAACGTATTTCCTTGGCTAAGCTGGGTTAGGAAAGCTGTATCTGTAAGCAATTCTTTTCAGTTTTGGTTTGGGTTTTTTTTCAACACGAAGCAGAGAGGTGGGTTTTTACCTTCTCTTTCTCTTGTCCCCTGGCTGAGTTTCAAGTAGTGCCCAGGATTGAGAGACACATGTTTGCACTGGCTGTATGAAGTAATAGTTCAAATGTCTCATCAAAGTTGACATTTAAAGCAGAAGGGACGTAAGCAACATTCAGTTGAAAAACTGAAGTTGTGGTTACCTCCACAAAACTCAGTATTTTGAAGAGATTGTTTTGTAGTTCTGATGTCATCTTGTTCTTTATTAGGAATTTCTGTTTTGATAGATCAATTAAAGGGACTGGTACTTGCTTTTAATTTTATAGCATTCACTGTAGTACTTGGTAAATGTTACTTGTGCTTCAGATTTGAAACTTTAACTTTGAAAAAAGAAAAGGAAGGCAAAGGAGAGGTGTTGCCATGCCAGGGATGTTGCCAAGCGCAGCAAAGACCTGAGACATGTTTGCATCTGTCTTCAAGAAGGGGAGAAAAAAAAAAAAAAGGTGAAAAGGCAAAAACAGTGTAGCAGTCATTTTTAAATTGAACCAGCTGTCCAAAACTAGTCAGTGGTAAGAAGTGAAAAATGCAACATCATTTAAAAATAAGTGTTGAATGTTAAATATCAAGACTATAAATGTTCATGCTGGAAACTATGATCGTGACCATTTTGAAATCTACGAAGGGGTGTTGATGTCTTAGAACTCCCTCCTCAGTAAAGCAGAGGTGAGGATGGTCTTCAGCTGCACAGTGTCTGCACAGCTGAAGTAGCTGTGTGTCGTGGTTTAACCCCAGCTGGCAACTAAGCACCACACAGCTGCTCACTCACCACCAACTGACTGGTGCCCAGTAGGTCTGCGAGCCGCAGCACCCCACCAACCTTCCCCCAGCATTTATTGCGGAGCATGATGTCATACAGCATAGAATATCCCTTTGGCCAGTTGGGGTCAGCTGTCCTGGCTGTGTCTCCTCCCAACTTTTTGTGCACCCCCAGGCAAAACCAGCATGCTGTGACTGGGGGCAGTTGATCAGCATTCAGCTCTAGTTTAGTCACAAGGGGAAACTTTTATTTTTTTAAAGAAAAAGAGTTCAGTGGTTTTTAAAAGTATAGCTGTGGAATATTTGATACTACAAATACCGTCACAAAAACTTACTGAGTTTAGTCATCTTTGACTGCTCTCTTCTTCCCTCTTCAGTCCGCCAAAGCTGCTGTGTGAGTATGAGAAGGGTGTGAAAGAGCAATGCCTGTTCTCAGAATTATTGTTCTGTGTACACACCATGCCTGTAGCCACGTCTGTCCTTCAGTACCAGCTCCTGTGTTTGTCCGGGCTACGTGGCTACTGGAAAACCCACACTGGACTGAGTACACAACTCCCTTTCTAATAAACCTTTCCACATTTCTGCTTAGTCTACTGGGATGACCGTGCGACTACTGAAATGTATAAATGTTAGAAGTGTTTACTGATGTATTACCATGCCTCCAGTACAGCAGATTAGTCCCGTGTAACCTGGAAGAGTGAACAAAGTTGTGACAAGTTATTTGTAGAAATATTTATAGACTTCACTGAAATCGTGATGAAATCTGTGTCGTGTAAGGAGCGCAATCAGCAGTATTCCAGAGACTTTTCTGCACTCCAGGAAAGCAGAGAGGTTTGTGTCATTGTTGGGAAGCTTGTGTTCTGGGTCTTATATGTACTTTGTGTGGATGGAGTGACTCCAGCCCTAATCGGATACTTAAGTGTGAAATTCTTTTCCTTTGTGTGTTGTCTTTTGTACCTTCGAAGTTCTCTGCAGGCATCTTTCAGGTGTTGAAAGGGCTTTTTGACCTGAGAGACATGGTCAGAAAAAGCGTGAAGAAACTTTAAAGAATGACCATGGAAACATGTACGTGAATTGGCTTGGTTGGAGAACAGCGATAATGGATTACAAATGAACTTATGTTGCTTAGAAATAACACTTTCTTTGAGGTTTGCAGTCTGGAGATGTGTGTCCACAGAGTATCCTAGTAGTTGAAGGTTTAAGGGAGAGATTTTTGGATGGTAAATGAAGAAAAGGCTGAGTAAGTAGCTTACCAGAGCAGGAACCAACAACAGTTTTAGATTTCTCTTTTCTTTTTTGTATGCAGACAGGTGTGTAGGTGATATATACGATAAGGAATGTAAGTGCCGGGTACTGACTCATCAGAGGAGTTGGCCCACACAGCTACAGAGGCACTGAAGGTGACTGGCTGCACAACTGAACTCTGCGCTTACCCAGCTGGTGCGTGGTGGTAGTTGATTATTCCAAGGTACAGTGTGGAAAGGAGAAGATGGGTGATCCTGGAGGGCAGCAATGTTGACATGGACAGATACAGACATGAGTGGTGAGGAGGCAACATGGACATTGTAAGACCAGCAGAGGTTTACCAGGCAGGAGACAGTTGTTCAGAACTCTCATTGAGAAGTTACACTAGTAGAAGTGTATGAGGTAAACATCAGGATATATAACTGCTTAAAGGATGATGTAGCCACAAGAGAAGCTGGTTATGAGTTAAGGCTAAAACTTACTACAAAGCTTGGAACCATGATAGACTGGAGTTTCTAGAGCATCTCACAAAAAAGCAAGAAAATAAAGCCAGTCTTAAAATGGTTTGAAATTCCTGTTTTCTCAAATAGGTATATTTACATTATGTTTTATGAAGTAAGGGGAAAAAAAAGTCAGGTCTACTAATAAAGCCCAGCTTCCTTTTGACATCAAGATAGTGATCCAGAATCTGCATTCCGCTAGGTGTACAACAGTGCTTGGGGCAGAATCAGTATTTAATAGCCATATGTTTCCTATTGTTGCTGCCAGTCTCTGTACTTCTCTGACCTGATCCAAGCCATGGAGACAGCCTGGCAATTAAGGCAGTTTTCTGGAGAATTATCCTCATTGAAGAAGTCATTAAAGCAAATTAATTTGTTTTGTTTACATCATGACTGCTATCTTTTGCATTAGTTTTGTCATAACTTAGTATTTAGTCTTTAGTGTATGGATAAAATGGAAGTGGACCTTTGTAATCTTTCTCTAGTACACTAAGCTAACTTCTGTTTTCTGGGTTGTTACAGAGTAATTTAGGTTGGACAAGGGATCTCTGGAGGTCATTTGGATCAGCCGCCTGCTTAGGGACCTCCTTAGGTGAGGTTGTTCGAGGCCCTTTGACTTCATATTCTGTTACAGCTTTCTATTTCAAAGTGTGTTTCCTACTTCTATTCTTGTTACAGAATTATTTACAGCCACTTACGGTCCCAGTGGGGGAATTCTGCATTATTATCTGGCTAGTTTACCGTACCTTTTGTTTGCTTCTAGTAAAAACTGTCCAGTCATAGCTTCTGTTTCCTCTCAGTTAAGCCATTCTTCGGCCTTGTGTGTGTTGCGTACAGATTCTGCTGGTATTCCCAGTGGGTGTTTTCCTGACTTAAAAGATCAGGTACCACATTGTCTGTAACCAGCAAGTTTCTGCTGTGTTTAACAGCAGAACCCAACAACAACCCAAGTAAGTCAAACCTCTTTTTTTTTCTTTTTAATTATTTTCTTAGTGCCTGAGACTTTTTTCCCCCACATGTTTCTCTCCCCACCCAGCGCAGGCTGTGCTGTACTCTGTGCTTTGGGGCCTACTTAGTTAATGTCTTTGGGTAATGTCTTTCCAATTGAGGGGCCTTTGGGTAATGTCTTTCCAATTGAGGTGCATAGCATTTTGGAATAAGCTTGGGCAGTGGGGATACGTAAAGGATGTTATATCCAGGAGAAGGAGGTTCGGTTGGGAATAGAGCAGCAGGAGTTGAGAGTCTGGCAGGAGTTTCTGAGACAAGCTGCAAGCTTTCGGGGTTGGATGGCAGTGACAGGGAAACAGTGGCCTGGCTCTTGTGCTTCTGGCAACCATGTGCATCTTCTGGCTTTGTTCTCTGTGGTGTCTACTCCCTTGCTCAGCTGAAGCCCCTCACACGCCATGCTGTTTTTGCAGCCTTCCTCTGGCCCCATTTCTCCTGGCAACTCCTCTGCTGTACTCCCAACAGCTGGTGCCCGGCACTGTGTCTTCATCCTAGGTAGAAGCTAGTGTGTCCCTGCTTGAGATCTGCTGTTCTGCCTGCAAACGTGAATGATCAAATTTATCTCTGTCTTGTTTCTTTTCATCCAATGTACATGCCATTCAGCAAAAGCACCCCCCCCCCCTCCCCCCCCCGCCATGAAAACTGTTAAGAAATCTAAGAAAATAATCACTTATTACACTCTCATAAAAAGTATACTTTCTTGATGATATTGCTACCTTGTTCATCATTTGGATAGCCGGATGCAGACTTACTTTATTTTCTTGTCCTTGCCTTGTCTTGCATGGCATCTTTGCTAGTGTGTTGTAAAAATTCTCTAGAAAGCAATTTGAGGTAATATATTCAGATAAATTCAC
Source organism: Alca torda (assembly GCA_008658365.1). Classification (NCBI taxonomy): domain Eukaryota; kingdom Metazoa; phylum Chordata; class Aves; order Charadriiformes; family Alcidae; genus Alca; species Alca torda. Next base: position 12,171,889 of record CM018083.1, read on the forward strand.
ATTCATCAACATTCCTTACAGTGGAACATAAAAATAAACTATGTACTTCTTTTCTAAGTCATTGTAATAAATGTGTGAAACAGAAGTGTCCCTCCTCTTGATGAGAGTGTGTATGTATTGATTCTGAGTTTTGGAATGATGCTCTATGAAAGTGAAAACAGATGGTCTGAGATGTTGGGTCTGGTTTCATGACCTGCTCATGTTCTCTTGCATTAGTGTTGTTGCCATCTCCCCTTATAACTCTAGCATTTATGCTATTGTGTGGCTGGTGAGACTAAGGAGCTGATGTGGCTGAAAACTCGCTACATGGTGGTAGGCAGCTGAAGTGGCAAATTGGATCTTTTTTTTTTGGTAGAAACAGTCTTCGATTGATTTAGGATGCTTGCTGTTGCAATGCTTTAAGGCTATAAATTTCTTCTGATAAAAGCAGGAAAGTTGTAAATCGATGCCAAACAATGAAAGTGTTCTTAGTTTAAATTTTCATGTAGCTAACAATGCTTATCTTTTATAAAAATGTCTTATGATAGACATACACTCTGATAGAGACTAAAAATTGTATTTTCTTTATAGTAAAGTTTGTTTTGGAAGGACTTCAAGCAAACACAGACGTAATTATTTAGTTTCAAGGGAGCCTATTTAAAAGCAAGCAGGGTATTTTTGGTCTGTACCTGAGTAGCTAAGGAAGATTTCAGATGAGGAAAATTGTTCTGTAAGGTAGCATGTGTAGTTGCTCTCCCATTCGTAGAAGAGCAGTACTTGCTATTGCATTAAAAGCAGGTGCCAGGCTCAGGTTTGGTTGGACAGGGAGAGAGGCATGACTCTACAGTTTCCTCCATCTTCTCCAGCCTCCCAGGAGCAGCACTTCTGTGCATAAGTTTCTCCTCGCGTGGTGTGTTAGTGTGGGAACTGCGTAGACCTCTTTTTATCCCCTCGTGGTAAGGGGCAGAGGGATTATCTACCCACAGTTACGCTTAAGGTGCTATTGCTGTTACCTGTGTGCTGCTGCAGACTCCATTTCTACTAGACTCCCGTGCAGGCCAGGAAACCAGCTGGGATTAAAAAAATTGTTGCTTAATGATTCATCTGTAATTGTTGGGTAAGGCATGAGTGACTTGACTTACCTTTCTGCTTTTGACTTGTTCCCCTCCTCTTTTTTTTTCCATTTATCTTTGGGCAAAAGGTATTTTTATGCATTCTTAGAATACACGTTTGCATCCTGTCTTCAGAAAAAGGATGCAGTTTTAAACTACATAATGTTCATATACCAATCTGGGCAATATCAAAAATTCTCCTAAGTTGGGAGATGCATCCTATGGTCAGAAAATGGTAATAAATGTGTGTTCTGTTTTGGGTGTGGGGAGGACAATTTGCAGTTATGGTGATTTATCACTAGCTGAAGATGCATGAAAAGGCGTGTGAGCCAGACTCTGACCCTGACTGATCTGCATCATGAATAGAGTGTGAGGAGAGAAGAGGAAGATAACTGCAGCCCTGTAGCTGTGTTCGTCTCTGAATTTGGCAGTATGACACAGATAACGGCGCCCTAACATTCTGAGAGTAAATCTGCCCCCAAGGAAGGGACCCTTGAATACATTTCCCTTCCTAGAACAGGCAATGGCATAAGTTAATGTGTGAATGTGTATTATCTGGCAGATGTAGCAGGTATAGGTTATCACAGGGCAACTTGTTAAGTAAGATCTGTGTAGCTTCTTAACTGTGATAAACATACACTCTTTCTTGTTTTCCCTGTAATACCGGTATGCATCTTGATGAAGAAGGTCAGAGTAAGAGTCTTCCTCATCTACACTAGGTTTTACAGTTTGATATTTCAGTTAGCCTTCTGAAGAAACTGCCCAGCATTTTACAAACCCTTGTTGTGGGAGGGTGTACTGAGGAATGCTGTGCAGCTGTTTTAAAAACCATGTAGGTCATAGTCTATATTTTAATTAATTACGTAACCGTTATTGCACAGTTATTTTGTCTGATGAGATATAACCCTGCTGAATCCTTCTGTGGTGTGTTGCTGCCTCTGAGCATACTGCTAGTTTCAAGTCAAAATTTTACCTTGGATGATTTTAGTCAGATACAAACCCTGAAGCCCATGACGGAAGACTGTAAGAATCTTGGCTTTATAATGAATGCTTGGTTAATAAGTTCTTCAGAGAAGTTACCTTAGAATTTCTAACTCAATTCACTTTCTCCAAGAGCAAGATAAAAAGAAGGTTTAGCCAGGTGGTATGCTTTTTTAAAGGTACAACCTGCAAATTCTTTTGCCATTTTTAAATTGGCAGTTCTGGGTAGGGAGCAAACGCAGACCCTGCTTCTGGTTTCAGATTGCTACATGGAGTTAGAGTTTAGGAATGAAAAAGGGGGGGGGGGAAGTGTTTGAATTAGCTGAAATACAATTTTATAAAATGTGCAGCAGTTTTTGCAGGGTTTCACAGCACTGATTTTTGCTAAGTCTTCAACAGTTTCAAAAGGCTTCCATTCCCCAAAATTTATGTGGCTTTAGTGCAGTTGTAAAAGTGACATAGAACTGTGCTGCACTCTTCATTGGAGAGAAGGGTATGATACAGTAGCTGGCGATACAGTAGCCTTGAACAGCACAAAACACTGAGGTGGAAGGCCCCTCGGGCCTTACTGCTACCCAGTTAAAAAGAACATATCATTCCTTCCTTACTGGAATAACGTAGGTAAGTTTGAAATGCTTTGTAAGCGGATGGGTTAGACATCTGCTAGGTTTAGTTGGATAAAAGGAAGTCTTGAGACATTGTATCCTTGAGTAGAACAGATAGGGAGAGATGCTAGAATAAGCTAGTTCTGTGAGAACAGGAGCTGCAAACTAAGCCAAAAGACGAACTGAGTATGCGCGAATATTGGTAGAGTTCAACCAGCGGACACGGTGAGGAAGACTATCGGCGACCACCAGAGGACCCTGGAAGACCACCAATGGACAGGGATGTGCATGCGTCAAGGACATTTGCATATATTAATGAGTTCTAGGTGATAATATGAATATGTAAATCATTTCTGGGAAAGGTAATGAATACGTATATTCTGATTGCTTATAACCTTTGTAGTGGAGCAGCTCAGCGCGCACACTGGGCGGAGTGATCCCCTGTGTGCCCAGCACTGCAATAAAGAGTGCCTGCTTTCTAACACTCCCAAATTGAGTCTTGGAGAGTCCTTAATTGCTGGCTTACAGTATCAGGTATCCATGCGTCATTCTCTTGGTAGTGCTTGTTACTTGTCTTCCTGGTCTCGCTGGCAAGCATAAGTAACTAATCTGGTTTCATTTGAATAGAGTGGTTTGTGAATGCTTTGGCTTTTACCAGCCTTTTCCCTGCCTTTATACCAACTTTCTTCTGTACGTAGAGCAATAGACCTCTGCAGAAAGGAATGAACTGGCAGGGTGCTTTGTCCCATGCCAGTGCTGTTGCAGTGTGTGCTTGTGAAGGAAATTATTCGGGCTGAGCTCTAAGTACTTATTATTCTTTCTCTTGAGCAAATGAACAAAAAAGAAAAATCTGGAGGAGGGAGCTGGTGCTTTTGCTGCTTTATTAGTTCTTCTCTGGAGTCTAGTGACTCATCTGCCCAAAGTCAGAGTGCAGCTGGGCACAGTGAGTCAATGTCCACCTTACCATTCTGCACCTGGAATAGAAGAGGGTTTCTTATGAAGAGCAGAAGAACAATGTGCGATGGGTAGCTGAAGCCATTGGTCGTTGTCTGACCACATGCATTTCTAAAGACTCAAAGCAAAAGAGTAGTGAGAGTCTGGGAACAGAAGCTACAATTGCTCAGTTCTTCTCTGCGCTTAGTGGCTTTTGGATCTGAAACTTCCAGATGTAAATGGAAACTTCTTGTGTATCAGTATAAAAGGCCTGGTCTTGCCTTTAATGTGCTTGTTGGTCTTTCAGTGTTTGCATATTCTGGTTTGAGATAGCTTTAATGTTGCCTAATGGTTTGCATATACGCTATCCCCAGATACCTTTTGGTGTATTTGACTTCTCTGTTACCCATCTTATCCTTTGTCTTTTCTTGCAGTTAGGTACCCATCACCGAGCAGTCTTCCCTTTTGAATTATTTGGGAGCAGCATTTGAGAGTCTGCTTTAAGAAGATAAAACTTGTGAGTTCATTTTCTGCTTCTGCCATCAGCTTGCTTTTGTGTCTTTTTATCTCTCAGTTAGGAAATTGCTGCTGTTTCATAAGTAGCTGGGTACAGTTCAAGGTGTTAGAAATTCAAGTCTTCCCTATCCTATATGGAGGCTTAAGATTCTGTATCGCTTGTTATATGACCTGGGGTTGGTTTATAATATTAATCATTTGTCATCTTTGTAATCAGGTACTATGCATTAGTTGCTCTTCCCAAGCGTGTCTGTATCAGTGGTATTTTATATAAGAATGTGTCTGTAAAACATATTATGAATAAATGTATAAGCTGCTCTGTACCTATTTGCAGGGCGCAAAGTGCAAATGGAAAGTACGGAAAGTCTATTAGTGCCTTAAGTAATTTCATAGGGAAGTATGACACACAGTTTAATTACTAACCCAGGCTGTAAGTGTTGCCTAAGCTAAAATAAAGTGCTGAAAATCCTTTCTAGAATGTCCCTCTCACCTTTTTTTTTTCATTACTATTTAATCCTTGAATTAATGCTTTTTGCCATATCAATTCACTGCAGTTACTACCTTATTTGAAGCTTGAATAAGTTTGGTACTCAGAAACTCTTTATAATAATGGTTGGTTTGTTGGTTGGTTTTCATTTAGTTCCAGACTCAGTCTTGGAATGATCTCTAGGGGCAGGGCGTTGTTTGCAAGCAGTTTGTTCAGGATTGGACTTTACCTTCTTCAGAAGGTGTAGCATCTCACTTCTGAAACACCATGCATAAAAGTAGGTGTTTAAAAGGCGTTGCATTTATTTTCAAAAGCAAGTGTTGAAATAATGGAAAATTAAGTTGGAAGGGATGTGAAGAGGTTCTCTAATCCACTTAGTACTGAATGATGTATAATTTCTGACGTGTAACTATTCTTAAAACTTTCAGGAGGGAAGGCTCCACAACTCTCTTGATAATTTATCTAGTGCTTGAATAGCGTTGTTAATAGGCATAGTGAAAAGCTTATTATTTTAAAGCTTTTTTTACAGTTTTCCTTAAAGTCTACACTCAGAGGAGTTTGTTTAGTTCTTCTTTGGTGCTATGGGTTTGTCTTCATTATTCTTTCTAGTCTTTTGAAACTAAGGAAGGTCAATTTCTTTGGCTTTTTCTCAGAAGTCCTCTTTTCTAGCCTTTGATTATTCCTGGTGCTTTTCTTTGGAATCTGTTCACTCATTTGTTTCTTAGATACTGTACTCCCGTGGGGGCTTTCCCAGAGCAGCAGAACTTTTTCAGCTGTCATACAGATACTGGTTTTGCTTACACATCCCTGCATGATGTGTGCCGTTTTCATGGCACTGTCAGCTTATATTCACCTTCTGGTCTGGTAGATCTGCTGGATCCCTCTCTGCAGTCTAGCCGCTGAAGTGATTGCATTCTTCATTTAGAAGAACTGATGCATTCATTGGGGAATAGGTGGAAAGACATGCATTTTAAACAGTACAAAAAGCCAGATTTTAGGAGACCAAAGGAAAAAGGGGGTTTATTAGGCAGTTCTTTCATAGCTCACTAATAGTAAGGCTCTACATGTTAATTTAGAAGTCTGGGGTGCTTTGACCTCAGGGTGGCTGTTACACAAATGTATTGAAATGGTGATGAGAAGATCCTTTTTCAGTGGAAAAGTTTCATATCTGTGCACAAAATAGCTACGTTCTTTCCTGGGATGAATCTTGATGCATTTGGTCGTTAAAACGGTGCTTTTAAGCACTACAGTATACTGAAAAGATCAAACGAATTCTGGATTTTATCAGCACACATAAACAGGAAAGAATGAGGTAATCTGGGAGAAGGTGGTTGTAGATGCATAGTTTCACAATAGTTATCTCTACTTTGGAATAGTGAATTCTCTGATAAAGTAATCATTCCAGCTTAAAAGGATTATTCAGGCCACTGTGGGGGTGCACTAGGTTATTGCACAAGAGCTGTAGGTTGGTTCTCCCCTGACTGTTGTTCCTCCACTGTCTGCTGTGTCTATGTATGATTTCAGCGTTAAAGAAATTCTGATCTTCCATTTACTCGGGAACCAAAATTCCTCAAAGGCAATTTAACAATTTTAAGGATTAGCCATGTTTTTCAGGTTTTATGCTGAGATTCTTCCTCCCACCCCACCCCCCGGCCCTTGTCTTGTGGGCAAGCAAGTCTTCACGGACAATGTTACTTTCTTTGATTCTTCACTGTTCTTTTCCTTGTCCTTCTGTATAGTGACTGCATATTGGGCAGCCAAGTTACAGCATACTTCCTGGATTGTAAAAATCCACAGTGTAGCTTGTGAGGAAAGGATTGTTCGCTGGTTGGCCTTGAGAGTTTAACCAGGTCTGAACTTTGATCTTTACTGTTCAACTTTGAATCAGCTTGTGTCTACTTAATCACATTCCTCTCTGGTTTGTTTTTGGGAGGAGCTGACATTTTGGTATAAGGTAGAAAAGGAAGCTGGGCTGTGAACCTTGCAAATACCTTTCTGAAGCATGTGACTACCAAGGTAGCTAAGTTGTGTATGTTTAGGTCCTGTTACTACTGTGCAATGCAGTGGTGTCCCAAGGTGTGATATGAACAATGAGGGGGATGGTTGAGCTTGGAATGCCTGGTGTCTCGTGCCACAAGACACTGTATATATCCAGCAAGCTGCTGTTTTCAAAGCAATAAGCTTTGAAAGTAATGCTATATTGTTGTGAGTATTTTCACTTCTTAACATACTTCTTTCTCCTTTTTTTTCCTCCTCATCAGTGCAATTTATCTTACTCCTTTTATTCGTACTAGTGCTATGGTTAATTATACCTTCTATATTACTATAAGAATATAGAATTAATATTCCAAATACAGGTTGCCCCTCCCAAATAGTACCGAGTGAAAAGACTCGCATGTATACAGAGCGATCCAATGTGCAACAACAGAGAATGGAGTGTGGTTCTCCGAGAGCTGTCTGATGATCCTTAGGAGGAAGAGAAAAGAGGAGATGCTTAGTCAGCATTGATGCCGTGAGAGATTGTTCAACAAAGGAATTAGTGGGCAGAGTATCGGAAGTGTGTAGGCAGGGAGAAAGAGAGGAAGTCTGCATTGAAATCACAATAATTTCTTTCCACTTCGGGAAAAGGTAATGGTTAGCATTCTTACACTCTGTTATGAAATAACAATTGGTGGAGGAAAGTCGCATTAACAAACTCATTGAAACTTTAGTAAGTAGCAAAAATGGCAACCTTAGACATATTTGAGAGTTGTAAAAGCTTTGAGTTGAGTTGGATGTACTTCATTGCTTGTTTTTTTCAATATAAACTTTTTTTTTTAATTTCAAATCACAGCAGAGATAAATAGTCTTTTTTTTTAATATTTGAGCTTCACCACAAATCAGGGTCATGTTAGTAACTACCATGTGGCCTATCATACTGTTTGATTTTGTTTTCAGCAGAATGAGAAGCATCTGAAATACTGTTCTTGGAGAATTGGGACAAACTGCCAGATGGCTTAGTATACTAATAAAGATGCCTCATGTCCCTGTTGTAGGAATTTTAATTTATAAAGGAAGAATTGGTAGTGGGGAAAAGTGTAAAAACTATCCTGTGAAAAGGAAGAGGGAGGGAAGCAAAAACAATGAAATCAAGATTAACATTTAATACTATCAGAAACAAATAACAGTCAATAAATTTTATGCTGGTGAAAGGTGCATTTTAATCTAGTTATCTTCTTGATTTCTGTCTGAATAGAGCCTAATTAGTTGTCACTTGCCCTCAATAAATAATGTCTTTATAATGTTATAATTTTCTCTCTATTATGCTTTAGATACAATGTCTGCTCCAAGTGGTGTCCCTGTCCCATCTGCACCACCTTCTTATGAGGAAACAATAGGAATCAATGTGAGCTATCCTCATGCCTATCCTGTCCCAGAACATGGCCAGAAACCAGATGGGAAGGGAATGAACCCTCCCCCATACATGGGACAGCCTGCACCAGTGAATAACCCTGGTAAGCCTCAAAAACTCTGCTCTACCTCCTGTTAAAATGTCAAGTGGCTGTGTGTAGTAGGTGCTGTGCAGAAGATGAAAAATCATGATTCACAGGTGTTCCCCACCTTCCAGAAAATATTTTTGAAGGGAATAAGGTGAATCAATTCTTGTGAATTGTTCAGTGTGAACTAATATCAATAACATCATTTGGCTTTCTGCAGTTTTTAATGCAGCCTTATTCTTAAGACAGTATGTTTCTGCATTAGGAAATGCCAAGGTGATTTCTCTTTATCATTGTGCATTTCATTGCTCTGAGCCTCAAATATTTCAGAGTAATAGCTGGTTCTAGCTCAGAGCAAGTTGATTAACTATCCTTTTTTCCTTATTTACCCATTGAGTAAACAGCATATTTCTCTGCTCAGTTACAGTTCAGACAGTGTATGTGCAGCAACCAGTAGTATTTTATGACCGCCCGGTTCAGATGTGCTGCCCCTCCTGTAACCAGATGATAATGACACATCTCTCGTATGACTCAGGAGCTTTGACTTGGCTGTCATGTGGTGGCCTCTGCCTGCTTGGGTAGGTTGATTCCAATTTGCACTTTATTTTTCTCTTCTTACATGATCTTTTATAGCTCTAAGGAATAACAAAGCTCTCACTTTTGTTGCTTTCTCATTCTGTCTGGGACCTGATCCTTTATGGTTTGAATAGCCTACATCTGCATTTAAGTCCTATAGGACCTTAAAGCAGCTCTAGAAGTTCTTCTTATACCTTCATGGCACCAGTTTTACTGATGGCTTTTGCAGGAAATATATTTTTACCTTCTTGTGTATGTAACCCAGATTGTTTGTTTTTTTTTTTTTCTTTGCAGGTGTATAGTTGGCTGCTGCTTAATTCCCTTCTGCATTGATGCCCTAAAAGATGTGGATCACAGCTGTCCGAAATGTGGTGCTCTTATTGGTTCTTACAAACGTTTATAGGCAGTGTTTAAACACTGATGATTAAATGATGAAGTTGATTAGCACCTCTACAAGCCCTTTCTGAAGCTTCAAGGAGACTTCTGGTTGTTTCTATGTATTCTGTCACTGGAAACCAATCAAAAGTAATGTTTATTGCTAGATTGTTTGAATAAGAATTTCCTTGAGAGGATTCTGACTTAGGTCTGTAAAAAGCATATGTAATCTTTATGGGCCACTCAGTCCAGCACCAGTTGATAGCAACTAAATTTTTTCCCTTTCTGCTTTATGCAAAACAGGTTGGTGATGTTCTTCGGTTAATCTTGTCTCAATGATGTTGCACACTGGTGTGCTTGCTTACAGGCTGGGCACAGACCAGGAGGAGAATGTCTGTGGAGACCTATATAGTCTCATGCTTGGTGGTGATGCTTTTGCAGCAGCACTGTTTGCAAACTGGCAGGGAGCTGCTTGCCTCTGAGACAGGTGCCCCTCTTTGACAAAAGAATTGATTTGTTGGCATATTTTCAATAGCACTAAAATTCACTTTAAAACTTTCTTACTTGAAAGAGAACCAAACCTAAAGGCTGCTTCCTTCATGGAGGCTGCTTTACCAAATGGACAACTCAGGTTATTGTGCATCAATGGTGATTCAGTCTAGTACCTGAATTTCCTTGCCAGTTTCAAGTCTAGACCTAGACTGCAGTAAAGATGTTCATACAGGAGTTTTTAATAGATATTTGTTCAGTGGTTTTTGGTGGGTTGGTTTTTTTGGGGGTTTTTTTTTTTGGTTTTTTTTTTTACTGCTGATTTATAAGTCTGTGAAGTGTTCTCTTCTCTCCACCCCAGTGGAAATGCCCATAGAGCCTTGGTTATAGCATTGGAAAACTTCCTTGTATCTTTACATAAATCAGCTGATAGATCATAAATGTCTGTTGGCAGGTTTATCCAATCTTAAGGCTTGAATTCCACCTGCAAAACACAGATACAGGACCTGGGCTTTTAGTTGTTGATCTGTTTGTTAATTACTGTTTCTTCATTAAGAAGGTAACATGTTTGTTATGGAGTTTCTCTCATGATTATTTCGACTTGTACTCTGATTTTTCTAAATGATTTTTCTAAATGAAAGAGAAGTTCTGTTTTCAGAAACTTAAGCTGGATATGCTTATTTAAGACAATGATCATACAAAATTAGGGAATGAGGCTCTGAAGGTTGAAGTATTTCACTGTGTCATAAGGAGCAGACTTGGTCCAAATAACATCTTGATGCATTTGAATGATACCTGCCTAGAAAAGGCAGACAGGTGTTTGAACAAGGCTATGATGCTAACACTGTTTGAAATCTCTGTAAAAGTAAAAAGCTAAAATAAATACAAATAAAAAATACTGCATTTACTCTTCTTGCTGAATGTGCCTTCTGTAAGTATTTGGTATAAGTTAACTTTTCAAAAGTCTTTCAGTACTTCACATTTGAAATGCAGGAGTTTCATGGACCACAAATACAACCTCTAAGCCTGATGTTCATTAGTTTTTGCAAACTGCTGCTGCTTGTGGGTCTACCTGCAAGTGGCTTAAGAGCATTATGCATTTGGAAAAGGTTTCTGATCATGTCTCCCTGCCCCATAAGAATTTACATCAATAGCTACTAACTGGCAAGAGAATGATGGAGATAAAAAGTTGGTAGTTCTGTAGCTTTCTGCTGTGATGATACTAGCTTGTGTTTTTTGTCTGCTGCTGCAGCACTGTAATGGTTTCCATGTTCTTTAAGGACCTGGGTGATGCTTCATTGAATTTTCTGTCTAATGACACAGGGCAGTGGTTCTAACTTAACACGAGTCACATGAGCTGCTGTCAAGGAGTATTTTCCCCCCCACACTGGATTTCACTGAAAATTTACTTCTTGTCAGTTTATCGTCAGAGCAAGACAGGAAGAAGCAGTGAAGCACGCACTGTTCCCAAACTTGATGTTTGTTTGCGTGGTGAGGAGGATTTTTAGTACTTTTGGTACCCATGTCAGTCTGGTGTGGATAATCCTGCCGTATGTTCATTTGGTAAATCTTCAAACTGTTATTCCCTTAGCTCCCCTTTTCCCTACAAAGTGATGGTTGGAAAATCTGAGGTGGTGGCACCAGAATGCAGAAGAACACTGACCGAAAAAATAATTATGTGGGGTTTTCTTTGTTTTGTTTTATGGGCACAGTCCATTGCATGTCTTTAAATTCCTCATATGGATTGAGAATAGGAGACATAATCTTGGCAGCTATTCCATCTAATTAAGCATTCTGCAAAAGTTTCTGCTGCCCCTTCTATACTTAAATTTCCTTAAATACAAAGCCTGTGTTTGTTCTCCTGTTGTTCTCTTGGCGCATACAGAATGCACCGAAGTAACTTGCTTTGTTAAACTTATTTTAGCCAGACAAATGCAGGATATAACTTGGTTTGTTTGAAAGTGCTTTGTGTTTGGTTATGTTGAAGTTACTGTTTGTTTTTAAAACTGATAATATTTAAAATAAAAACTTTGTCTTTCATATCTAGTGCTTGTAATTGGAAAACTATAGCATTTGGAACATTTCCAAACACATGGATGGCTGAAATCTTTAAGTCAAGAAATATAAATAGAGGGTGAAATTTTTCAGAATCTCATTTGGGCCAAGTCTCTGATAAATGGCATTCTCTGGCCTGCAAACCAACTGTTTACTTACAGAGCCACATTTGAAAATGTGTTGTTTTCCTGCAACTCAGGCCCTTTAAATATTTTTTCAGTTAAAACTCCTTTGGGTAAAACTTTCACTTGCAGTACAACTAAACACACACATAGATATGGCCACACTTTTACATACCAGTGACCAGTAGGGAGAAAACAGATATCAGATATTATTATGTTCAGTTGGAAAGAATCCCTGTTAATCATGCGAGAATACCCTGCTTTTTTAATGTCTGAAGCACTTTTTTCTGTCTTTTTTTTTTCCCTTCTTTTTTTCTGAGGCACAGAACATACAGGAAGGCAAGATTAATACCTCAAATAATTTTGTTCTAATGCATTGATTTTTTTTTTTTAAGCGCCTTTTTGGTTAATTTGTTAATAAGCAAGTTGAGTCATAACAAATAGTTTTTCCTCTTTTGATAGATACAGAAGTGGCATGCTGACTTCATGTGCTCACGTTGTTTTCACAAATAACTAAGGAAGGAGCGTGGGCCATCTGAAATCTTCCAGCCTCATATGACAATTTTGGGTGAAGCCTTCCCCTACCCCCTCCTTCATTAACTTTCCAGGATGACAGTGCTTTCTGTTACGCTTTGACAGTGTTATTTCCATTGGACTTCTGTTTTTAATTGACAGAAGTTGCACAATGTTCAAACTTAGTTAATTCTGATGAGGCTTGAGCCAGAAGAAAATAAAATTTATTTTGTCATGCAAAGAGGATCCAAAATAAAAGCTGTTAAAACAAGTAAGAAGCAGCTGATAGCCTTCAAGAGGGAGTTGTTAAGCAAGAGCAGAGGGGTTTCAAAAAGCTGCTATTTATTGCGGTGTTTTTGAAAGCACTTCTGGCAGTCTAACCGCAAGTTCTTTTTTGAAGAAACGAGTTGTGATTTGTGTACTCAAACCCAGCTTATTTTTCTTCGTAACAGAGCAGCAAAAGGTGAGTAATGGAGTATACACTGTCATACTGGGAATAAAATCTGAGAAGTGGAAGTACTGTGACAAAGGTGTGAATAGTTCAAGTCAATTGTATTTTATAGCAAATTAACCTTTGTGTTCCTGTTTTCTTTATAAGATCCTGCAATGTGATACAAATTCATTATCTTTAGGATGGCTTTTAATGTATTTTTCTGAGGTGAATAGCCTTGTGTATGATATGCTCTATGTGAATCCAGTATAGAAATAAATTATCGGATGAGTGTCTTACTACTTTTTCAGACGAGGACACAAAAAGGTGCATGGTGAAACCTGCTGATTTCAAAGAGGGCTTCTTATTACCACTTATAATTGATGTTTTTGTTAGGAATATTTTTTGTTGTTATTTAAGAATATGAAAAACTGGTGTCTGTTTGAACAGGTGGCTGTGTGGTTTGGAGATGCTAAAAGTAGTCATGCTCAAGTTTAGAATAAACCAAGTAGGAGGCTTCTTGAAAGTCTTTTTGTGGCTGGATGTTTTGCTTCATGCAACATCTTGGTCTTTGTAACAGAAAAAAAAAACCGGGGGGGGGGGGAGGGGGCGGCAAAAAAAAAACCCAAACCACTTCAGTGAGCTCCAGAGGATTGTTGCATTATTGCTAGAGGGGGCTGGAGTGCAAGCCTTACGAGGGGCAGCTGAGGGAGATCGGGTTGTTCAGCCTGGAGAAAAGGAGGCTGAGGGGAGACCGATACCATACCATAAGCCAGCAATTAAGGACTCTCCAAGACTCAATTTGGGAGTGTTAGAAAGCAGGCACTCTTTATTGCAGCGCTGGGCGCACAGGGGATCACTCCGCCCAGTGTGCGCGCTGAGCTGCTCCACTACAAAGGTTATAAGCAATCAGAATATACGTATTCATTACCTTTCCCAGAAATGATTTACATATTCATATTATCACCTAGAACTCATTAATATATGCAAATGTCCTTGACGCATGCACATCCCTGTCCATTGGTGGTCTTCCAGGGTCCTCTGGTGGTCGCCGATAGTCTTCCTCACCGTGTCCGCTGGTTGAACTCTACCAATATTCGCGCATACTCAGTTCGTCTTTTGGCTTAGTTTGCAGCTCCTGTTCTCACAGAACTAGCTTATTCTAGCATCTCTCCCTATCTGTTCTACTCAAGGATACAATGTCTCAAGACTTCCTTTTATCCAACTAAACCTAGCAGATGTCTAACCCATCCGCTTACAAAGCATTTCAAACTTACCTACGTTATTCCAGTAAGGAAGGAATGATATGTTCTTTTTAACTGGGTAGCAGTAAGGCCCGAGGGGCCTTCCACCTCAGTGTTTTGTGCTGTTCAAGGCTACTGTATCGCCAGCTACTGTATCAAGACCTTATCGCTCTCTGCAACCACCTGAAAGGAGGTTGTGACTGGGGAGAAGAGAAAGAAAAACCTGAAGAAAGGAGGTTGTAGCGAAGTGGGAGTTGGTCTCTTCTCCCACGTAACAGGCGATAGGACAAGAGGAAACGGCTTCAGGTTGTGCCAGGGGAGGTTTAGATTGGATATTAGGAAAAATTTCTCCATTGGAAGGGTTATTAAGCACTGGAACAGGCTGCCTAGGGACATGGTGGAATCACCATTCCTGGAGATACTTAAAAGAGGGGTAGATGTGGCACTGAGGGACATGGTTTAGTGCTAGGGTGGAGTTGGCAGTGCTAGGGGGGGTGGTTGGAGTCGATCTTGAACGTCACATCCAACCTCGACAATTCTGTGATTAACAAGGCGTATGGCAGACACTGCTCCAGGATCTAAAGCTATGGGGCATTTGCACCTGATAACAGGGACTACACAGAAGCACTGGGGGACGATGACGACAGACAAGCCCTGAGCAGTTTCCACCTCCTGCCCCACGAAGCTTCTGAAGCCCTTTCTCCTCTCACGGTCCCCCGAGTGGCCTCGGTGGGAGGGGGATGGCAGCGCGGCCCGCTCTGTTTCTTGACAGCTCGTTGTACAAAAGTTCCCAGGTGGGCAAGATCCCCTTTTTTGGCGCTTTTCGGAGGCCGATTCCGCGCGGCCGTAGCACCGCCCGCCCCCGCGGCGGCCCGGGGCGGTGCCGGAGGCTGCGGCCCGCGCGGGCGAGCGGTGGGGCCAGGCCGGGCTGCCTCGCCTCGCCTCGCCTCAGCGCCGGGCGGCATTCCCGCCTCCTTAGCGCGACGGGTCTCTCGGCTTCCCCGGCGCTGGGTGAGGGCCGCCATCGGGAGGCTGTGTGGAGTGGAGCCACTGCCGCGCCCGCTGCCACAGCCCGGGGCAAGGCGGTTCGCCCCTTCGTCGCTTCGTTCCTCTTAGCAAGCGGCCTGAAAAATATACGTGTCTCAAGGTGCTTCTCCGTTTTTGGGCCTTTCCCCCTCCTCCAGGGAAATAATGTATTTGGAACCCTTTCCACGAAGCCCTGCCCTGGGAAGCGATCCCTTCTGTGAGGGGCTCCCCTGGCTGCGGCCCTGCTCCGGTGGCGGTGGGTTCGGCGGGCTGATTTTGGGGTGCAGAACTGGTAAAATCTGCCAAGACACCGAGCAGCTGTAAGAGCAGGTCGGGGGGCTGCAGCAGCCCCTGCCGCCATCTCGGGGGCGGTGGGTGCGCGGGTGTTGGCGCTTGGAGGCACCATTTTGGCCCATGGCCCAGGGAACCTTCCTCCTGCCGTTGGCTGTTGAGGTTAAACGTGACTTTTAGAGTAATGTTAATTTAAAAGAACTCGTGAGGCCTTTATAGAACGTACTTTATTGGTTTGTTAAAGCTCAGGTTTTCTTGGCAATACTAGTGTAGAGTTTTCAGGTGTCCATGGACATCCTTATTCTGTTGTGTGCTAGATGGTATTTTTGATTAAATTCATTTTGCAAACTTGAGTACAATGTCCGTTAGAATGGATGAATGCTTTTCTCAGACTTGCTGCCAGTGTCAGTCTCCTGTGTGTCATTAAACCAGTGTCTTTGCAGCATATGTGCCTGATTTTCTTCAATATTTTAATGTTATCTAGGGCAGCACCACAGTGGAAAGTTCTCTGTCGGAGGTTCTTTGTCAGCCTGTTTTGGGGGTGGTGGTTTGATTTTTTAGAAAAATCTAATTTTGGAAGAGGTAAGGGAAAAAATGCTTAAAAGATATTGAGCTTATTTTTCAGTCTTGAACTGCATCCTGCATTTACCAGCTCACTAAAATGAGTGAAGTTAGTCAAGTGCACAGGACACTAATGTTAATGCTGTGTTTTGTCTTAAAGATTTGGCGTCGTCATGCATTTGGGAGTCTACTGCAAATCAGACATTTAATTCCTAGCATAGAAGTTTGAATACAAAGTGCCCAAAATCTGTGATATACTGAAAAAAGCTATTTGAAATATTTTTGACAAAAAAGCCAGGGAGTTTTGTTTGTGACTGTCTTTGTTCTTTGGTGTATGAAATTGTCCAGATTGAAGCAAGCTCAGATTCGTGAATTCTTGAGTGTGCTCATACAGCTGCAGTAAGATATTTTTCTTCATTTTTATTAATATAGTTTCTTCCCTAAGAAATGGGAAGCTGCAAAGTTAAAACTTGAAATTAAAATGCAAATTTGATTATTTTGGAAAGTGTGATTTACAGCTGTAACTGAAAAAGCAGAGCAAGACAATTTGAACAAAATAGAAAATTAGATGTAGTTACCAGGTAACATTGAATTCTATTTTCTTTCTTCAAGCCAAAGCCCAAATCCTTGAGCTTCTCTGTTCCAGCAGTCCTTTCCATATATAACATACCTCAGGATCACAGCCTGAATCTGAGCTTGAACGTGAGCCTGACCTATGAGTCTCTTAATATATTGACATGTAACTCATTCTGTGATTAATGTTTTTACATAGAAATTCACCATATCTGTTATTTTACATGGATCTTCTATGTCAATATTCAGTCTGTGGCTCACAGTGTTACTGCTGGCTGTTGATCCTCAGTTTGGTATGAGTAAGGGCTACACTCTGCTGTACTCAGCTACACTCTGGTCATGGTGATGTCTGAAGCTGGACCTGCCCAGTTCTCAGACACTGGGATCACTGGTGACTTCTGATGGAAAGTTTTGAATAGCTGCTGCTCTGTTCTTACAGACATTTGAATTTCTCTTAACTCTGCTCAAGCATGTGTTTTGCGTCTGCGTTTATGTGATCCTTTACACTTAACAAGATTGCTTGTGCTTAAAATTACGTGGACGTATAATAGCATTAATGTCCAATGTTGATAAATGAAAACTGTTGCTTCCTTTTGAATCTTTCCAGAAAGTTTTTCTCCTAGTCCTTGAAGAGAGCCTTCCCATGACATGCCAGCTATTTCTGCATGAAAACTTGTTACTCTAGAAATTGTGATTGAAATGTTAATGTCTGTTGCTAAATGTTTGTCTTAAAGCGATAAAACATGTCTCTTACTAAACGCTGGCACCTTCTCAAAAAGCTCATCAGAGTCCAGTTTTCTGAGTGTGATGCCTGTTGAGTAACCTCTTAGAAAGATGCTCTCTCGCCACTTGGTAAGACATACATGCAGTGTTCTTGGTCTGTGCATGTGCAGCAGTTCTGAGGCATCCCCAAATCTAGTGTGCTGCAGTCTTGTGAACGGATCTGACATTTTTTGTCCATCTGGTTATACCCTGCTTTGTTTCAGGAACTTTGGGCACAGACTGTCTCTCAGCATAGTTCATAGAACCTTTCCAGGCCACCCTCTTTCTTAAAGCTCCTTTCTTGTGGGAAATGAGTTGCATGAATTATTCTGGGTGAAAATTAAAAATGTAACTGAAAGAGATTATTTTTTTTTTTTTAATGAGAAACCTACCCACAGAGCTCTAAGGAAAATCTAGCTATTTAGAGACAAAAAGGTTTCTGAAGGAGCTTCTGGTGTTTGAGTAGGGGATGAAATGACTGATAAAACAGCCTTGTTCCAAGAAAGCATGTAGATTTGAACACATGCTTAATTTTTGGGGTGGGCTTATGCTTAAAATTAAGCACCTGTTTATGTACTCTGCTGACTCCGGACACTGGTTCCATATGTGAGGTTAACATAAACTAAGTGGAAAACTTCCTATAAATTCATTAATATGTGGGTAGGGCTACAAATGCGCAGCACACAAACACTGCTTGTGACTAGTTGCTATTTGGCTATGTTCTTAGGAGAGCCACAATAAGGCAGAAATTCCCTCTAATTCCAATTTTGATATTTACACTGAATACAGTATACGTTTTATGCCTTTATGTTATTTTGCAATAGGTATATGAAATAGGTTGAAAAATCTTAGTATATAAACAGTTAAAAGTCAGACTACTGTGGAGAACAGGCAATAGGAGTGATTCAAGAAAAGAATTGTCACAATATAGCAAATTTCCAATAAATTCGTCATGTTTTTATATTCATGCCCAGCTGTTAACTTACCTGCTTCTATTGATACTGCTCATAGTAGACCAAGAGCTGAATGACTGCAGGATAACATATGGAGCACGTACTGTGCCCAGGTGACCTGTAATCTTAAAAAGAATCATTAAAATGAATTCAAGACTGAGTAACTCAGCAGAGTAAGAATGGGAAACCCAGCAAGTCGCAAGATTTCCATAATGAAATCTCTGAAGCAGTTTCAAAATCAGAATATTCTGAAAAACCACAGCAGAGATGGAAGAAGGCTTTCTCAGTTACCACTTTGGCTTGATCATAGGAAATCTGGCCTGCTGTATGAAATCGGTAAGATGATTTTTATTTTTTTTTTTTTTAAATTCTGTTTCAAACGTCAGCTGTCCCTGAGTTTGGCATTTGGTAGATCTGGGATTTTGATAGAGGGGCCCAGCTTTTGTCATGGAGTATTTTATTAAGTCTTTAGACTTGACTTTTTCTCTCTTATTTTCTTTGGTCATTGATTTATGCAAAGCACATGTGAGAAGTTGCTTTCCATTTAGGTAAAATTTGTAAGCATTTTGAACTGAGCAAATGTTACCTGATGGAGAAAGTAAGTTCAGGCAAGAGGCTGTGACAACACAAGCTTGGTGGGGGACAGTGGTACTGGTGGCTGGGATTGTTATCTATGATTTCTGTTTGTGAATCTGGTTTGAAGTAAACAGTAGCTTGGGGTAAACCAGAGAGGCTTATGCAGCGGGAGAAAATAAATCTTTGTCCACAGCAGGTTCCTTCAGAAGGTGTGCAAGCATAGCTGAGTTTTGACAGTGCCTCCGTGGTGTAAGTGATCATTGATCCTATTACACATGGAGAGTAAACGTGGCCACAGGCTGCCAGGGAAGGCGTGTGATGAGAGTCCCAGTTCTAGAAAAATGAGTCAGCAGAACAGGAGGTAGATGGTGACTCTCCCTCAAGCAGGAGTGGAAGGTCTTTATCACAAGTTTAGTGAACCCTGGAAGACCCATGTCTGATGTGTTGTAAAAACCTGATTGCCACCAGAAGGACTGTAGTTTAGTGGTTCTGTGTGTTATTTACACATCATTTCACCCATCTTTGCTTTGGGACTTTGGTTGAAGGGATGATCTGCCTCACAAGAACTTGCTTGCTCCCAATGGAAACACCTTCCCTTCACCACCAAAGCTTTTGCTTTTGCTTTCATCCTGTGCACTTTTTGATTGATTAGTCATCAGAGAACGATTGCTAGGGTGATTTTTAAATTGATTTCTTTATTTTAAACTTACTGTGAGGATTGTTCTGAGCATTTGCTATGTTGTAATGCTGTATACTTAATATCTTTTCCTTGCGGTTTTGTGGAATTTCTAATAGGTTAGCTTCTCTCTCTTTTTTTTTTTTTGCAAAAAGGCTGAAATGCTGTTAGAGACTGGATAAATGTTTGTGTCTATCTCTCCCCTTACCACACACACACCCCCTCCCCTCTGCAGGCTGCCCTGCCAGAGCCCCTCCTCTGGCTGGACGAGGGGAGTTGAAAGAGTGAGCTCCTGCTTTGTGAAGGAAATTTTCTTTTGCTGGCTTGCTCAGAGGTGCCTTTGAGAGGAGAACTGATGTGGTTTTGTTAACTTCTGGGCCGAGGAGGTGATTTCAATGGCCATGGGTCTGCACGCCGTCATTTTACTCTGTGCTGTTATGGCAGGAGCTTCAGGGAGTAAGTAGAACATACTTTTTCCTCTGCTAAGATTGATCTCTCTCAATGCAAAATACTTCTGTTAAGGAGTGATCTCACTAGCAAAACTTCTGAGATGCTGTAAATTATGGTACAGCTTGTAGATTTGCAGTAATTCTTGCAGCAGCTTTGTCTTGATTTTCAGCGCAGTGTAGCAATTTGCTTTACTGAGCTCTCTGGGTGGTACTGGGCAGGTGGGAGGGCTCCCTGCCTATAAAGGAGTGCAGTTAAATAGTGCATCTTCCTTCAGCATTACTGGGGAAAGCAACAGAAACATTGAGATTGTGCCAGTCAATTCATTATCTCACCTGAAAATAGCATGTTGGTACTGTCTTCTAAAATTGTGCTCGCTTTGGTATTTGGCAGATGAAGCATCATGAATAGATTGTGAAATGTCAATGATGCGGTCCTTTGTTACTCTTCTCAACTGAAAAGAAATAAGTGCATGCTGTTTCTAGAAACAAAATAAATTATGGAAGAAAATTTTAAATTTAAAAAGAACAAAGCAAAGAGCAGAAACTCTAAATTTAGGCACCTTAACAAAGTTAACAAAGTGCCTAATTGTCCAGGGTGCTCAGCCTACCGCACTGTCTGTGATAAGCACGTTTAAAAATTCTGAGCACAGCATTTGGGTATCCACATGGGAGCTGAGTGTGCTCTTAAATCTGGTCCTGGAGAGGCGTACTCAGCATCCGAAAAATCTGATGCTACATAACAGATGAAGTTTGTCTTACCATATTTATTTTAAAGTTCTTGAAGAAGTTGAACTGATTTTTTCATTAAAAGCTATTAAATTAACACTACCTTTTTCCACTGTTCAAAAGAAAAGGGTGAGCTTGATAGCCCTTTTCTTACCTGATGCACTAGATACTTAAGGATGATTTTTTTTCCCCCCAAAGAAACTGGTAAGTGTATTTCTTTCTCTCCATATGCAATGTTTGGAATGTTAAAATTAATGCATATGTTTTATGTATAGATAGGCATATTTATAAAGATTAATAGTTGAGTAATAATTTTCAAGTTACATAACCTGGTCTCTCTGTGCTAGAAAGTATTCCTAGTTTTGCAGATAGCTGTAGCACTAGACCAAGTCTGCTTGAAAAGAGCATGTTATTCATACTTTTTAAAGGTAAAATCTGAAGTTCTATACAGAGAATTAATTCTGCAAAATAAAAAGGAGCATTTATTGGAAGGAAAATACAAATGTGGGGGTAAGACCTTTTCAAGAAAAATGTAATTCTACTCTCCAGAAAATTAAATTTTAACTTGGGATTAAAAATGTATATAAGCTTGAGTGGGTCCTGAAGAAACAAACACTTTCTTATTTTTGTTCCAAAGCCATGAATTCCCTTCTTTCTTCACGTCAATAGTTTTGACATTTTAAAAAAGGCATAAAGAGAAGGGAAAATATGGTTCCAATAAATAATATTAATGGGGGTTTCTAAATGTTGTAGTTTGACAAGAGCATTTCCTTCAGGCATATAGCATATATAAAACATCCAAAAGTACAGAATCAGAATAAAGAGGGTCTTTTAACTTCTGTCTCCAGTGGGAAACAAAGCTGAGCAACACAGGGATGTTAGTTAACGCTTAACAGGGAGGTTCATTAGCATATAGCATAGCATAGAGGTTGGGGACGATTATACTTAGCACTGAACTTCATGAGGGAGAAAGATTTATCAATAATGGCAAGTTACGGCTGAGTGCTTTTAGTATCAATTAAATCATGTAATACATGATTTATTAATAAAGTAGGATTTTCTTTCACTATGGTGCATACAAGTGCCTTATATTGAAGTGCAGCAGGATCACATATTTGATTTTGGCCGTTCCTCGTATATCACTGCAGTGCATATGAGCAGCTGGGATCTGACTGATTTTGCCATTAGGACGTTTCCATCAATATCTAGGACTTGGGATAACTTGTTGAGTAGAGTGCCGGGGAGTGTTAGCAGTACAGAATGTGTTCATCATGGGGCTCCTCTCTCAAAACTCCTGTAATTAAGCTCAAGTTTATCACAGAAGTTCTCAAGAAATTGGGGCCAGTAGGCCAGTCTTCGACATAGTACCTGTGTATTTACCAGGGGTGAAAGAAATCTGCAGTGTTTCATGTGCTGAAGCATGATTTCTATCAGTCTAGCCCTTTGCGTGCCCAGTCGTCATGCTTGTAGAGACAATCACAGTGATGCACAGGAAATAGATAAACTAAAAATTTCACTGTTGCTTAACTTCTCTGTGAAACAGATTTTTTTCTTCCAGTTCATCATGGACTTTTATGTTGTCTAGCAGTGCTTGCAATAACTGATGAATGTAATTCTGCCAGGCTTATTTAAGGTCATTCAGCATCAGAGCATTAGAGTGAGTCTTATGAACTGTGCAGATGTGCATGCACAGAGTGAAGAGAAGGAATGGAGGCTCTGTATGTAGCAGCCCAAGTGTTTTCCCTGTTCACGCCGATGTGAATCTGAAGCAATTCCATCTGTGTGGTTTAAGTGTGTTCTGTGTCCCCTTGAATTCACTGCCCTCACAGTCAAAGTCTGAATGAAAGTCATGTTGGAGGACAGGCTTTCCAGTATTAAAGGATGTCTTAAGCAATTGCCACCTTTGAGTTGTGATGTTCAAGTGTTCCTTAGTGCGCTGGTGCTGTGAAATTTTTGCTTGGGCAGTAAAGCTTGCTCTTGTTCTGCTTTAAATGATACTTATGATTTCTTGAATGGCCATGTGCAATAAAAATCTTAGCTAAGTGGAAATTTTCCCTACTTGCAGTAAAGTTAAAAGCCCACGAATGTAAAAAAGTGTGGTGTATAAAATGTGTATTTCTTTCTTGGATTAAGAACTTCTTTTTTAATTTGCTTGGCAATCCATGATATTGTTGCATTTCCATACCTACTGCAATAAATACATAAAGGAATGACATGCCTGAGTGTATGTGCTTGTGTGGTATAGGTGTGGGGAAAGGAGCAAGAGCAGTCTTGTTCCTTCATACTTGGTAGCAAAACTCTCACGGATTTATTTTTTTTTTGAGGGCCGTGTTTTGGTTTTAGTTATTTCATGGTAATTGAAAAGCAGAAGGTCTGTTCTGAGCTGCACACAAATTTTCAGTGCTTTTCCATTATCTTACTTGTCATTGCAGGGTCCTCAGAGAGTTTAAGTTACGCAGTTTCCTGTTTCGCGGAGTGTGTAGGTGAGTAAAACAAGACTGTATTCAGGCCTTGTATGTGATAAGGAAGGAGGGATTTGAAAAATTCCTTCTCTTCATCAAGGATGTTGTGTTCTCAGAAGAATGATACTTGTCTGGGTGATCAGCATTCGTGGAAATAGCAGGGAAGTTGCCCTAAGCTTCACCAGACCCAGACCTGCCTGAAGTTTGCATTCTGTGAACTCAGAAAACTCACAGACATTAGAGCTAAGCGAACTACTAAACCCATGCAGGGCAAGACCCAGCCATATATGAGCATCTTTTTTCTCCAGTACCCAGTGTTAGCTCTTTTCATACTGAAACAGGCCTTAAGAAAGACTTCTCCTTCAGTAAGCAGGCACAAAGCTTACATTCTGTAAAGGAGAAATGGATGGGAAGACAGGATATTGAATTGACCTGGAAAGGCTTGGTTGGCTTGAAGTGTAGTTTGTAACTTAATGCTTCCAATTTACATTGCCAGCAGGTACTTGTATGTGCAAAAGTGCTTTTCAGTGTAACAGCAAGGGGAGCTCATGGACCCAAGGAGATCTTTCCCTGGTCTCTTGGCTACCTACTCAGACAGTGGAGCTTAGGGACCCTTCATTTGTTCAACATTGCTTCATTTCTGTGTGGCTTTGTCGGTGAAAGTGCTCGAGTGTTGTAGTGCCACTGTGAGGCAGAGAAAAAGAAGCTCTGTGTTATGGGAGCTACAGAGGTCATTTTTTCCAGGTGGTATCATCTTCATCTGAGGGAAGGGAGAGTATTTTCTTTGAATTTTCCCTCTTCTGCACTTCAGTGGTCCCAGTTGAGGTTGTACCATGATGTCTTATCTTTTAGGGACATGGTATTTGTTACATCCTTCTCATCCTTTATAGTTAATTCTCATGACCTGGCCTAGAAGAGAATCTCCTCTGATTGGAGGAATACAGAGACCACGTAGCACACGGTTGTATCTGATATTATACCCAGTAGGAGACAGTGCTACCCATGGACACTTGCCAGGTCGTTACAATGTCTTCATATAAATACAAATAATCATTGTCTTCCCATACATTCTTTTCCTTAGCCAGGATCTTTTCAGGCAGGCTTTCAGAACCACAGTTCTGTACTTAAAAACCATGTCATTTAGTTTGTCTGCATGTGTGTAGCTCACAGCGTGGGCATGAAAAGCACTGAATGCATCAGCAGATCTTTTTCATCTTGCTGTTGCAAAAGTCCTGGTTTGCTGCTCTCTGAAAAGTGTCCAAAGACTATGATGCCATAAATGCATTGACTTCCTTTTCTGTTCTTGGAAATCAGATTCCTGCCTCGATGGAAATTGTGAGGCTATGTGCATAGGAGAAAGCAGAATTCTTTTCACCATCCATACTGGAGCTATTGCTAGCATGCAGGGTGCTTTCAGAAACCCAGTTCTTCCAATTATAAGTCCAAATGGGAAAGGAACATTCTGAATGAATATCTGTCCCTTTGTTTAGCTGATTTCAGTGGCCAAAAGGTTAAAAAGTAGGAAAAAAAAAAATAGGTGGAGGGGGAAGCCTAATAGACTAAAAAAGCATTTTTTGGTTTGTTTCCTAGGACACAGTGCATCGTACTTCCCCAAAAGAGCTAGATACAGCTACAAGTATTCAGCTGTCACCAACACATTCCTGCAGGGAGGTATTTACAAAAGCAGCGGCATCTCTCTGGAGAGCACAGTGATCATTGAGGTATTGGGGAACTGCCAGATGGTTTTGAAAGTGAGTATTGTCATAATCGTCTGAGTGATTGGGATGAGCTGATGTGGAACTGTATCTTTCTTTAGGATTACTGCTACATTTAAAACATTTGTTTTTCTTGTAATTAAAAGCCAGTTTAATTCTGAACCTTATAATTGTTGCAGAATTGCTTTGATGCGACACGGCTTCAAATTAGGTATTTGCCCATTTTAAAGGGCAGATTAAACAAATCATTGTTTTCTGTCCTAAATGACATTACAGTTTCACAGTTTTTTCACGTGAAGTGTGGAACTGGAGATTAAGCTAGTCCCTTTGAAAGGAACTTGTTTTTTTTTTAAGCACTTCCATATCTGTAGCAGTAATTTGAAAATGGCAAGCGTTTTAAAGAGAACTTGAGAAACTTGTATGATGTGCTGGATTGGTGCCATTCCTGGCCCAGTGTAAAATTCAGTCTTGTAACACTCTGTTGATCTCGACAGGAGATCTCTCTCTCAGTGACAAGAGCAACAGACCAGTTTCAAATTACAGACCTTTTCCTGGGGTGAGCCCTGCGGTAGGCCAGTTTGAGAACTACAGTGCTTTAGCAGGGGGAGCACGAAAAATAAACTTCTCTCATCTGCGTTGGTTTTTCTTCAGGTTAACAGAGGGGATAATTCATGGGTTCTATGGGGGGTTGACATGTGTGTACTACATACACATATACATGAGGCCAACAAAGAATAGGATAGTTATCCCTGTCCTAACATGGCCATATGGATAAAATTAACTGGTCAGTGGTCCTGTGATTTTACATGAAAGATGAGAATTTGGGTACTGTCTTCAGATGGAATCACTGTCTTCTGCCTTGCAACATCAGTGGCTGGATTCCCCAACTTCTAGCTCTTTATCTTAATTTATGGCCTCCTAAAATAGGCAAAACAATGTGTAGTTGAATGCTTGTCTTTGTAAAAAAGTAGAAGATACTAAGAAAAAAAAATTACTAACAGTCGCAGTCTATGCTGTACTTAAAATGGGGCAGAGTGCCACCATTTTTCATCTACCATTTGAGAACAGTGCTTCCTTACCACAGCCAGCCAAATTGCAGGTACTTTAGGAAAT
Organism: Alca torda; assembly: GCA_008658365.1. Taxonomy (NCBI): domain Eukaryota; kingdom Metazoa; phylum Chordata; class Aves; order Charadriiformes; family Alcidae; genus Alca; species Alca torda. The sequence continues at coordinate 12,197,665 of CM018083.1, forward strand.
TTCATAATGAACTTAAGTATGTGTTTTCTCCTCTGAATTCAGTAGAAGCAAGCTATAAAATGGCTACTGAATACTGAGAACTTTACCTGGTATAGTCTTAAGAGTCAACTGAGATGGGCAGTCATTTTGCTTCTCAACTGGGAGTAGAAAGGAATTATGTTTATCCAGGCTCCTACTTTACCCCAGACTAGATGATTGCTTCTACTAGGGATATAGTAGATTGCTTCTACAAGGGATATAATACTGCTGTATAAAATGTATTTAATAGTGAGTGAAACTTCTTTGTAGAAGAAATTTCTGGAAACCGTCTCAGATGCGCAACCTGAAGATATGGCTATTGTGGTTGTGTTGCTTGCAGTGATGAGCCTTTTTTCATTGTCTGTGACATTCTATGTAGATATCCTTATGTGACAAAGTCCACAAGTTGCTGTTGACAATGATATTGCTCTATAATCTTTGCTCCTAGGTGCAAGATGTACAGATTAAGAAAAGTCTTACATCCGCAGAGGAGCCTCTGAAGGAAATGGACAGTCTAAGGTAGAAAAACTAATTTGGTCTAGTTATTGGGTTTTTTTGAAACTATATGGCTTAGCAGCAGTTGACTGGACATTGTTCACTCTGTTTCATACTCTGTTTAGTTTTAGTTGGGTTTGTTGGTGTGGGTTTGTTTTTTTTTTTTGAAAAACCAAGAATCACAATATGAGCACCATCAACAAAATGAGAGGCATTTGGTCCAAAAAGGTTTTTTTGAACCTAATTTTAATTCCTTTGTATGTAAAAACATTTGGAGAGTAGACAATTAAACTTATTCTGGGTACAAATAACCAGGCCTCTAGCTGGCTAGCTCACTAGTTCTCTAAATTGCAGTTGTTACTTGTACAGACTCTTGAGTTTTGAAGTACGTTTCAGAAGTTCGTGGTTTGGAGGATTCTCACCATGAAAAACATTGGTTTTTTTTATTCCAGGATATTTAAACTGCATTTATTCATCTAATGTCATTTTCTTCCTTTTATGTTTTTAGTAGGTCATTCATAACGTATGTCAGTGTGTTTTCCTCTGCCTTGCAAAGGTATAGACTCTAGTGAAGATGCCTATACAAAAAGGTCTCTTCAAACTATGGAGGCCTGGTATTTTCCCAGAGAGCTGATGCTTCTTGTGTTGTCAAAAAAACTCAGTTCTGTTGTCTGGTTAAGCTCAGTGTTGTAATCTATCTCTTTGTCCTGCCACTTGGATTCTCAGCCTTTAAATGGCACTGAGAGCTGAGGTAATTGACTCAATTCAAAGGGTCAAAAAGAGCAAGTTTGGAGTAAATGCATCGATTTTTATATTCACCAGGAAGAGCTTTGTGTTCCACAGTACGGGTAGTGGTATGAGAGTTCAAACCAGAGTACAGGCACATCATCTTCTGTGAAGTTATTTGTAGGATTTTCATAGGGGTAAAAGCAGTTGTGTCTTGTTCTTTGCAGAGAAGCAAAAAAAATAGAAGTAGCAAAGAAAGCATTCAGTGAAGCTTGGCTATTGAAAATAATTATTCAGACGAGTGAACCTTATTAGCATTTGCCTCAGCCTGTTGTGAATATACAGTGGTCTAGCTTGTCCTCTGAACACGCATGTAATTTCCACAGATAGTAGCAAAAGCAACTGCAGTTGCCTAGCAGTTCAGAAAACCTTATCCCATGTGCACAGTCTCTTCTCCTGGAAAGACTTTATCCAGGTGTTGGTGCATTAAAAGTTTTTCTCTTACGTTGTCTTTGTGACCCAGTTGATTAGATGAACAGTTAGTTCCAGAGTTAATGTGCAGATGAACAGTGTATTGCCTTGTATGGGCGCTGACCATTGGACTACTGTAGAATTCTTCCTTTGGATGGCTCTTTTTTTCCCCATTTAGAGGGAAAATACGTGATTCACGTGCATTATATTTGGAGTGAAAATCAGTGTTAAAAAGTGATCTCTTGCAAGAGTAGAAAACACTGTGCTCTCAATCTGGGATAGCAAAAGAAATCAGGGAGTGGACTGATGACAGAGATGGGGGGATAACTTTGGGATAGCGCCCAAGTACATACACCTAGTGGAGCAGGAAGATATAGGTTGATTGGAAAGCAGTTTTTCTTGTGTGTCTCACAGCTGAAGAGGAATGATAAAGAGTACATGCAGTTACTTTGCAATTGAGATACTTACAAATGCTAAAGGCACCCTGAATTGTAAAATGGAATTTCTGTCATACATTAAACAAGAATCATTACCACTAAGTAGAATTACTTGTAAAGAATGTACCAGGAGTTGGCTTCATTAAGCATTAGAGTTATGTTGAAGATGCTGTGATTATCTTGATAGGGTTTTTGTTTTGTTTTAAGGGCTCTTAGCATCAGGGTGAATTCATGAAGAATAGAGGCATGCTATAAAGAATGGAGACACAGAATATGACAGATCCATTGTGGAGGAACAGCTCTGTTCAGAAAATCTGAGTCTAATGTCAAAAACTGACTTGCAGCCACCGTTTGAAACAAGAAACTATAAACTATTTTATTGCAGGGAAGTGCTAGAACAGCATCCTCTTCATTTTTCTTTCCATGATGGGAAAGTTCTGAAGCTCTGTCCTGTGAGGAATGAACAGACCTGGGCACTGAACATAAAGCGAGGCATTCTCAGTGTCCTGCAGACGTCACAAGCATCCACTGCTAGCGCAGTCGTTGAAGAGGTGAGATGGTTGGTAGAGTCATGCTCTAGGGTGGCTGTTAGCCCTTGTACATGTTGAGTCTATTCCCTTTGTAAATAACTAAAGGCTTTTGCCACTTGTGGCTGGTGAGCAGCTGGTGGTGGTCATCTGATTTCTTTTTGTAGTGAGTGTTGTGAAATTATCTATAATTTGCATTCTTGTTTAGGGTTGGAATCCACTGCTTGATTACCTGAGGTAAAGCTGTGTATGGCAGAGTTCTCTGAGGAGTTGTAACATCAGGGCTTGTGCTTTACCAGTTTTCTGGGAAAAATTCAATATTCATTAATCATGATTATTCATCATGACTTTTTTCATTAATTTCAGGAGGCTTTAGGATCAGGCGTCTCAGAACCCTTTGCAATTTTTTTTTTAGTACTTGAGCTCAAGTTCTGCAGTGTTACAGTGCAGTAATATTCCAGAGTACCCCACTGTTGCCTGTGTGTTTGCATGAGTGCAGGTGAGATACCTCAGTGGCTGCACGTCTTCTGTTGTGAAGAGCAGTCTCTAGGCTGACCTTCAGCATGATGTGCACTACCTCACTCTCATGCTATTTCTACATATCAGTGCTTAAATAGATGTTCTGCAATAAGGCTTGGGACACCCATATGTAATTACATTTCTTCTGAGTATAAATGCTCTCTGAATTAATGCTTCCCTGCAAACCCAAAAAATCTTAAATGAAAAAGCCTACGTCTGTAAATGATCTGATTCAGAGTAACACCATGAAGTTAAACAAATCAACAAACCCTGGCTATTATAAAGTTTGACCAAGGTCTTTAAAACAATTTGCCTTTCCGTGGCTTTTGTGGTGTCCCTTGCAGGAGATTTTAGGTCTCTGTTGCATTGTTATTACAACAAAGCAATTATTAAAATTAATTGTAGTAGCCCATAATACCGGCTTGTATTATATGTCTGTATGTGTGATTCAGCACTGTATGTTTGTTACTAGGTGGATGTTCTGGGAATATGCCCAACCAGGTATCAGCGAAAAGGTCCTATTCTTATGAAGACAAGGGACTTAAACCTCTGCTCTCATCGGTATTCTGGCTTTACTTCTGTGCAGTCTGTTGTTCTTCCTCATGTGCCAGTAAGTGTTGGGGAATGATGCTGATTCTTCCACAGGACCTTTTAATTTCTTTGAAGAGTCAAAATGTAAATGAAAACATTTTTGAATAGTCATTTATGCTCAATTATATTTGTGTCTGCCCAAACTTGAATCTTTAGCAACGAAATGATGAATATTGTTGTCCCTGTAATGCCTGTTATTCACAGAATTTGTTTTTAATGAAAATTTGCATTGTAGTTGATGAACATTGTATAAATGCAGGAGGTTGTTAGGTGCTTGGATTAAACTCTGTCATTAAAATATGTTATAGTGGTAAGCTGAAAGTAGAGAATGAAAGAGAGGAATAGAGATATGTGGATAAGAAAAATACATTATGCAAAGAAAGTTGTTATTTGCAGAAAACCTTGGAAAGATGGAAGCTTTTCTAAAAGCCAGACTTACAGCTTTCTACTGTTCATGGCAAAAACAGTCAATTTTTGTATCTTGTGCCATTTTTATTAGGTACATATTACATGTTTCTTGTACTAGGTAGTCGTAATTTACCAGCCTTTTGCTTTTCTCAGCTCTGCTGACTGAAAAGATCTGCTTAACACTGATGTTTTGTGAACTGAAATTAATTGAGACCATTTGGCACTGAAAATTAGCAGTTGCATTTCATTGATGGAAAAATTAGACTGGAAATAAAGAGCGTATTAACCTCCACAGGCTGACCGCTGACAAGGTCTAGACAAGAGACTTCACAGAACTGGAATTCTGTGTGAAGTTGGGAGAGAAAGGATTTGGCAGGCTGACATAGGTCATCGAGACTTTACCTGAAGTATCTTTTCTTCTCAGTCTGAGCAGCGGATCCTGTCCTCCAAACTGGAATGTGTTCAGAGCATTAAGGATGGAGTCCTGTCAGAGACCAAATGTACCGAGTCCAACCTCGTTACACTGTTCTCTCAGAAGGGCAGCGGGGCAAAGACACAGACACAGTCTTCACTGAAACTCTTCCAAGTGGAAACAGAGACACTGTACAACAAAGGTAACATGGATGTTTCTGCTAAAATAAATTTACTTTATTTCCTAGAAGAATCTTGGGACTGTGTGTTGCCTGTGAAAACTCTTTGCATCTGATATTTCCTTTAATATATTAAACTATGTGAAAGTGGATGTTTTTACAGGCAGGGCTACTGAGAGCTGTTGCTTCTTTGGGAGTTTAGGACCTGCTATAAGAAAGCTGGGTGGATCTCCAAAAGTGATTTCCATAATGGCCAAGTGCTTTTTACCTCCTTTACATAACTAGCCCCCTTGTACGCAGAGCATCAGCCTTCTGGTGTCTATGGACAATTCCTAGTTTGTGTACAAATGGAGCCTAAATAATTGCAAGTCCTAATGGAATTAAGGACATGCCATGTCAGAGAATGGTTTCAATTTTTGCTGCTTCTTTGCTCTGTGTACTGTTCCTTAGGAGAATGATTTTACTGAAGTCAATGGAAGGCTTGCCTGAGGAAAGATTTTAAACTTGAGTTCTAAATGTTGAGAAACACTTTGTATTTTTTTTTGTCTGCTTCTAAATAATGTTGTTTTTTTTAAAAGAAAAATCCAAATTTCCAGGACACTTTTTGTTTATAGTTATGCTATATGATGACAAGATTCTTCCTCAGGAAGAGGTTAAGAGCCGAGGCATTTATTTTTCTTGACAGCTAGATGTTCTGTTGAGTTTTTGGGAGGTTGAAGTGTGGGACTGAATGAATGATTAGATAAAATTGGAAAGGGTGATGAATGTGAAGTAGCAGGGCCATTGTAAGAGGCATATTGATGGAAAGCATGACTTTTTTTATGCGTGTCATCTTTCTTTTGTTTCTCTGACTCTTTATTTCAGGTCACACTAGTCTTTAGGCCTTTATTCTGTTGTGTTCTTAAATTCAACCTGACTGCAGGCGTTCACATTCATCCCTTGGCTTTACTGAGACTGGAGAGATTCTTACATGTAGAAATAAAGAGAAACTTTCCCCTAGCATTTTGGGTTAATCATAGCAAATGTCCAGCAACCACCAGGTATCTGATTTTTCCTTATGTCTCTCCAGTGGACTCCGAGGATCTGTATGTGACCAGCATGCTCTATGAAAAGGAAGAAACCGAGAGGGAAGTAACTGGAGGGGAAGTGACTGAACTGGTGTGGAAGCTTTGCGTAGCACATAGTGCAAGTTTTGAGGTAAGCTTTTACAAATAACCTCCATTTCCATGTAAAGCCCTTTGTGGTCTGAGAGTACTGCTACACAGATAAGAGGTGACTAGGAGGGCAGCAATTTTGAAATACTGAAGTATTCCATTGCTTTGGGAATTTTAGAATTATAGAAAGATAAAATGTTTTTAAGTGTCATTTTCCTATATAAACAATAAATCAAACTGAAAAGAAGAGTCAAAACGTCATACAGCCCCTGAATATTTGGCAAGAGCAATTTTGAACTGTATTCTAAATGAACCTGAAAGAAAATGTTCCTAATTTTCTTTTGCCATGGAAAAATAAACAAAAAAAAGTGTCTGGTTTGGGTTATCACTGATGGTTTTGATGCCTAATTCTAAAAACCCTTATCTACATCTCTAGTATGGGATACTCCTCCTGGTAGTGCTGTTGTTTCCATGTTTGTTGGAGTTCTGCAGTCCTTCTCCTGTTCCCTCATCCCCTCAAAACAGTTTGCCCAGGAAACCCTTGCCTCTGGATCTTAGCTGATTAGTTCCATGTGCTTCTGATGAATTCTAGTAAAAACCATCATGATTTCTGGGGATGCTGCTTGGGTCCAGAGGGGATCTCTTCTCACCTAATCCATTTTCATTGGTGGATGCTGCTAAAGTAGGCTGGAATATTCTGGTCATGTGGAACATGCAGTGGCTTAACTTTTTTCTATGATGGCTATCATTCTAGATGAGGGTCTGCCTGTCTGTAGCACACTCAAGTCTTGTAATTTTTGTTGTTATGGGCAGCAGCTGGATCAGTTAGTATTTGTCACTGTCTTTGAAATTAAGATCCCTATCTTCTGTGAAATTCAGAGATTATGAAGAACACCTGTTATATGCAATACAGAAAGATCAGCAGATGATGGTGCATAATCATTGCTGACCTGAGATGAACTTAGGGTGGTGACCTAAAAGAGAGGGGACTTCATATCCTGTTATCCTTCAGATGCAGTGGTTCTTGCTAGTAATTAAGTTCCTATATAGGACAATGGGAAAAAAAATGTAAATTTGGAAATAGAATAACACACTTCTATGTTCTACGTCAGTCATGTCAGGATTTACTAGAAAACAAGAATGGGCTAATGGGGAAAGCACTGAACTGGACCTTGGTGCCTCTGATGTTCTTTTCTTGTTAGACTGTTCATGCTTTGGAACAAGTCTATTTCTTGTGCAATAGGGCTGTGTGATCTCTCCGGTAAATGCATGGAGGTACAAGTGATGTTAACAAAAAGCTTCAGACCTAGCTTAGGAGAAGGCACTTGCCCTTCCTTCGTCCAGGTTAAGTCCCATGTCAAAGAACAAAAGGTCTGCCTGTCTCTTCACTGGGGGGGAAACAGATACTGGGGGAGTGCTTTATGAGGACTGGAGAAGTGCACTGCTGGATTACAGCTCTGCAGGCCAGTGGTACCTCTTTAGAGATTAATATACTATGTATATTCATGTTTCTCTTAGCTTTAGGTGTGATTAATGAGTACAGGTAGGTGTTTGTGTAATGTGGCGTGAGACTTGAGGCAAAGGCACAGGGTGGAGAAGGATCCTAGTCACAACAACTGAAGCGGGCGACTTCAGTCCGCTAATATAAATCACAACCCCAGCAGTTACTCCCATCCTATTAAATGGTGATCATAGTCGGAACTGGTATCACAGCCTGCCAAAGACCTCAGCACAGGGCTGAGGAGAAAGCAGCAGGTGGCCTTTCTGAGTGGTGGTATATAGGATAGGTTTCTTTCTCAAAGTTAAAAGCAAGTCTGCCGTCTTTTTTAGCTGCACATTAGGGAGATTGGGGCTATAGAGAGCCAACAGAGCCATAAACATAATGTTTCTTGCTAATGTAAAATAAAAGCAGCCTCTTTGGGTATGATAATGCTTAATTCTATGTGGCTGTTATTGTAACAACAGTATGGAATGGCATTTAGGAACAGACTAGAGAGCTACATACTGCTTGCAAAATGTTGAAAAAAAAAAATTACTGCGGTGGACCTGAGAAACTTCCTCTAAATCCTACCTTCTTTTGAACACCCATAATTCAGTGTCTTTGAAAGAATGGTAGACGATTTTTCCCAGTAACAGTGGGATGTCACTTCTGTCTCCAAAGAGGCCCACTGGCTTCATGTGTGGGAAATCTGTTTTGTAAATTACTGAGATTAACACAAGTGGCTGCTATCCGTGCCACTGCCTAAAAAAGAGGTGAATTATTCATCATATGTCTATCCCAGCACAGGGTTTTGATTGGTTGTCAGCCATTTTCACCGTTTCAGGGTGTTCCTTCTGTGTGACAAGACATTTCAAAGGGGATCTTTATTATCCCTCATTCCAACTGATAAAATATCCTTTGGGCCAGGAAAGAAGTTACGGGAATGCCCACAGCGTTGCTTGGGAGACAGCCCCACTGTTACGCATGTATAGCTTGTTTGTCCCCTTATTGTTTGACTCTGAATGAGGTGAGATTATGCATTTCTTTCAGGACACAAAACGAAGAATAAATGGAAGGGAAAATCCCCAGCTCCAGGGAAAACAGTGAAGGGATGAGAAAATGGGGGTGGAGACTGTGTCATTTCCAAGGAAGCAAAGTTGTTGTTTAATTTTTTAATGCTATTATGAGACAATATTGAATTTCAATGTGGATGTAGATCAGCTAATGGACCATTAAGTGAACAAGCTGCATACTGACAAAGAATGGGCAAAGGGATGGGGAAGAGGGAGCCTCACTTGAGAGACCCTTGAAGGAAGCCTGTCACACAGCTTCTGCTGGGGGCTGCATTTACATTTGGCTGTCTGGATTTTGATGCTGGATTGGTAGCTCTAGTGAGTGTGTCTGTGTATGTATGTATGCAGTGCAGGCAAGATTTATGTCAGATTCAGTCTGCCCAACTCCTGCACCCCAGTCTGACCCAAAAGAGTAACTTTAACCTGGTCCGTGACTAGGCACAATTACATCTTTCCTGAAATTGAGCGTGAAATAAGGTTCACTGTCAGGGTAGGAAACCAAATAAGAAAGAATGGACGAGGATCAGAAGGAAATGAAGTTATGCCATGGCAGGGAGAGAATAACTGTAGCTGTTCAACCAGTAGACTTTAGGGAGAAGAATATGTCACCTCCATCTGATTTCACGCTTGGCCTTCAATTTGAGGAAATCACTTGTTCTTTAACATAGATATAGCTGAAAAAAGAAATCAGACAGCTGAAAACCAGAGGTTCCATACAGAAGAGACAGCTATGTAATTCCAAAGACATATACTAAATTTACTGGAGAGGACTTTCATTGAGAACCTAAATTAGTAGGCAGAAACAAAGGTGTTCATTGAACACATTTTCAAAGCAACCTCCCCTGTGATTACATGGCTTATACTTGACAGCAAATAAGGTGTCGAGCTTTCAAAGGGTGCTTGTATATATAATAAATAGAAACGCTTTTATTGGGAAGCATTTTACTACTTTATCTTCCAATCTAAACTACACCATGTTTATACTTTCAGAGGATTTTTTTTTTTTTTAATAGAGCTGCAGTGTGTCTGCAGATAGAAGGAAAAGCAAACTTCTGTGTAAAATGAAAGCCAGGCTTCCTCATGTTTCATTTAGGACTGGGAATGGGAGCCAAATTTGCATGTAGTTTGTTATTACGATACAACAGAGGCATTTAGAGTGAGGTTATTGTTTATCTGACAGCTCAATTTCAATGCAACCTACCGTAAAAAATAAAAACAGCCCACCTGACCAGACAGTTCCTTCTGAAACTTTATTATTAGGAAGTAAAAATAGCTGTTTCTCTGTGAAATTTTGCACTGAGTTATTACACGGGAGCTTGTCTAGTCAGCAGGTGTGAAGCAGAATGAAGTCATTCTACAGTCTAAAATTATATCACGTGGAAATATATCAGTCTGGAAACTTTATCTTGAACTGTGCTGTGGCCTCCAGCTGATGAACCACCTGAGCTCATCAGAAGTTGCACACACAGCTCCTTGTGATAGTATCTGTGAGGCTCCCCAGCTCACCTGATCTGCTGCCCATAGCGTATTTGCATGTGTAAAAATGCGCATAAGGCCTTTGTTTTACAAATCCTTTTGAAGAACTTGATTAAATACAGTTCTCTGAATATTTTATAGACCATGAAATGTAATCTATTTCACTAGCTCCATAGTCTTCGGGGTTTGGTAATTTCTTTTTAAAGTAGACTTTAAAGGTAGTGATGGTATGGTATGGAATGGAATACACGTGGATCTAACTGAATTTTAGCTATGGAATTATAAATGTTATTGGAATTAATACCTAGGTAGGGCTTCATGTATGAGAATAAATTTCAATTTGATGAAATTAATATACTATTGCTAAAAAGAAAAGAAGCTGCAAAAGAACAAAACCATAAATAATGTTTGTATTGGATCTAACAAATTACTCCCTCAGCTTGTCAAACAACATGGTAAGAAATTACTCCATCTTCTTACTGAAAGCTTCTTTTACTGGAAATGTCTTGGCAATCTTGAATTGAAATCAAATGCTGGCACTGAGTTATTCCAATTTTTCATTGCTTTTGGAAGCAGCTCCTGGAAGGAAGGTCAGGATGTCAAAGTAGGTCTCTCCCCAGACCTTTGGAAATGTTGCTTAGTGAAATTAGACTTTGTTTATATGACTTCTACACAAAGAAAAATGTTTTCTTTGGAACCAGAGCAGTTGTCCTATGTCTAAGTTTTTCACATCTGAAGTGAATAACAAATTGAAGTGAATCTGTATGACATGGACCATGATTAAAACTTGTACATTATAGAGTTAGGTTAAAGTGAACATAGAAACTACTGTATTTAACATTCTGTTAATTTTTCAAGTAATGAGACCTATCTCCCTTCTTGAACTTTGGAACAGGTCTCAGAGGAACGCATCTACAGGCTATTTATCCTTTAAAATACCATTTTCAAAAAAGTTTCTACTGAGGCCAAAATAACAATGTGATGAGTAGTGTATGTGCAAATGAAAACAATATGAAAAGAGGTGAAAAGATCCTCCTCTCTCAGCAGAGAATAGCCTGGGTAGGTAATACAGGGCCTGGTTTGAGTAAGGATGACACTGAAAGCTTTGTACTCCATAAAAATAGAAAGGCTTCTGTCGTCTTGATAATGTGTTTAGCTCAAGTCAATATTTGATTCATTTGATTTCCAGGATCACTTTTTAGAAAACAAAAATTATTGCTGGTAATGTAATACACATCCAAAAGTACCTCGAGACAGTAGTTTCTGAAAAATACTTGTTTCAGCTGATTAGAAACTGATACTGCCATGTAAGTTAAGTGAGGAGTGGGAGTGGTGTTTTTTTTAAATGTAGTCTACTACAGGTAGCTACTTCACTTAACAGAAAAGTGTGGGTCTGCTCTGAATTGCTCTTAATTTCTTTCAGCCACGCACATGCAAATAAATTATTAAACAGAACTATTCAGCTTCAAATGTACAACTAGACTGAAATACTTAGGTTTTTTAGTGAAGTAACCCTAAAGTAGGTTTCCAGTTTTGCCAACAAGAGCAAGGAGCAGCTTGTGAATGAAGTGCTAGAATTTATTTACACTGAAAAGTGTGCGTGATAATGTACTGCAGGTAAAATAGCTACTGTATGTTGTAGCAATTCAGCTCAGCCAGGGAGAAGAGCTCTTCTGCTACTACACTTTCCACTACGCCCATGCTTCCTGCAGAGGTAAGAGCAGTTATACTTGGGCTTTTCCCCAGTAAAATGAAATATTTTCACACGGCACCAGAGGTACTCAAGCAAAACCTTTAAGCATTGTCCAAACCTCAGTTAAATGATCTTTCTTATAAACTTAAGACTAATATGAAGTTAGCTTGAATATTGTTGCATTTTGTGTTTAGGCTATCTTGGCAGTTCTGGTCATAAATCAAGATCTTGCTGTACAAACTCAGAGAGGATTATGGCCTTCTCTTCTGGATTGTAACCACAGTGCTGCATTTTGGTTGATTATTCATTTGTATGCTAGTGGTGTGCATAGTGGTCACTGCTCGAGGGACTGACTGACATCCCAAGTGAAAGCCCTTCTCCTTACATGTTTGCAGCCTGAAAAGAAAAGCAAGGGAGGGAAGGAAGACAGGGGCACACGGAAGAGAGGTTTTACTCTCAGGTAACATTGTGAATCAATGGCAATGCTGGTATAACCCAAAGTCTCTTGTTATGCTCTGTTATGTAAAACTGGTTTCTGCACAGCTGTAATATTACGTTTGTTATGCTCTCTTACAGACTGCAGACCTTTTCATGACTCTCGTGTTTCAGCTTCGACATCTTTCTCTTGAGGTCTTAAAAGCGGTATGGCAAAGATCTTCATTTAAATGCAGAGACAACTGGTAAGGTGCCTTTAGTAATTGCATTTTAAAAAAAAAGGAAAGAAATGTTTTGTAAATATTGAAAATAGATTAATGTTTTAAATCCATGCCCAAATGTTGGATTCAAATTTGGAGCACTTTAAAGGAAGAATGTGTATTGCAGATCTTATTTATGTGGCAGAAGGATGATATTCTCTTCTCACTGAATGAACTTTGTATACAAAAGAGACTTTCCTGTCCCATACCTATTCCCACACACAGACTTCCTGTTTCAGGAACAATGTGAACAGGAAACTTGAGTCATGGCTTAGGTGGAAATCAGTGCTTCTGGCTTTAAGCATCTACTGCCATTTGTTATGAAAAAGTTTACCTGGATCTCTGTCTTCAGTGGCCTTAGTACTCTTTGGGGAGAGGAGACAAACGTTAGGCTGGGAGTGTGCATGTGGTGGAGCCACATCTTTCAGTAGCAGCCTGATCTCAGGATGGTTTATACCCATCATTGAACTGCAGCTTTAAAGATCAAGGCCCCCGCTCATTTGCAGTCAGGAATAGAATCATAGAATCATTCAGGTTGGAAAAGACCCTTGGGATCATCGAGTCCAACCATGAACCCCACTGTACAAAGTTCTCCCCTACACCATACCCCCCGACACCACATCTAAATGACTCTTAATCACATTCAGGGATGGTGACTCAACCACCTCCCCGGGCAGCCTATTCCAGTGTCTGACCACTCTTTCTGTGAAGAATTTTTTCCTAATGTCCAGTCTAAACCTACCCTGCTGCAGCTTGAAGCCATTTCCTCTTGTTCCATCGCTAATTACCTGTGAGAAGAGACCAGCACCAACCTCTCTACAATGTCCTTTCAAGTAGTTGTAGAGGGTGATGAGGTCTCCCCTCAACCTCCTCTTCCTCAAACTAAACAGTCCCAGTTCCTTCAATAAGATTTATTCTCCAGGCCCTTCACCAGCTCCGTTGCCTTCCTCTGCACCTCGATATCTCTCTTGTATTGAGGTGCCCAAAACTGGACACAATACTCAAGGTGTGGCCTCACCAGTGTTGAGTACAGGGGGACAATCACCTCCCTACTTCTGCTGGTCACACTATTTCTAAGACAAGCCAGGATGCCATTGGCTTTCTTGGCCACCTGGGCACACTGCTGGCTTATGTTCAGCTGCTTGTCGATTAGAACCCCCAGGTCCTTTTCTGCCAGGCAGCTCTCCAGCCACACTTCCCCAAGCCTGTAGCGATGCATGGGGTTGTTGTGGCCCAAGTGCAGGACCTGGCACTTGGCCTTGTGGAAGCTCATACCGTTAATGTTGGCCCGTCGATCCAATCTATCCAAGTCTCTCTGTAGAGCCTCCCTGTCCTCATGCAGATCAACACTACCGCTTAACTTGGTGTCATCTGCGAACTTACTGATGATATACTCTATGTCCTTATCAAGATCATCAATAAAGATGTTGAACAGAAATGGTCCCAACACTGAGCCCTGAGGAACACCAGGAATAGTTCTGGTCCAATGGTTTGAGACTTTCAGAAATACTAATCCAGTATTATTAAAATCAATACAATTTTTTTCTCCCTCTGAAATCAATATTCTGAAAAGTGAAAACAAAGAAACAATTTTTTTTACTTGGTTTCAGTACAAAATGTCATCAGCCTGTTTGAAATCCATCTAATGCCAGGTTTTATGTTTGTAACAATATCTTAAACTTTCCCTCATGCAAAAGGGGCAAATTTTGTTTTGGCTTAGGTTTATTCTCAGCTTTTGACAAATAGTCATGTGAATATTCTTAAATATTAGAAAGTAATCTAAACTACTCTGCCTCTTTCTCTATTAACTTTAGACTAATTTTACTCAGGACAAGGTTATTAACTTTAGGAGCTAAAAAGAATCCCCTGCAGACTACTCTCTTACTCTGATTGCAAGTCTTTTTACCCAGTTTAGTTTAACTGTACTTTTTTCTTGTGTTACAGGCAGCCGTTAATAGATGCTCTCCCATCTTGTGCTACAGAGGCGTGTGTCATCCTAATGAAAGAAATTATAGCTTCTGGAGAAGTCGAGGAAGACAAAGTGGAATATTTCTTCTGGTCATTTTCATTCATTCCTAAACCCACCTCAGGCATGATTGAATCTCTTGCTGTGAGTGGATGTTGTTTTTTCTTTTTTAATTATCGTCAATCTATCTGACTCATAATTTTTATATTTTGATTAGTCTTTTTCACAGATTTGTACAAAACCACCTCTGTCCAGGTGATTTTGGTGGTGAAACTACTGGCTATTTTAATATTGATTCCAAAAGGGGATGCAGTCCTGTTTGGTCACAGGAGCTTGATTTGCGTGTGTGGGCTAGTGTGAACTACCCTCTGGACTCCAGAGTCTGGTTTGGGCTAATTAGTTTTGGGGTTCATGGTCAGGTCAGTGTGAGGAGAATGATGCTGTTGCAGTTACTCCCTGCTTTGGATAGAGAGCTTTATTCTGCAGTTTGGTCCATTACAAGCTTTGTATTTAGCACCTGGAGACATTTCAGTCCTTTGTATATGCAGTGCTATTGCAGCTTTTGACATTTTTCCTTAACTAAGTTAATTGTATGCAGAGTAATACAGGCTCCATTTTGTAGTTATTTTCCTTTAAAGATCTGTTGTCCTACTGGGTTTGTACAGTGTAATCTATCGTGCTCTTAGAGTCTGAAGTTGGACTTGCTGTGGTTTTTTTGAGAAGCTGTAGTGTTCCAGGTAGTAAAATCGTAGATAGTCTTGTAGCTTAAATAAGTCATTAAGAATATTTTTTTAATTAAGTAAAATGTTATGCCTGCTTGACTTGTGTGCTAATGAACCATTGATCAGCCATGGAGAATCTTGGGGAGTGTATCACAACTTGCTGTTCCCAATCATACAGGTACTGACCAGCATATGAAAAACAGCTCTCAGTGTTAGCAGGTTTTCCCCAACATTTGCATGAAATAATTAATCTTGAGTTCATTTGGGCTTCACAAACACTGGTTGAAGTGGTGGGGTTGTAACAGGCTTGCTTCAGAGGATACAGAAATTTGGAATTTGCAGGTTTATGGGACAGAAAAAACTCGTTTTCATTCTAAAAATGGGCAAACTGCCCATTACTTACTGAACTGTCAGTGCTTTTTGCTAAGCATTGAGGTGGGACTGTGTTTTTTGCTAAGTATTGGGAAGAAACTGTGTACTGGTAAGGGTTTTACTATTTTAAGGGTCCTGGAAAATCGTTTTAGATTTGTTTTCACACTCCTTGCTAGGTATGCAGGGCATGATTTCTCTGGAAAAGAACTGAGTTCTATATCATGTTGACACTAATTTAGCCTGTATGCTTACATATGAAGGTGGAAGAATTTTCCGCTGTATCTGTGCAAGATTGTCCTTTTTTGTTTGTTTATTTAAATCCTTTAAGAGCTGTTTGAAAATAAGCATTGTTGAGATTTAGGTCTAATATGTAAATATTTTGATGCATTTATTTTCTATGGTGTGTTACAGTAATTGTGAGAATGAGTTTTCTGAAACACCCTGTTCTTTTTGTGCTTGTTTACAGCCTTTGCTGAAGTCACCGGGAGCAAGCCAGAGCTGCTTCTTAGGAGTAACTGCTCTCTTGCATAGGTTTTGTTCATCCTACAACTCCTGTGATGGTGTACCTGCTGTGCAGAGTGTGATGTGGACTCTTGGGAAATTTTTGGGAAGAAACTGTACTGTGCAAGATTCAGAACGACTCAGTGAGGTATCCGTCATATGGAAGCATATGATATAATGCTTCAATTTTATATTCCCTTTATGATCTAGAACTTGTTCGATGAAAATGGCATTCGGTGGATTTCCACAAAGCCATGAATACAAGCTTTGTAAATGAATATTTGTTGGTAGGATGGGCAGATAAAACTTTGTAATCCAACAAGTACAACCTATCAGCAGGGGTTTTCTTGGCTATTTAAATAAAGAAAAGCCTTGGGTCTTCTGATGAAATAAACTTCACGCTGTTCATCAGTATGAAGAACACCCATCACTCCCCTGTAAAATGGCACATTGATGAAAGTTTCCTATTCCTTTGTTGACTCAAATCCATGTACAGTTAGTGTTAGTTGTGTTATTGCTGGCTAATAAGTTCTGCTGAGTCCCAGTGTTACTGGCTGTAAGTCAGTCACGGTATTGGGAGGCTAACAGGAGAGGAAAATCGTTCCTAGTTGCTTTGTGTGATCTTGAGTTAGTAGTAATCCTGTCACAGTTCTGGGGCTTTTTATCTTTAAATGACACTTGCAGCTAAAGAAATATCTTTATATCTTCTGTTTGATGATCTACTTAAACAATCGGTTCTTCTTTATCATGCTTAGAAAATGGAGATACTGGTGACAGTGTATCAGATAGCCATAAGAGCCCAAGAGCCAAGTTTGTCTCATGCATTTGTGTCTGTTTAATTTTCCAGTGTGCAAGATAAACACACGGGATTTGCATTTTTCTTCATATAGTGTGAGCAATCCATTCCCTTTTAATTATTAACCCATTTATTGAAGGAATAACTTAAAAAAACAGATTTTATGTATTGGGACCCTTGAACAAAATTTTGATAAAAACCCAAAAGAGATTGCATTGCTGAACTTCTTTGTCTTCCTGTTAGCCATAGAATCATAGTTTCTGTGTATGTTTTCAGTTTCTTACTATGTGCTGTATGAAATTACCTAGTTAATTTTGGTAGAATTGGGATTTTAGATGGTTTGGGGATACATTACTCTCATTAGAAAAAATGATATGTCTTTTAAAGTGTTTGCTCTCCATTGGAAAGAGGCAACACTGCACTGGTGAGTGGTCCCACTGCTCTTTACTAAGCTCTTAGAAAGAAGTACTTAAAAAAATTAAAACAGCCATTTAAATTGTCAATGATGGATGTGGAGTGGGATTTTGAAGAGAAGCTTTGATTTCAATGTCGCTAACTGACTGTCAGTGGGATTGGTATAGTCACCTGAGCACCTTCCTCTTGCCCCTCTTGCTGCCAGCTGGACAAGGAGCATGCCATACGGGTAGTTCCAAGCTAGGATTGTGCTGCTGGACTGGATACCTATACATGCCAGTTTGCCAGCAGCTGACTAAATGAAGCAAATGTCTATTTGGTTTATATTGCAGTCTTTCTCTGTGAGGAAAGTAATAATTGCAGTCTTTCTCTGTGAGGAAGGGCACTAATTTCTCAGCTCTTCTGTGGCGGTTTAACCCTGGTAGGCAGTTAACCATCATCCAGCTACTCACTTACTCCCCCTGCTGGGATGGGGGGACAGAACTGGAAGGGCAGAACTGAGAAAACTCATTGGTCGAGATAAAGACAGTTTAGTAAGTGAAGGGGAAAAAAACCCAACACCAAACCCCACAAAAAACCTCAAAAAGCGATGCAAAAGCAATCGCTCACCACCAGTAGACTGATGGCCAGCCTGTTCCTGAGCAGTGGATACCTTGGAACCACACCCACTCCCTCCACACAGTTTTGTTTCTGAGAACAATGCCATATGGTTTGAATACTTCTTCGGTAAATTCCGATCAGCAGTCCTGGCTGTGTACCCTCTCAGCCTCTTACCCACACCCAGCCTACTTGCTGGACAGGTAGAGTAAGAAACAGAGAAAGCCTTGATGCTGTGCAAGTACTGCTCAGCAATAACTGAAACTTTGTTGTCTTACCTGCAGTGTTTTGGTCACAGATCTAAAACACAGCACCATACAGGCTGCTATGAAGAAAATTAAATCCATCCCAACCAAAATCAGTACACCCACCCAATTGCATATTTTCATAAAAACTTTGCTTTTTAAAACCCTTTTTGTCTTTCAACAAATCTGATTTAAATTAACCAAGAGATTAATAAATCAGAAAATGGAATTGATGAAGAGGGGCACGGTGAGAAAGACTGCCCAAGTCTTATTAACTTTTTGAAAATTGTTCTGTGGCTTAACACTGAAACACAGTTGTCTGATAAATGAGGAGCAGCCTCTTGAAGTTCAGCAGCAGGTAGCAGTGAGTGTAGAGATGTGTAGGAGAGGTATCTTTGACTATGATAACTTTACTAAAGACACAGAGCAGAATAGGTGAGACCTTCCACCTGATGTCTCAAACCAACAGTGAATGGGAGTCTTTGACCTACAGTTGTGGAAGGTTTTTGAACATTTTAACTGTGCTGGCTTCGTTATAGTTGTTTCTAGGGGACTGTCAGTAAAAGGAAGATCAGGCACCATATTGCATTGAAGTCCCTGATCTCTAAACTTTAATACAGAGCCTGTCATTAAAAATTCATTGATTGCCAGCAGTAATATGCTTTCTGGGCTCTGAAGTTGCACAGGTTTCCTGTATGTTTAGTGAAGTAAACTGGTAACATTATTGCATCTGTTGATAAATTATTATTTTCAATTTGTTGCTGTGTCCAGAACTCCGTATTGAATCACTAAAAGGTCAAAATGTCTGTGATAAAAAGGGAAAAAATATCAAAGTACTTGAAAAACTTTTACTGCATATCAAATCCATGACTTCTGCTTTTCCATTGCAATGCAGGCTTTTTTTAAAATGCTTTTCTATTCCACCAGGTCTAAGCCAGATTTTACTTACAAGTGCTACATGGCATTAGAACAGCCGTCCATATTCATGTGAGTCTTGTCCTCACACTAAAACCAGAGTATAGCTGGTACAAGAGGGGCTGCAGTAACCCTCCCAAATGATCAGCAATCATTTTAAACAGAGAATTTTGCACAGAAAATGTTAATGCAATAAAATTTCATGTACGACTGACAATGATGTGGAGAACTTTTTATTCTACCTTATGTTGTATTTACAGGTGCAACTGGTGTTAAAAGCCATTGGAAATGCGGGACTGGCAGCAGCTTCGCTAGCTCCTGTTTTGAGCTTGTGTGCTTCCCTGAAAAGTAATCCGATTGAAATTCGTCTAGCTGCTATCCAGGCCTTCAGGCGCATTCCCTGTTCTGTCAGGGTGAGTGATTTATTGCCAGCAGGTGACTGATGTCTTCCTGGCACTATCCCAGAGTTTTGACTTTCTGGAATAGTTGTGAAACATGCAAGTAAATAAGGAACAAGTGTAAACGTGTCTTCCAGCAGAGCTCCTGTGCTGTTGGAGAGGTTGGTAGGACAACCCTGATAAAGAGACCTATAATACATTTTGCTATAGTTGAGGTAACACATCCAGTGACTGAGGTAATGTTTATGACTTCTTAAAAAGTTACTTCAGTTGGGTGCCTTATGTTTCTGTGGGTTTTGGCAGTCCTGCTCCAGAAGAACAAGAAGGTCCACATGGACTTGCACTTGGAAAAGCATTTTCTATGGCTTTTTAAAATTTAATTGCAGCATGGATTGGCGTAATCTGCTTGTCCTGTACTTACGAAGCTCAGTGTTGCTCCTTAGACCTGTTGAAAGTATGAAATCTATATGTTGTCATACACCCCATCATTGTCTAGCAAATGAATGGCTAAACTGACACCTTGTGGGTGGACTGGAGGTGTTAAATGCTAATAAAAATGTTAGTAGAATCAGTCACCAATGTCTTGATTCCTGGCAGTTCACCAAACAGCTCATATTTGTGGATACCTGGGAAGTATTGAACAGAATAAATTTGTTACAGCCCTACCCTTTGATTGAGACCAGAAGTAGTGATCTTAATAGCCTGTTAACAAAAATGTAACCATTGTTGTCTGTATTAGCTGTGGCACATGTGTAGAATATAATAGAACAACTCTCCCTTGTGGTGGAAATAAAACCATCATTAACTGTTGCACTAGCAAGTGAGGCTCTGTGTTACAGATAGTCTTGTATAAATTAGTCAGTAGAGGATTCAGGTCATAGCAACAGTTTGTTCTGGAAAGTTGTGGATAAGGTAGTATAGAGAATATATACATACATTTGTGTACGTTTTGCATGAAATGACTTTGTTGAGAATAAAGCAATAGCTATCTCTTTCAGAAAGAAAAACCCACCTGTACCTGAAAGCGCATACATGAGGTGTTTTAGGAGAATAAATCATAATTGTCTTTTGGTTATCTTTTTATCTTTTTCTTTTAGAATGCTGTATTAGTTCAGCTGTATCAAGCAAGAAGTGAAGATGTGGAAATAAGGATTGCTGCTTATTATATAGCAATGAAATGTCCACATGAAGAGTTATTTAAACAAGTACAAAAGACTTTGCTGAAAGAAACATCCAGTCAAGGTTAGCCAAGGAACTGCTGAAGTCTTACTTGTTCCTAAATGATACTTCAGTATAACATTTAGTTTACGGGTGTAATGGTACCAATCTATATCAATTTTTATTTAATCTTAAAACTTTGTAGGTTGTTTTTAAAAGATTGTTTGTATGATTGTCACATTTTGTGTTGGAATTGTGATACTGTTATTTCAGCAGTAGTCAGTAAGGAGTGACTCTTCATAGAACGAGTTCCCTCTACTGGCAGCATTTCATTAGCTGTCTGCTCTTGAGAAAGAGCTGCATGGAACTGTTTTGATGTTTAGTGCATTAGAAATACAAATGGATAACTGCAAATTACATTTTGTTAAGTCGAGAAAGAAGCAAGTGGCAGAAAAAAATACTGAAAGCAGCAGGTATAAAATTATTTACTATTTCTTAATTACCTTTTTAATGCTCCTAAATTCCACATTTACTTGATGTAATACAGTTATTTATTATAAGGACTCGCTACCATGGTTTTTCTTTGGTACTGTCCTCTTTTGCAGCTATTTTACATCAGTTTTAATATTGATCACAGTATTTTAAAGATAGTATTAGACAGATAGAAACTAAACAGATCTGAAGACTGCAAAGAAAGGCCTGTTGATTTTCATTTAGATAATTGTAAGATACTTAGGAATTTTAAGACTTCCTGCTGTTAGTATCAAGGCTTAGTGGGAGGTGCTTCATCACTGTGCCAGAAGTGATTCTTCAGGTCAACTGAAAGTCCTCTAAGGATCACAGTTCTCAAACTGTGGATCTAATGGCAAACGAATGACATCAAGAAACTGTTTATAACACAGAGAAAAGCAAAATGTGGGAACTGGGACATGTTGTGTTAGGAATGTTGTGAGGAGGACTTTGTGAGGGGTATTAGTCATATATCCAACTGTATAATAGCTGGCCAGCAGTGTAGCAGTCATTTGGCGAAAAGGTTAGCCTAAGTATAATTTCTTAATTATTGATAGTTTGTTTTAATTTTGCTTTCTGCTTCTGTGGTTCCATGATGAATTGTTATCTGAGCCATATTACTGACATGAGAGACTGAATTGAGAACTGATGCTGAGTAGAAAATCTATACTATGTGTAAAAATACTCAGTTTATTTAAGTAGCTTATCTGAAGGAGAAGCTGTTTGGGCTAGTATGAAGTGAAACTGTGCATTATATAAGAGAATACAGAATCCTGTCAGCTCTTTATTACCAAAGCACACAGATGTTTAAGCTGATCTCATATTTTGGGTGAAGGGATTTTTTCTAAATGGTTTCACCACATTCAACAAAGAATACCTCTAGACAAATCCTTTGCTTTTAAATCTGTCAAGAAGGAGCAAACATGAAAGGGATATCTATAAGATTGTTTGCAGGCAGATGAAAGCAGACTCTGCACTCTGATGTATCTGGATCCTAGCCAGCTCTGAACTTCAAGCTGTGTATCCATTTTATCCGGATGTTATGTCCAGACCAGTATATCCTGCAGCAATTAGGAGTTCAGGCTCAGTATTGTTTTCACCTGATGATGTGTCTTGTGGTTTGGAGGGGACTTGTTCCCCTCTGTTTAGAGTTCAGACAGAGAGAAATCGCATCAGCCTACAGAACACTGTCAAGGTAGGTGTAACCTCAGTGACTCTCCTCCCTGTGGAAAAAATAAACTGTCTGATTTATGAAGCAGCTCTACGAGTCCATCCAAAATGTTTTATGTTTTAAACAATTTAATGTAGGAATCATTAATTTTGTTAATTTCCATCCTTTGTCTTTGGTTGATGTAACACCTAAATAATTCATGTAATAAGACTATTGAGTAACAAGTGCTTTTGAAGGTATAGAGCACATACTAGTTTTTAGTTGCTGCATTCAGAAAAAGCAATATGAAAAAAGGATTTGTGTTGTGAAAAGTGCAGGAAACTGCAGAATATTCAGTGTTTGTGCAGTGAACTACCAGTGAAGCCTGACATCTTTTATCTTCAGGAGAAAAAAAAGCCTCCATTTAAGAACCAGACACCAGAACGCATGGAATATGTTTGCCCCCCACAACACATACATGGCCAAACCATGAATCAGCACAGTGTCATGCAGAAATACTAATTCTGAATCACAACTGTTTAGCTGTGAGATTCTTTCTATTGGAATGATTTGTTTGCTGTATGTAAAGAAACTATTGCCAGTTTTCTCTTACAAGTCCACCAGTGTTGCCAGTATTCATGTAGAGTACCTGATTAATGGACCTCCCTGTATTTGAAGTTGCTTAATGCTTGCCTTTTAAAAGGCTTTGTTTATTCCTGCTTATAGTTTTTAACTTGTTTTAAGGTTTTAATGTGTTCACTGTCTATCCCAGACTTAATTTTTTTTTTAATGTTTCAGTACGCTGGTTCAGTGATTTTTCAAGAACAAAATGAGTGATGCTGCCAAATAAAACCATCTTTTAAATAATTCTGCTGCATCTGTTCTTTGAAGAAGGAACAGAAACAGTCCAATATTATTTGAGCTGCACAGCCTGCCTCTAATGTCTGTATTAGAGTTGTACCTTGGGTTTTTTTTTCACCATTCCTTTGAATTTAGTATAAAAGATCCTTTGCAAACAGTAAATAAGTAGGTTAACCTTACCTTCTTGCCTGCATAGGTTAGCTGAGAGGCGTAAATGAAACTAGGGAGTGAATGGCCCCTCACATGCGATATTGTAAAGTATAAGACAGTATTTAAATAAGTTGACCATTGTCAAGGTAGGTGCAACAGACCAATTTGAATGGTAGTGAAAATGAATCAATTCTTTTGTGGTCAGGGGAATGGTTTAGGATTAATTCTGGTATAAATAAATAAAAAGATGCCCTGTATCAGTTTTTAAAACTGTTTTAATTTTTCTCTAATTTCCAAATGCTTTTCTTTGTTTAATTTAAGTGGGCTCCTTTGTTTGGAGTCACCTCTCTCAGCTCCTGGAGACGGATGATCCATTGAAGGAGCACCTTCGAGATTCTATTCCTGATGAAATCCTTAGCAGAGATTTTGACCATGAGACATGGAAATACTCTTCATATTCCGATGTCACATTCCATTCAGGTATGTGGAGTTTTAATGGTTTGTAGCATATGGATTATTAAAATACCACATGGCTTTTCTGGTCTTCTACATCTTGCTCCAGAGAATTTTATTTTTTATGACTTAATGCAAATGTAGGCTTGATTATGCTCTGACCTTAATTGATGTATATCAAATGTAATTCCAGCAAGCCAGATACGATGCAACTTCACTTTTGTGACAGAGGAGAATAAGAACCAATGAACTTTTTAGATTATTTTTGTGAACAGCAACTTTTGATTTCTTCCTTAGTGAGCTTCCTTTGTAGCAACAGGGATTGGGATGTATTTTTTTCTTCTGATTCATGTACTTTCTGTGGTATAAGAAAAGATTCAGAGTAATTCCTTCCTGTTTTACTATCCGTTCATCATTTGGTTTTAGCAAAAATGCTAGATTATATTTTTCAGAGTAACACTTTGATTTTCTCTCTGTCTCTTCCAGTGCAATTGTGTATGATATGTATTGTAAATGCTCTTCTTTTAGTGCTGGTCACATAGTAGGCTTTCAGTAATGTCCATTAAAGTCTTTGCTATACTAAAAAGTTAAATAATTTCACCTGTTGACCTAGTGTTTTTTTCACCGTCTTTTTAATGTGCAAAGTTGCAGTATCCCAAAGAACAAGACTTGCAAAGTATATGAGAATAGCTGTTCTCCCAATGACAGACATCTGATATTTCCTATTGCAGGTGGTGCAGGTGGAAATATGGAAGCATCAGTGGTCTTTTCTCCTGCATCCTTTCTGCCACGATCAGTCATGACAAATTTGACTGTTCACGTTATGGGGCACGCTATAAATCTACTGGAGGCAAGTTTATGGACTGCTTTTGTTTTTTAATCCCTCTTCTCAAGGGACACTTGGTATATTGAAGTAAAAAGAACTGTGTTCTATTTTCCCATTACAGTTCCTTAGGAAGGTATGCTCTTCACTGCTACAGCAAAGTTGCCTCAGACTGATGACTCCTTTGTGTAATGGACTTAGTTGTAATAAAAGAACTTTGACTCTGATAGTAGCATACACTAGGCAAGTGAGTTATATTCAGCTCTTGCTGTTGATTCAAATGAAAGATAAAAGTCTGTGCTTTCTGAGATACTGTTCTTGCTCCTGTTCAGGACAGTAAGATTCCCTCGGTTGATTTACAGTGGAAAATGGATTGGCTTGGGTACACCTTTCCTTTAATACAGGACATAGAGTCATATATACCTAACTGAAGTCACTGTTTTAGTCCCATTGAGCATCCAATGCTTGGGATATTGAAATGGCTTGCCTGCAGCCTCATCATCTTTAGTTGTGCCTCTACTGTGCCTCCAGGAGAAAGCAATGTTTGGCATATGGACTCTTTACTGCAGGTAAAAATGTGTATGTGAAAGAAAGAATTTAATGTAGCCTTCACATCTCAAATTTAAGCTTGCAAGGGAACAAGATACTTTTTCAGTGTCATATCTCCTGGATTTATATGTGTTAGTAATACTATTTTAGTCAAACTTCCAAACAGAATCTTATTTCAGGAGCATTGAAAGGGTGCGTTATTGTTTTCCAACCAAAATACTGTTTGTAACATGCTAAAATAGCAGTAGCTTAAACTGTCCCACTATGTTGTAAATAAAACAGTACCTGAATAAAAAAGAGTTTTTTATTTTGGACTGAGCTTCACACAATCAACAAATGAAAGAGTTTTTACTGGAAAGATTTAATACTAAACTAACTGGTATTGGATGCTGCATGAGGTAGGATACTAAATTTTGTAGACCATTGTGATCTTGTATGGAAAATCTTTCTTTGTAGAAAAACGTAAAGGTTGCATCTGAATGTATATTTTTAATTTCTGTCAATAGAACTGAATATACCTTATGCATCTCATCGTCAGGCTTTTCAGTGACGTATGCTTTCCCCTAGATTGATGTACGATTAGAGAATGCTGAAGCTCTTGTGCAGAAGATTTTTGGGCAGAAGCCTGCTACTTTCAGTGACTATTTTTTTGCAAACAATAATGAAAGAAAAAACAAGTCAGAAAACCCAGTGGAAACAACAGGAAAAGTCAAGCAGAGGAAGCTGACTTTGAAGCGATACAGCCCCGCTGATCATCTTGTGACCAAGTCTGGCAAGCCAAAGTTGAGAAAAGCTAACCAGAATTGTGCTGGTAGAAAGTACAGTAAGATGAGTGAGTTAGTCAAAAAGGTAACTGACTCTGCAGATCTTGGAAAAATTAATGATGTTCCCTGGTTAAACTTAGGGCCCCATCTGGCATTGGACAACTGCTCTGTGTTACTGTGACTCCTTTGCATAAAGCGTATGTAACTTGTTCCACTCACTTGCAGAGAACTTAACAGCTGCATAAAATACAAAGCAACAAAAAGCCAGATATTCAGTTTTTCAGATTCTTTTATTGTCTCAAAACAATGACTCTCAGCCAGGGGAGTATGTTGCCTGTGTTTTGGGCTTCCTCTCAGTATTTTGAGCTCTGATCTTCTTTATACTGATGTCCTTTTGTCTATTGACTTCTGCAGCACTATAAACAGCTGCTTGATGTTAAGTTCCTGAGTCATGCTGTTTGCGATCTGACTTCCCAGATTGATGTCAGATGTTACATTGACCCTTTGTGAATTTACCCATGTTTGGAGAGACTTATGTTCTATGTATATAACAGGAAGGCTTTGGGAATTGACTTCAACTGTTAATGTATTATCTGGAAAACTTGGGCCCATGATTTATTTAGTTTGTCTTAGACCATCTGTCTCCTTGGGACTCATCTTCTTAGAGTTTCTTCTTACAGTGTAAGCTTATGTTCATGTTGTGTTGCTGTTGTATTGATTCATAAAGAGGGAAAATGTAAATTTTTTACTTCTTAGCAGTTTACTTGACAATCATGGCATCCATAATGTTGTATTAATTGAGATTGTATTTTTCAAAGCTTCATCTGTTTGTGGGTATGTATTGCTACACTTCTTTTGCCCAGTCATCTTAGGACTAGACATTGCCTGTGTTCACAGTGAAAGTCAGCTTGTGTGGCGTGGAGCTGAAGTTTAGCTGGAAAGAACAGGTACTAATCCAAGGTCTTAAGTGGTCTTGAAATAATTTATAAAAGGGAGCCTAATGTCTATTTACTAATAACACAGCCTTCACTGACAAGTTGTTTATTATGAGTTTGAAAGGAAATGAATACAAACATCATTCTCTTCCTGATTTATTTCTTTATTGCATGTCAGTTCACTGAGAGAACGGCGAGAAAGGAGCTGCTGAAATGTGAGCTAAGCATGAAAATCTTTGGAAATGAACTTAGCTTCTTGGATTGTGAAGATTTAAGAAAACAAATGAAACATTATTCTTTAAATCTGGCTGAGTTGGCTGTGAAGCTTCTGAAGGTAAAAGGAACCTTTTTTTCTATTTGAACGTAAATGCCTTGAGAAACTGCTTTCTGACAGATATGTGAATGATACAAAATATTACTTATTATTTCTCTAAATTGAACTCTAAAAGACACCACTATATATTGTGTGTAAACAGCGTTCAGTACATTAGGCAAGGACTTTTCTGTTGTCTGATGGTTCTTATCTCTTGCTTTTCTCGTTCAAGTCCATCCATGCTTAAATGAAAAATAATTATTCCTTGAACTGGGATATGACTAGTGTCTAACACATGCCCTGGCCAGACGTGGGCTTTGGGCTTCTTTTACCTTATTTACCAAATCACCTCAGTTAAAAACACCTTCACAGCAGAGAAATGTAGAGAATAGTTATATCTTGAATGCTGACTTTATTATGCAAAAGAAAATTCCGTTTTTTTGTTTGTTTGGGTTTTTTCATCATAGGGGCAAGAGGTCCAGTTTAATAAAAGACTGAGTTTGGCCACTGAAGAATTGCGGTTTCCAGCAATTTCAGGCTTTCCTGTTCAGCTGGCAGTCAATGCTTCAGCAGCAATCAACATGAAAATCAAAGGGAATGCGGATTTCAAACAACAGTCAAATTTTTTTCTAAATGGATATATCAAGCCAAGGTAATGACTGCTGCAAATGTGTCACTTTCCCATGTTCCTGATGTCAAGTAGCAATTCCTGATGTGAATGTCTGTTGTAATCAATTAGGAGATTCCTGAAGAACTCAAGCAGTCATCAGCCTTATATTGCTGAATGGCTGCTATGCTAGAAGGACAGCAGTCGTTTCCCATCCTGCCTGTCTGATTTTGAACTCTATTGCTGTGCTTTTCCAGTACTTTTTTAAGCTGACCATTCCTCCCTATCTGTAAATCAAATTCCAAAATGCTTGCATGCACATGATCTTTTGAATGCTTTACCTGTTACAGGGATGGCATTTTGGATTTT
Organism: Alca torda; assembly: GCA_008658365.1. Taxonomy (NCBI): domain Eukaryota; kingdom Metazoa; phylum Chordata; class Aves; order Charadriiformes; family Alcidae; genus Alca; species Alca torda. The sequence continues at coordinate 12,225,586 of CM018083.1, forward strand.
TCTTAGACATGCAGTTACAGGTTATAGATCTACAAGTCAATGGATAATTTAACCCTGTTTTTCCTTACTTGGCTATTGTAGCTTTTTATACATGAATACATTCACTAAACTTCACTAAGTGCTGTATAGACAGAGATAAACTTACACCATGGTACTCAAACCTTTCAAATCACTTTCCCTTTCCTGATATTTCATTCTGAAGTCTGAGTTCAAATCCCTTATGTAGGAGATTTAGTAAAACTATACTTTAATTCATGTTAGAAAGTGTATGTCTGTGTACATAAAATTTTTTCAGTGATTTCCTGAAACACAATAGTTGTCATGATTTTAATGTTAGAATATACCATGTTACAGTATCAAATGCTATGTATTTATTGAAGAGTATGAGCAGCCTATGGTTTAAATTAAGGGCTTTAAAAAGAAAGTGCTTTTCATAAAAAAAAATATGTATCTGAATCTTTCAACAGTGCATTTGTCCAGATTTCTGCCCAAATGCGAACTGTGGGGACTCTGGGACAAGCTGGCCTAAGCTGGTTAGCAGGAATGAGGACGTCTACTAGTCTTGATGGGGGAATCCAGGTGAAAAAAGGGCAAGAGCTCAAAGTTTTCTTGAACACTCCAGAAGAATCTATGGAGATAATTAATTTCAGGTAAGATTAAGCAAGGAGATCTTCCTAAAATAGTAACTGTGATAACTTTCGTGCATCAGAACTTAACTGGTAGGTTCATTAATAGAGCAGAAATATATTTTGTCAAAAACCAAACTGTTTCAGTCTGACTCATAGTCCAAATCTGCTATTCAGAAGAACAGAAAGGGGAAATTATTCTGTGCATTTTACATTGTTTTACCATAAGAACATACATTTAAATCAAAGCCTTATGATAAAAGAATGATAGAATTCATGTAAATGAATTTTTCGTACTCCCGTGTTTTTTCCTACTGAACATCAGTGCTGTTTCTGGAACTTTAGTGTCAAAAGAATCTAGTTCACGGTATGAAAGTGGTGGAGGAAAAGCTTAGCAGTACTTCTACAGATGGTATTTAGCAAAACACTGGAGTAATTTGGAATATAGTACTAATGAAGTGTGCTCATACCCTTCTGGTGAGTTTTTAGTTAGGTTCTTTAATGTTAGGTAAAGGTAACATTGTAAAATACCACCTCAACAATTGTCAGATGTAAAGCAAATTTACCTGTGTTAATGCAAGCAAGGCTTTTTAGCTCTTTCTCTTTTCTGCTGGCTTTCTCTTTTTGTTGGACTTTTAGATTTGTTAGAAGTCCAAGTAGAAGGCATATACTGTAAATGACATGTCAACTACATGCCTCTTAGAAATGACAACACATGAATGAACTACTTATAGTATGTGAATTGTCGTTCCTTTGTTTCTCTTGATTTGTGACTTTGCGGTACTGTAGGATATGCAGCTCAGAAAAGAGCTGGAAGGCTCTGGACTTCGCATTTAAACCGTCCATTCCCTTAGGACTCTGGGAAGCTTACTGATGTAATTCTGTTTCTGGCAGCCAGGATGGATGACAGACCAGAGTGAAAGTCAAAATAATGACAAACCTGTATTGTGTATTATTTGAACAAACGACTGACTGTAGAGTCTATTAGATACTGCATTAACTCTCTTGCTCCTATCAAGTGCAGAGACCGTGATTCTTGTACAAGCAGTTTAGTGAAGTTCTGAAGTTCTGGAAGAACTTCAAGACTGGAATGAAACTGATGTCCATGCATAGCCTAAGGGGGGGAAAAATGTCTAGAAGCCAGAAAGTGAGTGGAGTTGCAATAAGCTGACCTCAGAATTGCTCAGAACAGAGAAATCTAATACTGACTGTGAAGAACTGCAGAAGAATCTCAAGATAGCGACAGATTAAACATGGAAAATGTGGTTAAAAATCAGTGCTAATTAGTAGAAGTGTAGACTGACCTTAGCAGAACTTCATCTTTCTTGTTTTTCCCATCTGGGAGAAGATACAACTGAGAATTCTGTATTGCTGTAACTTTAACATAATTGTTTTTAAGTGACTCTTCGAAATTCTTGGTTGTAGCTCTAAACTCTACTTCACAGTGGTGGATGAGACAGAAGATGTAGATGTTTTCCAAGACCACACAGAAACCAGATCTTGCACTAGGGAGGAAGGTGAGTTTGTCTATGCATCTATTATGTTTGTCTTAGAAAGCTTGATCATTCTGAAATATCCCTAACAGATTGTTTTATTCAGCAGAATTTCTTTTTTACATATTAGTTCTTAAAGGTCTTCAGTGCAATGTTCATTTGCATGTTTTGATTGATTGTTGTTCTAACTGGATGTTCAACTGTTGTTTTTCACCAGTGTCTGAGATTATTGGCTGGCAGCTGTGTTCTGAAATGTCATATCCTGACCCAGCCAGTGGTTTGGTTTTCGCCCTTACTGGACCTTTGAGAGTGGCTGTCACATTAACGAAGCAAGATAGAGGCCTGCAGCAGTACATTGTGGAAGCTGCATATAACTATATTCCTCAGGTACCATTTATGGCATGCTTTTCTTTGGCTTTAGTTTTAGTTTATTATGCTGATGAAAGAATGGTATATCTCAGTACTATATATTCAACTTAACTGGCTTTCAAAGGTCTACATTATTATTATTTCCATTCCCGTTATAGTGGGAAAATATGTTGAAAACAAATACGAATTACTGATGCGGATAGTAGGTACATACTATTCCCATATACAAGACAGAGCACACAAATCATTTGGTTAGATGGTTCTTTGGTTAGATAAGACTGATAGATCTAGAAGTAGAGACCAGGATTTTTGACTTGGTGCCCAGTACTAAACAACCTGACCTCACTTCAGTGACTTTTTTCTCTTTGTGACAAAAAAGCCTCAAAACCCAAATCGGTAATTTACATTAACGACCTTGTTTAAAAGCAGAAGTTAGGCTCCAGTGAATCCACTCCAGAACACTGTCAGTTGTTTTAATGTGTGTGTTTGGGCAAGCCCGGGAAAGGAATGGTTTTCAGCTTCTGCAGGGGACAGTAAGAATTTATGACATTTTCTAAAATGATAGTATAGGTGTTTAACATGGGCAGTGGCTGACCTCTTCTGTCACAGCCCAAGTATTCTTTTTACTGGGAGACAATTTGGGCTTTGGCTGTATTCATATGCTGCTTAGTATCTCTAAGACAGTGAGGCAAGAACAATTAGCAGGGTAACTTTCTGTTTTTTATTTTGTTTTTCTGACTTTCTCTAATAAAAGCAGGAGAGGGAACAGGCATTTTCCTCTGCCCCAGAATCTGGCATCTGTAGGCAGGGCAAGGCTGAAACTGTCAACTAAGGCACCCACTGTAGGTTCATGGTGCTGTGCATCCCACTGCTGACACTGCCACAGTGTAAGGGCTTAAGGCAGCCCTGCCAAATTCTAGTCACTTAAGCCTGAGCTTTAGAGCTTAAATTTATAACTGCAAGTGTGGTCTGATTTTCCATAAGTTTTGGCAGGATTCAGCATAATTTCAAGAGAACGTCAGTATGCTGTGAAATTCAAGGTGTTCAGAGAGCGTTTCCCAAGACAAGCACTGGACAGGGAACAGAAAATACAGCCTGGGGAAAAAATTTTCTTGCTGAAAATCTTGAAAAGCAGATAGGTGAAAAATTATGGTGGTGGTGAAGGTGCCTATGATCATGCAACACAGTGTGATAGATTGTTTTGTAAATGCTGTGCTGATTGCAAATGTGGTTATCCTTTGTTTCTTTCAGGAGAACTCATGGATCCCAAGTGAAGCTGTCCTTCACTTCTTTATTGGGACTCCGAAGTCAGATTTGAAAAGGGATATTGGTATTGACCTAAATTTTAGTGTTCCACAGAAGAAATTCAGAATCCAATTTATACAACCTAAGAAAAAAATCGAGATTGATGGTAAGTTTTCTGACTAAGAACCAGATCATCAGTTAAGGTCAGTTAGGAGAACTTTATTAGAATTAACAGAGAAATATCAATATAGTTCAGTCAATAATCTAATGCTAAAACCACATTACTGGGTGACAGCCATTCACTTACTGCTTTAGCTAACACCCATTCCCAGTGGTTTTTGCAGCCTGGTTAAGACTATTTTGCACAATCAGAAGTTCAATACCTAATTCACACACTCACGTTAAAGAGGAAAGCTGTTTCCAGTATAGATGGAGCTAAGGCTAAGAAACACAGTGTATTGTTCTCTAATCTTTTATATATGCTTAACTGGCCTTACTATTCCTGAATTTTAGTTTGATGTATTCTGTTAGTTATGATATGAAATTACTTGTTGCCAAATCAGTGAAGTACTGACTATGATATTGCTGTGCATTATAATAAAAAGTAACCTTTCAATCACAGTGTAACACAGAAAACAAAACCAACAAACACACTGATGAAATATAAACCGATAAATATATGGTCTATAATAATATAGACAATATATTTCATCATCTTTGCCACGCATAACAAGGGATATTTTGTTTTGTATGGTAGAATACATCAAAGCCGCATATTTAGAACTTGCCCCTCCATATTTTTATTCGTTTGTTTTTAATCCTGGTTATTTTCAAATGGATTGCATGGAAGATATACCTACACTGTGCAAGGCTTTGCATGCACAGTGCTCTGAGCTCATGAAACATCTCCACAGCACAACACAGCTTACAAGTTTTAGCACAGGCCTAAAAGAAGTGTATAAATCACTTCCAGAACTAAGCTAGTTTGTTGGAGACAGCTTCGTTGCCTCTTCTCAATTAGTATTCTCAGAATGTCCTTTCAAAATGAGATGTATATTCTGAGGACACTTCAGTGCCTTTGCAAATTCTGTTCCTAACTTTTTCCTTTACTCTGATATTTATTATGTTTTAATTCTGTAAATATATTGTTCACAAAAATGGCAACTGTCTTTTTGGGTACAGTTTTATGAAGTATCACTGAACAGTATACATCCAGAAAAAGTAAAAAGTTTTATTTTTCTCCAAGGAAGAATTGAGTTTTCTAAAAATTCACGAATTGGACACCTGGAACTGATAGTAGATGACAGAGATGTATATTACATTAAGGTATGTTTTCAGGTCATGAGCTCTCATACTAGGATGCATACTTAAATAAAAGCACAGAAAAGAAAGGCAATGAAAAAGACGGATATTGAAAAACAGTTTTGTGAGCAATCCATTAGAGAAATTACCTGTTCTCTTTATTACATATTTTTGAGGTAGATCAGTGCTAAATCACTGTGTTTTAAAAGGTTTTAAGGCATGGCTTCCGCTAATTTAAAGCAATTTTTTTCACATTTAGATGTGTTCAAAACTTTTGGGTTGCTCCCAGTGTTAAGTCAGTAGAGATGATCCATTGACTCCTGTGGACTTTGGCTCATTATGTGCATATATAGTCATGGTTTTTCAGACCTGTGTTTTGACCATGCGTAAAGACTCTGAGTAAGCCCAGGCTAATTTCTTCACTCCTGTGGACTCTATAAAGAATCTCTAAGATACTGTTCTTTATGTCACAAAAACTGTTGTTTTTTTACATCACTGGGGAATAAGTAAGAGAATTCCAATGTTTGAACTCTGAAATGAAAAAGCAAACAAAAATGCAGGGAGCAGTTTATCACTGAAACTCTACTGACATTTTTATTTATATTCCAGGATTTGAACAATTTTTTCATTATGCAATTGATACCCATAGCAGATTGCCATGTCTTATGTGGGTCTCCAAAGCCAGTCAGTTTCAAACACTCTGCATTTTCCTACAGTGAGCACATTATTTTACAGATCAATTTTTTTCTAGAGTAATATTTCAGCAAAGACTTTTTGGGTGTTTCCCACTAACCCAAACACTAATTAGCATTGCAGATTTTTGCATTTGCATCTAGTCCAACGTAAATCTAGTTACCCCTGTGAGACTGCCAATATTTTCAGTAACACCATATTATTTTTTGGCCCAGTATTTTAACATCCTTCGTGATTTCAGTCACCACTGAAGCCAGCAGGAGGTGAAGGAAATAGCATCTCACACCACTCTGATTTTTGTATAACTGGAAAAAACAAATCCATCTTTCCTTCCCATTGTTTACTAACAGCAAGTTTTATGGGTTGGGGGGTGGAAGGGCGTTTGTTGGGTGTATAGAAAAAAATCTCTTTTCCTCCTCTCATCTGACTTCTAAAATGCCCAAGTCTATACTATTCCTCTCTCAAAACTTAATCAGTTTTTACTGTTGAATGGCCTGGGTTTGGGTTTTAGTGTTTTATTTGTTTGTTTATTCTAGGGAATGACAGATTTGCAGATGCTAAGTGGAGAGCAGAGGTACATGATCCAACTGGAGGTAAAGCTGATAAAGCAAAGCAGTCCTATCATTCTGTCAGGAAACATCACTAAACAACTTGGCAAGAAGATAGCTTTTTCAGTATCCCTGAATAATTTGTTGAAGGATGCTGCATTTCTTTCAGGTTAGAGGACAATAAGTATTTGCCATATAAATGTAAGTTCTGGAGCCCTTATCTATTAGGGTTGCCTGGTTTTGGACACATATTTCTAAAGTTCCTTTCAAAGCAGTAAGACTGCTTTTTAAAATTATTATTCTTGATAAATTAGCACTAATATGTATTTCACAATAATAGGAATTATAAAATAAATTGTTTTCTAAGTCTGTTTTTAATTACTGTTTAGTTACTGGTGCAGGAAATAAGATGTAAAGGATCGCTTAACAAAAAAATGCCAAAACAATAACAGCTCTTAGAATATTCTCTGGTTTTCACTTTTCCTTGTACAAAACAGTGCAGAGACACATATATGTAGCTAAATGTCTCTTAAGACCTGTTCTAAAAATCTTGAAGTACTTTTTTTTCTCACAAATACACTAACAGGAAAATAGAAAGTATCAGAAAGAGGGCTTTACTAGTTGTATGACATCAATTCGTTAAAAGGTAAATTAATACAGTGGAATAAACCAGTAATTTAAGTCTAAGGCTCTCATTTTTTCCTTAGTGTTTCTTACTCTAGTCTACCTGTGGCAAAGACATTGAAATGTCATAGGATTATGCAATGTTTTCAAATAAAACTAACTTTTAAGGAATGCAGAATGCCAATTCGGTGAAATCTCCATCCTTTCAGATGGATTGCCAGTGACTGCATCTAAATACAGTTCTGGTCTGATTTCAAACTCTTATTCCCTAAGAACTGGGCTGCACCAGTTCTTCTGTTGCAAAGCCACAACCATGCTCTGACTTCATATGGAAGTAAATGTTCACGTTAAGTTCATGAAAAGATCAGTCTGTTGTTAGAATTTATTTCTTTTTAGAAGCAGCTTAGGCTGGATTCAAATCTCTAAACTGTAAGCAGTATCTGAGAAATGTGGTCTACACACTGTAGATGTAGTCAGAGAAAGAGACTGAACATCCAGCTCTGTCTTTGCTTACTACACAAAGAGTACATCATGGGGTTCCTCAGTTACACAGGATGAAACAATGCATTTGTGTTTTTCCCACTGTAGTATTCCTCTTAGTAGCTAAAGTAACATCATGTTCTACCACTGCATAATCACTTCTACTCTTTTTGTAGCATTTCTGGAGAAAAAGGTTGATGATAAGCTGAGACAATACTCATTGGAAGGGGAGACTTACCTTCCAGGTGTTCTTGGAGTTCACGTCTTGGGTCTTCTCCAGCAAAGTGAGGGCTTGTGGTCTCATGGTTTGAAGATAAAATATGGACTCCTAGGTACAGTGAAAAAGAGGGAAAGTAAAAGCATTCTGTTTGTCTCATTTTTCTGCAAATTATTTGCCTGTATGATTAGGACACTCTCTTAACAAGAAAGATTTCGGTTAAATTTTAAACTGATTTGTGACCTAGGATGAGTTTCTCTTTTCAGTTTGGTAAACTTTACTCTTTGAGTCTGCGTTTAAAAACAATTCATTTTTTTAATGTGCTTTTCACAAGTATGTCCAACATTTGATTAAAAATCCCTTTTTCAGTGGGAATTGCTCCAAACTGATTTGTGTTCTCAGGTGTTTATACAAAATGAATGGTTGCATACATACACTTAAAAACATTAGGGACTGTTTCTAGGAAACAGTTGTGTCTGTTCTCCTGGCTGAAATGTATGAACTGTGTGTTAATTTTATTAGACAAAGCAGGTGAACATCAGTACAATTATATCAAGGTATTGAATACTTGTAGTAGCTAATCATGAAATGCATTCAGGGTGGTTGTATACGTAAAGTATGTTGCACCTTCAGAGACAGTACGTAGCAATATGCGTAGTAAAGTTTTCTTAAACCTACACAGGTATGACCCCATAATTTTGCCAAAAATGGCATGCTGATCAGAGTATTTTATATACACAAACACAAACATACCTGAAACACATATTAGATGATGTCTAGCTATAGCTATGTAATTATGAAGTTATATACTTAGAGCTTAAGTCATATTTTGATATAAACCCAGTTTGGCAACTGTTCCACCTGAAGTGGTCAGCAAGTGATTACTTGTAGAAGTATTAGATTAAAAAAATTTATAGAAAAAGAAAAGGAAAAAAGTAATCCTACTCATTGGTTGAAACTTCAGATTAATTATTTTAAGCTTTTTCTCAGTGACCACGAGGGCTAGAAGTTCATTATTGTTTTTTGTTTAAGATGAAATGTCATATAATGTCATGATGTTGGGAGCTGAGCGGTAACAGAAAAATATCAAATATTGCGAGACCCCAAGAAAGGTGCAAAGGTTGATCATGATTAGTTTGTAGTGCTTTTACCACCTCACCCAGGTAAAATTCCATTTAAGTAATAAACTTAGTGCCTGCTTTTATTTATTTATTGCTTTTGAAGAAAAAGTGAGTGAAAGAACATGGAAATACGGAAAACATCTAAGGAGAGCCTTTGTTTTGCGTAAAGTTTTCCTAAATCATTGGATCATTTTCATTCCATTCTTAATGTTTCCAATCACCTGAACATAAAAGCATCTTAAATTTTAATAGTGTATGAAGTAAACAAGGGCCCAAACTCTTACATGCAAAGCCTGTAACATGGCTGTTCCTAGGATTTTCATTTGTAGTACAGCTTGTGGAAAAAAAAAACAATTTGCAATGCCTAATGCATTTTTTCTGAAGTTTTACAGATTGTTTTGCATATACTGCATGTCTGTATTCAGAAGTGCTGTTACATTGGACATACGTGTAGCAGGAACATAAATTCAGGTGTCAGAAACAGTGTTTTCACAAGATTGTAATCTGTAAAATGTGTCTAGATCTCGAGCAGATAGTGAAGATAATTCTTGAGCTGAACTTCATGCTAATGCAGTTATACCGGTATTGATTGCCACCAGTCTTCACAAACTTTGGTCATTACTTTTAGCCTGTAGAACATACTGCTGGATGTTTTACCTGAATTAAATATCTACTTGTCTTTTAATTTTTACCATGGTAGTGTTTTCATTTTCATAGATGTAGATCACTTCTCTAGCAAATACAAACTCACTGTTCATTAAATGTGTGCTTTACTTTGGATTCATAGCATAAATCAACAAGTATGTATATTTAAAAATAGACAAATCTCACGTTAATGTTTTTGAAAAATAGAAACCTTGAAGCCAGCACTAGATTTATACTATTAACGTTTTGAAAGTTTACTTCTGATTAATTTGAATAGGTTAACTTTGTGATTTAACTTGAACAGGAGAGGCAAAAAATCTTCATCATGAATGCAGTACACAGCAAAAGATTAAAGTGGAGACAGGTGCACATGGTGTGTACAAACTTGATATTGGGCATGAATTTCACTGTATGGAGACTCCGACCTATAATCACAAGGTAGAGATACTGATCAAAGCACTTGTGTGCAGAGTACCCCTATGTCACTCCCATTCTCAGGGGCTTAAACAGAGCAATGCCCAGGATGTCATTTTTAGATCAGTCTTTTTCTTCTCAGTTTGTTTCTCTCTGCTTTCTGTGTAGACAAAGCTATCTAGTCAAACTGCTAATTTGTGCAGTCCATTACAGCTGTAAGTGATGGAACTGTCCAGTGATGTAATTTTTAATGTATTAATTCACAGAAATTCTGCAGAATGTTTGTTGTGAAAATTTTTGTTATATATAAAACAATAGTATTAATAAGTTTATGATTTATCTTGTTCTATCTTTCTTGTAAGTAAAAGTCAGGAACTCTCTTTGATTATTCATCAGAAGTTGTATGTCTGGAAAATGAAGCATTTTACAGTGTTTTGTATTAATTTTCTCATTCAGACTTGTATGCTTTCTTAGAAATTTCAGTGTGTGTGACCCTTTCATGCAGAAAAGCAGATCTGTTTAAAATTTCTTCCTTTACAGACTGCACGAAGACAAAGGTTAATTTAAAGGCAAATCACCATTAATACTGGGTATTTGCTGCAGAACAGAGAGCTGGCTGAAAAATAATCTTCTGAATTAAAGGGAAATTTTGTATCCTTTTGGATTTGATTTTGGTCCAAGTTGGAGTGAAGCCAAGAAGTGTTAGGATTTCCCATGAAGCAAGGTCTTGGCAGGCTTTGCAGCTGCACAGTGAATCCATGTGGGGCAGTCCATCAGGAGTACCTGAGTCCAGTTACTTTAGCTTTTGAGAAAAGCAATTTGACTAGCAGCGCAAAAACTAAAAGTTTTGGGCTTTGTACACTGAATTTATATCTTCTGATGAAACATGATTTTTCTGTGGAAAATTTGCAACTCTTTCTGCTTTAGTCTTGGTTGTTTCTTGTGAATATTTCTGCGGGCAGTTAACAGCAGTGAATAAAAGAGAAAGCATGGTTTACAGGAAAAAAGTGCGTTTCTGTTCTTTAGGTTCACCTGAAACATGAAGCGAGTGCATCTTGGCTTTCCTCCCAGATGGAAGTGAACTATGGGAAACACTGGGATGAAATAAACAACAAGAAGAAACTGCTGATCAGCCAAGCATTTAAGAATAGTTCCAGTTCATCTCTAGTCAACTATTTCATGGAGGTAATCGTGATTGTTGAAGAGTAAGACCTTCCATTCAAACTAAGAAAAAATTTGGGATGAATTTATTTATTAAGACTTTTTTTTTCTAACTGCGTTAAGTATTAGTAAGTCAGATATCCAGATATCCAGACCTAATAAGTTTGAGTTTGGTAGGGTCTTTACCCAGGCACATAGAGATCACTGACATTTAAAATGAACAAGAGAAAGCCAGTAGATGGATTTTTTTCAAATACTAAAAAAGTTTGAGTGTAAAGTGGTCTGAATTTTTTGCAGCAATTGTGCATATAAAATGATCAGAGAGATTTATGAAGGTTGTTTTGCTCACACAATGTGGAAGGACATAACTGAGAATATTTCAGCATTTAGGTGGAAGTTGGTATGGAATGCAGTAGCTGAACTAAGATCAGACTTGTTCTTTTTGTTTGTTTGTTGTTGTTATATATATTGATTTCTACCCTGGATCAGTAAAAAGTTTTCCCATGTAGTGAAGTATAATTAAAAGCCTCAGAGGGGGTTTATGCCTTCTTTTGCAGCACATTCTGTGGGATACAAAAAGAAAGAAAATGATTATTTATATTGGCATACCCTGCTATCCTTTGTTTTATTTGTAAAAAGTTCTTACAGAAGCTACAGAAACTATTCCTATAAATTTTTATGTTTTTTCCTGGAAGTTGAAGGTCTTATCTGTTATTGCCTTAGAACAGGTAATAGTTTTCTGAGGTGGGTTGTCGTTATTCTATTTCCATTGGGAGTACCTCTAAGCATAGAATATCTGTGATCCCAGCATAGACTGACCTAGAATTGTGGTCTTTTTTTTTTTTTCCAACAAAGTAAATGGTCTAAAAATTAGTGGAAATTTTCATTTTGAGTCTTCAGTAGATTTAACAAATGCATATTAAAGAAACCCCAATCCATAATTGGTCAGCATGCGTGAAAAGCTATAAAGTGAATGGCAAATGTGCAGAGCAGAGGGACTAGCTGTGACCTTCCTGCTATTGTGTGTGTAAGCTTAGACAGCCCTGGAGATGGGATCCTGTTTTTATTTAAATTTGCTTCACTTGTTTTCCAGTTTACCATGCAAGTCCTGGAAAAACAGGTGAATTATAGAAGCCAGCTGCAGCACTCGCACAACTCCCAGGTTTATTTGCAGAGCAGCACAAACTTTGAGGTGCAGTATAATGACCACGTGCCATTTGTGGCTGGGCTGCAGTGGAAAGATGCATCCAGAAATGGCCTGAAGAAGTGGGAAGGTGAAGTACCACAAACCATTTCCAGTCTGTCATTAGAAAAACAGGCATTGAAACTTGCTGCTGGGATTTTGTGAGATAGTTTTGCATGGGTGTAACAACAGAATCATAGAAATACTGGTTGGAAGAGACAGACCCTGGAGGTTATCTAGACCAGTCCCCTGCTTAAATCTGGACTGTTCCTTACAGTAGATCACATCTGCTGTGGCTTTGTCTAGCTGAGTTTTCAAAACCTCCAACTTTCCACAGCCTAGCTGGCTAGCCTCTTCCAGCAATTCCTTAGTCTCTCAAAGTGTAATTTGTTGCCATTGTCCCATGTACTGTCTGCCTCTTTTGGAGGGGTTGTGTTCTTCATCTTTGCCATTTCAAGTTAGCTGTGGGCAGCTATTGGATTCCCCTATTCCTTTGCCAGACTGAACAAGCCCGGCTCCTTCTCTTCTTGTCACAGGTCTTGTCTAGGCCCTTTATCATCATAGCAGCCCTCTGCTGTAGCCTTTCTGGTTTCTCACCATCCGCTTTGATCTGAGTGCTCCAAAACCAGATCCGGTGTTGCAGACATAACCTCTCCTGCGCTGCACAGAGGGGGATAACTTTGATGGCCATGCTCTTAATGTGGACCAGTAATATCCTGTTAAGTTTTGACTGAGATAACTGACCAAGTGAATAATGTTTTAAAAAAAATTCTTTACTCTAGGAAGTGATCAAGTTTGTTTTAAGAACATTAGAAAATGGGACACTTGAGCAGAATTTTAATGGTATATTTTAAGCTATAAATTAAACACCTGTGTATATGTATGGATATTTTTTAGAAATCACATTTATCTTAGAGGTGAAAAATCCTAAGGTTAAATTAATTCTGAAGTTTTAAAAATTTGGAGATTACTTTGTGACTGTCTGTCATAAAATAATTATGAGTCACCGGGACTGTATCACAATGAGTGAGTGGTATAATTTGATAAATAACCATCAAAATTTCAACAGTCTGCTAGTGAAATTTCAGCAGCTTGTCAGATATAAACATTCTGAGCTGTCTGTGAAATAAGTTTCAAAATAACCTACAAATCTGGTTCAAAATGTATGTATTGCAGAGTTGAATTTCTGTGTTGGCACATGTCAGAATAGCTTGTTTAAGGCCATTATTGTAATTATGTGAATAATGGCTACAGACTTACAGTTCAGGTAAAGATTTCACATTTTGTTGCAGATCACACAGTAGAACCCTTTCCTGGTGCCATTTAGGGATTGGACTTCATAAATTTCCATTTATTAGCAAACCTCCCTATGTGTTACCTTATGCAGTATGTTATACTAGTGAAGGGTATTCATTTCATTATGTAACATCAGGAGATTTTGGCAATTGGAAGGGAACAGGTTGATACTAGCATTTGATAGTAGCATTGAGTAGCATTTTAGCCTTATTCCAAAATCCCAGCATCTTACCAGCTTTGTTGCAGAGTTAGAATCCAGGTAGCTTGAAATCTCACTTTTCTGCCAGTTTTAATATATGTTCCTTCCAGGTGGATTAAATGTAGACACCCCATGGCTATATCTGTACGCAGCTCACAAACTGCATCAGCCTCAGCATTCTGTGTATTTATTGACTATGGAGCTGACAACTGGAAAAGCTCTCTCTATTAAGAATCTTGTTCTGGAACTATTTTATAAAGATCAAGGCAATGAAAAGGAAGGGAAAGTTAACATTTACACACCAGCTACCACGTACCTGCAGGTTAGTAACATGATGCTTCTTATAGTTTACGGCTTTGATGATAGAGCTTTGCGATAGATACCCAACAGAACTGTTATCATACTGAAATCACATAGCGTGCTGAACAAGTGTTAAGTAGCTTGTTTGAAAAAATCATGCAGTGTGCTCCAGGTTATGAGAGGATCTTGAGATGCCTATGTTCATCTGTTTTCTGTGCTTGAATGTTGAGCTGTTCTTCCTCTGGGCCAGCCAAATCACCACAGCCACTGTCTTTTTATTAGCTTCGAAAAAATGTTAGGGCTACCACCTCTGCCCTTCTTTGGAATGGGAGTCCATCACTCCCTACCCAAAGCCCAAATACACAATGGCAGGGTTCTGCCTGGGAGTGTACAAATAATAATTACTATTTTAAAGTTCTCTCTCTGTCCCCGCCACGAGCTAACAGTTTCAGGAAGTAGGAAAACTGGATCATCATGTAAGAAACGGTTAAAACTTGTTCCTTAGTTGATATGAAACAGCTGAGAGTGTCTTTCATTTAAAAAGTAGGAACAACAATAGCCAACTTCTAAATTAAGAGCCCAATGATTACAGCATTCACCTAAATTTGAGGCATTAGATTTAAAGGCATACTCTGCCTGAGAAGCATGTAACCCACCTTTTCCTGAAGAGTATCCTGCTCGTGTAACTCATGGCACTTGCTGCCTTTTCAAATGGCAGCATTTTTAAAAGTTCTCCATGGGTATTTGGAGCTCCATTAATACTAGAGTTCTGATTTTGCAGAACAACTTTGCTGCTGAGGTGTTTTTGCTGCTACTCACAGAGTAGCACGTACTGTATCGCTACAAAAGGAAGAAGTATCTTTCCAGGTAACTGCAATATGAACAGATTCAGTAGGAGAAATGGCAAACCTTTTGCAGGCTAGAGTATTGGATAGTTGAGTGGTTTGGAACAATCATGAGAAATTAAAGGTTATTTCTGTTGTTGTGACTTAGAGTACGGCTCCAGCCTATCACAAACCTGTGCGAAAACCTTCAATAGCAGGTTCTCAATGTGATAGTCTGCTGCCTTTTCTACTGGAATTCTTTCAGTTTCTGTATATTAAACATCCACTGGGTGGAATCAGTGTGCCCTGAGTCTATGGATTCTAAGCTTCCTCCTAATTTATTTTAGACTGTACTGCAATACAGGTTTAAACCTGCAATACAGGTTTAAAACTGATTTCATCACAGTTGCTGTGCATTAAGCAATATGATAAACCTCTGTCACTATGCAAAGTGTAGATTTGTCTTGGAGAAGCTTACCTTCTTATCTGCCTCTGTATAAATGAGATGAGAGCTTGGAATTTTTGCCTTTTTCTTTAGAATCCACTGCAGTTGTCTAAATCTTTAACTTAGGTTTATGTTTAAGGTGTTCCTTTATTCTGAATTGCAGCTTTCCCTTGTTGCATCACTGCTGGTTCTGGCACAGTGTGGGGGATTGTGAGAAACATTCTTGAATGAGAAGAAAACGTTCGTCAACTATTTTCTCTTCATCTATTGAGCTTTTTCTCTCTCCCTTGCTTAGCAGGGATAAAATAAACTTTGAGATCTTTATGCCAATTCAGAATATTTTGATAATGGAAAAGCTGGCACAGTATTTCTAATAGTTCTTGTAATGATCGTCTCCAAGAAAATGTGTTCTTTTCACTTCTGTGCTGTACTGCTGGCACAATAGCATTCTGTCTGTGATAACTCAGCCAGACTAATGTGTCCGTCTTTGTTTTTCAGGCATCCACATTTAATCATCTTGGGAGGAATGTTCTGCATAGCTATAGTGAAATGAAATCTCTGTGGAATCCACTTGTGAAGAATGAGATTCATTTGGAGAATGATGAACGAGCCAAATATCTCTGCTTTAAGATAAAGAGTACAAAACAGGAATTTAATGTCACAGCCAGCTATCAGAATCTGCCAATGGTAAGAAAGAAATACAAATACAATTTCTTTGACTCCGCACTGTGTTTTTCAGGTCTGCCGCCTTCCTGAGAGTTGCTATTGCTAGTGTTGAAACTTAAACACTTCTAGTGCTGCTTCTATTTCTGTCTATTTTGACAACCTGCAATGTAAAAATAGGTTCTAAAAGAAAACAAAAACTTGTGTGGTGAAGTTTTGAGTACTCGCCTAGTTGGGAGGCTAACTACAGACAGAAAGTCAGGGAGGAGAGGACACAACACAGAAGAGACTACGTGGCTAGAAAGAGAGCTGTAGATGTGATTACTTACATTTTGATGCAGTTTTATGGCAGATGTGGAAGACTTTACTGCCTTGGAGAATCAAAATATCTTGCCTGCTAGTGAGCATAGTAACAGCCTGGGTTTATATGCTATTTTAGCCTCTACATCCCTTCCAACCTTAAAACCATTTTTGCTTTGCTTGATGTCTGTAGCACAGGAAGTGTAATCAGTGGTTTGTTGTCCAAAGAGACACTTTGATCAGTTACTTTGGTCAGTTCCTTGCAGGACTTCTTAAAACAAAGTGTTTTTCTAGTCATAGCATTCCATGCTTTGAAAATCCAATCAATGTTTGTATGTAAATGTACTGGTACCAGAGCTAAAGCTTGCTCATATTGCAAACAGGTTACACTCAAGTGATACATTTTAGGGCATTTGTCTTCTGCTGAAATCAGTTTTGTACTAATGTCACTTTTAATCTTACGTAAATGGAGATCAGGATTTAAACTGAAGCAGAAAGGGGTCGATCTGTGAAATGACAGCCTCTCTGCAGCCTGTTGAATTATTTGATTTCTATATTGACATTCCTGAATTATGAATGCAGTAAATCTGATGCAATTGTCCTTTCCTCTTCTGGTCTCATGATCTGAGTACAGCCTAAGAAGACAAACTTTTCTGTGAGGAGTGTGTGGAAAGATTATAAAAGTCTGCCTGTCACGCTACAGTTTGAAGGTCAGATAGAAGAGCTGAAGAAGGAGAAGATGCTCTATCAAAAACGTGGAACCCTTCATTTCAGGTTCAATAGTCTTATTATTTCTATCTCTGAAAAATGTTTTGGCCTAAATTTAGTGTGTGTCTTGATGCTCTTGGGAAACGCTCTGGGGTTTACAAAGTGGAAGTGCCACATGCACAAACCCTGTGCTTCCTCCCATCTAGCTCTCTGAACTTGCTTGAGCACACCGACTTCATGGCCTGGTTATTTGCATCTGTTAGCTTTTGCCCTCTTTGTTGAAACGATAGTGAGCAAAGTTGTCAAAGGCAACAGGCCATATGTGCTGTGGCAATGTGTTTGTTGGCAGCTCTGTTGGGCGTATAGCCTCCTTTCGTGAAAACAGCAGGATTTATGGTGTGTCCAAATTTTGAAGTGGTGAGAAGTTCCAAAATCCAGATCTGATCCTCTGTGCCATCCAGATGCCTTTTTTCCTAGTCCTTCAGAATAATATATCCGTTCTAAAGCCAAAGATATCTCTTTTAAAACACATAACAAATGGTCTTGTTTATAGTTTGGAACATGTTTCCATTTCCTGAATAGAATGGGCGCACTGCTTCTAGATATTGGCTGTCTCTGAAATTTCTCTCTTCGTTACCCATTATCAAAACACAGCTTGAAGGCCTTGGTAAAAATGTATGTTCAGACTTTGAGACATCTGGATCATCTCTGAGGACATCTCAGCTTTCTTAAGACGCAGTAGGGTCAACAGGAGTGCACAGGCTCCCTTAGGAGCCACTGTGCATCTTGAAGATAGCTAAAAAAACTGAAAGATGCCATTTCAGTAATGGAAAAAAGACGTAAATGAAGAACAAAGAGCTGTACCAGATATCCTAACATGTATAAAGGCAGTCCAATCCTGTTTATAAAAGTTAATGCATTTTTGCAAGACATCAAGCTAAGTAAATGTGCAGAAATATTTAATAAAGTGCATAAAAAGTTACACTGAAATAGTAAACTGAGAACTATGTAGTGCGTGAACATCTGTTACATAGGATTCTTGGCATTCAGATATCATTTCTACAGAGAGCATAAAATGTGGTTGATAGGTGAGATTTTCAGAGCTGCCATAATCTTTTGGACATTGTCCCTATTTGAAATGAAATCTTGGCCATGCAGGTATATAAAGTATATGTACTGGTTATGCATGTCAGAATTTTAGAGCATCATCCTCTCCTGTGCTCTTCTGAGCCTTTCCGGAATTCAGAATATAAACTCTGTACCAGAATTTCTGGTAAATGTGTGTAGTTTGTGTGAAGTTGTAATTATGCCCTAGGAATTTCTTAGACGTCCTGGTCCTATGTGTTTTGCTTCTGTATGTGACACTGATGGCATCTGCAACTGAAAATTGTGGAGTTCAAGTTGAAATCTGCATGATTTCTTTTTGTAGTTGTCTATTAGATCTTTTACACTTTGCTTATTCCTTGTTTTGTTCCAGGCATCCTTTTAAAGTGCCCAATCTGCAGAGCTTTCTTCTGCAGGAGACGTTCACTGTTGACAAAAAGCAAAAGCACTATTTATTGGAAACAAAAGTTTTGATAAATGGGGTAGAGGAAACAGTTCAAACTCTTACACTTGGTTACCAACCTGAAAACCCCTATGTGAGTTATACAAGAACATACTTTATTCTGGCATACCAAAAAAGCCAGCAAATGAGTGATTTACTTGTACGTATCTTATGTTCCTTGCATTTGCTCTCAAACTTTTTTTAGGTTTGTGCTGGCTTGACTCATCCTTATAACTACAGTTTGTTCCCCAAAGATGTTGAAATATGCATTTTAACTCAAAGTCAGCAAAATGTGAGTAAATTTCCTATCAAATTCAGTCAGAAGGAGAGATTCATTACCTGTTTATTTCCAGTTTATTGTCTTTTCAGACCTAACTTGCCATAGGTCTTCAGTTCCTCACCATGTAAATGCTGCAACCAAAAAGTTCATAAGGCAATGATGTGGTTGGTGTGTCCCTAATACAATGTTTTGTGTAATAATATATAATAATACATTGTATGGTAATATAGGATAATAATACATCATATATGATAATAATACATAATATATGATTTAAAAATTATTATGCATGAATATTAATAATAACAAGTACTGGGAGGAATAGATTCAGGGTTCTCGTACTTATCTAGGTATATCTATTCATCTTCCTTACCAAATGCAGTTGTTTTCTTCCTGCTTTGTTCATTTTTCATTCTGAGCCACAGCGTAATAGCTTGCAACTCTTTCATTTTTCATAATATGTAGGGATGACTTTTCTCATCTTCCATAATATACAGGGTTAATACTCAATGCAATTCTCTTACATTCTTAACGCATAGGTGAAGCATGGGCTTGAGGCTACTTTGAAGGTCAATAAGGAAGATGTTCTCAGCTTTCTAGGGAGATATCAGGACCAATCCAGTGAGGCGAATTTTAGACATCTTTTGCAAATGGATGTGACACATTCATTCCAGGTATTGATGGTTTTAATTTGTGGCATTTTATTTTTTTATGTCTTGGTGGCTGTTTTACTGCATTGTCTTAGAATTATAGTTGTTTTATGCTTATAAACTTCTTAGTTCAATAAAGTTCTGGCCCTGACAGAGACCTTAGGTATCTCAGCAGATCAAATCATAATTTCTGTCAATAATGTAATGTAAGAAACAGACTGCCCTTTTGTTTTCATACTTTTTTAAAATGAATTCGGTTTGATTTTCGGTGTCTTTGGGTAAAATTGGTAGAATTTTCTACACACATTTGCTTATACATATTCTCCGCTTCCCGCTGAAAGTTCAGACATCAAATCACATGAGGCAATTAATGGGAATGCTGTGATTATGTTTACATTTTACCTTGTCAAATAGCTTGAGTTTCCACAAGCAATGGGACTAAGCGGGGAGCTGTCTTCCAGGCAGACTAAACTGGAACACTTTGACTACAGTGTGAGTGTAAAAGTCGTCATCAACAAGAATGTGTCTTCACAGGTCAGTTCCCTGATTATTACAGTCTCATTGCCTGAACTTCTGGCTTTTGCCATTCATACACTAAGACCTGCGTTGAGTCTCTTGCTTGTGTCGTGCATTAGGAATACATGACAACGGGGGAGCTGTTTAACCTTGTGCTATAAATAGCTTTGCAACTACTTTCAAGCATGGCAACATACAAAGTTGGTCAACTCATACGGAATTTGATGAGGGTAGTGAAGGGGGGTAAATTGTTAGGAAAACAGTTAACTTTTTATGGTTAGAGTTTGTTCTGGCTAGATGGCGATGTGCAGTTGGAATAGGTGGCTTGTGTTTTGGCTGACATTCAGAAAACTCTGAAAGCATAGTTAAATTGTCCTTAAAATTCAACGTAGTTCATAATTTGTTGTTGAAAGCTCTAGCCTGGTGACAGGCTTATATGCAAAATCAGGTGTCATCTGCAACTCTTGTTACCAGTTCAATAGGTTCTGTCTCTAGGGTTAACTTTATCCTGTGTGGTGGTTGAGATAAAGACGGGGAGATCACTTACCCATTACCTTCACTGAAGAAACGGACTCAACTTGGGCAAAATTAATTTAATTTATTGCCAAATAAAAATGGAATTAGATGGTGGTGAGAAACAACGATGAAAAATGAAAACACCTTTTCCACTTTGCTCCCCCTCCCCTTTTCCCCAGGCCCAACTTGTTATCTGCAATCTTATTCCTCAAATTGATGTTTCAGTATTATGTATTATGATTTGAGATCCTTAATGTCCTGTTCTTCTTTTTCTATGTGTAGGCCCAGGCAGCCCTAAAAAGTTACGGTGAGAGTAATTTCAATGGCTCTCTTTACCTTCGTTCCAATGAAAGGGACATGCTGATGCTGGAGGTTGATATGAACAATGAAAACAGGAAGAATGCCAGAGTTGTTGAATTGAGGGCATCTCTCCATCAGACAATTCTGACAAACCCAGAATCAATACAGTTCCAGCTCATGGGCAAAATATTTCCATCAAGGTAGAGAAATCAGAATCTTGGTTAATAGAAGAGCTGAACAGTGTTCTGTGATACATATTTAAATGTAACTACTTTCATATAGCTACAGCAGGAGCCACTGAGCAAATGCCATTTCATGCGTTATCCCTGTTACTGAAATACTTTTCCTCTTTGTTTCATAGTTTGGTATAATGGGTTATGTTAATGTGTTCTGTTGCTTTCCTAGGACTTAGTATACAGATAACTTGAATGAATGGGTGGTACTGTTCTGTTGGTTTTAGATCAGCAGTTGTTTTTTTCCCCCTGTTGTTTGTCCTCTCAGGAGTAAGGGACTAATATTTAGAAACTATGCCAGTGGAAGAGGGCACTTCCCAATGTTTATTAGAAAGTTTTATTAAGTATTGTGGAAAGCTGGTGGCAAGGGTGCGAAATAGAAATTTATCCCTCCCAAGTTTCAGCTGTCTTTCACCTGACTTTTCGACTTTCACAGATACAAAGTGTGCAGTGAAGAAGTTGATGTTTTTGTAGAGGTCCCAGTGCTTAGCAGTTTAGGAGCTGGATGGGATAAGGAGAATGAGGAGACAGAATTAAAGAAATCAGAAGTTATTACAATTTAGTTGAAGCTCATTAGATTTACTAGTAAAAGAAAAAATAAGATAAAAGATTCAAGAAAGATACTTCATGTGTTTCTGCAGCTTACTTGCAGTTCTGGGCTTCCAATAGTACATTAATTTGTTTAAATACCAGGCTAGGCTGTAACAGAGCAATTTACTGCAGCTCACTTCACAAGAAGTAAAATAGAACATTTAAAATTTCTGGAATGACAGTTTATCTGGGATTTATTTTACGGGGAGAGAAGGGAGAAAAATAAAAGATTGAGTATTTGGGGGAATTGCTAAAAAGATGCAGTCTGTACAGATTTCAGTTGCTGACTGATGAAATGAATCTTACTTTCCTGAGCTATGTAGTTCAATTCTTCCCATTTAGTGGATTTTCCCTGAGGTTTTACTCATCATCAGTCTTTCAGGAGTGTTCCAATTTCTAGGAGGGATGTCTAACAATATGAAAATATATTGCCTCCCTTCTAGGTATTTTATGTAGTATACTTGAGTCTAGAAAGTGAGGTATTTCAATGGATAGTTTGTTGAAGGCAATGTGAAAATTGTGTCTCAGTCTTATACTCGAAACACTGACAATTGAGTTTCTTGTTGCTCCAGCAGGTTTCCCTAAAAAGCTGTGCTGTGTTCTTCCAGCACTGTTCAACTCAGGGCCAGGATACAAAGAAATAATTGTTGGTTCATTTACCAAATTCAAATGGTGGTGGCATTTGAAATTATTGTTTAAACTGAATTCTCAACACTGCATTTAAATTAACACTGAAGAGAGATTTCATATTGCGATAGAGATGAGTTTATTCCAACTCTATCTAACTCTGTCCAACTCTATCTTTTTCTTTTATTTAGGGATCATACCAAAAGCATCCAAGAAATTTGAAGAAAAATCAGTCTGACAATCTGTGAGGCTTTACTGAGTAGTTTTATAAACATCTGGTGAATAGCCTGTACTTACTGCAAGGCATCTTATTCACTGATTCACAACACTGGAACGAGTGCCCAGAAAGTCTGTGGAGTCTCCATACTTGGAGTCTCCATAGTCCATATTCAAAACCTGACCACACACGCTCCTGAGCACCCTGCTTTCATTGATCCTGCTTTGGGTGAGAGGCGGGTTGTCTTGACAATCATGAATTAAGCATAATAATAAGATCTTACTAGCAATTTTTATCTCTGTCTGTTTAGACTTTTGATATCTTCTGAAATGAAACTTAATGAAGACAGGCTTCATGTGGATTTCATGGGAGCCAGGGAGCAGAAAGTTGGTTTGGTTTTGTCCCTATATGGAAGAGTCCAACACACATTTGCTGGATTAAAGGCCATACCTCATCTTCTTTCTCTGAATGGATTACTGAAGTGCAAAAACAACATTCATGATGGTACTTTTTTACTTTGTGTTTTGCTCCCAAGTCTGCAGCTGTCTAAGGAAGCTTCTTAATGTGTTCCTTACTTAACTGCATATAATGCAGAAGAGAGTATTTAGCACGCAAAATGAACCGTTGGTCATTGGGTTGAAACTACTTCTTAGTGAACTAACATAGTTTGATAATTTTCATATTTTCATTGATTGAAGGAAATAGTGGGTGGCATCTTTCCTATGCAGGTCTTCTTAATTGTCAGGGTGTGTGGTGGGGGGCTGGCTTGAGGCCCTTAATCTTCTGAACGTCTCCATGGTTGGAGTAGGTCACTGCAGAGCTCGGAGGGATTGTTCAGCCTGGAGTTACACAAGTGACAGGTCATAGTCCTTCTGTAGTTTCCTTCAGAAGGCAGTGCAGTGTAGCGCATGGCCTAAAGGCACAAGCTTGGTGAATAAAAAAAAAAAAAGCTGCCAGAAATACTATTATGGAATTTGTTTTAAACACAGATACTTCTACTAGTGCAGAAGCTCTCTCCCTCTCAACGATAATCTGATTTATTCTGTAGATTAGGCTAAATTATTTATTATAATAAATGGGAATTATTTTCCTTTCTCCTGGTATTAAATTAATTTATATGTTGCTTATAAAATTCTGGTTATTTCTGTCCCAAGGGACTCTCTCCACAGTAATCATTTCTGCCTGTTACAGGTAACATCAACGTGATGGTCAACAAAACACTGTATGGACTCCATCTCAGGAACAGAAATGTGTTTGGGAACAGCACCGTACACAATGTCACTTTTGCTGTGTTTCAGAATGGCAGTCAGGCAATCCCAATGGAGGCAAAACTGAAAGGACACCTGGAGCTGAGTAAAGAGATGAAAAGGGGGCTAGCTAGCTTCCAGGTGGATGAGGAGGCCCTTTCTGTAGATTTTTCCAATATCATGAGTCCTGGGCACAGCAGAGTCAGTGGGACTTTCACACACAATATCCGCTTTTTAAAAAATGCAGGTATGAAGAAAAGTCCGACTTGGTGGTGTGGTATAACAAGGTGTCAAGGTGAATTTACCTAAATGAGTACAGACCACTGGAAATAGATGAGTTGCATTTGCTCACACCAGAACAAAATGTGATGCAGTCTTAGAACATTCTTTTTAATATTGTTGAGAAAATACAATAAAATGGATACAAAACTATTTAAAAACTCTTTGAACTACTTCAGAGTAAATTATGTCTTTCTTGTACATCTGTATTCCTGCATGCTGATCAGTTCCTCTAAGCATATTTTTGTGCCTGTTTTGATTTGGGACAGAACTGAAACATTGGAAGTCATTGAATAAATCACACTGAAGACTAAAATGTGCCAAGTATTTCCTAAGCAAAACCGAGAGTTTTCATGAAATACAGTTATCAGTAATTTTGAATGGGTAAATTGCCTTTGTCCCTTTGGACTGAAGAAACTTTGTTTTGAAACTTTCTAACAGCTGACCAACTGGAGTTGGATACAATACCCATTGATAGATATCCTTTATTAAGATAAGAAAATATCCTTGACTTCCAAAGTGCACGCCACATTTTAATTTAACAATTGTTTTTAAATATGACTTTCTTATGGTAGGTAATGTCCTTTCTTACTATAAATATCAGTAAGTGCAGCTAACTGGATGATCACACTCTAAAAAAAAGTCTGTCTTTTCTTACAAAAAACTATAGAAGGCTTCTCTTAATGTGTAATACATCTTTTCTATATTTTACAATGACAACCCAGAAGTATTGCATTGATTTTGTTTCTTTCCCTGTCAATAGGATTGCCCTTGGATGGCATTCTTACTGCCATGTGTGACCATGGCACAAGAAATTACACCATCACTGTAGCCCTACAGAGTGGCAGTGAAAGGATTACCGCTGTGTTTGGAGGTCTCAGACTGTCTGCTGAGACTCCTAAATCCCAGCTATCTGTGAGTTTAAAGCACAACATCTCAAAGATAAAGAAACGTGGCATCCCTTTTATTGTCGAAGCTGCTGGCTATTACGAGGTAAGAAGAGTTCTGCCTGTGATTATTTAATTTCTGGCAGAACCATTTCTAATAACTGTAGGTTATTCCTGTGCACTTTATTCCAAAAGCATCTGCATTTTTGAGATGTACTAAATTACTGTGTGAAAGAAAGGTGTTTTCTGGCTTCTTGTCATACTGAGTAGCTGTATGTGATGCTACATTCAGTTCTCATTTGAGTGAAGTGCTTTGCTGTGTAGGAACAGGAGTCTTGTCCAGTTTTATTTCCCCCTATAAATGGGAAGTGGACAGGCAGGCCTACTGTATGTAGCCATCAGGTAATTGTCGGTGAGCCTAGGTACTGTGTTGCATCTGATACTGTATCTAACTAGTTCTGAGGTCATCCTTTGTGTGTACGCTAAAGTATGGAAGACTTTGTAGTATGGCTTTCCATTTGAAAATCTCTACCCGCAGAAGCATCATGGATCATGTTTCCTGGTAGAGTGTTGCTTGGCC
The DNA here is from genome assembly GCA_008658365.1 of Alca torda. Lineage (NCBI taxonomy): Eukaryota > Metazoa > Chordata > Aves > Charadriiformes > Alcidae > Alca > Alca torda. The sequence goes on from CM018083.1 coordinate 12,250,911, forward strand.
CCTCTTCTCTCTATCTGCATTTCTGTTATAGATGTGTGAACAACGTATAGCTCTTTTGCATCTCAAATTATCCTTCCATAAAAGAAGGGTTCAAATATTTTCCTTGTTCTAACATATGCTGGAAGGCTCAAGTCACTAATATACTAACATTTGTGGTGGGTTCAGCCACTGTGATACAGCAAGACACAGAGCTGTGCAGAAGAAGGGCTCTATACAGTTCCCCTTACCCTGCTAACTAGTAGTTTCTAGTTACAGTAGTTTCACTTCTTTTATCGTGTATGCCTTAGGACTTGAATCCTCCAGTGTACGTAATGCTCTTAATGTGTTTTGGAGCCCGAAGGAATTACTGGTACACAGCATTCAGAAGGTCTAGCATAAGAGGAAAATCTCTATTTGAAATAAAGCCGCTTTGGTGAATTTGCTCTTTTATTTTACCTGTGCTGCTGCCCTGACACAGGCTGTGACATTTGAGCATGTGCTCAACAGACTGTGCCTTTGCCAGTTTTTGCTGGGATATTGTTGGTTGTTTCTTTCCATTATTTGGTTTCTTTTGTGCATAGAATTTCACCAAAAAGATTGCTGCAGGGATAATAACCACAGTGGAGATGGAACAGCTGAAAATTGAAATAGAGAAGAAAACCACTGGCAGTGCTATGGAAATTTCTCTTTCACTTCACCATGATGTGGGAGGACTGATTGACATTATTCCATGTGTACTTGAGGTTAGCAGTTCTACTATTTGCTGTAGCTTTCTGCTGTGTGTTCTCAACTGTTCAGATTTACCACTTGAGAGCAAGTTAGCACGTCAGAAGGGAGAGAGATTTTTGTCAAACAAGGCTAGTACAGAAAGCCTAAAAATGGTTTGCTTAGCAATAAAAAGCAGGTTTTCAAGATGTAATGGGTAACAAAACATTTATGTCATGAAGCTGGAGTGGGTGCTTGCCCAGGCACAATAACATGCAGTCCCAGCTTTTCCATCTTGCTAAAGCAGGGGTTGCAGGTGGGTGACGTGGCTGTTTGTGAGTGCAGTGGTACTGACGGCAGAGTGAATAATAAAGGCAGTAGTTTTCATACAGCTGACAGCACTCCCCAAGGACTTCACTTTCTGCAACGGGGGACACAGTTTGAAACACTGAATGTCTACTTGTAACAGTGGTATTTTCTGTGCAAAACATAAGAAACACCACTATCTCCTATCAAAATCAAAAGCCAGAGTATTAAAAATAGTTCCGTCTGGCAAGTAACAGTTTCCTGCTGTTTAAAGATACTCTTCTACCTTTATCTATGCTGATAATATTTTGGTATGATAATGCAAGATTAGAGACATGATTTAGTGTTAGATCTACTGAACTTCATCTTTTTGAAACTCATCTCTAATCTTTAATCTTAAAGCTATGTTTTAGTATCTTCATGCTTTTTATCCTGAAGGCAGCCTTTTAGCTTGCTGCTTTGTATTTTAGTCCTCTCTGCTTTTGTTCATGCTCTGTGCTTTGTTGATAATGCCAACAGGTTGCTTGCAGTGGAGAATCTGCTCACAAACAACTTTCTGGCCTTTGCAATGGAGCAATTGCATTTCATCATTTTGAGGTAGTGGCTTAATTTATAAACTACACCGTCAACAACATACTGTCTTAACTACCACTAAGAGAATCTAAGTACTGAAAGGTGTCAGAGATGTAGAAAGGGATTTGAGTTAGCTGGAAGTTTTGCACACAGTTTCAGATATTTTCACTCCCTTGATATTCATGGATTCAAACAGATCAGGTTACTTGTCCATCAGAAACTGTACAAGTCTGTGGCGAAGGTTGTACTCAGTTTGACCGTCATGCAGTGGATTGTTTATTCTGAATCCTAATTGTCAACAAACTTGCATTCAAGTGACACAGATTTACATTTTTAGTGCACAGCTGTGCACCAAGTGCAGCTAAGTGCAGATAAGTGTATCAAGTGCAGATAAGGGATGTTTATGGGCCCAACAGATGCAATTTTAAAGGTGATATTTCTGTGTCCTACAGCAGACAATCAAGTCATGCATCTTTAGACCTCAGTGCAAGAGCTTGCACTGATCAGAAAAATAATATCAGGAGATAAGAAGGGTGCACCAGGCAAAAGACAAGAGTAACATTAATGTTTCTAGCTGAAGTCTCCAAACTGTATCTTCTGCCAATTAGAACTGAACTCAGTATAAATGGTCTTGTTTTGTAATTGAGCAGTAATTGATATGAACTGGACAAGGGAGCATAGGAGGCACAAGCTGAGAATTTCAGTTTACTACTTCTTACTCTATTTTCTGCTCCTTCTAGCTAACCATTTGTTTGTGACAGTCCCTGTGGCTCTTGAACTGTTAGAGAAAGATATACCTTGTAATCTGACGTATTCTTAAGAACGTGTTAAAAACATCTCCTGTGAGTGACATTACAGAAGATTACGTTTGTCTCTAGAAAGACAGTGATCACAGTGACTCTGATTCCCATGTATTTTCTAATGACAAAAAAGACATGCATTTCAGTTCTTCCCTCATGTAAGATGGGTAGAAAATGCATAACACTTGTCACTCCTGCTGAGGTCTGAGGGACTTCAACACAGTCTCACAGTTCTAGAGCTCTATTTACTTAGAGTAAAAGCAGAATTGATGATAGTAAAAGCAATAGCAGTTGATTTTTCTGGTATTAGTAATTGTTTTAACAGAGTTGTGGAGTTGGGTTTTTTTCTGTTATTTTTATTAAAATAAAGCTTTTAGGCCATCTCTCCATTTGTTTAGGCATTTATAAATATGTAGGATGAATACAAAAAGGTGTCATGGTAGTAGGGAAATAGTTCTCTTTCAGTACAGGAGCATTTAAAAACAGTATGTGGCCTGACAGGAAAACAAACTTGACAACAGTTTTTCCTGTAATTTTTCAGACTCCAGCAAGAGTTTCACTGAATGGGTCCATGTTTACCAGCAACTTTACTGCCATCTTCTTTGGACGTGTTTCTTTTCATGACACGTTTGCCTACCTGCAACTCCGTGCCACCACTAACATCCAGCCTCATTTAGAAGTTGATTTCCAGCATTCTTTGCCTTTGCTTCAGTCTCTGGGAATTGCCAGAGAGAACCAAGTGAAGGTGTCAGCCGTGAGAAGTGACAAGTATAAGGGTGTGCTTAGTATTGCCCTTGGGCCTTGCAGTTTAAAAGCTGATGGAGAAGTGAGCCTGGCAAGCAATGAAACAGATACAGAATGGGTACTTACTTTTAGGAACAAGTGCGTCAGTCTAGAGGTAAGCCTAGATTGTTTTCTGTATGGCATTATAGTTTGTGTGTTTCGGATCATTATGACTCACAGAGAACTATCTCCTGACACAGTTATTTACGGAAAGGACAGTTTTGGTCGTTAAAGTTCTTCTGGCAGAGCAATGAGTCAGAGCACTTGCAGAGGGAACGTATTTGAAGGCGAGAATGTGGACTAACACAATAGTAGCTGTTACTGCCATTGCCATAAAATAGTTGTTTAATAATAGCCTTTTAATTAAAATAAACTTTTGTCCTAGAATCTAATGAAAAGCACATCCTTTCTGTTTGAAATTTTGGAGGTTTTATTTGGGGTTACGAACGTTTTCTTCTACAGTACTTACAAAAAGATTGTTGTAGGATTTTTTTTTCCCTGTACCATTTATTTTTGATTTCTCTTTCTCGTGTTTCACAGAGAAATCAGAAATTTCTCTGTGAAACAAGCTGTCTTGTATGGTCCTTCACAAAAGCATATTGGTTCAGAAAGCAGAAATGCTTTCTCATTAATTAGAAACAAATTAGGAACACAGTTGCATTACCTTCTGTGCTTTAAATAGTGTAATCTTTTCTGTTGCAGAGGATGGGATTGCCTCATGCTGTAGCCTTTGGGGGCTCATTTCAACAGAACATCTGCAATGTTGGCTTGTTAATGAACCTCCAGTGTGATGGCAGAACAGTTGATGTGCAGATAGACACGTCCTGCGAACACGGATATACACTGCAAGGGATGCTCAGGCATTCAGTTCACTGCCTGAGTCAGCTTGGGCTGCCTTTTGAAAACTCTGTCCTGTTATCTGCAGCCACAGACTCCACAACTGAGGCTGTTCTGTTGCTGCAGGCTGGAAAATGCAAACTTAAGGCTAGAGGAGGTCTCTGTATTCAGAATAAAGCTGAATGGACACTGGAAACAGAAGCAGAATGTCAGCTTCTGCAGGTAGCTCTTGGAGGCTGTTAAAGAGAGATTTGGGATCAAATGCAGGCCATATAGGGTTTTAGCTAAAATAACAATGTTTGAGTGTTGGAAAGGCACTCTAAAGACACACCTATCTTACAGCATTAGGCAAAGAAAGTGTCTAATGTGTCCTGTTCATAGATGTTCTCTGTAGACTGAGATTAGTTCAGTCTTTGCAGCTCCTTGTCTTTGCAGCTCCTTGCCTTTCGCAGACCGAGACTGCCCTCTAAGGCTGAGCAGCAGTTTTAGTTTGAGCTGTTTGTTGAAAAATATGTTTTCTGGTCTGTCTTTTTTATCAAAGTAGAAGTTGTGAAATTTCCTTGGTGTTTCCATCTAGTCTCACTGACTGCATTAGAAAGAATGACTACTGCGAATTTAGGGGTTATTTCCAGATGTTCATAGGCATTTATGTTTTGCTTTTAACTCCTCAGTTTTAACTTCTTCAACTGAGTAGCGATATAAAACAAAAATGACAGGAAAGTGTGTCATCCATAGTGAAAAGGGAATGAAAACCACTTAAAATACTAAAAATAGCAGAATTGTCAGTGTTTTTTACATATACTTTGAAAGAATGAGAGGAAACATTTCATTTGGGATATTGCAAAAGACAAGCTTGAAGCTTTAGTATTAAAAAAAATAATCCTCGTAACACTAGATGCAAGAACGTCTGTTAGGCCTGTTATTTTTGGGGGTTTGTTTGAAAATGGAGATTGGTCTGGTCTGAATAAAGCAGAGGCTGTTCGGTAAACTTTGCCACACTGAAGAAATATGCATTTTGTATTTTTGTAAATGTAAAACTTCATAGAGATACAGAAGTTGTAAGTTCTGCAAGGCAGTCCTAAAATCTTCCCTCAAACCTTATTCAGGCAAAATTGTCATCTTACTGTTGGGAGGGAGAAATATGGCAATGCAGAGATTGTAGGTTTTGTCTCTGATACTGTGACATAAAATCTTTCTCGTATGTTAAAGGGAGAAGAAGTAAGACTCAATACTTGCCTTAAAGTGTATGTATAATCCAAAGGATTTTTTTTTTAATCTTGATAGGATCTCAGTATTCCAACTCAGTCACGGCTCACAGGGTCTATTCAGAAAGACAAGTGCCAAGCAGAACTTCTCTGTGTCCTTGAAGCAGAAGGCAAGACTGCCCATCTTGAAGTGAGAGCAGAGTGCAAGCCAAAGATTACACTGGAAATTCAATTCAGGCATGACCTCCCTCAACTGAAGGAAATTCCAAGGGAAAATAAGCTGTCCATCACTGCACGAAAGCAGTTAAAATACCATATCGGAATCGGAATGAAATTAGGTGCTTGTGAGCTTCAAATGAATGGGGACTCTGACCCTGAAAAGAACCTTCAGTGGAAAATGTTTATAGAAAACAAATGCCAAACAATTCAGGTATTGGAAGGAATTTTTTTGCTTTACTTTTGAATTTATACATCTAAACCAGGATCTTTGAACCTACTAAAATAAAAAGAAAATAGTCTAATGATTTCAATGGTAGCAGAGAAACAAGAAAAACATTCTCTTCTTTTAATGTTACATCGTACTTTTGGAGCTAGTCATTCACTGTATTTTTGTATTGTATAAGCCAAATTTTCTATTAATCAGTACCTACATTTAATGGACTTGCTTGTGCTAGCTCTGATGTATTTTTTTAAAAGCATGGTTGAGAAATCTGCTTTTAATCTTCAGAAGTAATGAGTATTCAATGTTGTCTTTGGCTTTATCAGCAATTACAGTTTCTCAGTAGTTTGACAACCAGACTCTGAAATAGTTTAAAAATATATAAAGTAAATAGATAATCTTCAGGTCAGAAAATTTTCACTGAGCTTTACAGAAAATTGAAATTGCTAGCAAACTGGTATGTAATGTATGAAGACCATTGTGGAGAACACAGTGAAAAAGCCAGTGTTAAACAGCGGTTATGATTTCCTGTAAGACCTCAGTTGAGAAATATTTCGGGGAATTTAGTTGAAAAACAGTGACATTTTGAACAAGCTGCTTCGTACTGCCCTGGTGAGACATTTCTCTGTGCTAATAATTGCAAATGCTGGCCATGTAATTGTCCCTGAGCCTGAACCTTACCATTTACATTGCCTGATCGAGCACCACCAAATCACACTTCCTGCTTCATTAATGAGATTTAACTTCTGGGTTTGGTGGGAATCTCACTATAGACTCTGAGTCTGAAGAGCAACTAGTAGGATAAGAAAAAAGTAGTTTCTTTGATGAAAAGATTTAGCCAGTAGAAAAACACCGTGAAAACTGGAGTTCTGTGGAAGATCACTCCATCTCACACAAATGTGGCATCCTTTGTGGTATGGTCTCATTTCTATAGAAAGCACAGGAAGTGAAGCCCTGGCTCTGGGACAGGTGACCTGGTTGGCATCAGACATCTTGGGAGTCTCCATCTCTGAAGGAGTCCACAGTGTTGTTGCCTGGGCAGAGCTGTGTGAGCTGGGCAGCAAGGCGGCTTTCAGAGCTTCCCAAGTAAAGAAAGGCAGTGTGCTGTGACCTCTCTCAGCTAGTTAGCATGACACACTGAGCTCCTTTTACCTTTTGATGGAGGAGTGAAAAATGGCACTTCTCCCCTGAGTTCTTGCCCAGTAGTTTATTTTCCGAGGCCAGACTGTTGTAGGTAGGTGAAGGGAGAGAAATTCTGCAGCAGGATTTCCTGAAGTAGCGGTTCTAAATTTAGCTGGACTGTGCACTGACTTTTCTTGCTGAAAATTTGTATTGCTATTGGAAATCCTGATATCGCAGTACTTGGCCTCTCACAGATACCACCAGTCAGTGCTATGGAACGCACTGGAATTGGAATGGAAAGCAGGAATGGAAAGGAGAGAAGTGTGTGGAGAGTTTGAGAGAGATGTTATCACAGAATGATCTGTGGATTCAGTATCCAAGTTAGAGTAAATCTGAATATACAAAGATGAGATTGACCTGCCCTCTTCCTAAAACAGAGCTGCTGTAATAAACCTGTGTATGTTGTCTGATTTCACTGGATTTATGGACGCTTTGGGTCATTGGAGCAATGCCAAGCATAGAAAATTAATTAACTTTTTTGCTTCTTCAGGAAGAGCTGCGACATTGTCCTGTGTTCTCTTTATGCTGGCTCACTTATCAAAAATATGTCAGACGTATTCAAAATAAAAGAGACAAAATGTATGAAATGTAATAAAAAGCTGTCAAGATTCTGGAAACATCCTATGGATGTGCTGCCTGATGTACAGCTAGGTACTATTAGAGCTACTTAGGAATAAAAAGTTTCAGGTGTATAGTGTATCTGTGGGTAAGGGTAAAAGTGGTGAATTTTTTAATTTTTTTTTTGCTTGTACAGGATCTTGGAGCACCAGTAAAAATTGACAGTTCAGGCTATGTTTTGATGGATAAAATGAACCTAGATTCACAGATGTTGATCACTGTTGATGAAAGTAAATTACAAGGACTCCTTATTCTAAAAGTCACTGATGTAAGTGTGCCGCAGACCGTTAGACTGCATGTACAAAGAGTGACATACTCTAAACTATTTTACTGGGAACAAATAGTCAAGCTTTAGTAATAAATGCCAGAATACACATAAAATCTTTGAAAATCTGGCACCTGTAATGTGCAGTGAAACATATGTTATAGTATAATAGGATATAGCTGTGGCACTTCCTGAATCATTTCCTTGTTATGCTCTTTGTGGGTATATATATGTATTTTTTTATACTGTACTATTTGATGTTCCTTATATTATGTGGCAAATATGATAAGACATGCAAACCCACAAATGCTGATCTCACTCCAGATATACAACAGGTACTCCAATGTAACATTCTTCATTCGTCATGAAAGTATACAGCAATGCATGAGAAGAAAAAAGATTGCAATTTATAGTCATCACTGTGATTTACATTGCAAAATAGTAGGCAGCGATTAACTGAGACACTGCTGTTAGTTTCTTCAGTAAGAAAACAGCACAAGAAAGGCTGTGAATCTCATGCTTTCCTGTTGACAATTACAAGTTTGACTTCTCTTGTCATGTCATCAGTGCAGGAGAGTAGAGTACGCACAGAGAGAGGTATCCTCTTCCTTATGATCATTCACTTTCTTGCCATAACTGGGAATTTCTGCGTATTTCTGTGGTGTTGAGAAACAGATAGCTAGTGGGAGTTCTTTGCCACCAGAGAGAAACATTTACAACTTTTTCCCTCTTAGCTGAAATATATATATTTTTTTTTTATCCTATCTGTTAGGCTTGATTATTTTTCCCAGTGTAACTTCCCTAAGTTCAATGCAATTAGGTTTCATTAGTATTAAATATAGGACAGTCAGATTTGCTAAATGTCTCTTTTGAGCTTTGTATCGCAGTAAGCTTTGGGTTCTAGACATCCTTTACTATATATGCTGTCAAATATTAACAGGAAAGACAAGAATTGGATGCGGTGCTAACCCATAACATCCAAGGAGCTGCTGACATTGGCATTCCTATGAGGATATTAGTTGATGTGATATCAGAAAAAAGCAGTGACTTCTATAAAAGACTTATTCACTTCTGTGTGAACAGCAAGCAAGTAAGTGTCTCCTCCATATTAGTAAGATGTGAAATAGAGGTTAAAGTGAATTGATTTGGTAAATACTGTTTCTGCATTTGAAATAGCTGTGCATGAGGCCCGTACAGGAATACTCTGCAGGGACTGTATTGGTTTTAAAGGCCTTAATTAAATGAAGATTGTATCTTTCAGCCACTCCTTCTGTGCAATAGCTTCTAGCAACAAATTTGACATCAGCAATGAACCATGACTCCCGTTGGCAAACTGCATCAAACCTTTCTTATCAAGTGTCTTCACTTGGTGCAGCATATTCCCTATTACAGTACAAATTTGTGACAATCAGACAATTTTTCACTATAAATTTTTCATAGTTTTAATAATTTTACTCTAAGGTGTAATTAGTACAGTAATTACAACTAATCAGAGTAGTCTTAATATCAGAAATGTGCCACAGTTAGTTAACTTTTGTGATATTTTTTTTGGACTGAACAGATTACAGAAGAACTGAGCTTTGTCCAGAAGTTCTATGTTTTGTCTCTCAACTACAAACTTACTCATAACATAGAGGCACTGAAGACTTTGCAAATAAAAGACAGGATTGAGTTGCAAGTAAGTTATCAGTCAATGTCAGGGGAGACAAGAATCCACCCTGGAATTGTACTATAGAAGTCAGATGGCAAAGAGCAGACGGTGTAGATGTGACTTTGTGCATTTGCTATTTAGGTAATTTTTTTGTGTATCTGTCAATGAGGGTAGAATTTTACTCATTCAGTTGTTAACTTTGGCATCTTTATCATGTTTTCTATTCTGTTATGCCGTCTTGCATAAGATCATAGCACAGATCTCAAAGTTGCTTCATAATACTGCTTCACTTAAAAGTCAAGATTTATACAGGAGAAAAAGCTTATTGCTACAAAATATAGCCCAAGTGGAGCAAACCACTACCATAAACAACCTACCTAATGTGTCAGGTACACGTGGGAAAGATTGCTCTCAAATTTTTAAAATAAAATGTAACCTCCAATCAAGTATCCTTGTGAATTAAGATGTCTGTGTTGTCACACCATCTCAGCTTTCATTCTCATTTATAATTATTTCTAGACCCAGTGCTCTTCTTTACCTATAGTTAAGTTGGGCCTTCCTTACCTTTAGTTCATTTGCCAGAGAGAGCAGCAGTGTCTTCTGTCCTTCAATATATAATTAGATGTATGGTGGAGTTTTCATCATGGAAGTACGTTGCAGGATGTGTGAACTGTATATTTTTGTGCAAACTGAATGGTCTGTGACATTTGAAGTCTGTACCTGTGCATACAAGAACTATCTTGGAAAGAGCTGGGATAAGATGAGGCAGAGAAGTGTGGTGGTGGTAAAATGAAATGTCACTCTGTTATAGACAGGTAAAAAAATCAGTCACTTTCTTGGCATGCAGATTGTATTCCTGAGTTCTGTAACCCATCAGAAGTGAAAGGAAGTTGGGGAAGGTGCTGTCTGTCTAAGTGGAGCTGGAGATGGAAAAGAACATTGCCTATGCTCCTGATGGAATAAGATTTTCATGAATTTTGGGTGTTGTCCCAATATACATAGGTCATACTGCCTGCTTTTTTTGTAAAGATATTTATATTTTGTTTTTCTCCCTCCTCCCTCTAGTTCCTGCTCTCTTTCTCTCTGCCTTTTGTTTTCCTTAAAGTTCCGGGTGGAGGGGAGTCCAGATGCGCGCTTTGTTCTTGAGGGAAGTCCAGAAGCTCAGTTTGTTCTCAGGGGTTGGGAGAGTAGCTTGCTGGACCAGAACTTTTCATAGGAATAAGAGGTTGGAGGTTGGCTCCCAATGTGTGAACAGCCCAAGCCACAGCTGAGCTTGCAGCATGCACTGCACGAGGGCAATGCACTTTAGCTCATATGCCTAGTCTGTCTGATAGATCTGCAGTGTACCTTGTATCGTCTAGACAGAGGTGAGTACTGACACCATTTCACGGTTTACACAAGCCTACAGCACAACACATACTTTATGAATCATGTAGCTGCTTGAATATGGTTAAGGCATGGCCATACTGGAGAATATGTGTTAAACTGTTGAATTTATAAATAAAAGGGAGATCTGTAACCATGTTGTGTTATGAAATTATAGGAGATTAATTTTTTGGACACACTTTGAGATGATACTGCCTGAACAAAAGAAAGAATCCTGACTAACAGGAGCTTTGCCTTTTACAAAGCTCCTTTTTCACAATTTACCTTTGTTGCATACAGGCCATCTTGAACCTGGAAGTGATCAAGAGCTTTAGTATGAAAGTGCATTATGGTGCTCACCTAACAGTTCTCGAAGGACAAATCCAGGAGTTTGAAACAAGTACCAATGTAACTGGGAATTTCCATCATACTTGGCCATGGCTGATACAAGCCAGAGTCCCATCATCTCTACAGGTAGTTTCTTTTTTTTTTTTTTTCCATTAAAATTATTGTCCTTTGTTATAATGTAATAGCCCATGGCTTGAATATGAATGAAAGCTACTGTTTTGTTAGGTACAGGATGGAAGCTGAGATTTTCTGATGTTTAAAAACTATGGGTGGCTAAATCCTTAACTACTGAAATAGAAGATTTCTTTTTGACTGCTTTCTGGACAAGATTATTCCATTCTTACCAGTGTTAGTACAGTGTGTGTTGTTGATATTGTAGCTCTACAGGAGAATAGTTTCAGCACGTTGCATCAGGAATTGGAATATTGCTCGTATGTTCTTTAGTGGGAATTTTATACTTGAAACACTTCTTTAAGTGCTGTTTTCAGGGAAGTATTGGAGTACCTGCTATCTGGTAAATATTAGCAGTATGCATGGATCAAGGATCCTTTATATAGAGGGAGTCATGTTTTTGTAGGATAAAAGAGAACCTAATGAGTATTTAACATAAATCAGTGATGCTGGTGTAGTTTGAAATTCATTCAATTGAATGGACTTCATACTGGAAAGTCATAGATAGTTAATGAAAGGCTAAGATTTTTTTGGTTTATGGATAGATTTTTGACATAAGTACAGACTAGAGAGAACTTTATTTCATTTGCTTTCTGTTTCAAAATTAAATAGTACCTGTTTTAAAATTAAATAGTATTTAAATGTTTTTCCAAGAACTTATATCTACGTGTCATTTTTTTAGATAGATATGGTTTTTCAAGGGAGAAACACTACTCAAGAAAGATATATGCACATTGCAGCTGGAGAAACATCAATCACATACATAATAAACTCCTATTATGTTGCTCAGCAAGTGGATATCTTTTGCCAAAGTGTACATAGTAGTGAGGCACTACAGGCAGCTGGCTACCCTAAGGCAATCAACTTGATTCTCAGTTTACAGAAATCAGGTAGGTACCTGCCATTCCTTGCAGATTTTTGTTATACTATAGCTCTTTGAGGGTGTTTCAACTATTCCTTTAACAGCTACAAACTGACTTAAGATTTATTGGTAGTACCTAAAAAGGGGCTTTTTCCTGTATGTAAGTAAAATTGTCTTCTTAAACTGTATCTGTTATTAGTTACATTAAATTTGTTTTTTTAATTCCAGGAAAGATCTCATGTGGTACAACACCTGGCAAAACACATGATCCCCAAGATACTTAGCTGCATAAAATAAGATTCCAATATCACACAAAACCCCCTTGTTACAGAGCACAAAAAATGTGAATTCCAGTGTAAAGTGGGCTTTGAAAATAATGCTAAATGGCTTTTGTTTTTTGAACTGTGGAGGGGAGACAGACCCATCCTGAATGCTCCAGTCTATCCTCAAAACTTGCCCTGACACAAATTCTATCTGCATATCCCTCAACTGCGGATTTACATGGTGATCAAGTACCTTCAATACCCACATGGATGTATATTCGTGTTGAAAAAAACCCAACTGTGAGAGCACCAGAGAGTAGGAATTATTGAGGTTAGCAGGCACTGAATCAATACTAATATTAGTGGCACCATCTCCTTTCACCCACTCTGAAAAATCAACAGGACAACAAGTGGGTTTCAGGACAGCCGCCAGAGTGTGACTGCATATATGTCTGTGATTTTGTCTTCTCCATAAAGAGTTCTGGGGTTTCACATCTCTCATCTCATTTTTATCTCTTAGCAATCTGTATTTTCTCTCGCAAATATGACAAGCTGTTAGGAAAGTGGGGGAAAGGTCTTCAAGTCGTGTTGTTGAGCAGTGTTAGTCTGGAACTGAAGTAGCTGGAACGGAAGAGTCACTAGAGGTCAAAACAGCTCGGAGCTCTTCTCTAGAAGTAGTGGCCACTACCTGCCGAGTACTACAGCTGGCTGTATAGAGCTAGTCAGCTCCAGCTGCAAAAACACATTACTGTTGGGAACTGACTTGTCACTTAACACTTGTACGTGGGTACACAAGCTGTGTTAACTCACGACTTTATATGTTAAAGGACATCCAAAAAACTCTGCACTCAAACCACAGGCCATTCTGACTTTGTCATGATGAATGTCTTAACCCAAAAGTTGTCTGGATTCATTTTATGCATGTAGTACTGAAATTCCTTGAAAATGAGCCCTTCAAAATGTCACTTTTTTGTTCTTGCTATTTAGAAAGCAAAGCCAAGACTATCTGCGAAATCCAGTATGGCGACAAAGATATAACTGTGACTATGGATGTTGACACAGACTTTCAACTCTATGGTACGTTTGAATTCATGGCAGAGGTGAAGCATTCAATATCACTTCTCCATCATCTGGGACTTCCCTTCTTTCTTAAGGTAATAAGCCATATATCTTTTGTTGTGCTTTGATTAGAGCTGTCATCGGCATTACACTACCATGAATCCAGAGCACTTCCAGTGGCCTCAGTGAAATTAGTCAAGGTTTATGCAAGTGCAGATGAGAGGTGACACAGCCCAGTTTATGTCAATCCTAGTTTAACTTAAGTACACCGCTAATGGTCTGTTTCCAAGGGAACTCAGCATGTACCTGAAATCCCCGATTTCAGGATTAATCATTTCAGGAAGGCACTCATTTACTGGGAGTTCCTCGCTGATGTGGCTTACTGAACTAGAAAGTACTTTTGGTAGAAAACAGCTGGCCTTCATGCCTAGAGGATTCCTTGGCTTGGTTAAACCATTTGTAGCATAGATACCTAAAATGTTTCAGTGTTGAATAAACAGAAATAGATTTGTATTCCAAACTACTTGATAGGATCAACAAAGGCTATACCTGTTCATCCCTTGGGAGAAAGAAGTATTAGTTGAAATGTCTCCTTCCCTTTTGGAGGGTAGTACACAGAACAGCACATCCAAGTCATCTGTCACCTTGTCTTCAAATAACAGGATATGTAGCTAGGATACATGATTAAAGGTAGACTTTTCTGAAAATAAACGTTAGCTCAATATTAAACCTGCATATTAAGTGTCAGTGTTTCAAGTTTCAAGCATTTTATTAAAAGGTATTAGATAGGTCCCCTGCTTCTCCCCCCTTAATCTTTAGCGAAACATCTTTTATCCTCTAAATATTTAAGTGAAAAAAAGAAAACCAAATACTAATTCTTTAGGTGCTTTATTCATGTAAAGTATGAGTGTAATCATGGGTCTTCAGAAATTACTGTTCCCACAGACTTTGGCAAACACAACATGTGTTGATATTTAAGTGTGGGAAACAGTGCTCATCTTCCCCAGAGGGATTCTTTAGCAATTTCAGGATAAAGCTGTAGAGGAGCCAGCAGCTGTGGGAGGAAGAAAATACCCTGCAGTAAAAGATACATGGAGCTCCATCCGTTTCATCAAAAAAAAGAAGTAAAAGCAGTTTCTTTACAGTATATGAAAAAGAAGAGTGGAGGAGACATAAACAAGAACATAAACAAGAACCAGTGGCTCTAGACTTAAACCAGATAAGGGTGCACTGAAAGTAAGGCTAATACTTGTCAGTAATGCAAATTAGTAGGAAGGACAAGGAAGACATCTCTTGATGCTTTTGGTTTAGGTCCAGGAAGCATCTAGAAGGCCTGTCTGGAAGATAAACTTCAGTCAAGATGATGGTTTTTAGTCAGTCAAGAGATTGTACTCAGTTTAGGTGAAATGCTGGGTAGAAGCTATAGTGTGTGATTAGTTTATTTTTTTCTCCCCACAGATAACAATTCAAGAAGTTCTGACTGAAAACGAAATTGAAGGGGCTCTGAGGCTGATCTGTGAACAAAACACCAACTTCTCCTTTACCATCAGTAGGAAAAAAGACCAGCAAGGGTAAAAGGGTCATTCTGAGCACTGTAAAAATGTCATTAGGCCACTGTGATTCCATGGAAAAAGTTACTGTTTTAGTCACCAAAGCACTGGTGAAATGGATAACAAATCTTTGATAAAGTGAATAGTAACACCAAACAGTCTGTATACCTCAGGAAGTTTATCAAGGGCAGCAGAGAGATCATCCCTTGGGAGAAAGAAGTATTAGTTGAAATGTCTCGTTCTGCTCCTCACAGCTTGGGGCATGCTTGCCTTTTTGCCTGCCCCCACAGCATCGAAGTAGCAGACGGTGAAATAATCCAGAAAACTCTAGGTCTGAGCCAGACAAGTACTTACTAATATACCTTAACTTGATATAACTGTTTAAGTCTTATTAAATAGTTTGGGCACGTTTGAACCTTGTAAAATTCCAGAGACTCACTCAGTTTTCTAAGTTGGTACCAGTATAGCTGTATCTGCTGTGTTGATTTCTCGATTTTTTTTTTTGTCTTCTAAAATTTTTCGAAGTCTTTAAAGACAAATGAAGAATGAATAGAATAATTCTTTAATTCAGAAGTGTCTGATAATCAGTGTCTAAACAGAAATATTTGGTATAGTGTATAAACAAAACTGCAGGCTTTTGAGGGTGTTTAAGAGGTATAATATTTTGAGCCTTGGGCTATTTAAAAGATTTCTTAAGTTTCTAGCAAAAGACCTTCACACTGAAAAGTCTTCTAAGTTCTGTTAAACTCTCTAATTATTGTAACTTTTAAGTCTGGAAGCCATGAAAATGCTTGCAAAGTCAAATTGCAAAATACCTATATCATTTTTAAGAAGCTAACGCATTTACTATAGCTAGTAAATTACTAGCCAAAGTAATTTCTGACTCAGTGGGCTGTGTTCTGTCCCTGGGATGCATTTTTCACTGAGGTCAGGGATGGAACTGCTATTTGGTCTCCTTTGCCTTTGTATGAATGCATCAAAAAACACGAGCTGGGTAAGCGTTCAGTGGAAGGTAGTGTCATGTGTAACTCTAAAAGCCGTGGCGGACTTCAGTGATTACTCAGATGAACTTGTGCTGTCAGTGAGAGTGGACTTTCTGAAATATCGTTGAACAAAATACATTTCTTCCCTTTAGTGAGGAGTTGAATATAAAAGCACTCCAGATTCATCCCTTCTGGATGAAGTCTTTACAGTACATCCCCAGTGCAGCAGAACTGTCTTCTAAGGTAACTATCTGCAAGTTAACTGCCACATACATCACTACAAATTAGACTTATGTAATACTTTAGGAGTCAAGCTGCATTATTTCTAGTACTAGTATCTCTGACATTTTTGTTGTTGTTGAGGATGTTCATGTTTTCAAAGATGCTAAAAATCTCACCCTACTGGAAAGGATTTATTCCATTTGACTCTGCTTCCTTGCCATCTGCATTAATTATGACTTCTGGTAGACCCCTCTCAGGAACATTTTCAATTGTTCTGGCTACTGAGAAGAGAGAGACTGGGCAGAAAGCAGTTCTGGATATTGGCTGTTTGCAGTGCAGAAGTACACAATGACAAGGATAGGTGAGGAAGATGAATGGGGTTATTTGTCAGTCAAATGCAGCACAGTTACTCCTCACATAAAAACTAATTTCTTATGCATGTTACTCAGTTTACACTATTTTGTAGCTTGCCTTCTAGAATGTGAACATAAGAGAAAATGACAAATCAGATCTCTCTTAGGTCCTGACGACCATAGTGTAACATACTGTGCAAAGAATGCAAGCACAATTTTTAAGTTTCTTTTCTTTCTCTCTCTCACTGTTTCTTTCTTTCTTTTTTTTTTTTTTTTAATTCAATGGGAACTTGAAAAGGTAAATTATGACATGAGTGAAGCAAAAGGCAATCTCTACCTCAGGATGGAAAAAGGGGATTTCAACGTTACAACTAAGCTAACTTTCACTGGAACCAGCTACACTAATGTCATTGAAATAATACAGACAATGTCCCAGGTTGGTATCAACAACGCAGATGTCAGAAGGCACGCTGTGACTGCCCTGTTTTCTGTGTCTGGCGTTCAGGATGCTGGCTGCCAAACAGTGAAGGTCAAATGCAGCTCCAGCTGCTATGGGATGTTTTGCCCTTGATTTCTCCAGAAGCGTGAGCAAACATTTGACTGTAGATTAGTTGTGTGTCCAATGGTTTAAAATGTTGTTTGATTTTATATTTGTTTCTTCTTATAAACAGAGCACTTACATAGGATATATAGATAATAAAAAAATAATATATTACAGACTGACCAATTGCCAATTTTTATTATGCAGGCACCACACATATTTCATTTTCTAAATAACACACATACTTCATTTTCTAAATAAGGAAGAAAAGATGTCAGATATTATTGTTTGTGCTGTCTGCTGGATTTATTCTGTAATAGTGGGGCTTTGGTGTTGTAAGAATTATTCAGTGAGATAGGAGAGAGAAATTCAAAATATATAATAAGCAAAGACTGTTGTAAAGGGGATACTCGGTTGTTTATGTATGTTCCATTATGTGAGGAGATGACTCACTGTAGAAAGGAAGTCAAGTAGAAGTGAACAACTGCTTATACGAAACCATTGTTTTTAAGGTATCATTTTACTAGACCTTTTATGAACACATTTCTAAAGCTAAATTACATTGGACTGTACAATGTCAAAATTACACACTTAGGTTTTAACTTTTCAGAGAACTTGGGATTTTATATGTTTCCCCTCTTTTATTTTTAGTTAAAAATTCTTCCAAGGCAGCTTGCATTTATGGTGGTTTACCAAAAAGCCAAGAGAACACATCTGCTGAGGCACATCGCTCTGTGGGATGGCAAAGAGATAAAGGTAACAGGCACTTACACTGGACTCTTCCCAAAGTTGCCTGGAGGTCATGATGTTCAGGGTAGGTTTCTCAAGTCTTTTGCCAGAGTTGATAGCAGACTATAAAATAAACTAAACCACATAAATCTGATTTAAAAATGCATAACAAAATGGTTTCAATCCAGGCCTTCTAAGATCTTATTTGCTTTATATTCATGGTAAGTCTGGCTGTTGGAAACATCCACTTCAGAACACTACTTCTGCTTTGTGGATATGGAATGTAAAGCTTAAACTTTAGTAGTGCCAGGGACAAGTTTGGCCAAGTGAAAAGTCATCAACAAATTAAAACGTCTATTGTTATTTTACAGCAAATTTCAGAAGTGTCCTGGATTAAATGAAACATTTGGGTTTATTTGTACGTTTGCTTTTGAATGTTTTAAATATTTAATGAAAAGCAAAGGAAACGTAGTTTTGGACTAGATACCATTTGTAAACGGAGAAGAGTTAAAGTATTGCAGCCACTTTCATTCCAGCCAGGGTGTTGGGATATGTAGCTGGGAGGTGGATGACTGGAGTTCACATCTGCATTTGGTTTCATGCAGAGCAGTGATTTGAATAAGAAATCCCAGTCTATGGGGCTTTCCCTCTCTTCTTCCTCATGGTTCCATTTCAAATAAAATAGTTCCATAGTTCTGTGCCAGTGAATGTTTTATTTTTTTCACAGACACAGACAACTTTGGTAGGAGAGAGGGGAGAATACGTGTAATATTCACACAGAGTACACTCTGCAGTGTAGATCAGGGTCTTGGTTCTGGATCCAGGTGGAAAGTACTCCTTGCAGGAGGAGTCAAGGTGCTGAGGAAGAGCTTTATAGGATCTGTAGTCTTACTGTGCTGTGAGGTTGCCACACGTGTGAGGTGTACACCTGGACTTGCTAGCCTGAAATGCGCCCAGCTCCACAAGCGCACAGGTAGCTTGAGGAAGATTCAGCTCGAATACCCAGTAATCCCGTGCTGAGGGTCGCTCGCTATCTTTCCCAGATATCTTTTTTTATGCAAATCTTTCCCAGGTGAGAGAAGGAAAGGGTTTTGAGGTGACCGACATCTCAGATTTGTCCTTCAGTCACTCTACTAGAGGTATAAAGAGACACATCCCACAGATAACATTTTTTCTGAATGTTGCCCAAATATCACCTTGAATTTGGAGAGTAAAACCATTTTATTTTAAGTTCATTTTTGTTTATTTTTCTGTTTTCTTCTTCCTTTGTATGTTTATGTCCCTCCTGGAAATAATTTTATTTTTTGTTATTTTATGGTCACCCATTTCTGAGGGTTTTTTTTCAGAAACTGTATTAAATTCTGTTACTCTACTGCACTGGGTACTGCAGGAGAGCACTGGTCATGCTGGCCATTACCTCGAGGTGCTAAACCCTTATGTTGAGGCTGTTATTTGAAAACAGAGAAGATAATTGCACTTCCTTGTTTGAGAGTTGTAAGCTGCTCCTCTTCAAGTGTAAGGTCATCTGAGCTTCATAAAATTGCTTTCCTGGCTGTTCTTGATGGAGGTTGCTTTATGTGTAGGTATCAATCTTTTGATTATTGAAGGTAATTACTGTTTTGCTGGTAAATCAAGGACCTGTTTTCCCTTACATTTCTTCATATTCAGCAGAAATCAGCACACTGAAGTCTCTGTGACTGTTGGGTAGGTGTGCGTGTGTGTACGAACAAAAACCATGATTTCTCTGGGAACCAATTGTTCCCCTGCTCCCTGTGGGAGAATGTGTCCTGTGCCTTTTTCTTTATAAGAAAATGAACACTCATGACTTGTGGTGGGGAAAACTTAACTTGCTTTTTTCCCTTGTAGTGGAACTTTTCCATCCTCTCTCCATCCCTTTTCCATGGCATGCCAAGGTCAACTTATATGTGAAGCATTCGTTACGCAGTCACCGGGATGATCTTACTGTCATTTGGAATGAGAAGGACCAGGTACAGCAGCCCAAAGTGAATAAATGTCAGGAGAATTAGAAGAATATGAAGTGGGTTTTTTGTGGTTTTTTTTTTGTTGTTGTTTTGTTTTTGTTGTTTTTTTTTTTTTTTTTTTAAATAAGAAGGCATTAAGCAAGCCAGGGAATGCAACTAGGAGGCAAACTATCCTCCTTTTGGCTGTGCCTATGAAAGATGAGCTGCCGATATTCTTGTTGGAAGCATTTTCAGGCCATAGTATTTTTTTGTTTGCAGTAACGCCACAGCTTGCTGCATAACCAAAGGCAATGAAATGCATGTGGTTCAAAGCAGTGAGAAAGGCCATTCCCAGCACTCTCAAAGGCTCTAGGACAGCTTTGGAGAGTAGATGAAAAGAATAGCACAAACGTCATGTTTAGAGCAGCTTAGGGGGAAAGAAAGAAAATCTAAGACAAATGAGTAAGTGTGAGCATGAGTGTGAGGTTGAAAAGGATGAAGAACCTCCCTGCTGCATGGATATATGCTGTGTTTTCCCACATAGAAGTGTGACACATACCTGTGCTTAGCATTTTCAGCATTACTGATGCAACTGAAGCTCTTCTATATTTCATTCTTTCATTCTTCTCTTTATTAGTGAGAATGACAACTTTGGCACAGTTTAAATCAGTTTTTATTTTTGTAAAGTAAGTCAGCATTATTTTTTAGAAATATAAATAGTAAAAAAGACAGAAATAGGAGAACTTTAGTGAAGTTGATTTCCAGATGTGGTTAAATGGGGAAGCATACTGACTTGCAACCAACTATGCTATCTTTATATGTGTCTGAAATGCAGCATCTTGGCTGAGTATTACATTATTTTTTTAATAAAGGAAAGACAAAAGACAATGTGTAAAATATGTTACTATACAGAAAAAATGTGCCTGCAAAAAGAATTAGGATTTCTTAGGGTCTTTAAGAAGTGCTAAAATTCCAAAAATTACTTTAGAAGTTGCATAGAATGTATTTCTGTACTACTACTAAAATTACCACAACTATTTAAATACCAGCACTATTTAAATTGCCACAAAAATACTTGGCTTCCAGCAACATTAGAGACTTTAGTTCCTGATTCTGCAAATGTTTTTTTCTTGTGTTTCAACTTTGCAAGCTGTGTCTAAGCACTCTGCAGCAGTGGAGCTCTCAGTGCCTGAAGATGAGACCAAACTTAAGCCTCATTGATCTTAAGCATGGTTCAGTAAAATACAGAGAATAGTTTTACTTTCAGCTGTGCCATGTAGGAAATTCAAGTAGCTAGAATGTCCTCGTTTGAACATTAATTTGCCTCACTACTTCAAATAGGACTATATTACGCACAGAATTCATCTGAGGAAAAGGTACAGGGAAATCTTACTGGGTATGTTTGAGGTCAGTATGTGAGAAGTGTTTTATTTCACAAACTCCTTTTATATCTGTTGATATGGATCAGGTATCAGTGTCATCTTCTCTGAAGTTTGGAAGAGACCGTACAAACTACAGAGCCACCATTGCCCACCCATTTAATTACACTCTGAAGCAACTGGAGGTCTATTCCCTGTCAGAAAGAAGAGGCAGAAAGTACAACCAGCAGGTGAGATCATGAGAAAGGGCTGCAAAATACAAAGCTGTAATTCTTTATTTACTGATAGTGTATCTTTCATCTCAAAGAATTGCAGATCAGATACCATCCTGAAAAATGTTGCTGTTATCTCCCTGTGGCCAAACCACCAGCATTGTTTCCTTTTCCTAGGCGTAACTGTTGCTAGCTGACGGTATCTGTCTTGCAATTTTAGAACTGACCCATTTCAGATAGTAAGAAGCCAGAAGTGCACAGGAGCTAGCCTAGGGATGAAGAACCTCCTATTCCACACCAAAAAAAAGCTAGACACCCTTTGATACCCATGTAGAACAAACCCAAATTTTTGGACCGTATAGGAAATTGCAACACAAATGTGAAAATATGCAAGACTAGAAAAGCTTTAAAATACAATTATGACGTGCACTTGCAAAGCTTATATGGGGAAAAAGAGGAAGAACTCCAGAAATCATCCTTCGAGATCAAAGACTACAGAATATTTTGTCTGAAAAAGCACTGCACCGGCCAGGACACTCCCATTGCTGCGCAAACTGTGCAGTGTTCTCTTTGTTCACCTGGAGTCTTTTTGGTACTCACAGTGGTGCCACAGAGTGCCCTCAGGTTGTTTTCACTAAGCAGTCAATATGTCTTAAGCATTGTATTCAGAGGAATAAATTCTCTTGTAGTGTCATTTTTCCACTGGTGTCATTACTTGCTGCGCATGATAGACCCAGTGCAGCTTCCAGAGAAGGTAACAGGAAGACTTCTGTTGCCACAGTTGTAAAAGTGCAGTTTGTCTAAGGCACTGAGCTTCCAGGCCACGTGGATTTCAATGGATTTTTAACATTGTTCTGTCGCAGTTTTAATTGTGGGGTTTTTTTCTCTCCTGGGTGGAGAGCGTTCTGCTAGATCACCCTGCGGGGCTTTTCTGCTAGTTCTTGCAGTCTCGCTTCACTGGACAAATCCTTCTGTTCTGGTTTCAGCTGCAGCTCAGAGGGAATGGTGGGCAGCCTGCTGACATCCGACTGGCCCTGGAGGATAAATCAAAGATGAACATCACTGCCTGGCATGGCTGTATGACACTCTCTTCAGGTCAGGTATGAGTCTTTGAGTCTAAGAAGGGATGGGTGTAGCTAAATTTCTGGGTTTGAGTCTCACAGAATGAATTTTTTCTGCACTTGTTATCATATGAAAACCTTTTACTTGAAGTCAACCGTTTCATGTCTCAGAGGAAGAAAAATAAACCCTCTGAAGAATTCTGTTTCATGTTATCAGATATGTTTGTATTTGGGATGCAACTTTCCCTCAGGACAGAATTGTCATCCCTTAAGTTTCTTGGTAGAGATTGAAGCAGTCTTTTACGGGTACAGACCATTCAGGTATTGTCACAGGGGTGTACTTTTGCCCAGAAAGCACACTCCTCTAGTATATACTGAACACATCTTTTAGAAAATTACTAATATGTATGTCATAATTTTTTTCCCTCTTCCAGCTTCAGAGAATATTAAGTATGGAACACCTGCATGCATGTGGGTCTCTAGAGCAAAGATCAGCATTGTTTAACGAATATCTAGATCTAAACTGGGATGACAAAAAATTCAAACACAATTTAACGTATGAGGTAAGAGAAGGCAGTTGTATCTGTTAACTCACCATTTTTTAGGGAAGTTGTAATAGACGGGAATTTACTTAGTTTTAATATGTCATTTCAAGTGGATTTTAAGAAAGCTTCTGTTGAGTACCACTTTCTGTGAAATACCATTACTTCGTTTTACTTTTCACATATTTCTCTGCAGAGGAAGAAAGCTAAATGTAGCAGAATTAAGAAGTGAGCTCTTACAAATTAGAGGCCTCACTTGTGCCCTAGATTTGCAAAACTGTTGAGTTAATTCTGTAGGATGGGGACTGGTAACTGCGCTGACATGCCAAAGCATTGTCAAATGGAAATGTTACATTTTGGAAATGTTACATTAAAACCTTGAGGCTACTAGAATAAAAAAAGTCAGCACGGGGACAGGATGGGAGTAATGGACACAGGGTAGTGTCTAAGATTGTAGTGTCATACTTTAACTTTGTTTTCTTTGTTCATTGCAGAGAAATCAATTCTTGTATCCTGATAAATTTCAGTTAGAAGCTGTTCTGGAAAATATTTTCCTGACCTCATGCACCAAACAGAAGATCCTGGGTAAAATAGAAACAAACTACGCATCTTGCCTGGACTACTATATGAGCTTTGAGCTCTGTGACCTTCCAAATGTAAGTCTCACATAAACATATTGAACCTACATCACTTTACATGTAATTACTGCTTTGGAGACTCAGTTTTCCTCAGCTGCAACTTTTCATGAGAATTGCCATGCTTTTATAACTTAACAAACCATAAATAGTGTCTTTTGATGGGCTGAGGCAGAAATGTTGTGTTTGCCACTGTAGTATATGCTGTAGGTCCTGTTACGGTTGTAAATGTTCCCGCTTCCACTCTGTGTGCTTTCTTTCCTGTTCCTCTCTCAAAGGTCTTTTTTTTTCATGTTTCTGGAGAGTATCAAAACAGGCTCATAAGTGATCAAAAAGGAAACTAGAGAGGAATAAAAGTGCATTCCTTCCCCTGTAGGTAAAAGTTTACTGGTTTTTATGGCTGCTCTGCTGGTAGTGATGGATTTTTGAACCTTATATTTGTCATTTATTTTTATATTACACACATAAACTGAAGACCCGTCCACGATATTCCTTAGGTGCACATTAGACCCCAGAGTTGCCTGTATTCATAACAAACACAAAACTTCAAACTTGTAATAAATGTGATCTCTTTCCAGTTCCCAGTGGCTAAAACTCATCTCAGTTGGTTTCCTTGTTTATTGTCAGAGCAATGGGAAACAGCAGCCAAATTTTGATGCCAGTGAAAACTTTTTCCCAGACCAAGATGTGTTAGAGCCTGTTAATAATGCAAAAAATGTTTATGCATGTCACTTCAAAATCTGTGTTTTGCCTCTGTATTCTTTTGGATCCTTTTCTCAAAGGCATCAAAATACCTAGCTAGAGTAGTTGAGAAGCATAAGAACAAAAAAAGGCAACTTGTTTTAATAAAATATAGTTACATTCCAGCTGTTCATCTTGTCTTAGGCTGTTACCACTGAACATGCTTTGTTACACTACAGAAACAGAAGATGTAATAAAATAAGACAGTGCTGTGAGACGGAGGATGTGCTGGTTTCTGAAACTACAAGTTTTGTTCATCACTTCATTGTGTAATTTCATGAGAATGCTAACATTGTACAACCTCTTACTACTCTATGCAGAGCCCATTTCTTTGGAAGAATTAAGTTTTAACACCTTTTTTGTTCATATATAGGTAATTGTTTTCTCTGGAAAACACCAGCTCAACAAAGATGACATTGTTTTGCAATCAGAGGGCAGATTCCACCTTGGTGATCATGGGGAAAATGAGGGGTTTATTGGAGTATTCTTAAAAAATCAGAGTACAGCTGATGTGAAGAACTATTCTTTGGAAATTGAAGTGAGTTTTTATTTTATTTTAGTGGCACTGGGGTTTGGGTTTTGGTTTTTAAAGGCCTACTGCCATCTATCTTCCAAACTGATCAGGTGCAGCCAGTGGCTTTAAAACAGCAGGCAAGTACAGGCAACGTAAAAGACCCCTGTTTTTTTTAGTTCTGTTTTTAAACAGAAACAGTTTATGCAATGTACATGCAGTATGATCAAGAGAGAAAGGCAGGCACCGCTAGTTATCTGGAGAGCTCAGGGACAAATGTACTAAGTGTGTATCAGCTGGAGTGTGTAAAGGTTTTAAGAGGCTGTGTGTTGTTATAGCTCACCTTCTTCAGCATGACTGGCCTCTTTGGTGAGGCATGGTTTTTTGCACCACAGGGAAAAAAAATAAAGAGGGAACAAAATGTGAGACTCATACAAAGCATCATTTGCCAGAAAAAAGAACTGGCCTTAAGGAAAGTACAGAACAACAAATATGATGCTCATCCTGAGGCAAATATTTTCCTTTTTCTCTCCCCCTCTATTTTGCATTTGCCCTTTATTTTCTGTGAAATTAATAAAGTGGAGAAGCTGATTTTGGCAACAGAGTGAAGCAGAAAAGTAATGTGGCCAGCACCATCCAAACTCTTCATTAGAAGGAATATGAGTAGTCAGTCATAATTAACTGAGACAATGGGCCACCCTTTAACAAAATAGTGATGATTTAATACCTAACAGGCTAAGACAAATACTAAATTATTTTTCCCTCTCTCTTTGGAAAGAAGGGAGATGAAAGAAGTATCAGCTGCTCTAATTTGGTTTTCTCGGTTCTTTGTTTTCAAATAAATGGCACAAATTAGCAGCTTCACAGGGAACTGACTGTTATTGTGTGTTTCTTTCATTGCTACCATTGAAATTTTGTCCACGAGCCTTGTGCTATCCAGTCATTCAGCTCTTGAGCCAATCATCCTAGTGCTTGTGCCTCTCCTAAGAGTGTAACTCCTGTGCAGTGCACAAGCACTGGGAAACACTTCCCTCACCACCTACCCTTCTGTGGGAAGCACTGGTATTTCAGCATCATCTCTGAACATTGATTAATTCTGTGTGGTGGCTTTGAATAAATGTTTTTCCTTTCTGGCTGCAGTTAAGAGCCTTTGAAGATATTTGGCTAGGCCTGACAGGAACTGCTGCTTCCTCATCCATTCAGAGCCAAATCCTGGTGGAGGGGATTATTGATCAGAAAGAGAAAGTAAAAGTAGCTGCTTCTAAAGGAAAGGAGTGTTTTCAGTGCTACATGGGGTATTTGAAAGGTACGTACCTTCATGGACAATGCTCTTAGTCATTTGATTTGATTTTAGGTAGTCATGCAAGGAGCAGGTAGTTGGACTTAATGATCCTTATGGGTCCCATCTGACTTGAAGTATTCTATGATTTCGTGATTCACAGCTGTCATTGGTCTGAAGAGGCAGGAAGAAAGGCTGTGTCTCTCTAGTGCCAAGCTAGCTCAGTTTCATGGCAATTCAAGCTATGGTCTTTCAGATAATGAAAAGCTGAAGCTTAAAACTTGTTATACAAAGGCCAGTTTGGGAGACATTTGTATGATTACTAGCCAGGGGAGGATTGTAACAGATGGTGATCAAGATAGGATTCATTTCATCTGGATTTAGCCACCTTAAAGTTGTACACCTTGTTTAAGATAATCATTACATTCCGATTTCAATGAAGAGAAAGGGACCTCCAGAGGCTGACTCTATCCCATGCTGGAACAGATGTATGAAATCGCCCTCTGCAGGTGACTCAGCAGCAGTCAGTTCTGACTGACAACAGAGGGGACATCGGGCTGCTGGTTCAGACCGTGCCTAACTTTTAGAAGACTAACCTTAAGACGGAATGAGACCTGCTGCAAGTGCTTTCTGTTGTGACTTATTCACCTTTCAGCTACATTAGATCTGTGTGCAAACCAGGTGGATTTGGTGGTATGACAGTTGTCTCGGACTCCTGTTGCTGACAGTCCCAGTCCTAGTTTCAGTTATGGATTTGCTATTCTACTCTTCTGCAGTGGTTCATGGCCTCACTTGTAAGCACTGTGATGTACTTGAGATTAAGACCATTATTTTGTGAATTCCTGAAGCCAGAAGTTTGTAGAAATTATTTAATTAAACTCTCTTAACCCAGATTCTGTGCACTTTGGCAACCATATCTGCTTATGTCATCAGTACTAGGGCAGAAACAACTTACGTGTGTGATGGGTGGGTGAGTGACTGACATATTTATGGCCTAAGCAATTTTGAAACATCAGCAACAAGGGACAGTGGAAGACTAAAGTAGAAAAAAGCCTGTAAATCACTGTGACTGAGAGAATTATTTCTATGTATATTAGTCCAGTGCTTTCTTTGCAGTAGCAAATCTGTAGTTGTAAATCATTCACAAGCCACACAGAAGACAAAAATCAAACACTGACTCTGATCTAATTTTCTCCTGTTTATCTTCTCTTGGTTTTTTTTCCATAAACACCTAATACACTCAAACACCTAAGTAATTAAAAAGCTGACTTCGAAACAATGTCTGTCAGCGTTGTTCCTGTAAACAAATCTCGCTCTTTTCATTCTTTAAGGTGATTTGGAAGAAGGAATGGAAGTCAGTGCTTGCACCGATGGGCAACAGGCAGCTACTGTTAATACCTATCTCAGCATTAATGGTGAAAGGCAAGAAAACGTGGGACGAATGACTCTAGCAGCTGTTAATGGAAGCTTGAGTTTTCTGGCTCATGGCTGTGGGGATCCGGTTCTTAAGGCTGAGGTGAGACCCTTCACCACAGTTAAAACGGCAGTGTGATTTTTCCAGAATACTGTTTAATCTTGTCATTTTGGTGGAGCATCTTCCAGGTAGGCTTCAGGTGTGAATTTTGGTGAGTAGCCAGGCAAAAAATGCACTTTTTAAACTTATAATGACATTATTTTTCACTTGGGTGTGAAAAGATACCATGGTGTGAATTAAAAAGTTCAGCCATACCTAGAAAGCATAGAAAATACAGGAGCCTCTCCTAAAGGGTGTATCCTCTGAAGAGGGTAAGTAAATAAAGTGAGAGCCGCAGTAATGTGCCAGCGCTGCTCAGCATGTTGGTTACAAAGCTAAGATTAGAATTCCTAATGTGCTGTTACTTCTAATACGGTTTCACATACTCTCTGCTTGGAGGAGGCTTTTTGGTTTTTCATGCTTAGACTCTTCTGTTCCCATCTCTAACCATTGAGTAGTGCAGAAGTCATTTCCCCTGAGAAATGGGAGGCCACTGTGGATCATTACTGGCATTTAAACTACTACAAACTTTGAGTGATGTGGACCCAGCACAAGCATTCTAAATCATAAATTCAAGGTTTTTCGTCTTCTTACAGTACAAACTTAATGAAATCGGGAGCCTTCTGAAAGCCAAACTGATGGAGAAGTTGAAGGAGTTTGACGCATATATGTGGAGATTGAGGAGATCAGTAAGTATCTGTACATCATCTGTGACAGCACCATGAAATGTTCATGCAGTGTTAATTAAAAATCACATTGCGTGCAGTTGTTTTGTTTTGCTTAAACATTTAAATGGTTAATCCTGTGCTAACCTGCAATTCATACGTAGACAAAAAGCCTGTTTCATGGTAAAGATCCTATATCTCTGCACCAGCACTGAGGAGCTCAGAATTGCCTTGGAGTAGAGTCAAAGCTTTGCTGTGATCACTATGTATTTTGATGTTTCTTCTTTTTTGGGAACTACTGTAGGTGCAGCAAGTCGATTTTCTGTCTGAAGCAGCTGTCTGGCCTTCAATAGCCTTGCAAAAGGTAGCAGGATTCCTCCACAGTGTGGGTAGAGCTGTCGCCCAGGTGTGGAAGCAAAGTGGAATCAGGCAGATACTGAGAAGCAAGCTCCCGCTTTACCTGGATAAAATTCAAGACATTGTCCAGCAAATGCAGAATGAATTGCAAAGTAAGCAAAACCGTGCAAAGCAAGGAGAATAAGGACAATGTCAGTGCAGGGCAAAACAAACTTGAGTATAAACATGCTGAACAGCACAAACGTTTCTATTTTGATGTAGCAAAAAGTGCTGACCTTGACTCTTAGTTTACAGAGGGGGAGCCTTGATGCAATAAGCTCTAAGTAACCTCAGTGTGACCACCTTCCTAATGAAATCATCGAAGAGGCATTCTCTTGGACGCAGGAGCCTGGGTTCAATCGGATGAGAACAAAGCCCTAATTCCTAAGCTGAAGCATTTCTGCTAACAGTTCCCTGGCAAGCATTTCCTCCCAAAGGGCTGTTCATATCCATCCTTGAGTTTTGAATGCTTGTACTAATAGGATTTTACTTCATCTGTGTTTTCCAAGTCTATCCAATAGCCTCAAATTCACTGTTCAGCTGAACTATGGCCCATATTGAAGCCATTGAGAAATGCGGCCAGCTGTAATTAGCTGAGAGAACCTTCAGTTCTCACAAGATGAAAACCTCACTTTGGGCTACTTACCTCTAGACTCTTTCCACTCAAAAGTGGGGTTTGGTTGATATACTGTGTTTCAATTAGTTGAGACCAAACTGTCCTGTTATTCCTTGAGCCAGGTGCAGGCTGAGCTGTACAGCTCTGATGGTTGCATATATTGCAAAGCATTCCTTACATTTATTTTGGAAAGCAGCAATGTATTTATAAGGCGTAGGAGTGGATCAGGGTTATCGCTCAATGCCTCTTTCAGTTTTTCGTAACACTGTGTCCACACACAGAGCTGTGAAATGTGCCTAACTGCCATGAAAACAAAGCTGCCTTTTCCTGTTTTCTGTGTCACTCCTCTTATGCTGGAAGCTGTGGGGAAACAAACAAACTGCCACTTTTTGACATACTTAGCGAAGGATTGTTTCATGTAATGTGTTTGCTTCAGAGCCATTAGCAACTTTGAAGGATGCCTACTACGATGTAACCTTGAAGCCACTGGATGAAGTTTGGCAAGAGAAGACAGAAGAGTACATGAAGAAAATTCAGGCTTTTTTACCCAAGATTGTAAAAGATGTGTGGCTAATGGAACCAATCCAGGCGGTGTTAAAGGTTGTGAAAGCAGGCTTGGATATGGTTAGTATAACTCAATTCTTCATTTTTAATGGTTTGAAAGACAAGACCTACAAATTTAAGTCAGCCTTGAACTATAGGTACACAAAAATAGTTAAATGTTTTTGTTTATGGAAATAGTGCAGTTATCTTTCCACATAACAAGCTTGTGCGCAGCTAATTTACTGTTCTTGAAGTATTTGACCTGCTTTGAAAGCAGTACTTTTTCAGCTAGAGAGGAGGTTGTTTATCTGGTTTTGGTTGAGATCACAGCAGCAGTAAACTGTTATTCATGTAACTTTTGCTTTTCCTCTACAAAGAGAAGGGATTGTGATTCCAACAAATAATGTACAAATAGGTTTGGGCTCCTCTAGTTTAAATGCAGAGCATAAAGGATATATCATGATGCCAATTTATATTAACAACACTATCAATCCTTTGCAAGCTACTGAAGCACATTAACTCAGTGAAATATTGGTATACTTCAAGTAATGTTATTTTAGGAAGGATACATTTCTGTCCGTTTTTTGTTGCTGTAGTGACTAGTGTCTGTTGTCTTGATATTAACCTCTAAATGACAAGATGCTGTCAGGCAAGTGACAAATGTGAGAGAGACTAAAGTGCTATTTCACCGACTATTGATTTTAAACTCATTATCAAGTACTGACCTGCCCTGAAGCCATACAGTTTTGTAATCTCCTTTTCTGGCTCTCCAACAGACTACACAGCAGACGCTCAGGTGGGCAGAGGGCGTGTTTGCTAGAGCTGTGAGCAAGATCCGGAAGCCCTTACTCAACCTTTACAGTTTTTCAGCCAGGTAATTGCTGTTTTTTTGCAGGATCTCTGCTGCCAGGTAGTGTTCTAAATGGATATGTGCATAGTTAGTCTTTGTATCAGTTTGTATGCTGAGGGTTGCAGACAACCACCCAACCATTCTTTGCTTTGGGCACGTGGCATAACTCCGTAACGTCCATTTTTGCTGGCTACTGGGACAGGCTGCATTTCAAAAGAAACTACTCAGCAGCAAACAGAATAGCAGCAACTGTGATAACTGGCCTTATACGGTGTGGTGTGTTGCAGGTCCTAGCCATAGTATAGCTTTGTTTTGCCATTCTAACCAGACTACAGTTCTTATGAATATTTCACTTCCACATTTCTAATAATAAAGCAGCTGCATTTCATCAGCTTGGCAGATAAGGGCACATGCTCTTTTGTTTGTATTCTACAGGAACTGTTCAGTGGCAGTAAAACTGCCAGTACTTCCTAAAGCAGACCGCTCCCTGGATCTGGCAAATATTACTAATTATCTCATTGAAGAAAAGCTAATGAGGCCTCTCCAAGACCTCTACAATATCAACATAGTTGCAGAGTATTACAGATTCAAACGGAGGATGATGGAGAGTCCCTTCGAATGTAAGACCTTTCAAACTGCTGCTTTGTTTTGTAACTGGATCTATTTACACTTAGTTCTAATTTTTACAAATTGTATTTGGAATACTACTTTACATAGAGATGGTTGCTAATTAATAATTTTCCTATAAACTTTATATATAGTTTTTCTTATAAAAGAATACTTTTATGTATAATATTAGCACTTTGGGTAAAGCTGACATGCAATAAACATTCCTCTACTTAGTATTCATGAAAATTTTGCAACTCTTTACACTTCCTACTGTTAAGACTAGAAAGCAGCAGGTGGCATTTATCTGTCTTATGGATATGCTCTTGTGAGTTGATACAATGGTTCAATGCCAGTCATACCTGTTGGCCCTGGGTCTTGCCATGGAGGCTTTGTCCGTACTTTGAAACGGGTGACATCACTTCTGTTGATTCTAGGATGAAAAAGCTCAGCCCTATCAGAACTTTGGAGACTTTCAGGTATGACCTGAAAAAGCATTGCTAAATACTAAAAGGCTGCATTTACAGTCCCAGGTGTCCCTTATAGATAATGGCCTTTCCAGAAAGAGCCATTTTTAATGGCTTCCTCTCAGTAAGCAGATATAATGGAGGGCACTGAAAGTAGGTCCTAGTGACCAAATAGCCAAAGTGATCTATCAGCGGGGTCTCCTGGGCTGCGACTCTGTTTGATGCTCTGGTTTGGCAGGGTGTTTTTTTGAGACCGTTACTATTCTTGCTGGTTTCTGCATAGGAGTGTATAATGTGTACATGGGGGAGGGCTTACAAATATCAAGTAGCATGAGTATAAGTCAAGATGAGCTTTGAATCCTAATTCTTGTTTCTCAAAGTTTTAGAACACTCAGCTGGATCTATAATGAAAAATAAATTATTAGATTGTTTCCTTTCTGGAGAATTTTTTTTTGCAGGGCAACTTGTAACTAATTAAAATGTAATAATTGCTTGAGAAATTATTTTAAGAGCATGCCAGCCAGAAGCTGTTTGTGTTGCAGCATGCAAGTAGTAGCACAGCGCTTACTGCTCTGTGGAAAACTCACTGATGTTTCTCTGGAATGTCGTTCTCTAGATCATGCAATGTTAATGGGGACCAAGCACCTTATGACTTTTGATGGAAGAATTTATGATTTGGCATCAAAGTGCAGTGTACTTCTTGCCAAGGATTTTGTTCACAACACTTTCACTGTAATACTAAACGAGGAAACTAGTAACTCAAGATCACTATATGTGGAGATGAACCAGACCGTGATCAGTATCCATCCAAGACTGAAGGTAGGAGGGGAAAGTCAAACACTCTTCCTTTCCAGACAAGAAATTATCTTCAACCAAGCAACAAAAAGAAAAAAGAAAAAAAAATCTTCAAAATATTAATACTAAACATAGATCAGAACAGCTCTCAGATCTAAGTGCTAGAAAGTAACCACTTTTTAATCATGAAATAAAACTCAAAACCAGTTTTAATTCAAGGGCTGCCTCTTTGCTTGCTGGGTACTTAAGAGAGGCTCGATGAACTTTTCAGCATTCTTCTTACATGGTCTAAGAGAACAGCAGTCAGAGCAGCCTGGAGAGCAAACTGGGCCCGTAGCCTCAGTGCACCTGGGAGGCTTTTGTGCTTTCCTGCTCTTTCACAAGTTTAACACAACCCTGTTCTTACTCCCCAACTCTGGGCTGAGCAAAGTTGACCCCGTCCCACCCACAAAGCCAGACTGAGCTTGCCCGGCATTGAACTTCCATTGTGACATATTTGAAATTGCATTTTCATTTTAAA
This sequence comes from Alca torda, assembly GCA_008658365.1. NCBI lineage: Eukaryota > Metazoa > Chordata > Aves > Charadriiformes > Alcidae > Alca > Alca torda. The sequence goes on from CM018083.1 coordinate 12,283,992, forward strand.
ACAGATATCCAAGATGTACAACTTCTCCTTTATGGAAGAGAACTGCCAAGTACTGGATCAATCCCTTGAAAAGAATAACACTAATTCAAGGAGAGAAACCAACAAAATAGAAGTGTCTAACCAGAAAGGAGTTTCTGTCTCTTGTGACTTTCAGTATGATCTCTGTACTGTCACTCTGGCTGGCTGGCACCATGGTGAGTATCCTTCACACAGCTTTTGTCAGCTGCTAGTCATTCTTTCTGTATCTCTGAATTATCATCACCTGTAGTACCAGCATGTGGGTTGCCTTTCACTTGCTTTTCCCCTCTTCATTTATACACACCCTGGAAATGGCCCTAGGCATTCCCGGTTATTGCCCAAGAAAGCACGGTATGTAACGTTCCAGGGAGAACAGCAAGTGTTTACCTAGGTTACTGTTGTTCCAGTGCAATAAAGCAGACAGAAATGGGGGGGGGTGGATGTGATGCAGTCAGCCCAAGCCCAAATCCTGCTTGAGAATCACCAATCTATAGCAGGCTTATCTTGCCAAACCTGCAACAGCACGAAAGGGAGGCCTAAAAGCTTCCAGGCTTTTGGTATACTTGGAATACATTCCTGTCCCTGTCTCCACACTATTCTAAAACCCAGATCCCTGAGCTTAGCAGAGAATGGATACGATGCCTTGATCTGGTCAGGAGAAGCAAGTAACAGCTGACAAATGAGATGGCAATGCCTCTGAGAAAAATCCGTAATGGATGCCTGGGCATACTTTCCCTTGTCCACCTTCCAGCTGAGCTCTGCTGTACAGAATAATCAGAGCACAGAAACAGCTTCTAAAATTTTCCCTTGTCTACTCGTGACAACTACTATCTTACACTGTTTCAATTCATTCCAGGTATTTCAGCCGGGCTTTTGGGTACCAATGATAATGAAGCTGGAAATGAATGGATGCTTCCTAATCATTCCTTCACTGACAACGTGCAAGAGTTCATGCAGAGCTGGCAGGTAAGGAGCTGCAGGGCCAGTGAAAAGAGCAGCATACTGTATATAATTTGTTTACCTGTGTTTAAGAGGGAAAGTGTGCATGTATTTGCTAAAAACCACAGAAGAATTCCCCCTGTAGATGGGCGTTGAGCATTTTTTGCGTAAGGAGTAAGGTAAAACATGGAGGCTACTTCTACTGGTGTTGGAACCAAGTGTCTCTGATGCTTTCCTACTTAGAGCACCTCTTTCTGGAATGCAGAGCCAGGTGGTACTGGGTCTGGGACAAATCCATCTGTTTGTCAGTCAGGCCACAGTTTGTGCCAGGGAGATCTCCCTCTTGAAGTTTTCATTAGAGCTGTTTGTTGTAGCTGAGCATGTTGAGCCTCTTCACTTTTTTTGTTCTTCTGCTTTTCATTTTTATCAAGAAACAAAACTTTAGAAACCAGTAACTAGTAAAGTTGCCCTCCATCCCCATAGCACTAAGCGCTGAGACTTTTTTGGAGGGTTAGCTGATACCGATTCACTTATTAACTTGCATAAACGCAGTTCCTGTAACTATCATAAATAAATGTGGTAACTCTATACTAGTAGCATTATACCTCTTTGCTTCAAAGAGACTTAATTCATGTAATTTATCATCAGCTGAAAATAATCTAAATATGAAAACATGCAGGTGTACATAGCCATTTGTGTATGCAACTGACCAAAAAAAAGAAGAATAGCTTTACAGTGTTCTCAAGCCATGTTGACAGGATCCTCTAAATCCCTTCAAGACTAATTTTTAGAATCTGTTACAAAAAAAGAAACCAGCATCTTATTACTACTAAGATTTGGTGACTCTTCCTTTTACCTTCTCTTGCCAGAAGATGTCCAAGTTCTGGGCACAGAAATCCTACTATTTTCAGCTTTATGTCAGTACTTTTAAAAAAAAAAAAAAAAAGAGGATTGCTTCAAGAATCTTGCTGCTGGAGAGAGATACCCAATGAGTTTGCAGCCTACATTTATGTTAGTAATGGGGTGGGATCATGACATGACTGACTTTATCATTTTCTTAATTGCTACAAATATTAACTTCTACTATATTCATAAAAAACCAACCATCTAATGCAAAACTACCCAGTGACGTTGAACTAATGAACTAAAAATAATAATCAATTAAAAGCAATAAACTTAGTGTCATAAACAAGCCGGGAAGTCATGAATGTCCTTTAAGTGGCATAATGGCTGCGCTTATGCTATTGATTGGTCTGTTTTATTTGTAGGCCATGGCATCTTGCAGTGCTGTATACCGCCACAAAGAATTAAAGATGCTCTAGCTGACCTCTCTGCTGTTTGCAGTCATATCCCAATCAGAAAAAAAGTAATAAAAAGACTGACCGGCCAATACGTACTGCTGTCACACATCATTAAAACAGCGGCCAGAAATACACATGTGCGAAGTCAGGAGTTCATGCAAAGTCTTACAAACTTTGCTGAAGTGGTAGGAAGAGGCGGAATGGTAGAAATACCCAGCCGAGGCAGGCAGTGTATTCAGCTGAGCTGATAAAATGGAGCTCGCAAAAAATCCTCCCTGAGCAGAAGTTTTAGCACAACTGTATGTGATGATACAGAAAGCAAAAGCATAATCAGGTTAAATCTGGCCAAGTGTTTGAGCCTGAAATACAAGCAGTCAGTCACTCTGCACTGCTGGAGTCAGCTCACATCCAACTCCGGACTGGCAACTAGCTACCAGGAGCGTCATTCCAGGCCTTCACCATACACTGTCCCTGCACAGTCAGTGAAGTTCTAGGGTTACAAGACCAACTGCTGTAGAATCTGAGGTTAATGAGGAGACTGCAAATGTCTGACTCCTGCAGAATAAGGGTTATCTGAGAGATTAAACTGGCAGTTAATTTTTCTTAGTAATTAATACAACTTGAGTTTACACTTGCTTAAGAACTTCTAAACTCAGATTTGTCAGGAAATTACTGATCAAAAAAATATTAAGTTGCTGATCTGCTACAGATGTAGTAGCAGCATTTACTAGTGTTTACACTAGTAAAACAGTGTTCAAGTCAAAACAAATCCTAAGAAACTTCAGCAAATGCTGCTCATTACTAGTTCTGTTAATATCATCAGCTTTTAACTGGTGTGCTAAGGGACCTTCCCTGAACCATGAACAATAAAAATCCATTTGCATTTTATTGTCCAAAAATGCTTGTAACTGTAGGGACCTCCAGTTTCATTTTTTTTTGTTGTTTTTTTAAAGCCTTCTTCTTGTTTATTATTGATGAATAACCCAGCAAGGATATGAAGATTTTTTTTTTCTCCAACAAAAAGAGCTAGTAAAAGCACAACTCTGATCTGTCATATATAATGAAAGTTAAGACAATTAGCCAACTACTTACTGTCTCAGCAGCCACACACCAAAATCCTTCCATGAATAAGAAAATCAACAGAAAGAGGAAACAATGTCTGTAATCTGTAATATTTGTGACACATACATTTTTGTTTATGAAGAGTGCAAGGTAATTCTCAATATTAATGAACAATAAATGTTAATCAGAGCAGTGTACTGAGCTGCCTGTATCTTCCTTCAAACCATTTCACACTGGAAGTTGGAAGAATTCATGCGACACTGATGTTTCAAAAAAAACACCAAACAAACAAACAAAAAAACCCCAACCCACCACTCTCCCAACTTGAGTAACTCTGTTTTCCCAGGTGAACACGTGCAGCCTCGTACAGAGGACAGTGAAGCCATGTCCAATTACAGCTAAGCAAAAAGTCTGTAAAGTGTTTTTTGAAGAATCACATTCACTTCTTAGGAACTGCTTCAAAGTTGTAAGTATAACTTCAGCCATCAAAGGACTATGTGAATACCCAACTGTCATGCTTCAACTGAGTACGCATAATTGTTGCAAGAATATAGAAGTTTAGTTGCGGATAACTTCAGAAGTAATCAGAACAATCCAGACAGGGAAAAAAAGGTGCTCTATCACAATAAATATAAATTGAAGGTCCCTGACATCCACAAAATAGTGCCATGAGTTTGCAACACTCTCTAGCATACAGGTATCTAGAATTTGGAAATACACATAAACACCTCAATATCAGGAAAAGAGTGAAATGTTTGTGAACCAGGGCTGGGGGGGAAGGAGACACAAATCTTTGTTTTCAGTTCCGCTGCAGCTGTATTGCCAGCGTGCCGTCTGCAGGAGCAGCCTGCTCCTCTAACCAGTGCCCTTTCTGTTACAGGTGGACCCTGAACCCTTCTACAGTATGTGTACCTCCGACACCTGCCGCTCCCAGGAGCTGAAGGCTGCCTGCAGTTTAGCAGCAGCTTTTGTTCATTTGTGCAACCGAAATTTTGTCCCTGTGGAAATTCCTCCTCAGTGGTAAGTTTCGTTTCTTTCCATCCCGACTATTCTGGCTGCATTGCTCCAGTAGTTACAGTCGAGAGCACATGAGAAAATAAAACTATGGGCAAATGATCCTATTCCTGGAATTATTCTTCTTGTGCCTTGTCTCTCTCACCCTTTCTGCTGCTCACGCAGAGGCACACCATAACCCATACCATTCATAACTCTAATGGCTTTCTTATTTCCTCCCAATTTGCTGTGTAGCAGGAGGCAGAAGGATACTTGCAGAATATGGAGTGATTGTCCCCAGGAGTTCCACTTCTCAGATACTATTTTCGTTTCAAACCTTTTTTTGACTCAATAATGCATTTGGATTCATCTTAACAGTAATACATATTCTGTAGACAGACTGAACATACTCAATGACCTATTTTTGTACTTTTCAGTCTCTTCTAATGAAATTTATCTATCTTCTTTAAGCTTAACCTAGAATTTCAAGATTATCAATACTTGTATTTTAATGCAGCTGTCATCCGGAGAGCTGTCTTCTGGGAATATGTTTAAAAATGCAAAGAAAGCTGAAAAGCCTGAAAAGAACAGTAGTGATGGCTTGGAATTTTTGGCATTACAATCCATGCCCATTTCTGTTGTTATTGTACAAATTTTTTAAGGACCCTAACATTTTATTGGTGAAGATGTGCACACTGCTGCATTGCACATTGCTGCAGAAACTAGATCACGACAGTTGTTGCTCTAAAAGCGACTGGAGTCGTGTTCTGCATGACCTGGGAAGGAATTTTAAGGAAAGAATTCCTGTGTACAGAAAAAACCTGTGTAAGTCCACAGCCCCAACGTACTGGTTAGTAATAAAATTTAGTCTCCTTTTAATTTATTTTCTTCAGAGTTACTGCACAGTTCAGCCGTCCAGTTGCCTTATCTTACTCCAGTCCAAGTTAGCTGTTGCACAACACAGGTACCTAAGGAAGAAATGGCTGGCTGTGCTGGGCAACTGGAGTAATCCGAAACACCAGTTACGGATGACAGAGGCTGTATATTTCATCATTTTCTGTATTATCTACATTCACTAGTTTGCACTATAGATCTTTTCTACAGATTTTTTATTAAACTCTGTCTCCATTGGATACTCGGTGTACAGCACCTTCTTTGAACTATGATGTTTATTGATTACAAATTGCTAGATAAATAATGATACATAAATAATGGTAACTTGTACCACTGAAGTAATATTGACTATTCACATATTTCTGTCTTAAGAGAGATGACTGAGAACATCCCCAAAACTTATTCTTTTATTCATCTGCATTATGTTATTCCTTAGTTTAGACAAAAAAAAAACAAACAACAAAGCCTTCTCTGGAATTTGCTATATGCTTCTCTCTTTTCATTGAATGAGAGCATTAAAGGAAACACACATACAAATTATTGTCATACTAATTACTGATACACTTGCCCAAGTAATAACTTAGGATGTAATATTTTTACAAGACTGCAATGGAAACATTTATTGTAAGCAAATAATGGGATCATGTGGAAGAGACAATTATGCTTTTGCTTGAAATGAAGCACTTGGGTTTACACTCCTAACTTCTATGCTCCATGCTTTGCTAAGGCTTTGTAATGAGAAAACAGTGTGGGTTTTTTAATATATGCAATGAAATGTTATTAATATGCATTTGTAAACTCACTACCATTCCAAAAGAGTGATTTGGTGACTACAAACATATTTGTGGTATGCTTAAAAAAAATATTTACAAGTATTTGCTGAATTCTCACCCACAAAGGAAGGGAATAGCTGTCAAGTATTTCTATATGCCTGTGTTGGCCATAAAATAAAAAACTAAGAAAAGAACACTCCATATACATACATATATACATGTAAGTGCATCACATGCATACGTTCCCATCTGCGGCAATAATGCCACGTGTCATTATCTGCCTTATGTATTCAGTTCAGCCAGTGTGTAAGCAGGAGATGGCCATGCAACTTCTGAGTCAGTGGGCAGTAAGTGGGTTCAGCTGCAGTGGTTTATATAAACTCCTCAACATATGGACATGAAATATAGAAACAAATTCTGCTAAATCTGAGCCTGAATATTCAGTTGAAAACAGAGTTTTAGAATGGCTCGGTAGCCAAAAGACTGAAGTCCGCTAGTGCTTATAGTTTACATTATCCCGTTTCTGAGGAAAGGGATTGGAATGACAGTGGATTACAAGCTCAGTTAACAGCAATAACATGCTATTAAAGCATGCCATTAAACAAGCAAAGTATACTGGGGATGTACAGATGAATAAACATATTTAAGACAAGAAATAATTCTTTTGTATTCAGCTTATTTTATGCATCCAGTTTTGGACACCATGTTGTAGTTAAGTTTGAACCAGCTGAGAGAAGTCCAGAGATGTCTCTGTAGGGAAAAAAATTGAAGGGCTGAGGACAGACATGAGTGAAGTCTTTTAAATACATAAACACACTAAAGAGAAGGAAGTGTGACAGCCCAAACTGCAGTAAGGGAGAAGTAGGTTTGATACTGTGAGAGTTTGTAATGGCCAGGCTAGTCACGCATTGTAACCTTTAGCCATCCAAGGTCATGAGAACAAGCAAACACTGCAGTCAGTAACACCTACCTCTGCACCACTTTCTAGAAATTCTTTCTTGGCAAGGCTCTTCCATTGGGTAGCTGAACTAGCCAAAGCCCATAAACCTTAGTAATAATGCCATGCTTTTCCTCCAAAATGTGAATTTATCATCAAAGAAGATAGAAAGAACCTTACATCTTTATTTCAGTGTAACATATTTAAGCTAAAACTGTATCTAAAATGCTAGAATACCTTTTCCCTACAGCTTTTTGATAGTGTCATATTTGATGCTGTTTTTCCCTTCAAAGATTTCTTGTAATTCAGCATAACAGCTTGTATTACATGTCACTTCTTACTTTAAATTCTTTAAGGACTTACTAACCACTTCCCTGGATTTCATCTCTTCTTCATTTCAGCTTGCGACAGTTCTGAATGGCAGATACCAGCCCTGAAGATGGAAGAACCCTTTCAGCACCCAAAATAAAACAGCTGTTTTAGGTAGACAAGCTAGAAGCTATAGTAAGGAGAACAGTAAAAGCGTGAATGAATTAGCTTTAGGACTACAAATATAAGCTCTTCACCCAGAAACACCTGAGGGTAAGAGGAATTATTTCAGTACAGTGACAAGAAACTATAAGCAACCAGAAGAAATTGGACCAAGTATCAGTTCACAAGCCTTCAGCCATAGCATGAACACATTTAAAAGATGACAAAAGGTCTTTCCCAGCTCAGATTAGTACAAGTAGGCTGTTTTGTGAAAGCAGCGTATCAGCTTTGGACCTGCGCAGAGATGCTGGCTTCTTTTTTCTCCAGAACTGAAACTGAGCGCTTCAGTAAATTCTGGAGAAAGGGCACTTTTTCCAGGGAAGTGACCCAACATGCAAGAGGGCTAAGATAGAAACAGGATGGTTAAGTAACTGAAAGCATTTAAGCATTTTCTCATTTTTATGGTGGTTGATTTTTCCCCTATTAACATGTACATTGTTAAATAAGAATCAGCCTTCTTGGTATCTGTCCAGCAGTTTCACATTCTCCCTTTGTGTCTTTAGAACCCCCTTGTCAGAAATCAGTTTACATGTTGAGAAAAGGTGACTGATACCGATCCTATCCATTAAGTAGGCCTAAGGTGTCATAGATACTGTTTTGTGAGTGTCCCAACCATTAAATTACTTTATATATTGTAGGTTTGTTGATTAAAAAAATGCATTGCATTTCTCCTCACAGTACCAGGAATGCAGTTATGCCTTCGTAAAAGGTAACACTGCAAAATCCTTCGTATGTCTTTGCATATTATGCAACCGTGGAAATAATGGTGTTCTGAATATGAATTAATGTTAATAAACATTTGACTTCCTTATTTTTATGCTGGAGTACATTTTTACTGATTATTTGTAAGAATAAAGTTGTACTGATCTACAGCATTGGTCCTGGCTGGGTTTAAATGGCTCCTGTAGTTCACAGAGACAAAAATAGCACGTGGCCTCAGCTACCTTCTGTATGCTGCGTTAGGCCACGCTCGCTTTCTGACCGCTTACACTGCAGTTTTACACAAATTCTAAGTAGAACATGATTCTCACACTAGTCAAGGAAAATGCCTGCAATTGCTAGGATTTCCACACACATGAAATGCTGCTATATACAACATGCTAGAAATCAAGTCTTCCTGTGTAATAATTTTGTAACTGCTTACCTACAGAGGTGTTTTATAACAAAGTATGAAGTACCTCTGACAGTTAAAGAACATTTATACCAGTTATTGATTAAAAAAATGCATAATCTTCTCCCTAGACACTTAATGCATGCTAAGCACACCACACACCTTTCAAAAAGTACTGTGGTGACAGCTGCCAAGATGTCAGCAAGATGTCAGCAAGTAGAGCAAACGGTTCAGAAGAGCTGCTTTACTTTTCAGCTGATTGCAGCGCAGCCAGGGGTACAGAAGAGTTTAACTGTATGCTGCCTGTAGACAGCAACACAGAGATGGATGCAGATACTGGGTCTCCTAGAAGCGGCATATAACATATCACAGGCGATAAAGAAGCCATTTAAACACCAATAAACATTTTAAATGACAACCATTGTGCTAGGCCCATTTAAAGATGTCTGGAGATGGTCCCAGGTTATGCAAATGCACAGTTTGTGTCTAGATATTCATTAGAGAGGCAGGAACTCTAACAGGCCCTCCGTACTGCACCCGAAGCCCATGAAGTTCAGCAGAAGCCTGGGTCAGCGTGGGCATGGGTTGCTTCATGCTGGTGTGGCTCAGGGAGGAGCAGGGGGAGACAGAACCTAAGCCAACCTCAACCCCTCCCCCCTCGCTGTTACAAACACCCAACTGACCACAGCGACAATAAATATTGGATCAGACCAGTAACAAAAGTCTGTACAAAGCACAGTTTCTACAGAACAGGACAAACAGAATAATGATCTGGGGGGCAGATGAGAAAAAACAAAAACCAAACCACACTTCATTTTTCAATACCCTGTTCATAATTTGAGTTTAAATTTGAGCATTGATTTACAGCTATCATGAATAAAGTCAAATTCCATTTTTTCATATTGGCAGCTATGCCTTTTCTATGTGCCAGACAGACTCCTGGTGTTACTGGAAAGGCAATCTCTTTTTCATACCTGGTCATTAAGTAACTAGCAACAAATGTGCAGTAGTTTGTCACAGGTCAAGATGTTCTTCAAATGAACTTTGTAAAATCTTTACGGAACCAAGGAAACCATCCATCCCAAAGACTTTTAAGTATGTCTTAATCACACTGCATAGTAACGTCTCATCTTGGGAATTAAAAAATGGAAATAATACACCACCCTCCCTGCCTAACGTAAGAAAGATGTCAGCCACCTTGTAAGGCAGCTCATATTAGCAAACAAGCCATTAACTAGGAGAGTGACAGAGGCTGATGTGGGGAGGCACATTCCAGCAGTCCCCAATGGCTGCACAGCAGCCGCCCTCCTGCCGGCCCACTCTTGCAGGGGAGTCTGCCAAGATGAGGCATGACTCAGCGCAAAAAGCATCCCTCAAAAGACAACTAAAATATGTGTGTGATTCCTCATGGATGTAATCCTCCAGGAAGGATCCCCTTGGCAGGATTTCACTGAATCAGTGCTCAGGTCAATAACTTCAGTTTCAGTATTTCAAAATGGTATTTTTCTGTGCACTACCCCTGGCTTTGTCAGGACTAAACTTTTAGTATTCAACTACTGATAATACTGTACATTTTAGAACACCTTGACTGAAGTAATCTGAACCATTTATGCTTCAGATGATAATGCAGTAGACGAAACTATGTTGTCCTACGGAAAATGCATAAACCCCATTGAATAGCTACACATCATGCAATACAAATGGCTCTGACCTTGCTGCCTGGCTCGCTGGAGACCAGAACTCCCGCATCTCTAACTCATGCTGATCAGAGCACTTTGAACACAACCCCCCACGCCCAGCTGTGGTTAAGTCAGTGTTTCAAGTGTTAGTATTTTTAGTGCATATAACCTTCAACATGTCCTTTATATAGGTCATAAACAAAAACTCCAGCTCTACAAAGTTCACAGACATTTATGCATACCATACAAACTCTTATGCCCCAAAAACTTAATAGCAAAGTTGAGGTTTTGAGGCTCTATCACAGGCTGAGAAACTTTGAAATTCACAGAGCCTCATGTTTCTGCCAGTTGAGTTCCCCAGATGCTGGTATGTATCCAGATTTGTTCCAGTTATGACAGAGCTAACAGTGCACAGAAGCCTTCCTGCAATCTACAGCCATTCTCCTGCCCTCTTCGAGGTCCAAAGACCAGCATGCTTAGAACAAGATCCCAGCTTTGACCTCCCCCTCCACAAAACAGGGCTAGAGAAGCCCCTCACCCTCTAACTTCTGTTACGTGCTCTGCTGTAGAACAGGAAAAAAAAAACACAGACAAACCCACATGCTACTGTAGCACTTGAGACACGAGTTACGATGTGGAAAAGGGAGCATTCCCACTACCCTGTAGAGCCCTACAGTGCCAACCTCTGGAAACCCAGAGACGAGGCCCTTCAGCCTGACCCTTAAACCAAGGTGGCACAGAAGCCAACAGCCATAAGCAGCATCAGTCACTCATTAGGTGAAGCACAGCTAAACTCCAAGCCAAAGCAATCACTAGAAGTCTTTTGATTAGAAGCTTGATGTTCAACTTTGCTAAGAGTGTCTTTTGCTTTGAATTCCTCGGAAAGCACTTTTTAATGTGAACTTTCATAAAAGCATCCAGTCTTGGCTTTAAAACCCTTAAAAGTTACTGTTCTACTAATGTAATTGCAGGCCCTTCTGAAGCACTACTTCAGGTCAGCAGCAGATAGCCTTCCAACCAACTGCCAAGCAACATTCGCAGCTTTGTACTGATCAAACACCTGAAACTTGCCAGGGGGTTGGAACCAGAGTTTACATCTGGGTTTTTAGTGAGGGTCAAGTGTACAGTAGAGAGACAGACAGATACTGAAACACCCCAAATCAAGCAATGATGAGATCTAGATCTTGTTTTGCTTGGAACTGACTGCTAGTAAGCGAGCAAAGAAACCCAATGCTTTGTCTCATGAGGCTCTGGATGGGAGAAGGCGGTGAAAGAAGCAAAGAAATTCTCTACAAATCCAGTCCAGTCTTACGTAAATCCAGCCCAGTATAAATACAACTTTTCAGATGCATTCAGTGAATCAGCAGTAGTTTCACTCTTGATAGCCTCTACATTGTGCACCCACCAACTATGAATAACAGGGGCTACAAGCCATATTTAATTCTGCTATAAATTTACTGCCACTAGCAAGGATGCAGCAGACCTCCTAGCTCTTTATTTCCAGGGTGTTACTGCCTAGTTAGAAAGCATGGCAAGGTGAACTTACTTGGAAGGAGCTTCGGGTTCCTGGCATAGTAAGAATTCAGATGGAAAAGTATCTATCACCAGATAAAAACAGTTGCCAGCCAATAACGCTGACCACATGGATCATTTCTGAAAGGCTACAGCATTCCACAGGTGGTTTTCTTCACAGCATTAAAAACAATAAACAAACTCAGACTGCCAAAATTCTGTGTATTTGTGTTTTGGCATTTCATCAGCAGGGGCTCAGAGCACAGGACTCCCATTATACAACTGCCTCTGATGTGGTCTGGTTTGGAATACTAAACTCAAGGCTGGAATTGCACTCTGAAATCCAGTCCTTAATCTGTGAAGGCATCATTTAAAGATCTACTTAAAAGACAGTATTTAAATTCTATACACTTTGAAAACACAATCCCATTATTTTAAAATTTAGTTACCACCACTTGATTGTTGTCTTAAATTGCAGAGAGTACAATCATTGAGTACATCATCTTCCCTTCCTATATGCATTCCTAATTAACACAACTGCATTGCTGGACAATACAGGCCCAAACTACAAAGCCATACCACATGGATAATGCAATGCTTTCTGTAGGACTCCAGTTCTCTTTAGACAAGAGGGGAAAGAAAAAGGTGCAATAGTTCTGCTTTTTAAAAGTTTATTTGATTTCATAGTTCGGTTTTTTTTTTCACAGGAGAAGGAAAGAAAGATAAAAATAAAATATATTTAAGAATGATCTGAACAACTAAAAATAGCATACATTGGAACAAGAAAGGAAACCTTCAAAAAGAAAAACGCACTTAGGCACAGCAGATGTTTCATGAGGTGGCAGAAGTATTTGCATCTTGAACCTGGAGAACCTATTCCAAGGAATCCTGCATCGCATCTGTTTAGTTAATTCCACTTCACTGAACACAGGGGCCATTACGGTACCACTTTCAGTATTTCAGAAACACAGAAACCAGAGAGGTATTTAAGTACAAGACTCTGCTTATGGTTAGAAAGAGACATTTCTCTTACAAGTTTACTGACATGGTTATTATTGAAAGAGAAAACACAGGCAAAGATGTTACTTCCAACCACAATCTAAACAGACTGAAACACATTTTGCCTGCATTCCACGTATTGAGTTCACACTGGTAACATGAGTTCTGTGCAGCCCTTGCTGCCAAGAGTACACTGCTATAGGAATGGCTATCTAAACACGTGCTCCTAGAAACAGCAACTAACATACGTAGAAACATGTAGTATTTATTCTTGATAGCAAGACATGTTACTCAGAAAGCACCGAGTGTTTCTCAAATCTATTGGTATAAAAAGAGACTGTGAAAGAGATGAACATTGTGTTTATTATCAGATGTGCACTGATCCCTCCATTTAACTGAGCCTGACTTCTCTCTTCGGATTACTCCAAGAGTAACTGGTGGTTGTTTGAAAGCACAAATGCACAGAATGGCCCGGTGTTCTGCACCAAAAAAAAAAAGAAAAGAAGAAAAAAAAAAAGTACATTTCCAGTTATTTTAGGCAGAAAAAGAATCATCTAGGGGATGACTCTGTGCAAATCCTCCACTTCAAGGCTCCACATATTCTTATGCATGGGGTTTTCAGAAAGATCTGTCATCTTTATTGCTCGAAGAACAGGCTCAGGACTGCAGGACCGCACCACACCCATCACCATTACATAGTTCCCTAAAAAAAACCCAACAAGCAAGCATAAAAAGTAAATAACCTTCATATTTTCATTTTATTTTTAATTCAGAAAGCAAAATATTTATAACCAAGTAATTGAAACAGTTTGAATTAAAGCTGCCAATACTTGCAAGAAAACTCAAGCAACTATGATTGCTTAAAACTAAATTTCAGAAAAAGGCTTCACTATCCGTACATCCATTCTTACAGTAGACTTTACTAGATTTTCACATACAGTAAGAGCCAAACCAGCACACAATTCCTCCTTACGCTGGGCAAGTGGAGGGAGGACAATTCAGAAGACTGAGGATTAAGCAATTTGCCTATTTTGTACCACAATACCAACATGCTGCAGTCCATCACTTCTCCAGTTGAATTAATAATACTGGTGAAGGGAAGAAAAAAAAAAAAAAGAAAAATCCCCATGCTTTTTCCTAAACTCACAGCCTTTCTCTGCAGCACCCCTGTTTGATCAAACATTTCCTGTAACTGTGGAGAACTACAACAGGCCCTATGCCTACTGGGACTCTTACGGGAAGACAGCGTTAAGTCTTCGTACTGACAGCCACAAACACACTCCCCTGCTGCAGCACACGCTGTTTCTTCTGTGGCTGCTCCAGCGGCACAGCTTTTTCAGGATGCCTCTTCTGTGAGTGGTGCATGTGAAAGCAAGCCCCCCGTGCAGTGCAGCGTGCCCCCCGCCACACACAACTTGGCACGAATTGTTCTGAACACCCCAAGTAGCCAGGGGGCCCGCAGGCCTGTGCAAGAGCCTCCTGGCTGCAGACGCAGGGCCAGCCAACCCCCCCTGCAGGAAGCCCCGTGACATTAGCGGGCATAAGCGGCCGCGCGTAGGGCGGCCAGAGAAGCCGCTTGAGGCCCATGGTGCGAGACAGGGCGCCCCAGGCCTCTGCAGCCACCGCCCCCGCGTGTCCCTGTCGCACCCGTGAGGCGACACCCTGGCCCCTGGAGGGAACCTGCTAAATTACTTTAAAACACATACGGGGAGGGAAAGCGGCCCGCAAGTCCCGGGGGGAGCCCCCGCCCCTGGGGGCCACTCACCGCCCGCCCCCGCCGCCGGTCGGTACCTGCGCTGAGGCAGGGCCGCCCTTTGGGCACCGCCTCCACCCCCAGCACGGTGAAGGGGCCGCTGCCGTCCTGCAGCCGGGCCGAGCCGCCGCGGGCGCCGCCACGCTCCACCTCCAGCACGGTGCCCTGCATCCACACCGCCCGCAGGCGCAGCGGCGCCCGGCCCGCCTCCGCCCGGCCCAACTCCCACGTCCCGCCGGCGCCCCGCACCGCCTCCCGCAGCTGGGCGGCCAGCACCTTCACCGGCGGCCCCGGCGCGGCCTCGGCCATGCTGTGGTGCCGGCAGCCCACCGCGGCCGCCAAGGGCGGCCTGAGGCAGGCGGGGGGAGGCCGCTGCCCGCGTCCGCTGAGGGAGGGAAAGGGCGGCAACCAGCGCGCAGCCGCCCCGCCCCGGCGGCGGCCTTGGCGGCGCCTGAACAGCCACCACCTGAGGGGAGAGAGGGGGCGGGGGAAGGCTGGGAGCGGCTGCGTTACCTCAGAATAACGACAGGGAGTACCAGCCCTCGTTTCCTTTCGCCCGAAGAGCGGCGTGAGCAGGAACACGGCGGCGCCCGTTCCCCCCCCCCGCCCCCTCAGCGGCTCACGGCGCGCTGAGGGCGGGGGGAGCGCGGACAGCTTCTTCCCCAGGACCGGGCACGCCGCCCCGCTCGGTGCCGCCTTCCCTGCGTGAAAAACAGAAATGGCTTCTGTGCAAAACGAAATACTTAGCACAGGTGTGGCGGTGTGGATGCAGATTGCAAACAAGTTACTCCCGGGTGGTTTACCCGGCCCCAACAAGCCACCCGCGCACAGCTGGTCAGTAATTTGTGACCTGCTGAAAAAGGTGTGCAATTCACCGGCCAGCTCTGGGCCGGCACCCCCCTTCCAAAGAGCCTCACCGCAGTTCTAGACCAGATGGTTCTCACTTCACCCGAATTCCGTTTAGGATCGAGTCCTTTACGTGCAAAAACTAGTGTAAAATCCGATCCAGGGGTCTGGTTTGAGCGGGAGATGCCGTGTCTCAGCGTCGTCTGAGGAGAGCGGCCCTGCAGCCTGGTTTCTGCGCTGTGCCCCTGCCCCGGGGTTACACTAGTGGAAGAGCTGCCAGACGCCTCCTCCCAGGCTGCTGGAGCCATCCCAGTTATTTTTCCATGGTATTTCTTAACTACTTGGCAAGAAACGACCCCTTAATATTTACTGTTTAGCTGAAGATCCTCCAGTTTCATGAGAAAAAAAAGAAAATGCACATGCGTGTTTTCTGAGGGATGTTTTCAGGATATCATTTTATTGTATATATTTATCTGGAAATCTGGAGCATAATGCAGTAAAAGTATCGGCAGCTTTAAGCTGGGAGACTTTAATTCCAAGGCCTTTAAGAATTTATTTGCTGTCTGTTTATATTACAGACAGGCTAATTTGCTTTGCTGCAATCTGAAATCCTTGAAATGTGGTTTCCTTTGGGTGGGTGCGTTGACGTATCATTTAGAAAATAAGCCAAGAAATAAGCTAATGGAAAAAACAGAAGGATGTAACAAAGAAAAAGAAAAGTATCAGGAAAACCAAGGGGGGGGGGGGGGGAATTCCACAATTTCACAAGTTCTGTAACCTGCAAAAGTGCAAAATGGGCAAAAATGCACAGAGAACTGACTCCCCTGCAATCATTTTTCTTTAAAGCAGATTTTTTTCTCCATTAAAATAGCCAGTTCCTTTATTTTAAAAATCCAGGTTTGTTTTGAGTAGCAAAATACATCAAAGGACCTTTTTTTCTACTCAACCATCATGTTATGAATTATTTATTCAGCCTATCTTTTTTTCCACATATATTTTCTGTTCAGAGACATTCTGTAAATGGGACTTTATTCCTTTTATAGTGTAAGGAAGCAGTTAACTTTTTGTTACCATTTACAGTAAGAATAAAAGATAATATTGGTAATAACAATAAAAACACTGTCCTCTAAGCACAATACAGAATCATGTAATCTGGCAATCAAATCATATGTCTTACAGGAATAGAAAGACATTAGATAGTTACTGTATATGAATGCAAAATTTGAGCGAGGCTCACAGGAGAAGAATATTTGTAATTTATGCCCCTAAGCTGCAGTCACTTGACAGCATCAATATTTAGTTTCACATAAAAAAAATTAATTGTGCCAAATATTGATAAAAGTATTGTATTCCTATTTGTTACTGTATAATAGCAGGGTCTAATGCTTATTAAGCCATTAACTCTACAGATGAAGGCAAGACCCCTACAAGAGTGCAATCTCCAGGAGAGACTAAAAGGTCCCTTTTAAAACGTTTTCCTTGAAGAAACTGTGTTATGAGAAGAAGGGTAGAAGCACTGGTAATCTGCACCAACAAATTGATTTGTTTTCCTAGACCGGAAAATCCTTATCTTTCAGTAAAATGCAAAGTTACACTGAGCTATCTGCAAAGGTCTTATCAAAGAACTGGCTCAGCTCAGCATGGAGACACATTCTGCAGCTGCAGGAAAAATGTCTGATGCCTCAACAGACTTTGTTTTCTGGAGGTGATCCCACAGCCATCATCCTCTGGTTTAAGGGCAGCAGAGGAAGCTCAGCACACAGTTGGAAAAGGCAATGACTTGCTGGCTGACAGGCTGTAAATTACACTGGGTTACACTTGAGTCCATTTTCTGAGAGCATGCTGGATGAGACGGAGTTTTGCTTTGTGTGGATTAAAAAGAAGGAATCAATCTTCTTCTGCCTGCTACTACTGTAAGCGCCTTTCTTCAAAGCAGGCTTCAAGGACATTATTCGTCACGCTGACATGCATGTGAGATGCTGTCGCAGTATGGGTAAAAAAAAGTCAGACTACACATAGATAAGATAATCCAGAGCGTAGCAGGAGCCAGATCTCCCTCAATTACTCTGGCACTGTTTTGTTGGCATGGTGTCAAGAGAACTTAGAAAAGAATTTGACCCTAGATCTCCATGAAAAGAGATTTCCAAAGAAGCAGCAACTTGAAATTTTCTGTCCAGCTCAGACCTTTTCACACCCTCACTGAAAGTAGTACTTAAAATGGAAGCAGTTCTCCCCTCCCCTCTCTAATTTTGGTAAAAGGCTGATATTACAAGATCAGAAAAATCTTTCTTTCCCTTGGCCAGAAATTCTGATATTTTACAGTCTTTCATCCTACCCAAAAGAGTTTTAAAAAAGATCTCTGTCCCAGACCATTCGTTAATGTGTACAGAAAAGGTTCTTCAGTTTTCTTTCTGTTTCCTAATACTGAGAAGACATGAACTAGATTTCAGAATAGTTTTGTTTTGTTGTAATTATTTTTTTTAAGATTTGGAATCCAAGCAATCAAGATTTTTTTTTTTTTTTAATATTTTCTAAGTACTTGCTTTAGAAACAGGGCTACCTGGAAGCTCCACAGATGAATGGAAGAAAAGTCATGAAGAGTGGAGCTGACAAACACATGGATCATAATGGTAATGTCTGAATAGCCCACAAATGTCCATAAACCAGATACTGTAGAAAACCTTCTCTGTGGCAGCCCAGAAGCTTAGGGGACTCAAGTGTGACAGGGACAGGACAATGGCAGCTCTCCACCTGCTCTGTCCTGCAGCCTCTGGCAGGTGCTGCTCTATGTTAGGATCTCTTGCAGACATTGACTGCCCACAATCTCAGAGTAAACTGCAAAGTGATAAGATTGTGTCTTTTCAGTAAAAGGAAGCAGCATACAGGAGCTAAGCATGACAGAAGCAAGATAAGAAAACAATGGTTTGTGAAAATGCATTACTCCATAAGGGAGAAGAGGGATCTGAGACAAACTGTCTTCCTTTCCCTGGTATTCATATGAAACTTCACTGAAGGACAACTTTTAGCACAGACAAGAACTGACAAGTTTCACTTTTAAGAGATCCACCCTAGCTTATGCTTATTTTCTTGTACTGCACACAGAAGTATATGAAACAAGCACAAGAATATAAAATTATTTTTTTTCCTGGTGTTTGTTTTATACTGCATAAAAGATGCAATGTGGACATGCTGACATGCTGGATGAACTCTGGAAAACCATCCTTCACTGAATTTAATTAATGATTTGAAATTAATGGATCAATGGGTTGGAATTAATGGCTTGGAAGTCAGTCATATTTGCATCCCTAACCTGAACTTCAGCTGCTTGTAATTTATGCTTTGGGACTGACCAAAGTGGCATACGGATGCTAAATTATGTTTGACAGGCAATTTCAAAAGACCTGGAGCCAGGCAAGTCATCTGCTGAAACAGGAAAACTCCAGGTGCAATCTACCAAAGTCTGAGTTAGCAGGTAGCTCCAAATAAGTGACATTTTAGAAGTGACTTGGACAAGGCAGGTAAATGCGAGCAACAGACATCATACTGCTACAACTACTAACAACAAGAAGAGTCTGGCCTCTCCCATAGTGTTGTCCTGCCAAAAGTGCATGGGAGTTACTCTAAGATAAGATGAACGAACTTTTGTGTCAAATGCTATCATTAGCGAGGCACCCTCTCATGCTCTTTTTTCTTGAGAAGCTAAGAAGATAATACAGATGCTGTACACTGCATGTCAGCATATGCTCAGTTGGAACGGTAAGAGTCTTCCTGCAGCTGCCAGGAGCTGCCAGCCACAGTGTGTGGCAGAGGAAAAACAGCATCTGGCTCAGGCGCCTCCTCAGAGAGGGTGGAAACCATAGTTTGTGCAGCCAGCATTAACATGAGACATTATTTCATTGCTGTCACTGTCACGCAAACTTAACCAGTTCCTGTCACTCATCACACATCCCCAGTCACGGTAGCCTACAGGCTGTGAAAACAGTGCAGTGCTCTCCAGCTTAGCTGACTCATTTCATTTACACAGAATACTTAGAGGAAATGCTTAGAGAGGTCCAGTTGCATTCTGCAGAAGTGGGTGTCACCTGTTTATTCCTATCCATGGTGTAAATATGCTGGTATGTAACTGAAATAAATCAGCATACTGTGGAATAGAACTATGACATGATGAAAAGAAAAAAAAAGGAATTAATCATAGTTTTTACTTTACCAGTATTGCTTGCTGCTCTGGAAATAGTCTGCAAATCTGGCTTCCAGATGAGTTTATTCAAACTCCTGCACCAAGAAAAAAAGAACTCTTTTTATACAGGAAATATGAATGGCATCCAAAGCGTTAGATCTTCATCCTGACTGAAGTGAAGCCAATAGCTAGGAGACTTCAGTCGTTCAGCCTTTCTGACTTCATTTCACTTCATAAAAGAATTGGATGCTTAACAGGACTGGAGAGCCCCTGTAACCAGTGTAGGGGAATACAGACCACGGTGTCCTTCCTTGACAACTGCCAGCATTGCATAAATGTGCTCTAATTACCATCATCAGCATCCAGTTCATACAGTGGAATGAGAGCAGAATAATTTTCCTAAAGAAAAGTAACCACAAGAGTGGCATTTTATTTTTGAAAATTTAAAATCTGAGATGTCAAATATTAGAAATATATAGAGAGGCCAGTAAGGCTGACAAGTTAGAGCCCTTCCAGAGCATACATCGGCAGGTTCTGCAATATTCAAGGCCTATTCAAAGATTCATGAAATAAATTTCTGGTGCTTAGCAGGGAGAGGGTTTTACTAATAGTCAAATTTTCAAGCAGGCAAGATTTTTCTCAGGTCCAATTGAAGAGACCATCTTTCCCTAGGAGCCTTATCTTGAGCTACACCACCACCAGTCAAGGTAACTGGAAATTAACAAAATGTTAGAACAGGATTAAAAGGAGTTCAGAGGTTTAATGTAATGACTCGGGAACTTTATACCAATCTCACACTCAGCACATACCTGCATTCATTCAGAATAAGATTAACTACTTGAAGAGGAAAGTTTGAGGTGAGCCTCCAAGGGTTCATAGCCAGAGAGGAGAAAGTCCGTATCTCTGTTGCTGTGTGAAGGAGTATTTTGCAGAATCTTCAGGAGACAGACATTTGATAGCAGGTTTGGTGGCAGCTGTAGGTCACAGAGCCAAGCAGACCAGTCAGCTGTTTTCTAGTCACGGAAAATCTGTGCGAAAAGTAAATACTCCTCACTGTTCCCTATGCTTTAGCTAATGTTTTTTACTTGGAGTACCACTAAATCACAGATGTGGTGACTGTCCTTAACTAACCAAACTTTGCTCTGAGATCAGAAAATCTCCATGTAAAATGGCTGCATTTATTGTCTCTGAAGCTGTGACTAAAGCATTGCCCATGTGATTGCCCGGGGATGCTGGACGAAAAGGATCCTGGACTGGACACAGGGCACTAGCAGCAGTGGCATCTTCTTTAGAAACTGCTTGTGAGCAACTGGTTTGACTCTCCTGGTGCTGGCAGTAATACTGGGATGAAGAGCAGAAATGGCCTTGAATGGGAAGAATGCTGCTAAGTGCTGAGCAGGAAGGCACTGGTGTTGGTGCTTCAGGAAGCTAAAATCATAGCTGAAGGAACAGCTGGCCTTGTGCTTCTCTGCAGCAGGGAAGTGGAGCATGAATTCAGCACAAACAGCTGTCTGACTGAAAAAGCAAAAATAATATAAAGAGGAAATTAACAGCAATGAAACTTTTGTTTAAAGCTGCTCAATAATAACCCCTATATGTTTTTATGTACTTAGACGGACTGGGGCCTAAATAAGCTTGATTTTTCTATTTCTTACATTATGGTGTGCATTTGATAAAGCAAGGTTCAAAAATGGAAGTAGTAGTTACAAATCCAGACTTAGAATGCATTTATTGCCATACCATCTGCAAATAGCAGCTCACTCCCCCAACTACTGGCATGAATGATGCATGTAAAATAGCGTTAATTTCCAATGAAAGTCACATTAGTGTCTGGGCGATACAAGGCCTATTATCTCTTAATAGGTCTCAGAGAAGATATAAAATGGTAAGTAAAATCACAGAATTCTTCCTAAATCAGGACATTCAATGTAATGTTTTCACCTTCTTAGGCTTCTTTAATTTATTAAAAAAATCAAAAGACACAAGATTGCATGAGCCAACTGGGAGACATCTCATCAGTTCAGCTTAGAAAGACCTCTACGCCTCATAGGGAAATGTCACATTTTAAAATATAATTTGAAATTAAAATGTCACAACTGCCTCCACCTTTTGATTTAAGTGATTTTAATCACAGGTTCTAGTTGGTAGTCTATACAGCACCTTATATTAAACACTATATTGAAACTCTCTAATTAAGACTCATCTCTTTCCACTAAGCCCAGAATATGCAGGGTCAAGTGTGAATTTGATGGAATGAAGATCAGATTTGTATTGCTGGCATTGGAAGTCTTGAACAACTGCCACTGACAACTGATCCATAATGGTACTTAGTTTCTGTTAAGGTAAATAATCTACAAGTGCTAAAAGATTTTCATCATCTCATTCCAGTGAGACTCTAGACCTCGTGTTATGAACTAAACAGGAAAACAAAATGAACCAGAGGAACATACAAAGAAATTGTGAAAATTCCCCACTTCAAGGGAAAATATTAAAATCACTTATGTACAGGTAACTTGACCTTTCTACTGAACTAGTGGTTGTGATGAAGACTGCAGTGAGGCAACTATACAAACATTTATTTATCTGAATAAATGTAAATAATTATTAATGAATGATATTAAAAATATATTTATTTGACTTTTTGTAGGTGGCTAAAACTTACATAGTTGTGCAACACAAGGGTTGTTTCTAAATGCAGCTCTATATAGAGCAGTCCTCCAAACTAAACAACAAAACTTGGACTTGGAATTCAAATACAACCAAAGCGTGCGTCTTTAGGCATTCAAATATATTAAAGCCAAAAATTTAGCAAGCTTTCAGCTTGTCATGAAAAGCAGCAATAAATGATAAATGCAAAACCAGTATGCCTTATTTTCAAAACCTGGCGAGCCCACAAAACCAGACTTGCAGTTGTGCACTCTATTGCAAAAGCCAACACTGCTTGTTTATTCAAAACAGAAACTGGCAATACTTTAAAAGCCAACTAGGAGACATCAGTTCAGTGTAGATGTGTCTAAGATTCATGCAAATGTCACATCGCATAAAATGGCTGTGCAGAGCAGGCATGACAATGTGTGCATGTTTTTGCTTGTACCTTTGTAGCTTTGACGTTCCAAACATCAAGCACTTATACTGAAATAATTTCAAATTTTGTACAGGAGCATTTGAAGATCTGTAGCTCTGCTACAACTTGAGCTGATATGAATTTCAGGCAATAGACGCTTTAGAATGGAAAAGGACGGCACGACCTCGGATTTGCAAGGCAAAGCTCGTCAGGAGTACTCGGGCTCGGTTGCCGGGTACAGCCTCATTTACAAGAAACTGCAGGGTGAAAGTGAAAGGCACAAGGAGTTTCTTTTTCTGATCTATTGATCTCTCTATTCCAACTATATGTTATCTAGACTCTTTTAAAAGATAATACAGTGATTACTAACAATTCTAACAGATGTGGGTTAGGTATTTTCATTTCAATTGTTTTCATAGATTTTAAGGCAGAGGGAGAATACAATAGTCGAACCTACTGTTTGACAAAGTCCACTGATTTATTTGCATTCTGGTACTTCTGGCTCTTGCTTTGCTGGGAACTCAGTGGTGTTTCTGTCCACCCCAGACCCACAAGAGCCCCCAGCACTCACCAGTGGAGCTAAGGAGGCTGAAGCACAGTCAGGATTGTGTTCATGTTGTCATTTGATGCAGTCCCTTTTACATTCATTTCTGCCAAATCAAATACTTGGGTAAACATCTGAGCAATGGCAAAATATTCTCCAGGCCTCATTTTTTCCTCCATCCAGGCTGGTTAACCATATTGATGAAGGAATTCATTGCTTAGGGCAGACATTTTTCAAAGGCAACTGCGCTGGCCCCAATCACTCCCTAGTTCCATTGCTCTGCCCCACCTGGTAAAATTGAGCATTCGGGTATATAGGTTAGATTCAGCATATAAAATGTGGTTAGAGTTCATAAAATACTTTGGCTGGCCTGGTTAAATTACAGTATACGCAGTCTATAAAACCAGCACTGCTCAGTATCAATTTGCTGATTCTTCTGACTTGGGCCCTGTTCTGAAAGGTACGTAGTGCCTTCTGAGACACGCTACATACTTTAAGCCTTCCTTGTTATCAGCCCAGGTAATGGTTGTAGAGTGACTTGCAAAATCACTTTGGGAGGAAGAGTTGTTATTAATAAAATCCCTAAAGTGTTAATTTAAATAGTGCCACATTTTACTCAAAGGTGGCAGTACTCAGTGAATGTCCCTTTTGCTTATGGCTGCTTTCCCTTCTGTTTCTTATAAGTGTCATTTTACTACCCTGGATTCTGTCTGGACATATGATCATCTGGGGAAAACAGAAATTCCAACCAAAAGAAAGAACTGAAAGTAATTAGAGAATCTTTTTCATTCATCCTCTGATCTGTAAAATAGATAGACGCATTTCCTTCTAAAGGCTGCATTTCCCAGCTGTAAAACAATAGAGCTCCCCCCACCAGTACTTCTGCAATCTTCGTCATACAGCTGTGGAGTGCTGCAAACTATTAACGTTTGTAAAGAGTACTTGTAAAGTCATGAAAGCAGCAGTGCTGTAAAGTTCTTACTCCTAAACTGTGGGGAAAGTTTCAGTTTCTGCTCTTGAGTTCAAAGCAGTTTGCATGTTTTGCAATGATAATATAGTTTATGGTCTGTAATCTTGCATTAAGCCCCATTAAATTCCTGGTACATGAGCAGGAAAGGCTGTACTGTTGGTCTGCTGTTTCATCAGTAAAGTTACAGACATATGCTTTTGTCTTTCCTGGTAGCCATTTCTCATGCAGGCACGTACTGAAGAACAAGTTTCTATCATCGTTTTCATTTCGTTGGTTTTAATTCACACTTTTGTATTATCTGTAAATGTCTGAATATACAGCACCTCAACTTAATAGCTCTAAAGTTGTATCTTCTTGTTGCAGCTCTGTATAAGTGGGCAGACTGTGCATTTCAGAAGGTAAGACATGAACGGGCTGTGGGTGAAAAGGCCTCTGGAAAGTGGCAGGTCACATCCTGGGCCAGCCCTGCTCCTCCGTCCCACTCAGGTAGGAGGGAGCTTCTGCCCCCTGTTCCTAGCTTTTACCTAGTGCTACAGCTTGGGTGGCCACAGTTTGGCCCCTGTGGAAGCAGGTTAGCTCTTATCGTAGAAGCAGAAGATTCCAGTGAAGGTGGGATGAGACGTCTAGACTGCAGACCTAGAAAACACTGAGGTTTATCTAAGCTTGGCCAAATGCTTCAGGAGGAAGGAGTGCTCCCCCGCTTGCAGAACTTCCTCTGATTACCCACTGCTTGGGACTGAACTACTTCCTGCTTCCTTTTTTTTTCTCCCCTCTTCCTCTCTTCTTCCTTCAGTGTGCACAGACCCTGCAATAAAACCTTCTCATTCATAAGGAAAGGGAACCCTTTATTGTACTGCAATTATATAGCACCAGGTGACTTAAACCTGAGAAGCAAGGCAGCTGCACTTCGGCAGACAGGAAATGTTGCACAGTCCCGAAAACTGAGACTACTTGTATTTAACTCTCTGCCTTGTAAGTGAAGAGGTTGGGCATACATTCCAAATGAAGGGTCGGTTTTCTACCTTCCCTAGAATTCAGGGCTATTTAGACTTATTTCTCCTCCAAACCTGTTGTTAATTTTAGCATTTATTGGCTACTACAGCTAAGACTGAATACTCATTTGTATTTGTAGCACTGGGATACATGCTATATTTACAGTATGTTCTAGGAAATTTTAATTAGTTCACATTTTCATCTGAACTCCAATTACATAAAAAAGTATTTTTTTAACATAAAGCACCAATTTAGTATGTTTTTCCTTTCCTCAGTTTTGCTACAGTTTGATTTTTGTGGGACAATTGTCACTATTTTTCAAACTGAATGAAATAATAGAGCTTTGAAATAGTTCTCATCCCTTTGCAGACTTCATTAGAGACATTTTCTTTAAAGGAGTACCATCATCTTTTCAACCTTATCAGTTTTATCCAACAGTTTACCAGTGAGATCATTTGTGGGAATGTGGGTGTTTCAGGCTCAAAACCCTTCCTGGCATAGAGAGACTCAAGGACATGCTTGTCAATCTCATTTCGAAATGATGACCTCACCACAAGCCTATGGAAGGAAACATTCTCTGGTCTTCCAGTGAACTTGCTTTAGTTCACAGAAAGGTATTCGAGCCATTGACCTACAGAAAGAATGAGACTTGCCTTTAAGCCTGCAGACTGGGGCATTGATTTGAGAGAGGTGAGCCACTGAATTCTGGCTCAGCTTCAAATACCACTTATGTAGATTATCTAATAACTGCTTAATGTACAATATGTAACAGCACTCAGAGGAGGCACCAGAATCTAGTGTTTCCCACTCACAGGTGAGTGCTGTAGCTGTTACACTCCAAGTCCCTCTTGGCTAGCAAATACTCCTCCTTCCTTTTCAACGAGAAGAGATCTCTACTTAGTAGTTAGGACACCTTCCAGAAAAGGGAGGAACCAAAGTTTGACTGCCCTCTTGCTGAGCAGGGACACAAATCTCACTTTTCCACATACTGAAGAGGTCTTCTAAGTACTCATCAGCTGCCCCTGCAACACTCTCTCAGCTTGCTCCATTTTTTAAAGGACTGCCATTCTTCAATGACCAACTTTTTAACAAGTTCAAGAGGGGGAAAAGCTCCAGACTCACTCCTGTAGGCAGTCGTTCCTTACTGGCTGCTTGCATGGCATACTGGCTGCTTTGGATCTCCTCTCAAAGAAACTCATCTCTCAATGTGCTCCACAGAAGCTCCACAGCTTCCACAAAATGTGCTCAGAAAGTTCAAAATTTTCTTGGGCAATGCTTAATGTTGTGGCACATGTCTTTTTTGGCTTTTAGGCTAATTAATTAGTGGAAGGTCACCAGGCAGTTTGTTTCAGAGCAGGGCTTAAATCCATGTCCTGTTTTGGTGCTCAAGCTAATGGATTGTCTTTCCTTGCTGGACCTATTTCTTGATTTGTAAATATAAAGCTGGTCGCTGCAAAAGGCTTTGTCATACACAAATGACAAAGTTTAAACAGCACATGGTTTAAACAGCACATAGTATTGTCTTTCACCTAGCCAACGACCCATGCCACATTTTAAGGACAGGCAAAGCAGAGCTTTGCAGTTTGAATTGCCCTGGAAAAGCTCGTGTGCTTCTGGGATTCAGATTATTATTTCCTGTATAGACATATTACGCAAGTACACTCTAAATGCGTGCAATGAGATCACTGACCAAAGATGTAAATAACAGAGATACAATGGGGGTGAAGAGGGTGGACACTACTGAAAATAACTTGCATGATAAAATAATCAGATGACAGGATGAATTTTCAACAGACTGACTGAATACTCGATCAAATGGAGGGATTTGAATACATTTGCAGCGATCATCCTGACTCTTCTCTAAAGCTCAACTCATGACAGATAGCGATAGATAACAATAGAAAGATAGTAATGATCTTGTGAACTCTGAGCGTCTAATTACTTGAGCAGTAATAAACTGGAATGCTTTTACTAGATGTCTTCAGCACGCAGGGATGAAAACATGATTCTTCTGTCCAGCAGAGGGGGCTTGGCAGTAAGTTTTCTAAACACAAAACCAAATTATTTCTTTGGAAATTGAGCAGTACTAAAATAAAACTGACTTTTATAGGAACTTGCATAGTATTATAGATAAAACCATAACTTCCTACAAACAAGAGATTCAAATATAAACAGACACAATTCAAATTGAGTGTTGTCCTGGCTATCTTTGTTTCCCTCACTTCTCAGTGTGGCTTTTCTATTTCAGCAGAAAGCCCTTACAGTTATACCTGACAGGCACAGTGTACAAGTGAAAAAGGTTTTGCTCCTAATTCTTTTGAAAAGCGGAGTCTGAGTTCCTATTAAACATGCCCCTGTAAACTACTTCAGTACAAGTACAAGGAAAAAACAGGGACGACACAGAGGTAAACTCCTGGTGGAAAGTTTTCCAAGTCACCATAAAGCTATGTATTTAAAGGCAGGACATGTCATCTGAGTGGTCCAGGAGTTTACAGCACAGTTTTCTAATTATTTGAGGCCACTTTGTAGTTTTAAACACTAGACATAAATCTAGGTGGCCACAAGAGCCAACCAAGGCAACCTCACAATATGGACGAGATCAAAAACATGGATGTAATCCAAGGTGGTGGTGTACAGAAGCACATTTAAAGCTAATGCTTAGTGTTAAGTTGCACACAGTGTTATGTCAAGACAAAAGAATGACAGGAATTTGTCTTGAAATTAAAATTGGCGGGCTAGTCTTCTGGTAAAATTCTTCTTTTTCATGGTTAATTGGATTTGTCCCCCAAATACTGTTGCCTTGCTCAATTTCCACTCACATAGAAGAAAACTGCAGGCAGGTGCTTTTGAATACTTGGGAATTAAATTCGCTTGATTACTTCTGATGAATAGAGTTTTACTCCATGCATGAGCACTTGAATGGCACTGTTCAGTGCTGTTCAAAATCGGATTCCTTTATTTCTAGTGAGAACTAGCTGCCAGTTTTAATTACAGATTCTGGTAAATGCAATTATTTTCACCTCTGTGGCTCCAGCTTCTGGTGAAGGAAATATTGAAAATAATGATGCACCAGAGTAACTTAAAATGAAATTCGTGCCAGATGTAGCAGAAGGTGCAAATGACTCACCATGCCCAGTAAGGGTGCAACACTTTCCCTTGCCGACGAGAGCGGGGGCTGTCCTGTTCCACACCAGCAGCAGCCGCCTTGCAGGGGTGCCGATGGGTGCAGCGCTCCGCAGCAGCCTGGGCTCTGCCTCCTCACTGGCCTCGCTGGTCATTCGGGTGAGCTCTTCTCAGAAGGCAGGATCTCAGCATTCTGTGTTTGTGGGGTCACCACCCACCTAGCCCATTTTTTCCTTAAGAACTAATATTCTTCAAAAAGCAGGTACGTGGGGGAGGAGGGGGATGAGAATTCTGGTCACCTGGTGAAATAAAATTATCATTTACTGTGGATATCAGGTTGTCTGTTAAACCTTCTATCTAGAAGTGGATATACTATATACTGACAGACTATACACCGCCATATTTCTGATAGAAGAAAAAGATGGTCTGTGAAGGTTACAGCAGTCCCTTGGGAGGAAGGGGGAATGCAGCGAGCCATTGTGTGTCCTCAGTCCCCAAACCAGGATCCCAATTAATGGCACCAGCTCTGCTAGATGGTGATCCCCGGCCATATCCCCGGCCCTTTGTATGTATATATACCTTTGAGTCCCCTCATCCATACCACATCTGCAACGCTTCCACCCATTGCTCTCAGTTTCCCCATTCTTTGGACCTGGTGTCCTCCATATCCTTTAACCCCACTTGTCCAAACCTATCTCAAAACCTCTTCCTTCTCTATGGAGTTGCCTTTCTTACAAAATAAAAATATACAGCCTTCCATAACAGAGCATCTCTTCCCTGACCCAAAAATGTGTGGGCTACACATCCTTCCTGGACCTTCCCTTTCTGCCTGCCTGGAATCACCCCAGAGCTGCTTTCCTGTAACCCTCAGGCACTGCCCAGTGCTGCCTTTTGGCCCATTGCCCCATGTCAGGTCCCCCAGTGCCAGCCACCCCCGGCTCCCTTTGGCCTCTGCAATAATTTGAGCGCCTTCCTGGCACCAGCTCCTTGTGTATCCCCTCCTCGGTGCACTTTGTGAAAACCTTGACTCCTGCTCAAAACATACCAAATCCTCCACCATTCACAGCTGTGAGAGCAGCAGAAAAAGACTTGTCTGAGGGAAAGCAACTGGGTGTCAGCTTTCATAAAGCAATGCCTCGCATAGCACTGCTGTATCTGGTACTGGAGTGGACTGAGGGAGAGAAAAGAGAAGAAAGGCGGGCAGTTATGGGAATTTGCAAGAAAAAAAGAATCTACTTTGATGTTTATGACCTGAGTCAAAATACAAGGAGGCTGAACTTCCCAGAAAGGAAGTTCACTAACAAGGAACCACAGATAACCTTCAGATGCTAAACTGAAAATTCTGGAGGAGAGGGTAGACTTAATTCTCAGAAAAAACCCTGTATGAATTACACTTAATATCAGAGAGAGAAAGAAAGCAAAAGACAGAGAGAATCTTGAAACTAAAAGAGGCATTAAACAGAAATTACAGGAAGAAATTACAAAACATTAGGCTGGAAAGCAGAAAAAAGCAGAGTGGACTAAATTTTAAATCTGGGACACTGGGATTTGTTCACACAGAGAAAGGTCAGATGGGGACAAACTTCCAGCAGTATTACAGAAGAAGCCAAGGCGGAGTTAGCTGGGACTAGCACAGAGGGAGTACAATAAATTTAAAAAAAAAAGGGAAAAGGACTGTGAATTGGAGGAGAGGAAACAGGATAGAAATGAAAGAGGAAAGAAAGAAGCAGCAAAATAAATATTGTATAGGATACAGATGGAAAAAGAACAGAACAGCCCATTCTATCTCAGCTCATGGGAACCTGCAAATCTCCCAAATCTGCTTTATTAATTGCCAGCGCCAAGTTAAAAGCCATGTGGGTACAGAACTTTTCACATGGAGAGACAACTATCTCTGCAGGTTCAAAATGGACAAGGGAAAACATTATCTTAATGACAAAGGAGGTACCAAAACTATGAGCCCAGAGGAGTAAGATGACATCTGACAGCTTCAAACATAATATATTCTAGGGCAAGCAAGACTCTAGATGCTTCTCACCTAAAAGCTACTAGACATTACTACTGCTGTTATTTTTAACAAGGGCATAGCTTCTTCCAGCTCAGTTCATCTTTCCAAAGATGTTGATTTGTTGAAGGAACAGTAGGTACATTAGAAAATGTATTATAAGCAAATATGTAATTGTCCCCCTTCCATTCAGCATATTTACACATATACTGTTTAAAATTAAAAAAACCAGTCATTCCTGAGTCGTCTTCTATATGAAATGAAAGCAACAACAATTCAATTTTTAGGCCATCAAGAGATGCAGGTAAGAGCCCAGTTAAACTATGTTAAGGTAAGTCCCAAGAACGTTCATGTGAAAGGTCTAACAAAGATCCAAGCAGACAGACCGTTTTGCAGGCATGGGTCTTTGATAACCAGACAGCTTAACAAGACATCCAAACAGTCTTGTTGGTCTACTGTAAGGTCATTACCTTAAGACAACAAAAAATAATGGGTCATATTGTCAATTCGGTTCCTCCAGGGATGAATGGAGCCCCTCTTAATATGGTGCAAAAAGGGAAGTAAAAATACCCAACTAGAAAAGGGTGTCTGCGCTGAGTTCCCAGTGACTGCAACAGCTGAGTCACAGTGGGTTCTTGGACATGCAGGGGAGTTTTAGCAGGAAACCGCCCACCACTTTATTTACAGCTCCACTTCAACTATGCCATTCGACTCAGCTCAGTAGATGATTTTTATCACTCTAAATGTTGTGGATGCATTTGCACAGAGACACCTTCGAAAAGGCCACATATGTTTAGCGTCGGTTTTTCATGAGGTTTCTATATATTCACTTCAGATGGAAGAAATACTGCCCCTTCTACCCCCAGTACGAAAGTACCTTTTCTCCATCCACTCTGATTTGTTTGAGTCATACCTGACCTGCAGGCATGCTTTGCATTGCTTAACTGCATCTGTTTAGAAACTAGCATGCTGTCATTGTATACCTTACGAGCACAGGCAGCTACAGTAGCACAAAAGCACTCACCTTCAAAATTTGGACAATTCTGGTGTCTCATCATTCGTCTTAAGTAAGGTGGGAGTTCAAAGATCCAGAAAAGGTGGATCCACAGTTCTGCCAGCTTGTCCTGCCTCAACTCAGCAATCTCTACATTCAGCACCCGGAGACAGAGTCCTGCTCTCCCACATACAGCACATCTTTCTGGCAGTTAGCATAACTAAAACAACAATAAGTTTGTATCAAAAAAAACACCCTAGAATGCTAGCAAAGTTTCTCTTTATACCTTTCTTCTTTGTAAAAAATGGAATTATCTATAGAAAGCTATGTTAAAAAATGTAATTGTTTGCAAATCCCAACAACTCTTAAAATATGTACAGGGCCTTCCTTGTCTTTTCCTGCAAATTCTGTCCTAGTTTTGTGAAAGAGTTAAGATCATGCATTTCACCAGCACCCCTGCGTCACTCGGTGCACAGATGTGTGAGTGGGCAGATTTCAGGTTGCATGTGCAAATGTAAATCTGATATTGCCCAGTTTTTCAGTTCTTGGCTTTGTAAACCACATAACATCAGCACAGTGCGCTCGCCAGCGTGCAAGACGGGAGGAAGGCTGTGGTATGTGCTGTACTCAAGCGTAAACTGCTAATTAGGAGAACAGAAGAGGAAATGGGGTAATGATTCTCTGGAACAGTGATGGGGTCCCTGCACAGCCTCGTGACTGCACCAAAATTCCGATTTCAGCAGGGAATGGCTGCTGAATCCCCGGTGATGAGCACTTGTCTCCATTCATAGAGTGCTCCTTGGCATAGTACAGCCAGCAGAGTGCAGCGCCACGACAGACCCTCACATACCCACTTCCTCCTGCCATCCTGTTTCCCCAGCCCTGAAAAGGGGGCTGGGAGGAGATAAGGGAAGAGACATAAAGACAAGAAAATAATTCAGTTGGATCTGTTTATCTCTGCATATACCAGTATACAGAAAGGTTTATGCAAATCAGAATCAGTCACAGGACTTCTGGGAAGTTGCCAGTGACTCTCAGTGTATGAGTGAAATTAAGAGGGAAGTCTCTTAAAGCTCTTTCTGAATAGCTAGTAAAAACATCCAGTTCCATCCAGCAGCAATTGCTTTGGCAGTCTGAGTTGGCAGCTTTGGACACTCGGGATCACTTTTTCATGTTGCACAAAACTCTGCTTGTGGCTGATTTTTTAAAAACAGATTCAGCTTTAGCCCTGCCTTTCAAGTACACATTTGAGAGATCATCATACACAGAGCAGAGAAAGGATGCTGAATGAATCACAAGAGATGATCTATTTGCCAAAGATTCGCAGGCTGTACCATTCTTAGTATTTTTTGCAGTGGGTCTGTCACATGAAGAGGATTCATATGTGATCTGAAACAACTCAATGAGTGCAACAACGTAAAAACCAATGGGTTTACCTTCCCAGTCTGAAGTCGTGTTTCCCTCTCCCCCCCAGATCACACCCCTCCTACCCTTCTACCACTGCCACAACCACGTGTTGGCACAAAATGAACAGAAAATAACCACACTCAGATCTGCCTGCCACCCGCTAGTGGAAACTGGGAATTCACTGGAATTCAGGGAACTGGAGGCAGGTCACATGCATTGCACCCTTTATACCGCAATTTATCTGCACAGTTGATATTTTAGAGTTTCATGTATGTAATTCAGTTTCCCTGAAATTAACCTTTAAAAAAAAAAAAAAAAGAAAAAAGAAAAACCCACAGTCTTTCTGGGGGATCAGAAACCAATTTCAGGAAACACTACCAACTCTGATGGTAAACGCAGACACTGAGAGTAAATGTATTTGTGTGTGTGTGTGTATTGGACTAGTTTTTTACTGAGTTTCTTATAGAAAGGAGGAAAAGTATAGAACGCTACACAACTCACTGCTGGAACCACATTGCTATATATTGCAGACTTATCGGTGGTGAGCTATTTTTAGTATGGCCCATGAGCAAGCAAGCAATGAGGACGTGTATTTTTTTCCAGTGCTTGAACCAGGCAAGCTACTTTTTCCAGCCCTAACCCCTGGAACCCTCCAGTGCAGGGATGCCACAGCATTGCTCCACTGGCACGGTGCACAGCATCGCCCTGGGCTTCCCCGGTCTGCGGCCCAAGTGTCAACGACTGTGCAGGGGAAAACAGGATGCTGAGAAAGTAAGGGTAAAATAAGCGAGGAATAAAAAGCCAGAATGAAGGCAGGAAAATGGAGAGATTTTGGCAGTATCCTTTCAGATAATTAAAAAAAATTGTAACACAAACATATCTAGAAGTGAGCTTCAAATGTCTTTGTTTTTCATCTCTTCAAAAATAAGCTATCTTTAGCAGTAAAGTTAAGGTCTGGACCCCACTGCTCTATTCTGGGTGCAAGTCTGCCTTTCCATTTTGCTAAAAAAATCTGCTTGCAGATCTTTGCCCAGCTGCCACTAGCAGCATCAAGTCTAACGTGAAGTCACATTTGCATCCTTCCATAGCCACGGCATATCCATCACGCTCCTATTAAAGAACCAGCACATTCTACAGAACAAAATGTTCACCTTGCTCAACAAAAAAAAAGTTCCTGAGAAATATCCTAAGATCACAGACATTGTACTATTGTTACTGTGTTTATGTATTACTATAACTGGAAATCTTCTGAAGGGCTTTGATGAAGCTCCTGCCAAGCCTTTAGTAAAGAAATCTAAACTCAGAAAAGATTTCCTGCTGACCAAAGCATATACTGCAAGTAGGGACTTGGGAAGATCCTGGAGCATTTTTAATGTAACCAGAGCTTCTGGGTCTCTGGCCAGCCTCTGAAGCCAGGCAAACCTCTCAGGATGTGCCGGACCTTGCCTGAAAGTGCTCCACCTTAGCCACGTGTAAGCCACGGCACTGTATGAGCATTAGAAAGGGACAGAGCTCTCACGGACTAACTGGAAAATCCATACTCCTTGTCAGTATTTTAACCTTTCCTTATAGACTCGGGGAGAGAGGATGTAAACCTATTTATATGGGAAATCATTAGAGAGAACACAGCATTTAAATTCACATTCACCTGTTTATTGGTATTTCTTGGTATTATTGCAGTAGGTGCTTAATTGCATGAGTTTGCCCACAAAAGTTCTTGAGGGAAAAAGCCCCAACACTTGACATTTGAATAATTATATCTGCTTTTTCTTGACAAGCTAGCATCCAGCTAAATCTGAATTTTTAAACTGGTGATTAGAGAAATCTAATTATGGAACCTCGTCTTAGATATATACTAAAACAGCAATCACCTGAAGGCTGTATCAATTTATGTTGAATGGGGCTGTAATATCAGGAATATACAGATCATTCTGTTTAGAATTAAACCCAGAAAGTCATGGATGTAGTTTTGGTACTGCTGCAGAAACTGAGAGGTTACTCAGGCCATACTCCAAGTCATGGTATAAGACAGAGCCAGAACAGGACAGCTGGAGCAAAGAACTAAAGAGAAGCACAGATTTAAACTATGCACATAAAAATAGCTCCAGACACCTTATCGAAAGGTTTTTCTATGAATAAAGTTGTATTAGAATGATTTGTGGTTTGAGGTCATCAGATGTCACTATTCTTATGTTCAGTAAGTTTTTGAAGGTTACCTTATCAAGCTCAGTTCAGTTTGCGTATGTGACTAAGTCTAACGCTTCCTCTAGACTCATCAGACATTTTGCCAGTATTTTGATGTTACAATGAACTGAAATAGATCTGCAATTGAAATACAGCATAGCGTTTCTTTCGTTTAAGGTAACTGATAACAGGACTTCTCACAGTGTCAGAGAACAGAGCTGCCCTTAAAAAGTGAGTCACCACAGACGTCAAACCTCCTGACAAGAGCAATTCAGTGAGATGTCTCCAGAACCCCAGGAGGAAATCCTCTGGGCTTGGCACTCTTCCCATTTTCATATTCTCGATTGCCTAATTTATTGATAGGTGACAACAAGGCCTGCATGCTAAGCTACACTAATTTTACATAATGTAATATTTCTTTTTAATTAATCCAAAAGTGTGTGTGTCGAGGTCTGTATCTAACTAATATAGATATTAGAGAATGCTTAGAATATAGAAATTAGAGAATGCTTCATTAATATCTTTGGATGATGTTTCTAATTCACCATTTTAACAACAGATGCCAAAAATTCTACACTTAAAGGACTTTTGTCTTGTGTCAGAAATTGCCAGCTTATTCTCCTGATTCCTAGAAATTCTGCTGGAGTTGGGATATGGTGAAGCTAATCTATTCTGAATACAGCTTGTTGAGTTCACATGTAAAATTGGCTGAGGTTTGCAATAAATCTGGAGAGGGAGAATGTCTGAAGAAAAAAATCCAATTCTTTTTCCACAAGAGCAATTATGGTGGGTTTTTTTTCCTTTTCTTGGCAAACGAGGAATTAATATTTGTATTCTGAAGTAGGCTGTTGAGTCACCTATCAAAACCTATCCTTTCTTCAGGGACAAGGGAGGAACACAAATCTGGCTAATTTCTCAGTACTTTGAAAACTGAGAAATTAAAATTCGTATTAGTTATTTCTTGCCTAGATCTTTGCAGATGTATGTTACGTAACTAGCCAAGGCCATAAGACAATAATAAAATCTATATAGGATCTATCTGTACAGTAGAGTAAAAGATTCACATTTGCTAGTTTCTATTGGGTGGGTATAGGAGTTATTAGGTACTGCAGGACCCTAATATTTCATCATCATAAGAGTTCGGGTGGTTTATGATTTTGAGATTAGACCGCAACTGTAAAAAAGATCTGTCAAGATAGATTACAGTAATCACAGCAGGAATATGGAGGTCAGAATATCATGCAGTAGGAAACCCCCCAAAATATGTTTTCTCAAGGCTGGGTATTAATAGCAATTTATTCAGATCCAGGCTTGATGATTTCAGATACTACAAATCCAAATAAGTCATCTGAAAGTGTCTTAATGCATTGTGAAAGAAATATGATTGTCCACCTGGATCTGGGTGAGAAGCTGCAAGATGCTGCTATGCCATCACCTTCTGACTTCTCTGTGTGCTACTTCTGTAACAGCACCGTATCAGTCTTTGTTCACTTTGACAAGACCACTTTTTTTCCTTTTAATTTGTACTATTGAGTCTCTCTACATCCAAGAAAATAGAAATGAATCATTTGACCATTTTAAGAATGAATTTTAATCAGTTTCTGTGGACTGAAAACCAAAGGTGAGGGAACATTTGAGTCATTTGCTCCACCTCACCCCAACCATAAAAATCTCCTCGTAAGTGGATTGTGCTCATGAATGAAATGCATCAGAAACTGATTCCACAACCTTCAAATTACTTCAGCAGAAGCTCAGCATTTGCATGTGGTTTGAATAGACAGAATCATGGGAGCACCAGAAAGGGCATCAACAGTGTTCTCCTTCAGCAGCAAATGCAAATTCGTAATCATGTAAACCATGCAGGACACAGTCTAAACAGGCATTAAAAACAAAGAGAAGTGGTAGAAAATGCCTGTAAGAATGGGAATCTATAAGAGCAGAGGGTAAAGATACCATTAAAATAGTAATATAGAGACACTGGAGGCCTTTTGGGCTTATAAATTGATGTTTTGCTTGGTGTCCTCAAGGTTCCCACTCAAAAATAAATTTTCCCCAAAGCTTATCACCTGTGCTTTCTTTAGAGTCAGCATGCCCTTCCCGTATTACATGGATATATAATTGCAAGGACTCTAACAGCATGTACAGTTACCTTGGCTCCAAAACCCATAGCACAGTTCAGTGTCATGGCTTATATTCCTGTGCCGTGTTACCACTCTCCTTTCATGGGCCTGGGATCTGAAAAGACACGAGAACAGGGAACTGGAGAAACAAAGAATGTGGCTTCAACAGCAAGGGAGAGAGCTGCCAGAGCAGTGAAGGAGGCAATGGGAAGGGAGCAGAGGTGTGTGCTGGCTTAGTTTGGAAAGGATCACTCAGGTATTGCGGTAGCCAGACTGAAGTAAAATTAGCAACTGGCTTTGAAATTCAAGGTCTACGTTCCTCCAGCCAGCACTGAAACCTCTGTAGTCTAGTAAGTGTATCTGGAAGCCAAAGTACCTTCATATGGTTCTGCTTTAAACTATCTAGTTCAGTATTTATAGCAGCAGTCCCCCTGTATGAATGACAGCTGCTACCTCTGCAATTAGCACCAACATTATTATTGGGATCCAGAGTTCCTCCATCAGTTGTAGAGTATGCACATACATACACACACACATACGCACACACCCCCAAGCAACACAGATCTCTCATTCATGTGAAAAAAACACCAGAAAGCAGGCTGCCCTTTCACAATGCTTTTACCAACAATTTGAAGCTTTCCTTTTTTTTTTTTTCCCACTCAACTAATTACCAAGCAGGATGTCTAAGCTACTGAAATGTAGAAAACCCAAACCACATTTTTGTATGGTTAACTGTTCAGCATTTGAATTCATGAGACTAATGCAAATCTTGATTTGACTTAGTTAACATCAACAAAAGAACCTCCACTGAACATCAGACAGAATCCATTTAGTCTGGGCTCAAGGAAACCAGCATTAATTGCCCTAGAAGAAGGAACTAACATAATTTAAAATAAACAATTCCAGAACAGCCACCTTAGAAAGAAACTTTCCTCATAGCCTTGGACACTTAATTTATTACTAATTTGAAGTATAACAGTTTATATCACTTACAGAGATATATTTTGGACAGTTTGGACTATTCAAAGGAACTTACGGGAGGGAGAGGCTCAACTCTTACTCAGTTCGCTT
This sequence comes from Alca torda, assembly GCA_008658365.1. Taxonomy (NCBI): domain Eukaryota; kingdom Metazoa; phylum Chordata; class Aves; order Charadriiformes; family Alcidae; genus Alca; species Alca torda. Next base: position 12,321,992 of record CM018083.1, read on the forward strand.
AACTTCCAAAAAACACAGCTTTTCATCCTAGCCAGTAGACATGTGCACTTTCTCACAACTAATACTCACAGCCATCCTTTTTAGAAGACAACCCCCCAAATTTCTACCATCCATCCTAGCTGGATGGGATCTGACTTGTACATTATCTGCAGAACAACTGTGATTCTGCGATTCTGTGAATTCTAGTTCAGGCGCGAATTATTAATTCTGTACTGACTAGGTAGCCCTTGTCTGGGTATAGGCATGATGCTTATCAAGGCTTGATAACAAATTGGTGACATCTCAAAATGTATTTTGTTCTTGGCATAATGACTTGCGTATGCTGTGACAGCACATCATTCTTTAGTGATATCTAGCATGATAATTAATATCAGTGTAAAGTGAGTCATTTTTAGAGTCATTTTACCTGGAAGTACATGACTAAAAGGATAACAGGATGAGCTGTATCCATCCGGCCCACAATTACTATCTCTTAACTTAAAAAATGGTAGTATGGATAGTATGGATAGTATGGAAATGGAGATGTGTGAGGAAATGTCTAGTCACAATAGTTACATCTTTTGGGCAGGTCCCATTTAAATACATCAAACTCTGACCTTAATACCTAGTTACAGTGGGTGACGGAGGTTCACACTTCTCTCAGTGCTGCTGGTTTCACTGCATCTGAAAGCAGACTTAGAAACAGTGCGGTGACTAATTTACTTGCAAAATCAAAGAATTCCGATTTCTGGGGTTTTGTTTAAATGAAAACTCAGATTCCGGAGAAGAAAACAAAACCCACTAAAACAGGAAGGATGGTATTGTGGTTAAGTTTCTAGTATGGGGCTCTGAAGACCTGAATTATGTTCCATTCCTAGCCTTTCTGCAGACTATCTTGCTCTGTGACTTTAAGCAAATCACTGAATCTCTTGGTGCTTCAGTTCCCCTTTTCTAAAGATGATGTTGCTGATTTGGTCAGTTTAGATAATGAGCGCTTTCATGTAAGAGCTACCATTTACAATATCAGCACAAGAGAGGCTCTAACCTCAAAACGCTAATAGTAAAATATGTGACCCTATTTACTTGAACTGTTCTTACAAGAAAATAGCAATTTATTAGACTTGGAAAAATATTTTGATTACTCATTGACAAGTGTCTTCATAACAATAACACAACTGAGCTGATTTAACATTCCCATATTAATTCCCACGCTGATCACCAACTTACTATACCAAATTCTAATTGGCAGACATATTGGCCTGCCAATTAATCCAGCTTTAAACAGAATCAGTGTCTGCTTCGATTCTCAATAATTAGGAACAAAGCTGAAATGGGGAGTGCCTGCTGACTTTCTAAGCCTTTCAAGTTTTTTGATTTTTATTTTTTTCTTCCAGAGGACTGTCCCTGCAGGGGGGATGAATTCAGCAGGGTGTGGAGTGCCCCATAAGGGAATTTATGCTGGGGAATACCATACATGGTATCACAACCTCGTCCCTCTTGGTGGTTTCACAGGGTGAGGAAAGGCTTGGAGCTTAAATAAAGAAGCTCTGCCTGCATTTCACTGCTGCCAGTAGGGCTAAGAGGGTGGTTTTTGAAAAACAAACTAACAAACAGCCAAATGTCTTATGTATCTCCAACAGATACAGTACTCTCCTACCTTCAAAACCATCTTCAGAACCATGTTTTTTTTTCTTGCTGCCTCCTGGCAGACTGTATCTGCCTGGCATCTGTATTCCCTGTGCTTTCTGAACAGATTCCCTCTCCCTTTTGTCCCGTTTCTAGCCAGTAAGCCTGCTCCTCCTGCTCAATTGCCTCATGATTCCTCTGAATTTTCCGTCATTTTCCAAGCCAATGTTTACAAAATAGGGGTAAGGACTTCTATTTTTAACAAAAACTGAGTTTGTTCTTTATCCTAGCCTTTGAAGATCTACTGATATGACCCTTCATATCAAAAGCGTTTACTTTCCTGCCCCAAGAAACAAGGGAGAAGGGGATATGGGATAACGTCTCCCAATCATTTTCTTTCTCCCCAGACTTTGCCTGTCTTTTCTGAGACCATCAGCAGGGAAGAAACGGAACACAATTTGTTTCTCCACGTGAAACGGTACTTTGCGAAGAGGAGAAAAAAATGCATTTCACAAGGAAGACTTTACTTACCAAACAGACTCTAAGTCCTATTCACCTTGCAGTAAGTGCTTACTAAGCTGAGCGACAGAGCACAGATCAGAATCATCTGAACTGGCAGCAGAGCTTTCAGCTTCAGTGGTATCTCAAGACCCTCTTTCCATGCATGCCCTCCCCAGCAGCTCTGCACCGGCCCCAAATTGCTGCGCTGCCCTCTGCTGGGTACAGCAACCTCATTTAATCCAACCCTGCTGGCGTGGAGCTCTTTCCAAGGCCCCCATTACGGGGATTTTAAGTAGATGGAGAGAAGGTAAGGAAAGAAACAGAAGGATGGGAATGAGGGCCTGCAAAAAGAAACATGAGGGGGCAAAATGGAAGATATCCCAAGAAAGCTCAACTTGTGGGACCCTCAAGTCTAAAACCCCAGCTCTTCCTATCAGAAGATTTCACTCACTGTACAAGTCTCTGCATAGTACGATTGATGCCCACTTCTCCTGGGCAAGCCTTTTTAAGGCTTGTGGAGCACCCCGGACCACTCATCACAATTCACATGGAGATGGTATCAAACTCCGCAAGCAGCAGCCTGACGCACTTGGCTGCTGGTGTCCGAGCTGGCAGGCTCACTCCGTCGCTCTCTTCAGCCACTGGGAGCTCACCTACCCATTCGAGCCCTGCCAAACTCTGAAACTTTGCAACTAAATATTCTTACACATTCCTGCTCAATGAGGAAGACTTTTTGGACAGACACTTTGTCAGCTGCACTACTCAGTACACAGCAGACAGACTGCACGTGCACCTAGAGGATCTTTCTTTCCCCTGTGATCTTACAAAATTAAAAATTACATGAGAGTGGAACAGCTTTCCTGGCACACCTACAGCAACCTGCAGCCAACCTCCATCTCATCTGAGAAGCACTCATACCACCGTGCTGCATTACAGCCATGCCGCGCTTCGCTCCCTAAAACCACAGCGATGGCAGGAGCCAAGAGTGCAGCAGCAGGCAGGTAGCTCAGCCAGGCGCCTTGGGGGCTAGGTGAGGAGTTAGAGGATCTTTTGGCTCTGATTTACCTTTTTGTGACACAGTTAAGCACTTCAAACCTCTTTTCTTTGGCAGAGAGGACCGTCTCGTCTAAGTAGGCTTTAAGCTGTGAAGGGCAAGGCCTGGTTGTACTACCTGTCTGAACACGAGCGGTGCCTTAAACAAAACAGCCATTGAATCTGCTTGCTGCATGGAGTGCACTACACCAAAGCACATAGTGCCAAAACATTTCTCACTATTGCATGTTCAAATTCTAAAGTAAGTTTCACTTCCACCATTCCTCCGTGCTTTTGTTTTACACAGAAAAGCAGCTGAGCTTCCCTCCCTCAGCTGTTTATGCCAAACCTTAGCTTAAGCTCAGTTGCTCAAAAATTGTTTGAAAGAGGATTCTGAGCACAATATGAATCTCCGTGCCAGGTCTTAAAATTAATGATGAGCTCTGTTTCTCCAAATTCATGACAACTATACTCTCACATGACAGAACATAAGCAGTAAATCTTGGTGGCTAAAGCATCATCAGAAATTTCCAGGTTCACCTATTGTACACGGGCTGCACATCACTGTAAGGCGCTGTATTGCCATCAGATTAATTCAGTCTGTGACCACACTGGATTTTGAAAAGAATATTCTGTCTCAAAGCAGGAAATACATTCCCTCAACTTCATCCCAAAGGACAACTCACAAGTCCTTGCCAGCCTCTGTCCCCTTAATCATCTGACAGAAACATTTCCTTTTCATTGTCACAAAACATCGTGTTGACTGCAAGGGGAAAAACATCCTCTCTGCTCCTGATGTAAAGAAGAACTCTGGCTGCAAAACCCCCATGTCATACTGCATGCCCCAACCACACGTGCTCTGGAAGCAACACATTCGTGTATTGATTCCAGATTGAAGAGTCAGTGGAATTCATCACAAGTTTTCTGTATTTTCGCCCAGGCCTATGCAGATGAATTACTGCACAAAGTACATATTAGGGCATTTGGCTTCCAAAAAGACAAGGAATAATCAGAAGAAAGACTTCTTTTAAACAGATGTTGGTTACTACTTTAAGGCACATCCTCTTTGGAAGAAAACACACTTTCCTGGGGCCTGCTTAAAGGAGGACGTAAGACACTGGTTTGGTACTGGAGGTTTCAAATCTCTGAGTGAGCAGAACAGCCTACCAAGACTCCTGCACTGACTGATGGCGAGGTTATAAATACAGATAAGGATTTGAACAGTTACTTTTAAATCTGATTCCCCTGTAGAAAACCCCAGGGAAATTCTGTTTTGAGAACTCAAAACCCAGTGTAGCATCTGCACAGTCCTCTCGATGAAAGGATCACAGATTTCTCTGAATGTTTTTCTCACTTTAAAATTATTATTGTTCTACACGTGTGCCCCTTCTTGGACATTTAAATTATACATTAAGTCCTCTCACCTCTTCTGTCCACACTGACCTGTTAGCTTTGAGGAGAGGAGCTATCTTCACGTTAAAACTTCCCATGCTGGTTGCTTGTTTGCTTTTCTTGCCATTTTTCCCCACGTTCTGAGCTAGCTGACAGGTCAGAGCCGTGTTCATCACCTACCTCTAGCGTCCCCTCGCCTGCCCTTGCCCTCAGCGCACTCCTGTGCCCGGCCTGTCCCGGCCAGCACCTCCTGCGGGGCCAACCTGACCCTGCACCGCGCCGCCACCCAGGGGCACCTTCTGCACCACCGCTTCGCTGGCGCTGTCCAAAAAAAAAAAAGGAAAAAAAGAGAAAAAACAGATTTAGACGGGCAGAAGCAACAGGGTCACCCAAGGCCGGAGACCACCGCCGGCGGGGCGGGGAGCGGGGCGGGGAGCCCGCGCGGGCGTCGGGGGCTGGCAGCCGGTCCCCCCCGGCAGCTGCCTCGGCGGGGAGCCCGGGCACGGCGGGGCTCCGCCGTGACTCATTCGGAAAGTGAAAGTGAAGCGACGGCCACGTGTTTTCGGAGAAGGCAGGGGAGGAGCCGCCGAGCAGAAAATCGCCGCCGCGTTAAATAGAAAGCAGAGGCGATGAGCGGGGCCAGAGCGCTGGAGGTACGGTTCGCCCGCCCGCCCGGCGGGAGCCCCGGCTCGCTGCGGCGCCAGGCGGGGCCCCCGCCCGGAGGATGCTCAGCCGGCCGCCGGGGCCAGGACTAGCCGCCAGAGCCGGCCCCTCTCCTCTCCGCAGCCCGCGCGTATGTTGCGCGCTCCGGGGACGGCCCCCGCCGCGGCGCCCCGGGCGAAGGTAAGGGAGGGTCTCGGTCCCCCGGGGTCCTCGCGAACCGCATGGGAACGCTCCTGCGCCGCACTTAGAAGAGGTCAGCTTTCGGAGGCACGACAAGGGAGCCCTGCCCGCTGGGCAAGAGCGTGGTGGCTTTGAGGGTTTTTGCCCTTTTCTTTTAATGGTGGTTTTTTTTTTCCTCCCTTTTTGGCTCACTGTCCGCGCTCAAGACGGAGCTCTCGTGCCTGGTATAAAGTATCGGGAATAAACAATAAAGCGAACACGCAGCGGTTTTTGCACGGCACCGCAGGACCCGCACCCTCGCCCGGCAGCGGAACCGGAGCAGCCCCGGCCGGGGCGCGGCGGCGAGACGAGCCGGGGCCGGGCCGGGACCCGCCGGACGCTCTGCTCTGCCGGGGGCGAGGAACACCGGTACCGGACGCCAGCTCTGGCCTTCAGGCTGTGAGGACTGACGTGCCCCCCTGTTTGCTCTGTGCCCTCTTGGAAAGGCACCACAAACTCTCTCTGGGGAATGGACGGCTTCTGCTGGGGAGCCCTGCGATTTTTAGGTCTCGGGCTTAGTGGTTATTTCTCACCAGCGTGCCCTGAAACTTAATTTTTGTTGACTTTAAATACTGAGTGATAATCCTGGCCCAATAATGGGAAAAACTGACATCAGTTTCCTTCTGCTGTGTAAAGAAAGCCCAGTGCTACTTTCAGCGTGTTAAGTTATTTGCCAGCATAAGGATTTTACAACCCTCTTTGCTCTTTCAGGAGGTAATGTGACCTAAATGAAACCAAACATCGAGTTGTTAAATTAGCACAGACAGGAATCCAGCTGTGTACTTTCTTTGAAATCCTCATTAGCATGTTACCCTGAACTGTAAGATAGCTGAGGGATTCATTTCTGAGAATACTCCAAGGTTTCTCAACAAGCTGCTGCTGCAGATCTATATCTGACTACAGGGATAAATCCTAAAATCTATGCTTGCCAGTAAGGTCAAGGCAGCCGGCAGAGATGTATCGAACCACACTGTCAGAGGTAGACATTTCAGGCCAAACTCATTCCTGGTGCAGCACTGCTAATTCCTTTGAAGTAACACGAGGGATGAATTTAGTCCCTCATGCTGAAAGATATATCAATAGGAAGCAATTTAGATTGGGCCACTTAAAGTGCATGTAATACAAAAAAGAGAGAGAGAGACTGAGGAGTAATGCTTTAAGGGTTCATAGAGGTTGATTTGTGTAAGCTAGTGAGGTTGTAGCATTGCTGTCCCAAGGGAAAGTTGGGAGAATGGGAAATTGCCTTTTATGGCTGAACCTCAGGTTAACAGGAGGGAAGAAAGTAGTTTTAGGATTACTGTGTAAACTGGCAGACTTACAGGCTGCCCTTCCAAGTTACGCTTCAGTCGCACAATGGCATCTATTCACCTCACCCTCTTCCCCAATTATCCGGAGACATGCCCAGCTGCAGAGTTCATGTTTCCTTCACCCTCTTTCTTTTTTGCACAGTGCACTAAATAATGATGTTAGGCGTCTTGAGTTCCGACATCTCCATTACGATTGGGGAAGGGAAAGAGGGAGGTGCAGAGAAATTGGTAACTCAGTTGTAAAACCTTGTTGCTTTGTTCTCTAAAACTTGAGAATCTGATGGAGTGCGCACAAGATAGATAACTTCTCATTGAGAGGGTCCTGGCATTTGACTCACTTTAGGTCCCGATACACTTCTGTAGGCTCATATCAGGGAAACTGCATTATCCTCTGTAGTTGGACGTGATCCTTGCTAAATATTTTTGGAGCTTTGGGCTTTGCCATAGCAATAGACTGCTAATCTTGTCAGAAAGCAAGCAGTTGTTTGCCCAGTGTAAATTGGCAAATGAATATTTTATTATTTTATAATGGATGGGAGGCATGTGAATGGAAGACTTGGTCATTCAGAGATTGCAGCCGCTTTTCTCCGGGGATCTCACATTGTGTCTCTCTTTGGCATTTCAGAATAGCTGCTGGAAAGCTGCCCTGCCGTAGCCGCTGACGCTATGGAAGACCGCATCTGCTGGTCTAGGCTGTAGGATGGTAGCGCACAGCAAGGTGTCAGCAGATAATGCAGTTGCAGCAGACCCAAGATGTCTACTTGACCCTCCGGCACGGGATCGTTCACAGGCCCGAGGCTACCACGGCCCCGGCCGGCCCAGCACTGTGCAGGCACACAGCAACACACACTTCCGAACTTTTCGCTCGCAAGCGGATTTTAGTAGCATCACTCGAGCAAGCAGCCTGCTGGATGCCTGTGGCTTCTACTGGGGACCTCTGACTGTCAGTGCTGCCCACGAGAAGCTGAAGTCTGAGCCCGAGGGCACCTTTCTCATCAGGGACAGCACACAAAAGAATTGCTTCTTTGCCATCAGTGTTAAGACTGCGACGGGGCCCACCAGCATCCGGATAAACTTTCAGACTGGGCGTTTCAGCCTGGATGGCAGCAAAGAGACTTTTGACTGTCTTTTTAAGCTGCTGGAACATTACCTAAGCTCCCCGAGGAAGGTACTGGTTACCCCCCTGCGCAAAGTCCGTGTGCAGCCCCTGCAGGAGCTCTGCCGGAAGAGCATTGTGAAGACTTTCGGAAGGGAGAACTTAAACCAGATCCCCCTCAATCCTGTTTTAAAGGACTACCTGAAATCCTTCCCATTTCAGATATAAGTACAGCATTAACTGTATATGGACGATGTGTAAAGAAATCCAGCTTCCTGGGTTTTTAAACATGTTTGACAGTGAGCAAACTTATTTTTGTAGCAATTTACTGTATTTTGGGATTGAACTTGAACACTTGACTTTTTATGTTTACAAAAACTGTTTGCACAAACCTGGGGTTTTAAAACCCTGGCATAATTTTTCTGCCAAGCAGAATATTTTATTATTTTATAATATTTTTAATGATATTAACATAATAAACTTCATTGTGAAAGTTTTAAAAAAAAAATAGCATCCCTGTTTTTAGTTTTAAAGGCTCTGGATGTATCCTACTGCCAAACTGTAACTGCTAATTAAGTTTGTAAGTGCAGACGACAGACAGGTCTCCATGTCCTGCTCTAGCGTGTTTTAGTGCTAGTCCAGCAGAGAGAGGATTCCTGCCCCAGAAACCCTAAAATAGAATGATGCAAGTGAGTAGAAAATGTACACAGGATGAATCTGCCCAGGAATCTAGCTCTTTTCTAAATCCATGAGAGCAGGAAGAGTGTGTTAAGACTACAGCGGTGCATAGTTTTTGAAAGAGTGAATGGAACCCTTGGCTGAGCTAGTTGCACCAGCTCTGGCTTGCCTTTGTTCTATTAAAAGCTACAAGGCTCTAAGCAAGAAGAGGTTACTGTCTGACATAACCAAACCACGCGAACGTCAGTGGGGAAAGATAAAACTGTCCAGAAATGCCATTCACACACTTTAAAAGGCCGTGAACACTGTATCATTATGATGCATTGGGGGAAGGATAGCTTAGTTCCCGCTTTGAATTGGCATACACAAAACAGCAAAAGTACAGACATCTTTAGACTTAAAAAAAGATTTTTTCTTGTCTTAAACTCCTGGTGATCTACAGAGCACAGACTTGATATTTTAAAAGAATCTATGACTTAGCTCCATGGCAGAATCCAGAGAGCTTAAGCATATAGTTTTGCAGCTGTAATTTCTCGTGGCTAAACTGCATTCAGAAAAAGTTAAAATACATTAGACTGTTTTGTAATACCATTTGTAGGAAATTAGTGGAGGCACCATTGGGTTTCTATCTGCTCATAAAATGCAAAATCAATGCCCCATATCTCTGTAACTGTGAATGACTTGAGATGCCTAATTTGGCAAAATGTCACCTGCATTATGATAAAGTGATTCTCCCCTCCCCCAAGCATTTCCTGAAATCCATGAAAACCTGACTTAGAAAACCAGCTGAACCAAATCACTTCAAAGAAGGCACAGAGTCTTTCACAGAAATGTACTCTATCAGCACAGATCTTACAGTAACTGTAAGCAGTAAATGAAGTCATCTTCAGAGTTTGGAAGATAAAAGGTCCCTCCCTCCACTGTAATTCACATTCCTTTCAAAGCTAAAGCCACTTTTAGGAAACAGCGAGTATGTGTTATATAGTGCTCCTTACTTCAACTATCGTTGAAGTTTCTTTGGAATAAATAGGTTTCCTCCTCAAACATGACTAAGGATCACTCACAAGGCACTGGGCATTGTGAAAAAGGGAAAAAGAAACATACAGGCACTATCATGTGACCCTTTGCTACTTCCCTAAAAATGTTCTTTGGATGGGTCCTGCCTAGCAGTCTCCCATTCCCTTGTCAGCCATCCCTGGCTGAGACTAGCAGACAGCATTTCTGCTTAATTCTGAGGCTGGAAGTAGTTGCTGAATGATGCATTTTCCCACAGCAGCTGCAAGGATATAAACCGGGGAAGTAGTGAATGCTGTGCTATGCAGCAGATAGGAGACCAGATAAAAAGATTGCCTGAATGTGAACAGCTTTAGGAAGTCAAATTGGGAAAAAAACAAACCAGAAGTCTTCATAGGATGAAGGCTGCCAAACTGGTTTGTTGTCAGCAGAGGTTGTTATCCCTTTCCCTGTCCTCTTTTCCCAGCCCCACACTGTAGTATCTTTTAACCCTTCAGGCCCCAAACTAATGACTCTTACCCTGCCATATAAATGAGTGCCCACATGGCAGCATTGGTGGTAGAACAAGCACAATGTAGCTGAGAAGGTTCTCCACTACCCCTGATAAAACCAAACAAAACTAGACCTAGATAAACGGTTAGGGCCTTCCCACTGAGAGGCACAGAATGAAAAGCCTAAGGATTGAGCCCATTTCATTTTCTTCCTGGCAGAAACAAACCTACTTTTTCTCTCTCTCCCTTTTATTGCTTTAGTGTAAGTTTAGCAAAAATGATCCATATCCTCCTACATGACATGTCTAAATCCCTTCATTTTGTCTTTAATATGAAATGCAAATGTGGAATAACTCAGAAAAAAAATATCAAAACTAAGTAAGGACAAGAAAGTCAGAATTGTATAAAAGGTCTCTTATGGAAAGAGGAGACAAAGCTGGCTTGTGTAAGACCTAACGAAGGGCTTTCTAAAATGTCTGCTTACCTGTGTGCACTGATTTAAGGACTCTGTCACATACATCTAAGGGGCATAGCAGGAGTCTCCTGAAGATTTCTGTAGTAATTCCAGCTGTCAAATCTCTCATCCTGTGTTTAATGAAGTACTAGCAAGGTCATATAGGGAATTTGCTGTATTCTGCACCTAAAACAATGGAAACACATAACAGTGCAGTGATTTTAATCCTGCCTGCTAAATAGCACATGAAGAGCGGTGTTTCCAGTCCCTCCCCCTCTTGCCCAGCTCTTTCCTCTGACCTTTTCACTGGTGGCTGTGGCTGGAAAGTGAAGTAAACAGTCAATCTGGTAAAGGACTACAGAAGAATTTGAGCCGTGCTCAGAAAACATGGCTTTGCTCTGCTCCTGAAGAGACCGCAATAGTTATAGTTAGTGGGGAAGGGATGGTTTTACAGTAATACCATTTGCAGTGTGGGTGTGACTCATGAGGACCCTGGGGGTCTCTGTCCCACCGAGAGCAGCAGGATGGAAGCTGTGCAGCAGGGTCCTGCTGGGACACCACTGCTCCACTGCAATGCTCCTCTGTACTGGCAGCAAGACTAAGGCTTCTTTGCTTTTTGAAGACTGAAACATACATTTGCTTTCAGAGTAGGTTAATTTACATACCATGCTGCAGCTGTAAAACACTTGCTAACAAATAAAGCTAATTAATAGAACTGTAGGTGTTCCGAGAACCTGGTTAATTGAGCCACAAAGAGTTACTGAATGCTCAATAGGAGCCTCTTGAATGACAAGCATAACCTTACCCACTGTGAAGCTGTGGTCGCGCTAATTCTGTTATGATTGAAGTCATTTACAAGAAGTGAGGCTTCAGCTGCAGTCAGCACTGATGCTATTTTCAACAGTCAAGACAAAAGTGTCCCCTAGGGCAACACACTGACCGTATCTAGCCATCAATACTCTTCATCCAGGTTGTACTTAATCCTCTATTGAACAGTGTATTCACCTCTTGAACCTTCTCCTTCAGATCCAGTGTCAGCCCTTTCTGTTGTGCTGGGCTGTCATTCAGTCCCTGGCTCTCTTTCCACCCCTCCATTCATGGTGCTGACAGCTGCGTAAGCAATACATTTATTCATTAATTTCAGCTTTGAGACAAAGGCTGTGTAACAGTGACTTAATTTGGACTCTACATTGCTTTCTGTGCAGTCAAAGTGTAAGCTAACAACTGCATGTGCAGGAGGTTCCCAGGGTATTTCTCCCAATTGCTTCGCTGTTCAAGATTTCATCGCCACTGACTTGTCTGTTATCGTGCTTCTGCATAGTACTCAGATCCTGTCACTGTATCTGACTTTTTCCTCCACAGCTGTTTTCCAACATAGCAGTCAAATTTGCTACACCTGGGTCCAATTTGCTCTGTGTCACCATGGAATAACAGAAACATAGGCCAACAGAGAGCATAAAGAAAAGCCCAACTGCTCCCACCCACTCCAACATGTAACCACTGCTCAAGCACGGCAAAGCAGCAAAGGCTGAAAAGCCAGAATACAAACTCCTGACTGCCAGATGGGCGAGCTAGCCACATGCCAAAAGTATTTCCCCTCTGGTCCTCAGTAACATGCTTTGGATGTTGTTACTGAAGACAAGAATAATAGTGATGCTGCTTGTGCATAGCAAAGCAATTACCCTATAGTCTTCAGCTATGAGAGGAGCAGATATTGTGAGGATGGAATAGCAGCAGAATAAAGCAAATAGCTGACCATGTCACAGGCCACATTTGCTCTGCTTCCTTCATTCTGCTCCTCTTGGTAATATTAGCAAGGCAAAGTAACATCACCTTTCTGTTGTCATTTTAATCTCAGTTATAGGTATATTTTTTGTAGCTCCCAGACATGTAGAAGAATGACAAATCCAGTCATCACTCTTCAAGAGCTCTGTCTCCTGTGAATCACTGCTGCCTGCCCTGCTTCTGCTTGTGAGCTCAAAGGTTTATCTTCACTAACAGTTTTGAGGTTTTTTTGTTCTCTGCTGCTAACTGAAATAAAGCAACTGTGAAGATTTGGTCTTTTTTTGCTGAATAAGATCCATTGGCCACTGTGCTGTATTTGTAGGTGTGCATAATCCTTCCAGACATGGCCATGGAAGAAAAGTTCTGAGTGGTAAAAAAGGGGAACTTTCTTGACATGATTAGTATGTTTTGTTATCAGAGGCTTCTTATGTACTTATCTACTGCCAAAAACTTATCGCTTCTTTCTCATTAAATGCCTCTTTCTTCCCAAAGTAATTAATTCCTTTTTTAGTTCTATTCTTGTTACAGGAAAAGGTTATTTGGTTTAATCTTAACAGTATCCTTGTTTACACGATTCTGAATTCTACAGCCTGTAGTTGTCTATACTGAACACAGTGGGCCAAAACATGCTCAGATTTACACTGAGATATTCCATGGGCAGAATGGTGCTGGGATGCCCGAGAGGACACTCTGACCCAGACACCTCGGCACTCCCAGTATTACATGGGCTCAGGATGTATACAGTGGTGTTAGCTTAATGCAACTTGTGGATCAGATCTAGTAATCATCGGTGGGACATTAGTTCCACAAAGCCCCTTTATATTTTACAGCATCTTTGCACGCCATAAAGATTTGAAGGCTAGAAGATACCAATACGTTCATCTAGTTTGACTTTCTTTAGATGAAAAAAGGCCTCAGAAGTTTCACCAGGAATTTTCTGTAGTGCAGAAGTTATTCCTGCAAAGCACATAATCATGCCTGCTGCGTAAGTGAACATTGTCAAAGGCAGTTATGTGTAATTAAACTTAGTAGAGTTTTTAGGCAGACATCCAATCCCAACTGAAGAATGTTAAGCACTAAAGAATTTACTGTGTTCTTCCATGTGCTCTTCCATCAGTTAACACACCATCGGCATTACAATGCAATTTAGCTTTTCCGATCATCAGCATGTCCAGACAGTCACAGTTCTCCTTCCATTTGGGATTACAATAGCAGTATAGCATGACTGCAGGTGGAGAGGGAATAAAGCCCTAAAGTAGATGGTGGCACATTTTTTCTCCTTACCTGACAGAATAGGACTGGGATGGCTTCTTTTACATAAGGTAGGCTAGTTGCCACCCAGGCAGGCTTACTGAGCTTGGTAACAAGAGAGAAAAGAGGAAAGTCTTGATCATCAGTCTTAGTCGAGCACACTGGGAAATGAGAGGAATCTGAAGCTGTAAATCAAGTTTGTCCCTCTCTCAGGCAATTGAAATGCAGAGAGTGAAGAAACTGTAACTAGTATACTAAAATGAGATGTGCAGGCCACACAGACAAAAGACCTGGAATGATGCACCCAGCAGGGCAGATAAGTAGGATAAGTAGTTCAGGCCTTTACTTAGATGCTGTCAAATCTCTTGGAATTTCTGTGCTCTGTTTTAGTTGCTTTTCATAGTATAAATGGACATCCTGGCTCTGTTAAAAAAGAAAACAACTATTTAGCCTTTCCCTATTCTACCACTAACTGGCCTCCTGATACTCTACTGCGGACTTGGAGTAGAAGAAAAGAGATCAGTGGATTCAATAGTCAAGACACATAATATGTACACAGGTGAACATATTAATGATGAGAAAGGAGAATAATGAACTTAGCAAATAGGAAAAATAATTAGCAGATTTTCAGAGGAGATAGTAGTGAAGTGTGGCTTTACTGTGATGAATGCTGGGACATTTAGTAGTGGTATCAGCAGAAGGAGAGAATAGGGGAGATGATAGCTTTAGAAGGAAGGCACAAGTGGGATCAAATCTCAAAGTCTGTACTTTCGATGTAGCTATTAAAGCCATCCTTTAATTTGGTTACAATGGTCCCAGGTTAAGCCAGGATAGAGTGAAAAGTTACCAGTGTACTGGCAGATGAATACATAGTCACTGTAAAGGAAACCTCTGAATTCAGTTACCTTTATCTTAGACTGAAGATCTTAGATAATTTCACCAATCCCTCCCACCTTTCACGAAGTTTAATCTGAAAATAAGGTGCTTTACTATACTGGTCTAATAGGCACTCTAGAGGTAGCATTAGCACAGGACAGCCAGCAGCTGCATGAAGTCACAGGAATGCAGAGGAGTTCCCAGCCTGTACTGTTCTCATGGATTGTGAACTGAAGGACACTTTGCAAGACACAAAGAGGACACGTTTCTCTTGGTAAATCTTCTGTAGTCACAAAATTTACACATGTTGTGGGAAAAATAAAAATTTAGCCATATTCAATCACAGGTTTATCACATCAGATCATAAAAACATCTGGAGTGAAATCTAAGCCCCAGTGAAATCAATTTCCAGGGAAGATCAACTTTTCTACAGGTAATATTATTAAATAATAGTACATATCTTTAAAAAATCAAATCTAAGAGCTATGGTTGCATCACAAATATTTCATACTTGATAGAGCCCCAGCTAAATCACAGGCTGAAGGTGATGTGAAACCATACCTATGCTGTTCAGTTTTGATACTGAAAGTGCGTGTACAAGACTGTGTTCAATTTCCTGCCCCCATTCCTTCCAGGTCTGCAGAGTATTTGCAAGTCTCCCCTGTGCCCTTCAAACTGAAAATGAGAACTATGTTACGTGTTCACCCTAACCAAACTTTCCCCAAATCAACTTCCCTACAACTAATTATTATTGGAATTTAAGTCAGATTGAACTTTTAGACTGAGATTTTAGGTATCCTCTCTGGGATTTGAACAACTTCTCGTTCCCAGATAGAGCACTGAAAACCAAAGTGAGCGTAAATTATTCTCCCAAAAATATTACAACGCAGACTTGACTAAGGCTTACAGATTCTGTAACACTCACTGAAATAATCTCATTTGGTTATTTCTTGACCTGCCTGTATGCCATCACTGTTCAGGCAATCTAGAGAGATCTGGAGATGGAGTTGGTATATCCTACAGACTCCTGACACCGAAGTAGCATAGGTATGATCTCTAACATTATCACTAGGATGAATTTGGGGGATATATATGCTACACAAGGAGTAAGGCTACTAGCTACTTTCTTAGCTCTCCCCAGATAAAAGACAGTAAACCTTCTTGCTAGACCCTTCTGGCATGTATTCTACATACACAATCTGTTCAGAAATAGTTTTGACAAATACTTCAGAGATTATTTTAGGCTTTCTGTCCCCATAACACTTCTATGTGCTCTCACCAGGTGAGTTGTTCACATCAGCTACTTTCAACAGCTGAGAGGTGCAAACCAAAAGCTTTCAGAGGCAGATGCCCAACTGCCAGGAGGCAATTAGATCTGTAAATTAGGTGCCTAAACGACATTCATAGAATCATAGGGTTGGAAGGGACCTCTGGAGATCATCCAGTCCAACCCCCCTGCCACAGCAGGGTCACCCAGAGCAGGTTGCACAGGAACACGTCCAGGCAGGTTTGGAGTGTCTCCAGAGACGGAGACTCCACCACCTCTCTGGGCAGCCTGTGCCAGGGCTCTGCCACCCTCAGGGTAAAGAAGTTCCTCCTCATGTTTAGGTGGAACTTCCTATGCTCAAGTTTGTGCCCGTTACCTCTTGTCCTGTTGCTGGGCACCACTGAAAAGAGCCTGGCCCCATCCTCCTGACACTCACCCTTTAAGTATTTATAAGTGTTGATAAGATCCTCCCTCAGCTGTCTTTTTTCCAGACTGAAGAGACCCAAATCCCTCAGCCTTTCATTATGTGAACGCTTCCCCAGGTTTCTCACTAGTTCCCAATAAGGCGAGCTATACAAAGTAATATAAAGCGAGCTGTGAAAGCTTTACAAGATATTACATAGCAATTCTTCCTGTTTAAAACAAGCCAAAACTACAGTTCAGTACCTCAAGCCTTTTTCAGCCATGAAATAGGGATTTGCCTTTTCAAGTGGAGGGATCTTATTTATCTAAGCTCATAGTTAATTATGTGATTAATGGTAAATCCATCACTGTCCTGTGACTAAATGTATCATGTGTAAGTTACTATCTTAGGCAAACATAGGTCTTTTTGTTTTGGAAAGCCAGGAAGAAGGGAAAAGCAGGAAGAATTATGGTTTTGTAGGAAGAGGAGAAAATACTTGTCAGAGTGTCTGTAAAACTGGCAGCCAACAGAAGCTTTTCGCAGACAAGGCACAGTAGTCCAGAGCACAAGCTCCACTCTTGTAGTCCACAGCTCTGCAACGTATTATGTAGCTACCCTCCATATGTTTGGCATGTACCATATTTGTATGCAAAGTAGATGGTGCCTTTCTTAACGATAATCATTTCAGTTCCAGTATTCTCAGCCCAGCACATTTGGTAATGTAATTTCCATTTTCATACAAGAATTTCTGGCTGCTGTAAATTTTCTCATTGTTGTTGCAGAGAAAAAGCTAGTGACTGGCTGAGCTGTGTTAATAGAGCATATGATCAACCTGCTTGTTCAGTGGAACTTTGCTATAGTTTTGCTCTCTGTGGATGTTAATTACAAAGGTCTGGGTGTACAATGGCATTTGAAGCCAATATTGTTGTTATAATTTGTCAGTTATGCCAATGATTCCTCTTTCTAAGTTTTCCATTGAGTCAAAAAAGAGAAAAAGTAGGCGGCTTCCAGAACAGAAATCTTAGACCTTAGAGGGGATTCATTATTGGCCCAGAGGGCAGAGCTGTCTAAACCATGTCAAGCCTTATGCACAAACTGGTTTATAGGATTCAGTATGCTGTTGTACACTGGGTTTGTATTCACTTCCAATAACAGGTATGTGTACATCTGTTGCTGTAATTCATCAGCTCACTGTAAAAAGAAGTTAGCTCCTTTCTGGAGTGGACAGCTGAAGCAGCAGGAGTCTAGAAGGTGGCTCAGAGATAGGAGTGTTTGCACACAGGGACAGAGATTCCTGGATTTCTCTGGCTTTCTCTAAAGCCTGAGAGGCCAGACACAGTAAGCATCTCATGGGGTGGTAGGGATGACTTTCTCAGCCAGCCTGTTTGTCTTTAGGGCCAGACTGATTGTCATAATGGGAGTCCAGGTTAGATTGGTAATTAAGGGATGTTGTTAAGGGATGGCTTTTTCAACAGGCTGCAGTGTCATTTGTCTTTGGGAATTAAATAAGAGCATCTCACCTAATTTGCATGCTGCAGTTGTAAAGGTCTCAAGCACTGGTAAGACTTTAAATGTCTTCAACTTTCTGCCAGGGACTGAGGCCTTTAAGCTTAGTACAGAACACACTGGAACACTTGATATCTTCTAACATGCAAAGTCGAATGAGTGGCCCACATTCCACTCTCACCTTGACTTTTATGAATACAGTGCTTGTACATACTTGTCAGAGGGATTTTCTCTGGAGTCTAAATGCAAATAAAGGAGGACACTTTTTGTTTTAGGAGCAGAGAGTGAGGAGTGTGAAATAGTAGGGCCTACCAAAGCTGTAAGGCACAAAGGATGCTCCAGTTAGTGACAGAAGTACTTGGGATAGGAAAAGAAAATAGGAAAGAACAGACATTCAGCCTCTGGGTGAAATGCTGCTGAAATGAGGCTTAGGACTCTGAACTCCAAACAAGGAAACTGTCTCCTGCCCTGTGATTCTGGAATCTTGGATTATATAGTTCATACAAAATATCTATTTGTCAATAGTTTGAATGAAGCATTATAGCCCAGACTCATGAACAGAACCCTTTCCAAGGCATCAGGAACCCTTAGTTTCATTCTGGTCTCTGCCAAAAAATTATTGAATACATCATACCTTTTAATCTCCCCTTAGCTTTTAACTGTATGGGTAATTTAGACTGATTTTTCACAGCACATAACAGAATATGTATCATCTTTTTTTGACCATTAGGCAACCCTGCCAGGGTTTCAGTAACCATACTCAGTAAAGAGAGGTTTGGCTTTTCTTAGTTCATTATGGTCTATTGTCTCTAACCACAACAAATTTCACATGTTTCTGACAGTAGGATAAAAGTCTCTTGATTCAAACTCTGAGTCTATAAACCCCCCCATGCCTTCATTCCCTTAACCATGCAATGGGTATCATGTTCTAGTCCTGGAAGATTTACAGTAATACACACACCTATTTAGGAAGAGCCTTTAACTCTGGGGAATAAAAGTACAAAGGCCTAGGTATCAAGAAGTATTTGCTGATTATTTTCTCATATGTCTAAGTATTATTTTGTATCTACTTTTTAAACAAATATGCCTAATGAGGAAGAAGTTGTCCATGTGAACTGCACAATCTGTACTCTGTATCTTTTTATTATGCTTTGGAACTAATAAAACCTAGGTAATCTTTTCCTCATAAGTGTAATTTATGCACTGTATGCAAAATCATACACAAGCTCTTTGCCAAGGTGAATATAATGACAATTTCAATCACAGATACTGAAATAGATTAGGACTTCCAAATCTGCACTAAAAGACACAAGTGAAGAGTACAGGTAAAGCTATGTCTGTATACTAAGTATAAAGTGAGGACTACACAGTCCAGGGCTGCCTTTCTCAGCCATCCATATTATTTTCTCCTTGCTCTCCTACGTATCTCATTTGCTTTGTAATTTCAATACTGTTTTAAGAAGATGGTGATTTAAAAATGCAGCACATTTCACATCAGTCCAAAATAGGTTTTGGGACTGGAAGCCCACATAGAGCAGTTTTGGCAGTGACATTTCTACTGGGGAAGAATAATCTCTTCTGACTCCTTAAAGTTTAAAATACCACAGTTCATCTGCCAGACCTGAGCTTCTGATCCAAGTGAAAGGAAAAGCTGACTGCTACATACAGTCTGCTGTAGTTACACTGTATACAAACCATTATCTGTTAATGTTGTATACAAACCCATGTGAAGCCCATAGGCAACTGCATATAAAAGCTAAACACAACCCATAGGCATATTCCAAGCTGGTATAAATAGGCTTTGAGTGAACTTATGACTGCATGTGTAATTCCACTAACTTGAATCCTGGCCATTGGTGGAACAAACAAAAAAAAAAAAAACCACACCCCAAAAAAACCCACTGCAGGGCTAGCTTCAAGCAAATCCCTGGTTTAACTAATGGCCAGCAGTCTTCAGGGTTCCTTACAGGACCTAATTCAATCTCTAGTGAAGTCAACAGAAACCAAACTGAGCTAAAAAGTAACCTTGAGAGAATTTTTTTTTCTCTAAAGGAAAATCCTGTGCGAAATCTGGGAAGGCTGTAGCACGTCAGAGGAGACTGGAAAGCATCCTAGAAGGCTGTGAAATTTTGGAAGGAAGTAACGCATTCGAGAGAGTGAGAGAAAATATTTGCTTGGTTTTGAAAGCGCACAGAGGGAATAACAGCTGCAAGGGCATACAGGTGGTTCTCACAAGTTCTCTTGCCAGCTGTAATCTGTTATAAAAAAGGAGTCCCAAGTGCAGAACAATTATACAGCTAGTTTGGAGCTTTTTACTCTAACATTCAGACACGTTACATAATCCAGCACAGTCCCAAAACTGCTCAGTTTCCACCGACAACAGGGAAGGCCTGAGCCCTTATTGAGGATGTGGAAAAGCCACTTAATTAATCACCATACAAATTATGCTACTGTTGGTCCAAGTTTTTAAAGCTTGAACTTATTGCAGGTCAGTTTTAACAGCCTCTAGTGCTTGAGCTGAGATGAATGCATTCTCTTTTATTCAAGCTTAATCCACATTAAGTGCACAATTTTGCAATTAAGATAATGTGCTGATTGTAGAGGGGAAAAAAAGGAAGGGGAAGAGACACCTATTAAACACCTTCATAAGGCAGTGTCCTTTTGAATAACCATGAGCAAAGTATTTACGAAACTCTGAGTCTCTGAGTCATAAAGTCTTTATGTAGCAGGCAGATTATGAAAGATATAAAACCAGTTATAAAACATACAGAAGTGGCTGGATTTTAAATACTCTCTATTGAGTGATTATATGTTTAGATTAGGACAGCTTTGACCAAAGTGCAGCTCAGGAAGTTCCATAAAATAGCACCTTGCAAAATTGTTCCAAAATCTAGAGGTTTGACCTGTGGAGACCACGTGTCACCATGTCAAAACAGATTAAGGGAAAAGAAACTCAACTCAAAATAAGAATAACTACAGTCTACTCACTTTTACTTTAATCTTTTGCAGGTCTTCCTTTTGCTTAGTTGCATAATGAGAAGCACAGATTGTACAGTATGTCACTCTAGCTCAACAGCCACTGGCATCCAAACACAAGAAAAACAAATCCCTTCCTTTTAATTCAAGTCCTCCTGCTTCCCATGATTTCCTATCCTCTAGCGCAGTTCAGTTCCTAGGAAGAGTTGCACAATACAAATATACTGTTGCCTGTGCTAACAAAGTAATTGGCCTGCCATGAAAAAGCTGGCATAAATATCTCCTCTTGGTAACTACTAAACAGCTAAATTGCATGTGGTAATGCTGTTTGCTATTAATGTAATTTTAAAGAGACATAATGCTTACAAATTTAAACAGAACAGCCAGTGGCCTGTTCCATGCAGAGTGTACAACAAACAGCACATTTTACTGTAAAACAACTACACCAAAACCACTGCAGATAAAGAACATATTTCACAGTCACAGTCCTCTAAATTTACTGGTCAGATACAATCCTGCAGGAAATTAAAGGCTGAGAAGGGGAAAAGAGCATCATCAAATAATACTTACTAATGTTATTGATGATGGAGGAGGGGAACAATCGGCTTTTCACTGAACTCAGTTTCTGCTTTACAAATCAGTTCTGGTTTTCTGCTCTGTATGGTTCAATATAAAGAGGTTTGAGGAGGAGGATGAGCTAGTCAATATTCCAAATCTGCTTCAGTTTTATTAATTCTAATGTAAGCTTAAATGAAAGAAATATCCTCATATTTGAGGAAAGAAATATCCTCAAGTTGGAGCTCAGACTTGCAAACATTGGCCCTGCTTTGGAAATACGCCAGTTTGTGACCTCTGCTTCAGCCACTTTAGGAGACGGAACTGATAACCCAGGAGCAAGTCCAGGAAAAGGAATTAAGCATCTGGAGGCTTACGTGTGCATAGGAGAAGAAATAAGGATTTAACTGTGAATAACTAAAATCCAGAAATAATTCTGGAGCAATGACTAAATCACAGGATTTCTCAGGTGCAGGGAGCAATCAAAGCGGCAGGTTGCAGACCTCCTCCTCAGCCAGGAGAGATGCACTGCTCTTTGTACAGCCTCCACAGACCAAAGTGCCTTCCCCTGCTCCACAGACCCCTCCGTAGTGCAGGACCTTTGCCTCTGAGGGAGTCAACTAGGACTTGAACCAAATCCTCTCCCAACACTGAATCTGTTTGGAAGCAAGTTCTCTGGACACTAGACTACTGGGGCGGCGGGGGGGAAATAAAATGTTTCTTGGCAAATACAACTACCACCTCAGGTAGGACTCTCATGTTCGATGGTGGAACACTGCAAAAGGGCAAGACCATTCATATACCTAAGACAGCCATCTCCCAAGAGTATGAAAAGGAGAACTTTTCAAGAACTAAATATTGCCATGAATCTCTCCTGAAGTTGGGGGAGTTTTGCTATTGATGTAGAGGCAGCAAAAGCAGGAAACAGAAACTCTCCTTCCTAGGACTAGTCAAGAGCCTTGATTTCAGTAGAAAGGCTTACTCACTGTATAATGACCCATCAAATAACACCACCTGGCCTGTGCTAATCAGATCTGCCTGTAAAGTGCCTGCATGGCTCTGACAGTAACAGAAACAGGATGTCGGTAGTTGACAGGAAGTTCAGGTGTTAAAGTACAAGAAAGTCAGAAATGCTTCCCCGCCAACTCTTGGGCTTGCACACAGACAGAAAGTGTATGACCTAATTTAGGAGAATCAGACTGCAGATCAGGATATTAGTCTTCTATCTGCCACCTCATCAACGATAAACTTGAATCTGGTTGCTCTTATACTTCAGCAGCTTGCCAGCGCTCAGATGTTTAGAGTTTCTGTTCTGCTGTTTAGCACGTGATATGAGTAACACTGAGATTTCGTTTCAGGATTTTGCTTTTTCCTTTGTTTTATTTTGAAAATCCCAAAGGACATGGCTGAAAGCCATAGTCATATCTGGTTCAGGATTTTCACATCTGATCATTAACTCACTTGGAAAGATGATTTGCTTAGGAATAGTACTGTTTGAACGTGCTTTTGTTAGTGTTATTGAGGGTTTTTCCTTCCCTTCTTCTGTTTCTCTATTTCACAGAAGGCTCTTTATAATCCTTTAATTCTTCAGTTCATGTATGCCTTCCCTAATGTACAAGGAACTTCAAGCTTAGGTATGGTCATTTGGACAACTGCTTTGCCATATGACTTAAGAAAGAGCTGTTAAGCCTCCCATGCTGAGGATAAGGCCCCTTCTTTGAAGTTCATGTTAGTTAGTCCCCACAGAAATACATCATAGATTTACACTGTTCCATGTTGACATATTTCTGTTCTGTGGCCTCATACATTGCTACTGATGACTGTGCAATCAATCTGATCTGCTGTGGGCTGTGGGTCATGGAGACACGCTCCCAACAGTGAAACACCTTCTTCTCTCCAGATAGCACACAGTAGACTTGTGTCAAGACACTTCCTTGATGCCAGAATTTGGTGTACTGGGAGGACACCTTGTCCCATGAAGGCCACTGCTCTCTCTTGTCAACGCTGGAAGAGGAAATCAGTGGGAAACTTATGTATTATATTCCACTAATAGCCTATAATTCTAATAGCTCTATTTTTGACCAATGCCTAGCTACCTGTTCCTATGGCAAGGGGCTCAATTGCTCTACGTGAACAAACAAGACTTTGTAGAGAACCTTCTACAGAGGCAACACGGGGAAATCATGTCACAAACCCATTCTCTCTTCTTCTCCACCCTTTGCCTTCTCCCCACCCAATGACACTTAAGAAGTTTATATGCACTCACACACAGTTTGTGGGATGGGAATCCCCTTTAAAAAAATCTCTGCTGGCTTCAGAAATCTTGAAAAACTGCTGCATTGCATCCAGGCTGCAAGTAAGCAAAGCAGAGAAAGAACAGAGTGACAAGGGTGACCATCCTGCCTCCCTCACCCTCAAAAAGCTGGAAAATCTGGAGGTGAAGGGGTCATGCCCTCACCTGTAAGTAAGGACTGGGGGATTTCCCCCTTCTTCCCAAGGAGAAACCTATAAGGAAACTATTGTGGCATTTTCCTATCTGTGTGTCTCCTCCTGTGGGATTTCCAACATTGTTGCTACACAAGTTGTGAAATGTGCCTTGTCCTTTCAGAGGGGGAGGGGGCAAGCACGGACTTGCTGGAGCTGGATGACAGCAAAGGATAGAGGTAGGTAGACTTCCTCCCCATGTGTCTATACTGGCACCTGTAAGAAGTTACATAGTACAGGAGGAGCTGGCTCTGAGCCAACCTACTCTGGCTCTCAGCAGGTATTAGTCATTTTGGCTTGATAATGGTCTAAATACAGCCGCCTAGCTACTGGTTGGCAAGCTTGAATCTGCCTGCCACGGACATAACTTCTGATAGCAGGAATCCCAGGCGCCCATATCAGCTGAAACATATGCTGCCAGTGACTGGGGGAAAACAAAAGAGAGGAGGTCAGTGTGGTGTAGATAGGCACACACAGACGTGTGATGGAATGATGACTCTTCCCACATCTGGTCAGGTAAGTGAGAGCCAAACCAGAAATTGCTGGAGCTGTTTGAAAGTAATGATGGAAACATTTAGCATTGGGAAAGTGGTGCCCATTCACTCATTATGATGTTCCTATGTGAAATTTCCATGATTTTCCTTAAAATGGTGATTTCACACACTTTGAAGTCCTTACTTGGTAAAGGCAAATGCATTTACTCATTGGAAGTGAAAAAGAGTCTCATTTTATCCAAGGAGCTATAAGGTAATTCCTTTAACGATTCATACATGGCAGATCCTGCTCTTCTTTCTACCCGTACTAGATAATTCTTTCCACTTCCCTCCTGGAGTTACATAAACACTACAGTGCCTGCACTACATTCCCGTAACACACATATTGCGCTCCAAACTGGAACTGATAAGCAGGTAAAAGACACTCTCTGAAAAAGCAGGCTTACCCATACCATTTACGTAGCCCCCACACTGAAGTGTTAAAGGTAACCTGAAGGACTTAGTCCAACTAGCTTGACCCTCAACAGTGTGGTCAGTATAACCTTTCTTTGAGTTGCTCTAAATCAAAACCTCTTAGTACATTGTTCAAGCCTGGTAAGTAAAACCAGTCCCAAGCTATATTTCGCATTCCTGAAAGTGAAATTTTTCTCAATAATTTTAGCTCTTTCCCGTGAGCCAGTAACTAGAAGGCTGCCAGCTGTATGTTTCGTGTGATAGAAACAATGTAGGCAGGGTGTTTTTTAAACAACTCAAGAGTGTGGTGTCACAGACAGCTGAGACAGTCCAGCAACTTACCCCCACAACTCGGCCTTTCTCTTCCTCCACCCTGCTCCTGGGCCATGGAATCCCACCTCATCCTTAATGGTGGTTCTTGAACCCTTCCAGAGCCAGGACAACTTGTTAACTTAGGAAAAAAAAAAAAATTCAGTCATGCCACATTAAGGAGCTAAAATGGCTTAAAAAAAGCATCCAAGAAATGCCAGAAACTGTGCAAAACAGCAGCAGGAATATGTGGCTGGGATAGATTAGAATTTTTCAGATTTTAGGATTACTTTTTTTTTCTGTTATCTGTGTTAACCTCCATGTTGTAATTAAGAAACACCCTTGTGTATTACAGAACAGGGAGAGCTTCAGGATGTACCTGCTGCAGTTTGCTTACCAGATCCGGCAAATCAGTCATGGAGAAGGTCAATGACAGACAAACTTCTCAAACTAGACCAGAGTCACTGAACAGCTATTGCAGGAGCCTGCTGTTGAGCTCGGCAGGATCATACTGGAAATAAAACGCTGAACTGGATCCATGTACCCAATAGCTAAAAGAAACAGTTATTCAGAGTCTGTTAATAATGTGGCAGGTAGGATCCAAACAAACATGGGAGAGTGACTGACTTTGCTACTTCTGGCACAAAAGGGGAATGACCTTACTGATATGAAAAGTCTGCTGAAGAAGAGTTGAGTGCAAAACTTTCTCTCTATTAATCCTCCAGGAAGGATAAGTTAAAAAATTTAAGTGCTAATTTAGATTTCATTGGAAAAGAAAAATAATAAAAAACAACCCAGCCCAAACCCAAACCAAAATAGCTGTAATTAAAGCTGAATATTTATGGAGTAAAATAAAAGATTGACCAAGAGAAAAAAAACATGCCACTGACTAATCCAAGATCGTTTCAGATTTACAGTGAACTGCATTAGCAAGCAATTCCGAATTAAGACCTCAGCTTTCCTCAGACTGTTTTAGGCAAAATTCCCTTTGAAGTTGCTGCAGAAAGTTGACAGTGATTGCAAAACTGAATTCAAAAGAGAACTCAAAAGGATCTGAGTTTTTTGCTAAAACATAAGAAATCCCTTTTGCACAAAAAGCAATTGAGAGGTTGGAGAAAAACAGTCTGTTTTATTTGCCTAGTTATATCTTCTGCATCAGGTCAGATTTACTTTGTGATTTCATGGGGAGGGCCATCATATGTTAGTTTTCCAGAAGCTAAGTTCTCCTCAGGGGAAGGGCTGCAGCTGCGTAAGAGCCTGAGCATCTGATCCAAAGGCCACTGGCAATGGAGAGAAAGTTTCCAGTGATCTGCAGAGACTTACGCCTCAGAACAGGAAGGAATAGCAGAGTCTGTTCTGAGCATATGAAGAATTGAAGCCTTTTGTCCAACAGCAGGCACATGCAGAGACTACCAGAAGGCTTCGTTTGGATAACTTGTACATACAGATCATCAAAGCAAGCATACAACACAATACTGAGTTCTTGGAAAAATGGGAAGAAGGAGGAAAAAAGGAGGGGGGAAAAACCAACAGTAACTTTTTTTACTTACTGGAATCCACGATCATCTTCACAGAAAATGTGGTTGGTTACTATAATTTGGAAAATGGTTGTTGTAATCTGCCTATTGGTAATTCCCTGAAAAGAAAGAGCAGGCTTTAGGCCAGTATGCCTTTATTTGCACAGGAGCTGTTAGGTCCTTTCATCTTGCTGCAGGATACTTTTTTAAAACCCTGTCTTTCTCAGTGTTTGGAACGTACCTGAGGTAAGAGAGTAGCATCTGCAAGGAACCTCTCAGTGCAGTAGTTAGCATCTCACTGGAGGACGTTCTTCCCCAAGTAGGGAAGCACCAGGGAGGTGTGGGCTGAGGCTGGGTGCCCGAGTCTGCCGTGCTTTGGTTAATCCTGGTTGAAGAAGGTAGCATAGATTTAATGAGGGCCAGAGTGGGAACAAATCGGCTATAGCCCAGTCCCCCTGTTAGCTCTAATTGAGCAAAGCAACTGCTCTGTCACAATATGGTCTATACCTCATCTCAATGCAACTGAACCAGCCCTTGTAGGGCTGGGGCAGGGCAAATGAACTTTTTTCACTATTCCGCCGAGTAGCACTTCTGTGACACAAAGATCCCTGCTAGGATCACAGATGTGCCTCTGTGTTTCTGCTTGCAGCAGAACTTCATATACCTGGGCTTTCCAAAGGTGCTCCAGATGTAGCGCACACAGAACCAAACAACTCGGCACCGATGGGATACAAGACAGGGATTGATTTGTGCCCATACACTTGCAAAAAAATGACAGCTTAATCTGTACTAGAAGCAAGTGGTGACCTACAAATTGGAAATTAAATAGGATACACCGGTACATCAGGAAAATGTTCCAGGCACAGTTCTGGAGAAATGACTACTCAGCTAGTGAAAATATTTTAACTGGATTTGCATAGCTATTGTCAAAGATGGCCAAAAATGTTTGAAGGGAAACATGCAACATGACACATGCATGTTCATGTCAGTTCCAGTGACATGCTCTCTGCAAGCTTGAATTGTCCTGAAAATACTGTAACAGCAAAGGCTGCTAAAATAGTTGTTTTCAGAAGAGGTACCTGAGGTCAGCTCAACATGAGAGATGACTGTAACTTTCAGGAAAGCACCCGTTTAGTGAACTGAGCATGGGATGTGTTGTGCTTTTGTAGTTCAAAGGGAGCATCTCTCTGTGCGCATTTGGCTTTTAACACCATCCCTCCATGTGATTAAAGAAAGCCACAAGAAAGAGGTTTCTACATTATTATCTCTTCCTGGAAAACAAACCTGACTGTTTCCCCGAAGTTTGCTGGTACAGAATTATGCAGTTTTAAAGGCAGCCAGACGTTTTGGCTGCCCACCCCCTTGCCTTCCTTGCAGTTGTCATTATCTCTGTTTTACTTTACCTGGAACTTCACAATCCCTCACTCCTTTTCCTCCTAGGTTTCAGTAACTGTTCAAAATTAAAATCAATAGCGTTCCTTTTACTCCAGGGTACAGCCTTTCAGGTAATCACGTCATATTGTGCAGCAGTTGTGTGGAGCCTATGCAGCAGAAATAGCCCTTGGATGAAGAGTTTCCAGTAAAGTAGCTTCCTTTTTCTAGCATTTCACTGTTTACTTGTAATATTGGTTTAGATCAACATTGGGTTTTTATGAAGCGATTCAAGTGATACGTTAGTGGCATGGCTAAGAAAACTCAGAAAGGTTTTTTTTTTTAAATTACTTCACATTAGAGACTCTAAATAAATAAAGATCTTATGAGTCAGTGGATTTCATTCCTGTCAAATGGACATTTGAATTAAAGTAAAATAACCTCAAAACTCTCATTAGCAGAACTGTAATTTCAGTTTCTGTTTTGCTATTAACAGGCGTGTAAGTGGGTTATAGTAATCATACTTCTTTTTTAAGAAACTTGTCGCCATGACAGATACATGAGAGGCCTCAGGAAACTCCCCTCCTTCTTCCCCCAGAAATGTCGGGTTTGCAAGGAAGAGTTGGCATTGCAAAAGTCTGGACATAATTTAACAAATTTTCTCAGTAGATAGGGCCAGAGCCTCACCCGCTGAAGATTCAGGGCAGTCTCCTTGACGCAACTGGAGCTGTGCAGATGGGAGGCCTGATCCTTCCCTGGAAATACACAGCATGAACTCAAAGAACTGAGCACTGAAAGTGAATGTGCTACGGCTGGTAGTTCTCATAATCCAAATTATCTGAAATATCAAATACCTCAGAGACAAGACAGGTTTCTAT
This sequence comes from Alca torda, assembly GCA_008658365.1. Taxonomy (NCBI): domain Eukaryota; kingdom Metazoa; phylum Chordata; class Aves; order Charadriiformes; family Alcidae; genus Alca; species Alca torda. The sequence continues at coordinate 12,350,569 of CM018083.1, forward strand.
TGGTACTGCGAAGCTGATTTATGTATAAAATTTCTAAGGAGTTCACAGTATAAGCTACACGTGAAAAAGCTGAAAGTGGCATATTCTTAGAAATACAGCGACAGCGCTGGGGGAAGGGGGTTGTGGGCAAAGGACTGCAGCAAGGCAAATTGTATTGTTGCATTGGTTTGTCTTGGGTCTTTTTTCAAAAGAAAATTTAGCTCATCTGCTTTGTGAAATATTACATATATAGTTATGCTACAAAAAGGGTGAGGGCTTTATGGTGTATTGTGGTACTATAATATAAATGTAACTAGTTGCCCCTCTGCTCTGTCCACGTAAGACATACATGGGCATAACTGCCCCCCTGCTCTGTCCTTAAGGTAAAAGTCACCCCGCTACACGTTTCTTTTTCCTCGCCATCAACAAATGTGAACTGTTTTCTTAAGTTTTACTTGCTTCATCTGTTGTAATCACAGAGTGAACTATCAAGAGAAGAAATAGCAGTTGAAGACAGGAGTTTTAATCATATTAGAAATGTAAAAGATCCAAAGATTTCCTTTGAGAGACTCATCTCTTTTAGTAAGAATAATTGAATTTTAACACTGCCACAACACAGTTTGTTATTAAGCTATTTTGGTTTATCTTGAAAGATTTCTATCAGGAAATTGTTGTAACTTTCCTTTTCCCTCACAGGCTTCTGCTGTCTTGTAGAGGAAACCTGGGTTTATAAGCAGAGACCTAAACCAATAAAGAGTAAAATCAGTCAAAATTTACAAGTGTGCAGTTTGGCCAAAAGGCTGCCTTCCATACTGACAGACACCCCCAAATCTTCACCATCATTCCCAAGCTAAAGAATGCTCTCATTCAAGAAACTGTACTGCGAGGAGTCCTGAAGACAACTTTGTGTATACAAGTAGGGTCCCAAACTCCAGCAAAACTTGTCCTTATTGGGAAATTTCAGGACTGCACAAACGGATTCACATAATGTCAATGAAACCAAGGCCTGGTGAGAGCTTGGTTGCAGATTTTAGACACAGCACGCCCTCTGACAGGTCCATCGGGTTGATAAGTAAGGGAAAAACATAAATTGATCTTGGTCAGAGAAGTGGTTCATAGGCTTTCTTTTCCCTTTAGAGCACAGTTATGTTCTATAGGAATGGTCCAACTGAGGATGCCTGAAATCTTTGCTGCAGCAGAGTAGTTATAACCTCTTTATAGCCTACAAGAAGGATCAGTCAGCAGCTGTGTCAGTCAGCTTGAATTTTAAGATTTCTTCCTCCACCCACCCCCAGCCTTGTCTCTCCCGGTTCCAGAGACCTACAACTGGCTTTGTCCCAACTCCTTCCTGCTTGCAGCTCCTTCCTGCACAAGCAGATGCCCTCATCACGTTGGCACTGCTGCTGGGAGACACCAACTCTCAAACAGCAGCAGCTATGACTACACTACCTGGACTACATTTCCTTCCTTCCTTCCTTCCCTCCCTCCATCCTTCCCTTTGGCAGTCACAAGCACCCCGGGTCTCTGTTTATCTCCTGTTATGGTGCTACTTGGCTGCCTAGGTAATACCTGTTATTTTGTTGGGCTTTCAATGCCTTCTATGGGAAGAAATGACAGACCAGAATCAAGTGTCCTGCAGGCTAAATCTGACTCACAAGTGCCTTTACTACTGTAGTAATATTTCTGTAAATCTAGAGAAACAAGGCTGTATTCCAGATGTGGTGTAGGCATTCCAGATACAGTATAGCCACTTCAACTCATCTTTGCAGAGCAGATGGCAGAGGGTTCAGACAATAGGCTTGAGAACAAGAGAAAGAAACAGCAAACTTCTCTTTAGCCTACACATAGGTTGATTGTACAATCTGCTGTCGGAAATACACAAAATACACATAAAGCTAGCAATATGTAGCAATAAGTCACTTAGTTGGGTGTCAGTTCATTCAAACCAGCATTACTCTACAATGCCCACAATCCATTAGAGACAGAGTAGCTTAATTGAAAACAATCTGGTGGGAGAATGATTTAGCCCAGAAGTATGTGGCTGATGATCAGGAGTTCCAGGTCCCAAAATAGCTCCATTAAAGCTCAGTAAACTAAGCGAGCATCTCTCTCGGTGTCGATTTCTGCAAAACATAGGACTCTAAAGCCACCTCAGCTGCCAGCTTTCTAGAACTGTGATGATCATTGGGAGCACTGATTGATACAAATACTGTTCTTCCTTAAAATCCAGGGGGATTTTAAAGCACATCCAGACATAGGAAACTTTTCTTTAAGCAATAATCTTCTTGGAAAGTACTGACTGCTGAGAACTACCCCCCATTCAGGAGATAAATCCAACAGAGAAAGTAACAAAATGTATCCCAGTATTCTGCAGCCTAGCCTGACCAGGGCAGAGCTGAAACACTTTCTGATGGAAACTTTTAAGATACAGGGTCTAAGCTGAAATCTTTAACCAGGACTTGAGTCCAGCTTTCTCCAGATTCAGCTATTTTCGGCCCACATCCAAAATTCATACCTCATTGAATGATCCTATCCAGTGTGCTCCAAAGTCCAAGCATTTTGAATAAGTGCCACCTTCAATAATGTTAAAAAGTAGTTTACATTTGACTTGTATCTCCAGTTAACCATTACCCATTCCTGGAGATCTATACGTTCACTAGTTGGAGAGAGGGAACTCTGGACTTAATCACCAGAAGTCGTCAGTAATGGAACAAGGGTTTGTTTTGTGACAAAAAAAAGCTAGAGTGGGAAAAACATATCCTCTGTGGTACTGACTCGGTGTGATGAAAAGTGGCAGAAGATAGTATTGGTCTTCTTAGGTTGTTCCCTGACAGGCTACTCCAATGCTGCAATAGAAATGACAGGAATTGGCAACGCCTAGAGACACAATCCGCTTCTTAGCAACAGATAACAAGGTTCAAAGGTGGACTACACACTTTATGTTGATTGAGTATAGGAAGAAGGAAATTATTCATTGTTAGAGGACAGAGCATTTCCTTCAAGCCCTATTACCAGGAATATTCAGAAATGTATTGCTGCAATGCCTTTGTGCCGAGCCCATCAGAACTCATGCCACTCACCTATTTTGGAACAGGAAGTTATTTACCTCAGATTATACCCCATACACAAACATCCTGTCTCCTGCCTAAGTTCTTCAGCCAGGTGGACGCTTAAACCATGCAGTAGCCATTCAGCCAAAGCAGCTTGTTGACAAGATGCGCAGGGTAAGCTAAGTGGTGCTAATTCTGGTTGGCTGCTCATTCAGATGTGCACCTACCAGTTGTGGGTTGAAACTCCTCTTGACTACAGAGGCCCTTCCTCTCCTGAACACATCCTCCTGATGTAATAAACGCTAACCAATAATCAGGACGATTGGTCTGGAGGAGAGATTAAAGAGCAGCAGAAGACTAAGCAAAGAAGAATTCAGCAGCACCAAAGGAAAAAATAATAACACTGAGGTTAACTAGTTTGGGAAGATGACCCAGAGGAATAACCCTTATCTGGTAGTTAAAATTATTGGAAAAAGCAGCAGGAAGCATGCTGGAGAGAAGGGGAAGTGTTGCTGCTATGCCATAGACAAGTTGAAAATAATTTCTGTTTTCACTCTAGGTTGCACTCTGTGCCACTCACTCCTACTGACAAAAACACATATAATTTCAATTAGTATCAAGACCACATTCAGCAGAAAACCTGCACAAAGTCTAGCTGGAGTAAATCACAAACTGAAATGACTCACATGGTAAATACTCCTATTCAGAGCTTCCTGAGTATGTTTAATATAGGTGGATATTTATACTTATATCTGACCGATCTGAATTCTTAGCCTGCTTATACTTCCTTTGGAAAAACCTATATTTATAACAGCTTTTTATAGAACATAGTCAATGAAACTAATATACAGTACTTTTAGCTAACTTATATCTAAAAGGACACCGCTTTAATATTTTAAGAGCAGGGGAAATGCACATAGGTCCAGAGAAGCAAAAAAGAAATGTTTGAAGAGACTGATGATATGAAAAAAGGTAGATCTGAGTTTGGAGTGTCTGCAGTGAACCCCAGAACAAAAAGTTAGAGGTGACCGAAAGAGAATATCATCCAGATATGGTCCAAATAGGGGTGAAAAGGAAATAAGAGAGAAGGTGCAGAAAAAATTAAAGTATACAGGCAAGGAAAAAGTGGCTTCCAGGAACACAGCCATTGTAAAGCTATTATCCCTAGTTTACTTTGGCCTTTTTACTAGGTACAGTTTGGTCTGAAATGAGAAGGAACTTGATATTAATTTGAAAATACTCAGTAAGATGTCCTATCTATGAACCCTTCAAGGACTCCCATTCTTCTGCATTCATTTTAGTATAAACATTTTATTATTATTCTAAAAGTGTTCTTTATTTGTTTTAGTATAAAAGAAGAATGTATGCTGTAGAGTCCTGGAAGAAGGTTAACATAACAGAACTTCTGTCACTGGGGCCCAAACTTATAAGGGCACAGGCACTCGAACAGCCTTAAACTTGGGCTGGGTATTAGGTAAGTGACACTTAAAAGATTCTGGTGGAGAAAATATTATTGAATATCAGAATGCAATTAAATGGATTTCTGGAGTGCTGCATTGGGCTGCTCTGAACTATATCAGAAGACAATCTGTATAAATCTACCAGGACTTTAAAGCACAATTTCACACAATAGCCTGCTGAGGTTAACTCAGGGACATCTGCTGAACATGCTCTGCAACAAAAGGTTGCCAAGAGTCCTATAGGTAGCAAAATATTTTCTTCTCCTTATAGATATTTTTTTTTTTTTTTACAAGAACCAACCTTCAAAATTGGGTGTGGAGAAGGGGCTCTGAGCTCCAGCTCTAAGTGTAAAAAAGATTTTGGCACAATTCTGGTCATATGCTAGAAACAATACGGGGCTCCAAATCCAGTTCCCAGATCACTGCTAGGGAGAGCAGAACACTGCAGAGCTCCCGTACAAGGGCAAACCATGAACGGTTTCCACAGCAGCTGCAGACTGGCATGGCTCTTGGCTTCATCATAGTGTCCACTACTTAGGGTTGCCACCTGCTTGATCTGCATTTGAGTGGAGCAGTTGACTACAGGCCTGCTAGTTGACATCAGAAACAGGATCAATTAGCGCACACACAGCAGCTCTTTGATTTGGGGACACATAGCTTTATGTGTCAATGAAGAGAATCCTATGTGTGACAGCAGCAGATCTTCAGGAGTGAAACGCTAAGGGCTATTGTTTTAGGCTAAACCTAATGACACTAGCAAACAATCCACTGTTTATAAAGCTTATACTCTTTTGTTGATATTAAGTGTGGAGAGCATGCATTAGCCCTCCCACCCTGAGATCAAACTTGTTATGAAAGGCTTCATCTATCCTAGGATCTTAAGTCTTATCCTCAAGCCAAACTGCTCCTTTAATCACAAGACTGCCAACTAGCAAAGGGCAAGTCAGAGATTTGGTTGTGGGTGAAAAGAGAAAGACTTAAGCACAAATTTGTCATTCAGCTGGGACACTCCTTTTTCTTCAGCTTACTGCTCTCAGCCTTGCCTCCTAACAGCTTCTTATCTCATTCCTTTCCCATGGCTTTAACCTGGGCCTAACACAGCAACAAAACAAAATCCACCCTGTGCCTTGGAAGGAAAAATAGCAAGAAAACATTTAAACCATTTTAGTTGTCTCAAAGATAAGTGTATATTAAAAGCTTACGTACATTAAAAATACATTAAGTTCTTCCTGTCTTCTAAGTCTTTGACTTTCAGCTTTATAAACCTTACGAGGTGACAATTCAGAAAGACAAGGGTGCAGCAACTTGTGAGCTGAAGCACAAACTGTTCTACAAGGTTAGCCACTACTAATGAATTTCCACGCTAACTTTTGGCCTAATCAAGCCTGGCTTTATACTGCTACTATTACTTGGTCAAAATAGTTACAGCAGTATATGCCCCAATATGCAGTTCACTCTCCATTCCAGTCTGAATTAACTGTTCCAGCCTAAGGCACTTCCAGCTCAGTGCATTTATAATAATCTGACACTGCTGAACTCCCTTCATTATAACCCTGCAATCATGAACAAGGAGTTCTGCCTTTAGATGGACGCTGGTTTCTATTCTAGAACAAGATGTAGAAATGAAAACGGGTAACAGCTTCATACTTATAAATACCTTCTCTTATGCAAGTATGCTTCTGCTTGAGAACGGTTTCTTCCTTTTAACTTTTGCTACCAACTTGTTTAAACTACAGAGCAAGGGCTTTATACATGCACAATTAAAGATCAGATATTATCTTTGGAAAAAAAAAACCACCACATATATTCTCCCACTTCCTGGGCAGCTGCAAGATCACTTACATGTTATTAATGACCTTTCTATTTACTTCACTTTCAGACTCAACCATTCTGGGAGAATACCTTGTTTTAATTGTCTATTATCAACCTGAACCCCCAAATTTTCTCAACGCTTCTCAGTCCTGTGTCCCAGTCCTAACTGTGGCAGGGACTGTCATTCAGAGCACATTTTCTTCACTGCCTGCAGGGCTGTGTATCTGCATCAGTGTGGAAATGATGTTTCTCTTAAAGGCTTATGGTACCAATTCAAAGCTGTTTGCACATCCGTTTACAACAGTGTTCCATATGTCTTCTTTCCAGGTGATCCAGAAAATCCCAGAAACTAAAAAGCACTGGCTAGCCACCAGCTGTCCTAGTGTTTTCCAGTGCATAAGTGCCTTTGTGGCACATGCAGCAAATATGACCTACAGGGAACCCAGATTGTTCCCAAGTGACATAGAGCTCGGCTGGTACTAGCAGGAACTTCAGCCAGAAGAGTACACTCTGTACAGGCAACAGCAGCTTACTAGATGTTACAGCACTCTTAAGAGATAACGTTAAAGATATTATATGTGCTGTGTGCTAAACGATTTAGTCAAATAGCTTGCAGGAAATTGTTGATGTATTCTCTTCCAGGAATGTTTCCCAGGAAAAACAGCTGGCGATTCAGAACAGAACACTTAAAGGCTGCCTCCATATGCCAGCTGCAGCTTTGCTAGTAGCATAGAGAGTAGGAGTTAACTTATTTTCATATTTACAGTGTGTTTCCACATAATTAAAGAACTCTACAGATGAAAAGCATTTGTGAGTAGGAGCAGAGTAAATTCTGCAAGCAGTGCTAACTTTTAGGAGTTAAAGCTGAACCCACAAGCTCAACTGTAACCAGAGAAAGCACTGTAACGGACACAGCCTGTCCTGGTGCCCACTCCCAAGTGATACAAGGAAAACTCAGTCACTTTGCAACCTCAAATTTAGGCAGTCCTTGCTGGTTTCAGACTATGTCCTCTTCTCTCAATGTATTTTTAGTGTATGCAAATGCCAAAAATCCTAGGATATGGAAAACATCAGCTTCTCCTCTATCTTGACCCAGTAGGAAGAAATGAACTAGTCAGCTGAGCTAGAACTATAAGCAGCTTCTCTGCACTACAATTGCTTTTGTGGTCCTTGCTGTTCTGTGTTTGCTTTTTTCTCAGGTGATGGGAAGGAAGTGAAAGGAGAGAAAATGTAACCAAAGGGGTTTGCAATGAGAAGCTGCTTTCTCATACTTTTTTTTTTTTCCACGCCATCACAGCATGAGATTTTTCCAGTAGTGCACTTTGAAAATTGTAAATCTTTACCTTAACAAGTATTAAAGTTTCTGCAGACCTAACTGACAAGGTTAGAAATACTATCCAACAGTACACTGCGCAACGCCAGAACCATCATGTCTTATTTAAATACTGATGCTCTGACAGGTGCAGGCCATTTTCATGCCTGTGTTCTAACATACATGAGCTAGATTGCACATTGCTAAAACAGCACAGCGCCTGCTAACTGTGGGCACTGAACTGTTCAGCTCTCTTGCCTTTCAGGGGGAGGTGAAAGAGCAGATGAATGAAGCTGTCACCATAACGAGGACTGAGCAGTATCTTTCCTTTGGGTACATCCTGTACCAAAAGCCAGAACTGTGTAAGAAAACTAATAACCAGGTATCCTGTTATTTCATCTGTTGTGCATGGAGCTGAACATTACCAGCACCTCAACTTACAGAGGCTGTAAACCCAATCAATCACTGAAGTGGAAGATGAAGAGTCATTCCCTTTACAAGTCAGGAAGTTCCTGTGGGAAAACCACGCATGGTAGAATCCAACCCAGCAGAAAACTGCATGGCAAAAGAAGAATTTGGTAAAGCCGTGGGATGAAAAAATTGAGAATATAAATGTTGTTGGGTAAAAGTCAGCATGGATGAAAATAGCAAAATGGTTTAAATTATGCTAATCTGCAGTTCATTTATTGTGCAAAAGCAAGCACAGCAGCATCACGTGACCTCAGATTTGAGATGCAATTAAAAATGGGATAAAGCAAGGAGTGAGAGCGAAAATATGATGGAGTGACCTTGATGTGTCTAAACACTTAACAAAACAGGGGAAGTTCAAGAATGCTCAAAATCTCTGAATTGGACCCTAGAAATATACAGGACTGAGTAAAATTGTGAAACTTTACAGTTAACTTTGTATCCTGCTGGCATACAGTTTTTTTGGTCTGGAGTCTCAGACTTTATGGTTTGTATTTGCCAGCTTTTTCTCCTTGATGAAAACTTGTTTTTGTTTCTGGGATTTGTTTGTTTGGTTTTGAGAACAGACTGAGAATTTTATATCACTAAATATTACGAATCCGTAATGAAACCTAGAGACCTGGTAACATTGCCCAAGCCACTGCACCAGGCAGGTTTTCTGCTGAGCCTTGTGCTTTGTTCAAGTTCAGGTATTTTTGCCCAGCTGCAGTGCTCTGGGCACTATGTGACCTGTTGATGCCTCCAGCTGACCTACCCTCAACTTCCCTCAAGGAGGCAAGAACCGAGGGGCAAACCCTGGCCAATTTGCTGCCTGTCATCTCTCCCACCTGCCACAGCTTGGAGAGCTGTTTTTATACTGCGAACCTTTCTAGTGTCCTCATGTAGCGAGGACAGGAAACTGCTGGTAAGCAAAGAGGAGAGCACTCTACATCCTCTGTCACTCTTCCCCAAAACAGCAGCAGCCCTCTGGGAAGAGAGGGGTTAGCTGCTCTCTGGATGAAGGAAGCTGTAGCCTGTAAAGAGAGGGCTCTTAAACTCCAATTCTGATCCCTGTGGCTGCAGATGTTGGACCAGCCCTTGCCAATTAAAGAAATGACACAACTTCCTATTGCAAAAGAGTCCAAAGGTTAAAAAAGAAGGCAAAAGTAACACAGGCTAACACCACTGTGCAAAGCCAAATCCAGCTGTAGCCAAAGTAAAACTTAACCAAGTTCTAGTCTTTAGTAAAATCACATTATTCCACTCTACACCTTGTTAAGTGACTTGCCCAAGTCATCCACTAGGTCAGTAGTAGACTCAAAGAGCGAGGCATTGATTAAATCCCGACCCTGACTAATCTGGACATTCCTCAACCTAAAGCATAATCTAACACACTTTGGGGCATTTGTGCCCCAAAAATGCTTATTTCTACTCCATTGACTATAAAGGGAGCTTAGGGTACACACATCCATGCTGCAAGTAGCTAACGGTCAGGGAGGGGAATCCCACCTCTACTCTCCTGCGTCCCAGTGTCCAGTGGTCTCTCCTACATCCCAGTGTCCAGTGGCCTCTCCTATCTCAGAAGCAGGCACTGTGTGATGGTGCCAGCTCTTTCAGCTGCACTTTTTGAGAAGGAAAGGAGAAAGGGGGTAAAAAAATAGGGAGGTAGGAGGAGGGAGGCAGTTTCCAAGAATAAAACAAAGAATCAATTCAATTGAAGGAAAGAGCAAAGAAAAAGTAGCCTGAGGAAAACTTGGCCTCTGAAAAACAATGGACCAAGATGAAGGAGGAAAACATGGGTGGGAAAGGCATATGGTTTACTTCAGTTTTTGTGTTTTCAGAATCACAGAGCATGCAATTTATAGGAATTTGAATTTCCTTTCAAGGGAAACTGCTATTCCTAACACTGCCCTCTCTTCTGAGCTTATGGCAAAGATGTGCCAGCATCCTGCTCATTAGATGGCTCCAGATATTGGTGAGCCCTTGTTTTCTTTGGAAAGCCATTAACAGGTATACACAGAACCGCCTGTTCTCTGCTGCAGCTGGTCCACACAAACATCCCCTCAGGTGATCTGATCAGCTCCTGGCTTATTGTATTACCTGGCAGACCCTCAGCAGCTAGTCTTTGTATTTTGGGGAGGAGGGAAAAATATTCTGTTTCTGCAGCAATTAAAACTAAAGTCTGGAAAGAGAAATTCGGTTCCCTTTCTCTTAGACCTTGAGGTCTTAGTCGTGCATCAGTTATGACACTGGGCCCCAGGAGGAGACCTAGAAATAAGCCACAACTGAGCAGGAGCAGCACAACTGGTACAGCAGCACAGCTATTAGTGCTCTGCAAGGAAATCTTCCCTGAACACTGCTGGAACACACTGCTGGAAAACATGGTATGTGTGACTCAGAGGCCTCCCACAACTGGCACTCTGTCAGCAAAGGACACCATTTTGATAATTAGCTGAAAGCAATTTTATTATTGCCATGTAGCATGCTGCTGTGGGTGTCTCCTTAGAGTCACAAGTTACCTTCACAGATCACGTGTATAGGCAGGCTTAAGCAAGACTGAGAGGATGTTGTAAACCTCCTATTCCATGACTCCTTTTCAAACTCGTGCTCTGTTTTATCCTGCTCTCTACTCCATATGCCTGGCACTCCTGCTTTCACCATTATCACTAATTTAGTGTTTGCAATGTAAGTTATCTCTTAATTTCTACCCTTTTTTATTTAATTGGAAAAGGAAATAAGGGAAAAAAAAAGAAAAAGGAGTGCTGCGCAGACAGCCCTTGAAATGCTGTGCATGAACTGAGCTTATGGAGCTTTGTAACTGTTCCAGCTCACGTGACTGGGATGCAAAAAATGTACTGCAAATCAACACCTTTATGCATCACACCTCCCGGGCACGACACAAAACATACACACAAACACTGTCTCAGCCTCTTCCTCTCAAGAGACGGGTAATGCCTTAGCAAGCTCCAGCATAGTCATATGACACATGGAAATGATTTTGTGAATGTTATTCATAAAAGTTATGTTATATATATGAATATATATATATAACATAAAATGTTATTCATAACATTTATGAATGTTATTCATAAAAGGTTCATCAGAGTCCCTGTGCCCTTAAATTATGATTTAAGGGTGGAGATATTATTTCATTAAAAGATAAATCACATGTTCTAACTTGATGGCAGTTTTTAAAAAGAAACTGCCCTACAGCAGTTGGACCAGCTGATTAGATATTTTCTTCCTGAGCTTACAGGCTGGCCCCAGAAATGAAGCTGCTGAGCAGAACTGAGCCCGTGCCAAGTCATTGTTATGCCAGGACAAACACTGAGTTCTCCCTGCTCTTGACATAATACATCCCTGCACAAACATGACTGCTTTGCAAGTCCCTTCCCACCCAAGAGAAAATCCTGAAACAGCTGGGATCTTTATCACCAGGGCATCAAGCCTATTTCATTCACGTGACAGGAGATTTCTGCCTGCATTACAGGGTACGGAGAGTTCAAGCCCCTCCTTTCCCCTGCAAGAAAGGTTTGTTTAGCTGACTACTACAGAATACTTAGAAATCTAAAAAAATTCTGTTTTTTCAGATGAAGTCATTTATGCTTACACCACCTGAATTTAAGCTGACGCTGTTTTCATTGTTGTGGATGAGGTCTGGAGCACATAAATATGCTTGTTAAAAATAAGGAAGAGGCCACAGTCTTTTGTGACTGAGTATCACAGAGGACCATTGGTGCATTGTTCCTACTGCTATTTGTGGTCAGAATTCTTCCTTTGCTGGGCTTGGATTCAGAAAAAAAACTGGAGCTGGACTTTTTAATTTGAAACAGGAGGAGGGAGTTTTTCGTCTTTTCTGCATCTGCCACAAACAAACCATTCCCTGCAGATTGCAGCCAACGCACAGTGAAACCAAGACCGTCCTCTGTGCCCTGCTCCAGGCGCTGCTCTTCGGCAGGAATTGCAACTGCCGTGTGCCTGGCAGTCAAGACCAGTGCTTTCCTTAATCAGAATAGGGGTCAAAGCTTTGAACCAGTGAGACAAGTACAGAGTTGGTGTGGTAGATTCGTTAAGTGCCTAATAGTTAGTAAGAAGAAAAATGACTCATAGCACTATGTGTACACCCCTCAAAATTAAAGCTTTAACTTGTGAAGCGTAGAGGAAGAGAAGCTTCATTAATCCTAGCAGTCTTTGATCCGCTGTGTCTGGGAAAAGGCTCACTATCTGCCTGATAATATGGAGCAAAAAGACACTCCTTCCCAACCTTCCCTCCTTCTCACACCTCCCTGTTCTCCCATCCTCAAACCTGATGTTCCAGCTCTACCGGGTATACCGCTGTCACACTTGTCCTTGAATAACTCCAGTAAATTCAAGCAGATCAGAGCAGGCATAAATCTAACGCACTGGCCTGGAACAGCAACATAGCTCCAGCGTTCATGCTCGGATGAGGTTCCCAGATGGGAGCAGCCAGGCTAGGCGCTGGCTTGACACACTTCTCCTCACAAACAATCCCAGCTCCCAGGAGAGGGGCTGAGTCAGTGCTGGCCCCCCATCACAGGATGGGAGGGGGCCCACAACCGTTGCACAGCTGCTTCCTTCAGGACCAAGTCATCTTTTACTCTGACCTCCATCTGCAGCTAGTTTTTTGAAACAGCACAAAAATCAAAGGACTTGCCATGTAATCTTTGTTTAACCCGTCACTCATGCTCTGCAGCTTAACAAGACTGAGTTGGCTTTTTTCTGCCGAAGGGAAGGCAGTAGGGAGGGGATGAAAGCACTGTTTCTCACTACATCTCAAGTTACTGTTATATTGCAAGCCAAAGACACTCCAGGACAGCCAGTAAATTTGATGAATCATCAGATTCATTCATCATTTGTTCTTCAAGACTATTCACTCTACCAATCAGAGAGGTAACTCACAATTAAAGCCCCAGATTTGTCCTTCGTTCAGCCTTTTTATTCAGAGCCTCTGCTCACCATTCCCAGGATTTCATCTTTACCAGCATGTTTAATTTCTCAATTAAGCTGTCATATATCCCTTGTTTCTGGAGGTGGAAGGCTCAGTCACAGGCCATCAGTAACTTTTGATACTGACACACAGACATCATGGCTCATCCTACACATACCACAATAAACCACTAGTCACTGCAGATAGTTCTAAATGTCTTGGAAAAGTCCTGTGTAAATGCCAATAAAATCCAAGTAAGTATTTTATGTTTTGGACTAATATATCTCTTTTCAGCATTGGAGATAGCACCTGCTAATCAAATTCTCTAATAATCCCATGAAGTACCACATCTGATCATAGGCAGGGATCTGGCAGCACTTCAGAAACTCTTAGAGGCTCAGACTTCCCTGGAAACTGAGGGCACCATCACAAAGCCAGTTTCCTGCCCCTGGAAAGGTCTCCCCTGCCTGCATGTCCAGCCTCACCGGCATCTGACCTTCCTCTTCCTAATACCCACCATGTGCTTAGTGTAGCATCATCAGACATCTTCAGAGAAAGTGAGGCAAATGTCCTTCCTCTGACTCTTGGTGTCGTCCTCACTGCTGGGTCTGCCCAGCACTGCTTCTCCCTTCAGAAGCCAGGGAAGTCCCCCCACCCCAACAAACTCTTGTTCACGCAAAGCATATTTTTCTGTCCCATCAGTCTGTTGCTTCAGATAATTGTTGGTCTTTGTCTGAAGAGGCCCTTGTGAAGGTCAACACTTCTGACTAGGTATGTAAGACACTAAGAAACAAAGAGATCCTTCCAAAAGCCAGCGTTGGTGGTTAGGGCCACAACAGAAACCTAAGGGCCCTTACATTCAGCTGTCTTTAACACTACCTTTCTTCTGTTATCATTAGCATTTGCCTGGTCCCCAGACTTCTGTAATCTGACCTTCCTCTGGTTATCTTCCCCTGTCTCTTTGAAATCATGCTGCTTTAATTTTCCAGCTGCAAGGCAAGTTCTTTTCAGGTGAAGCCCTTGCACAGAAATATGACATTATGTAACAATTTTCACTGCATGATCCACTGCTGTGCTGAAAAACTTGCTTCTGAATTTGCTTTCAAGCAAAATTATTTAACTTGGGAGAGCACTGTGTCACCATGCCTCCTGTTTCTCTACACGTTGCTGTATAACCCAACCTTAGATACAGTGAACTTACTAGCTTTTGGGATTAGGATGTTAAAAGAGTTCTCCAGTGAATTCTTGTCCTTTCCTTCAGAAAGTTTAATTCATAAAATAAATGTTTCAGGTTACACATTTGAGCTGCTGTAAAGTAAACCACAGCATGGAGCCTTGTAAAATGCAACTGCTTGTTTTGTGCAGTGTAACTGGATACAGCGTGCTGTTCCCAAAGCTATGCAATGCCCTGTCCGTACATCCCCTGCATGGCCACAGTGGCTGCACTGATGCTGCAGCATATCAGTAAACGATTCCACTGAAGTCCTTTCTGTTACTCAGTCTCATTTCCGAGAAGCTATCAGAATTTTCTATGGTTCCTTCAAGCACTTCTTAAAAACCAACAATGGCTTTAATAGAAATGTGGTCTTCTTACTAATATTCAACTGAGGTAGAAGCTCTCTGACGTGATGAGCAAGCAGTGGGGAAAGGAGAAGTGGAAGATGATGACACCAGGGTGAAGGAGTGCGCTGTGGCTGTGCAGGTGGCACTGTGGCAGGCATCGAAGGTCATCAGTGATTGCTAATGCAGAAAAGCTAAGGACACAAAATATCTCGCCTGTTGCTGCACTGGGAGGAGAAAAATGCTGCCTCCTGCAGGAAAGCCAGTTAAAGGCGTTCTGATTTCCATAGGTTTCTAAACAATTTAAGTCTTTGTTTTCTCAGTTTGAGGATACAGCCGTAAAATCTCTTTTTTCTTTAGAGACCACAACCCTTTTTGGAGGCCAGCAACTAGTGGTGTACCCCAGGCATCAATACCAATGGCTTTGGCAGTGTTAGGCTAATGGTTGGTCTCAATAACCTTAAAGGTCCCTTCCAATCTAGATGATTCTATGATACTATGACTGGGTCCAGTCCTGTTTAACAGCTTCACTAATGATCTGGGTGACGGTGCAGAATGCACCCTCAGCAAGTGTGTGGATGGCCCAAACCATGAACAGCGGCTGATATGCCGGAGGGTTGTGCGGCCAATCAGAAGGACCTCAAAAGGCTAGAGAATTGGGCTGACAGGAACCTCATGCAGTTCAACAAGGAGAGAAGTGCAGAGTCTTGCCCCTGGGGAGGAACAACCCCATGCATCAATATATGCTGGGGCTGCCCAGCTGGAAAGTAGCTTTGCAGAAAAGGACCTGAGGGTCCTGGTGAACACCACATCGAACATGACCCAGCAATGTGCCCCTGTGGCAAAGGTGGCGAATGGTCTCCCGGACTGCATTAGGGAAAGCATTGACAGCAGGTCTAGAGAGGTGATCCTTCCCCTCTGCTCAGTAACGGAGGGGCCACCCCTGGAGCACTGTGTCCAGTTCTAACCTCCCCAGTACAAGACAGACATGGACATACTGGAGAGGCCCCAGTGAAGGGCCACAAAGCTGGTTAAGGAACTGGAGCATCTCTCCTGTGAGGAAAGGCTGAGAGAGCTGGGACTGTTCAGCCTGGAGAAGAGAAGGCTCAGTGGGATCTTATTAATGTATATAAATACCTGAAGGGAGGGTGCAAAGATGAGAGAGCCAAACTCTTCTTAGTGGTGCTCAGTGACAGGACCAGAGGCAATGGGCACCAACTGAAACATGAGAGGTTCTGTCTGAACATCAGGAAACACTTTTTCATTGTGAGGGTGACTGAGCACTGGCACAGGTTGCCCAGAGAAGCTGTGGAGTCTCCATTCTTGGAGATATTCAAAAGCCATCTGGACATAGTCTTGGGCAACTGGCTCTAAGTGTCCCTGCTTGAGCAGGTGGCTTGGACCAGATAACCTCAAAGGTCCCTTCCAACCTCAACCAGTCTGATTATGTGGTAACAATATCACCCAGTAAGTATCACTAGCACAAACATTCCTATGCCTACTCTGCTTATCAGCAGTTGTAAGCCTAACAACAGCCACATGTGAGCATATTCTAAGAAAATAATTCTTTCATTCAAATTCCATTAAGTCTGAACAAATTTCTGTCTCAGCTGGAACCAGGTAGTGGAACTATATCTCCATGAACATAAAAAGCTAGTTTTCATCTACAAGTAGAAGTCTGTAAACAAAAGAACAGCAATTTGAGCTCTGTTTTCAATTCAGTATTTAAACACTTCATTTGTGGCAAGGGCAGAATCCAAGAGCACAGAGTAATAGTAACTGAAACTAATTTCCCATTCACCTGTAAACACCTTTTTTTATGTATGTATTTACTTTGTCAACCATACAAAGTCCACAACAGCCTTTCTGTATAGCACAGCATCAAACCATCCTAAAGACAAAGAAGAACAGAAAATTTGCCATGGCTGGGACTAGAGGATTTTTTTTAATTCTCAGTGCAACAGACTGTTTTACAGCCAGAAACTCCTATGTTGTGTGACTTCCATTAGAAGGGGATGAAGGCAGAATTCAGAAAGGTAACTGATTTAACAAGATGGCAGCATCCAGCAGGCACTCAGGAGATATAAAAAACCTAGTGAGTCATGTTTCACACCACTTAGAGTGCAATATGTAACAAGAAACACACTTACTGGTTGAAGTCTCTTGGGTTGGTAGGAAATGGCACCTCTGAATCTGCCGTACACTACTATGTCCCGAAGATGTCTGAATTGCAGTGAAATTTCTTCTTTCCAGCAGATGAGAACTCATTTCAGTGATATGATGAACTGTAAAATAGTAAGAAAGATGTTAAGAATGAAAAAAGCTTGCCTGAGACAAAGTTACTTTGAGAAAGTCAGTAAAGGTGGATCTAATGGAAAGTGCTGAGAATGCTATACATCTCCAGACTTGCCATAGGTAGTTTTCTCTTATCAGAGACAGACAGAGATACTGTGAAGAACCAATTCATCGTGGACTGCTTTAATTTCCCAGATAACTGCTATATAGTAAGTGTTTCCAGCACTGATACAGCCCAAATATTTTTCTATGGTACAGTTAACATTTCTGTCAACTATTAGTCAATGAAGTTTTGGATTTATTTTGGTAACTATGAATCTTCTGCTATTACTTTCAATCTGACATTGCTGGGCATCCTGTACCCTGGGGGTGATTCCACACAGTCATTTTTTCAGCAACAGCTTATTGTCTGTCTTATGAGGATTTTTTAGAATTTTTTAAAAAAACCCTTCAGCTTTCACACACCTTTTCCTCTCCCTGATCTTGCTTGGTGCAGAATTTTAGCTTTGGATCCTAAGAGCTGTATCACACCCACTCTGCTTCTCTATTCTGTTCTATAGCATCCATGGCAGGCTGTCTGGTAGCATACCCTGCTCTGCAATGTACCAGGATAAATATGACATAAGACTGCTAATTCCAAGAAAAAGCACCTGTCAGTAGCCTGATCTGGGCAGTATTTGAACAGGATAGTAATGCCTATGCAACACAATCCCACCAGAGTAGATGTCTGTAAGTATTGATACACACCATAATTAGACCACAAAGTGTTTTATATCCTGATTGTATGTACGCTGGTGCCAAACTTTTTATCAAGCTTCTCAGAAAACTGATCTACTCCCAACAAAAGCTTAGAGAGCCAAGAAATGTAATCACCTTTAGAATTAACTTAATTTAAAAAATATACGGGTGCTGCCCGGGCTGAGAAGCCAAAAATATGCAAATAGAGATATCTGAAAGATATCTAGAAAAGTTTGGATAACAAATCTGAGTTAGTTTCCAGGGGAATTTTATCCAGCTGCTAATATATTTAATGGGGAAATATCTCTGCAATAAAAATAGGTCCTTGGGAATGGAGAGATCCCTTGCAGCAGCCTGTGCAGGAGCAGGAAGCCGTGAGGAAGCAGCTGGCTAAGGACGCAGCACCTCCTTGTTTCCTTGGGACACTTTCTGATCAGTGCTGCATGATCAGCACTTTATTAACAAAGGCTTTCTGCAATTGTCTGAACAGTCTGCTAGTTTTTTAATCAATGACTTAATAAAGGACTAAATGCAGAAGGATGGCCAGAGACAGACCGGTTTTGAGGCAAGTTAATAGACTAGCCATAGTATAGGAGGATCATATCAAGCTACTGTGCAGTAGAGAAAGAGCCTCATGAGCCTTAGGCTGCGCTAATTTACTGTGCGGTGTGCGGCACCCAGACACCAGCGCAGGCTCTGCAGCATTCAGCTGTGTGGTGATGCACTATGGTCAGTGCAGATAATTTCAAACCACATAAACCTTAGCTTAGCATGAACTACACAGTTTGCACTGATTTCTTTAACAAGATACTGTAGCTCTGACTAAGTCAGGAGGAAGTAACTCCTGTTGTTTTCTCAGGACTTCCCTCTAATACCGTAACAGTGTTCAGCATAATTGAAATTAAAGCTAGATGGGAAATTTTCTGTGGACTTTAACAGAAGCTCTGCTGCCACACTGAAAGGCTCCTTCCTGGTAACGCAACATAGAATATCAAGTTTACAACAGGATACAGTCTGCAACCAGTTGCCCACTGACTTTGCTTAGTAGTTTATATCCGCCAGCTTCTCCTCAAGAGGTTATTAGAAGCAGGTTAATTTTTTAATTTTTTTCAGTGAATTTACTGAGGAAACAAGGTTAAGGAGAGTAAAACTGTCCTAGGTGAGAGTCAAATAATTTTTTAACAGTTTTGACTGACAACTTTCTACTCTGTGCTTGCCTGAACCAAAGCTATCCAGCTCTTAGGACGCTATATAAACCTTACACATTGTATGAGGGAGAAAAATATGCTTACGTAACAGACTGCACACACATACAGAGTTTTATAAGATCTTCTCCAAGGGATGTTGTCATGCCTCTTGCAGCCTCCAGTCTTACTCATTATTTATCCCCAAAATATTGGTCTGGGGATGTACTTCAAATTTAAATCCATTGAGATAGTATTTGGTTACTGTTTCCTCATTGGTATTTCACTGCACAGCACAGAGCTCAGCTAGACTGTGGTATGCTGGAGGAGGCAGGGAAGCCTTTGAGAAGTTACGGGAAATCCTCTCAGAGCCTTTCTCAGCAGCTTTCCGAGCTTCTTGGTCGCCTGATCATTCTACCCCATCCTACCACCCTCTGACTTCTTGCTGCCATCTGTCTTCTTGCAGAAGTTTCCCTCTAGTCAGCTTTTGCTAACATGCTTTGTTGAAAAAAGAGAGATGTGCACATATACATATCTCATATTTATATAGGCTGAACTGGCTCGTGTGCTCTGCTCTCCAGTAGACTTTCTGGCACAGTTTCTCTCTCTCTTAAAAAGCGATTTGAGAAACGTCCTTTGCATTACTATCTGTGATTTCTGTTGGCTTACTTCCAAGATCCAAAATAATCAGAAAAAAATAGAAGAAAATTGGCCCCGCCTCAGAACTCATCTCCCCTTCTCTCCCCACCTACCAATTACATATGGAAGTACAATTATAGCTCACAACCATCTGTGTGGCCTCTAAAGGGCAGCCAGAGACCAGGGAATGCTCACACAGTGGGAGGAAGATTCATCCCCCAACAGACAGAACCTTATCATAGCCAGGAGGATCCTGAGGGAGACTGTAACATACAAAGAGCACTTCATTTTATTTTGTGAAGAACAGGAACCTTTCTCGTCCCCAGTCATAATACTTACACTTGAGCGAGCTCAGCCTCAAAAGCGAGCAGGTAAATCTCTCTCTCTCTGGACAGGGACTGTGGTAGCATTGAAGAGAATCCTCCTATCTTAGCATGGCTTTACACAAAGGAAAATTTCTGTTATGGGCTTCATTCTACTGACTTGCTGGGAAGTTACAGAAAATGTGGCTTATTTTTGTTCCTTTCCTTATCATAATCAAGTGTTGGTCCTAGCTTACAATTTCCATTTAACAGCCAGGGCTTTGTATTCCTAAAATGTAATTGCATGTCTCACCACTGTCCTTGCAGCATCATGCACCATTACAAACCGCAGAGCTGTACCAGCTTTAACAAAGAAATCTATTTCCTTATCACTCCAGGAAAAGACCATCTAAAACTCCAGCTATTCCCTGGCCTTGCCATGTTTGCTTATCATGGACTGGGGATTTGGTTACAAAGCCTATACAGTCCCATTTTATTACCTAACAGCAATTAAGAAAAGCAAATTTCACCTTCTGATGAATCAGATACTACTTCAGTGTTTCCAAATGCTTCAGTTGAGCAAGCAATTACTTGCTAATTTCATAGAATGAAAACAATTAGCAGAAACAGAAAGCGGATAGTCCCTCTTTGGGAAACATTACCTAGGGAATTTTGGTGATATTAACCAGAAAGGAGGAAGCAGCAGCAATGATTTAACTTCAAAATAATGAAAAACTCTGTATTTTTATGTTAACAAAGTCTCTGCTTAATATATTCCTTACTGTTAAGGCCATGCACACCAGATAGCCATCAATACTGTAAGTCGTCTTCAATTACACTGACACTGTAAACCTCTAGCTCAAACGCCAAGGGGCAGCCCAAGCCATCCCCTCAAAATTGTTTACCTTCGGGATATGAGGGTGAGCCTACCTTTTCCCAGACACTTCTCATTCCAGTCTTTTTTCCTTCTTCCAGCTCACCCGAGTTCTGATCCTCTTCATCCTGGTACAAATCAGAAGCACCTTGGGAAAATACAGTGTAAAATAACCTGATGTACATCTTACTGCTGTGTTCAAGATGTAGGTAGGCATCAGAGTATGAATAGCTTTGGTACAGACAAAAGATGATATGAATGGGAGAAAAGGGGTGGTAGCTCATACAGCTCTGGCTAGCCAGGATCACCCTCTAGTCAACTCTAAATATAACCACTCACATAGGCCCTTTTGTTGTATGGATTATATAGCCTCAAGATGTCAAACTCATTAACTTAGATGTAAACTATGGCTGTTTGAGTGCTAATACCATTGCATTATGTCTAGGCAGAGAAGAGGGGGGAAAAAGTAAAATCCAGCTGACTAAAAAGTAATTAACTTTGGTACTTCATCATTTAAACATTTTAAGGTAGGAGGCGGCCATTTTCACAAAGTCATTGTGACCATTTCACTCTAATTAAGAGATTCCGAATTCAAGAATCTTTAAAAATGCTATTTTTATGATCCTAACATCACATGTTTTAGAAAAATAGCATGAACACAACTAAGAAAACAACAGGACAAGATGTGGGAAAAGTAGTTAGAGGTTTTTGGATGCCTAGTTTGCTGGAACAGATCATTGTGCAACTTCAGTTCCTAGGCATGGGCAAGTAAAAACACCTAGTGGCAGTAAGCTGATCTGTGATGTTTTCAACCATTAAATCAACACTCATTTAGATTTTGTGGCCTGCACATAGACACACAAATTTTCTGCTGTATTATTTTTGAGCACAGAGGCAATTACAATAGCATGAAAGACATACCCTACAGCTACAGTTAAACATCACAAACCTCTCTGGCCTACTGGGCTTCTCATTTTGACTGCAGTGTTGCAGCTGAAGCACAGAGTCAACAGAGACACAGGCTTAGACTCACGCATATGCAGAGTACTGAGAAGTTTCTACTCCCACCCCTTGGAGCTCACTGCACAGGCAAAACCTAGAACTGCTCTTTGCGCTTCAGCTGCCAGTTTGCTTGGCTCTCGTCTGTCTGCCATTGAGTACCATCCACAGCTCTACAGAATCTCCAGTGATAAAAGGGACTGAGAAGTGCTTTCAGCTGCAGCATTATAAGTCTGTCCATGCCTGCTTATACAGGAAGATAAAAAGTCTCTGTTCCTTTCCCTTTAAAAAGCAAACAGAAGATAGTGAGATTTGGGGGGGTTTTGTTGTTGTTGGTTTCCTTTTTTTTTTTTTTTTTTTTTTAAAACTAACATTAGACTTTTGTTTTCTCAGGGAAGCTCAGCACTGACTTTGAGCCAATAGGGCCTTACTGGGTAGCTGCCAGATGACAACATCACTTCTCAAAAAAAGGTTTCCCTTTCTAGCTATCTCTGTGTTATTTATAGGCAAAAAGCAATGGATACAAAAAAACTCAGGGGAAAAGGGAGGGACAGCATCAAGCAACTTGGGACTTTATTCAGTTACTGCCTGACAGAGAAATATTTGCCAAGGTCTCTCTGAATAGGTTTAAAAAAAAGTTTCTAGTACAGGGGGAAAAAGTCCATTATTCACAGATCTGGTAGCCTGGTGATAAAAGGCTTTAATTTTTAAACAAAAGGACACTTGGTATTAAAACCACCTGCAACATAGTCAGTTCTAGAAAACTATGAGGGAGGGTTTGTTTGCCCTTTTTTTTTTTTGGGGGGGGGGGGGGGGGGGGGGGGGGGGAAGTGTTAGCTTACTTTAGAAAGAAAATAACAGCTGGAGGAGAAATATAGTTTAGGCTGAAATGCGGTTCCATGGGACAGCCAGGAAATTTCAGTGGAACTGCTCCTTTACTTTAAATTAGGCAGTTGCTTATGCACATAGCAGAATTTTGCCAAAGCGCATTGCTTTTTTGCCTTGATTTTCTGAGAAAATGAAGCGCTGCCTCTTCCGCCTCCTATTCCTGCCATGAAGGCTTCAATAGGTTGGCCAATTCCAATCCAGTTTGCTACAAAGCTTGAAATACCAGAGTTATCCACTGCCTCCAGCCCTTTGAAGACCCACAGTTGTGAAGAGAGGGGAAACAACTCTATTCTTCTCTACCCACCTAATCCCAAAGGAAAAAGTACAAACAGCTCAACTTAGATTTTTTTAGGATGGCCCACCTCATATTTCAGAGGCAACAGCCAACATCTACTTAGCTCTTAATCAGCCATAGACATGCTGCTCCCTGCCCTGTGAGCAAGCTAAAGAAAGGTAGGTGAAGGGGGTGGAGAGTGCTGAGGGTGTGCATTTGGGTGGCTTTTTTGGCACACACATTGTGTGTGCACACGTGCATGACAACAATAGGAGGCTAGGCCACTACATACTGAGACAGGAAGGGAGCCAAAAGTACATCTATGTAGGAGTTTACACAGGACTTGAGGTGGAGCTCAGAAACGCAGGACAAATTCATAGGAATATGCAGTTTTGTAAGGTCTGCTGTTAATGGCATAGCTGCTCTCCAACTGCACTCATTGCCCTCAGCCCTTTCTCTTTTTTAATTAGCCCTGGGAAATTAATGATCTGTCACTTTAACTTGCTGTATTACAACTTCTGTTGATAAACAATATACTAACCACCCAGGGAGCCGCACCAATAGCAACAGACTTACTTCAGCAATCATAAAAAACCCCACCAAACCCCAACAAGCTAGCACTCCAAGGAGGTTCAGCGAGGAACACCTGAACATGCATACCCATTTAAGGAGCCCATGTGCTCCTAGTTTGCCATCACAGGCAATTAGAATCAGTAGAAACATTAAACTAACTACACTTGATGGAAAGCCTAGGATCTACTGACTTTCCCTATACTGCTAGATGTAAATTCCTATGCTTTTACAACATTATAAGACAGAAATGAAACGCAAACATCAGAAACAAGGCTATTGAGCAAACAATGACATTTCTGATAAAGGCACTGAAGTTCAAGAGAAGCAAAATTTCAACATTTTGCCATTTGAATGTACTCAAGTCTTGATTTAGCCAGTTATCCAGAAAACAATTAAATATATTGTCATTGTATATGGCCTTCTCACAACAACATGTAGCTCAGTTATCTTGCTTTGCAAATACAGAGGAAAAGTGGCAAGGCAGATCTAAAATGGGGCAATTAACATTGGATTTGCAGGTTAAAAAATCCCAACCCCAGTAAACAAGGCCTGGTACCATTTTTAATTTGAGCACTAAAGCTCTTGGCTCATTAAACTCCTTGTGGTGTTAATTTAACCACTACAATGTCAACTCTTGAATAAAAGTAGGCGATTTCTGTATTTATACAAGTCTGGCATTCTTTCAGCTGAAGGTAGAAAACCTACCACTACAGCCCATCCTCCTGGCTGTTTTGCTTAATCTTCTAGAGTAAGTAGGTAGGAGCAACCCCCTGCCCTCCCCAAATGTTTCACTGCAGCAACTTACTGATCATTCAGCTCTCCAGAGAGATAAACTGTCCTCTCTCCAGAAGCTTTGATGGACAGTAAAGGTGATGAGGTCCACCCAGATTTTGCCAGCAATTGAACTGAATAAAGCCTTTCCACAGCCAGCTCTTTGGTAAGTCAGGCCTAGACCCTGGTGACATCTTAAGTATATTGAATTTAAGTCTTGTTGAGGTTTTTGTATATTATTTATGAGAATGGATTGATTTTTCTTTTCTGTGAGGGAATAATATAGCAAGTATCCCCCCCCCCCGCCCCCATCTGTACTTCTGGGAAAATAATTCCTACATGAATACTGATGCATCACTACCAGAAGCATTGTACAGTTTTAAAAGACTGCCTCATTTTGTAGTTCCTTTCTTTACCAGGGATTCACAGGGAATTTATGGAGAGGAAAGCACCAAAATACAAAGGAAATTCACAATTACTTTTCCTGCTTGCTGTTGACAGTGCATTACAGTATAAGGTTTAGTTCTCTAGCTACTTGCTTGCTGTCCTTCACTCACAACTATATGTTACACAGATATTTATTTCATCTTGTTCCAAAGCACATTAAAATTGAGAAGAAATGAAGCATGGCGACAGGTAGTAATAGTACCTTCCTCTCACCATAGATTACGCATATTTGTTCTTTCCTAGCTTACGGTTGATAAATCAGAAAGACTATACAACTTATATTTTTCTTTCACAGCATGAGGTTTCCATTCTTCTAAGACATTTTAAATTAACAGCATGTAAGGCAGGAAATATAGGTGAGATCAGGCAGGCAGAATTTGGGTTCCTAAATTCAAAACTGTGATCATGAATGTGTGATACTGCTGAACAATTCTTGGGCTTCGAAGATGCTCTTAACTCCAGATGTCACTTCTGGCTTTACTTCTACAGATTGTAAATACTGCGTGTTGAGTTGAGCAGCCTTTCAGACAGCATGATGGGTTTGGATTTGGTTCTAAGGGTGGGATTATAACAGAGTTCTGAATTATCACTAATGCTATCACTGTAGCAGAGGTAGAATGTTTACAGTTAGGCACCGGTGCATTTATTTCTCTGGAGCATTTGGTCTCATGTGATCCATTCTTCATCAACCATTTTCCAGAACAAGGTTGTCCCTATTCAAATAAGCCTTTGCCCCTTAACCTACATGATTGGTTTTGCTTCATTATTTATCCCACAGCTTATCTATGGCTTTCTCTTACTGAAGTTGTCCCTGCTTCTGCCCTCGTTTTCTCCCCCTGCTTTCTCCCACAACTATGAAGACATTAGTATTTCCATCCACTCCCTTGAGGAGAATGAATCAGGCTACACCTATAAGCAGCGAGGAGGAAGACAAGGAGATGGGCCTGGGACAAAAGAAGGTTTGCTCAGAAATTTCCTATTGGGAAATAAAAGGCTACAAAAGTTTGCTTAAATTGTGAGCCAATTACAAAATGTCACAGTAGATATTTTTAAGTGCCTTTTTTTTTTTCCCTAATGCATGTTGAAATCAGAAGAGGTCCATCTTTTCATTTCATTAAAGCAAGTTTTTATTTAAACTAAACAGAAAGATTTAAGATTACCACTTCTATTTCAAAACTCGAGAAGAAAAGTTATGTTTAAACAAGTGCCCTACTATTCACTGCATCAGGGAAATGCAATAAATCCAAGAACCTGAAAGTGAAAATTACTGTCTCGTAAAAAGCTAACTGACTCCACTGAGCTACAGCATCTCAAGAACTGATGAACAGAAACCAAGGCATTTACTAGAACAGTCATACCAGTTTTCAAAAGCCAAACGTATAAACAGCTGCAAAAGAACTCACATGGCTTCCCACCCCCAAAGCTGCTATGGGATAGTTCAGTGGTGACACAGAGGAACACCTGAAATCAATCAGTGGGTAAGCAAGAAATCACTCAGTGGAAAAATAACTCTCATCTCAGTTTTGGGAAAAGCTTCTGCATAGAAGCAGCCTTCCTTGATGCTGAGGGAAAAGGGGGCAAAGTTTGGAGGAACAAGTTCAGCTACACCAAAGTCACAGTCTTGTAAGTATATATTGATACGGTTAATACCCAGACTGCAGAAAAGGAGGTTTATCACTAGAACTGCAGTGCCACCCCCCTGACATGGCTGTTGGTTATATCAATGTTAAAGTGGTATAGCTACAAGCTTGGCAAGGAAAATGAATAAGCCTAGTTTTCTGCTGGCTTAATCAGACCTAGGCTACAGCACTGGCCAGTACTGAAATTACCCTGCAAAAAAAACCCTGCAATTCTTTTTTGTCCAACACTGCCTTCCCATTCAGTGTGCCAATCTCCCACAAGTCCTGAAAATAAAACAGCACTACAAATCACAGCAGGGCTTGCTCTGTAGAAAGTTACTCTGACATCTACGACTGGGCCAAATACTTACCAGGGAGAAGAGCTTCACCCCATTTGCAACAAAAAAAGCACTAAGTGCAGTTTATGGGCACCATGATAAAAGCCTGGCCTGTAATCATATGAACCTGTAGTACTCTGATAGAGTTGTTCTCAGTCCATGTTGCCACTCCTGCATTTAAAGTTTTGCAAAATATTCATATGGCCTGCCAGACATCTCCAGCGCTCACTCCAATTTATTTGCTGCTGCTGCGGCAGCATAGCATGGGGGTGCTCTGTACCTCAGCATGCTTCAAATGCACTAGGCCTGGACCCTGTGGGCAACACACAGATGGAGACACTATCCAGACTTCAGAGGGAAAAGCCCAAATGTAACTGCACAGCCCAGTCCTTCCCTGTTATGTTAGTGCATAAAAGAGCATTTGAAAAATGATAACTTTTGCACTTGGAACTGAGCCCCTGGACCATACCCTGTGTCTGCTGAGCCAGTATCTTCCCTCTCCAGACCATCCCTCATGCTCCAAAGAACAAACCGAACCAAAACAAAAAGCAGAAGAGTATAGACTCTGCTGGCTCTGATGTTGGATAGTGTGACTCAAAAATAAGGCATTCTGCTTTCCTCCTTCCCCCCTCTTCTAGGCATTTAGAAGAAGTCAGTTTCATATGATGAGCCCTTGTCTTAAATGGGAAGGATGCTGTCATCACACACTAAGGACTGCTTGCAAGTACAGTTTTGGTCCCTAGCCAGTGAAAATCCCACTGATCCGCTCAGCACCTTTCAGTCAATACTTCAGACTAAGAACAGAAATAATCCTGTTCCTTTGTATGATAGATAAAAACAAAAGGAGGCTGCTACAGCCCACAGTACTGCTACGCATACTAAGTCCTGACCAGGACTAAATCATAGCTCTGAAGGGCTTCCTTTAAACTGGATACTGATGCAGTAGTCACAAAATGAATTATAGGTTTCATTAGAGACAGAAGAAGGCATCAGAAAACAGCAGCAGTAGTAGTAAAGACTGTAACTCAGAGAAAGCACGTGCCTGGCACCCAGGGCCTGAGACACGCTGAGAGTTTTGAGTAAGATTTCACAGAAGTTTAAGTGAATCTCAGCCAAGACACTGTGGCCTGTGCCTGTCCCTCCCTTCTTGTTTCTCTCTTGTGCCAGCAGAATAGTTCATGTGGCTCTATAACGAAAAGATCTGGCAAAGTAAGAAGAAATAAATTATTTTTGATTTTTTTTCTTCCAGTTAAGAGTTCAGGCAGATTAGCTCCCCCACCACTGTCATAGGAGAAGTATTATAAAGGCAAAGGAGAGGAGAGGCAGGGCTGTACAGCAGACACCAGGGAGAAAGGGCTGCCAGGACCCACAGAAGACCAGCTGAAGCCGACGTGGAATCATACTGCTGTCACTTGATTCTTTATTCACAGAATGGAGATACTGAACCTCTTTGCCAGTAAACAAGTTCACAGACAAAGTCTTTTCCTCAGTTCTTTGTACCCTTCTAGAAAAAGTATAAAATAAACCAAATCTCAAACACAGACAACCCACTTGGCTCAACAGAAGTAGCATTGCCTTAATGGATGGAACCACTGGAGCCCTCTGTCTTCAGATTCTCAAAGTTGAGTGCAGAAAAGTTTTTTATCTGAGCTGTACAGGCTAGCTCTCAATACCAAATGGACAGTGATGTGAGGGGAGAAGAATTTCTGCTATGGGAAGATGACATCTAGCCAGAGAACGTCAGAAGCTTGGAAGCCAATTCTTAGGAAACAGGCTGTGAGACAGAGAAGATGCCAAAGCAAGCTTGTCAAATGCATGCCAAGAGAGTGAAAAACAAAAACATGGTTGACAGAAAGTGGCCATATCTTAATATCCCATGCCTGAGAGCAGAAAGTAGCTGGTGGCTTGCCAGAAAGGTCCTAGATCATCAGCCAAAAAAAAAAAATGAAGGAGATTCCTACTTTATAAATGGTGAGACTGAGTGAAAGTCTGCACAGCCACACCTACAGAAAGCATTCTTCAAGCCTACGTTTGCTTCCCCTCCCAACAATGCGACTGTGTCCTCAATATCAAATTATTTCAAGATTATTAAAATGTAAGTGCATCTCTTGCCAAAACACAAAAAGCTTTCTGAACAGGACAGGAATAAATGGTACAGGCAAGATGGCACAGTAATGCTTGTAAAACACAGGCAAGGTAGGGGGAGAAAATACTGTTCTCTACAAGGTCTTCAGGCACTGAGTATCAAACTCCGGAAAGAGTCAGAATTGCTGCAAGATACTCCACAGTAAATCCAAACACTGCATACTGCCTCCTTCAATTTGGTATTCTTCACTTTCCACTTTGTTATCTCCCTGGGATTATCAGCTGGAAACGGACACACTTGATGGTTTCTGAGACCTCAGATTCCATTATTCTGCCACAACACTTACTAATTATAAATCCTTTGCCAAATATCTGATGTTTTCACTGGCTGAAAGCCCATGCTTAATGGGCCGATAAAGAACAAGTGCTGTCAGAGAATGGCATGTGATTGGTTACATGGGTCAGCTGAAACTGTGCCCTCAGGAGGTGCCTGCCTGAGCAAACAGCATACATGAACATTTCCTGGGTGAGAAGCTGAATGAATTCTATGCTGAGAAGAGAACTTCATATCTTTAACTATTCCCAGTGCTACTAAAGCTTCCCCTTCTCTCCTGAAAGTTGAGCATCCAACGCATGTTACTCTCCCAAGAATGCCATGACCTATCTTCAGTGACTGGAAGACAAGATATCAAACAATCTGAGTGAGCTGAGCTCAAAGATGAATCTGTGTTTGGCATAAATACCTGTTTCTCCCTTTTCTGGGCGCACTGAACATATAGAAGGATGCTTCCAACACTAATCTGCATATTCTGGCTGCTGTACCTTAGACATTGCCCTTTTTCTCCTACTGTTCTGCATCTTCTCTTGTTTGCCCTGAAGTCCACAGTTCCCTCGCTCTGTCCTCTCCCTTTCCTGCATTACTGCTCCACACCATCATCCATTCACACCCACAAACCTGCAAGAAAACAAAGTGAAATGAAAATTTCAGTCTTCTCCACTCCATCCTACCCACTCCCACCTGATCACTCGGAGCACCGTTTCTTAGAGAAGATATGAGGCCCAAAAGCCAACACGGGTGACTGTTGGGTCAGTGTCAAAGTACATTAGCTAAACAAAGTGTCGGAGTGAGAGAGCAGAAGACCAAACAGCTCAAGTAAGATGGTGATCAGCAAGAAAGCTTCAGAAACCAACTCAAGGATGTCAGCAGCATCAAAGGGTCTTCCAAAAAGCTTCAATAGCTGTTATTCTGGCTTCAGACTTTAATTGGCTTCCTTCGCTTTGCGGTTTCATTTTTCAAAAAGCCTTGTGCTGGTGGGAAGGGGAAGTTACTGAATGAATGTTAGTATATCTGGCTCCTAGTTTCCTCAGACCTTCGTCATCTAAGCTTTCTTAACAGCTAAAAAAGCCTTCCTCTCAGCTTCCAGAGGTTACACTGACGATATGTCTTTAATTTGACTTATCAGCTGAGTGCATGCTCATGCAGTAATCTGACAGCAGGCATTTCTAGGAAAATTTCCAGAAAAACCAAATATTTAAAAGAATTTTAAAAACTCACTCATTTCTTAAACTTTCTTCCATGAAGTCTTTGCTTCTATTGCACCAAATTCAGGAAGTTAGAACTGTGGAGACGCGTTGGGGGAAAAACAAAGCAGAAAACCCCCACAACCTGTCCTGTCCCACAGACTTGTCAGAGGCTTTGAGGACCTGTGCGAGGGAACTGCAGGAAGCTACAAGAGAAGCAGTGGCACAGGTGTGCAGAATGCTCTGGAAATGGATAAACCCCATGGCTGGCTTCCTAGACACAGTCAGGAAGCTGTGTCTGATTATGCCCCTTACATCTTTTCAGTTATTTATCATTCTCTTTACTTGCCATCTCACTCATATTCTTTTGTAGTGCTGTCTTAGAAATATATTCAGTGGTTTATTCAGTTCTGCCAGGGGAGAGAAGGGGAACAGAAGCCACCACCACCTGGAGGCTGAGTAATTAACCTAAGGTATCTGCAAGATTACAGACCTAGGTTTTACAGACACCTTTGTAGGACTGTCTTTCTGTTAGATGCAACATTATCAACCCAATTATGTTTATGATACTAAGGCTTAATTCCATAACCTGTGTTGAGTGAACATTTTGGTATCACCACATCAGCATGCAATGTCATATAAAGGTGAAAGTAACTTCTGTGAAGGCTGCAAGGCAGGGGAAATTAGGCTATTTAGCATCAGTCAAAGTTAGCATCAGCACAACCCATCCAAGCTCAAAGCTAGCTAACATAAAAGATCTCTATCTAGTTTGTTGGGAATTCAAACACCACATTAAAAAGGAATACACATATGTTTTAATACATTTTCACAGGTGGTTTAATAAAAAGCGACTTTGAACTGAAATAACTTTGAAATGACATACCTATTTCAGTGGCGGGCATGCTACAGCACAGGCTGCAGAGAGGCTTTTCACCACCTGTTGAATCCTGTGTTTTGAGTTATTAGTTGCTGTAGCTGCATCAGCAGAAAGCTAGAAGGTGGATGAGTAGAATAACAATTTGTAGGAGTTGAGCTAGCTCTGAGTTCAAACTCAGGTAAAACTTCAAATTGCTGTTTATCAGTGACTTTGCTGAAACCCCTGAAAAGTGACAATGATAGTTTCACTTTTCATTATCTTCTTGTGCCAGTCACTCAGGGAGGAGCTCAGTTTCTATTTCTCAGCAATAGCGTCTTCACCCTTAGATTTCCTGCACTCTGACGAGGAATGTTTCCAAACTGAAGGATTCTTAAACATTTCCACAATTGTTACCAGGTTCCTCAAGAAAGGCAAGGACATTGACCACCCACATCTATTCTTGTTTGCAATGGAGTACCAGGTGCAAGGCCATTCCTTTACAGCAATTCCCAGGGCAGTGGGTCAGTTTTAAATATCTTTATACACATTCTATGCTTTGCTGAAACAGCCCAAAACATTTATTTTGTGATGGGAACCAGCAAACTTCCATGACATAAGCACTGTGTCTCACTGGCATGGATTTTTGTTCTGGACAGTGTTCTATTTATTTAAGCTAAATTTGTGTCTGGTGTTTCATTTGTTGTCACTGATGGACCAAGTATGACAAAAATTACTCCTACCAACAATTCCACATGAGCTACTTCCACTTTTTTTTCCCCCCATCTAGTGTATTTTACGGTTTTGTACTTTCAAATCCATCTCATTTAATCAAAACTGGCTGCAACACACACAACCCAAAAAGAGTTGCATCAATATATACAAGGGCATGGAAACTTGCAAGATAAAGGCAGGAGCAAATGACTTCTTAAATCATTTTCTGCAAGGAAAAATATAATGAAATGACACACTCCTGAGTGCAATTTAAATTTAAGCTTCTGCATGACTAACTTGACATTAAAAGTCCACCTCTGGAACACAAATAGCGCAATAGTCTCCCATAGGGGGAACTTGCAGGCATAATTTGTTTCATGAATGGACAAAAAAGGATTATTAGATACTTTTTCTGTTTAAAAAATGGTTTGGGGGTTCTTAATTGATTTATTTTGGTAGGACAAGGAGTCTGTAATGGGTATTACTGTCTTGCTTGGAAGAACACACTTTTTTTTTTTTTCATATTCCCACAGAAAATCATTTGAAGGAGACCAAAAAACCCCTTTGCCTTTTTATGTAACAAATGGCTATGGCTAAACCAGTAAGAGACCTTAAAATTAGTGCTTCTAATGTGACCACTGAGACATTTCAGACTTAATTACATCTGAAGCAGACTTAACCACTCATTTCTCTCCAGTTTCACACAAATAATAATTGCCCCTGTAGCCGCACTGCAACATTGTAGAATTAACCACATCCTAGAGGAGCTGGAAAAGAAAAAAAGGAAACAAAACAGACTGGTCTATCTGTCCGGGCAGAACAGGCTCATTGATCAGTCCAGCAGGTCACCCTTCTGCAGCAAGAATTAGAACCATTCCACTGAAATCAGCATTGTTCTGGACCAAACGCCTAAAGCCTCCTCACTTGGCTTTCTACTTTAGCTCTTGTTGACTTACATGACGTCAGAGATACAAAGAGAACATTCCTGAGCCTGTATGTACTTATGTATGTACACATGTACTTACGATCATCCTTATTAATCTACATCATAAAAAACCCCAGTATTTTTACTTTAAGAAGCTGTGCAGATTTTACTGAGAGCTGTAATTTTGTACACCAGATGATACACTACCCCATGGCAAAAAAAATTTTACTAGTGCACTAATATAAACACAAATAAATAACCTCTATTAATAAAAATGTTGAAATTAATGTCCCCACATAAATCTTACATCTGGATCTTACATTAGAGGCCAGCAACCATACCGTGGAAGCTGGAATGGGGTTCTGCAGTTTCAGTATCGCCATACCACACCAAGCATGCTCCTCTGACAGGCAACAAATCCTCAGTGAATGAAAGAGAGAGCAAATACTTTTTACACACTTAGGTCCTGTGAATGAAAGAGACAGCAAAATACACACACAGATCCTGTAATCAGCGAGGCTATCCACAAGCTTATCTGTTATCCACAGAGCTAGGATACTCTGCAGATTCAAAGCCTAAGGAGGTAGCAGAAAAGCCCAGGAGTTTCCTGGCATGATAAATAGTACAGTTCAGGATGCCTCTGCCTTGCTGCAGTGCTATTCAGCACTACGATACCCTTGCACAGAGACATAATCCCCTCTCATCTTCCAAACCATCTCCACTGTGTACTGTTCAGAGTGTACAGCTTCCGACCACATGTTCCAGACTGACTCTGGAAGCAGCATGGAGCAATAAGCTGCTCTGTTTGCTCCAAGACTGCAAAGTTCATTGAGGGCCACGTACTTATTTTATACCTTGTACATACAGGTTTTGTTTTTCTGTCTTGGCTCAAGCAGGTTGAATTACAGATTCCCACTTTATTCTGTTTCTTCACTGCCTGCTTTAATATAAAGAACAGGATTTCACATTGCACATTCAGCTGAAGATCCATCCTCCCAACTCTCCTGGAATGGAGAAGGAAAGCTAACAAAACAAGGTGCAGGTGCTCCTTCTTGCCTGCCAGATTAGAGTTTGCTAAAGATCCTCTTGGTTCACTACACAGAAGTGATTATTGGATCTGCCCCCTAAAAATAAACAAAAACATCCTACAGGAACATGTTACTGCGCAGATAGATTTGGAATTGCTCCAAAACGAACCCTCCATGCTGCGAGCCAAACGCACCTGAAAGGCTGACTTTCTCTGAGTCAAAGGAGTGCCTGAGTGAAGAGGTACAAGTTTACTTCTCCGGGAGGACTGAAGCTGGATACAGCTGCTGATCTAAATCCCAAAGCAAGCACACAAGTGTATCTTTACAAAGGCGCGGCTCGGAGCTTGTGGAATTATGTCCCAGCTTTCTGGTTTCAGGTGGGGTGGATTATGTTTTTCATTTTTCTTTCTTACACTGAAACTAAAATAAATAAATAATAATAAAAAAAATCACAACAGTAAACTAATAACTGACCTAAGCTCAGGCTTGAGTTCTATCTCAAGCACTGACAAAGGCAGTGTATTTTGCTGTTTGTACTGCAATGGCTGAAAATTGCCCATTTGCAGAACTAACTATACTCTAATTCTCAGAGTTGACAAATACTGTGGTTTTCTTTCCTATTGTTTCCCTAATCCAGAAGCAGTTCAGACACATGACAGCTCCATGTGTAAAACAGAATAACAAGAACTAACACTGACACGTCTCTAGCCAGAACTAAATCTGTCTGTATGTTTGCCTGCCTCTTCTACCCCCCAACATGGCTCTCTTCAGAGGAAGAGTGTATCCTACTGAACTCTGAAATACATCTCATGCCTTTGGTCTGGTTGGATAGAAGAGCTAACTTCTTGCAAGATTTCTGGTAATTTTGGCTAAGGAAGGCCTGCATCAAAGTTGCTTAATACATTTTGTATGAAATACTGTCTCATTAAAAAGATTTAAATATCCATTTCCTGCATTAAAAAGCTTGAAATTGTAGATTTTGTTCATTTAGTGCCCTAAAATTTATTGTTTAGATTCTTCATATGTAAACCCAACCATGTTTGAAGCTTACCTATAGTCCCCTTTAGGCACAGCACTTTTCCCTGCATGTAACATACTGCATGGCATGAAATACATAGTCTGCACAGGAAAGAAGAGACAGAAAAGAGCATAAAGGTATGAAGACTTCTCAGCTACTATTCCCATAAGGCTCTGCAGAAGTGTAGTTAGACTAAATAGGTAGGGATCATCACTTTAATATTAATATTTTCTGAACTTTTCAGATTACAGAGGAGATGGGAAACTGTTCTTCAATCAACTCTTGTTGGCAGCTGAGGCAATGTTCCAGATGATCCTCATCCAGATTGGCTGAACAATCATACTGGGTTTGTCCTATTACTTTTCTCAAAACATCTATTTACTCATCATAGCATGCTATTCTAAGAAACTGCATTACATGGAAAAGTTTCCTCATACACACTAGAAGAAAAAAAATCTTGTCTAGAAGATGTATTTTAACATCAGATATTACATACAACCTCTCTTACCACTGGAAATATAAAGAAGTCATCAGTAAAGGCAGTTGCTTTGGGTTCAGTTCTTGAGTCATCCACGTATTTTATGTACGTTTTGAGCAATCAGTCTGTGATATGCATTCCTCATCTTTAAAAGGGAAATGATGCCACTACCTTACACTTGTCTCACACCCTACCCTACACAGAAGTCATCAGTGCAGACTGTAAACTCTTTGTAACAAGGTTTGACTCAGGATTCATGTCTGTACAGCACCTAGTACAAAACAATTTCAGTTTCAGTGTGATCAGGGACATCTGTGCAATACACCAGCGGAGAATGAGAAGTTCTTGAATCAGTTTCTGGTCACCCAGCACAGAGTCAGTAAGGAATTAAGAAAGACTACAGCATTAAGTGTTCCGGGGCTTGAACTATGCATACCATTTTATGATTAATAAGGTTTGTCATGGAACTACCCAGAAATTTCAACTACCAGCATGAATGGTACACTATCAGGAAGCTGAGGAAATCCTGCCAACAGACAGGGGTACATTGTAACACCAGGTCATGGTGACTTCTGCATTTGTTTTCTTGAAAATACTGAAAAATCAACAGACTAGTTTCCTTCAGATATGTTCACTTCATTCACTCAGGATAATGTTTAAATTATTGTTCTAAGAAATACATAACGAGTGACTCTTGGTTAAGTCTCATTGCTAATTGTGCCTTACAGGAGCTGGACCAGCCACTTCCGGTTCTTCATTTTGGAGTATCCAAAAAAAGCTTTACAAGGAATTCTCTATTTCTTTCGGTGTACAGACTTTCTATTCCCATTCCAGTTGTTCTCTGCTGCTTCCTGAGAAATCTTTTTCTAAAAAACAAGGTTCCACATGAAAAACTGTACAGAAACCAAGCCTTCCATGCAACAGACTGATCAAGCGAGATTGTTCAGAGTTATTCTGATGAACAATTACATATTGTATTTGAACTTTGTTGTGGGTTCTTATGTTCATGGATGCCACATTTCAGTAGTTACTGATCAAGCTCAAGCAATTAAAGATTTCTTCATGCTTACCAACAATTAACACTTTCCTCCTTTGTCCTATTAGAGGGAAGTTTGTCCCAGTCCCAGCTGAGAGACAACCAAAGAGAATGTCTGAGAGCTGCTCACCAACACCAACCCTTCTACAGTGTTTCAAAATACATTTCCCATCATCTTCAGCTAAGACATCTGACTGCCACTGAAGCAGCTGAAAAGCGTTCACATGTTTTCTAGTGACTCTGATTTTGTATTGTAGTGTCTTAAACTGTGCCATTTTTACAATTTTTTTTTCCCCCCGAAATAATTGTGCAACTAATACCTGAGGCTTTTGCAGAGATGGCCTGTACATCATACTGCTATGGCTGAATTTAAGGCAAGCTTTTCCCAGTATCTTGCTGTTCTTAGGAATGTCTTTTTCTTTCTTAAGTTTCACACTTCTTAGCCTCATTTCAACATTCTAAGACTGACTCATGCATTCAGCTTGAATTTTTAGGGGATAAATAATTTTCTTACTGTCATCAGTATGAAGCAGGAAGGATGGAAAAGATTCTAGAAATACTGATTTTTTTGGTTGGGGGTCTTCTTTTCTAAAATCAAAAAGAAACCAGGCTTCTTTTCAAACTTCAAAACTATTACCATGAACCAATCACACTGAACAATAGTGAACCATTGCAAATTATGACCAGAACTTAAATAAAATAAAAAATTCCTAGAAGCTAGGAGGAAGACTTTTTTTCTTAACATTTGGGAGTTATTCAGATGACTCAAGAGTTATGGCGCAAATGAAAAAAGTTTTTTTGCAACGACTTTCAAAGTTACAGGTACTCACCAGGAACTACATTACCTGATGCAAGCAATAAGACTGGAATCATAATTTTATCAACATTCCTTTATGATAAGTTAAAAAGATTAATGAGTTAGACATTAATGAGTTAAAAAGATTAATGCTTGGCATCAATGTCAAAGCGCTTTACAAACATGACCTAAGCTTCCCAAGTGCACCATTAATTGCTTGATATATTTGAAAAGGGTGAACTAAGGAATAAGACAGGCTGATGACCTGTCCAGAGTCCTATTAAGCTAAAGCAAAGGCGAAGCCTGCTGATGCCAGGAGAACACTGTACACTCAGTGTGAACTAATTTAAATGCAGCTATAGAAAAGTCAGGTCTGATTTCCCCTAACAGGTCTGGTTTTCTTTTCAGATTCAAAGAAAAAACAGAGGAAGCTTAGCTCCAAGACTGTGGTTCAAAGATATCTGTGGTTTTAAAGAATTTGACAGTTTCCCTCCCCCACAAAACATCTAATAGGGAAGATCTGTTCAGAAACTTACAAAGAAGCTTGCAAGACCTATTAGCCAAGTCAAACAAGACTATTTCCCTTCAAAGCATTTTGGCAGCTATGTAAGAATTACAGGTTATCTAGTAGACAGTGGTTGCAAACAACACTTTCACAGGAAGGCCTTGAAGCTGATAAACTGTGATAAGCAAATTCAAGTGAACTGCACGATGGAGAAGCAGCAAAGCAAAGCCGCTCACATCTTGTTCCCAAGAAATTTGGAATTAAGTTACACCCTTTTCACATAAGCACCAGGGTTTGCACAGGATAATATGCATGTGGTGTAGAAAGAGTATGATTTAAATTCAAGTGTGGCTGTGGACAGTTAAATCTGATATTCTTACAGATGACATATTTTTTATAGTATCAGTTAAGCAATTGATACCCTGCATAGAGGTCAAGATTACATATAAAATGCTATATACTTATGTTTCTTTTCCCTTGGACTGTCTTTTCAAATTAGCTATTATTTTCATTCTTTGTATGACTTCTAA
Source organism: Alca torda (assembly GCA_008658365.1). NCBI lineage: Eukaryota > Metazoa > Chordata > Aves > Charadriiformes > Alcidae > Alca > Alca torda. Next base: position 12,388,567 of record CM018083.1, read on the forward strand.
AAGCTTCAGAACTTTAATACCTGAACCAAGACCTAGTTACATAAAAGTTAACAAAGGACTTCTAATTTCTTATCAGAGAGAAGCCAAAATGAAACAGCAAAGTCAGCAGTTAGACAAAGCAAAGGGGCTTTATCTAGAGCTTAAGGTATGACTTACTGTGAAAAATGCATGCCTACGCATTCTGGAAAAAATAGCTCTGGTCTGAGAGATGCACACAGCCCTAAACATTCAAAAGGTTGTAAATACATAAACAACATTTTACGTCTGTCTTGTTAAAGATTCTGGAAACTACTGTATGATTTTGGGACACGAGCTTTTCTTTTCTTTTTAAATATAAGAAACTTTTTGAACTCTCCTCCACTAGAAATGTATGTAAAATCTACAGAAAATAAGACCCCAAAATACTAACTTCAAATTCTGCATCAGACTCTTCTGTTTTACCAAAATTATACATCAAGTAGCCAAGATTTGTGGTATAAATTCTTGAAATCACTCTGAAACACTTAAATGGCTCTTAGCATGTATTACCAGCAACAATGAATCAGTAGGCACAGAGCACTGTAAGAACCACTTAGGCCTTAGGTAAAGTATCTCCGCTCTGCCATCTTTAGGGAGAGTGCAGAAAGGAGATGCCAGCGCTACCAGGAGGCAGGAACAGAACAACCACACAGAGTGAACTTCAGAAACTTGCTCCTTTCCATCCTTGTTTTGCAAGCACTGAGCAAGACATGTTCATTTCTCAGGTTACTGTCACTCCCATCTAACAGTTACCATTTTGCTTGCTGGGACCTTTTGAAGAAATAGGAATAATAGATAGAAAAAGGCAGAGTTCATTCTACTATTCATGATCTCTCGTTTTCCATATGGCCACTACAAAAAGAGGTAGAAACAAGCCAGTTGTTCTGCATTGAGCCAACTCTCTGTCCTAAGGTGTTGTAATCCTTACCAGCAGTTACTATTTCCAGTGCTCTTGGTTGAACTAACTGGGGAGGGATGTGTTACCCAACAAGCAGCAGGTAAATCTCATATTCAAAGACAACCCCACTGTAACACACTGATTTCATTTAACTTTAAAATTTGGACAGAAATCCCAAGATGTGCATAGGAAGTATTCCCAAATTGTAACATACCTCAAACTATATTTATATAGATTAACAGGTGTATCAGGGTAACAAATACTGGAAATACAAAGATAGATGAATACTGGCCAGCTAGATTTCTTATGGTGCTTTGCTTTCAGTTATTTTTATGTGATTTGTTCCATCTGCACATGGATGTCAATAGATAAAAATAAATTAAAATCCAATTACTGTCTTACATGAAAATCCTCCCCTGAATAGGGCATTAACGTTTATTTTAAACTACGCATGATTGCTCTGATGCTTTGTAAACTCTTACAAGGGCAAGACAGATCAAGCTGCAAACAGCTTCTGCAGTGCCTGGATGACAGCAGATTTGTGCAGTAACCTAAAGCTTTTCAAACTCAAGTAGAAAACACTGATGACAAATGTCTAGTCTCTTTTTAGGAGAATAACTCCACTAGTTTTCTGAAATAATTTATATCACAAAGCATTTCAAGGCTCTCTGTAAATACATGGGCAGTTTAGAGAGGGAACTACTACTTTATCTGATCCTAAGCCTTAGGGCTAGAAAGGGCTAGAAAGCCAGCAGTCTCATCAAATCTGAAACATCCAGGTGGTAGATCAGCACAATTTTCAATCTACTTTTTAGTCTCTTTATTCATGTTTTTGTTCTTACTCGTTGGCAACCTCCCCTCACCAGATGTGCTACAACAACCACTTGTGCAATTTCTCCTGTCCCACGATGGACGCAGACCTCAAAGACAGTTAAGTCGCTCCGTTGAACAGCATGCCAGTCAAGGTGCACCTGAACAATAGAGGTAACCTACATTTGTCATGCTGCACTCTCAGTCCCCAGAAAAAGAGAATAAAGATCTTAAATAGAAACCAATAACAAAAGAAAAATGCCAAATCATTTCACACACTGAATCAACAAGTGAGTCACAACACTCAGACTCTGAGTAACAGACCAGAGAATGAAGCAACATTGCAAAACAACACTGGCTTTTTTGTTCAAAGATAACTGCATTAGTGATTTCTTGAAGTATTTTGTGTGTGTGTGGATTTTTTTGTTTATTTGTTTTTTTTTTTATTTTTATTCTGCCCCAAAAATCCCTCTTGTGCTTCATAAAAGCAGAGGGCAAATTTACTCATCAATAAGTATTTCCAAAAACTGTTGAAGTTCTCACCTTAACCATCATTTCCCAATTAGTACTTGTTAGTAAGGGGCATCTACTATTAAGAGAGATGCTTTCCTCCAAATGAGGATATATTCCTTCCCACCTCCAGTTTGTGGCAGAAGTATTAGGGTATTTCTTCACTTTTAGGCACCCAAAATTGAATTTCCACCTTCAGAATATTATTCTAAAGCAAAACTATGTAAACCCAAGCCATTTACTAGGGCCCAGAAATGGGAGGAAAATTTTGCAAAGCCATTTTCAGGTATTTTAAAAAAAACTCACCAGCTCTTGCAGACGAGTATTTTTTATTAGCTTCCTGTCATATTTTCTCCTTTTTAGTACCTTCTCTGTAGTTTAAACAAGCTGAGAAAGGCCCGAAGTTTTCCTCAAAATTAACTGAGAGAATGAAGTGTTTTGGTAGAAAAAGAAAATGAAAAAGCAGCTCTTCCTGAACTGCATATTTTAAAAAACATACCAGAAACTCCTGACTATGGTCTATGTGAGAAAGTTTTTAAATATCAGCAGATCAAGATTCTGCTCTTCTCAATATTACCAGCCTACACAAAAGGATTTCCATCTTCTTGTGATTTTTCCAAAGCCTTAAAAAAAATAAAAATAAAAATCAAGCTTCCTTTCCATGCCCTAAAAAAATTAAATAATTACATAAGAGCAGAGAGGACAAGGGCAATTAAAAATTTAAGTAGCCCCCTTTAAGAAACTAGAGGAGGATTACGTAAGAGAGGCTGACAGAGAAATTTCTATTATTTCTACTTTGACAATTGTGCAGAGACTTTCCTTCCACCTTCTGATTCTAAGAAGTTTTAGGAAGGACAGCTGTTGAAACTGAAACACTGAATGCTAGCCACCAAAAAACCCCCAGTGAATATATTCACTGTCACATACTCAAAAAGCAAGCCTTATCTCCATAATTCACCAGTCCTACCCACTACTCAAATAGCTTGTCCTAAACACACCATCTCCCTGCTGAGGAATAAGCCTCCAAAACTGATTGTTTGGTACATGTTACTGAGTAGAATTTCCTGCACACTTTATTACTCTCCTCACCCTGATGTGCGACAAAAATTGCAGGAGGAACTCTGCTCTACCAAGTGCGTAAAACCTGTTGCAATGAAGCTGCATCCTTCCCACGCCTAACCTAAGACAAGATGCAAAACAGAGTCAAAGGAGCACTAACAGGATATGTGGTCTCACCAATTCTCATGATTTTATTATGAGTCTTAATTATGGAAAGGTTCTTAAATCATGATATTGGAACACTAGTACCCAAGAACCTCATCTCTTACTGAATAAAAACGTTTCTAGTCTTTGTGACACATCAGAAAAGCAAGGATCTGGAAATCTACTCCAAAACAAAACCTCAAATCTTCACACACACAAGCATCAATACAAAGGACTTTACAACTGAGTGAATTCATGCTGCTGTGAGGGATCATCTCCTCGCTGATCAGACACTGAAGAATCATCCTTGACCTCTTTGCTCTCCACTTTCCTCAGCATGAACTGGGACACCAAGAGGACTCAGGGCGGGGAGAAGGCAGCAAAATGCTGCATTTGGTGGTAAGGCACACTCACCTGCAAGCAACTTCTGTCTCTAAACTACCAAAATTTGACAGAAGTACCTGCCACCATCCACTGAGATGACTCTGGCTTCTTTCTTCCCATTCTCAGCAATATGCAATTTCAAAGACCTTAGTAGACTTAATAGTATATTAACAATATTATAGTATTAATTAGTAGTCTATCAGGATGTACCAGAGGAGTGGGATAAGTGCGAGTACCATTATTTCAGTTCACAAGTGCCAGCCAGGAATAAGTCTGATTGTTATTGCACAATCTACTGGCTTCTTTACTGCTTTTGTTTAAGAGAGGACAGGTGCAAGCAATTTCCCCTCAATGTTAGAGGCTGGACAGAGTGTTTTCACTGTTATTCAGGGTAGAAAAGGTGTGTGCACACACATATTATCATTACAACCAGGTTCTCTTAGTAAGAGAGAGACTACTTTTGTCCTTTGTAGGCCCTGCCTTCCTGGGCTGACTTGAAATTCTTTTCTCTAAGACCATATGGTGGTTCTGCCTCTCTCCTCCTTCAGAAACTCCTTTTTCTGTTTCCAGTAGCTCTAGCTGTTGAGGGAGAAAAAGCTCTGTCTCTGTAGTGGTGATAGTGTCTGACTAGCTGCCTCCTTGACTCACTTGTCCATCAACATGCAATTTCAAACAGCATCTGGAAATAAAGAGCAAGTTAGCATAACTGTGTAATCAATTTTTCCATAACCCCCTGTTTGGTAACTACTACCAGATCAACATGAGACTTCCAGCCCTTCAGTAATAGGGTGAAGCTGCAACAACTACAGCTTTCCAAAAAGAGCTTGTGGGGACACCGATGCTGGTACATACACTGAGGTAGCTCAGATTTCAGTAAACTACCTGGTTTTGTGCAGACTTTTTGTTCTGTTGTTTCAGCTTCACATAGAAGTCTCACAAAGTCAGTCATGTTTACAGTCCATTTAAATCATAGACAAGAGCAATGTTGTTGAAGTAAAGAGCCAAATGTTTCCTGGAAATAAGTGACCCATTTTGTAAGAGTGGCAGAGGTAGGAAGCCTCAGGAACCACTCTACTATTAATAACTGTACTAAAATAAACCTCTCCTCCAAATTTTTTAACAATTGTTTTAATAAGTTTTCTGGCAAGAGGCTAGAATAAATTATCATTCATTGCTCCTGTGCCAATCACATTAACTCCTGCAGCTAGTTTAGCTCAGACAATTGGGTCACTACAACTGTTCACAGTACTCATTTAATCTACACAAGTTTTAAGTGTACCTTGTTGTTTTAACATTTTTCTAAGCTTCTCGGCAGCCTAAATCTGCTTCAAATAAGTGATCCAAAAATGAGGACAAATTTACACAAAGATGTCTTTATCCAATTAACTTAAAGTCAAAATTTATTTCTGCAGTAAAACAACAGCTTGTTTTCCCACCCTGTGTCACAATGTTTATTGCATACTAAAGTCAAGAAGAATGACGTGTAACTAGGAAACAGAGCCTGAGTATTCATCTGTCCTTATCGGTCATCCAAACAAGCCAAAAAAAAAAAATTGAACTGTGGCCTAAGAGAAATATAAACCTTTATTTGAGGGCAAGACAGTGAGGACGGAATTATGAGATCAGTGTTTTCCATTCAACAAGCACAACATTTCCCAACTTTGCAGAATGAGTCTCTGAGGACAGGCAAAAGCTTTCAACACGTTTCAAAAGATCTCATAATCTAAACCCGAATAAGAAGGCACTTGATAATCTAAAAATTTCACTTCTTAAATCTATTTTATAGAACCAGCATCCAAAAGCAATAATAATATTAAGACCTAGACATGTTTGCAGATAAGCAGCTGGTAGAATCCTTGAGCTAAGAACAGACACACAACCGAACATCATCCAACCAGACTGAGTTACTCCTCATGAACTCAAGTGCCTTGACTGTGTGTGAACACTTGCCTGAAACCTTCCTTCTAATTTTGCCAGTGGGGAGTTGCAACTCCAGGAACTGCAACTCTGACCGTCTCTCCTTATTTGAGATAAAAGGTATCAGCTTAAAATTCAACGGAATTTTCAGGAACTCCACTCACAAAAACTGTGAGCTTGCATTCCCAGCTGCATGCAACATGCACTTAAAAAGATCACCAGAACGTGCCAATGCAGCTTTTGTCTTGACACAAGTTATAACACGGCAGCATAAAAATGCAGTTAGGGATGCAATTTCTTCCCCCTTGCCAAACAGCTTCATCCATGCAATCCCAGTGAACTGTGAACTCTTACCTTGATATAGAAACAAACCAAGCAGTTTAGGTATCAAAAAATAAAGGTATCAATCTCCAAATGCTACATCTTTACTTAGACAAGTGTTACTTTGATAAAGACATATATACTGACACAGTTCCACTTCTTATTCATATAACTATACTGGAATAAATTACCTTAATGACAAAGACGTGGATTTACCTATTAAAGGACTGTTCAAGAGGCTGCACTTACATATTCACTGGGACTAAGAAGAGTGGACTAATAAAGCATTGCATTTCTGTCAAGTTCATCTTAATCCCACTCAGAATGAGAAGAGGACTTGAGGCTGTGCTTTCATTCCACCTCTTGACACGGCAAGATGCTGAACCTGACTCAATGTTCAAATCTGAAAAGATCTTGTAAGGAAACAGGAAAAGTAACAAGACAAAAGGCTGCAAAAGTTCTGAGGCATCAGAAGGATACAGGAACCACAAGACAGTTTCAAACAGAAGAGAACTTCCTGGCCACTGGCTATAAAATTGGTACCCTTAAAGCCATATTCTTGGCATGATGTAGAAAGTCCAACTGCCAGCAACAGATTTAAGATCAGTTTCCCCAATACACCATGTTTTAACATTTGCATCTTACAGTAAATCACAGTGTTGTCTCCTGTCTGTGATACCTAGCTTGCTTATTTCACAGTACAATGTGATTTAACTTCTTCCTAAGAAAGCTTCTGGAGCAATGCCTAGTTTGAGAAATAACATTTCACAAGGAATGTATACTGACTGTAATTAATTCCTATGGATGGAGAGGCCAATTAACAAGAATCTAACTAATAACTCGGTTGGATTTAATCCATATACTGAACTGGCAACATGCACCAGAGAAAGAGGCAGGGGGTGTGCAAGGATATATTTGGGGAAGAAATCACACATGACAGGCACTTTCAAAGTGGTTCACAGACATTTTAAATGTTACCCAGCCACTCTTAACCCTTGGTCTCATCTACTTTCCATCACCTCCACAGGCTCCTTTTCTGCTCTCTCTCTCATGCTACGTCTTTCCTGCATACACAATGCAACAGTACCTTGGCTATTTCAGTTTTCAGCTTAAAGATTAAAATGCCTGATATTCCCATATGCACACCATTCTTCTTAACAAAAGCAAGCTTCTGCAAAATTTGCATTTCCTTATTATTGAATGTCCTTGTGCATCAAATCCAGCAACAGAACATGAAAGGGAAGGAAGTTTTCTTAGTAACACCATTTTTATTGCCAAGCTCCGTTTACAAAGAAAGGTCTATTGTTCATTCTTGTCCAGGTTCTCAATAGCCATGATGCATGATTAATACCAGCAAATACAGATTCAGCTATAGAAATCTGGATCTCAGAAACATACACCAATATTTTCCAATTTCACTCCCTTCCCAGACACTTATTTACATTTTTCTTTAAATTAACATAAGATACAGTCACACTTACTCCAAATATCTAACATAACTTATATTAAATAATACTTATTGCCTGTAAAAAGACATTTCAGAATTCAAATGACCTCGTGTTTGGGCTTTTTTCCATGCAATGTAAGTGCATGTTCAGGACTTTTTTTTTTCTTAAAAGGAAGTACATTTCAGACACAACTTTATTGAAATATGTGTCATAAGAGGACAGTCCTTCATGTTCATTAAATGCTTTATGTAGTGTTTAAATCCCAGGTACATTCATTCTTCTAGAAAAATACATTTCCCCCTCTTTTCACTTAAAACAATCAAACTTACAAAACAGCCCAAAAAGAAGTAAAAAGTTTGCAACAAAAATATCAACACACCCATTCACAAGTGGAGATGCCTTAAGTTATCCCCTAAAGTTTAAAATGCTAACAGCAGGTCCCCTAGAGTTATAACAATGTATTACTCAGTGCTATCACTGAGCAAAACAAAGCTCCTAAGAAATTCTAATAATCTATAAATTTGCACACTTGACTCTATCCTCAGTCGTTTTCAAAACTATCTTCATGTTCATTACAAATATTTCTGCCATGGTTAGTCCTTAAATACACCCAAACACAAAACCTTAGACCTTCTCATCTCCTCATATATACTTAAGCTATTGGGTTGCAATTACTATGTCTTAAACTGTGTTTACTATGAGTACCCATGAAAAAAAAAAAATCTCATCTATTTTAAGATTATGTTCTTAAAAGAATCCTGGGAACACTATATACTAGTCTGAACATTATTTAACTCTTAACTTTTGTCATCAACAAGTATTCTTAGTCATTACCTGCTTCTTAAGCCCTTTTTAGTTATGTTTTTAAATAAATGCACCCACACGTTTATTTATGCTAACAGGACAGTCACAACAATGACTCAATTTTTTCCTTTTAGTATTAAGAACCAATGAATTCAAGTTAGCAAAAAATAAACCAGATACCGCCACAGTGCACATTTATTAGACAAGCAAAATTTAGCTTTACATTTATAATACATTAACAAACATAAAATACATATTTTATAACACCTTGCAAAAGAAATCAAATCTGAGCAATGCGCAAATCTAAAAGTTTTGGGAGATCAAAATAGGCAAAATTCTGTACAAATGTAATAGAAAAATACATTTCCATATGAAAGAACCTTCTGTTTGAGACTCAGTCCAGAACTGCATCTCCCATGTCTTTGTTGCTGCTCAAAAAAATCCCAAGCAGCAGAAAAAACACCCCAAGCACTTCACCCCCCCCAACCCCTAAAAACATCCCACCCTAGCAAGCCCTGCTTGGATCACCATCTGCTTTTCAGAAGCCAACAGGAGACAGTAAGGGTTACTATATTTGTTTCTCATTCCTGCTGCAAATGTTGGGAAAGGTCAGAGCAACACAGAAGGCAAGCACAGAAGAACCACTCCAAAGACTTCTAAATAACAGAAGCACAGTGCCCAGGTTAGTTATACATAGGGCAGGCCAGTGGTGGTTAAACAGCGACGTACCAAAAAACTCTTTCAAGAAAAATGACAGTAACAGTTAGGAGGAGAATTTTCAACACCACCTAACATTAGGTTGCCTGAAAATAAGTACAAGACTCATCAAGGACATTCATTATCTTTGAGGCAAAACAGCTAGACCTCACTGATGCCCCCCATCTGATGTCTCTTTGCAAATTTTAGATTCAACTATAGGACTAAAACACTCAGTTTCCTAGACAACAGCTGCCTCTGCAATGTCCTTAAAAGCAACTCCCCATTTAACTTTAGCTGGTTAGTGAAGACCACATCAGAATGTTTAGCATGGTGGGGTTTTTTTTGAAGAGTAACTACATGCAGGCTAGTGAAACTATTCATTAGGCTATTCTGTAGTTATTTACCTATAACGAGTGTGGTGAAAAGAGTGATTCATTACACCAGAGCACTGACAGCACCATGTGATTCAAGTGTTTACTTTTATGAAGTGGCTTCATAATTATACATACAGTTTGATCAGCTTGCCTGATAGGTTACCTAGGTCATCAAGTGTACAGTTTTAAGTTTAATTTACTACTAGTAAAGTGACACTCAATTGCAGGGCAATTATTTGATTCCTAGACTGCTTAAAGTAATCATGCCAGGTCATTTGCAGTAACTGTGGAAATTATAGTCACGCCTCTTACTGCTTAATTAGAAAAAAAAAAACTCACAGTAATTTCAATCCTAAAGATTGCTGATTTTGCTATAAACAAACTATTTTAACCATCAGTTTAAAAATTCTACACATAAGAATACTTCAAAAATCACAAAGGAATGTTATTCCCCCCCTGTATTATGTCTATTCAGCAAAGGGTTCATATGAATCACTGGACACTGATTTAAACTCTGAATACTGATCTAGATTTGAGTTTTAAATTCTGGATATGGAAGAAGAGTTTTTAAATGTCACATACCTGTCCTTTAGCAACAATATTGCAAAAGATTAAATGAGTTCTGGAATATATTCCCAATTTTTCCTTACCAAGTGACTTCAAGGAAAATTCCAACTGTGTTGTAAAGGGAAGAATGTTGGGAAGCTTCTTTAACAGGTGTAATTTTATAACTTTTCTAAAACTCAGCTTAATTTAAGGAAGAGAAGTCAGAATTTTAGTTTATCATGAATTAGCAGTGGAGAATACAAATGAGCTCTGTCCTTGTATATAATTCATGACTTCACACACAAAATAGAGCTTTTAGTATTAATATATGAGACCACATTTCTAATGAATTTGGTTTAATCCACACAGCTTGTAAAATGAATGGCAGGAAGCTTAACCTTTGGTTTCTTTCTAAATCAAAGAATTTCTGCAAAACAAGTAATTTTTGCATACCAGGTTTACACTGCAAGCATCACTTCTGTGGTGAAGCAGATGTTAGAATTGGGCACTGATGTTTCCTCCCTCCCCTTTTTTACCAAATTTCCAAGTGTATGCTGCCATTACTCTCTTCACAAATGAAAAGCCTGAGTCTTGTTCATTGGTGTACACTGGATAAAAGAAAAGCAAAGGGGACCAGCAAGAGGGAATGAGACCTAACAGTGATGGCAACACGTAGTTTTGTTAAACAAGTAATATCTTGGTAAAATTTGATAAAATGAGACACGTAGACCATAAAATAGCAAAGTAATATTCAGTATGCCTTGGCTTCTTTGGCTTCTCTTCTCAAAAGGAAGAGAATAGAACTCTTTCAAGTTAACAGAATATGGCTGAAGATAGGCATAGCTTCTACAAACAAACACTGAGAATTTAGCATCTCTCCAAAATTTTGACATTTTGCTCTGGAACATTGCTATATTTACTTTAGTTTGATTATACCTCCCCTCTGCAGTATTACGCTGAAATAGCGAGCCTTTTGAATGGTCAGTTGTTTAGCTGCTGCTCTCATTTGCAACTTGGTATTTGGATTTGGTTAAAAAGGGTGATGTTACACTGACCTAAATCAACTTTTGCTTAGGAAAAAAATACATTTGTGGCTGATGTGCTAATGCTTTCTTGGTTGAGTTTCCTTTTTACAGTGAAAGGGGGATAAGGAAACAGCCTTTGAGTTTTTCTGATAAGGGAGAGATAGACATGATATTCTTTTCAAGGAATTGTAGATGAGTAACACTGTACTTACAGAGATAAAAGGCTGCCGATGACAGATTACTTCAGCATCTTCAGAGCTTTTACATTCTGAAGTCTCCTAATGCAGTATGAAGCACAGTCAAATTGTATACACATATGTCCTAATATTAGAAGCAAACAAGTCAAAAATCAATTGCTTCTCTGGCAATTTAGGAGATTTAGGTTGGTCTGTACCAGTTGTAGCATTTATCTAACACAACATTGGTAGAGGCGGTGCAGTCAGAGCTTTCCTAGTGTAATTTCATCTTTGCAGAGAGCTTTTGACAGAACTGCTAAAAGATGTCCCATCTTACCACCCCTTGACCAGCAAGGCTCTGCCACCAGAGGACTAGACAGTAGACCTAATCTTCTATTTTCCTAATAATAGTATCTATCTCAGTCATTTCCTGTGAAGCTCTCAGTAGACAACTGGTCACGAGATTTAAAAGTCACTCAAAGGCAATGAAAAGCACAAAGTCAGCTTGCTTTCCCTTTGTGCCTTTTCTTGTGCAATATGGCTCAAGGGTGAAATTATGCATACCCATTAAAAGGACTCCTTCTGCACGGTCTTAATCTTGCTAGAACTGAATCTGAAATTAAATAAAGATCAAGGTTTTCCTGTCTAAAATTAATCCTATTTAAGGGAACTCAGCCCGCACAGTGGCATTTTGTCTAGGTCAAGAGCTAAGGTTAACAGCTAACATAAAATACTTTCAAGTTCAGTAAGGCATCATTTTTTATAATGACCTTCAGAACATTATTGGGGCTACAGTGTAATGCTGCAACATACTAGAGGAAGTCTAGACTGGAATCAGTTCAGCTAATAACAATTTATGTGGTCTTTGTGCCCAAATTGCTACTGATGTCTAGGCTTTTTCAGGTACACATACATTAGCTACAATGGTGACTGCAGTGTAAACTCACCATAAGCATATGACCGAAAAAAAAAAAGGTAGGCTATTACTTCAACAATGCCAAATTCTCATCCCATATCTACAGCAGTGCTGAGGACACCTAACTCTCAGAATTCTTTTAGAGTTTGGGCCACTCTGGAATGGTCAGAATATTGGTTAATTCAATTTGAGACAAAGTAGAAGTCACAGAAAACTAGAAAACAACAAAACTGTATGCAAAAGCTAATAAGGGAAGAAAAAAAAATTGCTGCCGTTCAATAGCAGACACCTTGTATACATATTTTACAAAGATTAAGTTACGTGAAGGAAAAGATGGAAAAAGCAAGCAAAGATACTTGTGGACTAGTCAACCTCATATATAAATATTACATTTAAAATCACTTCAGGTATTCCATCTGACAGCCAGGAAGAGGTACAATAAGAGACTGGGAAGTAGGTAAAAAATTTTCAGATTCACCTACTTGATAGGAAATCAATGTTAGTAGACAGAATGAGGAAGGAGATTGTACTGATGACTGAAATCATAATACCAAGTAACATAAATAGTAGTCTTCAATATTTGAGAGCCAGAAAGCACTCGACGTTATGAGCAGACCAATAATGACAATCTACTCATTTTACTATTAATTTAAATTAACGCACATGGAAATTTATGAGAAATCTTAAATTCCATTCACGCTAAATTGCATATTAAATCAACAGAGAACATTCCAAACTTTAATCAACACTTTTCCACTACTTTCTGTCAACTTGGTATCAGGATCTAGGAAGCAAAGTAAGGCAAGCATAAACTCAGAATCACTTTTACATAATGGTGTTGTTTAACTGGGATACTATCCCAGATAGGAAAAAAACTACACAATACCTTTCCTTTTGAGTTTCAGACTTGAAGGAATTATCAGTTAGACGTGGTGACCTTTTTTCTACATGAAGATGAAAAGTTTACAAAACCTCTTTAGAGTAAAACTGCTTCTGCCTGCTTCTACAAGTTGTCCTTCAGTGGAAAGGATATCATCATTCCTCAGATGTGTAGCAATTTGACTGTCAGAAGCAAACAAACAAGCTATAGCAATCTCTTAAAATATTTCACATTCCTCTGTAGCTGTTTAAGCAAAGGCTAAAGTAGTGTCAAAAATCCCTTATGTTAATTTGAATAAGTATTTGTCACTAAATTTCAGGCTTTTACCTTTTAAAAATTTGTTTGATACATATCTTGCTTTGAATCAAACCTTGAAATAAATATTACACATGGAAAACACAAGTCTGGAGTCCTGTGAAGACAACACTGAAAGTGGCCAAGTCTGCTGGTATCATGCAGACCTCCAAAAGATGAATGAGATCAGGATTTAAAAAAAAAAGAAAGAAAAAAGAACCAAAACAAATCAAACCCTCCCCCCCTCCCCCAAAACTGGAAAACACACCATGTCTCAAACAGAAGTGTTATCTCTGTACTACAATATATAGTTTTTTCCAGTCAATTGTATGACTCCAGTTTCAGAGAAGTAACGGTACAATATCCTGAAGCCAGGTATCCAAAAAGTTCTTCACTTTGCCATAAAACTCTAGACCTTTTACAATTAACTTAGTTCCTGCAGCTGGAACTCAATAATAGAAAGAATGTAGGTGCTTTGAAATACTTTCATGTTCTTATATAACAGAAATTGTTAGGAAACAACCAGTCCAGATTAAGAAGTTGCAGGTTTTTTTTTGTTTGGGGTTTTTTTTTTTCTTCTCCAGTTTAAATATGTTGAGCATCTGATGTTTACTCTGAAAGCTTCCCACATTCTCTTTCATCAGTGGGCCTCTTCTTGCAGACCAGATGGCCTCTCAGGATTCAAGAAATATCCATACTCCCAAAGAAAAAAAACAATAAAGAATTTGGTTGCATTGGCTTCACTGTTTATCACAGTCTGCAGGTTGGCTTTATTCAGAACATTCCTCTTCTACCTCTTTTACCTTGCAAACTTCAACTTCAGATTGCAAAGAGGACTGAGAAATGCAGCTGAATGTTCGAATGCTGTGTGGATCAACTGGTGGCACCAGTGTAAGTGACTCTACACTTAATGCATCTGTATTATCATCTGTTATTAATGATATAGTGGGCTGCTGTGCAGGAATCAGGCTAGGAGACAGGTTTGCTGTTTCTATGTCACTGTTTTTTACAGCATTCTTGCTAGACTTTGAGACAGCTGAGAGAGTTTCATCAGTCAACATCGTCTGACCAGAAATGGTCATCTGAGGCTGCTCTGGAGCTGAAGCATCATCTAATAAAAGAAAACACCAAGAAACAATCAATATTCAACTTAGTATGTACATGAAGCCTGACAGTATACTATTACTTACGAATATTTAAGAATAAACGGGTGGGAAATGCAGTTTTGTGAAGCACTATGCTTACACATTCACTTTTTAGTTATTAGAAATAAACCAAAATATTATGAAGGAATAATCCAAAATGTCAGCAGGAATCTCTTCAAATTATGAAAGTTTTACACATTTAGTATCAGAATATGCAGCAACATCAGAAATATTCCTAGAGAGAGGAAATTGAGGGGAAGAATAAGAAAGCCTCTCCAATATTTAGTAATGACTAAAATGAATAGCCACACCATACCAGGAAGCTCTTTAGAATAAAAACAAACAAACAAAAAAAAACACAACAAAACCCCCCACCCCTGTATATAAGTATTTTTCCCAAGAGGTGGCTTGCTTCTTAACAAAAATTTGGAAGTCATTCTCTCATTTCATTCTCCAGATTCACATTTAAGTGACACCTCAACCACAGAGAGCAGACTTATAGAAGAACAGGAAGGAAAATAATGTGCTTACTGCAACTGAAAGGTGCTGCAAAATAGGCCTACTGATGTTATATCACTTTTTCGTGCTCCTAAGCACAGAGCATACAACATAGATAAAACTGGGAATAAGCATCATATACCACAGAAAAATGATATGCCGCTACACCTTCCCACACAATGAAAAAACCCAAACATTAACAGCTATTCCTACTGTCTTTTTTTCCCTTAAAATCCTAGCTAACTATTAAGTAAATTGGTCATTTGGCCCAGATGGATAGTTAATGTAGGGGATGAGGCAATACAGCCTTATATTAATGAGCAGATATGCCCAGAAAAGTCAGGGTTTTGTTTTTTTTCTTTTCAGACTAGGGTAATAGATGCCATTAAAGTAACAGGTATCCAGCTTCAAGACAGACCATTTTTAGAGTTCTTGTAAGAAACAGCATGTGTTCAAGTGTACAGGCATCTGCAGAAAAGACTACAAGGCAATGTAGTGAATACAGAAACTATGAATTAGGTTCTGGTTTTAATATACAGTGACCTGAAAAATATTTCAGTTTCAATATGATTCCAATTAATCCTGTAAAAAAAAGAAAGCATGAACATAAAGCCAAAAAAAAGAAAAACAAAGCCGAGAATGGAATGGAATTCAGTAAGGTATCAGTGGGATAGCAGTAAGATTAATGGGTTTTTTACCTTTCTGGTAAGATAACCCCAACAATGGTGTATTCTCACTTCAGAAAACCACTCAATTTTACTTTTTGCTGAATTGGTGGCTAAAACTTCTCACTTTACTAAAACCAAAATTCGTAGATTGTAAAAACGTCTCCTTTTAAATGAAAGGGACATCACTGGTTATTTTTGAAAAATAAGGACAGATTCAAAGTAACTCTGCAGATTCTTCTTTTTAGCTGTCAAGAAGCTTTAGGGAGAATGTAATGATTGATAACAGAGGATATGATGGAAGACTTGCATGGAAAATGAGCTGCTAAAAACATTGAAATAAAGCCTCATTTCTCTGAATTCCAAGATAAATACTTTTGTGGTTTGGTATGCACAAAACAGTGAGCCTCTTTGCAGTGATTTTACATTCTGAATTTATAAAATCTTAAAAGAGTATCAAACGTTCTTTGCCAAGATTATTTTTTATCTTAATTATAGTATGAATATTCACCAAAATTCAGGATTCAGAAACCTGAGATATTCTGGTAAATATAGTACTATCAATCAATGGTATTCTGCTCAGGAGTGTCATGTACAGCACATTTTTATTGCAGTTCTGCTATTTCACTTCTTATCCTGAAGTTCATTTCTTAAATCATTCCTCCCCCACTCCCAACAAAATATCAATATATTTTCACAATACTTTCATTTACTGAAACCATGACAGACATACATGTTCTTTTGCAATGCTGTATTGTCCCCAAATCCTTCCACACAGGATCTAAATTAATGCTAAAGTGACTCCCTTCTTAATGCCACAAAGAAAAAGAAAGTATTTCAAAAAAGCCTCCAAAAAAAAAAGTGTCTGGAGTCAACAAGTCCAAATTTTCTATCCAAAAGTCTAAAAAAACATTCAGAAAAAAAGATAAAAATATCAAAAAAAAAGTAAGCAGAATATATTCTGTCCAGTATTTCAGCTGCAGCATTTACAAAGAATACAAAATTGGAGCTCTTCGATGCTTCCCTCCTGCTTTTATTTACTACTGATAGAAGTAAGTCTCTCCAGCCTGCTGCCAATATTTCATTAGTCACTGTCAGAGCTTCACTTCTGTTACTCTGTTACAGCTTTCTGTTACAGCTTTCAGGCCGCAGGAACTGCAACTATAAGCTTGTGCTCACTAAGCTTTTAAGCATGATCGTCTCTCATATCTTTTGGATATAAGGATAGAGGAAAAGAATCCTACACTACAGAAGAAGGAAACTAAACAGAAAATAGAATACAGAGATCTGGCATCTTGGAATGAAAACTTGGTATGTTAAAAGAGGCATTACAGTGAAAAATCAGACCATTCTTTTGATGTAAAAAGTTTTTACATGTAACACCTCCCAGTTAATTGAGTACATGGTTTCAGGACAATAATTACTAATGAGAAAATTTTTGAGGCTCAAAATTTCAAAGTCATGCTCAATTCAGAGAAGGATCCAAGTAGGTAAATATATTATTACAAGAATGTCTGCCTCTAAAATCCAGATAGGTACCGAGCTCTTGATTCAAAAGAGTTCAAGGCACCCAGTATGTTTAGAGATTAAGTTCTCTACCCATTATCTGGAACTTGTGTCTATATTGCACATAAAAGTACTAACTGGCTTTCAAAAAAACTCAAACTCCTAAACTTCCAGTTTGACATTTAGATAGAAAGAGCAAAAATAATTGTAATTTCTACCTGAATAAAATCACCGGTCACTAAGATATGCTCTACTCTTAAATATCAAAAAGTTATCCTCTAATATGGGAAAACAGCATTTTTATTTACCTCTCCCAACCCCCATGTATGTAAGAAAGAGCGTTCTGGCAAAAAATATAAGCCAGATCCGCAACAAAACCAGGGAGAGTGAAATCAGTTTCTTAAAATAGTTGTGATGCTAAAATTTAGTTCTAACAAATGCCCCTCACATACCCCCAAATTTAAGTACCAAACAAGGTTTGAAAACAGGGTGTCACTTTACACGTTTTTGGGTATTATTAGCTTGCTCTGGTTGCAGTGGCATAAGGAACCTTACTTGTTTTTCAGCACTTCTCTAACGCTC
Source organism: Alca torda (assembly GCA_008658365.1). NCBI lineage: Eukaryota > Metazoa > Chordata > Aves > Charadriiformes > Alcidae > Alca > Alca torda. The sequence goes on from CM018083.1 coordinate 12,406,186, forward strand.
CCAAGATTATCATTACAGCAAAAAAAATCCAAACCAAATCACTCAACTAACTTGAACATATTAACTTATGTTAAAGATGATTATTAATGAAAGACGACAGAAAAGAACAGGAAAAGGAAAGAAAGAATATCATCTACAGAGAATTTTCCTCATCTGTACAGCAACATACTATGAAAGTATAACAAAATATAAATAACAGGACATTAAGTGAAAAGAAGCAACGTAAATCGATAAAGATGAAAAAAGGGTGTTTATATAATATTAACAGAGCAAAATGTCTTCATGCCATGATAGTAAAAAAAAAATTAATTAATTAGATACAAGTTAAAACATGTTATGTAAAGAAGAAGGTAGTCTGAAGTGTATTTCCATCTTTTTTGCATCTGCTTCCCCTCCTCACCTCCTCGGGCAATTAAACAGTCCATAAAGCCATCTGCCTGAGTTTGATGATCATAGAAATATTAAGTTTGTGCCATCACAGTCCAAGGACAATCTTATGCTGAATGATTGTCCATTTTACCAGAGTTACAAATAGATTTCTTGCTGCTAGCCAAATACCTGCGTTACTGTCCATTCAGGAGCCTGTGCTTACTAAATTCCACTACAGCCATGGCTGCCCCTGTGCAAATGAAGACATAGCTGCTTTGAAGCTGGAGTCTTGATAGCAGAATTTCCACCTTTGGCAAGAGAGCCAAGAAACATGGGAGAAACTGCAGATAAGGCTTTCAGAAACAGCTAATTATTGTTTTACAATTCTCCCCAAAAAACAGTAGAGATAAATAATTATGATGCTTTCTTCAGTTTCCTACCTCACTCTCATTACTGTCAGCATGGAACCGAAGTATGTTCTATTAACTGTTACAGGCTTTTGAAAGCTTATGGAGGAACCTGCCTGAATTGATATTGCGCGAGTTTCTGTTGCAGCTGCTGCTTGAAGACCTAAACCCAGTGTCCACCGTGACTGTCAGCCTCCGACAGACTAAACACCCGCCGACGTCCTTTCCTGCCAGACCTTACTAGAGGAAAACACAGCGATATATCATACGAAGGCTTTAACAATGAAACAAGGAAAGGAAACTGGAATGAAGACAAAGGATAAATGTTAGAGTTGCAACAAGAATAAGTGACAAGGACACATCCATAACTGCTGGTACCTTGAATACAATTTGACACCACACCAAGAGTCTCGTAAGTTTGGGAAGTACTTCTGAAGCTGGAAGTATTCATTCTTTAGAAATAAGTGAATTTAACTGAATTTATTTTTTGCTTACCCATCTGGAAACATTCATAATATGGTTTGGGCTATGTCTGGCAATATCGACAACACCTACGCTGAGGAAGGACTGGCAGGCATTTATTTGCATTACAATCTACTGACATGCTTTAGAAATCTTGAGAGAAGCTATTTATCACAAATTCCGGTGACACAGAATTGTTATAATTTATGGCTAGTGGAAATCAGAAGGGGCGCACTACCGTGCAGGTGACAATACTTCAGACCATTCGGCCCTATTATTCTATGATATGAAACTGCATTATTAGATTTGGCTTATAAAAAAGCCAGTGTTTTAAAAGATAGCAGCAGTTCAGATGATGATGCTTGGTGCATAGAAAGTTTCTAGAAAAGAAACTTTCTAGAAACAAATGTACTTCCTTCAGCTAGTTAGAAAATTACTGGCATCATAGAACAGAAGAGACCAAACCACGTTTACATTACTGGTTATAAAGGGAAGAGACAGGGATGGCTTCAGTAAGATGGCAGGCACTGCTCTTGGAGGCTTGCCATGCTTGATTATTCATCCTGTCCTTGGAATATACAAGTTTTATTTTACAGACTGGAATCCAATATTTTTTCTGCAACAAGGGACAGCTCTTTGTATACTTATTTTAGACTTTTAACCATCAATATCTGCCAGAAGTGTAAAATACAGCGTAAGTGGCATAGAAGATCAATGCCTTCTGAAGTCCTCAATGTCCATTGCTCCAATGTAAACAATTTTCTTAAATATTGAAGCCAATTGCAAAATACATAACTCTGGAAAACTGCTAACTTACAGTAAGAGAGCTTCTTTATCTTAATCGTTGGCATATATAAAAATAAGTGATTTAAAGAAGTGCATGGTTCCAGCAAGTGTAGCCAAGAGGAGACTGTATTCTAAGCTCAGAAGGCCGATGACTAAAATCTGCCTAGCAAAAGAACATTTTTATCTTATGCATAGCAACACTTCAAATGGACACATTAATTAAAAAAAAAAATAATCATGTAAATACAAAGAAAAAAACCCAACCTGATAGCAGCATTTGCAGAACCTGATACTGCTTTTTCTGTCTCACTAGGGATTCTCCTTTCTTTAAAGGGATGACTTCTGCTTTTTCAATTTTAAGGTGCAGAGATCTTGTAAAGGGCTAAGCTTAATTCCCAAATACTGCAAATGGGGGAGCTGCTAGGCTTTAAAAACACCTGTGCCATGAAGTATTGTGACAATTATTAGGTAGGATATCTGATAAACTCAGGATTCATAAGAGTTCATTCTACTCACGACAAAGCAGCTAATGCAACTATTGTTCTCTTACAATGGACTGAAACACACACAACAGTCATATGATTTTATCTAAGATATACCGTGTGATTGTTTGATGCAGGTAGGAGTGATAGCAAGTAAAGCATTTTTACAAAACACCAAATTAAATTTTTTTTTCCCTGTGATACATTTTTGAAAGCTCTTTTACTGTTTAACTGTTAATATATACTCTACCTTGTTACATTGTTTTCTCTTAACTAGCAATTATGCAATTTGTCCTTATTTTGTTCTCACCTATCACTATTTCAGGTAAAAGTCAGAATGTATGTTCCAAATCTTATTTCCTGAAATAACTGTGAATATTACAAGTACCATCTCAAATATATCAAGCTCTGAACAGTTTAAATCTGTCAACAGACAGTGGCTTAGGACACTGCAATCACAACTTCACAGCAGAAACAGCTATCATGGTTTAAGATGTTGCTCTTAAGGAAGGTAGTTGAGGTAGTTTCCTTGAAGGCCACATACACATTCCTCCTTTAACTTATCTGGCCTTCTTGACTGCAGTTCCTGAGCAACTTAGCATGTTCTTCATGGACAACAACCTGAGCAGTTGCCAGAACAAACAGGGGAGCAGAGAAGCAGTGAGGGACAGAGAGCACATATGCGTGCTCATGTAAAGTGTGCTCAAAATGGAACAGAAAATGAGAAGGGAGATTCAAACATGACAGACAGTGGCAGCATTCAAGTGCTGCCCTGGGGCATTAACCAGATCTTGGTAACAGCCTGCTGTTCATCAGCTACTTGTTACTTCCTCCTTGAAGGAGACACTTCACATTATGTAAGCCTCCTGTTCTGCTTCACAGCAGAGTAAGGCAGTTCAGTTTCAATAGTCCTCAACAGGTTAAGGGAAAATCCACATGGTTTTACATTGAAGCGGGTGAATACCAACAATTGTTTCTGTAACTCAGCTGAATGGCCAGCAAGACCTGATATAACACAGACAGTGGTCAAGACACTATCACTTATTTCAGCAGTGTACCTCTGTTCACGCAGAAGCCTACAGAGCAGCTATCTGGATATACCAAACAGATAATGTCTTTCGTGGTCCTGCTCGTGGCAACAATTTCCCGTATAGATCACGATCACATATAAATACTAGAGAAGGGAGATCATTCATGAGAACATTCATTACAAACTTGCAGTAAACTAACAATTGGTCCTTCAGAGAATCACATACATGGCAGGGATGCTTGGTCCTAAAGGTCAGAGTAAATATGATCCACAGCAAAATCCCTAAGCCACATGCAGGTTAGATGCACACACCTCAGCACCAACTGTTTGTTGCTCTGTTGCACCGAATTACCTGCTCGTGCACATACAGTCACTGTCTTCCTCTTTGTACTGCTCTCCAAGTAGAGTTAGAACAAAACCTACTTCAAAAGTCAGCCCTCCAGCAGGTTACTGCAAGCTGCTGACTTGGGACAGAAGCAGCTGACACAGATTCTCATGTTCATTTCCACTGACTTTGCTGAAGGTTACTATGCTAATAGTGGTAGGGCACTGAATTATATCCTCACAACTAGATTTGCTAAAGCATCTACATCTGAGCACCTTGATCCTGTGCAAAAAAACCCCAAACCCACCCATGACACGTGGCATTTTGAACATACTTTGTGATTAAGCCACAAGGAAGGTCATACTAAGTGTGGACAGCTCCTGCAACCTAACTGGTAAATTGCAGACAGATACCACGCATTTAAAAAAAAAAAACAAACCACTTTCCTCTGTTTTTTGGGTTGGTTTTTTTTTTTTGTTTATTTCTGTGGTTGTAGTGTTTATTTTGGGGGGGGGAGTTTTTTGGTTTTTTTTTTTTTAAACCAATGAGAAGCCTCCTTTTTAAATTGCAGGAAAAATAAACAGAATTTTATGTTATACAAATGCCAACATACTGTGTAAGTAGATTTTAATTTTGTTAACCACAGTCTGATTATTCTTCAATACGGCACTATCTTTTTATGCTAGAAGAGGAATTACGTGCTCATGGTCTACTCAGTTTTTCATAGAAGTCAGATTATATGCACTTGAAAGACCCCGGTTTGAAACATGTAGTATAGTCTTGCTTGGTGTTTCTGTGAACTAGCATGTTGCTTACAGCAACAAAAATAATTTAGTTTTTTTTATTTTCATTTCCTTTACCACAGTTTTCTCTTAGCCATTATTGCCAAGCGGATTCAAATACAGCAAAGGACATCACATACAAGCCCTTTTACACTGCTAAGGAGAAATACGTCATCAAACAAATATTGTCTTGCTGTTCCAATCCATACTGAGACTTTTGACAAGTGATACCACTTCTCTGTGTAATCACCACATTATCTAGGCCACCAAGAGACTGGATAACAACAACCACCAACTGAGAAAATAAAATGAGTCCTTCCAATGTTTTTAATAGACTGCATATAGAAATATATTCCAAATTTTATTCTGGAATTATATATATTACAGGAATATTTTGGCTATATGTTAGTCTATCACAGTAACAGATGTTTTGTAATCTAGAGTCTGTGTGCTAGAATGCTTTATATATTGTTCATAAACTTCATAAGCAGCCTTTACTTACCCTTTCCAGCAGTATTTCTTGCAGGGATAGTCACTTTGGACATACAACGTACATTGATCTCCTGACACTGTTCAGTGAAAGCTACAAAACACTAAATGCCTAACAAAGATTGCATCATTTCCTGTAGGACTGCAAACAAGTTTATATCTATACGAGACTTCCAAATAAAGGCAAAATGGTATGTCTTAAAAGGGGGAACCAGAACAATCATTTCAAGGAGTGATAAACATTGGAAGGGACTGTTAAAACGAGGCGACTGTTTGGAAAGGTCTTGAGAAATCATGTCACCTCTACTGTTTTGCAGCCAAAATGAGGCAGAGTAGGTCAGCTCTAGCATGAAAGCATTTCAGTATGCATCCTTTAAGATTTACTTCTTGTTTAGTCGCCAGCTTGAGGCTTTCTACCTCACACAGAATTTGTAGTCAGAACAACCATTACAAGATTCTCCACAAATGCTACACAAAAAAGGAGGAATGAAGGCATTCTAATGCAACATGTCCCACTATAAACATACCCACTAAACATACCGACCATCACAAACATGTAGTAGCTACATTTATGAAAGTTACACTGTCAGTCTATTTATATGGCAGCTTCTTCTGCACCCATGAAACAGCCTCCTCAAATGTCATGGTGATCAGCCAGAGAGTGTTACTGCAAAAGCTTTACAATATTAGCTTCCCAAATATCTATTCTCAAATATTTCATATTTGGCCCATTGTTAAAAATTAACATAAGATAAACATACAAAAGTAAGTGTTACCCAGTTCAAAAAAAGATGCTTCATGTGGAGATCAACTTATCCACTACAGTGAAAGGCTAACAGTTTACATCACAAATTTATGCAAAGCAAATTTATGCAACTTCACTTTAAAAAAAAAAAAACCAACCAATCAACAACATTTTAAATTGTATGTGCTAGGAGACAAATCAGACAAGCAGGACGTTATTTCACCAGTACTTAAAATCACTGCTGAAAGATGCCAAGTATTTATTAGAGTTCCAGAAAGCTGAAGAGATCATTAAAGTCTGCATCATAATTTACTTTAACTGGTTTAGTTGAATGATCAAGCAATCTAAAACCATAAAGCCCTACTCTGTATTTAACCAATAACATAGTAACTTAATTTTACAATAAGCTACTCTACACCCCTTGGTGCCTAGGCTGAAAATCGCGATTTAATACCTGATGGGCTCTGTGCAGCAGGAGTGGATGTTGAGCTTGCAGTCACTGAATCACAGCGCCCTGTACTCCCACTGCCACTGGAAGGTGATGGTGATGAGAGTGGTGATGGATTGTGCTGATTTATACACTGGGCTACAGCAAAGCCTGTAAAACGGGACAATGAAGTTTACAAGTTAATAATTAGCTTGAAAAGGTTAACCCACATGAACAAATTGAGAAAGGGAAAGATTGAATATTGCATCAAAGTGGCGTTAATTTCCTGTAGTGACCCAGAGGATGCACTCTCTCTCACCTTCATCTCAGAAGCCTGAAAATCTGAATGCATCTTACTGAAAACATACTACGTACAAATACTGATCAATGAACAAGCAGAGGTTAAGGGATTCAAAACATTGTAAAACTTAGAGCTTGCACAAAAAGTCAAAACTCATCAGGTTTTAGTATATTCAATAAATTAATGCATCACAGATCTTAACATAAGGAAAATGGTTAGTCGAAAGTGAAAAAAAAACCTCTTGGGTGGAAAGCCTGCTGTATTTTATCAAATAAAAAAAATTATCAATCAAATCTAATGCTGGCATTGGATTTCATCCATCTTCTCACAAGTCAAACAGTCTATACATTGTCTAATGGCACTTTTAAAATGTCTTCTGGCTTTCAGTCTACTACTGCTTCAAATTCTTTACACTGTAGCATTCTCTTCTTTCCTAACATAATCTTGCATTCATTTCTTTTTCGTTCCTCTGCAACCCTCCTGCTCCCATCTTTGATGACCCTTAAAAAAGTTAAAAAAAAAAAAAAAATCCTCATTTTTGTTCCTTCCCTCCTCACATACAATGACTCATGCACTTTCTCCTTCAAGATGCAATTTCAGAAAGTATTGAAACAGCAGCACAGGGAAATCCATCAGAAGTATGCAAAAGAAGCATAAGGAAGGAATTCAAACCCCTGGTTTCTCAAACCCAACATCTCAGAACTGAATAACCTGAGAATGATGTACTACACAATATTTAATTTCACTGATTTAGTCAAGATAAGCATTCATTGCATGACTACAATGAATCAGAAAGTAAACAATAGTTATTCCATATATGTTATGCAAAATATTTTGTGCAGAAGCATGCTATGAGCCATAAGAGAACTCAGATTTATTCTTTAGGTTTCTGGTGAATGTGTTGTGTTGCCATTCAGTCATATACTAAAATAAATGCCCACAAAGGTGTCTCCTTTAAGTCCAGTAGCACTGCAAACACACGCTGAACACTTAGTAGAAGTAAACAATTAGTAAATTTTTCTTTTATGGATGACAATGATTGTATGGTAAATTTGTACAAAACAGATCCTACATAAAAAACTTGACATAACTAGCTCATCTTTATTAACATCTTATTTTTTACATTGCCTTATTGGCAATGTGTCTGGTTGACACAATTCACTTGGGACAATTTTAAACTAAATTTAACACTAAATTTCAGACATTCACAGACTATAAATGGTGAGGGCAAACATTTGACCATTATTTCACCTCAACATAAACAGAAATACGAGAGCATCTTTGGAAGAGTTAGAACACTTCACAACACCAGTTTTGTAAGAATGTAGTTTGTACTTGAGAAGGGAAGCTGGAACATGGAGCAAAAGAAAACAAAAAAACAACTTGGTGTTTCAAAAGCATGTTACTTTAACAATTTTTTTTCCTTTTTCTTAAGGAGTCATGTTCTATTATATCTGAAAAATACATTTTTGTTGGTTGTTTAAAACATCTTCTGTTTTCCAGCGATTGTTAAGACTGTCTTAAAAGCTTCTAATTTCATTTTGCAACAAAACGAGTTTACCATTGCTGGGACAGAAGCAAGTAAGCATGTGCTGGCTTTCAGCAGACTTCAGATCAAGAAAGTCAGAGCACTTAACTCTTACATCAACCCTCTGCCAGACTATCAGAAAAAAGTTGTTCAGTGGCATTATGAAAGGGTCCAGGCTTGACAGCAAGTTTGCTTTGGCACAAAATCCATAGCATGGAATAGCAAGACTTGCAGTGAAAATATTCCAGTTCTGAAAAACTTCAGAAATTATTTTCACACATTCTGTTGATCCTAATATGTTGAAGACCCTTTGGTCTTTGGGATGACCTGATAACTCACTTTTGACTAGACTGTTTGAACATGAGATCTCCCATGAGATTAAAACCAGTAAGTTGCCCTTTACTGTATCTTTCAATTAGCAGTTATTTTTCCCCTTTGCTCTGATCTTTCAGCTGAATTTTTAACATACAGTTTTCATAGTTCTGTTGTTATAGAAGACAGTGGTTTGATCTTGAACTGCATCAGTGTTATAAAAACCCAGAATAATCAAAACCTTAAAGGCCTAGCATCTACTTCGAATGCTATGGAATTGCCTGCTAGAATTTACAACATGTTCTGAAAGAGAAGTTCACGAACTGCCTTTTCCACACAAGTCCAGTGAAGACAAGTAGCACTACATTGTTCATACTCCTTTGATCTCTTACTTTCTTTAGAAGATTACACCCTTTCTCATGGTTCTCAGCAACCTTCCTCATGATGACATGCCTACAGCAATTCCTCAATACTATTAGTAAGGCCTTCCTTTGGCAGACATTCCTCCTAGTACTTGGAAGCTTTTAGTCATCTCTTCAGGTTTTGACAGCAAGCAGCTCTTCAGAAGTTGAAGCACTTCTTACAGCAAAAGAAGTATCTTCAATATGGGCTGTATGTCAGGTGATGTACACAACTTGGCAGCCTTCCTCACTCTCCCATGGGAAAGTATTAATGCAGAAGTTTACTTTTTATCAGCAGTCCCCTGCATTATTGAAAGTAGCCACGACATGCACTATGAACCACCTAACAACATACTACTTGCTGTCTTCACTGCATAGTAAATACTGAAAAGGAAAGTATCTGACAATCAGGTATGAGAGAAAGCAAATGCACCACACAATTCTTTATTCTTTTATATGGGGAATCTCCCATGGCACTGGATGGATGATTCACTCATTAAGAGAGAGTCTCCTGTATGGGGAATTTGCTGGTGCCATTCAGCAGGCAGGCAGTCAAAACTCAGTTTAAATGGGCTTGTTAGAAGAAGTACATGAAAGCTTTAAAACATGGGCATGAAAAGTCAGGAAAATGCTGTTAGCAGCACCACATACCGACAGGTTGTGTTACAAGGAAAAAAGCCAGAGTGGATCAAGAAAAGAAGATAGAAAAAAAAGTTAACAAACACCTGTTCTGTTAACAATCTGACTTAATCTGTGGCCCCACCTCCTACCCTCTACCTCCCATGCTTATACTCAAGAACTAGACTCAAAACCACTTGCAGAAACACAATGCTATCTGAACAGCTGTTAGTACCAGCATCAGTTTTAGATGGGTACATGCCACTTTTACCAAGCTTTTCTCTTATTTTCAGTTACCACTCATTATGTTCAAGATGAGCACCACTTGAAAGAATTAAATAACTACTATGGCAGGAGACATCTATTTTAGTTAAAAACAAAATAGTTTGGTAAGCAACTAATTATTCCACAAATGTAAATAAATCCATGTATTTTATTTCAGAAACCAAAGTGATTGATCTTCTACAATCATTTAGATAAGTTAAACTGAGCTTACACACAGTGACGCCTGATAGTCTGCAAAAAGTTAACCACAAACTAAACTGCCTCAAACATGAAAGACTTTTATAGCACTCAGGACCACTGATACGTATAGTTTTTAATATACCAAATATGCATTAGGTTTCTCATACATACTCCATATTTTGAAACACCAGTTAGCATGGGAAACTAGGAATAATCAATGGACTTGTGACCACAGAAGTGAGGCAAAGTCATCTGTTAAAGTGAACGAAACTTGGTTTTGGAACAGTTACTAAAGCCACTGGTATAAGAGTGCTTATATCAATGTATTTTGTTTCCCTTACAGTGCTGGAAAAAATTGTACCCATCCAAGACATTCTACATCCACAAAAGGTTTGCATTTCAAGGGAGGAAAACTCTTTCATCCTCATCAAAATAGTAGAAATAGTAGAAAAAAATAAACAAGGTCTACTGTGACTGTCATAGGAAAAGCTGGTCTGATTCAGCAAGATTCAGCCTAAAAGTCCTGCAAGACAGTGCTCATGGATTCATGTCCTTACACTGAGGCATTTGCTTGCAAATGATCTTAACATACTTTCTCTCCCAGTACCACTGCAGAGGAAGGATTTTAAGTGTGCAACAGGAAGGTAATTTAGATGAGAAAAGTAAGTCTAAATCATTCCAAATGTTGTAACCGGGAAACTACTGACTAAGAACAAATATTCCAACCAGGAAACTCCTTCAGGAAATATCTGCAAAGAAAAGGTGAGCAGAATTAATGACCACTACGGGAAGTAAAATAACACTCAAAAGGTTCTAGAGGTCCTTTCTTACTACTTAATGACTCAAGTTGTGACAGAAGTTGGTTACAAACACAAATATTTCCTTCCTAGTAGTCATGACTCTGCTTCAGCAAAACTTTCTATTTAAGACTCAGTAAGGTATTACTGTAAAGATGTACCTTCCCAGTTCCTTGGAGAAGATCTTAGTTCCATAATCACAATGTTTCATTAGCCTGGGTTTCTTTCATAAAATACGTATCAATAGTTATCATTTTGCCATGTTTTACACAACAGCAGCAAAATTTCATGCCAAAACCTGAAACAGCTTCTTGGCTTTTTTTTTAAAGGAGTTTTTTCTTAAGGAATTAATGCAAATCTGTCTCCTAAACTGGAAAAAGTCTTCTTACTGTCTTATGATGATTTAATGTAAAAGACTGCCTGAACTGTAAGATCTCCTAAGAACAAAATTTGAAGGTGAGAAGGGGAAGGGGTGGTGGTAGCAGAGAACAGGACAAGCAAGACAAAAAAAAAAAAAGCCTGAGATGTCGAAGTAAAACCTTAGCCAAGAGAGCAGAAACTGTTCTCCCATTGTAAACCATATCTTCATTACCCCAGCATCTTTTGTTTGTATTCTGATTTCTTTCTATTCTGTCCTTTTAAGTGTAGTTATCTCATAAAAAGTTCCATAATAACTTGTATATGACATTCAAACATGCTGAGCAATCTAGCCTCAAATTAGTTAACAGGTGCAGATGCTCATCACCTGTGAATGTCAAGTCCCTCGTTAGTACTTTGATCAAAAGGATCTGCTTTCTTACTATAGATGAAGGCAATTAAATTACAAAAGGTTATACACATTTTAAGAATACATTAATATTATTTTTAAAAAAATCTACAATTTTATGCCCACCTGTGGTTGACCTGTAGCAGGTCAAGGGCACATAATTTTTTTACTGTGTATAATATGCTTTTAGGGTTAATGGTATTTGACAAAACTACGTTCAATTTTATGTGAAGAAAATTTATTAGCTCAAACACTGCTTGAACAATTCTTGGGCTTCGTTTAAAGTTTTCCTATTCCCATGTGGTGCAAACTTCATATAGAATTGTCTACATTTTCTTTTTCATTTAAAGGCTATAAAAGACCATTTTTCATTAAAGGCTATAAAAGACCATTTTTCTTCCTGCAGATTTTAAAGATGGCTATACTTTGCTTGCAATGGCTAATATTAACAAGTTTTTTCCAACTTTCCTCTAAAAAGTATTACTATGATCATAATATACTAAGGTATTAACAAAGAAGAAAATAGCAAGATAGATCTATTAATTTATTTTGCTTTCCAAAATAAATATTCTCATAGGAAAGTGACAACACTTGTTAAAATATTTAGATGTATGTTTTGCAGGAAGTCGTTAAGATATCCCTTAAGACACGCTGAGCATATAAATCTCAGTATACAGCTGGTATTTGAAACTAATATTTGAGTTTGGAAAGGAATTGATTATTTATTTACTTTCAACATAAGACCTATGTTCACAAGACACCTACCAAACCTGTTCCTTTTTTTGAAAAACAATGTAATTCTTTATTTACATAAAGAGTGCTTCAAAAGCATCATATGAATACCTAGCTACTATATAAGATGGTGAAGAGTCCAGCCAACTAAACTATCCCCAAAATGCTCTAACATTCTGGCAAGGGCCATTAACCTAAAATAGACCCTGAAGTCATGACTTCATGATGATAAATTTGATCAAGCAAAGGATTTTGCTTCTATTCGTTTCTGATAAGAATTGCCAGTTTATCAGGCCAGTCACCTGGGATGATTACACCATCTGACTGCATTTGCATAACGCTTACTTTTTATAATGACTATTAGCAGGGATGTTCTGATGCATGGTCTGATATATTCTTCTCACCTTTCACCCGTCTCTCACAAAATCTGGTTTTAAGCTGCAACAACCTTCACCCTCGTCCACATGATATCGAGAAGTGCTTTCACAACAGATTTTAATTTTGGACCATGAAACAATAAAGCAAAGTGAAGCACAGTTTGACTACAATAAGGTAACTGCATGCTCTCTAGTGAAATACGTAGAGCTCTATGTATGCACTACTATAGAAACCAAACCAGAGCAGACTGAAATACGTGTTCTTAGAGATTCTAAATTCATTGATACGAGGGATTAGGGAACTGATTTAATAGTTGAACTAAAATTCTCCACAAAATGAAATTTGCAGGAGGGCTGAAAACATTTATATCTTTGTCAATTTCTTAAAAACCACACTGCACGTACAGCACTCAGGTGGTCCTACTGAAAAAAAAAGTGATTAATCTTTCAAAAATACTGCCAAAAACATAGCTTTCCTTCAGAACAAAGCCCATCACTACCAATGGAAAGCATAACTTGTTTCTTACAAGTATAATCAAATTAACATGTTTCTGTTATTGGTTTTCTCACAGACTATATGAGCTTTGCAGAACTCTTGAACACCACTTAAACTTGTAGCATTAAGAAATCAATACATAGAATGGTTTGGGTTGGAAGGAACCTTAAAGACCATCTAGTTCCGAGCCCCTCCTGCCATGGGCAGGGACGCCTCCCACTAGACCAGGTTGCTCAAAGCCCCATCCAGCCTGGTCTGGAACATGAATAAGAAACTAGTAATCTAACTGCAACTTGTTCATTTTTTTTTTTTAAAGGCACAAAACTCTTTCTTTTAAAAGAAAGATTAAAAGATGTAAAAGAAAGTAAAAATCACTCCAAGCCTGATTAAGGGATAACCACAGATTTCCTAGGAAAATCACTCTGAACCAGGAAACCTCATTCATTCATTAGTGAAGATAAGGGAAGAAGGAAGAGGCATTCGATATTTATTTTGTAATCAGATGTAAATCAATACATTAATCCACTTGTATTACGTCATAAAATACTTCATGTTCTGTGCCTGGTTTCTCATGCTTGGTATCAAATAAAAGCTTCAAAATACTTTTTCCCCTGGATTTGCATGTGCATGCAGTGGAAGTTTCCATTTCCTGGAATTCAAAGTAAGTATATGGTTTATGTGGTTGTTTGAACAAACTACCACGTTGCACCACCCCCAACACATCCCTCCCACCCCACCCCCCGAAAAAAGAAAGAATTAATAGATGTAGTCACTTGTTATGCACACAAGCACACTCTTCTTAGAGAAGGCTAATTCTGAAACAGTAACACTGGCATCTTTTCAAACACGCCTTTTCCATGGAAGTCATGTCAAATAAGGAAATACCATCACACAACATACAGGTCTTTTGACAAACCTGACCGCCAATATAAATAAATGCTTTTATGATTTCTGTTCCCCAGACTCAGGGCTTGGGCAAGCTGAGCTCCAATTTAGTCCTAAGGCAGTAGAACATATGCTTTCTAAGTAGGGCATTTGAATTTTGAATCACTGAGTAACATTTCAAGAGAAATGCTGAGTTTTGTGAAATGATTGGCAGCTAGTGGTAAACAAGATTGCACCTTTTTGTATAATACAGCAAAATGAAGTACTTTCAAGCAGTATGAGATTCAACTTTAAAACGACTCAATCCAAAAGGAGAAGAGTTCACCACCCGGAAGAAAACCTCTGCAGAGAATTCAATTTGTGAAATAGACAATAAGGAGACAAAAGAGCAAAGAGCTCATTGATTTAGAATCATTCCTTTAATCCCAATTCCAAGATAATGTTTTAGGAGTAGTCTCACTAGCTCCAAGGTAAACAAGGCAGTGCACAGCATTCCAGCTATTTTTATAAACCGGCAAGAAAATGATAATAACCAAATTAAAGGAGGAACTACGCACAACTGACAGATGTGTTGCATAAATACTGAGTATACGAAACATGACTCCCATTTGTAAAGGAAGGCAAAGTATTAAGACACTTCTAGTGTATTTGGAGAAACCGCCATGGATGTATTGCTCACAACGTACCTGGAATTGTACCCAGGTACTGTTTCTCTAGGAGTAAGTTTTTACATAAGCCTCATCCTGGGGTTGTGTGTTCAGAAACATTACCATAGTAAGCTTTTCGTTGCTTATACAAGTTACGGTTCAGCTTTTGCAGATACAAAGAAAAACTTGCTTGATAATGAATGCTAATCTCACCTGGAACTTTGTCAACAGATGCAAAAACAGAGCGTTGCACTGTAGGATCACTGCTACCACGTCGAGACTGATCATAAAATCTAAATGGAAGGTGTTGGGCTGTAGCCGCAGAGCTGTGTCCAAAACCCATAACAACTTCAGTGGAAGGGTGAATAGGAAGATCCAGGAGAGCTACATTTAATCACAATTGATAATTTTGTTACTCAAAAATACATGAAAAGAAGAGCAGGTGAAAAGAAAATTGATAGTTTGTTCAGGATCTTAAGACAAAACCAGATTATTTAACATAACTCACCTGCATTTAGCTCTTAATTATGGTTGTAATTTCATTGGAAAAGAAGAGAGACAACCTTTCTGGCAACTTTTTCTACCACTGCTGTCCACACCACATTTACACTAAGGAAGCCTCAAAATACAGTGGAGGAGAAAAAAAATGATTACAGCAAGCTACTTGCATTAAACAAGCCATAGGAGTGATTTAAAAAACACCTTCAGTTTTTCACTGTACAAATGAAGTCATTCATTAGTTTCAACTGAACACTGCAGAAAGCCATTTAAAGAGAAAATTTGCTTTAAATTGGAAAAAAAAAAGCCTTTACACTACCATTAAACCTAAAATTTTACTATCAAAATAGACCTGTATAAACTTCAAACTTGCTTTTATTTTTTTTAACTTGAAGCAAGCCATAAAAGTATGACATAACTATTTATTAAACGCAAAACATGAAACTCTCTTTAGTTAGCTTCCTACAGAACCATAAGACACTAAAATAATCTTAAGCCACCTATAATGAGAATAATTCTCTGGCCAACTCAATTTTAATACCAGCTATGTCTTTGTTTTTCACAGCTCTGATTAGTTCATCATTGGTCTTCAACAATCCACGTAACTGAGATAGTTGGTTTCCTTTTTCATTTGCTCACATATTTTCCTTCCTGTATTTGAGTTTCCTTTTCTATACTCACCAATTCATTCAGTTTACCGGTAAGCTTCAATTTATTCTTCACTCAATATTCAAGTAATATTTTAATTGCTCTTTCCTATTTACTCAAATTAACCCTTTCCTGCACCTCTTCATGCGCATTTCCTCCAAACACAGAAATCTAGCTGCTGATACTCTGCTTAACATTTTGGATTGCTCATCATCACCACACGCAAGCATTAAGCATTATCATCAACACCATCAGGACACCACCCAAGTCAGGACTTGGGCAAGCTGAGCTCCAATTTAGTCCTACTAAGGCAGCAGAACATCTGCTTTCTAAGTAGGGCATTTGAATTTTAAATCACTGAATCATATTTCAAGAGAAATGCTGAGTTTTGTGAAATGATTGGCAGCTAATGGTAATAATACAGGATTCATTCTTTTTCATCCTTTCTTTCATGTGTCTATTACTAAATATGAAAACACATATTTTACTCCAATAAAATCTATTGCTTCGAAACTAGACACTGGTTTACAGTTTTCTATGGCACACCACTTAGATTTTTTTTCTAACACATCCTTATGTTACAGAGTGACTTGCTATGACATACAAGTCTTGTTTCTCAGAATCATTTCAAAATAACCATTTACCTGCTATTCTCTGCATTTTCATACGCCGAGCTTGGATACGGCCTTTTGCAAGACGTTGCTTTGCAATAATGCAGCGAATGTGATCAGAAAAAATAAATGTAGCTTGAAGGATAGGGAAGGGCTTAGAATGAGGACTTGAAGCAGGCTTATGAATTATTATGTTCAGAGCTCTACTGTCATCCTCTACTCCTGTCACCTGCATATCCTAAAAAGAAACAGAAGGCAAGTAGCTAATGAAAAAGATAGCATTTTTAAACTATAGATTAAATATCAACATTAAAAGGAAACCCTATGAATGCTTCAGTAAAGTTCCAAAAAAAAACAGTTTCCATGTTAAAAAAATATAAAAAGGAGTATGCACGTTGTACAACCTTGGATTTAGTTCTTCAGAAAATGGTACTTGTAGAGATTAAGTCAGTTTAAAGTTCAGTTACGTTATTTGAGCATAGCAAGTTTTCAGGAAATACAAAGAGTGTTAGCTAAAGCAAGAAAGAGACATAAATCAGAGAAATGTCTTAAAGCTTTTGAAATCAATTAGATAAGCACAGGTCATTTTGAAGTTACAACCTGCCACCTTCCCTACCCAGACAGGAAGATCAGAACTCTCCTAGAATTCATTACTGTGACACTTAAGGAATGTGCGTGGGAATCAATCCTCACTGTATATTATTTCAGTGTTCAAATGAACACACCCCAATATAAATATTGGGGAAGTTACCTGATTTTCAAGTATACTTCTAGATAGCTATGTACACTTCTTCAGAAAACCAGAAACAGTTTAAAAGGCAGGAACTAGAAAAAAGACTAGTAACAGAATAAGCAAGTAAGCACACTACAGAGCTTAAATATATAAGCTAACATTGATATTACTATTTATCCAACATAAATGTAGATTTTCAGCTGAGAAAAAGTAGCCACCAAACTTCTCTTACCTGCAAAAGGCCTGCAAACTTAACTACTCCCCATCCAAGTCTTGCAACATCTGGCTCAACCAAACTCATCTGGTAAATATCCACAGCCAGGAATCTTTGAACTTGACCCCCATCCTTTGTTATGACTGTACAAGCAATTAGATCGCTGTTATCTGAAGGAAGGAAGGAAGGAAGTTACATAGCTACTGAAATTAAGGATTCTGGGTTTTGGTTCTTTTATGTAACATAAAATGTTAATATATGAAAGTGTAATTGTCCTTACAACACATGTGTAAAGTCATTCAAGGTTGGGTTGGGTTTTGGGGTTTTATTCAGGATATATTCCGTATTTCCCTATTATATGTATAGTTACATATAAAGTGCAGGATATATCCAAACAACAGTGGTTCAGATATCTTACAAGGCATGCATAAAATGTGTATTATATGACTTCACTTTCTCTTACCACCTTCATTACCTTCTAGTATAAAACGTGGCTTCATTTCACTGGTGAAACTGCAACAGTGTTGATTTCTCTCGCTAAGTGGAAGTCTCAAAAAGTCTTGTGGAAAGACCACAGATACAGTCCTACACCACTGCAGGCAATTACATCTACCTCATTATAAACTTAGGCTCCATTCTGGCACAAGTTACATTTCTACAGGTCTGAAACTTGACTACTCTGACTGTTGGAAGCCTTTCAACTCCAAGACTACAGGACTCTCCAGGTAAATTGTATCAGTTTTTTGCCAGTATCTGTTAAACGAGGTGACACTTTTTCTTTTACCCTCCCATTTTATTTGTTTATATTGGATAAACATGCTCTCTTAACCATTGCACTAGAACCCCTGAAACAAGCCCCAAAATAGAGATCTCAAGAAGGAAATACATGCTCCTGCATCTCAACTGCGCCCATTTCAGTTCAAATCCATTATTCTTGAAAAGTGACTAAATCACCTGCTTTACACCAGCTGAAGTCTGAGCACCCCATAAACTGACACTGACACCTCCCAGCAGACCTTTCCTAATCTTACTAGAGTTGCTTTTTCCTTTGCTTCAAATGGAGCCTTTCATTCATGTACTTAATACACACAGGTGTTTTCCCTCTCTCTCACCTAGTACAATTTCCAGCAAGTAAAAGATTCTATGACCACACACGCTGTGCTGAGTTCATCATCTTTGTAATTCTAGATGATACTCCACACCGTTTGATGGATTTACCCAGCTAAGTTGCAGCATTTTAACTATTCCCTGCAATAGTTTTGATGGGGTTTTGGTAGGTTTGTTTTTTTGTTTTGTTTTTGTTGTTTTTTTGCAGGGTGGTTGGTTTGTTTTTTGGTTTTTGTTTTGTTTTGTGGTTTTGGGGTTTTTTTTTTTTGTTTTGTTTGTTTTGTTTGGGGTTTTTTTTGGTTTTTTTTTTGTTTTTTAAGAATAGAAACCAACCAATTTGAAAGCAATGAGTTCTAAAGTTTGGTTGTACCATAGCCACTCATTCTCCTTAGCACTCTCATTCCTTAGTATTGCTAAGGCATTGATAGACTCAGCAGTTTGGAGTTATTCATTCAAACAGCCTATTTCATATTAGAAACATCTGTGGGATAGTTATAAGCTACAAGTGGAAGCATACAGCTCTTTGCAGTCACAGGTCATACAATTAGGGACAACAGCCATAAATTACCGTTTGGGAGGTGGAGAAAATTCTTTTGTGCATAACACAGCATGGCAGGTTACCCAGAAAGGTTGCGGAATTTCTATCACCAGAGTTTTTCAAGTTTCAAAAAATCCCAAACAAACAATCTTCCCAAACCCAACAACCCCACCACAACCAGGAGGGCCCTTCCAGCTAACATTTCTATGATTCTACCAATTACCCTTTACCAGTAGGATCCATTCAAAATTGATTGGGTGGTAGGAGAGGAAGAGAGCAAATATGGAACCCTAATACAATTGAAAGAGGATAATTAATGCTAATCCAGTGTGAGTTCAGTGTGAGCTTTTGAAATTTGAGAAAACAAAGTATAATTAATAAATACATCACTGCTACTTTTCTGCAATACCTACAGGATGCGATTCAGTTACATGAGGAGTGATTGCTATTACCTTCTTCATAAGCCCCAGAAGGCTCAAGAAATCCATACAGGATTGGCAAATATTACTAGGAGCCTATGGGAGATTTATCCCTTTTTAAAGAAGAAGCTGAGACACCAGGCAGAAAATCACAGGAGATCTAAAATGGCAATGTAGGCTATGTTTAGCCAACGGAATATCTTACTCCAGTATTATTGTACCAATGACATTCTAATAATCTGAACAATAGAAGATAACAATATATATTAAATGCATCAAAAGGTCTACCTAAATTTTTTGATCCAAAAGTGTATCTGTATTCATATATACTGTATACATACACATCTAAAAGTGGTAATGGAGATTACTACATCCCTCCAGAAATTACTTTCTAATACCTAAATTATTCCACCTTTTTGTTTATAACTGGAAAGTTTGAAGTTATCAATGTTTCTATGTCATGGGAAAACAAGGATAATCCAAGTGTCATTTATTCTGAACTGGACTGTGAATATAGGCATAAAACACCCAACCATATTTGATTGTTGTGAAATGTTATAGACATCAGGGAACGAAAAACAGAAGCCTTCTAGTAGGAAGGATTGTAGCCAGGATTTAACTACTCTCAAAGAGACTTGGAATTACAGTTGGTAACAAAGTGAATGTATTTCTACAATAAAATGCCAGACATCATCTCTGAATGTACACAGAACACCTCTGCTTTACACTGGTGTATTACTGTAACACTGCGCCAGCTGAAGTACATGCAGTTTTAAAGAAGCATGCTGAAAGAAACTTGAAAGATTACCACAACAAAAAAATTACATGAAAATTAAAAATGCCTTTTTTTTTTAAAGCAAAAAGCTTAATAATTCAACTAACTTAGTTTAAAGAATACCTGGGAGGCAGGAAGACTTTAATTCATACATAAATAGTACAAACAGCTAAGTAATTTAATACAGGGCCCAGTCTAACAGACAAAAGCTACAAATGGCAGCATTTTCATAACTGACGGACGAAACTACGCAATTGGTAGTCTGTTCCTTCACAGGACAAAGTTTCTAATCAGGAACTAACGTTTTTCTACGAATACACTTCGGTTCAAACAGAACTAGCTTCAGGGAAGTCATATGTAATGCTTGGATATATGCAATGTTTTTTTCCCAAGCCATAGAAACAGAATAAAACAAGAAAATCCCTATGAATATAGCTATTAACAGAGAAAGAACTAATTCTCAAATGGTATGACTGAGCAAGGATAGGCTTACTATATTGGCCTATCCTCTATATTGCACAAACTCTTATAGCTGATACCTTTTTTGAAGCAGTTTCAATAACAAGCATAAAGTGTCATCAGTGTTAATGAGCCCTTAAGGCTTTCAACAATTTCAAAACAGGACTCTGGAACATGCCTGGTTACTTCTTAACTTGAGACCCTTTATTTATTGCCTCCTTCATTCTTTAATCCAATTAGTCTGTCAACATATTTATTTCAGTCAATACAAATTCCTCAAACAGCCTTATTCTTCTCAAGACCTGAAGTTAACTAGATTTGTAGCCCTTTGAATATGTAACGTGATATTGCTGATTTTTTTGGATAATCTTTTGCGAGATTCTCAACATATAGGCCACAACACCAAATAGAGTTGTGAAGTTCTCATATATTTGGTTTTGTCCAGTATTTATACAGTTTTTAGTGCAACAGCAAGCAAATTAAAGTACTTGGAATAACTGCTGTACAGATTCAACTGCCTGATGACAAAAATTCAGTACTTAAGGTAAAGAACTCAAAGGGCAGAAGTTGATTTCCAGAGCACAAATTTTTCATTTTAGAATGGACAAAAATTTCAAGTAAAGCATTACTGTAAAAATTTATCAAAGAACAGAAAGGAAAATTACTCATTTATTAGGCAACTATTACAGGAATCTTTTACATTTATACAGCTGAATGTACCCCATTTACTGTTTCTAGTTCACAGCTGCTGAAGGGTCATAAACTACAGTCATCCTTTATGACAAGAACAGAGAGAAAGTGTGGTTAAACACATTTCCAGTGAACTGATGTTAGAATACTTACAGCTATGCTATAAAACGGTTACAGACAGCCAACCACGTTTTGATGAAAGAATTTAAAGCTCAGTAAACTTCAGTACTACTGATATTTGACCTGGGGATTAAAGTGAACCACAGACTGAATGGCTCACTGATGTGACACCACTGCAAAAGAGTGTAGTGTTGTTTCTGAGGTTAACAGCAATATTAATTTTTCCTCATGCAAAGTGAAGCTTGTAACCAGTTTGGACACTACATCTCCAAGACACAGACCCAAGATTTCTCTGGACTTATTCCAAGAAAAATACAACTTTTACAAAATACAGTCTAGGGAAGAAGAGTTCAAAGACTTCAGCTGCTTGCAGTGAAGAAGATTTAAGTTAGGTGAAAATATTGCATGAACACAGGCAACTCTTTGCCTGAAAAGATTCTATTACATGAAGACTTTATGAATATAACAGCTACTTTATGAGATGGTCTAAGTGCACCTGACCTGCCTCACGTCTTGATCTTTAATGATTTTATAATTTACAGTCATCACAATTCTAGAAATCATCTGCAGACTCTGTGTGCATAGGTGGCAGTGCAAGATAAGCATTAGGCTGCAGATAGTTAATGCACCACCTCCCACTTCACAAAGAATTTTTTCAAACAGCACGTAGCCCATTTGGTACAATATTCTGCTTTACTACTTACTATGACAGTCTTTAATTGCAAAGAACTTCAGAGTTGAAGTTTTGCACTTTGATGACATGAGTTTATAGAAGAATATACAATCTTGACAGAACTACAACACGTTCCCCCAATATACTTAGAGTTTACAAAGCCATTTCAAATTTTATGTAAGTCCTGTGAAACAATTATCTGCACCACACTCTATCCAAAATGTTTTTGGCAAGCTATGTTTTGGCCATGTTGTTGAACAGTTTAAAATTACTTCTGTTACTCTTCACAATAAACAGCCCTCTTTCAGAGAGGTTCAGAATTACTTTCTCGATATGTCTGCAATCTCTCTTTTGTCCAGTTGTAGGTCAGAATAACTCAGTTCACATATTAGTCCCTGCTCTTGGTCAGGTCAGGATGTCAGCACCCTTCTTGACTGTTTTCCTCAAATATGACAACACCTTTAGGAATAAGATAGACAAATCCCAAACATCAGTACTTTGGAAAGAAAACTAAACAAAAAAAATCTCGTTTAGCATACTCAACTTAGTCTTGAAATTAAGTTATTTCAAAATATTCATAAAAATTAAAACCTACAAATTTTGGTGTTATCTACCCATAGTGAAATCTCTTACTAAACCATAGAAGGAAACTTTCATTTGCCTAGGCAGTTTATATTCAAATTAAACGCTACTTATGCAAATAAGTTGAACTAAGTTTCATTTTCCTGACCATAGTGTAATTCTATCTTCACTGAACAGATCTTCAAAGTAACTGGAAAAGGACTCAAAAGATAAGTTAGATTCCTTGGAAGATATTTAATAGAAGAAAAATTTATATGCCTTATGATAAGACCTCTTATCAACGTCTGCAAATACCTGTTTGAGGAAGTAAAGATGACGAAGCCAGTGGTATCCAATAAGAAGATGCACTGCGCACAAAATGAAATACAGGAAATTCCACAAAAACACTGGGGGGAAAAACCCAACAAAAACCCACAAACCTTTTTTATTGTGAAGGTGGTCAAACACTGAAACAGGTTGCCCAGTGATGCTGTGAAATCTCCACCCTTGATGACATGTAAAACCCGACTGGTGAGACCTCTGGGCAACTTGCTCTAGCTGATCCTGTTTTGAGTAGGGAGGTTAGACTAGATGATCTCCTGAGGTTCCTTCCAACCTCAATTGTCCTGTGACAAATTTTCCTCAAATCTTATTAAAAACATGTTGACTATGGTGGCCTTTATAAAGCCTGTATATTTGGTAGAGATAGAGTGAACAAAAAGACTTAACTATAATATTACTTTTTTCAGTTTTAGCTTTAAATGTTTCATCATTTACTTCTTGGCCATTTAAAACATTGTCAGCAACAGAATCAGCAGCCTAAAACCAAGCACAGAGGCTGTTACTTTGAACTGCCTGTGAAGGTCACACAGCCTGCTGAATAAGATTAAAGTAGTTACCTACATGAGACACCTACAAACTCGCATAATACGCAAGTGCTTCAAAACTAAGAATACCGAAAAGTAACAGTATATTCTGGTGGCAGCACACCCAGCAATACAGAATGAACCTCCTGTGGAATACCTGACTTGTTTCTAAATGTACACTAAATATAGCACTGACAACGTTGCAACTACACTTAAAGGTTTACAATGAACATATGCACATCAAAATATTAAAATGCTTCTTTACAAGAAACTTTAACCTTTCTCATCAAGCTCCCATAAAACTGTAGCATTGCACTCAGGCAAAAAAACCCAGAACACTTTGATAATGTGAGTTTTGCAGGATTTTTCAAAATCAGAACAGTATCTGCAATAATTACTGAATCTTGTTAACCTCTAGTCCTTCTTGACACTATATGAATAAGTATAACCACTGGAGGCATCTCAATGTTCAGAAAAAATGAAAAAGCACTGTAATAACATAGATTGAGGAAAATTTGTTAGATCAAAAATATCTCCAAAGTGGTAATTCAAAAAAGGCACACAATTACAATTTTTGTGAGTCACGTTTTGCCAACTGCTAAGTCTCCTCCCAAGATATGGCACCTATGCAATGGCATGTATCACAAAATGCTGATATTCTCTTTCTTGGATGATGAAAAGACTTGAACTGGAAACTATGTCTTTATGTTACTACACACACTAGAACTTCATCACTGTACTACCTCAATTCAGGTAGTTTAAGTTACAAAAGCAGTGATAAGCAGTTTACAAAGTGTTACCAACCAAAATACATAAACTGATGCACATGTAAATGGGGAACTTCATTCAAAGGGTCCCAATGAATGCAGAGTATCTGCTAGTAGCGTTCAAAATATTAAAATTAAAAATAGAAATCACAAAACAACTCTGATGACTTTGAACAAAGAGTGTGCAGTGTTGTAGATGGGAAGAAGCCATGGAGGGGAAAAAGGTAAACATCCCAAGGGAAAGGTTAACAAAAAACCCAAAACAACATAACAAAACAAGGAAAAAACAGCTAACACCAACCTGATAATCATGGATACCCTGCAAAGGACTTGCTAAAACCAAATAGTATCTATTTGCTGTGAGGATCAGATCCAAATATCCGTATCTGTGCTACACAGTATTATTTTAGCAATTGACTGACAAGAAAAGCTCCTCCCAAGGAAACACCTGAAACATGATGATGCTTTGTGGACACAGATACCAGTGCCACTTCTTTGGAACAGGTCTAACACCTGTCAACTTGATTTGAAGATGAAATAAGTTTATGCCTTTCTAGCTAACCAGGAAAGAAAAGTCTTCTGAAGCCAACACATAAAACTCCACATCAGGCACTGATTGTTCAAGACAGATTCTGACTCAGAGATAGGATATGAGAAAACTCAACAGGAAGGGCTTTTTACAGCCCTTTTCAGTTTATTTCAGTTTCTGGAAATAGGCTAGAACTCTGTGCAAAATTTTGAGATCCCAGGCTGACTGACTCCCTCTTCAGAAACAGACTGTTTTCACCAATAGTGGGGTAAGCGATGTGTATAACTGAAAATCGGTGACTCTGACAGCTGTAGAAAAATTTTTGTTTATTAATAAATGCTGGAGCATATGGAAAGACTCATGCTTTGACAAAATCTATGGCTATAATTACATATTGTGGTCCCAAAATAAAGACTAAAACCTTCTGTAAGAAGATCAGAAAGCAGTGAATACACTAAGGCACAGAACTGCCATCATTATGTTGATACTCTCTATTCAAACACACCAGCACATAGGTTCCATGGGTAAGGCAAAGGAACTTATTTTTCTTCTCTACTTGTATACGCACATATGCAAACACACATGAATGCACATACATATTAACAAATGATAGCTTCATGCACATGCATACAAGTACCACATGACAAGCAGTTCAGTATGTTCTTAAAAACCTAAAAACTACTTCATAATTTCCAGTTAATTTAAGAAAAACAATTTTTTTTTTCAGTAGAAGCTGATTCATTATTTCATCTCACCCTCGAAAAAGAGTCAGCATTTCACAATAAATACCTAACTCTTTTGAAACAGGAAGCTGAGTTAATTCTGTATTACCAATCCTTTACCAAGTAAACAGTAACTAAATTATGGACATCATTTTTTACCTGACAACTAATAATTGTGTAACGTAATTAACAACATCTTGTGCTGTTCATTATCTTTGGGAAAGCTTTTAGGGAAAGACCAAAAGTGATGAGTTTGCATTAAGTTCATTCAGCTTAATTCACCCTCTAAAGCTATGAATGGTACCTGCAAGTTCTTAGTAAGAAAACTGCCTGAACAAAAGTTAACTACTTATCAGCTAACACCGATATATCCAATCCTTCTAGGTCTTGATCACAAGAAATTGAATTAATAGTGTTTATTATTTTTTATTATTTATTTATTATTATTTATCATGCACTTTCTTTTCAATTCTAGCCTAAAAAGCACACTTCTCTACATATTTTAAACCTTTAAATAAAAAGCAAATGCCTCACACTATAGTAAGATTAACTTACTGTGTGACAAGATACTGTTTCCTAAACCATGTCAGTGCTGGAGACAGTAAAACTACCGCTTTATGATTCAGGCCACAGTTACTCTAGAAGTTGTACTGTTTAGTAACACGTAAGGTCATCTAGAGATGTGTATTTCGATGTTAAATGAACACAGGTATATTGAATTTGCAGACAAATACCGCATACTTCATGATTTTATTCCTTCCAACTTTCTTCAGTTGGAGAGTGCAGTAGTATTCTATGACACTGCAGAAAGAAGGTACTTTGTCTTTACGTCATAATAAATACTACTTAATATCACAAGATCATTCTGGACATTACAGACTGATTCTCCTTAGGAATAACAGCTCAGCATCCTGTTCAACCATGCGAGTAAAAGCTTCCACAAGCAAACTTTAACATGACAGACGAGATGTGAAGAAAAAGAACTCCAGTGCAGGGAGGGGAGGGATATGATGACAACCAAACCCCAGTATCGGTAAAACAACACAGCGTGGCTGTTGGAGTAGTTACCTCCAGTCTCCTAAAGTTCATGAATGGTTTAAGTGCATTACGAATAGGTGAAAGCAGAACAGAAGAAAATCCACCTAGTATCAGTTCATTTAGAAAACTAACATACCAGGAAACCAGATGAAGGACTGCAAATACTTTATGTGCTAATATTTAGATGCTGAAATATTTATTAACAGTTTATTAAAAATAAAAAAAAGGCAACAAAAAACTCAAAACAAAAAACCAAAACCACAAGCAGTGTTCCAAGTCCAGTAGAAGACAAACTTAATATGATCATCCTTGGCAGCCAACTACACAAACAAGGTAACTATTTCCGGTTTTTAACTTTAAAGAAAACACACCAGCAACTTTTCCATGCCATAGACGATTAGAAATTGAGGGACTACTTACTCCAGTCAAGAACATCATCTGTCTTTATCAGATCTTCTTCCCTTGTGAGTGGTAACTGAGTTTCTGGCTCATTCCGTAAGTGCAGTGATAGCGAACGGAGCATAAAGAAAACTCTGATTGCCTTGAGAAATTGAAAAAAGAATATTGAAATATTGCTGCACTCAGTACTACATATTTTAACAGAATCTTACAGACTTATGCTTGCTTTTATACTCCATGACTTTGTTGTCATGTAGCAAATCTCCTTTTCAGATTGAGAAAGCAGAATGTAATTTCAAAGTTAGTTCAAAAAGATTATGGAAGAAGTTGAAATATGCTGTTTTATTTTCAATGAAGTAGAAGCAGCGGAGCTTTTATCCCACTGGCACGCTTACACTGATTGTGACTGACAGGTAAATGATTACAGGTGCTGTTTAAGCAAAACCAATTATCTTGGATTTTTGTTTTAAATCATTATTTTAAGACTGATTGTACTTACAATACCTGTATGCTACAGACAACTACACAACCAACCTTTAGAGACTCTCATGTTTTGAATTTAAACCAGTAATAATTTCGTCTATATTCTCAGAAGGTCTACATCAGGGCAAAGCATTCTGAAAGATGCACCAGTCCCAAGGAACTTTCAGCAGCTGTTCTGTGAAATTAATATTCTTGTTTTGATTTAGAAATTAATGACATGTGGTATGCAAAGACTAAAGTGCCAAAGAACAATAACCATTTTATTAGCCACGTTTCAAAAGGCACCATTTATAATCCTCTTTCACTACAAGAACTGTATTTTCAGTATAGCAAATAAAAAAAAAATAATCTTTTATTACTTCTGGTGTTTTGTTTTTTAAAACAGTTTCCTACATAGTAATTCTTTGACATACTGTAAATGAACTGCTGCCTTACAGTAAAAGTATCGAATTCATGGAACAGCTGCAGTGCCCATTAACTCCCAGACTGCAGGAAGTATTAGGAAAAACAAATCTAAACTGCTTTAAGGCAAAATCCTTCACCTCTCTGTTTTTAAAATCAACAGAACTGTGGCTCCCATTAACCAGAAATCTGAGTTCTTGGTCAGCTATCATACTGGTGGTGCTTTCAGAAACTTCTGGTAGAACAGGGGTGAAGAGGGGGAAGTCATGTATCTGGCTCTTCCATGAACTGACACCAGAGCAGATGAATTTGGTACACTGTTGAAATCTAATAGGGCAATAAGATTATTCGGAGCAAAGACTGTCAAGGGTATCTAACAAAAATATGATATTAACACTACCTTATGAATAAGAGCAGAGTTTCTTTATAATGGGAGATGATCTCTCCCATTTAGGCAGATTGCAATTTAATGTACTGTGGATTTATTGAAATCAAACAGGATTACTATAAAGCAGTTTCACTGTTAGATGCTTCAAGAAGAATTCATGGTATTGGGTTTGAAAGTTTCCAAATTCCATCAAGAACAGCATGTTTCCTTGCATTTTTGCTAACCCAAAAGTCAAACCCAACAGCTGTTTTTGTTTTTTTTTTTTTTTTTAATTCAGGGGGCAGGTACCACTCAGCCTGCTTTCACTTATTTTTTCCTCAATCCTATTTTCCTCCTAGACAGAGCATTAATTTTCCTCACATACATTCCCTATAAAACTAACATCACTCATGTACAAACATGTAATCACATTTACTGCAGAATAATTCACAGGAGTAGGAAAGAAAATGAGAACTATACCCTTTACAAGAAAATAAAAAATCACTAAGAACATCAAATGAAAAAGGAGCTACACTGAGCTTCCTACAATACTGATAGCCCTCAGTTTGATAGCAATATCAATATAAACCCAAAAGCATGTGATTTGTGACTTCCTATAACATTTTATTGAATCTCAATAAAACAGCAGAGTACAGTGGCCTAGAATTTGTTGCCACTGACTTCTGTTATCTTAGTGAAGTAGGGACAAATAAGAATTGCTATCTACGTTAAAGAACTATGCATTATGATGACTATACTTTGTGCTGATTCCTTCATTTATATACACATATCATGCGCAAAGAAATAGCAGTTTGCAGGGAAACCTACCAGTATCTTATTACGTTACATCTATGTACTCCAAGGCGCAGAGTTCAAGACCTATACTGTTCATTACTTCCCAAAGAAGCACATAAATGAGTTTGCATTATTCTAGGTGACTGGTAAGCAGCACCATCTTTAGGACTACAGAAATCAGAAGGAAGAGATGCAAACAACAAGCAGCAACTGGACTATCAACAATTCAAAACAGCATCTGATTCTGGGCACAAGGCTTCATCAAGCAGCAGCAGCTGATTTCAGAAAGCAGCCTAACAACTTCTGGTCATTTTAATGTTTTAAGTCAGAAGGGTTGGCTGTCTGGATTTTGGAGATGTGCCTTTGATAACTTGAGAGATATCTGATTTCTGAGAGTTCCGCCTCAAGTTAAAAGGAAAAGAATTACCACTTAGAGGGACTTTCTATAACAAAAGAAGAAGTGAGAGCCTAAAAAGATCTGATCTCTAACAGCTAGGAACTCATGATACAATCAAAGTACGGGACTTCTTCACTTTCTAGTGAAATAAAACTTGAGAACTTTTTTAGAATCATGCCATGCGATGCTCAGAACTGAATCACTATCCATTTGAAACTGTCAGCAGAAAGGGTCTCCAGCAGGTTAAACGGCAGCAACAATGTCACAAGATACACCTTGCTGACAAGATACAATATGTTGAAGTTCAGCATATTGTGATGGCAATCCAGCCTAAGAGAGGTAGCCTAGCTGGAAGAAAGTAGCATAGGAATTCTAAGAAATTCTAAAACTTCTAGAGCAATGTGACTGTGGAAGAAGGACCAAGAAGGACGCATTCTGGGAGTTCTTGCTGATGAGAAAGACCCTTCTATCCCAAAGAATTTATAGGAATGTTAGATCTTTGAGTTTCCACCAATAGAAGTTAAGCTATTCCTTATTTAGCACGTGAAAAGCCATGTAGCAGTCAGTTTCCATTAACATGCATTTCTAAGTATCATTCTATTAAATGCCTCAGAGAGGATTCTAGGAAGCATTATTGCTTTCTAAGAACAATACTTTTCAAGATAATTCACTGTACTTTATCAAAATTAACTTGCTGTGGTAACAAGAGCTATGTGGCTTATAGTAAGTGATGAAAACAAATGTTTTCAGAAGGCTCCTAGAAATATGCTTTTTCTCCAAAAATACATGAATATACTACTTACATAAATGCAAAGCCACCCAAAGAACAGCACTTTTCAAATAACATGATGTAGTAATATATCTTTAAGACTTACTGGCACTGCAAGACTTATAGGATACAGCCAGATAAGGGCCAAGAACTGATTATCCCAAGATTGCTGATAATGGTGTTGTTATTCAGGTCAGTGTCAGGCATAAAAATAGGTATTTTGCTATTTTTCTCCTCACTCTCAAGATCTTTGTCATGAATTACTCCAACAAAATGAAAATATTTTTTTCTGTGTCTAGAAACACAAGCAATATGAAGCCAGCCAGCCTTCCAGTGGAGATTATTCTTATTGGAATATAATGAAAAATAGACTGAGATATCAGATCATGAAAGGAAACTGACAATATATTCATGACTGTCATCAAAATGCCATTTTATGTGAATGTCTCCATGGTCTAAAAAATTAAAACCCCAGTGCAAGAACATATTGAATTGACTAGACAGAAGAAATGGTAGACAAAAAGCTTCTCCACTGGCCCAGTTAAATATTATATACACTACACAGAGGTTTGTCTTCACCAAGTCTTTATGATTTTATGGATGAAGCTTCCAATCAAGCAACTTTCAAGGAATTCTAAAAATTCTAAAATTGCTCAAAGCCTTTGGCATCATTCTGTCATGAACGAATGTAAGAAAAATAGTCCTACTCACTCTTCGTGTTCTTTCCACGTCTCCACAAGGCAATCTTTTCACAAAATCAATACCAGTCAGTGGTGTCCCCGTTGGAGGCAACAAGATTGAGGCATCCATCATCAAGTACTCTACATTCATGGGTTTAATCTATAAAAATATTTTAACATTGATTAGTAGACAGAACAATAAGCACTTGCATCTTCACTTTCAAATACAACTCATGGATGCATATTTTAAGAGGAAGGAACTGTTACAGAGTTCTGAGAATTTTCAATACCATCTCTCTTATTTTAAGTTCCTTACGTGCAATGTCCATTTTGCATTTGCTCACTGTTCCCTAACACACTGTTGAAGTTTCCATACTGAAAAAAACATGGGAAAAAGCTCTGAAAGGTTACAGAAGAAAAGCTATTTTATGAGTACTAAAAACCAAAGTCCGTCAGGTTTGATTTTAAGTTTTGACTCAAATTTTATAATTACTTCAGCCACAAAAATGTTTCCCATATCTTTTTCTCTCCAAAAAGAACTCCCTGGTCTCTAATAATGCAGTAACTTTCACACTAGACATTTCCCCTCAAGCTTGCCACTAACAAGGGAGTCTCTTCCTTACATGGTTGCTTATTTTCATGAATAAGTGATGTCTGAAGTATCTATCCTTCAGTACCTTTGGGCTATTTCACACAAGTTCTGTTATATACACATGCACTAAAGACATGATCTTCTTTTTGCCAGACAGCCAGCTGGAACATCTAAAACATCCAAAAGCCCTTCCCACAGCTTGTACAGTGTTCTGCATAGAAGAAAAACGCAGTCACGTGGGCATTCCAAAATAGTCAACGGTAACTGGAAGCATTCCCGGCCACTTTGCCATGGTCACAAAATAGAATCATAGAATAGTTTGGGTTGGAAGGGACCTTTAAAGGCCATCTAGTCCAATCACCCTGCAATGAGCGAGTCTGATACCATGAAAGAAGCAGACCGAAACAAGGTCGAGAATTTTCACAGCGCAGTCTCAAACTGCTGCCTTGCACACATACAAATTCAAAAATAATCTTTAGACAATTCTTCTGATCTCAGAACAAATCATCCTCAGTGGTTTAACAAATTCAATTAATGTGTAGAAAGACACATAAATCTGCACAGACAATGAGAACAAATGAGAACACAGAACTAAAATTTCTAACAAGTAACTACTTCAGATGCAATTCACATGAATGTGAATTGGTTTAAACAGCACATAACATCATAAAGCTGAAGAATGTTAAAAAAGGCAACTCATTGCTGAAAGCAAAAATACTGACTACAGTGTTCAATTTATTTGTTCCTCTGAACTTGTTCTCATTTATCATTAATGAAGGCACAACTTTTCCGTTTCTTTGTCATTCAGACAGAGCAAGTATACTTCTCCCTTCACAGAAGATCTATACCATGTTATTTACACAACTCATCTGACAAGACAACATCAGTGTTGCTTAGCACTTCATTTGCTAGCTAGGCAAATAAATATGCTTTAAGGAAAACAAAGTTCAAATTCCAGGGTGTAGCTCTGTCTTTTATGGTAAATAAAAAAAAAAGCTGTCTCAGGAATAGAGATACAACAGAAAAACCTACATGCGTACTGAACTTGCAACATAAAAACGATACTAGTACCAGTGCCACTTCTCAAACTAAAAGTACAGCAATACTTAACTACTAAAAGATTAAATGTCTCGCTAAATACTTCTATTATTTAGGTTGGCAAGATATATGCAAGACATTTCCCATATTAAAAGACTTAATTGTAACACACCAACTGTAGACTGTGTTTTATCAAAAAGACAACTCGTGGCTGCTTATTAAATCCCTGTACCACTGTAGAAAAAAAACCTGTAACTGAATACCCGAAGTGTTTTTATCTAAATTCTAATCTAAGAATTGAAAGAGATAATTAGTTTTAAAACATGTTTACAGGTTAAATATGAACTGTTGGAGATTAAGTTTAGTAATCTGTTAAACCTTTCACAGCCAGTACTGCAGTGCAGGCAGTACCTCTCCTAGATGAGACAAAGGCCCCAATATTTGCTCGCTAGAACCCTATTCTCTACTGGTTAGTGGCAGCACTCAAAACTGAAACCTTGCTGGGCTTTAGAAAAATATAGGAAGATTTTCACATTGTTTAGTAACTAGAAAAAAATATTAATCCAATGTCTCATTTCCCAGGATGAAGTAATTTTTGTATACTTGCTTTCAGAACATAATGGGCTTTTATTTAATAAAGAGCTGTGAAATTTCACGTAAACTATTTATGTAATTGTAGACCCAATTCCTCAGAGACAAAAAACCTCACCCACATTTTGTTATTCTGCTCCTGGAAACAAAGATACCAGTAAAGATACTCAGTTGTTATCAGTAAGTACTTGTTCTTGCTCCTGTGTTGTATCTGGGTTTGAGGATTTGGGAGGGTGGAAGGGGTGTCACTTACTGTCATACTCCGGTATTCATCTTCAAACATATCCAGAAAAATTTCTTCTCCCTTTCAAAAAAAAGGGATATTGACACACCATGAATCCTTACGGCTATGGAGCCATGCTTGGTTTTGTTTAATTATGTAGGGGGTGTCTGTGCCCAGGCGCTGGCAGGGGCTACAGGGGCCTCTTGCGAGGCGAGGCCAGGGCTGCCCTGTGCCACACACAGCTAGTTCCAGCGCAGGGCACAGCTGAGCCCCTCAGCAACACCGATGGCACCTCTGGGAAAACACATTTAAGAAAGGGAGAGAGATTCCTCTGCAGCCTGTGGAGAGACCATGGTGGAGCAGATACCCACACTGCAGCACGGGAGCAGGCGGATAAGCCCTGAAAGAACTGCAGTCTGTGGAGGACTCACATTAAAGCAGGTTTTTTTTCCTGAAGGACTCCAGCCTACAGAGAAGAGGACCCACACTGAGGCAGGGGAAGTGTGACAAGGAAGAAGAAGCAGAGATGAACTATTATGGACTGACCCCAAACCCCCACTTCCCACCCCGCCTTGCACCACTCAGCAGCGGGAGAGGTAGAAGAGTCAGGAATGAAGGAGCGAAGTTAAGCCTGGGACAAGGGAGGCATGGGGGGAAGGTGTTGTTTTAATTTGGCTTTGTTTTTCCCTATCTAAATTAATTTTAACTGGCAATAAATTAATTCTTGCGAAGTTGGGTTTGTTTTGACCATGATGGCAATTGGTAAGTCATCTCCCTGTCCTTATCTCAACGACAAGATTTGTTCATCTTACATTCTCCCTCCATCCTGGTGAGGAGGGGAGTGAGAGAGCAGCAGGGTGCATGTCTGGCAGCCAGCCAAGGTCAACCCACCACAAGTTACTTATTTTTTGTAAGCCACATTGAGAAAACATTCCTCAAGAGAATTTTAACAAAAATAGGAAGAGATTTTAGACACTTGAAATCTGTCATGGGTTTACTGCTCCTTATATAGATGTTAATGCCTAGAGCTAAAAATTTTATTTCTCTCATTGTTTACAATACAAAAAAAAAGACAAAATGCTGCAGAGGTCTCCAATAAGAAAAAAAGATTAAGTAAAGATCATCATTTCACATCAGACACAAAAAGTTATGCCAAAAAGAAACAGATTCCATATTACTGTCAACGATAAAACCTCAGAAATGTTCTAATAGTGTGGCTCTGTTCCATGAAATACATAGCAGTTGCAACAAAAGCACAATTTGACCTCCAGTACAAACCCTGTGAGACTTCCCACAGCCTTTTTGTGATGTATGTCAGTGTGGTACAGGAAGGGCAGGAAAGGAGAGGAATCCTCCAGTGAAACACTTCCTTTTCTATCACAAACACGGAGTTCTCATCTTAAAAAAAGTGCTACCTTGAGCACTATGTAGAGACTGAGCTGCAGATTTGCTTCTAATTCTGCATTATGTAAAGGATTTTTCTTAAAGCATTTTGCATATATACCTTATAGAAACGACGAAGGAGATGAACACTTTCTTCCCTTGCACCCTAGAAAAGATAAAATAACTGTTTCAGGGAGTAAATACACCATTTACTCAAAAGTCACATCTAAAAAACCATACAAAAACTCATACAGAAGAGACTGTCTATTAATATCCCCATACTCGTAGCCTTCAGCCCAGAATTTGATAGAACACAGTTCTCGCACTTATGGAAATACAGCTTATGTGAGCTTGTTCGTTTCAAAAGCATTTTTCTTTACATTTTTGAGATGGATGACATAGAAGTTTCAGAGAGAAAATGAAACATAACCCTGATTGAGAAGTTAAGAGTTTAAACAGCAAGGTAACAGCAAAGCTGAGAACAGAACATGGGGTATTGATTCTTTATATTCACTGCACAGAGCCACCAATGGAATGATGTTCTAGAAGCTCAAATTTCACCTTTATGCTTATTGCACTGAGAAGTGAAACAAACTTACTCAACTACACTACAAGACTCAAAGACAAGTAATGCTGCGACTGGTAATTTGAAAGAAAATACTCACCTCAAGGCAAGCAAGGTGAACATCTTTTATGATGCTGCCATTGTTAGAAAACACAAGCTGCTTCAGCAACAGGCAGCCAAGTTCTAAAGTTGCCAAACGTATTTTTCCATCTATGAAAAGAAAATTTCAATATACAGAATAGTAGCAGTTTATGTATTGCTTTTCTCATTACCCAGTCTTCTTACATGTTTCTACTCTGCAACTGTCAAACTTTGCTCCTCTGTCATATACACCCTATCTAACAAGGATGAGTGGTGATGCTGGCTTACAATGCCAATGGCTATTAAAAAAACCCCAAAAACTGGAAGAGTAATTTAAAGCAGAAGAAAGTTTAGCAGAACCATGCAATAAGAAAGCAATAAAGATTAATACTACTAGAAAAGAAGCCAAAACCAATGCCTATCAATCTGAATCACATGTTGAATTACACTAAAGTTACAAAAGAATCACAGACATCTGGCATGGATAAAATTACAAGATGAAAGGAATTTTTGTATATAGCATACTAATAAGGCACAGCTTTTCCTTAAACAGTCCAAAGGATTCAGATACAGCCTGGATGTGATGTGAGAATCTAGAGAAGTCAGAGTGAAAGAATGCATTGAGATTTTAAGCTTATAGTTTCAGAAGGATGTAAAAAAAAAAATAAAAAAATCACAGTCTAAGCTCAGTGATCAACACTAAGGCAATGTACCCAAAAGAGACATCTTAGCTTTTGATCCCAACTCCCCATATACTATTTTACAAGTTAGCACTACATTGACAGAAACTAAAGATGCAGGCAAAGAACAGTACTCCCAAAAGAAGAGAAAAGGAGCTGTTCCACACAGAGTTTAGCAAGCTTAATGAAAATATGCTATTTACACCCCTCATCAGAAGTGCTTTTGTTTAAACAAATGCGTTTCTTCATCTTGCACTTTCTCCTTCTGCAGTATGTATAAACTCATTATATCTAAACATGCCTTTAATCTGTGACTGGCACATCAGCATGGCAAGTTAATACTCTGTAGATCAGTCTCACAAGTCAAACAAGCATCAGATTTTATTCTGCAGACAATCAGGAATTTGATAGTGCATCAGTTTCAGGGGAAAACCAGTTCTACTCATTTGAAGTTTTAAGAGGAAGAGTGCTATGGCTTGAACAACAATCATGTTTCCATGGAATAGGTATCCCTCATTTCACAAAAGAGTTGAAGTCAGGGAAAAAAAAACCCACCATATATTCTGCAAAACAGTTCAGAACTGAAAACACAATCTGCAATTAAGAAAAAAAAGTCATGGGATAATTTGGTATCACCTCTAGAGACTAAGGACTGCTCTAAGCAAAGGGTACCATATAGTTTTCAGGACTACTTCTCCACTGGAATTACTTTTACAAGCAAAGATGCCACAGATCAAATTTGCAGGATGAAATCCTACATTAAGCTGAAATTGCTATACATTTCATCATTTTTGTTTATTCAAAAACCATAGAAAATTAAGACAACAGATCCCTGTACAGTTCTGAGTATAAAAACAACTATTCAGCAGAAATCCAGAGTTTGTTTCCTCAACAACGAACAAAAACCTGATCGCTGTCTTTCACAGACCACATCCACTTATTGTTCATCAAAGAGCATGCTAAGCACTTGTAAACAGTCACTTTCCCTTCAAAGACAAGGGGCTAGGTGGCTTCTCCCCCCCCCCCCCCCTTCAAAAATTTCGGCTTGGCAAGAAAACAAATATTGGAAAAGTGATACCTGGTTGTGCAGCATAATTCATTATCCTGATGAGCCTTTCTGCAAGTACATGATTATATGAATTTCTGTCTTCAGCATGTTGAGCTGGAAGTTGAATTCTCTCCAGCTTGACTGGGTCAATTCCTTTTGTGGGGGATGAAGGAAGAAAGGTAAATTACAAAGCAGGAGTATGCCTCGAGGTAAGTATTTAATAGATCATAGCAGTTTTCTCAGAAGACTGTGATTAGCAATACAAAACTAGGCAAGTTAGTTTTGAATTTCTATTACAAGGAAAAGGAGGAACAACAGAAAGACTAAACACATTTATGTATCACTGAAAAACCTCAGCCTTAAATGGAGCCTACTTAAATCCCAAAATGGTTGGTGACATCTAAACCATTTGCTGCATCTGGCATTCTCAGACTATTTATTTGCATATAAATCACATCAAAGTCAAGCCATACATCTGAATAGCATTAAGGCTAAAGACGAAAAGACAAAAGTCTGATTTTAAATTCCACTTTACTACTACTCTTTAGTATGCTCCCCAACATAAATCACAGATTCTCACTGACTTGTACAAGGAAACCAAAGCTTTCTTCAACTTATTCCTCTAAAATAGCAAAGTTATTTCTCAGAATAGACTGGTTACTGTAAGACCTCTTAAAACAAAACATAGTTATGGATTGCTGAGGACCTCCCTGTCCTTGTTCTAAAGAACAGTAATAAACAACCCCATAAAGCAGCAGATGACTACACTGCAGTTTATAGTTTCTTCCAACCCTGAACTTGTAGTTAAGTCTACACAAACAACACTTCTAATATCTGATTTATTTCTTCACTAAGCATATGTATTTGGAACAATTAATAAAGGTCTGTTTGAAGATAAATGACAGTGATACAACTGTTCTCTGTCATGATGAGACTGGAGAAAGGGATGGGAGGGAAGGAAGCATTTAAGGAACCAGGGCAAAAACAGTATTAATGTTCACAATGCTCTAACAGTTTCGTGAAGAGCTACGGTCTTCCTTCTGGAAAGGAAAGCTGCTTACGAGTAACATTTCTTAGAGAATATCTATATGCAGATTAAGCTCTCACAGAAGGACATGCTCATTAACCAGCAGAAAACCATTAATGAGACTAAGAAAACATGGGGGACATATGAGGCAGGACCAGGCAGGTGTTCAACAAAGTGGCCAAACTGAAATCACAGTTAAAGAACTCATATTTAGCAACTTTCATTTGGTTGTCTGCCTGCCAAGGATGCAGAGTTCTGCATTCTTGAGATACTGTACATGCTCTACCAACATATATGAAGGGCTCCTTCTGGGATTAAAGATCTCTCAGATACAATTTGCAACAAGTCTATTTAGCTGCCTATGCGTACCTCTTGGGATTCTTTCTTCCTGTTCATGTGAATATTTCTTGCTGGTGAAAACCAAGCACATTTTCTTTAAACTCGTTCAAAATGCAGACTCAGTATCCAAATGGAAGGAGTCACAATCAAAAGCCTCAATATATATACATTTAGTGACAGAGACTGAAGAGTCTGATCCCTTAGGAGCAAGGCCTGAAACCAAAGTTTTGGTTAAGCTAGGGCAATTCAGATTTTTTTGAATGTGTTCTGTTGTCGCCTTCTCCACAGTGCCAGAATGAGTACGATGGGGGAAAGGTGAACCTTTCTCCTGAGCTAAAGAATCAGAAGCATATCTGAAAAAGCCACTATACTGAAAGAGAAAACTGCAACTCATTTCATAATGCTGTAGAGAGGACAAGCTTGTGTTGCGCTCAGTCACAAGAAATCATCCTAAATTTCCAATTAGTTACCTGTTTGTTTGAACTGATTCAAGTGCTCGCTGGAGCATTTACCATCTCTGTCAGATAGACAGTAAATAGATAACCAGATCCTAGACACACAGCTCCTAGAGATTTATTACTTCCTGAAACTGGGGACACAACTTGGCCTCCCGTGTCTGGAAAGAGACCTTAATGCCCTTTTGTAAAAGAAAATTATTATCAACCCATAACTTGAGAAAGTCTGTAAGCAGACATATCTTACATTATACTGAATTCAGATACAACCATTTGCTCCAGCTCTATCCTGAGGCACCTTCCATGACTGATACTGAATTTGGTGTAGAAAGGAGCAGCTGTACAGCTCCTGACCTTCTAAAGAGCAACATTCCGCTCTTGCGTCAAACAGGGGCACTAAATCAGCAGCTGGTAAAACCTATCTTCTTCAAAAGATAGAGGCACTGATCTCGTGGCCCCAAGGCTGAAAGCAGTCTACCACAGGGCACAAGAGGAATGGTTTGGTAAAAGACAGTGAAGATCAGAACTGGATGTCATTATCTATCTAGTATCTAAGATCTAGGGTTAAAGAGCAACAGGTTAATGTAAATTGTTGACAAGGAAAGCCAATGAGTAAGTATAGCCTGAAGAATTTTTCATTTAGAGAGTGTTGATGTGACCACCAAAGAATGACGTGTAGATTTTGATCCCTTAAACACATAAAACGTATCTCCAGTTTTAGAGCCTTTTAGTCTCTTAAAAGGTAGATATTTTTTCTGCCTGTTGTATTTCTCTTGGTAACCCTGAATATTGGGTGAAAAATAAACTGCACAGAGATTGCTGAAAGTAAGCAGCAAGAGGCTGCATCTGCTGCATTCCTCACTGTTTACAGCAATACTATAGATGTAAGTAAATCATCGTTGAAACAACAGAGGATGTCAGACTTTTTTTTCTGGGAACAGGATATTGAAGAGTGATTAATGACACAGAAAGCAAATACAGTGGGGTGAAGAACTATGGTCTTAAAGAGAAGAATTCCTAACAAATACAATCATAGAGTGCAGGCTTACTCCTTTACAATGATGTTGAAAGACTTACAGGGATTCTCTGAAGCTGCAACAACTAATGATTTTGGATTTTCATAGCTTCAACTAATGAATTTTAAGAGAAGAGAATCCACCTCTGACACCAGTGTTTTCTAGCACAGTGATGCTCAAAAGTCCCTTGGGGAAAGACATTTTCTGGAAGAAATATATTGGTTGCAAGGGGATGCGTGGGATATCAGAGATGCAACTAAGAGAGGGCTAAAGCATGACAAGGCTGCGGTGCTATCTTTGGTGATATTAGTTATGTTATTATCTCTTGTCATAAGAGACTACGAAAGCCCTGACACTGTCAGCAAATTACAATCTCAGAGAAGCATTCCTTCATGCCTGGAAAAACATAAAGCCACCGAGGGGATGGAGAAGAATAGAATAGGAGTGGCTGTCTCCCTCAAGACTCTCATTTCCACTCTGCTTGCCCATCAGAGGTACCTTGAAGCTGTAACAAAATCCTTACTTTTAATCCTGACTTCTA
This sequence comes from Alca torda, assembly GCA_008658365.1. Taxonomy (NCBI): domain Eukaryota; kingdom Metazoa; phylum Chordata; class Aves; order Charadriiformes; family Alcidae; genus Alca; species Alca torda. The sequence goes on from CM018083.1 coordinate 12,446,654, forward strand.
CATCACACCTGATGCTCTTTTGCTCAGTTTACTGTACCAGTTGATTCATTTAAACTGCTTGTATGTTATAGAAACTATCCTCATATGCAGAAAATAACTTAGATTCAGTGCTCAATTCCTGAAACACATGATTATTCACATGTATGAGATGTTTACATTATTGCTCCACAAGGAACCTATTTAAAATGCACACAAACAGCAAAAAAGCTAACCATAATCATGCCTTAGAAAAGGTGACATATTCTCATATTGTCTGAATTATAACGAATTACACATTTAACATAGTTTTGCTAGTTTACAAAATAGTCCAGGCTCCTTGGGAGACTTTCAAGATGTATTATGGCATAGAACACTGACAACTTTTATACTTGGCTTACAGGTAGCAATCACAGTACATGCAAAGTGGGAAAGAACTGGATCCCATATATATGTAGATTGAATATAGTGGGCTTCAACTGAAGAGATTAAAATGAAACACAGTAATCCTATTCCAATTCCAAGAAACCTACAGAAGAAAAGTTATCTGATGTTCACAAAGCTTTCTACCAGATTGTTCTTAAAAAGGTGTTCCTTAGTAACTGTTTTTACATAGAGCATACTTATTTCTGCCTCACCCATGTAAAGAATTTCTCACCTTTTAAGGCATGCATACACATAAGTTATAAACAGATTGTGCCTGTCTAAAACCACGTGTCTCAGTTTTCTCTGGAAAAAGCAAAAATTGCTTACCTTTGTTGTGTGACATTGCATATAGAAGACAGAGCACAAAGAGGGCATAGTAATCATCATCAGCACAGTCCAGTGCATTATAGACCATATCAAGAAAAGGCCTGGGGAAAGGAGTAATTTTAAAACAGTTAAGAAGAAAAAGATGACATCTACAGAAAAATGAGTAAATATTTTGTTCTACATGTAGCTAATGGAAGAGGCAAATTTACAGTAATGCACATTTTCAGGCATTAAACAAAAATTAACCTGTTTAAGAGTACTCAGATTATAGCCATGACTTGTGTTTACATTCTGATATTAATTCTGAGGTTTTAATGGGATTTGTTACATAATACTTTCCCAAGAATTGATCGTTCACACTTTTACTGGGTTCTTTGTAGCACATTTAGTATCTATGCAGAAGCGTACAGCTTAAGGTGTATACATAAGTAACTTCAAGGAGCCGCTATCCCTGTTGCATGAAAAAAAAAAAGAGACTACCTTAAAGTGCATGCACCAAATGGAGTTGAAAAGTTTTTACTATTACAAGAAAGCAATTTTCACCAAAAGTTTGGAGGAAGCCAGATTCTAAAACAATCAGTTAAAAACTTTACCACCCAACACTTACAAGAAAGAAAAACGAACAAGGAGAGAGCATTTGAATAGAAAAAAGAAAGCTTTGGACTGCAGATGAGCTTTGTTTTCCTGGATTGAAGCATGTGTGACCTACAACACATACACAAGAAGCTACAAACAGTGCCAAGTTCACCCTTCACCTGTACCCTAAACGGATCAGAAAAGTCAGTTTAATGCAAAAGCTATTTGGACAGATCAGATATGGCTGAGATACAGCTGATATTAGCACAAGCCTGATGGCAAAACAACTTGGCTTCTTGTCTTAAGCTGGCTTGCATGCAATCAGTTCAGAGCACAAGCAAAAATTAAATCTATTTTCACAGGTGGCCCAGACAGACACAAAAACATGTAAAAAAAATGAGGGAAGCGTCAGAGTCACCAGAAGACAGTTTAGAACCGTGACTGAAAAGAGAATTCCTGCCTCTCAAAGGTAATTACCTAAATTACATCCAAATAAAATACATTAAAATAACGTCCAAAGTCATAAAAACAAGTACATTTTCCTCTCTTCAGACCTAGCAGACCTCCATTATCAGTCTCAATCAGAAACCAAAACAATTCTAGGAATCCCACTCATCAACAGGTCCTCACATAGACTAAAAATAGGATAGACCCGGAAAAACTTCAGCTGTAAGAAAGCAGCAACAGAAGGTACAACATAGCATGAAGGTTTTGCATTCTGGAAAAAACTTTGCTGTGCAGCATATCACAAGAGAAAGTTAATTTAAAACAAGCCTTAAGGCTTAAACTTTCTAGTAGCAAGGCCATCAAAATAAAATTACAGCAAAAACACTTAAACTTTCTCTATTATGTTCTTCACAGTAGTAAAAGGGCTAAGGGAAATTGAAAACTTGACTTACCTTTTACAGCTACAGATTTTTAACTGCTACAGCTACAGATTTTTAACTGCTAACTATGCTGTTTTCCATATATTTCTCAACAACTACTGGACAACTTTTAAAATCCACTTTTAATATTAAAGACTACATGGCATGTATTTGCAAGTGTATTCCTTCACTCTGTAACCATTTCCTTCCTTTACAAGCATTTTTTTCCTTTACTAGCATTTTACTAGTGACTTGATAAAAGAAACAGATCCAACAAATGCCCTAAAAGTATTCAAATTATTTATTCTTGTAGAGTGTGCCCACAATTGAAGACTGCAAAACATTAGGAATCACTATCACCACAATCACTAATGGTTATTCCAATTACGGAAGTTTGTCCCGCTTCAAGCATGGAATAAAAGATCACTGCATTTTCTACTGCCACATGGCACCTCATCCACAAGACTTGAAGATACCAATCACTGTAGGAAAGAAGCTATACACACTTGAGCAAATTTCTTGAGTATTTTAGCTACTGTTTCAAATACTACATTTGGCATATGGAATAACACACAATCTTAAGCTATAGCGGCTTATCCACCTACATTTCCAAAAATTCATGTATAAAATTAAGGCCAGAAATGCCCTACACAAGGTCTATCCTTACTTTAAAATTATTTTTAGCTGTGCACATTCTTTGATGCTGTTTGTTTTTAGAAAAGATGCAGGATGCTGTCAGATCATAGCTGCAGATCAAGAAAGTCCTGAAACGTGGGCATATGCCAAATGAATTGGCATCTCGCATGCAAGTATTTTGTGCTTTTCAAGACCCAAGCATCCTGGTTGCTTTAGTCATTGCCAATTTCTTTCTAAAAGCCACTTGGCACATATTTTAGTCAAAATATCAATAATCTAGAACTATGTATTTTAAATCCAGTTCAAGTCAAGGTTCAATTTCACTTTTACAATGAAATGAAATGTTATCTTTGCTAATGAATGTAATCTAAGCGACATCAAAGCTATAATGGAGACAGAATGAAATTCTGGGAATACCAGGCAGCATTTCCCAAGTTTAAAAATAAATTTGAAATCCTATTAAACATGTGCATTTCCCAAAAGGACACATTTGCAATTACTTTTGTGTCAGAGATGGCACATTTGGTTTATTTTCTTTAGCATTTTAATAACAAGAACACAAAATTCTCACTGGGAAAGTGTCTTTTGAGTATTTAATAAATCCAAGCTTAAATTTTGAAGTCAGGTCAATTTCTGTTCCCAGAAACACTTCAAAACTGCATTTCCAAGAGAAGTTTTCAATAAACCTAAGATACACTAATGGACTTTGGAAACTACACATAGGTTAGTAGGGTTCATTCATAACTACCGCTGCTAAGATTCTGAAAAATTCAGCCCTGAACTGAGGAATTTTCCATTTTTTTCCCCTATAGGCGTATGCAAAATTGACAGATGTGACCACAAATATCATTAAGAAAAATTCTTTTGGCTTAATTTAGAGGTTTAAAAAATTCTGGAATGAAAACATTTATATTCTGGTTTTATTGTGTTAATAGTTTGTAATAAACTTTACCAACATAAGGCATCATAAATGCCATACAGGAAAGCACAAACTTTACAGAGGAACAGGACCATTTCCAAAACCGATCAGTAGAGATGCCATATTCCATTTTTCTGTTGCCTTACTTATTTGTGATCCACAAGAACCCCTGTAATTTTAATTGGGGGCAGATTTGAAACATTGGTTAAGAGAAGTAAGAGAGTCAATGGAAAGGCAAGTAAGGAATCAATACAGCAAAATATATTACAGTTCCCTTATACCTGTTCCAGTTTGTTATCTCACTCCCAGAGGCAGCGGCACTCTTTTCTTCATCTGTTGTATTCTGTTCCGTCACAGTAGAGATAGACAATTCTGACAGTTTACATCTCTCCATGATTACCATCTCTATTTCTAAAAAAACAAAAAAACCCCACAACACCAAAATTTGATATTTTTAACAATCAGTTATCACAAGCTCTTGTATTTTGTGTTTTGCATTAAAAGTGACTGATGCAACTATATATAAGATGTATAATCATAATTTCAGAAAGGCTAATGAATGAATAGATTTAGGCAAATTTTCTTCCCAATAAAGAGGTTTGCTTACATTTCTTTAAGGAATTTAACTGCTACAAGAAAATTATACATGTACATAATATACGTAAAGAAAACATAAAGATTATTTTGGCAAATAAACAAGCAACAATCCCTCTCTCCTCCAAACCACATCAAGTAAAAACATAGAAGCTCCTTCTGGAAAAAAATTTTCGTTGTGAAAATGCTGGTGAGATTAGGGCATGGGTGGACATCAAGTTTCACAGAGGGTTTAAATAGGTCTCTACAATTACAGGAAACTGGATACCTGGTCTCAAGTGGGACCTATTGGCCATAAGTCTTAGGACCAAATCCAGCTTTTGCTTAAGAATTTGGACAAAGATGACTAGTAAATGCACCAGTTTGAACTGTAGATCATGCCGTATTTTCTTCAAATCATCATCAGTTATTTGACACCATTTATTGAAAGCCTTCTCAAACAGACTGTTTACCTAAATCAAAATGCAACTATGTTTGGAGAGGGCTGTCAAAGCATAAAGGTCTTGTTTTCAATTGCTTGCATGCAATACTGCCACATTTTTTCTCAATTTGCCTAAAGTAAAGACTAGTTTCTGATGTACATCCTTCTAATAGTTACTAATAGTTACTAATAGTTACTAATAGTTACTAATAGTTACTAATAGTTACTAATAGTTACTAATAGTAAAATAAACAGTTACGATATTGCTGTAAGACCACTCATCCTGTAAAACCATTTCTTCAAGGTTAGCACTACATCAAAAATCCTGAAAACGTCCAATTAAAAAAATCTAAGTTAAAGACGTTTTCTTCAGCTTTGAACTATTTAATATCATCTTATACCACGTACTGTCACTTTTAGCACACTTGTTGAATTTTACCACTGAAACATGCATAAAATACTCCTGACCATCTTACAAAGGTGAAGTGGCTACACCATTTGTCTTACCACAGAAGGAAAAGTTACAAAGTTGTGACATCTACTTATAAAGTGCCCCATAATTGTGTACACCTAGGTGCAGGGCATGCATTTGTGATAAGGGCCAAAGACTACAGAAAGATATGAGAACACTTTCATAGTTTTTCATCAGATTAGAAGTACATGTTCTGACAGAATGACTTAACATGTCAAAAAAATACAGCCAAAGACTGAAACAAATTTAATAATCCCACATTTACCTAGTGCAACAAGAGAACAAGTCATGTAACAGATCACAACAAGGTCCCTACAGTAAATAAAAGTATCCAAATTGTAAGCATCGTTTTTATTTGCTAGTATACTCACCTTCATTTTCACTGCTTGTTCTGATGCCCTTTGAACTTGCTTCTGTACCTTTAGTTTTATCTAGGTCATCTTGGTTATCTTCAGATCCTCTCTCCTCTTCATCTTCTTCACCAACATTTTTATAGTTGGGTCTTTTCTGCAACCTCTTCTTCCCCTTCTGTTTGTTAATTTCAAGAGATCTCTCGAGTGTTTCTGTTGGTTTTATGAAACATCTGATACTTGACTTTGCCTGTAAATGTGAAGAGTTTACACTGAGTTACAGCAAGACATTTTTAACTCTAATTGATAAAGAAATTTCAGTTCACATAGAAGAGGGTTTTTAGAATGTAGATTGGTGTACCACTTACAAATCTCAAATCCATTTTAAAATACAAGAAAGCAGACCTCAACTTGTCTCAAATCATCAATAGAACAATTATTTCCAAAGTAACATATTCTAAAGATCTATCATTTAAAAGTATGACATCTTGAGACAAGAAGATCTAGAACTACCTATTTCATAAATTATTATTATTAAATTTTTTCCCCTTCTTTGAACTTTCTTAAAAGGCAAAACAATACATACAAAATTAAGGTACGTTTTGCAAGAAGGATAAAGGCAGCAAAATCTAAAGTGTGTGTTGATAGAAATTTATTAATATGAAATACAATTTTTAAATGTCTTTGGCACTAGCACGGACAAAAACCAATGCTCTATGCCGCAAGCTTTTTTTCAATCTTAATCTTCCCTCAACAGCATACTAGTCTTTGTATCAACTTGGAACAAATGGCATGGGCATCAACCAACCTTTTTTTAGCTTCCAGACATGGGCCTTATCAAGTCCAGAAAACCAACATCACTGCATTTGTTAAGACTTCAATATACTTGTGTTCTACCCAAAGATATCAGAAGTTTATCTTTCAAGTCAAAACACTGTTTTATGACAAAAAGGCAAACAGTATTCAATCAATATCTGATTTCCCCAATTATTAATTCACAGAGCAAGACAATAAACGTAGATGACAAATTTCTTCCAGAGGAAATAAGCATTTCCAAGAACCCGTGCCATCCTGACAGAGACCAACGTATTCTTACAGAAAGGCACAAGACACTACAAGAAGTTCTGTGACTAGGAGGGCTAACAAAACTTGGTTTCCTACAATTTTGCCGATTGTTTCTGAGCTGTGATGCTTTGAGCTCCCTTCTCACTTGTTAGACCTGCCAGCTGGATTACCACAGTACATGCTCCCTTCTCACCCAGAGCTATAAACATTGATCAGACAAACCTCTCTTGTTGCTGAGAAGTGAAACACATGGTGTGGGGGCTTCCTGCCAGCACAGGTTTCCTCTGAACAAGACTGCTACAGAAACTTAGTTACCTTTCAGACCTCAATACTTCAACCACATTTAGCTGATGCTGGCTAAAGGGTAAACGTTTAAGGGCAAGCAAGAGAAAAGAAGACAGACCAGAGTAAACACAAAACTGATTCCACTCCTTGCCTTAGGTGACTCAAGTACAATAAGCATTGAAGATAAGTGCAAAGAGACCTCAGAGAAAAAGTTGTGGAAAACCCCTGCCTTCACTTAGTAAGGAACACCTATACATAAAAAAAAAAAAAAGAGATCAGGAAAAGATCTGAGAAGAAGCCTTCTACATGTCAAGGGGCCAAGGTGTTTCTCTGAATCTTCTTTTTAAAAAGATTTTACAGAAATCTTGCAAAAGTCACCTTACGCTTGGCATTGAAACAAAGCATATAATAGGAGGAATCTTTCACAATACCAAAAAACCCACAATGTGAAATTTACCACACTTGTGTCCCCCAGTAACCTCTCTGATATATTTTTAGTCTGATCAAACTGCAACATAGGAAGGTTATAAAACAACCGGAGTTACAACCAGATTACCTTTTATTGATGGCCTCTGGTCAGAAAAGTCATAAGGAAAGGGAAAAACACATTAAGCCCTGTTCTTCAAGAAAAGTATCACGGAAGTTGCATAACACATTTTCCTATTCCTGCATTCACTTCTTATTGCTTTTTAGAATCCTGTAGCTACTTTCCTTATGAAGAATGCATGTTCTTAACATCCTTGCATTTCTAATATGCTGTTAGCCATGTAACCAAAATACCAGAAGAGCAATGTGCTCATAGGCACTGAACCATGGTCTGGTCCATCTCAAGAAAGAATGCTTAGAAAAAGTCAACATATATATTCTGTTCTGCTAAATATAACAAGATTATATATATAAAACGTTTTAAAATCAGACTTAAGATTACTTTACATAGTATGTGGTTTATCTAAGTTGATTATACAGTTTGAGATATTGCTATTTCATACTTCTAAAAAGTCTTTCAACCATATTTTCAGCTATGGTTTATCTTGTGCAATATGTGCTGGTAAAATAAGGCAGTACCAGTAACAACTTTTACAGGAAGGATAAAGTAGGTTAAACAAGAAACCAAGAAACATGAAATAGGTAGAACTGGCACACATCCGAATTATGGAGGAAAACAGATCTCACAGGAAGTAAGGTAAACCTTAAAATGATGACTGCTAACGAGTTTAAACATATTCTATTGGCTACACATATTCCAACTCTCATCATGAGCTGAGTTAGTATTTCTTCTGATGCCACCTAAAAACAGAAATACAGGGAAAAAAATGTGTAAAGAAAAGTGTATCTTAATTTGCTATACTTTGAGGTGAAGAATCTGTTCAATGGAGGCTGGGCAATCATTACTGCCCTATGATGTTCAGCAGATCTCCATGGGTAGGTTATTGCCAATTCATAAGCCATTATCATTTAGATCTGCTGGTGATTTTTTCCAGAAAATTATTTCGAGGAAAAAGTACCATCTGTTTCTATGCTGACAAATTCCATTACCCTTTTACTCTAAATAACTCTGGGTACGTTGCATTTATACACAGCAACTGCAACCCTTCTTGGCTTTTATTTTGTCAAGTATTCTTTACTCATTTAGTCTCCTATCATGTGTCGCTGCTTTTGGTAATCTCAGTCTGTACTCTCTACACCTCATTCCACTTTAATTCATCTTATTAGGAAGATGAATACAGACATGAGGTTCTACTTACTTTGGGTTTTAGAAACTACATGTTAACTAGAAACTGACAGTTACACTTCAATTTAAATATATCAAGACATCTTTATTACAAGAGATGAATAGTACTCAGTACAGAGCAGGGGTTTAGAGATAACTGTGGCTCACCATAACACACAGAAATATCCCCAAAACAAGCAGCTTAGGAGAGTATCAGAATGATTGCCATGAGAAATTATAATAGGAAGTAGTAAAAGATAAATCTGTGTCTGAGTTAAGAAACACAATTCTAAACTCATAAAGTAAATTAAAAAACTTGCCTATCATTTTTCTCTACTAACCCCAGAACAAGCAATTCTAAAGTAGCTTCTGAAATAGTTTCCATTACTCAATAGAAGTTTGTAATTTCTTTGCAACAGAATACACCACAGTAGTAACTTTGCAATGATCCTGATACACTTTATAGTCCAAAGAACAGCCCCTGAAATGGCTAACAATGCTCACAAATCAACTTTCTACTCTAAGAAGTTCTATCATAGAGCAACATGAAATTGCCTCACTTTACTTAAGTTGTCTATGCCTCCATATCTCCACAGCTGACTTTAGCCTGACTGCATTGAGTTGTGTATCAGCAGAAAACTGCAATATACGCAGTAGTTGTTCATACATGTCAACTGAGAGCAGCTCACTTGATAGCTCCCCTCACTGGAATTAGGGCATGAGCTCTTCTGCTGAAGATTACTCCCTGCTCTTTCTGCAAATAACCAGTCTCCACCAGTAGGCTTTCTGACAGTACAGGTTTTCCCCTCCAAGGTTTCATTGAAGAATATGGTTGAATTTACTAAAAAGTAAAGTTTCTCCCATGGAAGATTTTTGCTCATCCACCAAAAGTGCCACCACTCTGCTCTCCCTATAACAAAGGTCCACCTCTAGCATTTTCGCTAAGTCTCTGTCCTAGAAAGCTAATACCCCTTCTATTTACTACCTGTTAAGTTATGACAGAACTCCCCATTTACATGCCATGAGGACACCGTTTTTAAGACAACTAAGAAGCAGCCCAAACCACAACAGAAACCCTTAATATTCCTAATGTAAGTGCAAGCACACAAACACATGCTACAGCTATTGTGCAACTCTGTACAGTAACTATGACAGGAAAAGAAAATCTCACTTCTGCAACAACTGCTGCCCCACCCTCCCACCACAAATTTCCTAGTAACAAAGCTGCTTCTGCACAAGTAACACACACAACACAGTACGCAGCTAGCAGGTCAGACACTGCTAACATACGAAAGAGATTGCTCTATCTCAAACCATTCAGTCAGCTTTACCATTCCACTGTAGTTTTTTCTAAAGATTAGATTCTAAATATCAAGGTCAACAGTACGAAATACCAGAACCCAAAAGCTACTGGCTAAGATCAGCACACACAGCAGGGAGAAATTTGAAAAAGCTGACTTGTATCATGGAAGAGTTGAAGCATATCTCCCCCTTGAAACTCTCACAGCTACAGCCACTGGTGGGAAAGAATGTGCTTAAGAACCAATCTACTGCTTGTTATAAATTAATAATTCAGTCAGTAACTCTTTGCTGACCAGTCAGACATTAGGGGACATGGTCAATCTTTAGACAGAAATACAGTCAGAAGCCTCTTAACCAAAGTAAGGTCATATCCCCTTCTTAGTACCATCCCCAAATAGGGCTTGAAAAAGTAACACACAAGCATTTCACAAACTGTGAAACAAACAACAAGAGGGAAAAAAAATATATATATATACACATGACACACTTAGAAAAAACACTAACAGCTGCATCTAGCAACATCTACAGAGGTACAAGGGCAATGACAAAATGATAGCACTCCCATCTCTTTGTGGCTGGTGTATATTCTCTTATGCACACTGATGCACGCTTTCAGAGATGATCAATTTTACTGCTAAAACACTGGGAATATTCAGACAAAAATCTTTCTTTCTTTCTATATCCAAAGGATTTACCATAGGGCCAGGTATTTTTTCTAAGTCTCTCATTTCTACGACAAGTTGTGTAAGGAAATAATTTCACAGGGAAGTTGTGATGACTCATTTCTGTTTCACTACCAAAGAACCGAGAACAAAAACTGAACGCATTAGACTACAAAAGCGTCCCATCAAAATGACGGAAGTATTTGCAGTGTCTGACACCCGCAGAAGCAAATAAGTATTCTAATTTGTGTCCTACACATTCTTATATCACTACCTGAAATATATATGCATGCACAAAAAATATTGCAACTTTGACAAGAACACTATGCTGTAAGTTGCACAGAGCATTTTTCTGCTATAATATCCAACAACAAAAGCTGAAATTGCCTATTGCCGCTCTTCTCTCCTAAACACAAACACCTTAGCTTACCAGATTCGATACCTGATTTTGTTTTTCAAATATTTTCTTTGCCTCTAAAAAAAAAATAAATTAAAGATTAGTTGGCCACTTACTGAGTTTTTCTGTATATCTTGCTCAACTTTAGAAGAAAACACAGAGAGATCACCATTAAGTATAACCTCAGCCAATGAGTTCACCAAAGGGGCGTAATGTATAATTAGAAAAACCTATTAAAAGAAGGATGGAAAGAAATATCAGACATTACAGAACATATCCAGTTTCACAATTTCAGTCATTGAACATACTTCTTTGACCTTGTTAAACTGGTACCTTAAGTTTACATATACCATAAAGTACAGTTGGTAACACTGATAGTTCATGAAATCTACTTCAAAACACAGGAGACCATAATCCCTTCTACAGGTATTTGATCTTTCTTTACATTTTACTACCTAGTTTTAATAATTCTTCATTCTCTTCCCCACTTCTGAGAAATGCAAATTCCCTCTCCTCATCAGCTTTGAAAGGAAAGCTGTGTGATATTCTAGCAAGGAACCAAAACTGCTCCAGAAAATTGTGGGTTTTTTTGAGAAACTACACATACCGATTATGGTACGCAGCATCCACTGACCTTCTTGTATGCCAATGACTGAGAGGACTCCAGTAAATTCTGTGTTGTGCACACAATTACTTTGCAGTGATTCACGAGTAAATGTCATGCAATAGGTTGAACTGGATCAGAAGCAGTTTTTCTGGCTATGAAATTGGAATGAATTATGGTCTAGCTACAAAGCAGCTACGTAATACAGGAATAAGGGCCATACTGCCTACAACATTAAAGCACTTACCCAGAAGTGCTTTGGTGCTTTAACAGAGTTCTCCGTTTACACTAACCACGCTACTTTGAGGGAAGGCTTGCAAGGTTGGGCCAGTAAACAGTTGGCTTCTGGACAGAACCTGCTCAGATCCAGCCACAACAGCCTTATGTCAGCTTATATCCATTATCTTCACAGCAACATCAAAACTGGATCCCTAAACAGTAGTTCTAGTTGAAAAAATCCCCAAATAATTTTTAAACCAGTACATTGTTTTGACAATATTTAGCTAAACATGATCTCCACAGGTTTTCTGATTAAAGTCAGGACCATTCCAGACCTTCAAAAGTGAAGTGATTATTATCATGCAGTGGTGACCTATGTAAAACTTCGTAAAGTCACAACACACTTCAAAAATACTTTGAACAACCCCACAAATCGCTCAAGCTTCTTCTAATTCAGAAAGTGTAGCTCGACTATATACAGGCATGTTTTGGCATAAGTACATTATATGTTCACTTTGTGAAAAGTGAATGAAAATCCATGATGAAAACCCACAGCAATAGATTTTCATCTGCTAGTATGAGTCTCTCCAGCACTTGTCTCTAATACATGAATAATGCCTAAAGCATGTGTCTGGTGTCAATAACAGAAATAGTCAAGAAGGTTTTTCAGATACTTAATGTACACTTTTTCAGATCCCACTCCATCAAAGACAGATTCTAGGTTCAAAAAAGGTGGAAAAACATGCATATCTGACAGTCACAGAAAAAGTAGCTCAATTTTCTACATCCCATCCCATTCTGATACACAAAATTTGTTCCCAGGTCTTTACGGTTAGGAAAAAAAGTTCCATTGTCTTTATTAAAAACAATAAAGAACATACATGCATATCTTGAAATGATACCTAGCCAATACTTCCAACTGAAATCAAAGAGGTTAGAAGAGATCAAAATATACAACCCTATGATGCAAACCCCTTTAGTTACAAGAAGCTGTTGCTCCCACGATTTTATCTGTAGTAACTCCCACAACATCACTAATTTTTTGGTTTAAATTAAGAAGCATCAAATTATATTATGCGGAAAAAAATAACATTTTTCAGAGAAGTTCTTAAAAAAAGAAGATGAAACTATGTCCAGACCATAATAAAATGACTAATGTAAAATCATAAATTAAAAAAAAAATTATACGAATACAAGTAAGAACTATTTTTAGAGAATATAATTTAAGAGAACTAATCTCATACAATGCACTGAAGACTACAGGGAGAAAAGATTACTTTTCTCTACAAAAAAAAACCTAAAATAATCCATGGTAAAACTGTCTTCATTTGAAAATAAGTTCCAGAAAGAAAAGGACATGGGACTGGTAAGAATAAGAAATAAGTACCTAATTATAGATTTAAGGTATAGGCATAGTGAAATTAAAATTTTGAGAAAGTTTGAGTTTTTGGTGGTTACGGTTTTTTTTGGGTTTGGCTGGTTGGGGTTTTTTGGGGGGGCGGGGGGATGGGTTGGTTTTTGTTTGTTGGTTTTTTGGTTTTTTGGTGGGTTTGTTTTTTTTTTTTTTCCTAACAATCAAACAAAGCATCAGATCATTGCTCCCTCTATGTTTCAAAGAGGAAAATTCAAAACTGGAATCTTCCATAGCTTAGGTGGACTATACGTCGTCTATCTAAATTTCACCTGCAATTTTACTAAATTCTGTCCTAGCAAGTTGCATGGCTCTACTATGCACCATTTGTTAGGTGGTGTACATAAACTATAAATGCTCTAAAGGCTACCCTGTGCTATGGGATCCTCAGAAGAATTCTATTAGTTCAAGTAAAAAGCTATTTGGTCTGTCCATAAGAAGACAAATTATCTTGCCTTTTTTTTTTTTTAATGGAAACTAATAGGTTTAAAACTTTGTTTGCCAAATTGTCTTTAATGGCTTTGCTAAAATAGATGAAAATAAAGTAATTTATAAATCATAACACTACTGCAAAACATGTCCTGAAATAGGATAAAATACTTAAAATACTTACTTGAGAAAGAAGATAGAGAGAAACTTGGAAACTTATTTTTGGACGCTCTCCACCCTACAGAAAAAGAAGTTATGAACAATGCTGATTTATTCATACAAAGTTAAAGTGTTTACACTGTTTAATATTTTATTTAGAACAAAACTTTTCATATCGTATTGTTTCACATTCTGATACAAAATGTTCAGAAAGCCTCATGCTCTTTAACATTCACTTCTTGTATACTATTTGAAATGAAGACTCTCCAAATAAGCATACCCCTTACTCCACAAACTTTAAAAATGGCTATTGCTTACTGTCTTCCATAGTCACTTCACTAACTTAAGTTTAACAAATGAGTATCTGAGAAGTATGTTGATTTTCACTATGCTACTATTCCTCCAAAAAGTACTTCTCATTTAACATTCATTAAAGTCTGCTCTAAAAATTAGCTATTCAGAAGCAATTAAATACTATCCACATAATAAAAACACATTCTTGACAGATGCTTCTCTAAATAAAGTAAATCACATTGGACAAAAGTATTTGAAGTATAACTTGACCACAACAGTACTAAATTTATATACCAGTAGTAACGGAAGTGTTCTGCAAAATAAATCAGTGATACTTTAAAAAATATCACCAAATAAGTTAATCGGTTATCTCAGGAGGTAAGAGCAGCCCAATTTTACGATCACAGGTATCTCAGACATCATGATAATAGACACATATGCCTGAAAACAGGAGGAAAAGCAGATTTTTGTACACGCAAAAGTAGAAAGAGTTAGACTAGCTGAAATGAAAGTAAAAGTCAGCAAGTCTGCTTCACCCTATTTCAATGGCAACACAAAAAGCTGATGGTTATTCAATCTTCAGTGCACATGCAATATACTGAATTCATTAACTTGCAGTAAACCGGACCTCTAGTTAATGACAGTATGCTTAAATTCACAAAGCATTGTGTATCTTAAGAACAAACACCACTACAGAAAATTAAGAAGGGGGAAGGGATGAGGAAAAAAAAAAGAAAAAGACACCAGGAATAAACAGAACAGTGATTTTTTTTTTTAAGACAAGGGAATACAGGAACCTGCACAGGTTTTCAAAGAACAGTTTCTATTTCATTAAAAATCAGCTTTCTGCTAAATTTAAAGGCTATGCTTTAAAAATAAATTCAACTATATCACATTCAAACACAGCTTACCTGTAAATAGAATAACCAAGTACCAAAACCAAAAGTTTATATTTTCTACCTGAAGTGCATTTTTACACCATGGAAAATTTGCACATATACTGGGAGAAGGTACTATAATCTGCTTTTGCCAGGAGAGAAGTTACCATATCAGAAAAGGAAATCACACACCTCCCAGTGTCAATGAAATGTGAACCCTTTTCCGAATTTGCAGCTCTTTTCATCTCTACCACTATTACTAGCATTTAACAACCATGTCATCCAAAACAGTATTTGTTTGGTGAATAAAGTTTCACCTATTCTGCACTTAAATTCTGTTTCTGGGTACTTCCCCTACAGTTACCTTATTTAAGCAGCTTAATGTCGAACATACAAACATAGATATAGACAGTATTAACCCTATAATACCTTCTGAACAAATCATCACGCATACTGAAAGCAAGTAATACCTTTAAAACTCAATTGTTTGCAGGTATTAGCTTACCTTATCTTGATTTACTAATGAATACACATAGAGGGGAAGAAAGAGCCTATTAAGTAGGTGGTCTGTCAGCACATCATTTAGAAATTCACAATTAATGATAAGGATATCATTAAGGTAATGTAAATGATCGAGATGTTCTGCTACCAGGTCACTCAGTTTGCCTCTATTTCTGTGCCTGAAAAAGAGAGCAGAAAAAAGATCTCAGATATAATCATTGTCAAAGTCTTAAAACCGTGAGGAAAGAATTATTGTGCATCCCCTTCCACAGATCATCTCATGCAGATCGACTGACTAAAGATGATGTTTTCAGTCAAGCCAACTAATGCAGCTAGTAAACAGTATTCAGGCTTGTATGTGCTTTAGGATGCACATATCAAGTTTTTCCCTGAGTTTTCAGAAGCAATATTTTTACAAAACTTCTTTTCACTGCCAGAGTCTTTTTACAAGCCAGCCATAAAAAATAGTAAATTTTTTTCCAAAAATAAAAGAGGAAATCTATCTTGTATTTAACATCTTCACTTTAAGAAGGCAAGAAACAGCTGCCCATTCTAAGGTGGGAGTGGAAAGACAAACAAAGAATAACCTGAATCAACAAAAGATTTCTGTAACTGATAGTGGAATATTACACAGGAATTTCAGGTCTGGCAGTTCTCATATGAAATAAAGTTCCCCTTTCCAGTTTAGATTTTTTTCCTAGAATCTTTTCAAAAATCTGTTCTACTGAGATGATACACAGGACATACAGAAAAGGAACATTAAAAAGACAAAGTTAATACGACTGAGAAGCACAAAATCCCTTTTGTGTCTTCTGGATAACTACCAAATTTAGCAGAGTTAGAACAAAGATGAAGAAAAAAGAATGTTGCCAAACACTAATTTACTTGTACAAATATTAGCACAGATAGGGCACACAGCACTAACTACTATTAATTCAAAGAATCACTAAAAAAAACTTTGCAATAATGAAAAGCTTGAACTGTCTACAAGGGAACATATTCAGAAACTAACTTAACTGAACTATATAAACAAAATAAGGAGAGTGTCAACATGTGGGAAAAGTATGTCTATTCAATACCCAGCAATTGTAAAAGCTTACTCTTCATCAGTCTGCACACAGTTATCCAGTTCTATCACGTGGCTTCCAATAAACCAAACGAGGTTGGAGAAATAAGGGACAGCGGTTTTATCTCTAATGTAATGCAGCATAGGTTGGTTGTCCACTGAAGAGAAATTGTTAAGAAGAAAAATCAGTTGCCAATTTTTTTAAATTAATTTTTAATAAACACAAAGTATCTTCTGAGTTTTGATTACATGCTAACTTTTCATATGAGTATATACCTAACATGATCTTATGCATGAAATGGACATCTACAAAAGCGTCACATCAATTCTTAACTGGCTTGAATGAGCCTAATATTCATATATTTACATAGATCTGAAGATAAAAAAATCTAGTGGAATTCAGAAAGGTTTTTTTAGCACATTCTTTATTAAAAAGAAGAGAGGGAAAAAAAGCGTAAGAACAAAGCAGTAATACTGAAAGTCAAGCTAGTTAGACTTACATGACACTGCATTAAGGAACACAGGAATCATCAGTGAAGGAAGGGCAAAAGAAACAGACAACAGTTAACAGGATTAGGAACTGGAATAGCGACATCCTCCAAAAGGGTTTAAAAAGCTAAAGCACAAAGCATCTAAACTAAAAGATACAGGGTAGGTGTTAGATCAGAATATATGCAAATGGATAGTCAAAAAATTACGAAACCTGAACATCCGAGCTGTGTTTTTTCTACTCTAACCTTTATATCACTACAATATTCAATGAAAATTCCAGACAAGTACATGCCCTGCATGACCATATTCCATAATACATACTACTTTACAGCACACTGATTTCAGAGGTAGAAGTTCTGAATACACACCAATTTTTCTACAGAGATCACTGATATTTTCAGTTTATTACAGATTGTATAGACCTCAAGAAAAATTTAGGGGGAAGTGACTTTTGAACATTGTCTAGTCCAAACCCATTCTCAAAGCAGCACTAATGTCAAAGTTCAACCAGGTTGCTACAGGCCTCGTTGAGTTTTGAAGATCTCAAACAATACAGATTCCTCAGTTTCTCTGGAAAACCTGTTGCAGTGCTTAAATATTCTCACAGTGAAGTTTTGGGGTTTTTTCTTATATCCTGCTGGAACATCCAGTCCAGGAATTTGCAACTGCAGTTTCCTGGCCTTCACTGGTCATCTCTGGGAATGGTCTAGCTCTTCTTTAGACTGGCGTGACCTAAGAGCATTACAGTTATATTCTAATGCCCTTCAAATCCAAAAAGAAGTGATGTAGCCGGCAAGGTTACTGCTTCATATATTATAAAGCTCAAGTTCATAAGTAAAATGTACTTGATATTCTTAAAGCACTTATTTTGGGGGGTTTAGTTTTTTTATTTGTTTTTTAAATACAGTCACATTCTGATCTCTGTTGGAAAGGATGCTAAAGTTCCTTGTGTACTCTTGTGTTCCTTGATACTCTTTTGGTTTTTTTAAACCAGTTTCACCTGTGAGGAAACAGTACTATTTACAATACTGTAAATGTACATACCGTACGTTTGGGGTTCTGTTTCATAAAAAACAAAATGTGTATCTGAAGCATGTCAACATGCTAAGCTTTCCAACCTCATGAAACAGACAGAAAACCCTTAAATGTAAATAACTGAAAATTAAAGTACAATGAAACAAGCATTTTGTACACATGCCTTTTTTAATACATAAAAAGCATACCTTTGTAGACATTTAAAGTTATAGTCCTAACAGCAATCCTGACCATGCTTTCTGGGTGGTTAAAAAATTTAATAGCTTCAGTGTACAAAGCGAAGTCATTAGTGTGCTGTAACAAGAGGAAAGAAAGTATTTATGAATTAACCAAAATATGTACAGAATATTTGTTGGGATTCTGTACAAAAATTGTTTTCCATGTGTTGCTCTGATATTTTTACCTTCTACTTAAGTAATCGAAGTTATTTTATAATGCACAGTCAGATGCATTTGTAGCTCTGCATTAAAATAAACTGCTTTAAGCATCACAGCTGTCCATGTTAACGCTGCACATATTCAGTGCTTTAATGCCCTCTTCTGGCAAAAAGTGGAATGGAGCTAGGAAAAAACCATTTGGCCTTTGATTACTCAGGCTTCCTAGATTTTGACTAAGCCTCTTAGAACCAAGTGGTGCAACAGAAAAGATCCTGTTTATAAAAGCACAAGATCACAAGGCATAAACAAGTTGAATTCTCAGGAAAGCAGACTTCAGAACTACTGAAGCAGTCCAATACAACACTAACTTCCAGAGTTTGATCTTACTATAGTTGCTATGAGGACAAAACCTTCTTAATCATGCTTTTGTAGAGATTCCCACAAATGAGTTTTCAATCACTGATATTACTGCTATAAAAATAAATGCAGGACATGCTGAGACAAGAGACTAAATAGAATATGTGCTAAATCGCTATCAATTTCTAATTAAAGTCCTCTTATCATTATATTGCAACTCTTTCTTCACTTACCTCGTTATAAAAGAAATGTACAGTATGATTGTTGAGTTTCAGAGAAAGAGTTTTCAAAAATGATATGTAATATGCCATGATCTCCTCATCAGAAAAGTCAAATTTGTGGACAATAATAGAATTTACATAGTTATTAGACAGCAGGTAGTCTGAAAAATAAGAGACATTACACAGGTTAACAGAAAGAAAAAAATCATTATGCTAACTAGCTGTATTTAAAGTACCAGCTAGCAACAAACCACCTGATGCTTGAAGATCCCAAGTTTTAGATAAACAACTCAAGCGATGGCTTCAAGTGATAACATGAGGAAATTGTTCCCTACAAAGGTCTTTGCTCCCGAGAACAAGACAACTGAGAATACACTTCACCCTCCTCAATTTATATAGGCTTGGCAGCTAATAAATAACACTTTAGAAGTCCTCTTTTGTCCTCCCAAAGTCATAAAATCTCAAAGGCTTGTATATGACTTTCTCTTCATGGAGAAAGCAGAGTTGTGGAATACTTTAAACTAACTATTAATTCTCTGTCCTCTTTATATGTTTCTAAAAACCTTGAAGTAAACGCAAGTGGCTGAATGCCAGCCCCAATGATGTCAGAACACTTCCAGTACAAATGAGACAAGAGTTCTAACGCACGTTCTGTGGCAGTGAGGCAAACATTTCAGACCACAATTAATTTGCTGACTTAAAGAATTCCTTGAAATATGCAAAATAAGCGTTTCAGTAGTACCAGACAACTACTCTGGTACTACTGAAAATTTACATTAAAAGGTATTTTGGAGTTAAATTACACTGTATTTTCAGTAGTGTTCAATTAAAAAGATTGTTAGGAATTCATATAGTTCTTCTGTGAAGGGGCACTAGGACTAAACTTCATTAAATGAAAGGGAATTCAATCAAATCTTGATCACTTAATCCTAAGAGTTTAGAAGTGTGCACTTACACAGTGATGTTTCATGACTGATGTTCTCAAAAAGGATGTTCAGAGTCTGCAGAAGCTGTACACACACGTAACGACCGGACTTCTGACGCAAGATGTTCAAGAAGAAAACAAACATATTCTTCTCCAAGAAAAAGCTGAAATGAAATAGAGGTGTCATTAAGTCGGTTGCTGTATTTAACAGGAACATAATTTTACTAGGATCAGGGACAATTATAGGCAAGTTTGACAAACAGCATGTTTTACATTTATGAAGAATTATTTTGCAAAGTTTTATCTATATAACAGAAGAATATCTTCCAAACCCCTTAAATACTAACAAGGGTGCTTAAACATTCAAATTATGCAGAAAAGGGGTATCAAGAAGCCAGGGCCGCCTTTATTTTATTTTATTCTATTTATCAGGTGCTTCCCTGCCTTGCAATTGTAATTTTGCAGGAGAAAGACTCTGAAAGAAGGTTACATTTTGTTAATTTGCCCCTTTTATGCTAACACACTTCTTGTCTTCAACACTGTAGAACTTATTTTTGATCCGCTTTAATTATTTTTTTCCACACCAGAAGCAAGCATTTAGTGGTTTATTGTACAATTCAAATAGAATTGAATGGTTGTAGCGTTTTTAAACCAGAAATGCGTGCAATTTAAAGAGAACAGTGTGGACTTTTTCCTACCAGAACATGACAAATACGTATCTGTGAATTTTTTTTTATATTAACTGCAGAAAAAACTCCTCTTTCCTGAAATTCCCCCAAGCAGAGAAGACAGTAAGGAATGTGATGGAGTTACATGAATATGAATAAGTTAATTTTCTTAGTCCACATCATAACCCAGTCATATTGAAATAATCTTGTAAAAATAAACTGAACCACTCCCTAAATAAGTAATTAAAAATACCAAATACTTTAAGCTTTACTTATCTCAATCACAAATTGCCTTTATAAAAGAGCTAGTGTCTGGAAGAAAACAGCCAAGCAATGGACATTAATACAGTCAGATCTGCAACTGGGAATATTTGTTTTGAAGTTCATTTTTCTATCACGTTATTTTATGAGGATAAAATATCATTTGAACAAAACCTCTAAATTTCATAGCTAGAATAAGATATGTATTTGTAGTATTTTATATAAATTGAGATCAACAAATTAAAGTCATATGATACTAATAGATGCACTGAGTAAATCTGGGCCCTAAAATAGGTTAGATTTTGTGTTTGTATCAAAGATTTGAGAGTCAAACAAAAGCCGTACATGAAAGGGGCTCTGGACTTGGAACACTTTTTTTTGTTAACAAAAGCAAATTCTGTTTCTTTGTATGACAAGAATATGATCCTGCTTACCTGTCTGCTACAGGACATAGCTTTCTACTTACATTCATGAAATACAGTCTTGGAAGAGTTAACCTTTTCAACTAGATGTCTATGCAAATCTAATCATTCGTCAGAAACAAAACCAGAGTCAAAATTGCTTCTAAGTACTTACTCAAATACCGAGCTGTCATTCTGATCTCCCCATATAAGGATCTCTGTTATAGAACGAATAGTCTCTACCAGCAGGTTGCGGTTGTGATCTGTTACTGTTGTATTTTTAGTCAAAACATGATACATGTACCTAAAAGAAAAAATAATTACAATTAACATGCGATCCTGACACTTTTATGTGGACCATGTTTGTCTTTAGTCACTGTAACTTAATGTCGACACACACACCATGTCTAATCATTGCACAATTTTAAATCCTAAAGTTTCCTTTTAAAAATGATGCAGAGAGAAGAGTAATTGTTAAACAGAAAACGTGACAAACAAAACAAATGCACAACTATCCAGGTGAGTTATGAATGCTTATGCATATGTCAACAAAGGACTAGAAATTATCTAACTGCTGTCCCATGGTGTTTCTTACGGCAACGAAGTGAATTTCTTTGGAAGTATGTTAAAGAAGTGATGAGCAAGAAAAAGGAGAAACAGAAGCAGCAGGTAAGCATGCAGTAGCTGATATGGAAAAGCGTAATTCTGGCAAGAGACACGTGCAGATCTAAGTAGAAAAGTTAGATCCCTTCTCCTGTCTGCAGAAACACTGCACAGACTCACGTCAATTTGGTGGTTACTTATCAGGACTGTCAAAGACTATTCACTCATCTTGGCAAAGCTTAACCATCAGGTTTCTGGCCCTTCAAGCACAGAAGTACTGATCAGAAAGGTGGCAAATTCTGGCTTTACCATCTCAAAGGGCAAGATTTTAAGGCTGTCTAGTGAAGTTTAAAAATATGTCTGTCTATGTTATGACAGGCAACCAGAAGCTAAATAAAATTTGAAAGGCTTGTGTTGTAAATCTCAGATATTACTCAGTCAAGGAAGCACTTTTCTCTTCCCCCCCCTGCCCTCCCCCCCCAAATAAAATGTTACATCAAAGATTACTTGCCAATTAAAGCACAAGAATTACCACTGTTTTTTTTCCCCTCTAGTGTGGGGTTTTTTAAATTTTTTTTATTTTGCTTTTACATAGTAACAAAGAAAAAGGATGGATGCAAGAAAGTAAGTGAATAAAAAAATATAATCAGAGAAATTTCATGTCATTTTAAAACTGCAAGAGTTTAGATTACTAAACACAGATCATATGTTGCTATACTGCAACCTATTGGAAACCAGGCATGATACCTGAGTGTTCAGGATTATCTGAGTAATATACTCATAAGTGTTTGGGAAGGAAGACAGATTTTCCATACTATCAACCTTCCCATGAAAAGTGGAGTTAATCAAAACTCCCAGGATCTATTTTCGGGAAAACAGCCTGTGTGTCCTGACTCTGGGGCAGCCTATCATTATTGATTTGGATTCCATGAAAGTTTGTTCAGTGACTCAGGTTGAAATTTTAGGAATCTTATTAGTGTGATGCAGGTGTTTAGAAGTCCAGGAAGCCAATTTTTAAGCAACAGACCCAAAGACCTCAAGCAGCTATTAAGTAAAAGACAAAAATACCAATTTTGCCAAGCTACTGTAGGCTTCTGGAAAACACTCCACATTTCTAAAACAAAATTTTGGGGTGTCTGCTTTAAATTAAGTTTCAGAAGTTTAGATCAATAACAGACCTGAAATCACGTTTCAAAAAAACAGTATTCCCATCAATTTTACCCATGCTAAGAAACTGAATCACAGCACAGGGCAAACATGCAGCTGGAGACTAAAATGCCATTTAACTGCACCCACATATCAGGCTGTTCCAACTATTTATCAGACTTATGAAGACAAAACAAGATATTACCAAGTTTCAGAACCTTTTTCATGCTTCAATTTAATTTAAAAAATAAAAAAAAAGTTTTATCATATTTGCAGTTTACTTCAGATTTGCAAAATTTGGTTTGGGGAATCATCTTCAACCACTGAGCTCAGCTGGCCAGAACTTCACAGGACTTGCTGCAAGACATAGCCCGTCCTCATAAGCCATGCAGGAAGCAGAAGTTTCTTATGCTGTTATGGTAAAACACGATATGCTTGCTGATCTTGATATTGCTTGATCACCAAATAACAATTGTACTGTGTCAAGTACTACACAAGGACACCGAGAGATAAACAGCTCTCAGAAGCTCACAGTTTTAACAAACTTGATACACTGCACGCTCCCTTCCCTCCTCCCCAAAATCAGCAATGTGAACATCATATTAAGGTTAACCTAACAGACAAGAGAAAAAAGAGGAAGAAAAAGGGAAGAGATAGCAGGAGGCGGAAAAAGAACAGCTTTTCATACTCTTTATCCTCAGTCAAAAGTTTTCTCTCCCTCTTCATGCTGCTTTTTCCCCTCATAAATCAGTACTAATTTTCCAAATCCAGAACAGAAACTGCTCAGGCTGAAACCTGAAAAAAGTCGAAAAAGGAAAAGTCGATTCACAGCCATCTCCTACAGTCAGGACTGCCTGGTCATGTGCTGTACCATAACAGAAGTCACTAAATAGCAAGTCAAAGAGCACCCTCAAATCCTCTTCATCTAATCTGAGGATCACAGTTCAAGATTGCTTCTACAGACACTGACAGCATGACAGCTCACAGTGAAGAAGTAGGAGTTTAAGTCTGACCAACTGTGAGAATTCCCAGGGCTTTCTAAAAGAGCACACCGCACACAAGCCCTGCAAAAACTTCCCATTGTGGCATTATATGTATTGTATTATCAGAACAGGCAACTAAAAGACAGAGCAAAAAGTAAGTCACCGCTCTGAGCATGCATCAGTTAACAGAACAGTAAACAGCTGGAGACAGAGGGCAATTAAATCAGAACAGTACATTACACAGCAATCTGTATAGGAAGTATTTTTCCTGAGAGAGTTAGTTTGAAGAGAGTAATTAATACTACACTACTTCATATATTTTAGCCTATTTATTTGAAGTCATATATAAATTATTGCATCTGTGAACTTGTATTTCTCATTAATAAGTTACATTATGCAAGCTTGGGAATAAAGTTTACTCCAACAGCAGAACTCAGGGAATGGGAAGCAGTGGGAAGAACTACATGCCATTACTTCACCTTGGGAGTCTATGGAACATAGAGCATTACAAATGCAAAAACCAAGAAACATTTAATAGTCAGGAATACATTAACTCCAAATTAATTTACTTAATATCAACATTACTGCAGAGTTCCTTGATTTGCTAACACACCAATGCACTTAGAGAAAACCTGGGCTTCACTTTCAAGCTATTTCTTTATCTACTTACTTGGAAGTGAATGAGAAAACATGCACATACCTGTTTCTCTTACCAGAGATGCAACATACCATACCATGAGAATACAAAGTATCACACAAAACCAGTATTTTTATATTTCCATAAATTCTTAAAGCCTATCTTTAAACGCTGATTACAAAGGTGTCAAGTTTGTGCTCCAAAATGCTAAACCCTCAAAGAGGAGGTTTTTGCCATCTCTGTCTCTCTATATCTGAAAATTGGGTTCTAACAAGGAAAAATCTAACAAAAACCCACCATGCAGGAAGTGTCAAAGCACCTGATGCCATTGAAATCGACAGGAGATTTTGCCAGCAACTTAACAGGGCAAACAAAATTCTGAACATTTTTCTGGTAAGAAACCATACTCAAAGGGATAACATAACTCATGAATATAGAAAATGTGTATTAATGACATTCCTACTTATTACTTACCAAAATACACTAAAACAGGTAAGAGTTTAGGAAATCAAGTACTCAAATTAAGAAACCCCAGACTTAACCATAACATGCTTTCCTTCTTCATGCTACCTGTAACTATGTAATTACATATTGTTCTCATAGAGGAAACTCGATGTATAGCACGGACAGTACTTCAGGAAATGAGTCATCTGTGAAACAAGTCTTCAACCATACATGTTATGGACACTGTCTGACCAAGTCATGAGAAATGTTCAGCACCCAACTCTAATGGTATAAAACCTTCTGTGCAATCAGTAGGCAATTAAAGTAATAGCTGTAGAAGCAACAACGGGAAACATACTTGAAGGTAACAACAGGGCTATGTAAAATACCTTTTAGAAAAGTAGGAAAAAAATTTGCATCTAGGAACAAAGATCCTATGCTTAAGTTCCAAAGTCTTTCACTTTAGCAGGAACACCAGAGATATTATCAGATGAACGCTTCAGCAATGGTTAAGATATCACCACTTAAATACTGGCATAAATGACATAAATCCTCTTCATCCATTCCAATGCAAAGTCAAAGTTTGTAGACAGACGGGGAAAGAAGATACAGTTATCCTCTCAAGGAGATCTGACCATGCATCTTCGACTATCCAATATGAAAGACTTTTTGGTACTTTAACTATAGATCACAGTTCCTAAGGTGAGGAGCTGCAGAAGCAGGATACAGTGACTATCACAGTCAGCGGCTGGAGAGAACTGTAAGAAACCCTGACCCACACAAGAACGCCTGGCTTACGTGCAAAGGTAGGCCACAAGAGAAAGAGAAGAACACACAGCTCGTGAGAAAGAACTAATTTCAAGTTTGTGCTGCAAGACAGACCATTACCTAAAACAGCCTTGATGTATTTGCTTTTAGAACTGGAAGCATATAATAAGCAGAGCAGAGGACTATATAAAGGGAGGAAAAAAGGTATCATTTTAAACAGCTGGATGCCACCTTTAAGAAGTGGATTCTGGCCTTGTTTCAACAAGATAGAATCTCATGTAAAGATAAACAAGTCATTTAAGACCATTTCACCAGTAATCACTAAAATTGTTCCTGTTTTGAGAATACTTAGGCTTTCTCCATTTATTAAGTTATCGACATTCCCTCAGGTACTAACCAAAAGGCACAAAAATATCAAGTTCTCTGAAAAATAATAGTCAGAAGCACACAGGCAGTGCATAGTACTGTTTCATAGCCTCTCTAGATCACAATTCAGCAAGGTATTAGAAAGATGGATTAAATTTTAAGTGTTTTCACTAGATCAAGAGACTGTATCCAAACACTTGATACAAATAGCCTCACGATTTTCCTTTAGGCAATCCATTCTATGGCACGTTTGAAGAAAGAACTGAATAGTAACATTCCAAAAGCAAGCCTCAAACGAACTGCACTAAAGCTGAATGGGAAAGGAAGTTCCAGATCCAACATTTACCAACAAAAAGCTGCAACTGCCTCAGCATTACTAAACAGGTGTATTGTTTACAATTTAGACTAAGCTCTACATTATGCATGTTAAAAAAATAAAAATATTCCCATAAGGATAGCCCAGGCTAATTTCCCTCTTGTAACACAGCATAACATATCTAGTATAGGCTAAACTAACCTGTAATAGCAAGGTTGGTGCATTCTACTCAACACATTCATATAGAACACAATATGGGGTTTTGATGAGTTGAAAAGATAAGAATGCAGACAGCTCACAAGATGGTGAGTTTAGCAAGACCAAGTTTCTTTTCTGACCTCAAAGCAAAGGTTCTTTGCCCTTTTTTCTTCTGTGGCTTTACCCACTTCAACTGCTACCTTAGAAAAGCCCTAAATTTCACTTTACCAGTAGGTAGCTGCCTTTGCTGTTGACATCTAGCTAGAAACTGAAATTCATACAGCCTAGCTAAACAAACATTTAAATATACATAGTCTAAACAGATCAGTCATCTTGGTTTTACATACTACCATTATAGATTTCACAATTTAAAAAGTCACATGCAAAAAAAAAGCAAACAAACCAAAGCGACTATTTTAGTAGAGAACTATATACTTCATTTCTCAGTTAAGAAGTCAAGCACAAGCCATAACACTTATAGCCTAATTCCCCTTTGCTACAAATCAAACAGCATATTGCTTTTTCTACCCTCTCTGGCCATGAGAGAACATATGATCACATTTTTTTTGCCTGAAAGATTCTAACATCCTAAATCTTTCCTCTCACCAGCCTCCTTACTCTGAATTTAAGCTCAATTTCTTCAAAGTTCATCATGCATCAGCATTCTTGCTCTATCTTCAAGCGTAATATCAAAACCAGATAGACCTAAAGCTCCACTAGTGCTGAGTAGTACCCAGTGACTACCCCTTGTATGTTAAATAGAATATTCCTATATTTATGTCTGAGCGTGACTTTTCCCCTTTTTCCTGCAATGCCAGATCACGTTAACTTACTAGTCCGACCTACCACGCTTTCAAAGTTACTTTCTACAGTGCTACTGCCTCATCGGTTTTGTATTTATGGACTTGATTTCCCTGTCTTTGGTAAGAAGTCATGCACTTCAATTAGTCTTGCTGATTTTGAACATTTTTCCAATTTAGAGACAAGGACCAGAATCCATAAGTCATCTTGATAAATCTTGTATAAATGCATCCTGCTCATTACTGTCAGACACCATTCACATCCTCCTTGTAATTTGACTAATCCTTGAAAACTACCAGCTACTTATTTCTCAATGAGCTATGTATTCACAGCGACTTAATTTAGAAAACGCTTCGCCTCTCAACAACGTCCTTTTCTTGTTCAGTAGAAAGAAAAGCTATAACAGTGGACCTCATTTTTCTCGCAATAGCAGAACCCTTAAAATGGAACAGAGAATTTAAAATTGTTTTATCCCGTGACATCCGTCCAACCCTCCGGTGGCAGAACTAGAAAAAACTATTCCACCTCCTGCAGTCAGCAGTAATGCAAGAGTATCAGGCTCCTGAGACTAAGATTACAGATCATAAGCTCAACGGCTTTGCTTTTGTGCCAGCTGCTGAGCCCTCATAGAATCTTCATGGTTGGAAAGGACCTTTGAGATCATTGAGACCCTTGAGCAAAAAAACCCCTACAATCTCTGTCACTAGAGCATGCCCTGAAATGCCAAATTTACACATTTCTTAAATACCTCTAGGGATGGTGCCTCAACCACTACCCTGGGCAGGCTGTTCCAGTGCCTGACCACTCTTTCAGTAAAGTAATTCTTCCTAATATCTAATCTAAACCTCCCCTGCCACAACTTCAGACCATTTCCCCTGGTCCTCTCATTCATCACCTGGGAGAAGAGGCCAACACCCACCTCTCTACAACCTCCTTTCAGGTAGGTGTAGAGGGCAATGAGGTCTCCCCTCAGCCTCCTCTTCTCCAAGCTAAACATGCCCAGCTCCCTCAGCCTCTCCTCATATGGCTTGGTCTCCAGACCCCCCTCTAACCAGGGCAGACCCCCTGGACCTGCAAACCCACCATCCTGACTACCATGAATCACTGCTGACTACTAAGATACACACACTTCAAAAGGTCTATACTGTTTACAGGCTGGGACCAGGCTCCTCACTTCCCTGTCTTAGGCACTACCAGGAAACAATCAAAGTTCTCTCTCAAGAGAAATGTTATATTTCTTGTATTTATCATCTCTTACACTCTACTGCACGGAAAGTGCCTGTGACATTATTAAAAATCAAGCAAACACGTATCGCAGCCATGAATGTGACATGACATCATGGAACTGTGACTGCCCTGAAGACATTTGGGGTCGAAGGGGCAGAAACGAGACAGATTTCCGCGAGCAGAACGCCAACCCACCACGCAGAGCCTCCTTGGCCGCTGGCGAATGGCTCCGGCAGTCCTCACCTCAGGAGAGCTGCGCCGAAGGGCTCAGGCGAGGTGGGAGCGACGGGTCGGGCAGCGCCGCCGGACGTGCCGCCTCCCTCCTCACGGCCCCGAGCCGCCCCGGCCCCGCTCTGAAGGAAATCCCTGCCCCGAGCGGCTCCGCAGACGGAGCCCGTCCGCCCCGGCTTCTACCCTCCGAGTCCCCTCAGAACCGGGCAGGGCCGACCGCAGCCCCGCTGTCCCCCCAGCTCCCTTCACAGCCGCCCCTGAGCCCGCGGCCGGCTCCGCGCTTACTTGAGGTGGTCCAAGGAGTGGATGCTGCGGGAGGCCTTCCCGTGCCCGCCGCCTACCCAGCTGCGGGAGCGGCCGAACATGCTGGCGGTGAACGGTGACTACGGCCCAGCGGAGCTCTACGGCTTCATAGCCCCGCGGGGAAGGACGGGAGGGCGGGCGAGGGACGCCCGGGCGGGCGGGCGGGGAGCGGGCAGGACCCCCTCAGCGGCAGCCGCCGGCGTACAGCAGCACCCAGGCGCACGCGCGGGCGGGGCACGCCGGGAAGCACCGTCCCGCGCCCCGCCCCTCCGGCGCCGCGCGGACTGCAGGTCCCAGAGGGCTGCGGGGCGGGGCGGGGCGCGAGCCCCTCAGCCCCCCGCCGGCGCTGGTGGGGCTGGGGGCGGCCCGGCACCCTCAAGGAAACGGGAGAATCTTCGGGGAGTCGGGCGTTTTCTCCTTTCCTGTCAGGATTTCCATAGGAAAGTGGAACGGCCGGCCCTAAGCCGCCCGCCTCTGAGGGCCGCGCCTGGGCGACGTCTCTCAGAGTCCCCCCGGGGAGGCTGCCTGGCAGGTGCCCGGCCACCATGTCAGGGGACGAGAGTAGCAATGGCCTGTGGGACGCCCCGCACCTCCCGGAGCCATGGGGCTTGGCTCCGGGGTTTATTTAATTGAGTCATAGAATTATTGAATAGTTTAGGATGGAAAGGACCTTAACGATCACCCAGTTCCAACCCCCCTACCAGTGGGACACCTCCCACTAGACCAGGTTGCCCAGAGCCCTGTCCAACCTGGCCTTGAACACTTAGTTTCTTTATCCCATTAAAGCAAAAAATCTACAACCAGATCAGGACAATCATCAGCAATCCTGTCCTCTCTGTTTTACTTGAATTAAGTTAGTTTTTAAGCTGATTCAAAAATAAATGCACCTCTTTGGCAATTAGGAGTTACATCTTGTCAGGTTGTGAGAGGACTGGTAAGTTAGAAGAATATAAAAGACTAAATTTAACCAAAACCAGCCTTTCAATGTGTGCATATACCACCCAAATACATTGTAACTTGGCATAAAATCTGGCCCCCGCTGTTCCTTGTCGGCCTTTTGTAGCTCAGGCCGACGCAGCGCTGGGGGGTCAGTTCTGGCCGGGCACAAGGCGGCCACAGGCACTCAGCTGAGACAATCCTCTTGCTGAGGTGCTTTTTCCAGTAAGTATTGCACAGTTAGTTTTGAATAGGCTTAAAAACTAACTTAATTAAAGCAGGACAAATAGAACAGGATCGCTGATGACTGTCCTGATCTGTTTTAGATTTTTTGCTTTAACCGGATGAAGAAACCTAAATCGAAGTAAGAGCTAAAGGGTTTGCCAGCCAGCATCGAAAAAAAAAAACAAGTTTAAAATCATGCCCTTGATTATACTTTGATATAGGTAAAGGCTTGGTGCTTTAAAGCCGAGGCCCGCTCGGCTGCTCCAGGACGGCCCTGTTCGCCCCCGGGGCAGAGACGGACAAGGCCTGTCCCGCCGTCCTCCCCCCGGGCTGCCGCGGGGCTCGGGGAAGGCGCCGAGCGGGACGGCGAGGAAAGGGCACCGCAGCCGCCTCCCGTCCCCTCAGCCGTCCCTGGGCAGGTGGCCGCTGGGGAAGGCGGCGGAGGCGCCGGCGCCCGTCACGGCGGGCTACGAGGGGCCGCGGGGCGGTAAACGGCCGCGGCGTGCGGCGGGGCGGGGAGCGGCGGCGAGGAGGCGGGCAGGCGGGGGGGTCCTGCCGCGGAGGCCGGGGCT
Source organism: Alca torda (assembly GCA_008658365.1). Classification (NCBI taxonomy): domain Eukaryota; kingdom Metazoa; phylum Chordata; class Aves; order Charadriiformes; family Alcidae; genus Alca; species Alca torda. The sequence continues at coordinate 12,477,693 of CM018083.1, forward strand.
GGCCGAGGGCGGCAGCTGCTCCGCCACAACGCGCCTGCGGGCTCCTTCCGCAAAGTTTGCGGGCGGGAGGAGGAGGGGAGCCGCGGCGGGACTGCAGCAGCCGGGCTGGAGATGCCCCTGAGGAGCCTCCTGCCGACGGCGGGGCTGCGGCAGCGCCGCTGAAGCCCGCGCTGGCCGCCCGCCTTCCTCCGGGGAGGGACGGGACCGAGCCGGCCGCTCTGCGGCTGTGCCGCCTCCGCGCCCCGCGGGGCTCGCCTCTTCCCGGCTGCGGACCCGGCCCCGTCTCTGGGGTTTTGCCCTTCCCTGACACCGGGGCTGCGGAGCGCGGTACTGCGCCGCCGCTGCCGCCCGCTCGCCCCCCCGCCCCGCGCCGGCCGGGCAGGTCGGTGCCCGCTGCGGCGCCCGGAGCCCGCCGCAGCCCCGCACGGCTGCATGCCCGCCGCAGTCTCGGCACGTCTGGATTCGCTGGAGTCCTGGGCCTTCCATGCGCTGCTGGTGCTGCCCTATATGTTTTATTTGGGCTTGTTCTTTGTCAACGTGCTGATCCTGTACTATGCCTTCCTGATGGAGTACATCGTTCTCAATGTAGGCATCGTCTTCCTGCCCGAGGATATGGACCAGGCTCTGGTGGATCTGGGGGTGCTCTCCGACCCTGGCTCCGTTCTGTACGAGACGGACAGCGAGCTGGATGTCTTTGACGGGTACTTGGAGTGACGCCCCGGGGCGCTGCGAAGCGACTGCGGGCTGTCGCCGGGCCGGGTGTCCCGGCATGGCCGTGGCTCGGGGGCCGCCGCGGTCCCGCCGTGCACTCGCAGCGTCTCCGCTCTCCTTCTGCGCAGCATCTTCCCTTCCAAACGTCCCCCCCGCCCCGCTCCCCGGTGCCCGGGACGCGCTGCCGCCGGGCAGGGCCGCGGACACGCAGGGGGCTCGCAAGGGAAGTAAGTCATTTCCTCGGCCTTCTCCGGGGCAGCGCGGCGCTCCCGGCGCCATCCCGCGGGGGCGGCGGCGGGGCGGGGGACAGCTCTCCCCGGGAGAGCGGGGGGGCCGGGAGCGGGCACTGCCCCGGGGACACGCACAGCCGCAGCGGGTAGAACGGGCGGGCCTTGCGGGCACAGGGCCGGAGCCGGGCTGCCCGGGGGCGCTGAGCCCAGCCCGGCCCCCCCAGGGGTTCCTCCCGCCCGGCAGAGCCCAGCGCCGGCGGGGGACCCGCTCCGCCCCCGCTGCTGCGCGGCCGGGAGAATGCGTCTCCCTCGGGAGAATGCCTTTCCCTCAGGAGCTGTTTTCACAGGCGTGAGGCGCTGCAGCTGTGATGCGCGGTGTTACGTTTACAGCTGGTCAACAACTTTACTAACCCGGTCTTGAAAGCAGCTCTGAATCTAGAGGAACATCCAGACTAATATTTGTTAAAATTCAGAGACCATACTGGAGCCAGAAATACATCTTAATCAGATGCCCTTTGAAACCTCTGTCCTGCATAACAAGAAACCTACTCGGCTCACCGTTTTTCTCACATTAATCATAGCACGAGGGTTTGCTTCATCAATTTATTGTTGTTGTTTTGAGTGATATGAAAACTCTGGAAATGTAAGGATTTAGCATTTTAAAACATTGAAATGGAATTGGGAAGAAAAATCACTATTTCTAGCTAGGACTTTCTGTGCCAAGTCTATGTTAATGAAAACATTCACAGTTTAAATTAAAATGTGTTAGCAAATCTGCCAGTGGGACTTCTGGCAAAATATTGTCTGTAAATTTTAAAACCAGTTCAGGATACCTTTTATTTCCTATTTGAAATTATGGAAATAGGAAATTCTGTTGTAAGGTTACAAACATAACCTTGGTGAACATACTATACAAATACGACTTAACATCAAGCTATTTTTAAAAAAACAAACAAACAAACAAACAAGCTTTTCCTATAGTGCTGTCCTTCATACAGGTTAAAACTATCTCCTAAATATTTCTACTCGGGTTCGATATAAAGCAACAGTAGCTGATTTCAGTCAATAGTTTAGAAGGAAAAAATGAGAATTTTTGGTGTTGGAGTAACATTGGGTGCACAAACACAGCTGAACAAAGCTTGGTCAAAGGCACACGGGAGCATAACAAGTGTGTGTGTGGAGAACAGATCTTTGTTGCTCCTGAAGAAATTCCACTGCATATAGTTACTGCAGATGAAAGTGTCCATGCCAGCATTTGGTCGTCCATCCCAAGCAGCTGGACTAGGATCACTTCTGCTAGAACAGAAGGTCTGGAGCAGAACTAAACTCCCCATAAAACGCTCTTGGCTACTTTTGTGGTTGTCTCCTCCTCTCCCTTTTCTGCTGGGCAAGTAACACCCCTGCTCTGTATTCCAGGAGAGAAATTAATAAAAACTAATGGAAATTTAAGCAAAATCTTTGGTGCAAAAAGGCCTAGCCGTTTTCTTCCCCAGAATACCTTTCCTCAAACCTCAAATCTTAATACTCCAACACCATCTAATACAGGGATTAAAAATATTTTTTTAATCACTTTTGTGCTGACTAGGATTTGTCATGATGAGTTGCATCTAGTTTTCAGGAATGCCTAAGGAGAAAAACTGACTTAGTTTTCTTCAGTGGATTTTTCCTACTACATGAACGCATAGTTTGATAGAGCATAAGGTCTGAGTTCAGTTCTGTTCAGTGTTAGATAAACTGGCTTGTTAAAGTTTTCCCTCATATTGATGGGATAAGCTGCTCTGCAAACTTCTTGATATTCTAACTATAAAACCATGTCACCTCCATATGTAGAAATGCAGAGGCCTTCGCAAAGCTCAGAAGTCTCAGTTTATATCCACCTTGAGCTAATGGAGCTTTGCACAGGTACCAGCTCCAGCCTTGATCCTTTAATTTGGAAGTTGTCATGTTAAATGGCGGTTTCCACTGATAATCAAATGAGAAATCCTTCAAGTTAGAATGATTATTAGAGAATAAAAAATACTATTACTGTGCTTCATCTATTTATATATTTAATTATATTCATATACGCAGCAAGCAGGCCAAACATTGCATAATTATTGGCTACCAGGCAGAGACTCAGCATGTCACCATGAAAAGGAATTTGTCTTAATATCCTGGTTACTGGTTTCCTCACTGTTCTGTGCTGTTGCTCCTCACCAGTTCCCTAGGAAGGCAGGCAGAAGAGGGCCCTAATTTGGAGCTGTGGCTTCTGCTTTGGGAGCAGAAGGCAGGCACTGGAAGGGAAGATGGAAATGCCTTTGGTACCTAGCCTGCAGCGAGCCGGGGTCTGTAGGAGCGTTAACCTGTGCTCTCCACAGGCCTAGGATGGCTGCCCACCTGCCCCGTTCGCTTAGACCCAGAGGTGCTGAGGATTCACAAGATGCTGCGAGAAGAATAGTTCTCAGTTTTTCCAGCAGAGATGAAAAATACATGCACTAAATGTAAGAGGAGTGTTCTTGATGTGACTCACCAGTGATTACTGAGAACAGCTAAAAAGCTATGATTAGCCTTAGCTGAAACCTTGCCATGTGCTCCTTGCATTTAGAAGGCGATGCCTTGCACCCGGGAGGTGAGTGGCGTGTATGACAGGGAAACAAAGGGGGGAAATCCCAAGAGGCGATTCTGCAAAACGTGGAAAGGCTAATTTAGATGTAAAAATAAAAGAGCGTGTGGATCAGAAAAGCTCTGTTCTCTTTTGCAGCAAAACCCTCACTTGAATAAACTCAATTATGGCCAGGTTTCTGAGCATGATTGGTGGCAGAGATTGAAGGTAGATAACTAAGCAGCTCAGAGAAGCTTCATATCCTATTCAGACGCAGAAATCTATCTGTGTAAACTGAGCAGAATTGAGCTTGCTCATGTCATCTACTTTTAGTGTGAGTGAGCCAGGTTCGGTATTATATTTGAAGTGCCCTGGAATAAGGTGGTATGACTGTTCTCCTTGTACTTAAAATCAGATGTGACTCATCACAAAGTACTCTAATCAGAAAGAAAATGAGCCAAAGTAATCAATAATGAAAACTGAATGGGAATTACTGGATTTATTTAATCTTACAGTACAAACATTACCTATATTTTTTCGTCCAGGTGAATTATGAGGAACATCTTCAGCGAGCAGAATCCAGCACTCAAAAACTTGTGACTCAGCACTTCTGCTGTATGCCAGCATCTAAATCCCAAATCAAAGAAATAGCTTTACTCACTAACTCATCAATATAGTGCCGATTAGGAATGCAGGCTCAGTGTCTATGAGAGACAGCATGGCCCAGTGGAGAGGGAAATAAGCGTGCTGGACTCCTTCCTGTGTCTGCCACTGATGTCTTCTGTGAGCTTAACTCACTTGTGCCTCCGTTCCAGCTCTCTAAAACAGAGATGCCACATAAAGGAACAGATCAGAAAAATATCATCACTAACAGTGTTAAGCCACACATAAATGCATCAGGATCCACCTCCTGACTTTCTCATTTTCAGCCTTTGAATCTTAAAAATAATGAGTGCAGTGATCTGTTACTTACTTTACCTTGCCATTTTCCACTATGCTCTTCCCTTATTTGTAGAAATCTCCATGTAAGAAAAAAGAAAGGTGGCTTATCGACTCCATGATACTGATCAGTTGGCTGTTTTATATGAATTAGAGTAACAACAGGATTAAGGGCAATAGCTGTGATTTTTAGACCTGTGTTTTGAATTCTTAGATGTTATTAAAATTAATAGAAGTTGAGTGCTCAAACTCACCTCTGCTTTAAAGAGACTTTTGTACTCTGACACTTAACAGGATGGAAGGAAGGACACTTCCTAGATGGAAGGAAGACAAAATCGTGGTTAACTGATGAACTGTCCATTCAGACTCATTAACCACAGCCATGGACAGTCCTAAGTGATTTTCTACCAAATGCATTTATTTATATAATGCAAAGAGAGGAGACAAATTTTTAAAAGAAGTTTTCCAAAAGCAGCTGTTAATAACATGAATTAAAATGAGGCATAGAAAATTAAGAGACATTCAATTTAGGATAGAAATAGTTCAGGCCTGAGTATTTCATGTTAAAAGCCACAGCCACAAGTGGCTTTACATTATTAAAGAATAATGTAAAAAAAAAATAAAATTCTATGGTTCTTCTCTACAAAAATGAAGCTTACTGTAATCAACTTGCTTCAATAGGTGGCAATAGCCAATTATCAGTTTTAAGCTGTCAAAGGAATTAAGAAACGAATCCCATTTAATTCTTCATGTTTGTTTCCTCTGGAGGAGGGGCAGAGTGACACTGTAGTTCAGCTAGCAACTAGCAATCCTAAAACAGAAGAAAAGAATAATTTGTTTAGAGACATTTAGTTTGTATATTTGGCCAGTCCAACTCTGCATTTGTCCCCTCATAATGATTCTAGTTATATGGAGTACAACTGTCCAAAAAAATTAAATAGTATATGGAAGTGGCTAAATTGTTCCATTTCTTCAGGGAAACTTTCAAATTGTCTTTCTTTTCCTAGTTGAGTTTTAGTACTTGGGCCACAAACTTGGGAAAAAAAATAGCTGAATAGTTTGAATGATGCTCTCTGAGGACACATGTTTCTAATATATGTGATAAAAAGGGTAAAGACTAATAGCAGCCATATATGGGGAGTAACGGTATAATGGAAAACGACTACATGCACTGAATGATCTATTGCTGGGTAAAGCTGTAGTTCAGTTAATAGACTTAAGGGTGTACACTCTTTGAAGGGCCAGAATAAAAGAGCCGAGTCTTGCTCAGACAGCAAAGCCCAAATAGGCCATGAGATCTCAAACACTCTTGCAGAAAGTCAGGAAGCAGAACACAGACAATGTCAGGATGTGAAACAGTCACTATGTTTCCTTTGGTCCAGCCTGAATTATGAAGAGGAACAACTTCACAGACAGAATTAACAAAAATATCATAACTGAGTTTCTTCTAGTGCTAGAGTTACACTACAGTAGCCACACTGTTAAATTCTTACTGGTATCTTTTAGGATATTGGAAGACTACAGTTCTGAGATTTTAAAAATATTTGCTACCTTTTCTTTTTTGTTTTTTGAAATTTTTGAAGTTTTCTGTTAAAAATTAGGTTCACATGAAATTTGAAGGACAGGCTTTTAATCAGCTGAATAGAAAGGCAAGACTGAATACCCTGGTCAATTGTATCATTCACACCCCATTTAATATCTGCCACTACAAATTACAGTCTTGCACTAGCAGCCCTACAGCAGTATCTGAAGCTTCCATTAGACAGCTTTACGCTTTGCTTTGGAGGCCCAGTACATTTTGCTGTGCTATTTTTAAGTCAGCCTAGAATTTGATCTACAATGCAGAATACTAACCATCTCCCTGACCTGCCTGCTGTGGGTCAGACTTTTTAGTTCAGCTTGGGAAGCGATCAGAGAAACATCAAATGAGTAACCTGTTAGAGCTGCCGTTTCCCCTTTTCTTGTTCTTAGTTTAAGAAGCAGGATTTTGAGCGTATGATTGCTGTTCGCAGGGTACTGTAGCTGATAGACATTTCTCAGAAATACCTCACTGGACACAAAAGTGCTTCTTGTCTCTGCCCTAGCATCTACAGTAAGTGGCCCACAAGGACATATGAAAAGCCGTGATGAGTCACACCACGATCCCCCAGCCCCGTGTTCTGCCTCTGATGGGGCAGTGGATGCCCTCTGGGAGAGCAGATGACCCTGACCAAAATCTGCAGTCTGTTCTCTTCGGACTTTTCAGAATCGACAGCGGCAGAATGAGCGACATTAGAGGGCACATTGCCGCCCAGCCCTTTAGCAAATATTTTCCAAACCCGCCACCTTTTGCCCACCCAATGTTATGAAATCCTTCTGGAGTTCCTTGCTGTGAGTACAGCATCTGAATACCTGACACAGCTTATTTTCTGCAGTCTTGAAGGTTTCTCTGTTCACTCTCTTTGCTGGGTCACTAATGGTGATGTTGAGTCAAAACTGGTCCCTGGTATAACCTGCTACTGACTTCTTTCCTACCAAGCCTTATTCTTTGCTTCCAGTCTTTTAATCTGCTTTCAGTCCATAAAAGAACCAGTGCTCAGCACCTTCATAATCCACAGCTCTGGTTCTACTTAGAGAAGGCTTGTCAGGCCTTGTGTTTATCTCTGATGATAGTAAAAAATCACCTTTTAGTAGCTGTTGGATACTTTGAGCCAGTCGAGGCAAATTCGATAAAGTGAGATAAAGCAATACAACCGTAATTTATTCTTGTCAGTAAGACCAAGAAGTTAGCCAAACATGTTATTTAACTCCGTAACTACTTACCAGTGGATCCGAAATGCTTTGAACAAAGTAACTCTAAAGAAAAAGAGAAAGTGACCCACATCAGAGGCTACGTCAAATGTAGGCAATACATAATTAACACAATTATACAAAAAATAACAACAGTCTATTGAACAGTACCTGGTTAAGAAAATGTAGCCAGTTCAAAAATCAGTATTAATAGGTAGTTCTAGTGATAAAAAACCTAGCATAAAATAGGCTGTGCCACTGTATGCCATGGCCGGTTGTACTCTTGAGAGAACAACCTCTACTAATTGACCTGATGGACTGTGGCTGACAGCTTGTTCTCATACCCCTCACGCCATCTTCATGCCTCTGTTAAAATTACACTGACTAGAGTGCTCTGACATTACAGAAACTGTTACCTTGATTTCTCTGAAATGTTGTTCAGGCCTTTACTTCTCAAAGAATTACTATCCTTAGTCACAAAAGGTTTTGAATTTTTTTTGGTTTTGTTTTTAAAGAAGTCAATGACATGGTGCTATATCTAACACACACAGTGACTTCTCTCTTCATTTTAGGTCTAGAGAGTTACTCTGTATTTATGTGTTCTCTTTTAAACAGATTCATTAAACACCTGAAATGGATTATGACCAGGTTAATGGATCAAGTGATGGAAAGAAACTATACTCTGAAATGTAGAGATGAAAAGATGGACAAGGGGACAACAAGAAGAGTTGTCATCAGACCTTGTCGGTTGTGACTTTTCTCCATGGTCATTGCCTCTTGAGTGTGTACTAACTGCAGTGATTCATGCACCGCACTGGGCTTCCATAGGTAATTCTGGGATGGACTACACGAACAAATAATATAAGCTATGTTCTATTATAACAGAAAATCAAGATGTTACTCAGATTTGATAAACTTTTGAATAAATAACACGTCACCCAAATGGACACACTCTACGTACTGCTTAAGCAAGTTTTACAATCACACATTGAAAACTCTACCAGCCAGTAGTTCACAGACAGTGCTCTCTCAGGGGAAAATATGCAGGAGTGACTGCAAGGAGGTTCTCTTCAGGGCAGTTTACGGCAAGAACTGTGCTAGTAAGATATTTTATTTAAATTGTGAGTTTTGAAATAGATCAGAGAGTAAATTTTATATGTCAGGTGGATTCATTATTTAACACAAGATACTTTGCAGATTGTTTAAGCTCATATTCTTATGTACAGATGTGAAAGCAATGCAATAAAGACTGACCTTTTCCATGAAAAAGTAAGCAGTCATTTGTTGGAGTTGTTATTTTTCAATTTGAACAGAAAAATAATTGAAATATGCTTTCGAGGAAATTCCAGTTTTCCTATAGGTACCTGCAGGTAGTTCCAGATTGTTGAGATGGCCAGCATGTAGGAAATCCTTCTCATTAACAACTACTTAAAAAAAAAAAAAATCAGACCTGGACTGAAACACTAGGAACTGCGCACTGGCAGGGTGGGAAAACCCATTTGTAATTGAGGGCAGGTATTGTACTCGTTTTGTCTTATTATATTTTTTAGAAAAGTCTAATTTTCATAACTGTGCAGTTGTTAAGCCAAGTTGATGTATCAAGAACGTTTCAGATAAAACAGAAATGAAAACATTTCCCCTGAGCTCTCTCCATGCATATGCCTGTCCTCTGCAGTCTGTGTCTCTACCATCTGCTCCCAGCTCGGGCTTTTGGATCCAGACAGATGGTGCCATGAGTCTCCTGACAGCCAGTATGAGGGAATAAGAGGGTGACAGTTCAGATCCCCCATGAAACAAAGAAACTTGTCTATCAAACTGCTTTTTTTCTGGTACTCTCAGTGTGTTGCACTCAAATGTCATTTTTTTAACTCAGTGCAGTAGAAACATCCCTGCCCAGGGCAGGGGGGTTGGAACTAGAAGATCTTTAAGGTCCCTTCTATTCCAAACCATTCTATGATTCTATAAATTAGCTTCCAGTCCCCAAATTTCTGTGCTCCAAATGCAATTTTCAGCTGCTTCTGCAAGAGGTGAAGCACTGTCATTGAGCTAAGTAGCTTTTCTCCAAGATAGGTTCCATCAGATAAAGTTTGGGGCCTTAAAAACACTGACAAGTGCTTTTTTCCATGCAATCCCTGGCCTGCAATTCAGGAATAAAGTCACTTAGGACACAATATTCTAACACGTAAAGATACATTTAGGGAACTAAATCTCCATTTAAGCACCTATATGAAGAACAGCTACGTTTAAACACTTGTTATGCTTTTGTTCACGTGCCCATTTCTACTAACACAAGAAAGGCTGAATTTTGCTTCTGAAGGCAGCATTCCTGATGCCTATATAATTAGAAATTCATACTGTTCGCAGAGATGGCTTACACTAATTTTTCAGGGTTACGTATACGGCATTTTAAGAACATGGTTCCATTTGTCATTTAGGTACTTCCTGTGGTATCTACTAGTTTGTAATCATTTCCCTGCAGTGGGTTTATGCCACACGATGCACAGATCAAGCAATACAATTCCACCAAGTAATTCATTGTGGAGATTCTGAATCTTAGATCAAGATTTCTGATTTCTCAGAACAGCTCAGCCTCATACATTTAAAGGATGGGGAGAGCACTCAGATTACAGGATCTGACAACCACCATAAGACAAGCCTTAGCATTTTAACAAGGCTTCTTTGACAATAAAAAGAGCATGGGCATAAAGAGAGTAGCATTTTTCTCATCCAAAAAGATTTTTTAGAACAGAGATTTGATCAGAACAGCTTTTTTAGGGTAGCCAGTGAATTCAGTGCTCTATACACAAGGCACTTGTTTGACAAAAGCATTTTGGATGAGCTTTGTGCCACAAGAATATCCAAGACTTCGAACCTTGATTATATTTAGAACTTTTAACTGCAAAAAGTCTGAAAGGATAAAAACATCTTTTTGTTGTTACTAGCAGCTGGCTTCAGTCAGCACTTTTATATCTTCTAATTCTGGACTTACAGTCTGTCTGGCATTGCAAGAGCCCGTTGCCTGTTACAAAGGAATTATTTCTCCATTTCCAGACCACTGAACTGGTAAGTGCCAGCAGGACCAACCTGTCTCCCTTGCACACCGTGCCTTCCACTAACCTACAATATGAAGCCCTTAGCATGTCATTATGTTCAGAAGCCAGCAGTAGTTTCGTCGCATTTCCAGGAGAAAAATCAAAATAATTTTCAACAGGTACTACAAGCTACTGTAAAAAGGAATACTCACTTTTATTAATACTTTAAAAAAGATGTATAAAGACAACCAAAACATTATATCACAATTTACAACCTGTACATTATAAACATACATCTCCCAGTAACTCATAGAAAGAGAACAGCAGTTTTCCCAGCACGATTTTATCAGTCCAGACAGTGTCCTGTAACAATTAGCTGCCTCTGTAATATTTAGCACATTCCCAGATTCAGTCACAGTGAAGTGTAGCTGCAGAATATATCCCTAAAGGGGCATTTCTCATCCAAAGCTTAGTTAAGGGAAGCCAAGACAAGGGCTCACCATAGATCTGCATAGCTGTAGTGCTGCAGGCTGATGGGAACATCACACAAGATTTGGCTCAAACTACCTCCCATTCAAACAGCTGAGGGAGGGGGATATAAATGAGATTTTTTTTCCATGACTCTGGCTAGAGTTTGTCTACAGAGAACAACCATGTGGATAGTTAAGAAAAATATCATTGGCTAGTTACAATCTTATTGTCTGCAGAGTTTTTCCACCTTGCTGTCTTGTACTATTGCCTTCACATACTAGGTCTGGTTCATTGCTCTCCTTTGATTAACAGAAACAACAAACCAGACCTTCCTTCCCTTCTTTAATTTGTCCACCCTCCATCCCTGCTGCCAAGATTCTGCAGGCACTGAAACTTTAGCAAAGAAGTATAATTTGCTTGAAAGAAACTAAAGATTGTGGGTTTGAACTGTTTAAAATCAGGGACTTTTAAAAAACCAAGTAACAGAGTATTTGAGAGGTTCACTGAGAGATTCTAGTTTGCATAAATCCTTAGGTCAGTATTGTCAGTGCTTCCTAGCAGAAAAGATTTCAAGGAGGTTGTTGAGCTAACCCTGAGCTAACTGTGAAGGAGAGACTTCCCTTCTCAGTTTGTAGCATATTGAATATTTCTAGGTTTTTTCCATCCCTTTTTGTTTTTCTGTCTCCAGGCTGTATCTGGACAGGGAGCCAGAATGTTAGCTCCTGACAACTGTCTCTGTATGATTACAAGTTCTCTCCGTGTTCACAGAGCTGAAATAAAAGAAAAAAGGAGACAATTGGTTTGCTATCACAGCCAGCAGGGCCAGTATTTGGCCCACATATCACCGAGACCAGCAGCACAGACACATGATAATGCTTTGAAATATGTTATTGTCTGTCATTGCCTAGTTATTCATAGCTCTGTAAAAGAAGGCCACATAAATCACACACAGTAGTGATTTCACTGTCAAGTATAAAATCGATGCTTGTACATTTATGCTGCCACTTGGAAGTGAGAAACTAAATCCTAATCCAGGTATAACAATTTAAAGTTCTCATTTGAGATGGAGTAAAAACCTTTAAAGATTGTCACTTCAAGGATTTTTGTGTAATAAACTGAAGCTATTTGTATGCATTTGGATTTCTGTGATAATGTCAGAAAAATCCTTAATAGTTTTCCAGTTTTAATTCATTTCTTCTGTTTACTTCTTTTTTTTTCCCCCAATCTTTTTGAAGGATTCTGTAACAAGAGAGTGATATCCCTTAAGATATCCCATAAGACAACATTGGTGATATACATCAAGAAAAGGGCTGCTTCTAGATTCTCGTGGATAATCTTACAATATCAGACTGTTTTCTACGACTGATCATTCTTATTTATGCTCCTGACCCCAGTGCTTCAAATCAGTCCAGATAGACAGGTGAAATCTGTAACATTGAGCTTTGGAAGTCCAAAATCATCAAACCAGATTTGATCACAGTTACCACTGGCACCATGAAACAATTAGGTTTGATCTGTCACTCCCTCAGATGTTGCAGGTCCAGCAGCTTGCAGTCTATTCTTTGATGAATCGATGATGGAATTTTATACTATCAATGTCCTGGTGATTCCTGGTCACCTTTAAAGGTGATCACAATATCCAGATGCTTTTTTCATCTTTGAAACTCAATGTTACTTAATGCTTCATCACATCAGTAGAAACACAACTGGGTCTTTGAATAGCATTTTGAATGACCTTTAAAAAATTTGAACTCCACCATTCACCCACTTCAAGCATCACCCAGAAGCTTAAATGTGACTTTTTTTTTTTTTCATTTTGCCACCATAATGAAAATCAGCCACTGATTCATAAAGCAGCAAGAAGATAGGAAAACACAGAGGACACCTTCCCCTCCTCTTTATGTTACCTGTGAAATGATGAAAACAGAGTATTAGATGTATGCTCATCAGCTTAATCACCATTAACATCACCAAAACCATATATTTGGTATGCTCTGAAAACAGAAAACAGTGGCTGGTAGATGCTGGATGTTTCAAGTTTGGGAGACAGGGTCCAGACTTCCTGCTGCTACTAATGCTCAGTGCTACTGAAGAAGAATATTTCCTCACATATTCAGATACTATATTAATGTGGTAACTGGTGCCACAGGCATGTGCTGCAAACATGAGAGAACAGCAGTGGAGAGAGATGCAAGGGGCTGTTTACGCAGAGCTGTCCGAAACAATTCTTTTGCTTGGCATGAAAGCTCACCAGTGTCCAAGAAACACAGAGCAGAGCTCTCTACTGCTGACTGCCATTGGTGTGTGTCCAGAGGAAAACCGAGGTCATTTGGGAGCTGACCTACATGTTCAGAGACTCTTATCGCATGCTCCCATTGAATAACAGACACAGGAGGTTAGAGAAAGCTTTGTTTTTGTAAGGTTCCCTGGCAGTGTTTGTATCTCTAATGTCTTCTTTCCCAAGTAGGTACGGTTATTCAACAAGATGAAGTGCTAGTTGTACTTTCGGCACTGTAGGATCACTACAATTTTTCACTGCTGCTGTGTAAAGCTAGTCTGTCAAGCTGGTAAAGTAAGTCTTCCACAACCTATAGCCTGATCAGTGCCATATATATATATATATATATATACAGCCCAGTCTACATCCAGTGATTAGTGCACTGAGAGCAAATCATGCAAAAGCTTGGCGCGCTGCATGGTTTAGGGAGCCACTGGTAAGCGCAGCCATTGCCAGGACCATTCAACCCACAGCTCAAGCAGCTGGCGATCACTCTGCAATGTGTTTTGCTGAAAACAAGCTGGAGGGCATCTGGCTTGACTCTGGCTTCTCATTCTTCACTGGGATCATTTCACTGATGCATCCTGAGTAATGTCTTTTTTAAGAGTAAGAGGAAGCAAGTGGCAGAAAACTGGGAGCAGAAATCCTAACTTCCCAGTGCCTGCTGCAGCTCCTTCAGTCCAGGAGTGTCAAGGCAGTCAGATCCATCAGCAAACTGTTAGCAAATTGCTAACAATACAATTATTTCAAGAATCCTTGAAACTGTGCAGGCAGAATCAATGAAGTTAAAGCAACTGCCAGTGGCTAAACCACACAGAGAAGACTGAGAACAAGGAGTGTAGGAGCCCATGATTTGCTCCGAGTACAGTGTAGGCACAGCTTCACAGTGAGGCAAGCAGCTGTTGAGGATTTGTACTAAACAAAGGAAAAGTGAAAGGACTTACTAAAAGTCAACACAAAACAATCTAAGCAGTACAGAACTCATCTATTAAACATGAGGAGTATACAGAGCTATTCAGTTTCCTGCAACAGAAAAGAGGAGGTAAGCAGGCCAGCTGCCAGCCACTGCACTGGGCTGAACGAGGAGTCCTAGAAGAAGTCCATTCTTGCTGATGCAGCTCTTGCAGTCTCTAGTGGTGGTGCCAAGGAGGTGGGGGGTGCAAGGTGAGTGGGGGCAAAGGGGGCCTGATGTGATATGGATCCGTGCCACTCTAGGGCAGCATCTCTATACCTAGCCGTGCATGCGTTGATGCAGTTACTGTGCCTGCTGCCAGTGAGACCAGAATCAACAGCTACCCCAGAAACAAATCTTGTTCCAGGGAGCCAGGGCTTACGTTACCTTTATGGGATCATCTGAATCTACACACTGATCCTAGAGTCCAGCTGCTGAAGGTGTTCGAGGACTCCATAGGGAATGGTGGGATTCCACATCCTGTAAGGGCAAATTCAGAAAGGAAAGAGATTTTAAGAAGTGTAATTTGCTTCACAGTTTTTTTTGGTGTGCTTAGCACATTAATGTTTTGTTTTGTTTTTAAAGTTGCCTTTCCCTTTTGAATATAATTCTATAAAAGTATTTAAGCTATGGAACAAATGAAAATGGATTTTCATTTAGAAGGAAGCGGTTCACTCCCCCATAACCTAGCTGACTCTGGTTATAGGACACATTACAGTCCTCTTCCATAACTGTTCTTTAGCTTTCTATCAAACTCCTTTCCCCTGAATGCGTACTGGCAGCTGCAGTCTATTTAACCTCTAACGACGGCTGCTCATTGTTTATCCTTCAAATACAAGTCCTGCAGCACAGAGTAGGTCAGGTACTCTGGGAGGGTAGAAGATTAACAAAGGGAGGGTCAAGGTAAACTATGCTTAAAGCAGGACAAGTGGGAATTAATGCAGCTGAAACCAGAGACAACATTTTTAACATTTATATGACTGCTTCTGTGTTTTGGTGATGTCCTTTTTTGTGCCTCTTATAAATCTGACAAATACAGAACACAGCTTTAGCATGAATTCTAACTCA
Source organism: Alca torda (assembly GCA_008658365.1). Classification (NCBI taxonomy): domain Eukaryota; kingdom Metazoa; phylum Chordata; class Aves; order Charadriiformes; family Alcidae; genus Alca; species Alca torda. The sequence goes on from CM018083.1 coordinate 12,492,724, forward strand.
ATTTACAGAACAAAGATACAGCAAATGGCATATCAAGAGACTTACACCAAGTTCTTTATATGGGGACATTTTCGTAAGCTGTCAGTCAGCTGCTGGGCTCCAACACCAGTTATTTTGTTATATTGAACACTGAGGGGGGGAAAAAAAAACCAACAAACTTTGTTAATCCAGATCAGTAGCGGTAGCGGTGTAATCAAATATTTCATTCAAAATAAAAAAATACTATATGGGTTTATCTGCAGATAGGGGAAGAATGAAAAAGAAAAAAAACCCCACAAAATAGATCCTTGATTCAAAAAACCTGTAATAAAATACTCAAAAGGTCAAGCTGGAACTTCATTAAGTCAGTTTGTCTGAGGGATTCCTTATTCTATGTACCCGAGGTCCTTCTCCAACTCCCCATGACCCTGTTCTCCCATCTTAAAACCAATTTTTCAGGTTTTGTGGTGAACTGCTCGCTCCTTAATCCTTTCTAAACACTGACTATCTGGACTCTGCACAAGCACATTTTCCCTGTGAAATTTCCCTGAAATTTTCTTCCTCAAATTCTGTCTCCTCTACCCTGAGTATCCAAGCAAGTAAGCTTTTCTGGGCCATCTCAAAAAAATTCATACTCACTCTAGCACTCTTAAGGATGACATCGCAGGAAGAACTTTCGCAAGATTTTCTGCTCCAAAATCACAAATGTTATTATTGTATAAGCTGCAGAAAACCAAACCGGTATAGTCACAATTGAATAATGGATAATGTAAACAGATTATGTATTAGATGAAAGAATTTCAGATATGGTTGGTACATCTTAACTTCCAATTTATCCTTATTTATTTGCAGTTAACGTTTAAAACACAGTTTCATATTTTTGGTATCAAGCAAGGCAGACGGTCACATCCTTTCTTCGGCTAGCACAGCTACAGCAAAAATAGGTCTGGATTCTGAATGAATAATGAGAACATCTCTGTCTACATTAGATCAAATTAAAAATCTGCAAGAAAATGAAGCTCATATTTGGGGCACAGCATTTAAAAGATTTCCAAGTCAGCAAATTATTCCAGAATGGCACACCACGGTTTCTTGCATTCCCTACTGAGATACTTCATTCCGGCCTATGCCAGACATTTTAATGAAGTGGGATGGACCACTGGTCCCATATCAGCACACACACACACACCACCTCGCTGCTGGCTTACGGCTTAGCACTGCGCTTAGCAAGCTCCACATAAGCTTGCAGTAGATCATGGCCCTGGGTGCACATTTGTACAGGGTGTTACTCATAAGTGGGTATTATGGATTGGATTTAAAAATCCGTACAGTCCTCGTTATATTCCTGAGAGATCCTTCTGTACGTCTACACTGGGTCATACATTTCTCTCCTCTTTTCTTTAAAGGCTTTATACAAGAAGGAAGTCAAAAACTTGGCTGCTGCACAGTGTACATATTTGTTCCATGTTACGTTTGTCCCATGTTCAGTAATTTCTGACAGAGATAGCAAGGTATGTTGTATAAAACTGAACAGGATACAACTACTTACCTTAGTGTCTTTAATGAAGACAAGGAAGGAAGAGCTGTAGCTAGTTTCTCTGCGCCCACATCTGTTATCTTATTCTGTGATAAGCTACAGTAAGTGAGATTGCTTTGTTAGTTGAGCACATTTATTCTAATTTATTACAATGTAGGAAAAATTAATTTTTGACATCTTTTTTATATAGTTTGGACAGTCTATTTAGACCAAATGCACGTAAAAATACAAATTACGACCCTTGAAGGGAAATGAGGAATTGCCTTAGGATTAACCTATTTTTCTAATGCATGTGCAGATTAAGTATGTCCATAGACTCATTGGTCTTGTATGCCCATGGGTTATTTGTGTCCATAATTGTTAACACACAGCCCCTTAAGGCTCTAGGTTTAATCTATTTCTTTGCCATTTTTCCTAGAACTGTTAACCTTGCACTTACTTCAATGTTTCCAATGATGTCAGGGTTGGAAAGACTTCAGACAGACTCTTTGCTCCTTCATCTCCTATGCCATTTTCACTCAGAGCATCAAGGCTGGGTGACAACAAAGAGAGAATTAGCTTCTCTTGTAATCTAAATTTTTGCGGTTTATTCACCTCAGAGACCACTCTATCTTGAGAACCTCCTTCTCTGCAGTAGCCTCAATCACCAAGAAGCATCACACAAATTACAGCTTCTCTAATAAGCAGCTTTCTGCTTCCCAAATTTACAGTCTAAGAAATTATTTTTTTTAACTAGTTGAATGGCTTGACCCGTTTTCTTTGATATGCAAATGGTAGCACTTAATGCCTTGCTTCCACCATACACTGAAGATTATTTAAACGGTTATGAAATAGCTGTGTTCCAGCTATGCTGAAATGAGATTTCCTGTGCACACAGAAATACAGAACTGACAAAATCCAGCAGATGCTGTAAATCCCTGCCTAAACAGCTCCTTCTCCAGATAGGGAGTATTAGAAATTCCTCATTCAGGTATCCAGATAGGCACAATTTTAGATACTGGATCCCCTTCTAATCTGACAGGCAAGGCTGGGATACATCGGACTCATTTCAATTTTAGAGCTTTATTGCTTTCCCAAAATATCATGAAAAGGCCAGATACAATACAAAAAAAATGGCCAATGGGCTGAGCCAGGAAGGCCAAAGGCTCTCTCAAAACCCAGTAATCTTGCCACACAGATGACAACAGAATATTGACTATTGTTGCTACAATTGTTTCTAGCATAAAGAAGCTTAGCATTCAGAGACAGCTGGTTTGTCATGCATACAAGAGAATAAACAGTAACCGGAGTTCTTAAAACTATTTCTAATACTGCTCCTGGAAAAGGAAAGGACGAAGACCGTGCGAAAATATGTTGGCAGAACAAAACCAGATACTAGCTATTCTGAATATGGCTTTTAAAATATCTTTTATATGAATTAAATCCACAAAGCTCTATCTCTTAGAAGTTTTACCAGAAGTTCAGGATGCCTGCTGACACCGCAAAGTGCACAGTACGGGCACAAATACTGAAGTTAACCCCCACATTTAGCACTGCTGCTGGTTCAGGAGGGAGCCTGTCCTCTCCTGGTGCAGACATGACCGTGAGTTCCTCAGAAACCTCACCACAAGGGAGCCTGGGGCTCAGGCATGTTATAGAGCTTGAACGAAGAACTAAGTAATCTGCAGACAGTGTTGATCTCCGTGGCAGGAAGAGGGAGCACCTCATGGGGCTCTATACTAAACCTTTCCCACAAGCTTTTAACCACTGAAGAACACGTGGGCAAGTGACTGAAGGAGTATCAAACAAACCACTACCAAGTGTCTTAGGGCAGATGAAGAGCGCGAGCTTTTAGTCTGCAGTTATATTCTCTGAATGTTTTTGTTGTTCAGTTTGTTCATTAAACCAAATAGTCTTTTGACAAATAAAACGTTTCTTGGGTACATGACTTCCCCCATCATCAAGGATTGCTGAGGAGCAACATTAGCAAAGTTAATCTTTAGCATTACTCACTCTAAATGCTGAAGTGATGGAAAGGCTGCAAGAATTTCCACAAGTTTTAGGAATCCCTGAAGGCCGCATACTGGACCCAGCCTGAAAGAAAATAACTACAGTTTTTTCACATGCTCAGAAACAGCAGAAGTTGTGAATTTTTAAGTTCTTCCCCTGCAGCCCCAAATGCAAGCTAGTTTACACTCCTCAGAAGCAGCCATTCCCTACAATCTGCAGCAAGGATTTTTGCTTTGAAGCCTCCAGAGGCTGAACCCCACGAGGCTAAGGGCAGACAGAGCAGAGCTGCTTGCACAGCAGCAGTGGTACCTGCATTTGCCACATTTTTGTTACTCTCTGCAAGACTCATCTCACTTGCTTTAGATTCCTGTATTTATGTTCTTTTTCTATTTTTTCAGGTTTTTAATTTTAAATATTATAAAATTGGTAATAGAGATGAAAAAAATATCCTCTTCCCCCCAACTATTGACAATTCAGGCTAACTTAAGATAAACATTTTACTCCAGCTTAAAGCATAAACTGCACTTTAATATTTCAGCTCCAAGCATTTGTCCCTCAGATGCTAACCTCTTACTTAGAGTTCCCTTGGTATCACAACAAACTCAGACAAGTTAAAAGGACCGGAACTTTAACCAAAAATTTTAAATAAAGGGAAAGTAGGATAAAAATCACAAGTGAGGCCAAGCATAGCTGTTCTAGACTGGGTCAGATGTGAAGAGGAGGAAACAGATGAAGACTTGATGAGAATTCTCCATTGCACTGGTGCAATTTCTGCCCAGATTAATTCACATACTATGGCAGGATATTTTAAGCAATAGAATAGCCTTGGAGGCTGCTTACAGTTTGTGGGAAAAAAGAAATGTTACTACACCTAATTTTTAAAGTCAGTGTTTCCAAGTCAATCTTCCTTCTACCAGGAAAATGGTGCTAAATATTTTATTTGGGAGGCATTCTCTGACCTTATTCTCCCACGGCCTAAGCTCTGATAGGGCAGAAAGTGACATCAGAAGACTCGGTTAGAAAAGCTGGGCATTTCTGGTGAAAAAATAGTTACCAGGTAGTTGGATCTACATCAAGATATTTTATACCCTGTGGCACAAGATCTACATCTGGTGATAAGGAGCTAACTTGTAGTAAAATAAAATAAAATCAAATAAATAAAATCAAATAAATAAAATCAAATAAATAAAAACATGTTGATCTGTACCACTGCAGGGGCCAGAAATGAAATTTTTTGAGTTTTGTCCATGACTTAATAAATTTAGTTGAGAAAAGCAAAATAGAAATAAATGGTGTTTACCTTAATGCGTTGCCATAAACTAACTATACATAAGTTCAATGACTGTAGTGAATATCCATGACTCTTCTCAGTCTTAAATATAATCATATATCAATCAACAGAAAGGTATATCACTTACGCAAGTTCTAGTTTTCTGAGGTTTTTGATGGCAGGAATTTCATAGCTGCTGCAACCAGATGCATCTTGCACACTAAATAAATCACAGTAGAACCAGAGTATTAGAAATATTTTAGCAATGAAAACAGTGGTTTAAAAATAATTTCTTAGTAAACTTTCACAGGAAATAAACCACTGCTGCATTAGCTGAAGAACCAGGAAACTTCAGAATAACTTCTGCTTCAACCTTTCTTTGTTTGATTAATTTCAACCTGATAATTGCCTTTCATACTGCAGTCGTTTGCTCTTTTTCCAATAAAACTTAAAAATACATTCTTCTAAATCAAGTATCTTCTGTCAAAAATGAAACTTATTCTGTGTATATTTTGATCAAAATACTCTGCCCATGTTAAAATGGAAGTCACCATTTTTATTTTAAAAACGCAACTGAAATACTTTAATGGTTTTAATTGCAACCAGTCTCCTAACCATACTATAAGCAGGGATGAAACACAGGATTTGTAGATCACATAACACAAGCTTTTACCTCCTGAGCTGAAGGACTGACACGGGTAATTTGTGACCCATGCAAAACAAGCCTTCATTTATGGCCCAGGTGCTACAGGGGGGTGGAAAAAATCAGTTAGCCCAAGGTATGTAACTGAAAGCAATTGGAAGATAGCATACTCAGAGATTAAAAAGAAATCTGAAAAATAAAAAAAAGACAGCTTGCTTTTTTATTGGCAGTTTTGACTAATATTCTGCATGGTGCTGTCATTGCTCTTCCCTGCCATGACAACCACCACACATTAGAGTCGGAAAACACTCTGAGATGATACAAGAGTTTGCAGTGCCTTAGTTACTTCTCCTTTGGACAAGATGAGGACTCCATTCTCCATCACTGTCAGTGAACCCTCTCTTAAATTGAGAGTATATTAGAAGAACTTTTGATTATAAATGAGCCTACCAATTGATCATCTTCTCCTGCATCTCTACAAGGTCTGAAAGGTCACTGATGTCCTTCATTGTCTTTGCCTTAAAGGGATCAAGAACAAATTTCTCTGTTGATGCTCTCAGCAGCTCATAGTCGTCTGTTTGTTCTAAAGATTTCCAGAGCCTGACTGTATCACTGAGGGAGGCCCTGTGAAGTGACAAAACATGTGAAATCAACAGATATGACTGCTGTTGTTGCATGAAAGTGTCATCTACATACAGTCCAATGAATGACACTACTATCTACAAAGAACGACCAACCTGAACGATGCCACATTCTTTAGGCCAACCAAGTCTTTTAGCCCTTGCAGGTCAATGCTGCTATTCCGCAAATCCAAGGAAAACTCTTTTCTTGATCTTTTTAAAATATAGTGCAGTACATGGACATCAGGTGGTGTAAGAACTACGCCCAGAAAAGACAGGTCTGGCTTGAGCCTTAAGGCCACATGCTGCAAAAGATAATTGCTTTGTGTTTCATAAATACAATGTAAAAGGTCAAGTAACCTCTCCGGACAGAGCTCATTTATTTGCAGCCTTCTAATATATTTCAAGAGTGTTTTCTGCTTCTTGGTTGATTGTTTTACATCCTCATTTGAAAGGGAGCAGAAGTAGGGGTCATCCTGCAGGAACAACAATCCAGCCAAAAATCGAGGCACTAAATCTAGCCAGTTATAAGGTTTTTTCTTCTTGGATGGAAAAGACAGGTACTTTATTAGACTTTTATCCTTGATCTCTTCTGCTAACATAAGGTGAAGCGCACCCAAGAAATTCTGAATGACAAAATCAGAGAACGTGCTCCCAAATTCCTCTTCTTCACTATCTGAATGTCTGGGGAATGCAAATGGCAGGAAAAATCCATGTTTCAGAGCAAACTCTTTAACTTCCTTAGAAGGAAGAAGGTTACTTTTCATGGCACTTCGGTGCTTTTCTCCAAGATACCAGGCTATACGGGCTAATGTAGCAAGACTCTCTTGATTTTGCATGGCTGTAACATCTGTTTTCATAGGCACTATCTTTTGCTGAACAAATTTCAGGAAGACTGTAGTAAGAGTTGAAGGAAGGCTTTTGTCTCCCGTTTCAAGTACTGTCTCACAGAGAAAACAAACAAATCTACACATAAGAGGGCTGTAACAATGACTGAACAAGTACTCACACTCTTTGATTAATTTCAGTGCATTATCACAGTAGGGTAATCCTTCAAAGTATTTGGTTATGTACAATTCTCTCTGCTGAGGGGAAAATCCTACTATTTCAACAGTCTTATCCACTTTGGACACATACTGGTACACCTTGTCTTTTGGTCTTGCTGTAAGTAATAAAGTACAACCATTGAGTATCTTCTTTTGGATGAGTCCTGAAAGCAGCTCCTTTATACTGCACAAGTCTTTTTCAGGCTGGCTGGCTGAGCAACGAGGAAAATTCTCATGATCGTGCAACCCTTCAAAACCATCAAAAAGCAGAAGGACTTTAGTAGGATTTTGCAATATATACTCAAAGATCTCTTTGCTTCCCTCTTGAGGTTTTACAAAAAATTCAAGAAGCAGATCCTTCAGGCTGTATCGTTTCTCAGGCAAGCTTATTTGTTTGCAGTCAAACCAAAACACAAACTCAAATTGAGAAAACTCTCCATTGGACCAGTCCTGGCAGATCTTCTGAACAAGAATGCTTTTGCCCATTCCTGCTTTTCCCAGCACAACAATCACTTTAGTCTCTGAGTCTTTACCTCCTGGGATTTGAAATATTTGGCTTCTTTTAAGGGCTGCCTTTTCCTTCCCTTGCAGACTGCAAGTTACCAGCTCCTTTTCCATTGCTTTTATGCTATTCTTCCCAGTCTTGGTTTCCGTTTGGCTTTGAACAAGTGTCCCATCAATAAACAGATGATCAAGAGTTACTTCACGCTCCATGGCCACAGATTTGCACACATCTTGGAAATAATCCATAAGTGATATACAGAAAGCTTCCACTGGCTCTGGAGAAATAAAAAGCACACATAAGCTGAAGAAAACAGTCCACAAACTACAATATTGTTTCAGAGTGGTTTAAGTACATAATTGTAATATGGTCAAAATATATCAGTTCCCATAAAGCATGTAGGTCTGGATTTATCCCATGCAACTACAGGTACTTAAACATGGAGCGCAGGCACAATAGACACTTTTAGACCTATAAACTGAATAATTTTGGAGGTATCTATGATATGATAAAACCAGCTAAGTACACTGACCTCCTAAGTAGGTACTACAGCTAGATATCTAAAGGTAGACAAGCCTAACATCTTAAAAACAGGAATTGTGCTCAGACACTCAGAACCACTTCACAAATTGTTGAATGACAATTCCTACAACAAGCAGCTTTTCTGTATGGAAAGAAACACAGAAAAATCAGGCAAAAAATTCTGAAAGTTTTAAGTTCAAGAGATCTAAACTCACTTGGTCTTTTGAAAGTTTCTTCAGAAGAAATTATGGGAACACGGACTTCTTTGAACATTTCTAAACCTGGAGAAACAAATAATATACTTGAAGATACCTAGGTAGTAATCCATTCTGCTTTACTGATTTTAAGAATAAGACTAATGCAAATTTTCAAATTCATTGCAACATAAATTATGTATTGTCCACAGAAAGAGATATTTTGTTTATTTACAAGGGAAAGGAAAAAATCCTGACACAAGTACAATCCAGCTGACACGAACTGTCAGGCAGTATGACACCAAACCAGATGATAGCTGTTACAACTGCTGTATGAAGCGGAAGACCTGTCATAACAAGGTGACATCCATCCAGTGTTCTTTGCAAATGTCTTTGCAAAAGTGTTTTACAAAAATTCATGTTCACATATAGGACTTATTTATGTCATCGAAAGTAATAGCTTCGTTTTGTTATTCTACACTTTGTGACCAAACTTGAGGATGAAAGTGACCATTGGTAACAGAATTTACCCATTACTCTTCCTGATGATGTACTGTCACTGTCCAATTTCCTTTCTTTTTGCCTGTTTGTTTTCAAACTACTGCAGGCCTTAGCATTTGGTCAGATGAGCAGTGTCTGCCATACACAAAGAAATTGGGAATTTTTCAGAGAAAGCATATTTTCTAGAGCCTGTTAATGACAGACTATCAGTTTTGACAAAAACTTTGGTGGGAAGAGCTTTGCAGACGCAGAACATTATTTAAATTGACAGAGACTGTAACAAAACTAACCTCATGAACAGTCTCATGGTAACCACACTCAGCAGAGATGTGGGAAAAAAAACCCCAAAACAGGTTAATCTCCCTAGATTTGTACAAATCTATTTATTACCATAATATTTGGTTCATCTTGATATAGAATGCAGTTTTAAAAAAATACAAATCTTAAGTTTCAGAGATCTGTAAATAAATTCCTACCCGGCATGCCAGCAACCAGTGGAATGGTTAGAGTTGCTTCTGGCAGACTTCTAATAAGCAAGTCCTTTTTCCAGTGAAAGAATACATTTGATATAGAGATAGTTGTCCCCCTTGTAGAAGAAAAATCAATTTAAGATATTAAATAAAGAGGGAACATGCCTGTTTCAAGGCAAGCGGCTGTTTTTGGTTTACTATTTATTTTATTAAATGAAAATAACAGAATGGAAAAGCAAGGAAAGCTGTAATGAGACGTTTAGATGGCAAGCAGCACTGGTCAAATCAATCAAGCGTTACTAATTTTTTAAAAAGGAAGAGAGACTGCCTTGGTAGCTTATGTGCTAATTTTTCTGCTGCATTTGGAATTCTGAGGTTTGTGACATGCTCATATATTTTGTGCTGCTGTAAATCAGTTGGAATTATCAGTATTATGTATTCACAGAAACGTTTATATAATTTACAAATACTTCCCTAAACCTAGGGGCATTTGCCTATTAAGCCCCACTTTAAAATTTTGCTGGTTTGGGTGGTGTTAGCCACCAGAGGGCAACAAAACACTTGTACTAAGCTGCAAGCAGCTGTAATCACCAGGATGCCCTGAGGGCTGGAAGAAGCATCTGAGGAAAATTTGCTGCTACAGGTAGGACTGTCATACCTTGACCAAGGCTCCGAGTTCTTTATAAGCCTTTCTGTATTTTAGGTTTCTGTGTTGTTTAGTTAAATCAGTCATCATCACATTGGTTTTGGGGCTTCCATGTGAGCTGACTGCATTCTGACCTCCAGCACTGAGCATTTAAGATGCTCAGGCCATGCCAGTACCAGCACAACTTCCACTTCTGATGGTGCTCAAGCACACTTTTTTATTGTTCTAATTAGACAAGAAGACTTCATGTAGAAACTGTACTTCATAGCAAACAGTGGATTGGCTGCTAATATATAGCTGAACCTGTAGCTCTACAACCCCTTATTTGCTCTGTATTATGGACTAGACTAAGCAGCCAGTGATCAGTACAAAGGAGGAAACACCGTTAATTTTTACTTTCCTCAATAAGGTCAATATGAGTAAAGTATGGTGGGGAGAATTGACTTTGGGTAGAAGCAATATGCTCCCTCTCCCAATCCAAAGTTCTGCATATACAAAACATCGTTTTCTACTTACCATAGAAACTAACCGGAAAACTTGGGGATATCAATGTTTGGGTGGAAGAAGTCAGCACTGGAAAGAAACAAATGATAGTTTTCAGCCTGTGATAGCTATCAGTAACTAAAATGAGGGAGCTTAGTTCTTTATTGTCAGTGTTGATTTTCCAGTACTTTCTGCCTGTTTATGTGGACAAAAGGTTATTGCTCTTACTTGGATATATTATAACATCAGATGTGCCATTTCCAAGAATGAAGTTAAGTATCTGCTGAGGAGGATCTGCAAAGCCTGTACTCTCTTGGCTCCCTTTCACGCCGACAGGTAGACACTCCAGTGCTGAAGATCCTGAAATGAGTGCAGAATAATTACTCTTCTGTTTTTAAAGGCTCCTGGTTTCTAAAGATTTCTGAAAAAGAAAAAGCTTTCTAAAGGTTACTTATCCTTTCTGGCAGCTTCTGGGCAAATATTCACAGTGAAGAGTTTATGAACCAGAATTCATAGGTCCACAGAATACATTAAACAAAATCCCTTAAAAGTATGATGAATGTGACATACAAGGGATTACCCAACTTTTAGTGACTACTGGTTTTCAATAGTCTAATGAGAAATTCTATTAACATAAGGGAAAGTGCTTAAGGCAAAGTCTGTAAATGCATGGACCAGAGATCCGAAAGAGAGAAAATGTGTAAATATTATATATCTGAATTAATTTTACCATCCTTTGCACTACATCTTTCCCCCATAATCGAACATCATGCAGCTTGTACAAACAGATAGCAAGCAGCCTCCCTCTGAACGCACACTGGGAAATTTTTTTTGTTGATGCAGTGCTTGCAATTTAATCAGCCACAGCTGAATTTCTGTAGGTGTGACAGAATTTCTTCTGCTATTTTGTGCTGTTTCAGCTAGAATCAGATACTTCAAGACTTCTAACTTACCCACTGCTTTTTGGTTCCTTTCCAGCATAGATTTAACAGCAAAAGGTGTTGAATTGTGTCTTTGTCATTAGTACTTGCCAGAGTACCCTAAGCACTCTCTGCTATACAACATGATCAACATGAGGTGGCTACACAGCCCATCACGTGGATTAGTGCTCAGTTTCTGTAAACAAAATCCCAGCCTAGATTTTGCTCTACTATTGCAAATATAATTATTCCACAGTCCTTTACACACCTCTGGGTGAAAAAGAAATTGGAACTAAACCAAAGTTTATTATGAAAATTTTGTGATTTCCTATTCTTAAGACAAGTAAGTAATTATTTAGATTAGCATATAGTAAACAACCCTGTTCTCTTGTTTATTAATCTGCACTTCAACACTGAAATGAAAGACTCATTCTATTTCATTAGGGGCAATGCGCTTTTAATTTCCCTTGAATATTTTTCATTCTTTTAGTGAGTGCCTGATTGAAAGTGCTTGATTGAAACAGCTGCCATACTTGTTTTCCCTGACATTGTTCATGGTCAATGACCAGATTTATAAGAGAGTTTTCCCCTTGTATAAATCAACCTGCGTACAGGTGCACACCTATAGCTGTACTTGTACGTACCAGGAATTATGAAACTTCTTTCCAATGCACTGGTAGCAGGAACAGAAAAGGACCCGTGCTGGTTAGTTTGTGAGGAGGAGCTAGGTGGATGACTGTTGAGAGGCATAGCTAAGAAACTGCCATTCCCTGCAGACACTGCAGGGACTTCCACTTGAAAAAAAAAAAAAAAAAAGGCAGAACAAAAGGATAAAGTTATTTCATTGCTAGAAGGTAAGGGGGCCAAAGAAGAGGTCTCAATAGGTATCATAAACCACTTCATTCTGATCAGTTGTGTTTTGATTTTTCCAAAAGCAAGAACAATTCAAAATAGCTTTCTGAAATTTACTCAGGTCTCAAAATCTAAAATATATTTATGAAACTCTGTAGTAGATCACTTTTTCTCAGTAGTTCTCTCCTTTCATTTTCTTCATCTTTCCTGGCCTGTCTTCTTTCTAGAAACCTTCAGATGTGTTTAGATGTAAATGATCCTAAACATAGATGACTGACAGATAAGACATAACAAGGCCTTACATTGGCTGTACTGTTTCCCAAGCATGGTCTGTTACCTTAATATTATACAAGAGTAGAGACGCCCAAGTATGATAAACTGGGGATCTTTACTCTCTACTTAGACACTACAGTGCTTGTAAGGATAACTAGGCTGTCCTAATCACAGAATCTTCACAGTTGGAAAGGACCTTTGAGATCATCAAGTCCAATCATACACACACATACAAAAAAACCCTACAGTCTCTGTCACCAGAGCATGCCCTGAAATGCCAAATTTACACGTTTCTTAAATAACTCTAGGGATGGTGACTCAACCACCACCCTGGGCAGGCTGTTCCAGTGCCTGACCACTCTTTCAGTAAAGTAATTCTTCCTAATATCTAATCTAAACCTCCCCTGCCACAACTTCAGACCATTTCCCCTGGTCCTGTCATTCATCACCTGGGAGAAGAGGCCAACACCCACCTCTCTACAACCTCCTTTCAGGTAGGTGTAGAGGGCAATGAGGTCTCCCCTCAGCCTCCTCTTCTCCAAGCTAAACATGCCCAGTTTCCTCAGCCTCTCCTCATATGGCTTGGTCTCCAGACCCCTCACCAGCTCAGTAGCTCTGAGGGTTAAGAGGGTTTCCTAAACAGTCAAAACCACCTGAGTTTTAAAAGATGCAACTTGCATTCAGCACTTGTTTTTTTCAAGATGAGAACAAATGGGGAGGGAGACTCGTGTGCATTGCATTTTTTCAAATTAAGTAAGATACACTTGCTTATTTTGAACTAGTCTGCTAGTTTCCTTGGTTTTGCCACACCCTTATTGTCAGAGTTGGTTTTGCTTTTCTTTCTCCCTCCTGTCTAGCAGCAACAATTAAGTCTCTATTTCATCAGTTTCTGTGGTCCAATGTTTTATCAGGAGCTACAAACCTGAGTGGGTTTTGTGCCACTATAGCGTACACTGTCATCTGGAATGCAAGCTCTTTAGGATGGGATGTGTTTGCACTGTTTATCAGGAATTGATGTATTATTTTGCTATAGGAATCCTTCATTTTTACTGTGGTATGAAAACAGAATTTTAAAAGTGGTTTTTGGCTTGTGTGTAAATCAGCATATGAATTTCCCATGTAATTTCCTATCCAAGGATTGTTGCATTGCTACGGTCAGGTAAGATTAGGTACTACTATAACTAGCCACAAGTGGTTGGGCAAATCTGAAGTTTAATTTTGTTCAATTCCTTTGAAAGAACCTCAACCTTGGCTTACCACTCTGAACTTTAGTACACGTTATACTCTTTACTGTAGATAGTCTTATACTTCTGGAGAGCTGACGCATTTGCCTTTGCAGGATCATACTGTTTATGAAAGGGTAAATAATTCCTGAATTTGTCATGTAGCTCATCTTTCTGTCAATTAGATTTTTGTACCCAGTACGTATACTGCTTTATGAATATACTCCTTCCCTCAGCATCTTCATTGAGTCAGGCAAGGTAGAGAGAGTGCTAATATTCTGAGCACTTTCTGGAAAAGGATAGCTGCAGTTTTATAAAGCACCTGTTAGCTCTGCAATGATACTGTAGACTGGAATGCAAGCTCTGTAGGGTGAGGCATTTTTACTGGTTTGGTCTTGATTTTTTGAAATCAGGAACTGATGTGCCATTTCCTTATTGAAAACTCTCATTGTTAGTGTGGCACAAACACAGCCTTTGAAGAGTGCCAAATCTATAAAGGAATTTAAGCAGATCGAAGATAATCCACTTTAATGGGTACTAACTGCCAGGAGCTTCACATGTGTCCGAATAACTACAACCTGCAGGTACCAGTTCAGTAGGAACTCTGATTACATTTCCAGATCCATCAAATGTATTTTTTTACTGCTAATTCTGCTTAATCCCCCCCAGAAGTCCACATGAACATTGGAAAACCAGTTTGGGTCACAGTCCCAGTGCGTATGTATGCTCTCTATGACTTTCATCCAGTCTATGCGAGTTCCTTAGCAATTGCCAGCCTGAATTTTGCTGAAGTGCTGTCCCGTGATCCAAGCACTCTCTGGATGGGTCTCTAGGTTACACGCTGGTTTTGGCTGCCCATCCTGACATGTTTGGTTTGGTACAGTCAGAGTTACCCTTAGGAGGCTTCGGAAGTGTGCCAGCATACAGTAATGCATACGTCACTTCAAAATACAGTATAATATATTCATCCAAAGGTGATTGCGCCCACATGGATTTTGGAAGCGTATTTTGCTGGTTTAGCTATGCCTGGGACACCTGTTTGGGCTACAGCTGGGAAAGAACTTTAACACCAGTTTACACCTAGGGAACAAGCTACAGTCTGCCTGCTGGCCACAGGTACTGCCTTGTAGATGGTTTAACAGCCTGCAACACCTAGAAATTTTCCTTTCTCCCATTCTTACTTTGGTTTAATGGACTGTATAGCATGGGCTGGGCCAAGAAGCCATCTCTTCACAGTTATTATTTTCACTAGGATATTTCATCAGATTTTTGGAAGGTGTCACGCTTAGAAGAAAAGAGGATCAGACCCAGGAAATGCCAAACTATGGCTTGAGTCACATTACCTGACATAAACAAAAGGTGCACATGATGAAAATTACAGAATTTGGCACCAACCCAATTCTCCACTGTTCTGCTTTGTTCTCTCAGATGGATTTAGAGAAGTTTAACTGTGCCTATGCTGATGCTAAGGAAGTAATTTTTCTATCACCCAGCAGGAACATGTGCTTTTGAAGCATAAGGATCCAACTGTTTCCAGGCTACCATGCAGTTGGTCCTAAGATGCACCGTTTAATAGCTACTGATAAGAGGGCACAGAATTGTTGCATCATGAATTAGCCAGAGGTGTATAATAAGAATGTGATTCTACAGTGATTTCTACTCTGCTGAAGTAGAAATCGTCAAATCTATGAGAGCAAACTTTCCCTAGAAGGCAGAGTTACAATACCTAACCAAGGATGAGACCTTGGAACATGAGACAATATATGTTCAATAATATTTTCCTATTCAGCTAGTAACTTACCAATTTTCTTGTATTTGGGTTCCGAAGCTTCAGAGCAACTCTCTGCAGAGCCTAAGAAGGCTGAAAGAAAGAAAGGCGACAGTAAGTGATAAAAATTGAACCAGTTTGGTAATCTTAAGTTTCCACCATGGAAACTTATTTTAACTTTTCAAAGTAGAAGTGGGTGTTAGCAGTTCCAATTCAGTTATTTCAGAACTGTACAGGTCCAACGTATAAAACATGAATGTGAAAAGCCTCATATTATGTTACTCAGACTGTGAAGTTTCAATTAGGCTGCAGATTTTTGTGCCAGTAGTCAAAGATTACTGTTGTTCTTGCTATTGAAGAGGGGATCGTTCAGCTAATACTTGCTAAGCTATAGATACACTGAAAACAAAGCTAACACTGTTACATAGATGATAAAAAAAGGGAAGAAATATAACATGCTTATTGTCATGTTACAGGACAACAAATTCTGTGAATTGTAAAGAACATGCTTCAGGGAGTTGTTTTCACTTCCAGCCCACACAGGACAAGTAAAGTCAGAGGAAGCACATCTGGTTGTGTCAGCGAAGAACTACATGAGACATGCATGGAGGCTGTGTTAAAACCAAAGCACTTCAATGCAAATTTAGAATTCAAACACTACAGCAAACACTACAACCTTTCAAACTCTTGCTATTTTTCACTTACTGCGTTTGTGACATTTCTGCACCTTTATGTCAGTAAATTTCTCAGTGTTTTCAGTAGCCATTTCATCCAAAATAAGGTTCCCTGCTAAAAACAAGAAGTATTGCCAAATGTCAATCTTTGTTCTCCCACAAAAATTATAGAAAGAGGTAAAAGCAAGAGAAACAGACCAACAAGGCAGCAAAGATGAAATATGCTCCAAATAAAAGACGAAAAACACATCATGCAATAAAATACATATCCAGATTGAGGTGATTTAGAAAGCCCACAGAGCTCTGAATGCAGATTCTATCAGTCTGTGTTAGTTTTTGAACTGCAAAATGTTAATCTACTGTCACAAATTCAGTGGCTAATAAAACATAAATACTTCTCAATGCTCTAATGATGAGCAAAGGATAAAACATCACAGCTGTATCACAGTGTGATCTCAGTACTAGTAAAGTTACTTACTCTTTTTATATATGAAAAGGATTAGTTCCTTTAAGAGACAGAACAAAGGGTTCTAAACAGATTTTATATTTTGTGTTGTAAGAACTGTGAAGTTATCCATACCATTCTTCTACTGGCAAATACTTAAGTACTAATACTGTATCTCGTTTCCTCTAAAACCAATATAAATTTTGCCATTAGGTGTAAACCCCCCCAAAATTCTAAACACACCATGGAGCAGTAAAAAGTATTTTAAAAAAATAATCATATGAGCTTCTTGTAGCCAGAATTGTCCTAGGTAAGGACTGACCTTTGGTCCTTATTCCAAATTACCTTGCCTAAACATAAAGCAGGATATATAGATATTCTGTGAATCTTTCTGATTCTACTGATTTCCCAACAGCCACATATTTTTATATATATTCTAAAATAGTAAACAGCTCCATTTATGCCATTACCAAAACAATAATTTTGTACGAAAAGTCAAGCAATTATCTCTGGTCAAGCAGTGAATGAAGGAATCATTTACTATGTGTATATTATACCATTGCTGCACTGATCAGGGAGAGAAATAAAATTTGACACACTTCCTCCAGCAGCTCTGTGCATCCCGGACAGAAATAAGTGTGCATGAACTTCATTTATATGCATGCTAAGTCCTGTGGGTGGGTCAGGTTTAGTGAACTTATGTATATCATCCGTGTTGTGCTCAGAATAAGTCTGATGCTAATCAAGGGCATATACTGCACTAGACAGTTAAGCTGTGCATACACTATGGCCATGGTGACAGGACCAGCAACTTGGTAAGAGATAAAATTGGCATTTTTGAGAAAGGCCTGCAAAAATATAGAAAATCCTCAAGGTTTGCCAAGAAAATCCTGGGACACAGTTCCCAGGAGGAAAGAAGAGGATACCAGATATATAGAAACCTTACTAGTATTCAAATTGTAGGGATGAAGTACAGTGCAAATGTGAGCCAGAACACTGTCATGGAGAAAATTAATCTTTGCCACATAAATCTTACCAAAAGTGTCTTCCATCTGCTTCTCCTGCTGATCTTTGAGCACATATTCTGCTAATTCAGCTAGCAAGGAGAAAAGAAAAAAAAAAAAAAGAATACAGCAATGACACTAAGTTTCACAGTAAAACTCTTGTAAGCTTACCCTCATTAACAGAATTCTGAAGTATAAGTGAAATTGAAGAGTTAAATTAAGTTTTTCTTGTAAATTGTTGTTCGGGAAATAAAGAACATGAGAAAGGAGAAGTTGAGACAGGAAGCATTAAGCAGAAGAAGCCATTAATAGAGAGATTTTCCCCCAACAACCACAAGCTACTGTTCATCCGTTTCTCCACAATGCACAGATTTAGGTACTCTGGCTAGATCTACCATGCATTAGGGACAGGCCACTTGAATATACACCACTGCTTTAGACTGAAAATAGAATTTATGAGAAATAGCTATAGCAATTGATTGGAAAATAACGATATAAAAATCAAAAAAATTCTTTCATACCTATTCTAGCATAAGCTTCTATAGTATTAGAACAGAGATACAATTCATCCACATTTTCAGCATTTTCCATCGTACACAGGAAATCCATATTATTGAACTGATCGTAGTTGCTGGCATCAACATCAGGATCTAGAATTAAAAAGGAGTACACGTTGGCTCAATGAATACCATATCCAAGGAGTAAAAAAAAGCAGATAACAGGACACGCAGAAAAGGCAGATTTGTTACTTCAGCATAAGGCTTTGGCTCTTCATTGTATGTTGGCTAAGTAGGAAGAGTACTGAACTCTCAGTAAGTTACAGTCACCCAGAAATCAACACTTTTCTTTTGCTAAACTCTATGACTTCATCTCTCCTAGTAAATAAAAAAGTTCCAGAATCTGTTCTATGACACTAAGGCCTACACACATAGCCTGGACTCATCCATATTATTAAACCTTCTTATTCTTCAGGATATGCGGTACCATGCACATTCCCTGTTCTGAATGACACTGGGCCCATGCTAACCCCTGAACTGCAGCTACAAATCGCCAGTGAAGCTACTAGTTGGCCATGGCCAAAAACATGCCAGGGACCATGCTAACATCTTCACAGGAGAGATGTCCAGCTTCCAATAACTGGCACCATGTCCTGACAATATTCAATTTATCTACATCATCTCAGATGTATTTAAATTGGTGAAACATCTCTGATATAACAAGAGTCAGTCCTTGATCCCTGTTTCATCCTACTTTCAGTCACTGAGCAAGTGAGGCCATGGGAGTGAAGAAACACTCCTGCAGGTGTTATTAACAGTCAGAAGCCAAAAGAGCAAAGCTCAACCTGGGAAATAATTAATCACAAAGACGATTCCAGATTATTGTGCTCAGTTCTCCACTATTTGTGCATGTAACTGCTGACGCTTGTCATTCATGTAATCAACAAGGATGCAAGGTGGTATCCTCCAATTTGGTAATGTTTTATATTTATCTGGCACAGAACTATAGGACTTCATATCTGGCATACATCTGTTCTGCTCCTTTCATTGCCACTCTCAACCCACAGTCCAGCTCATTTGTTTAAAATAAGCTCATTTACTTATTTTTATATATATATAGTTTATATAAATATATATAGTTTATATAGTTACGTAAATACATATATATATATATATATATAGTTTATATATATAAACTGCCATGAGATGGCTACATAGTTGAGAGGAGATGGTAACAACTTACAGCATGATGACTAAACTAATCAAGCATTTTTTAGTGTTTTACTGACCTGCAGAGAAGTCACCCTCTTCATTTCCAGATGACTTAGGATCAAGGAGAGTGTACAGATGCAATGGATCGGTATCACTGTGCAGCAAATCAAGGTAGCTATTTTCAGGCACAAATGCTGAATCCATGATTTGTTTCTTGCTGTCTGAAATCAAATTGCAAAACAGTTAGCTATGACAAAACCACAGCTTTTGTCAACCAAACTAGAAGTCCTGCACTGTGGCTTTCTGTTGACAAGACATTGAAATCTTAAGGCTGTGGAACTGGTATTGCTTACGAAGTCTTGCATTGAGTTATAACCCTGAGTTACCTAAACTTACAGATCCAGATACAGCTTGCAATGAGACTTATCTAGTTTTTTACTCCAACCAAGGGAGTGGGATACTGCAATCTGACCATCTGGACCAAAAGTGCCAAGTACTGAATAAGTTGCGACTCCTGCATCTTTATCAGGAGATGATGCAAGCAGAAACGATCCAAGTAATTTACTCCACCATAATATTAAGATGCCAGCATGAAATGGACAACCAGCAACATTTCCAGAACCTGTTAAAATAGGTGTCCACACACCACAACAATGAAAAGTTTCAGCTTGGCATCAAGCGCCATATTTTGCAATGAAGGATAGCTATAATATGGCTCTCAAATATTATGCCTTTAGCAGAATGCCATTAACGTCCCTGGTTGCACATGTCTATTTTCCTGAGGTGTGCAAATGTGGAGCAGCCTGCTGTACCAGGAAGCCTACCTGAAACATGAAAAAAACAGAAATACAGCTAACACTGCAGCTCTGATGAAAGAAGGCAGAGAAGACCTAGTCACACACTACCACGTTTTTTATAAACTAATCTTCATTCTTCTTACCCCTCTATGGGGTTGTCCCTCTGAACAGCTTGGAAATGGACCTCCCTGTGTTCTGTTGCAGAAGACACCGGAATCTACAGCCAGAACTTAGAAGAGCAGGTGGACACAGTAAGGTCCCACAAGTAGGAATAATCTACACTCAGGTAGTTCCCCTTTTTCATGTTATGTGGCCTCATTACTTTACCAAGATTCCAAAAATATGATATTATTGCCTGGTGTGCTATAAATGGAAAGCAGATGTTGGTAAAACTGCACGAGAACTAAGAATGAGCTTATAAACATATCAGATTAAATTTTCAGTTAGTTGCAACATTTTGCTTTGACCTTCCCTTAGTTGAATTAACATAAAATCTAAACAGAGTTGGGCCTTCAAGAATGCCAGGTTGCCAGACTTTGTGAATAATGCTGTTGAAGGACCTCTGAGTCAATATTATTTTGGGGTTAGAGACAGAGAAGCAATTGGGCAGAAGCCATAAAGGGAATGCAAGACAGACAAATGCATTGTTCCAAGTTCAGCGATTAGTAAATTGCCTGATTACAGCAGACAAATAAAAGGTCAAGTCCTATGGAAAGAGACTAAGTAGGCCTACTTAATCTTCATGGAAATACTAAGCTTTAACTAAGTCATAGTCATAAGAGCTTTTGTTATTTTTAAACCTTTCAATAGCATTTTTCTGTGGATAAATATATCAGTAATGCAAAATGTTTTCAGCTCCAACGGTCAAGGAGTCAGGAAGCAACCAAGAGGAAGTCTTGAAGGTGACAAGTCTGGATAGAGAGCTGAAAATTAGAACGTAAACAGTGCTATAACCCAGGAGCACAAGAGTGAGAAAAACAGGGCCTTCTACTTTGGGAAGAATGAAGATTGCCACTCTTTCAAGGATGAAAAACTTGATTACTTGTCTTTTTTGTTTCACCAGTCTGAATGTCTCCCAGCTTACCCCCTTTTTTCTTCATTGCTTTGGTTTTAACACAAATCTATAAACAGCTGTCTTTCTATTGACTACACTGGATATGGGATGCTACGATTTCTTTATGTAGCCGAACCAACAAATTCTTAATAGCAGCTCTCCTGCATTAAAATCATGGTGCCACCAGAGAAAGCACTCTGTCTAAGGATGTAGGAAAAATGAAGTCAGTTTTTGAAAGATGAAATTTTTTACACCAAGAGTGCCAGAGGCAAGCAGAACTACACCTCTGGGACAGCCAGTGTTTTGCTGCGTGTTTTAACTGAAGCACACAAAACGAAACCAGATGTTACCAAGCTTGTTTACAACAGCAGTTCCTTTCCCAGGGCTTCTCCTTTTTTTCTCACAGCATCCCAGCAGTCCCCTGTCTGAGACCAAAGATGAATGAGCTCTGTACTGCTCAGCACTTTCTCTGTTGTCTCATAGATGATTTTAACTTAGTTTACTGATAATACATTCCCTTTGGGGTCCCATACAGTGTTGCCAAAATGGATGTTCGGCACATTTTCAAATCAGAGGACTAAAATATTTCATAATAATTTTTGTGTTAGGGCTGTGAATGCTAGCCCCAGCTCTCAGTGGGAGGAAGCCAGACCCCGCACGGACCTGCAAGACAAAGGACAGAAGTCCCCAAATATGCCTGTGCTCCCTCTGCAGCAGGCCTCCCTGCACAAAGTGTATGTGCTGGGTGGGAGAAAGACAGGTTGTATTTCCAAATATATTTCCATGCCATTCAGAAAGCTCAATCCTTTGTTGTGTGGACACTGGTTAAGACAGATTTTTTTTCTTTAAATCTTTAAATAACAGCCCCTTTCTCCAGCAGCCTGTTCACTCCAG
This sequence comes from Alca torda, assembly GCA_008658365.1. NCBI lineage: Eukaryota > Metazoa > Chordata > Aves > Charadriiformes > Alcidae > Alca > Alca torda. The sequence continues at coordinate 12,514,739 of CM018083.1, forward strand.
CTGCATCGCTATATTCAGTAGACCTCTGTTGCCTTTGTATGACCTCTGCAATGATTCAGTGCATACCTGCTACAGCAAGGGCTCTACTTGGGATGCATTTGTTTTAGCGCTGTATTCTGCATACACAGCACAACAATATGATTCTCTTCTAAGACTCTCAATGTTTTGCTCAGTGGTCTTTCAGAGTCCAAGTGAAACCATATGAATTAAAAATTCTGGAAAAGTGGTAAAAGAAATAGTGAACATTACCATACCAGGACAAAGAATCCTGTTCAAGAAGCAGTAGGTGTTCACTTAAATCACATACAAGTCTTAAGACTTAGATAGGGCCTTTTAGATTTCTAAAGATAAGGAGGGTGGTTGTGATTTATCATTTGGTCCCAATAATTCGATTTATCTGTATCTTATCTTTTAAAGAATCAACATGTTAAAGACTCCAGGCAATGGAGTCTGCTACCAACTAAAATCAAACGGTATCTAAGAGGAAGGAGGAGTATATAAACAATAATGTAGCATTTACTCCCAAAATAAGGTGGATGCTTCTGAAGAGATTTGTTATGGCATTATGGGGTTTCCCTCCCCAAACTCTGTTGACATCTGAACTAACAAGTAATAAAATATTCTCCCACATGACTATAGAGGTTAAGAAAATAAAGTCATTTCAGGAATCGAGGAAACCCCCTTGCAATTTAATTTTTGTACCACTTTAGGAAGCTGAGGATAATTCACAGAAAAGAGTAGTAGTGCCACGCAAATCACACATTTCTTAACTCAAGGATAACATAACATTACAACTTCAAGTCTTAGATTACAGAACAATAAGAGAGCAGGACTGCTGTCAAAACAGGAGGTTGAAAAATTAAACACAAAGATTGCTGAAGAAATGTTATTTTCTTGCAACACCCCAGACCCATGAAGGTCTATACACAGGAAATCTGAATGAAGCAAACTGACAAAAAACAGGCTATATCAAACTCTAAATAAGGAGTCCAGTGAAACACTGGTACTTTGAGCTAAAAACTCAGTATCATCAGCCACAATTTTAAAGCTTTTTTTTTTTTTTTTAACAATTTTAGAAAGTCTTCTCTCTTCTTCTGCAGCCCACCCAAAGGTTATGTCATTGTGCACAACACACACACCAGAAGGCAGGGATGTTTCCTGGCTTTTGCTGCAGGCAGTGTTTGGGGCAATGCTCTCTGGGAGGTGGGCAAGCCAGCAGCGAGGAGGGATGAAGTCCCCTCCATGCTACAGTCACCTGTTTCCCGTTCCTCTCCCCAAATCCATTACTAACAATTCCTCTGCTCCACAGGTACCAAACAGATTTTCCTTTCAGAGATGGCCCTGATTATTTGTAAACTGCAACTAATGGTGCTCAATTTCTATTTAGCTTTGAAGGTTTTAGTTTCTAGTTCAGATCTATGAACGGCTTGTACATCTGAAAGCTGGTTTAACTTTTCCTGTTGTATTACCTGATTTAAAAAAAAGATACTACTTTTACTGACAGTCTTTATCTTGCCAATGGAGTGATGTGTTACTTTCCATGGGCTTTATAGTCTAAAAAGGAAGAAGAGAGATGATGCTGGAAAATAAAAGCTGCTCTATATCCCGTCACATTCTCCCTTGTGTCCCTTTAGAGAAGAGTTTAAAGAAGTTAGAAAAAGTATAAATATCAGGTAAAAGGAGCTTGTGTCTTTCAACGAACTCAGCTGTACACTGACCACTACAACAGATAAAAGAAATGTCACTAGCCTTACGTTGTAGACAGCTGATTTCAGGCAGACTAACAATATACTGTCCTGCAGGTGTCAGAGTTGCGATTTGAGAGCAGAATTTGCTTTTTCATATCCATTATCGCATCGTGTGTCACAGCTGTGCCCAGCTCTCCCATCCCAGCAGTAGTAAGATGAAAGAAAGCGGCACAGCAGACACCTTGCCTATAAGCTTTTTTGGCAGAAAAATTACATTTGCACTCAGAGACTTTCTTCAAGACAGAATCTCTGCCTTCCTAAATGGGGAAGTAAAGCTCTAGGTTGTCTTGCCAGATCTGTGAAAAAGCTGGAAATAAGCCAGTTTCTTCCAATGATTCTCAGTTTCATTTTCTAAAGGTGCAAGATTTGTTCAAAAAACAAGTACGTTCTCAACCAGATCTGAAATAAACTACAGCAACATTTTGATCAAGTAAACAGGGCTAGCCACAAAACAAAATTGCTAAAAATTCTCCAAAATTTCATCCAGACTTTATCCTACTAATATTTCAAGCGATGCAAGTCCCAATACTGACACACTGTAGTTACCAATGTCTACAAAAGGTAAGGTAAGATGAATTAGCCATGACAAAAGCAATGCATTCAAGAGTTGAGGAAAAACTGACCTTAGTTAACTGGACAGTTCCTGCTCTTTCGCTCTGGATTCAGTACCAAAAACCGAGGAGAGCTGCTATCACTACCCAGGGCTTACAGAAAGTGACACCAGAAAGGAGGAAATGAGCCAGCCCAGTAACTGTAAAAAAGTTAAAGGCTCAGGGGGAATTCCAAAGAGGAAAATGAAAAGGAACCTCCCTTCTAGCAACCCCTACATAATAAGCACTCTTACCTTTACCAGTCACTTGTCACTGCTATGAAGACCTTGCACTTGTCATAAGTTAGAAACAGATTGATTTATTCGGTTGGAAAATGAAACTGGATGAGAGCCAGCAGTAACGATTTCTGGTGCTCCCCAGAAATCTACCTCTTCTTTTTTATTCCAGTTCAAGTCTGTCCTGAAGTCAAGCTGTTAAACAGTCCATCAGTAAGAATAAAGCGAGAAGCACGCGGACACTCTTACCTTGCAGCTCTATTTTGTGTAACAGAAGTGAAAGTATTTCTTTCACATGTTCACAGACTCTACCAATACAAAAATAGTTTGGTATCTTGTGCCAGCATCTCCTGCCATTGGCCCAAAAAGACAAGTAGGATGTTTTACAAAACAGGTGGTTGTAAATCTTGTGTGTCTTACACATGGTGTTCAGGGTTTGCTTCTGACAGAATGTTTATTCATCTAACCATCCCTTACCCTGCCAGCGCCTACCTGGCATAAGACAAACAACCTTTTGAAAAACAACTTCATTCATGAGTGTTCCTGTCATGATGCCTATAGCTGATTCTGTGTGCCTCTGCAAGCTTATTTGCCTATTTTTTTATCATGCATAGACCTACACAAATTAGAAAGTAATTATGAAAGAGAACATATTCTCAAGGTAGTATTATTCCATTGGCTACAGTTTATAACAAAAGTTCCACCAGAGTCTGAAGGGCAAAGGAAGGAAGTGGGATTTGATGAAGTCAACGACATCCAGGACTTGCTGCTACAGTAAGGCAAGTTTTTAATCATCTGCTCAGTAACAAATGGCTTCTGCACATGGCAGCAGGTCCTATAAGCAAAGCAGCTGCTGACCTGCATCAGCCTTTTCCCATTGCGGAGGAAGTCCTCTCCCACCAGGTTCCATTGGAACATTCTCACTGAGAAGAGATAAAGCTGTTTCATTCCTGGGAGTGGATGACCTGTTCCCAGTACTTACAGAGATACAGGGCCCAGCCTGCAATGCAGACCATTAGCCTCTTCATGCTCTCTAACCTGCCAGGCAGCAGTGTTCTTGGAATTCCTCTACACACATTAGAAGAAAAGCAATATCTCAGTACAACAGCATTCACAGCAGAAAATAATGAAAGTCTGCACAAATACAGATTCTGTATTTTAGTGCTCTGTTTTGATAGGAGATGCTGCATGGGAAATCCCTACAAAAGTTAAGAGGGTTATTTGTTAGCCCTGTTCTAATGTGCAGCACAACCCCACAAGTTATAAGCTCCTTTACAAGCCCCACAGGCAGATTTTTTTTGCCAGCTTCTGAGGCTGTAATCCCATGAAGCGATCTATATACTTCAAGAGTGAAAGTTGGGTGAACAAAAGAATTCAGCTGTTCACTGTGATTCCAGTTCGTAACTACAGCAAAGACTGGCTGTCCACTTTTTGTACAACACCCATTGCTGCTTAGAAACAGCAGAACAGAATTGCTGGAGCAAATCAGAGTACTGGTTCATCTAGTGGACTGGTCTATAAAGATGGTCTTAGAGACAGAGGGAAAAATAGACTGGAAAACAGGAGACACTGAGACAGCTGAGAACTGCCTAAGCTTCTCAGGTGACCATCAGCTTCTTTGCTTCAATGATTGCTGATACGCTGCCCTACTGCAAAAGGACGGAACAGAAGATATTGATTAGTATTGGAAGCACTGCAAAACAGATGTCAATAGTGCACTTTGCAAGAGGGGGAAAGCTGGTACTTTTTTGTCCAGAAATTGTAAAGATCTGTTTTGTGGTAGAAGAAATAGTTGCAAAACTATTAAGTAGAAAGTGAGAAACCTGCTAATACCAATGTTCATAACCTCAGTTTTCTTTGCAAGGCTTCTTCAGAGTGAAACAATGATTGAACATAAGGCTGAAAAATCAACAAATTTGAAAAGAAAGTCAGGAAAGCATTTGCTTCAAAGAAAGCTGAAGTCTCTAATACAATTTGAGTAATTTCCTGGCGGTCTTTGAAACCACTTATTTTTAAGCCCAGCTCTACTACAAAATCTAGAGAACAGTGACAAATGGTTGAACATGTGATGGATGAAGACTAATGCTTCTTCTGATGCGCTTCAGGTTCCGTCTGTTATGGCTTTGTGACAGAGATACAGAGCCAGGCATGAAAGGATCAAGATCTTTGAATGGAAATTTTAGGTACTACCATTACAAAATCGAGAAGGAGCAGATATCTTTTCAAGTACTTAGCACCTTTTTCAAGCACAAAGGATTTAATTAAAAGTAGAAATCAGACTATATATGCTCCTAGCATAAGTGACACTAGGCCGCTTGCTATGATATTTTACATTTAAAATATGAATTCTTGGCATTAATTTGAATGTCCGTAATAATAGAGATAAAATCTTCCAGGTTGGTATTTTGCCTTCTCATGAACTGTCTTAATTCTTTTCCCCCAGCATTTCCTCTTGTACTTTCATCCACGCCCTGTGAAGTGATGTCCAATACTTTATTTTAGGAGAGGAAGAGATTTATACCCCTGACTACATTGCAGCCCAAGGTCCTTCCATCAGTTTTACAGGATTACCCCAATATTCTACTAAGTGTTCTTTTACTCTCCTTTTACAGTTGCTTGGTTATATAAAAGTAATTCTGAATGCTATAATTTAAGCTGCGGTTCTGTCATTTTACATAGGATGGACAATGTTAGGATTGTCCCAGAACTATCCATGTTCTCCAACATATACAGTAATCCTCTGGTGGGTAAGACTAAAAAGTGAGCTTACTGCCTCAGGATAATAAGGTATGGATTTCTATCTCTCCTGCTGCCCACTAAAAACCTCAGAACTCCTGAATCCAGCCTCATAAGTCATGAAGTATTTCCCCTCCTTAAATCTGCAGCAGTCTCTTGTAGACAGTGCAATTTTATTGCTTATAGACATCTGGAATTTAAGAGTGGAGAGCATTCCTCCCATATTTGATTGAAAAAGATAGGAGATTTCCCTACATGAATTGCCAGCATATGCGAGGAACAAATGCTACTCCGACTATCAATGGTTGGTACGTCTGTTCAGAAAAACTGACCTTATCATGGTCTCTTTATCTACTTTGCATTACTGGTTCTGCAAAAGGTAGCAAAGAACAAATTTTATTATGACCTGGCTATGAAAATGGGTATCCAATAGCTACCCTGAATGGTCATCTCTTTTTAGCTGCTCTTGCATTACATTCTGCTCTCTTCTCTTTCCCCACCTGCTCTCCACTGATGTACTTTGCACTATATCACAAATCAATCTCAAAATGCAATAAACAAAAGTAAATCTTTAACAAAGCAAAAAAGAAAAAAAAAAAAAAGGCTGATTTACCAGAAATGTACTTGCTTCCTGTTGGCTCATTATCTGTCATGTTTTGAGGCTTACTGCCACAGAGGTTTAAACAACAGAGGGGAACCAAGGTGTTCAAGTACAGGTCCCATTTTTCCATAAAGGTCAGAGATATCTTCCTTGCAAGGTCCTCTCTGTCTTTTTCATGGAGCAAGGCTTGATGGTATTCCTTGGATATCACATCTTCCTTCAACATGAGGTTAAGCAATGCGTGGTCATCAGAAGCTGTAGCAGTTGAAAGAATATTCCTTACTCTAGGCAGAATCTCCTTAAAGAGATTCATACCTGCATCTGAAGACGTTTGAAGGAGGTCTGAGCAAAATCTGAACTGTTCCAATAGAATTAAAAAAAATCCACTCAGTCAGCATCAAAAAGATGAAGTGAAAAAAAAAAAAAGTTAAGAGACTTTGGCCTGCAGTAGCAGAGGTATTTCCTCATTTGATTAAGCCTTTAAATAACATTTCCAACAACAAATAACTTCTTGATGAAATGACACAACAGCACAATTCTTCCAAGTATTCATAAAACAAAGTTTACCAATCAGCAACATGGTAACCTGAAAAAGTAATTAAAAAAAAAAATATTTGTCCCATTAAAGAAGGATTGCTCTAGGTGGACCTTTGCCTCCTGGCCAAGTCATTGCTGAATCAGAACAGTACCAAAAGCTTCAGCACAAAACACATCCTCTGCAAGAGGAGTAAGTTTAAAACTTGGAGACTCCAATGTAAGATTAGAGATTAGGTTGTGAATAAGTTTTTATTTTTCTCCCTATTTGCTGCTAGGTTTTACTACCTTGAGTATTGCCATGATTTCTTTTCAGCACTGAAAGTGAAGCAATAATTCCACCTAGTAAGAAATAATACACCAAGAACTTGATAAATCTTTATAAAAACTTTTAAGTACACTACTGCAAACTCTGGTTAAGATCCAACATATCTTTGTAGAATAACAAGAATTTTCTGCTCTTTCTGATGCTTATGTTCAATATCAGGAAGTGCATGTGAAACACTGGAAAAATAAGCTATCTCATTATCCAATAGTATGTTTTTGACTTGCAGTGCAGATGGGTAACAAGTTTTACTGTAACTATATAAATGTCAACTGAGAAAAGCAGATTAATTTATTTTCCTTATTAAAAAGTAAATCCCTTGGATCTTTCATGCATATTCTTATCTCACTCAGAATTTCTTTTAAACATATTTTCCTTTAAAGTTGCTGCCTACATTGATTCAAAACAAAAGAGAAAACACTAGTTTTGTTGAAGTATGAGTAGGAATAAATACCAACTTGTTCAGAGTAGCATTGTTCCTGGGCTATTACGTGAAAAGGACTGTTTCCCATCATTTTATCAACATAAAAGTGGACTGAATAAGCTGCCTTCACTTGTACTTTACCATACTGTGGAGCAGAACACATGCTAAAGGCAGCTAGGGGGTTGCCTTGCAGAAAGTTGGGAACTGCTTGCTATCACAGCAAATCTGAATGAGTTTACCACAGCTTGGGGAAGAGAGACAATCTCAAATCTCAGCTTCTCCTGCAATCACTGACCTCTTGAATGGGTGCAACAGACTAAAAAAAAAAAAAAAGTATTGTCTCCATTATTTGGCTATTGTTTTTGGAGGTTTTCAGAAACATTTCTCAGCATCATCAGTCACATTCAAGGCCCCTGTAGACAGCAGTTATCCTGACTAAGAAGTCTACTTCTTGATGGAAGGTGGAGAGTTCAAGTCACATGAGAAGCTGCGTAATAAAAGAAGAAACTCAATTTAAACTGTAATCCTCAGCCAGTCTTTCAACTCATTGACCTGCTGCACCTTACCTCTGGAAAAGCCAGATACAGAAATCCTTCCTCAGTGCTCCAGGGCAAAAGTGTGTTTGACTGTGAGGGGATATAACAGTGTGGGAAAAGTAGATTTCTTTCTGTGGGCAAAGAACTCCCCTCCATAGGATAGTTCCCTCCAGAAGCAGACAAGCAAGTGAGAAAATACCTTGTGATATGTCATCATGATTGCCACTTAAGCATGAGAAAAGCAGATTTTCTTCAAGTGCTTCACACCTTAAGCAATTTCCATCTGCACGTGTGCCCAGGCAAAGTTCACCATGAATAGGAGATTAGAGGCTTTTCAACCCAGATACAATATTGTTTCTTCTGTTATGTCTATATTTTACAGATCAAAAGTAGGATTGCCTTTGCATAGGTGTTAAGACATGAAGATTTCAAGTTGATTCCTGTTTTACTCTTCCCACATATTTTAAGGATTCCTGAGGAGTTTTCCAAAAAGCTCTCAAGATCATCATCTGGGAGGAAGAGTGTTTTCTATACAGTTGTCCCCAGCTCTTGCTGGACTATAGGCAAACATAGCGAGAAATAATGTGGTAGAAGTACTCTGCCTTTGACCTCAAAACTGATCATCTCGTAGCTAAGGCCAAAATAAGGGAAAGGGGACTACAGTGGCTTAAGCTTTGAAAACTTAATTCAAGTTCTAGTGCTGCTACAGTCCTAATTTGCAATTTTGAGAAAATAATTAAATGTGATTTCTATTTCTGCTTTTGTTTTTGCATTTGTATAAATTAAAAAAAAAAAGTCTTACTATCTTGACACTAGATAAAATCTGCTAAGGCTCATGACATACCCAGATGTTACCAACGTAACCCGGCCTACATTGGTACACCTTCAGCTGCTTTCACTGTAGGAAAAACAGTGAAATGAATCACTAAGATTTTACTAAGATTATTTGGATTTCAAAATTAGCTGTAGACTTTGGGCAGCATCGTATTTACTTAGAAGTGATACTTCCTCTCAATGCAGAGAAATCAAAAGCATGAGTTCTCCTTTTTAGCTAACTTTCCTCTTTAAAATGTATCATAGCACAAACAATGTGTGTGAAAAAGAGAACTAAGTCAGGCTGTGCATTTTTATTATTTGTTACTTCTTATGTTGTTATTGTTTAGCACTTTCTATAGTTAAAGCATGTCTTTTCCTTTGGACTTTGAGAGGAAGGCTACCTGGACTTTGAGAGGAAGGCTACCATGACGATCTTTAAAAAGACAGACAGCTGCTATAAGACATCACTCATATAGATAAACTTTGTGCCAGTTAAAGAGAATCCTCAGAACAGGAAGGGAAGTTGTGCAGTTAAATACATACATTCATCTGTGAAGCAAATGTAATGAAATGCTGATGCCTATATTATACAGGCTTGAGTCATTGCAATCAGAAAATAGGGAAACTTGTTAAATAGACTTTCTGTGAAAAACTGCTCAACAAGCAGCATGTCAAAGCTATTCAGCCTTGATAGAAGGAATCCCAAACAGAAACTCTGGTATTGAATCCAATTTATGTCTAGAGAGGCCAAAGACACCAGCTAACTGGGAAACCAGGGCTCGAAGACAGAGCCAACAGCTCAGACAACATGAAAGGAATTTTCAAGGAAGCACAGTTCATTCATAACGCACTCTCTACTGAAATTAATAAGGACTTTGCAGCAATGTCCACGAGCATTAGAGAATGCTGCCCTCAGTGAGTATTTAAGTACCAGCCTATCCCCTAACTTCATTATATTTTGCAAAGCTGGACTGCGGGAACGTACTTCAGGTAAACCTTAGAATGGAGACTGGTTACCAGTGTTGTATCTTTTGTCGTGCATACGCACTCATGCAGGATTTCCTAAGTAATTCTGCCAAGGTTTACAGCTCTTAATGCAAAATATCTTATGTCTATTATGAAAATGACTTCCTGTAGGAAAGTAAAGGTGTGATATTACAGAAGGTGTTTTGAACATAAAAGGTCTGTCTTTTAGATTGCAGAGTTTTGCTTTTTTCCCCCAGAGCTTGTTTTTAAAACTGTCTGATCAAATCTTTTCCCTCCTTCCTCACCTCAGAAACTAGCTGTGCTTCCATTGATGCACAAAAGTGCTTCAGCATCCTTCCATACCTACACATTACTTCCCAAATACTATGATGAGCCTCAGTAGTGTAGCACTGCAGGTGAGACACGGCACAGAGTCCAAGGTAATGCACTACAATGCTGCTGGTCATCCTGGCAGCTTCCCCAGAACATCATTTTCTCAAGTGAGGTTAGGAAATTAAAAGGTTGGGAATTTCCAATCTAGTAGGCGTGAAAAAAGATTAGGGCCTCAAATATTTGTGGTCATTCAGAATCTCATGGAACTTTGGACAACAAGACAGAAGGCTGACAGAGCAAAGCAGGCTGAATGAAAGACCTATTTAGCCGCTGCTTTGCAAAATCCTGATAAACTGACTTCAAAAAGCATTCCGGCAGAAATGACCTTGGTTTCTACTTTTATTAGGCTGGGATATCCAGGTTTGCTGCCAGTCTGCCATAAACATTCAATGGGATTCTTTTGCTTCTTTAAAATATTGGAGTTTAAAAACTCACAATCCTTGCATTTTTAGCTTAGTAACATAAATAATAGTAACAACATAACAACATCAGTTTGCCAGCCTACCTTGTGCAGTCCAGATTCATTGTTGTGCCAAGACAACACAGCTACCACAAAGCTCTCTGTAGAGAATTAGGTGGCTATATGAAAACAAAGACATGATGCTGTTTTCAACAGCAAGGAATCAAATATTTTCTAAACTACCTTTGTGTTGATAGGCCCACATTTAAAGTATGAATTCCACCACTTTCTTCTTCACCTGAATCCCAGTGATTCATTACTTTCACTGGTATTACAATGATTGTGCTACGGTACGTGCTGGAACTTCCCAGAGAAAAAAGTACTGAAAAAAAAGAAAATTAACAAAATGTTGCTGGGTTATCAATATTTTGCTAAAGCATTGCGGATTTATAAGCATGCTGTTCTCTTATTATACTATTTTACTAGCACAAGATATTTCATCAGGAGGCCAAGATGGAGCGTGAAGTGTTTTCACTAGGAGTTGGCTGCACCTGCGTGCTCTGCAAGCACGCCATGAGCACCAGGACCTGCACCAACACCCAGCTGCTGCCTGGCCTATGGAGGGAGGAGAAGACACTGAGAAAAGATCTTATTCCTTCCCTTGGTTTCAAGAAGTCTGTAAGTATCAGAAATGCCTGTCTTAGCAGCATTTTGGGACAGACAGTGCACAACAGGGGGAAGGGGAAAGGGGAAGGGGGAAGGGGAAGGGGAAGGGGAAGGGGAAAGGGGAAGGGGAAAGGGGAAGGGGAAGGGGAAAGGGGAAAAGGGGAAGGGGAAAAGGGGAAGAGGGGAAGGGGAAAGGGGAAAGGGGAAGGGGAAGGGGGAAAAGGGGAAAGGGGGAGAGGGGAAGGGGAAAAGGGGAAGGGGTAAGGGGAAAAAGGGTGAAAAGGGGCAGGGGAAGGGGGAAATAGGGGAAGGGGAAGGCAATTCATAGCCTTTCTGTCACCACCACTGGACTTCATTGGAGAATGTGACAAAAAAACACTATGTAACCTGATGCATTGGAGCATGTGACAAAAAAAAAAAACCTGTAATTTCCCCTTACACTGAAATAAAATTAAGCAAGAACGGGAAACAGAATACAAATGCAAACCCAAACCAACAAGGAAAAGGATGTCTGCACAGCACAGCTTGTGTCAAGTTCAGAATGATAGAGGCAAGAAAACTGGGCAAAAAATACTACACTGACAGTTGAAGAAACCATATATTTTAGGGGCTTCCCTAAAGCATTTCTGATTTTTGTCAACTAAAACACACACCAGACACAAAAAAATACTAAAATCCACATCAGACACAGTAGCTCTACCTTTAGTCACATGAATAAACCAGCACTTACCACAACTTTCATTTCAGTAGCTGTGCTATTATTCTTGTAACTGCAGACAGTGAATGTGGTATCATAGACACAGTCACACTGCCTTTTTTTTCCAGGAGCTTTAGGGTCCATGTTCCACAGTCCTGCAGTGCGGTCTCTGGCCTGCTCTGCCACGGGAAAGGGGAACTCTCAAACTCTTCTGCTGAAACTCTCTACCCTGCATGAAGGATGAAAGCCACACAGTTAGTGCATTCTCTGAAAAACAAACAGGTTTGGGCCCTTACCCTTCTTCCGAGGTTTATTTCAGTATTTTTTTTATTGGTGATTATTCATAGATTTTAAAGATGTGTGCATCGTGAATTCAGGCCCATTCACAGGAGAAATAAATGCTTCGCCCCCCAGTTGGGGAGTCAGGCAGAACAGCTTTCACAGGAACAGCTGTGGAGGCCTCTACTACAGCCCAGAGCTTCCTCCTCTTCTAAGCTGGGAGGTTGAGGCTGTCACCTTTCAGGCAGCAGAGGAAATTGTGGTCTCTTCCCGAGCACAGACTCCACTGTAAAAGCGGCTCTTAGGCCACTGACATGAACCTTGCTTTTGGTTTTGCCAAAAGAGGTTGGGGTCCCACCTCCAGGAGAGGCTCAAGAGCTGTGTATTGCTCACAGAGCGAGTTATCGTCAGTAGTGTCTGGTATATCTTGTGAAGAACATGCAGTCAATCTGCCAGATCCCACTCCAAGGCATTTAATGTTCTGTGGCTCATATGGGGGATCCAGGCACCTAAAGACCAATCCTGAGCACCTCTACCTCTTTGTATGATTCAGGCCTACAGAAACAGTAGGGATTTTGTGAATTTTAATTCCTCGGACACCCCTTCTCTGTAACTGAGTACAAGGAATTTTAAGGAGTTAAAGCTATTCAGTGAACTAGAAAAAACGTATTAACAAATCAAGGAAAGATACTATTAAACAAGCATGCTGTAGAAGTAGGGACCACAATCTGCTTCACAAAAATCTGCAGGTCAAAAGAATTAAGAACTGTAGGTACAGGTTTCTCACTTCATTGCATCACCAGATTAGGAACCCTTTCTTACTTCTCTTTTTTGTGTTTTCTCTGTATTCTACTTTTTTCTGAGGAAGTTATTGCCTTTACCACCCCCTTGACACCAATTTAGAATAAGTAAGACCAACAAATGCCAGTAAATATAGCTGCTTAACCACAGCCTCCACAACAAAAGATGAAGTAGACATTGCCAGTGAAAGCAGTGGTTGAAGAATTGTCCAGCAAGCACCTTAGGGATCTGAACAAGCCTATGTAGATATTACTAGCAAAAAAAACCCAACCCAACACCAAAACAAAACAAACACCAAAAAAAGCACAGCTAACGAATAAGCAATTTACAATTTTATAAACAACTTCAACTTTTATTTTTCCAGAGAAAACAGTAGAAGCAACAGTACTCAATTTTTCATATTAATCTCTTGTTGCACTAAACTTCTCAACTGTTTGATAATCCTTAGGGTCGTTTATCTAATAGGTTTAGATTACTCCCCCCCACCCTCCCCGCCCCAGCAAGCCCATAGAGGACTGTCTTAAGTCAGGAAAGCTATTGGATACTTGTGTGAGTGTATATAGGCCTTTTAAATTCATATAGCAAAGGAGAGGAGGGACCCCAAGCACCTCCTCTGGTGAAATCAGAGGACTGGCACTCTGGGAAATGGATCCTATCCCAGCTTACTGCAGTGGATCTATTAAGTCACTTAAACCAAACTTTTGACAGGTGTCCAAACAGCCCAAGTTCCTTATTTTTGGAGTTTCCAAACTGAATAATAAGAGATGATTTGCAGAAGTAACAAGTACGAAGAACTGCAGCTATGAATGACTGAAGCTTTGAACATATCAAAAGATATATAAAGCTAAGCACACTAAGAAGTCTGCATCCAAGCATTGGGAAGCAATGCACCCCAAGCTGGAAGAGAGCTGATGACTTTGCTTTGGTCTGCCTTTGTTTTGGCTGTTTCTAAGTGACTACTGCATAGTCTCAACAGAAAAAGATACTGAAGTAAACTCAATAATTGCAGAGCATTTTGTCTCGCGAGTAACCACAGTACAGATTCCTACAGCATGACTTAAATAAGGCCTAAAGACATACAGCAAATACAGAGGAGAAAATAGCTATTTAATAAAATATGTAATGTTTTCTTGATTTTTTTCCTAACTGAAAGGAATGCAGACGCTACTGCACTTTTTAGAATCAAAACCGGTTACTGTGCAATAATGGGTACTTATACTCCTCTTGAGGTACTCAAAAATTTTTCATCTTTTCAAATATGAGGCTGTATTGATCGTTTCCTTCATTCAGTTTGTTTGTTATTTGTTTTTTGGGTTTTGTTTTGTTTTTTTCTTTTTAATCTCCATTTATATTTAGGGCCCAAACCTCTTCAGCTTTGACATATCTTTTTGTTACCCATTTCTTCCTGATGTCAGAACCTCATCTCTTCTGAGAGTGTATTGCTACATATCACCCAACTAAAAGACACTATCCTGATCTGTCCAGTAAATGCTGCGGCTTCTCAGCTGTTAATGCAGAGCTGCCAATTACAACAATTCAGGTATGCCAATTACAACAATTCCACAGAAATTGGTTCTGGGCCAAAACACGAAATCATCTTTTACAAATTAATTCGGTAACAATCTAAGAAAGTTATGTATTTAATACCTTCTCTAATCTGGCCTATCTCCTCAAAATCTAAACCTTTCCTTGAACCTCCAAGAAACCCCATAAGCATATCTAATGCGAGAGAGGTAAGAGTTATTCTTGGACTAACAATATTTTCCAATATTCAGAGGAAGAGAATATTTAACTGAAAACACCACTGAGATACTTAAACCAGAGCAACAACTGCCGAGTTATTCAACATACCTTTGTCCAGTTTACAGCGCAAATCTCTGATATCACGCCAGTGCAAGATTCTGGGCAACGGTCCAAAGAAAGAAAAATCAGCTGACTTCATGTTAATCGCGTGAATGAAACACCATATGCGTCGTAGAGGAGGTTCTATTTATTGTTGAAACAGAGAGCAAGAGAGATTTCTCAGTTATTTGTACCAAACTTTTGGCATTGGTAGTCCTCTACGATAGAAAGGCCATTATTTGGCTGTAAAGTAATGGCAAGTGCACAGCAGCAAATTTTACAGTTTTGAACTGTTTTATGCTATATGTTTCAGTCAGCAATTAAATGAAATCTTAATATATTTCATAAATGGTCAAGGTTTTCTTGTGTACAAACCTGAAAACCAAACCAAACTTCATAAATTCAGTGTAACTATCTTTCTGTTTTGTGCTGTTGAAGCAGTATTTGAGGCCTTACATCACCTTTAAGGTGTTGCCAATCTTTCCAATGTTCAAATAATTTGAACTTAAATCAGACCACTGAAAAAAAGCGTTGGAAATAGGACAGTTTGTTCTTTGAAATCCTAGAAAACCCTGGAAACTTCTAAGGTTTTGCTTGAATGTCTTTATTTTAAAACAGGGAAGAATGCTTTTCTAAGATTCCCAAAATGAAGAAATTCCTGTTTGACCAACGATTCCTTTAGTGACCAAGGATTCTTTCTAGGTCCTAATTTGCTCTAAAAGAAAATGATAACTCATACAATACCTTGAATAATCACACAACATAATGTGACATATCTTTTTAGAGAGCGTTAGTCAAAGCATTTGCATGGCATAGTGATAGTCTTCTGTGGGATTATCTAACAGATTTTGTTAGGAAAACAGATAATCCCTACAGTGAATTAGTGGAGGTGAGCACTGGAAAGAGGGAAAATTAAAGAAACATTTATCTGTTTTAAAATTAAAAAACAAAACACAGGTTGTGTTTCTTTTTTAGTTACATAATTTCATCTCTAATGAAATCACTTAGCAGTACCAGAGTAGTAAATCAGATACCTAATGTTGTAACAGGCCAATTCTCACCTCTCCCGTAGAAGCAAGTATTGTTTTGTCTGATGAGGAACATGGCACACAGTTATCTTCTGGTGCCTTAGAGTCAGAAGCCTGTTCTATTTGAGTTATTGTTGTGTTGCTCGTAAGCAGAAGTGCATGTTGATACAGTAAATGAAGTAGAGGTCAGCTTCAGGTACACACATAATTATTTAATAATTGTAACTCATGATAGCTCTCAAAGAGTTTATATCTTCTTTGTGAGTGAAAGCCTATTTAAATATTTTAATATCGTAAGCTATCATGAGCCATCCCATCAAATTACAGACTGCCTATTCAGTTTTTTAGTGCAAGTCTGCTGTACTGATTGACATTCTATAAAGTGCTGTTTTATCACTACCAAGGCCAAAATATGACTACCACAATGCTAACATTATTAGTCATAAAATACACCTTTCCCTCTCTACAATTACAAATCCTACTAAGAAGAGCTTTACCAGTTTTTCTGATTCATTAGATATTGTCTTGCTCTAATAACAGGTGTTGCACAAAGCTACTTTCCAATTAATGTTTTTGAGGTGTTCACCATAACTTCTGTATTTATTCAACGTTCTGGTTCAGTTAGATGTTTTAGAAAAGACTAGGAAGTTATTATTTTGCAGGCTTTTTTAATGCTAGTGGCTAGTCCGATCTACAAATGACTGCGATTTATCAGATCTTCCATGATCCTCTACTTCATACTTAGCTGACCGGACTATTTCCCCTCATTATTGTGAAACTGTTGTCCCGAATCTGGGTTCTTTACCCAGCACGCAAAGAGCCGACCCACACAGAGTCAAGATATTTATTTCATATCTGTGCAAGATGGGTGCTAGGTGGAAATGCCACAAAGCTAGCACATCTTAGCTTTTATACATTGAAAGCTTTTACATTTTACAAAAATTGACTAATTGGCATACTATACTTATAATTGGCAGCTCATGATTTCACAATATGCTCCTACTGGGTACTTGTATTCTTGCTTCCAATTAAAGATCTAGTGCATTCATAAATTACTATGCATGCTCAGTGAGTAGGGGTCTCATCTAGGAGGCATATAGCTCAAGATTTGGAGATGTGGTTTTCACAGGATAATGAGCAAAGTTCACCTAAAGAACACATACTTCTTATTTTCAACACTTTGTAACCACTGGCAACCTTGCAGTTTTAATGGAATGCCCCAGTGTCTTTTTTCTATCTACAGGATGATACAACACACTTGTTTTCTTTGATTGCCCAAGGTCTCTTCTTCCTTAGCAACATCTTATCTGCTTTGCCTTTGTTGGGTTGACCCAATTTGATTCCTTACCCATATCCTGAAGCTCAGTTGTCTCATTTCACTTTCCTATGTCCTTAACTCTGCTGCATAATCCATCTGCAATTTAAGTAAAAACAGGAGAAATCTTTAACTAAAGGGCTGTTACCCACGTTACACTACTAGTACATCTGCAGTACTATTGTCGTACTGGATTGCCCCTCAAAAACCATATTGCGACAGGGGTGCAGGGCCCAGTGCGAGGCAGGGGACATTGGCCCGGCACTGACAGGACAACAGACTGCTGGAGTCTGATGATGTCCTCAGATGGGGGTCTATCGTACATGTACAGGTACGTTCACCTTTCCCTCCACTACTTTTTCCTTTTGGGGTTTACCATCAGCAGAAGGCCTAAGAAGCCCTGTCCAGGTGGGTGCACTGGTGAGCAAGCAGCCCTCTCCCGCGGAGCGGACACCCTGAGAGGCTGGAGGCAGGCTCCGGCCCCTCAGGCCCCAGGCGTGGCCCCCTGACAAGGCCCGTCAGGCCGCCCTGGCCGGGGCAGAGGCTGAGAGCCTGGAGGCGATGGGGACGAGGCAGGCAGCTGAAGGCACCTCAGCCACACGGACGCAGGGCAGGCGGCCGGGCCCGCCGCTGGGCCCAGCGCCGGCTTAACCGAGGCGGCCCAACTCTGAGGCGCAGCCCTCGGGCGATGGGCAGCCCCGCGCTCCCGCCCCGCCGCCGGCTGGCCCCGGGCAGGCGGCAGCCCGGACACTTTTCCCTGAAACACCTCCCGGGCCCTGGCAACCATCGCGCCTGGCAACCGGGCTGCGGGGCCAGGCCGGCCGGCCGAGGCGGAGGATGAAGCAGGTAGAAGCGCCGGCGGTGCGGGGCGGGGGGCGGCGGCGCAGCTCCCCCGGTCCCTCCCCGCTGACGGGCTGGCTCCCCACCGCAGGCGCTGGTGGACGACACCGAGGATGTGTCCCTTGACTTCGGCAGCGAGGAGGAGCTGGCGCTGCGGAAAGCAAAGATCAGGTAACGGGGCAGGGGGGGGAGCCGAGCGGGCCCGGCCCCGCCACGGGGGCCTCAGCCTGGCGGCGCCCGCCTGAGGTACCGAGCTGGGGCAGCCCCTAGTGCTCCAGCTGGACTGACGCGCTGAAGTACAACAAACTCCATCTAAGCACCTAATTCCCGTTTTTTTACGGGGAGGACAGTCGATTACTGGAACGGGCTGCCCGGGAGGCCGGGGAGCCGCTGGGAGCCGCGCAGGCCCTGCCGGCCGCAGCCCGGCCGGCACCGACCTGCCGCTGGAAACGGGAGTTTTACATACCCAAAGCCAACATATCACAAAAAAAAAAAAAAAAGCCCACCCCAAAACACCCCAACTAAACAGTATTTTTGTTAGAGCTGGAGAGAGCTCTCATCTTCCACAGAACAGGCCGTGCAGCAGAGAGCTCTGGCCTTGCACCCGGCTGAAGGGAAACAACAAGTTATTTGCAATAAAACCATTGTGTTTTCCTAGCACGGGATGTGGTCAGAAATATATGTGGAATATAGGATATCTTATTCTTGTAGCTGTTATCTGAGAAAAGCCATCCCATCGATCCATCTGTCAGGTGAAGCAGTCTACCGTGGCGTTACCGGGGGTGTCACTCAGCAGCTCTGTCCACACCGACGTCCCAGAGCCGCTGTGCCATCAGGGGCTTTTTTGAAGAATCTCCAGTCAAAGGCTGTCGAGGGAAAAGTTATATGTCAAAAGGAGTTATGCATACGCAAGCACTTGTCAATAACGTGTGTAATCAGCTTTGATTTTTATTGCCTTACTTCCCTTTTACCTTGCCCCAGTTTACTCTGGTCTATCTTGTAGGCATAAAAAAAGGAAAATAAGAGATGTTACATGAACGTTATCTGAGATGTGCAAACAAGCAATCACATAGCTTTACAATATAATTACTCTGTTTTACTAGTGTCTGGTGCAGCATTTCTGCCCTTCCAGGGCATCTGACTTTGCAACTACATGATAAGCAGCCGTGACACAAGATTAACATTCCCAAAGTGGCTTTGTTTCTGTGCTTTAGCAGCAGCACACAGCTTTAATGAAGGCTTATATTTTGGTGCAGTCTTGGAGACCACAGTCTAAAGGATTACACTAAACTGGGAAATACAGTTTATGAGCATGTCTTGAGCACACGAGCCACAGATTCAGTCACTGGGACCAGCCTAGAGTTAGCATAAAGTGAAACCACCCTGAAATGTTTGTAGCAGGTCCATGGCACCAGTTACTTCACTCTAGGGATCTGTTCCTACTTATTCATGCTGCCCAATAATAGTAGACAGGCAAAGTATCAGTGAACCATACTATTAATTGATCCAGTTTGTGTGGGTACGTATTTCATTAGATGCTTCTTTTTTTTTTATTTGCCCTCATTGTGACAATACTAAAAGATAATCTCAAACTGAAAAAAATTCTTCTATAGAATACAGAAATGAAACTCCTTACATTGTTCACACAGAAGTCTGTTTTTATATTTCTAAAGAATCTTGTGCAAACAAGCCTGGAACACGCCCATGTGCTGCAAATTTTTTTTGTCTTAAAGGGATCAACAAGATGTTCCAATCATTTTTCTTTAACTTTATCCCAAGTTCATATATCTGGAACTTATTTGGAATTTGCATAAACTACATCAAGTTGTGCTTTTGTTATTCTCCAAGGTAAATGCAAGTGCTCCTTAAAAACAAAAGGAATGTGGATAGCGATTTAGTAAGTGGCTACTTTCATAAGAAGGTTAGGACAAAGATGACTTACATCATCTTTGCAGTTCATTGCAGTATCAGAACATTTGATCTGGAACAGTTAGGAGCATATGATCGCTTCTTTTTCAAATGAGCCAGGTGACACAAGATGATCAAGTCAGAAAGCCTGTTTGCTCAAATTTTGCCTAGATATATTTGAAGTACCAGACAGAGGTATAGAAAGCAGCTTATAGAATGCTGCTGTGGCACTTCAAGCAGGTACAGGGAACAATTCTCCTGTGGTTCAGTAGTATTCCTTAGGGTTGACCCAATTTGATTCCTTAATATGGGATGCAATGAAATTCATAAGAGCTCATTCCTATCCTAATAGGCATCACGCTTGCAAACTGAACAGAGGTTTCTGTAACAAGATAAACGGGAATCATTTAGCCTCAATGCTTCAGTTCTACACTGTATGGATGTTTAGATGCAACAAGATAACTAGAAATCCAAGCATGTTGCTATGCTTTCAGAAGCAAATGTGTGCAAATCAGTTGCCACGTTTTAAAGCCTATACTATTAAAGAAATCATGTTAGTTTATATGATGATTTCTTAATGCCATCATATTTCTGGAAGTTAGCTTTTTAAGAAAATTTATAAAGTACAATTGAATTAAATATAAATGCATTTACTTAAAAGCTGTACAGTTTTTTTGTTTCAAAAGGACACAGATGGTTTAGCTTCAAGTTTTAAAAGACAATTTCATCTATCTAGGATTATCTACTTGTTAAAAAAAAATCTGTTCTTATATGATAGGAGCTACAAATTTCATCTGGTAGCTGTGAATTAAGAAAACACATTTGTTCTGTTAAGTGAGGAAGCAAACAGTTTATTTACTGGATTCCATTAGTTTCAGGATTATTAATTTTTTTTAAAGGTGGATATTTTCTGAAATTGAGGGAGTTGTCCAAAGAATGAGGTGCAAGTTTTGATATATCTCCATATTCCTCCCCTGGGACAAGAACCTGCAAGTCAGAGTCTTTGGCTTGACTAGCCACATCCTTGTGAGAGGACTGCTAGTCCATAGGCTCAATGAAGTGTTTCATGCCATGATAAATTTGAGCCTCTTGCTCATGCACTGGTTTTTTGGTGTTTTTTTTTTTTTTTTAAGTAAACGCCCTTCAAAGTTTGATATTGGAACAGATTCAGCATCCGCACAGTAATACATCATCTGACTTCCAAAATGAAACACTACTTCTCCAAAGTTACTTTCACATTTGAAGTACCAACATAGTTATAAAAGCCCAGTCTACCCTGATTGTCTTTAGGGTTGCGATCTATGAATAGCTTGTATCGATACAAGGTACGATTTATGCAAGTGAACTCTTATGTCTTCTTGAAAGAGATCAAGACTTGAAGTAGCAAGATGCTATCTGGATTTGAGAGTTCACAATACTCCCTCTGCTTCACCCACCCACCTGTCTGCTTGTGGCAGAAAAAGCTCCTTTCACTTAAAATGTCACATGTTTAGTTTTAAGTCAGAAGTAGCTTTTGGAAAGTTTGAGGTTAGCATGGGCGTGATTAGGAGTAAATACAAGCTACAGCTGTGGGTCATTCTTGCTTCTCCAGTCCCATGTGTGTAGTACTACAAGCACAATATTGCCATTGTAGAACAGGTAATTACTAGAACAGTTAAACAGCTATAGAATGATAATATTACAATAAAGATATAACCGTTATAATTTAAATCTAATAAGGTAAACTTGTAATACACAATTATGATTGTGTATATAATATATGTACATTTTGTTATACACAACTATAGAATAACAAATGTAATAGTTGAATAGTTAATTATGACCTAGGCCATACTACTGTTAATTGTTTATAGAAGTAGAGGAGCTTAATGAGACAATCACTGACCTTAAAAAAAAAATAATTATTCAGAAAACAAGTTTTATTCACTCAGCTCACAGATATCTAGTGAAATTAATGAACATTCATTCGTAAGAACTGCTAGATTCCCAAATCATACTCCCTCTGTAAAAGGAAGTGTTTGGTTTCAGACATTACATATGAATGTTTGTTTTGTCTTATACCCAACAGTTATATTTGGTTGGAGTTTGGGGTTTGTTTTTTTGGGTTTTTTTTTTTGTTTGTTTGTTTGTTTTGTTTCAGAGGTCCTGTTCTTTTCAAAAGAGTTGTGAAAGGAATCAGATCTGTCTCAATTCTTTTCTGCCTTGCTATGCTGATTTCTTTCATGAAACAATGAGGATTTTAGGGTGTGGTGTTGAAAACAACCACTAGATTCCTTCATGCATTACCAAAGAAACTAATGAAACACCCAACTTTGTTCTATCTTTGAGGCAGTTTTGACATGAACAACACATTCCATCTTTTAGCTTTAGATTGGAGGTTGGCTATTGGAAATACTATTGCTCTGATAATGAAGACATACATCAACATATGAAATAATAGCAGCCACAAACCAAAATACCATTACAGACTAGAACTAGTTGTGTTATATGACATTGTTAGCAAATACTGTAACATTCCTTCCTGTCCCATAACTTCTTAAGTGCTCTGTGTTGTTTTTTTTTTTTTCCTAGGCACCCACTGGCCACCTTTTTCCACCTGTTTTTCCGAGTGAGTGCTATTATTACCTACTTGTTCTGTGACTGGTTCAGCAACAGCTTTGTTGCCTGTTTTGTCACTATTCTGCTCCTTCTATCCTTTGACTTTTGGTCAGTTAAGGTAAGATGACCCTGAATAGTAGTTACCTTTGAAAGTATTTTGTGTGCCATTAAATAAAACAAAAAAGGAAATATGTATACTGAAAAAGGGGACAAAAATATTGTTGAATTATTCACTATCTAGCCCATTTTAATGAAGAAATTTGCATATCTTAGTTACTGTTTATCACCATGTTCTCTGTGGCTGATGGGAGCTACTGACACGGTAAGAAAATTGCCTTGCCACAGGTAATTTGTATGCTTACCCTCTTAAAAAAAAAAAACACCAAAGTAATACTGGCTTTCAGTATTACTGAAAGGATCAAAGGATGTCTGAAGCTGCAGCACTGTGCCCAGACCAAGCACGCAGGGGCTGCAGAAGGCGCCTGGGGGCCCGGCTGTGGCACCAGTGCCCTGGTCACGTGCAGCCCAGAATCCCAGGGACTCCACATGTGGAACAAGGCTTTTGTTTTGTAGAAGCGAAGCATTGAGGCGTCCCCAGTATACGGAAAACTAATATTCATCCAGGTGCAGAAATATTTTCTTAATTTGTTTGCTCAGTTCCATGCAGCGTACTTGCTTATAATTAATATTCCATTTTTTTTCTTTCAGTGTCTTTGTTTGCATTTCTCCTCTCTTACTAACTAATTTGTTTATTGGGTGCTTCTACAACTAACTGACTTATAAAAGTTACATCCTATAACTTCTTACCTAAATCAATGTTATTGTGCTAATTACCATATTAGAAGAGAACAGGCCTCTAAACTTGTGGTAACTCATCCATTCTTAATGGCTGGCATAGCTTTTAGAACTAATCTTATTCTTTGATAAAAGAATACGATTTTCAGATATGCTTGTCTTCTTTTTTTAATGTTAGTCTGACAAGTGAATTATACAACTGAATAATGTAAATAATTATTTCTGTCACTAGAATGTGACAGGAAGACTCTTGGTTGGTTTGCATTGGTGGAACCAGATTGATGAAGACGGAAAAAGCCACTGGGTGTTTGAAGCAAGAAGAGTAAGTACGTTAATAAAAGTAGGCACAGGACAAACAGAGCCTATAGGAAAGCTTGCAAAGCTGATGCTAAGTCAAATAAAGAAGTAACAAATAGAGCACCTTTGTAACAGTTACTTTTTATCTAGCTTCTATAGAAGATACTGTAAGTATTCAATTGCAAGCACACCGGATTGTCACATCCTGGAAGCATTCAGAACAAAACTGGTCTCGCAACATTGGCATCATATGCGCCAGCAGAATAAGTATTCATAGCATGGTACTATAGGTATGAAAAATTTTTGGTAGTTCTATTTTATTTTCTAGTGAGAAAGTCTTGTAATAAACACATCTTCCCATAATTAGTCCCAGTGCAGAATCCTCTTCAGGAAAGATCTCTGCTGAAAGCAATGCTGAATAGTTCAAAAATCATCATTTTAAAATTAATGTTTTATTCATGCTCAGGGAATACAGTGGGGAATAGAACCCAGATCACAGAGCATTCTGATACTGCTAGGGCTCCCTCAAATACCCTGAGCAAAAAAAAGCTGTAAAATGGCTCTTGGCAGCACTGCCAGAGCCGGGAATGCAAGGTTTTTGCTTTCACTCCACAGCCCCATTCAGGCAGGAGCCTGGCAGAACCACACTAGACATCCCTTTGGAGCCCACACAGCTGCACACAGCCGCGGTGGCTGAGCCCGGGGTAAAACACCCCGAATGTGTGGGGCTAAGGTGCCCTCTAGCAGCCCTACTCCCTCTGCAGAGAGAGTGCAACCCAGCAGCAGGGCGACTGCAGAGCAGAGGACAACAGATGTGAAAGTTCTTCCCATAATCTAAGTGACACCTAAAGAGACAACATAGGCAATCCTATATAAAAAGCAAAGAAACAAGAAGACCTTCAGAATTTCTGAGTTTTGTCAAGTCGAGACAGTGAGCAAGAGTTTTCTTAACACTTAAGAGTAATGACATCCATAGAAGGACCTCCTGACCTCAAAATTACTGTAAAATGAGAAAGCCAAGTCCGTCTATTACAGGTTGTTAATTCTAGCTGAGAAGTACAACATTGACTCATCTGTGTGGGCAAAAGCCTTCCAAAAATTCTGGCAAGTGGTAGCTTGATTAATGTGAAAATGACAGTACCACAAGAAGGAATGCATCATTAGAGTGGATTGTATTTTTACCATGGCTTATCCACGAGAAATGCTATGTAATGGCAAGGCCCTAGAGTACACGCAAGTCTTTTACTTTCTGTAGTCAGGTGTTCCCCCTCCTTTGCCAGTCCTCTAGCAACTTTTTAAGACCTCTTACTCTATGGGTCAATTTGCTTAGAAATATTCCAAGTCACTCACCAACAATAAACAGCTAATTTCAGGCATGCTGCTGATGCAACAGAAGTTCACCCTTGAAATCCCATCTTCTGCTGAGATTTGCTGGAAAAAAATTAATTCTTACGCTTGCATTTCAAACATCACAACTGCCCTCTCCCTTCCCTGGCCTGACTGCAGCCTTTTGTAATCTGGCTCATCAGGTTAACTAGGTCCTTTAGGTGCAGAGTTCTCAGGTGTGTTGACTTTTTTTCTCCTAAATAGTTGGTGCTAATGCAATGTCACTATTGTGTCATTTGTAAATAATTTGGGGTACAGGTGATTAAACCCTTATATTGACTCAGAACATCTGTCTTTTTTTATAACTATGAAGGTATAGAACATTATTCTCTGGACCTCTGCAACATCACTCGTTTAGAGGGTACATGGAAAAATTAAAGACACCTTATAATTATTGCATCTTGCAGGGTTTTCTTAGGTAAGATAGAGTAACTTAACCATATTTACAAGTTGGACACCATTATTTGCCTCATGAACTCTGGTCTCCTGTGAAAGGTCAGAACCTTCTGAACAATTCTTTCTTTAGCTTCTCTTGAGTGTTAGGAGTTAACAATGGTCCTTGCAGTGCAGATGGAAGCACATGAGTTGTGCTGACAGGAAGAAATCTGCAACCAGGGTTTTTTGCAGCTGTATGAGGTTTTTTTGCCCTCCCTGAAGAACACAAATAGAGCGCCGTGAATAACGATGCCTCTTTCAGAGAGATGCCAGCAGTTACTACCGTGTCCAACACTAGCATTACAGAAGAGGCATTTTCAAAGCCACAGTTCTTAATTTATGCAGAGCTTAATTTATGGGGAGCTATCATTAACAAAAGGAACAATTATCTCATTCAAATGTGAACAGCGATCAGAACATTTTGAAAAGAAAATACTGTCATGTACAGTAGGGCAGCAGGCAGAAAACTTGGCATGAGCTACTTCTTTTCTTACTCAGTGTTCCTTCCATGCATATAATAAGGGAAATCTAGGTAAAGAAGTAATTTTGTCCATTCCTCCTCTGCTGCTTTCGTATTTATTGTGGAATTTATCTTTGTGGCTAGTAGTTTCAACAATTTTCCTCCTAGGTGCCTACAAGAGCTGCCTCAACTGAAGCTGAAGCTCGAATCTTCTGGCTCGGTCTCATTATCTGCCCTGTTATTTGGACAGTGTTTTTCTTTAGCACCTTGTTCTCCTTGAAGCTGAAATGGCTGGTAAGTCGGGGGTACTGACAGACCTACGGCTGATAGACAATATCAGTAGAGGGAAGACTCAGATCTGTTAGTTTTGCAACGGTCTTTGAACCAAATCTTCCAACGATACAAAAGTCACACCAGTAGCTTCAAGAAATGAGAGGATTTCCCTGCACTCTGGAAAGGATTAGCAATTTTTAGCCCCACTTCTACCAAGTTATTGGATGTCAAGTCCTTCATCTAACTTGAGAACCTTAAACGGTTGGGAAAATTATGGACTTTTTTTTAACTATAGCAACTTACTTTCCTCAACTTATTTCTGTCAAAGGAAACTAATAGGAGATGACAAAAACCGCACCGGTGGTGCTGGTTTTCAGGTTTTCACATCTCCTTGGGACTTGAAAGTTACTTGCTTTTAAAAGTATGGATTTTAGATCTCTGGTACAATTTCCTTTTGAAAGAACCAGTATCATAATGCTCAAAAACCTCGATAAATTGAGCCGTAACTGTGTATTTTGTTGTTAGTGTATTTATAAGCCATTTGTCTATGAAGAAAAACATTACACATTTTTCTAAATACAAGAGGAAATTTTCCCCATATAGTGCATTAAGATATTTTTGTCTATGAAATCATATTTTCCCCTGTAAACATAAAGTGCTTGGATAATCATCATAGAATTCATTTTGTTGAGTTCCTAGCCATGCTACGTACCACTTCTTAATTCAGTTTGAAAAGATAAAAAGTATCTTGTGCATGTGCAGCTGCGAAACCAGTAACAGGCAAGATTACACTTTATTATTAAATGAAACTGGAAATTCAGCTATGGCTATAAATCAATTGCAAATTATTAACTGCTTTCTAGTGCCCAAAGTGGCATAGCTAAACAAGCAATAGTTAAACCAGTAGTCTTTCTCCGCAGCTCCACCTTTATTTTTGAAAACCAGAGATTGTTTGCTAACTAAGAGCTGGTTGGCGAAGGAGCCCTAACTAGCACCGGAGGCAAGTTGCTCAGTGCTTGTAAAAGGCCAGGTGCACAGATGAAAATACGATGCCTTCCAGGAAACTCTTCCTGAGGCTAAGAAAAACAGTTTTTTAAGTTATTTCATTAGTCAATCGGATGGGTTCCGCCTGCTCCTAAGCCTATAGTACCACAAAAGGATCTAATTATTTTCACTGCCTGTTAATGATAGATATTGATTTGTATCTATCGATGGTCTTTGTAAATCTGTAAGTTACAGGATCTTATTTGTGTATAATAAGGCTTTTGCCAGCTGAACAAGCCTGCAGGCTTGCTGTGTATTCGTGTGTGAAACCTTCAGATACAAATCAGGCTGAAAAAAAGCGAAATGATTATGGAATCAGTTGAACAGGTCCTTTTTGAATAGGTGCTTTTAGGAAAGTAATGAAGTCTTTCAAGATACAGAATGATGAAAAATTTGTATCTCTGTGTTGATAGAAAGGCATTTTGTAGAAAGGTAAGTTTGACATGATTGGATCTCTCTGAAGGTTATTAATTACTGGAAGGAATATCCTCCTCTTATAGCGTGTATGTAAATGTATGTATACATACACACACATTCATATATATTCTACACATATAGTCTAAATATAGCAGTGTGTTTGTCCCAGCTGAACCGTTGTTTGTCCACAGGCTCTTGTGATAGCCGGGATCTCCCTGCAGACTGCTAATTTATACGGCTACATCTACTGCAAATTAGGGGGACACAAAAGCACCAGCAGAGCAACTTCAGCCTTTTTTGTCACAGCAGATGTTCCCACGAGTAAGTACCGAGTTGCTCTGCCAGCTACAGCCCTGAACCGTCACGCGCTCACCTGCCCCATGCTCTTGGTTTTGGGTCTTCCCAGGTCTTAGTTCCTAAAACAACTCCTGGCAGGGCTACCTCCATTCTCCAATAAGCCCCTTGCGGAACTCGCCTGGAGGGGCCATACCCCGTGTCACTTTTCTCGGTGTGGAGAAGCCTGCGGGAGCTTCACAACTCAGCTGCTTCCAAGTCCCATGAAGAGCGTCCTCTAAGTTAAATCCCGAGGGATGTCTTCTGAGGCCTTACGATGCCTCTGCCTGGGCACAGCTGGGAGAACAATCTACAACCCTCGGGCTTCCACCTGGCTCTGCCCTGCTTTTTCTAAGAGCTGCTGCCATCCCAGGTTTCGCTAACAGCCACGTTTCCTCTGCTCGCTCCACAGAACAGGCAACGAGAACAGCAGAAGACCACACTGAAGAACATGGGAAGACAGGCACCAGATAATCAACCAAGGAAGAACAAAAAGGACGAGCAGTAAAAATACTCATTTATGAAAGCTGTTCTTCATAAGAAGATATTTAAGTAAAGCTCTTCTAGAATTATGCCTGCATGAAATAATAAGGATTTTATGTCACTTGTGTTTGAGTCTTTAGATTCTGAAAGGTTTCGAGCCGTTGTTACTTGAAAGTTTCAACAAAAAGCAGGTTGTACAGGCACAAACCCAACGCTTACGGTTCACACAGAGCACACTCCATTAAGAAAAGATCTTGGCAACTAACCTGAAACTGTTGGATTATCTTAACCAAGAATTAGAATATAATCAAAGGACGATGCTAATTTGTTTAATTTTGGAGCTACAATGAACAAAAATCAAACCACCTTTCCCTCTTGTACACAATACTGATTTCTCGTAGCTTTGGTTCCTCAATAAAAAAAGGGATTACAGTCACAAGAGCCTCTAAGTTATTAAAGATACCAAAATGTTTAATTTTTAGAGTTCAGGCTGAGGGTTAGGTAGAATAAAGTACAAAAGCCATGTGGCAGGTTCACACAGTGCACACTGTGTGTGTACAGCAGTTCAGTGTGTGAAGCAGCCAGTTACGTATAAATATGTTAATCTTATTGTGATACCTGTAATAAATATCGTACTCATGCTTTAATTAACTTGCTTAAACTCTAGCAGGTTTTTACTTTAAAACTGATGCCAGTTATAAAAAAGGAGACAATACGACACTGAATTTCACCCTAAATATAGATCTTTTCCACTGAAAGGAAAGACACTAAAATGACATCATTCGGTGAGAGAGCAGGCATTACAAGTGACCATAGTGCAGAAGGCAGGACAAAGCCTACTGCACGTGCAGAGCAGACACATCAGATACAGCGCCCCACTGACAGGGAAGTGTATTTTATATTCAGCTTTGTAAATAAAATCTTGTATCCGCATGTCCGCAAACACCAACTTCATACGCAGGTTATTTATTAGCACCACGACAGCAGATGCAGATTGTGCCTGTGTAACACAGATGACGACTCAGTTTTACAGCTTTCTAGCAAGCCTTGAGAGCACCTGTGAACTGCAGGAATCTTGAACTATGGAAAAAAACTAACGCAAGAACATTTGTATTAAGAATTTATTTGCAATATACAAAAAGAATACATTCCTTCTATTAAATCAAGGCATAAGTTACTTTTCCATAATTAAACATGAACTACATTTTTATTCCATTCATAGATTAGATAATCTTTTCTTCATGAAAATGGTGTTGATCACAGTATTCCTGAATTCCTGCAAAGACAGGGGAAAAAAGTGATATATTTCAGTTGTACATCGGGAGTTAGTTATTGCTGCATCGCTCTGTCCCCTATTGGTACAAATACCACGAGTTGGGCCATTAGCACAGCGAAAATGGCTTTAGGAATTTCCCAGCTGTTTGTATTTTTCAACTGCACATCACTGGCTCTTTAGCTAGTTTTTGTAAGGTTTTTTGGTGCAATTACAATTAGAAGTGGAGGCAGTAATTAGCCAGCTGTATCACCCCTCAGCAGGCCTGCTTGAGAAGTCTTCTGTGAGAGCAAGTACACGCATGTCTTTTCTGAAAATTAATGACTGAAACCAAACATTGAAACCAGTTATTAAATACAACTTTGCTATCGCTTTAAAAGCCTGTAATAACCGATGCCCAGAAGAAGTGATCATAGTATTTGCACCTGTAACTTTCAGAATTGCTGGGCACATCTACTGGTTTTATAATTCGTGGCAGAATAACGTGATGCTGTTTAGCACCTTTATGTATTGCAGAAGTGCTCAGAACCGAGAGGATTCATTTGCGCAGGGACTTTCAGACTCACTTTGAATGATATTCCTGTAAGACGACGTAGCTGGAGACTCAGGTGCTTCAGACAAGAAAGACTGGCCTTTGTCACAACTTTTTCCTTGAAGAACAGGGAAAAACATGAAAGCAAAGCAATGGGAAAAGATGAACTTTTATTTATTTTACCCTTTATCCCGCTCCCACTTACACCCTTCCAAAGAGCCACCGGCATCTATTCCTTTTACGAAGTCCTCATGTCAGTGACATAACCAGAACTACAGCTTACAGTTTTACTAAGGAATACTATTAGCAGAAACTGCCAGTCATTATTTTGGAATTACTGACCTGTTCCTTGATGTCATTACATCAAGTATTATTTGCTAACAGCTAGTCAGTGGGCATGAACCAGGCCTTCTCACTAGCCACAGGAGAATTCAGGTGGTGCCAGTAACAGTGAAGTTAGAGCACTAGTTTCAATGCTTAAGGCCTACAAGATATTATTCTTCCTCGTGGTTATGATTTTATTCAGTCTGCACCTCCAGGTGATTACACCAGAGAGAAAAAAACGTTGTCCTTCAAATATGATCAAACAGCTGAAAAGATGCACAATCTAATCTTAATCAAGATTAAGTTTCAGGCTAAGGAAGTTATCCCAGCACTTTCCTCTTTTCATACCTTGCTATGGCGCAGTTCCCGTAACTTTTGATTAAAAAAAATGTTCTATCTACAAGTGGATATTTACTTAAGAGACAAAATGTTTCATATTCTAATTTATCAGTGTCCAAGTCAGGGTTTTCCAGTAATAACATCAGTATAGGAAGAAAAACTTATTTTAAACATAGTGCAATACAGTAACTTTACCTATTTGAGGATCTAGAGGCACTTTACCCAGGAGGGAAACATTTAAGTTTTGGCACATCTTCTCTGCACCTCCAGTAGTCGGGGGAAAGATCTGAGATTCATTCTGGGACAACATAAAATTAAGAGTTAAAATATTGCTATTTGGAGAACAAGGCATTTCTGGAGCAATGTTTTATATACAACCAAGATAAAAAATGCTGTAAGATATAGATGGCCTTACCTTACACTTTGGACATATAAAGCCACTCATATTTTCCACAACGCCTATAATTGGCAGTTTCACTTTATGGCAAAAGTTGATCTCCTTCCGAACATCCTGAAGTGACACTTCCTACAAATAACAGGAAACACACTGCTATTTTGACTAATGTTTTGATGCTGAACCCATTAAGTTAGATCCTTAGAGCTACTTTAAAGAAAGTTCATAATGAATTATTACTGCTGTCTTTGCATTTTGAGGAACATGAACCTATGGTATGTGCTCTAGCAGCAATTCTGTGAGTGGCACTGGAACAGGTACGGCAGTTCTAGCCCACTGAATGTGGTTCTGTTTTGAAATCTGACTTGACTCTAGTAAAGATTCAGCCACATTTATCTCCTATTAATGTCGTATCTTTCGTTCTTTAAGTGTAACTTTTTCACATTTTCAGTTTACAGAAAGACCCTGGGCACTCTCAATAGAGCAGGCAAGGGCAAGCACCCTTGTTATCTCTTTTCAACTCCAATGTCAAATAGCTTATCATCCCCTCAGACTTCTCGCATATATGCCTGACCTCATTCAGTTCCCCTGTTCCCTTCTCCTTCCCTCACCACCTATCTGATATCGCCCTCAACATTTCACTTCCTCTACATTTTATTCTTTCAGTTGTTGTGGAAATTCCAGGTGTCTTTTGCTAGTTTGATCTCCTGCTCCTTTCCAAACCAGGCTTTAAAACCTAAGTTTGAATCTGATGTATTTTAAGTTTCAGCTCCCCAGGGGCTGATTTTTCTTTTAAAAATGCACCACAAAGTTGCCTACTGGAAACAACAGGCTATTTCACGTGGCGTCAAACAGTGTGTCAATCCCATCACTTAAAAACTAAACTTCTTATTGACTTCTGGACATTAAGCCGTTGGTGAGTAAATTACAAATTCGTAATGATGTGAACTCTAATCTCAAAGAAGGAAATGAAAGGGAAGCACTTCCCTTCACGAGACAGATCATGACAGCTTTTGATTGTGAACTGCTCAGCGGTTTAGTGACCCACTCAGATCCCCTGCTCCACCGAGACACCCATCTAACTCACAAACCAGCCAGCTGCAGGCACAAAGCAAGGAAGTCAACCCCCTTAGATTCTGTACCATCGTTTCTCTGAAGTTAGACTCTAAACCAAGGATTGGCTTTAACTGCCACGATGCTTCCATCAGTGGAAATCCAGTTCTCATACCTGAGGGGTAGTGATTATAACAGCACCATCTATGTGCGTTGCACTGAGATACTGCACAATAGATAAGTGTTCATCCGAAGTTCCTGGAGGGGTATCTACAATCAGGTAGTCAATTTCACCCCAGTCCACGTCACGAAGAAATTGCTTGATCAACCCTAAAAGGACAAGAATGTGGAAAAGAGGAAAAAATATCTCCCTGTATTTCAAATTTTAGAGTCAACTTCAAATTTTAATAGTCTAAGTATGCTGATCCTTCTTACTTGTCAACCGAAGTACAGAAATACTTATTTTTTCCCAAGGGTTTAAAAAAAAACCAACTCCAACCCACCCCAATACAGCATTTGACCTTCTAAATTCATCAAATGAATATGTTCAACTAAAGAAATGAGTAACCATTCGCTCATTTTTTCCTATAGCTTACTATACTATATTTACATTATTAATTAAACAAGTTCATAATACTAAATCATTCAAATACATAAGTTGTTGAAAACACTTGACACATACCATTTTTTTTGGGTCCTCTCCAGATGACAGCATCATCAGGACTACTAAGCAAGAACCCCACGGACATAACACCTAAGTTTTCTTCAACATACTAAAAGAGAAGTAGAGAAACTCAGTAACGCACACAGAACAGCAAAGAAAGAGCAGAGAAACCAACTCCAAAACCAGATTTTATAGAAAAAGCAGTTTGGGTGCAGGAGGAAGACATTAAGAAAATAAAGGCAGAGAACCTTATGCTTCTCTTTTATTAAAGAGCATTGAAAACTACATTTTTTGTGCAATGGTCACCAACTACGTTCACAGACTGAAAATAATGCAGTTGCAGTACGATTTGCAGTGGTTTACAGAATAACTGGAAACAGCGTAGGGATAAAAGCAGCTTTCCCTCTCAGCATCAAGCCGTCTTTTTAACAGCGTACACGCTAAAGGTGATCTTTAGACAATCAACACTCCTGCAAAACTCTGCCTGCATTTTCTAAAGATGAGTGAGGCTTTTCTTGGGTGTAAGATACTTTTTGTCTGTCATTGAATAGGTGACACACTGTACAGCTGCATGATAACCAAAAATAATGAAATCAAGTAACTTATATTTATGGCCCATAGTACAGTAGCAAAGTCAGTAAACAAAAGATACTTAAAATAATGAAACTATTTTAGACATGTAGTCGTATTATGATTAATAAAAGAAATTTAACACTCTGGCCTATATAGCCTATAGAATCTGGATATTTATGTCATTAGAAGAAGAACTGACAGAAGTACCCCCTGCTCCCCCCTCACTTGTTTTTCACTTTAACAGACAGTGCCCAACCCAAACAAACCCAACAGATTTTCTGAAACAATTACACCAGCTTACCACTGGAGACCATCCAGATCCACTCTGATGAACCTGAAAATTGAAGTGACACATAAAGTTACATTAGAAATAAAGACAGACATTACATAAAACACGAATGTAAGTCAAAACGGGGTAAAGAGATACCCTGCCTACAAGTACGATACCGCTTTATTGGAGAAGCTGAGTTAAAAACTGCAGAAGGGTCAGATCTCCATTGATCAGGGAACAATAACTGTGGCACCCTTTTGCAAGAAATTTACCCGTGATTTTACATTTTTACATATAATATTCTAGGGCTGATAAAGAGCATCATGCTAACATTACTTAAGTTTCAAGTAGTCATGAATATGTGGCAGATATGCAGAAAAAGCTGGTTTGCAGAACTGGTCATCCTGAAAGCGGACAACTCTTTTAAAAACTAAATTACGCTGAACTTCTTTATTTCACCATCTTTATTTCCCTACCCATTGCCACGCACGTTTCCCAATAAGCAGCCCTTCTAGAAGCTTTAAGTCTACATAAACGCTAAAATGTTAATGAAAAATTGAGCGGAAATCCTTTCAGCAACGTTTGAGCTTCCACTTACCTGTTCTCCTTCGAGACCCATCATTTTTGGGATTGATGGCCCACAGATATCTATGTCCAGCAGAGCAACCTAGAAAACAAACCAACCAGCGCACCCCACTGGAAACAAGCTTGCACGGGACTGTTTCCAAGGCCTAAATCGTGCAACGAAAACACTGCCGTGCACTTAATACGGCACAGAAGTTCAGACCCCTAACGAGAAGGGGAATGCGACCAGCGCAGCCGTCGCCCTGCTCGGTTACCGGCAGGAGCCCGGGGGCACATCCCGCCGGTGCCAGCCCCTGCCAGCTCCTCCCGCCCGCGGCTCCGGGACCCTCCGCCTCCCGGCATCAGCCCGCCGCGCCGCCCCGCGCAGCCCACCTGCTTGGCCTCGTCGGCCGCCAGCCCGTGGGCCAGGAGGGCGCTGAAGGTGCTTTTCCCCACGCCGCCCTTCCCGGAGAGCACCAGGATCGTGTGCTTCACCGAGCGCAGCCGCTCCCGCAGCTCCGCCGCCTCCGCTGCCGGGCGACATGCCGCCGGTCAGCTCCGCACAGACCGTGCCCCCCGCCCCTCAGCGCGTCTCCCCTCAGCGCCTCCCTCACCCGGGTCCGGTGCGGCGGCGCCGCCAGCGCAAAGCTTCTGGTTGGGGCATCCCTGACAGGCCGCGGCCCTGCCCGCCTGGGCGCTGCTGGTCCCCGGGCAGTCTGCAACGGACAGCGACAGACTGAGCACGAGCACGAGCACGAGCACGAGCACGAGCACGAGCACGAGCACGAGCACGAGCACCGATCCCCCGCCCGACCCCGCCGCGGCCCTCACCTTCCGGCCGCGGCCCACCCGTCGTCTCCGCCATGGCGCCCGCCGCTGTGTCACCTCCGCCGCGCGAGAAGGAGGCGGGGCTTGGCGAGGGCGCCGTGTGCGCATGCGCCCGCGATCTCAGTTGCCGCCGGGGGGCGCTCTGCCGGGGGCTTATGGAACGATAGAACGTTGGGTTGGGAGGGACCTTGAAGATCATCCAGTCCCACCCCCCGCCCCGCGCAGGGACACCCCGCACCAGACCAGGCTGCTCAAAGCCCCGTCCAGCCTGGCCTTGGACACCTCCAGGGATGGGGCAGCCACAGCTTCTCTGGGCAGCCTGGGCCAGGGGCTGACCACCCTCACAGGAAAGAATTTCATCCTAATAGCTAACCTAAATCTCCCCTCTTTCCGTTTGAAACCATTACCCCTCGCACTATTGCTATACTCCCTGATCCAGAGTCCCTCCCCAGCTTTTTGTAGCCCCTTCAGCTACTGGACGGGGCTCTAAGGTCTCCCCGGAGCCTTCTCTTCTCCAGGCTGAACAGCCCCAACTCTCACGTTGCACGTACGCACTGGGGAGACGTGCACAGGCCTGTGGTGATGAGCCAAATGAGACCCATTATGGACAGTGGCGTGTTTTCAGGGCTACGTTGAAATTTCTCCACTAGAACAGCATTAGAGAGAAGCAACTGACACCAGAGACACCAGCGCCCCAAACCCGTTTCGGTTCCAAAGCCTTGGTGCTCATCAGGACACGGCCTCTCCTGGGAGCTGCCGCGCCTGGGTGGCTCAGCCACGAGGAGGAGACGTGCTCACGCAGTTGGGCCAGCTCCGCCAGAGCACAGCGTTGTACCGCTCTCAAAGAAAACACTGCGGATTAACACACTTCTGCTTTTCTGTTTCAGAAGTTTTATACCTAGGAGATCGGAGATCATGTATAATTTCAGTAAAACCACGCCATTACTATATTTCACGCCAATACTATATATAGCATTTCTGAATACATTAATTGCTGTACCTTGCTAGTAGACAATTTCTATTAATTTAATGGGTACATTCATTTGGAGGATTACTCCCCCTGAACTTGGCCAATCAAATTCTGAGCAATCAGATAGCCACTGTATTTGGTACGGTTTTTATTTGGTATGTTTTATTTTGGTACCTTATTAATGAAATAAATCCACAATTAATTTTCCAAACCAAGGAAGTGTGCACCCACTTGCGATGTAACCTTACTACTGGCCACCTTACCCCCATCACTGCTCCCCTTCTGCCTCTCCCGTGGCTGCCTGAGCATGGCCTTGTCCTCTCTTCTATGTGTAACATCACAGCCCAAGAACTGAATTACCGATTGCAAGCATCGGTGGTTATTCCTTGTACTGCTCATCACCCCCGCACAAACTGACGGTGCCCCTGACTGAAAGCTGCGTGACTGAAAACTGCAATTGTAGGACTGAGTCACCTACAGAGACCGCGAATCCCCAGCAGGGGATACCTTAGCAACATTCAGCAAAAGACAATTCCTGCCTCAAAACGCTTCCAATGTACACAGAACGAGCGCTAATCACAGGACCGTATTTAGTCTTATGAGGAAAATGCTTTTCCAAGATCTTTGACAATCTTTTCACCTTCCCTTCAGTTTCCCATTACCTCTGTATAAAGTTCTCACAGCACTGTTATGGTTAAAAAAGTGCAGAGTCCAACCATTGCAGATGCAGCAACAGCCACCTGAATGGCTGTTACACAAGTAAAACTTAGGTGTTCAGAAAAAGGCATTAAACAGTGTAACCACTTTGCTTGGGAAAAGCGCACGCATTCACATCCTTTAAAGAGGTTTTCAGTTTTTTTCCTGGAGATGCATGTAACAGGTATGAACCTCGAAACAACAGCCCCTCCTGTGGTGGTCACTCCTTGTGAGACAGACTGACTGACTCCTGGGGCAGGGCCTGTGAATTCTAGTTTAAAACCCACCGATGGTAACTCAGGCATGAGAGAAAGCCGGGTTGGGCGGTGGTTCTGGAGGAACTGTGAGTGAACCAGCATGTTTCCTGCTCACGAAGCCCCCTTCTCTTGCTTTGGTTGCTGTAAAAAGGGTATTTTTCTAATTTGAGCAGAGTCCGGAGTCTCGAGTATTCCCACTTCTAACTGATTAGTCCCAAAACTTGATTGTTTTAACATACAAGTGTTTAAGTTACTATTTAAGGCGGTCTCACCTTGGAAACACAATATATAGAAAAGAGTATCTGGTAATATTTGGAAAGGTACCAGCTCATCCTGGTGTTACATCTGTCTTTTTGACAGAAAAATACTTCAAAGTTATCTTCTTATGAATACTCTCCACTTCAAAAACCACAAGCTTTTCAGAAAGAACACTCTGGGGAAAAGACACACACAAAAAACTTCTGAATAACTGTCCACCTACAAAAAAAAAAACCTAGAAAAAAAATCTTAAAATGCATTTAGTTAAGGTACTTGAGGAGTTTGGCCTCCGTTTTTCGGTCATTAACAAATAGGCTATTGCCCACTTTCCATTTCAAGTATATTTACCTCAGGTAAATGTCCATCACAGCTTCATACTTGTACAACTTCTGTACTTCACTGCTCTGTAGTTCTCTTCTGTGGGAAACTAATGAAAAAAATGTTATGTGGAAGTGGATCCAAATGTTTAAGCCTATTTGAATGTCTGGGGTGGGAGGAACTGGCCAGTAAGATATATCTGGGAAATTCATACTGTACCTTCCCTATGAAAAATTTGGCTCTGTTGTAGACCACAGCTCAGTACAGCACTTTAGGTCTGTGCTTCCTTTCAAACATATGGATTAGATTCACTGATGTCAGCAGGACTTTCCACATTTTAAACTGAGGTACGTGTTCAAATATTTTTCTTTTGGGGCCAACAGATCATTTCCTGTTCCTGGAGTTCTATCGAACATTCCCCACAAAAAGCACTAAAAGGGAAAGGTAAATCTCTTCCTCAGCACCCCCCTTCTTCCGAGCCAGCAAGGGTTCTTCTTGCAGGGGTATCAGGGCAAAAAATAGGGTTTATTTTGGGCTTGAGTCAGGCTGAACTCAGCGGTGAACTCTGGCAGCACTCTTGCAATCTCTCATGCTCAGGAATAACTCTGTCCTCCTGGGCAGCTGCTGAGAATTAGTTCCATCAGTTATTGCAAGAGCAAAGTTCTTTGTGTGCGTGAGCATTTGCAGTATCAATCGTACCCTGCTGAGACAACCCAACCTGGTGTCTGTCCACCATGTGTGGCTCCATGGCCTGTACCTCACCTCCCTACAGTTAGCACTTACACTTGTGTATATTTTAAACATCAGGAGAAGATAAATTTAACTTACAATGACCATTTATTTAAAATTACCTCTACGTTTTTTAGCTGGGGTGTAATGTCATAGAATCATAGAATAACCATAGAACCATAGGGTTGGAAGGGACCTCTGGAGAAAAGGTAGCTAGCTGTCGTGCTAGCTTTCTGAGACAAGATATGTTGTAATGTAATGCACATATCTACACATACATTTTATTTCCCCAAGTTGGAAAAAAAAAGGTTACCAAGCTGTTTCATAGGTATATATCCAGAGAAGAAGAAACAATGGCAATTGTCTTGCATTCAACCTAGAAGAAATTTGTGCTGATTTAAGGACTCTTAGGATAGTGAAATACAGTGCCTAATTACAAATAATTATTTATGTTCAAAATTCTTGGCACAGATGATGGGCCGCAATGCAATTTTAGAGCACTGGATTTCAGAAAGAGCTTTTTGCCAGAGGGGCCAGAAGGCCAAAAGGAAAAAGTGGAAAAGTAAGTTATCTGAGAAGTTACTCAACATTTTAAAGTGGAGAAAAATCATCACCAGAGAAAGGTCTCTCCCATCTTTTATACTTTTTATGAAAGATGAATACAGTTGAGGGGAAGAGCAAAACCCAGGAGAGTTACACTATTTTTTGTCCATTTGGACCGAACCATTTGCAGAGATCACTAGGACAATAGGAAGAGATGACTCCCAGAGTCTGCGTTTCGGTTCAGAATGCTTGTCTCCGCCACCCCATTTCCCTGCAGTCACAAACTGACACACATGAACCACTCTGAAGTAAAACTTTTATTTTGCTTTGCTGAAGGTAAGCTCACTGAAGGCAAACCTACACGTCCATCCAGGGTGAGCCTCTGGAAACCCCTCTGCACTGTAAGCAAACAGTCTCCATCCTCTCTAGACCTCTGGGTCCCACCACGCACAGCGCTGCTCTGCTTCTTTCTGGGAAGAACAACGTGCCCCAGGACAGGGGATATGAACGGGGGCCACCCCAGGTTTCAACCTGCTGGCAAGATGGAACAGCCCTCGGAGCCCCGTGATACCCGCATGTGTCACAAAGCACGGCGTAGCCCCTAGAAGGCTGGCAGAGCCCTGGGGCTGCTCAAGGTGTCTGCGGCTGCTGGACAGCCCGAGGGCAGCTGCCGGAGCCCAGGGCAGGATGGAGTTTCTGGGCACCACGCAGGTAGCCAGCTACTGTGGCAGAAGGAAAGGCTGCCTGTTCCCGGATCTAGCTCCCACCAGCACCACCAAGGACACCTATCAGTCCTACTGCCTACCGGGCTACCGCTACCTCAACTCCTGGAGGCCCAGTCTGCTTCACAAAGTGGTTTTGGTCCCTGACAGCTCTGACAAGGAATTTAATTCCACGGGGCGTCCGCCCACTGTTCTGCCTGCATTACGCTCCAGCCTGCATGCCCGCTACAGCACTCGTGACTGGCACCATGCAAACGTGGTTCAGTTAAAAGGCTCCGAAGCCTCCAGGTACTGTGCTGGCAGACTGAACGCTGACTCAATGAGACTGATGCAAAATAAGGATCAACTGACTTATCTGATGCAAGAAGACAGTAGAAGAAGCCTAGGAGAGAGGATCACCAACATTGATTTCTGGAGATCTGAGCTCATCTATGAGCTAGAGTGTCTGCTGAAAGAGACCCAAGCCTTGGAAACAGCAAAGCAGCGGCTTGAATGTGCTGCAGATGCACTGCAGGGACCACTGAAGGTAGGTTTGACATAGCTAGTCATCTCATGACTGTACTGTGGAATGGGTAAAGAAAATGGCTTTATCTCTGTTGAATACCAGTAGGACATTTACTGTTATCATCAAGACATGTCTTGGTGAAACATTATCCTCAGTAAGAAGGAAACCTGGCCACCATGGGCTTTATGTATAAAAGTCAATAGAGGAACCTATCCACACACTTCCAGACCTTCTTTTCTTTCCTTTCTGCTTGAGGCTCCGGAAGGCCAAGTCTCCCTCAGGCACTGGCCGGTCAGCTCAGTACATTACAGGGGAGCAGAAGATGGCCCTCTAAGCTGTGATATCCAGATGTTCTTATCTAGCTCTGAATTTTCTGCTGTTGCTTGGTGAAAATAATATTTTCACTGAGGATGGCATATCATTTGTGTTACATTTTGAAGTTCCCCAGAATCTTAAAGGCAAATTAATTGCAACAGAAAAAGCAACAGTAATATAAGAGTCAAGGAATGATGCTAGCAAAAACTCAAGACATGCAAAAACCAGAGTCAAAGTTGTCTCATAAATGTCTGGAGTACTGCTGATGGAAGCTATGTCTATCAGAAATGTTTCTAGGCAAATACAAATAGAAAACCAAAATTCAGTATTCGATAATGACTTTTTTAGCTGTCTGTATCTGTACTGATTCACAGTGGCAGGCTGAGGATGCTTTCTATTTTCTGCTGAAAGGCTTTGTGCCCGCTAGTGCTGTTTCATTTGTTAGTACAGTTCTAAACAAGTGGATGAGACATTAAGAGCCAAGTTAACCTGCTGGGGCATGTTAACTGAATTCCCTACTCAGTGACTGGAGTTATGCAGTCATTCTCTTGTACAGGTATGAAACTTCCAAATTTTGGCATTGGGCAAGGGAGGATGAGGGGAGATGAAATTAAAGGATTTTGCTATGGATGAGTGCAGAACACCACAGGTGTTTTAATCCACACAATTTACAACAAAGCGTGGACACGTTGAGAAGTAGGCCCTGCTACACATTAATAAGCAGCTAATCAAATGGCAGCTAATCCTTAGAAGTATGTATTAACAGATAAGTAGGAATGAGCCGCTAAGACGGATCAGTTGATTGCAATGAAGCCACCTCCTATTCTGTTCCACTCTTGGTAGATGGCCATTACTTGACACGTCAGCTCGGTGGCCCCTTCAGCAAGGTTCAAGGTTTCACTCCACAGTGCAGTACTGAGCCTATTACAAATGTCCCTTGGTTTGCTTGCAGACAGCCCTAGAATGCTTGTACCACCGTGAGATGCGGAAGGGTATAGACTTAGTTCATGATGATGTGGAAAAAAACCTCATAAAGGTAAGATCAGACTTACTAGTTCATTTTTCAAACTGTGGGAATAACTAAAATCCAACTAAATGCTTATCAGGGTAAATGCATTGCAGTATTTTCTTCCTTTTGTTCATTTGGAAGACTGAGGGGGGGAAACGGGAAGAAACTAGGTAAAACTAAATATATTGGGAATGGTTAATGTTCTATTCATCCTTTCTGGAGCAAGAGGAGCGCAGCATCCTTGTAAGGTCTTGTCCAGTTCTGTCTTCTCTCATCCTATAAAACATTTCTCAAGATGGTTTTTTGGGCCATGGTCTATAGAATCTCAGAATTTCTTAAGGCTTACAATATAAAATGCTGGTTTACTGCCTTGCTCTATATATAGTGTTACTGAACAAAGAAAAAGAGATGGATAGTAATGACTGCTAAATCTTTTAAATTAAAAAAAAATAATTAAGTAACATTTTGCTAACATATTTGAAAGAAGTTATATTGGATGTCTATGAGAACAGAAATACTAGAAAAGAACATTTTGGGACAATGGCATTGCTTCAAGCACTTTTCTGTATTAATAGATTACAGACGGATGTGCAGAACTGCTTGTTCAGAGCCTATAGCCTGCAACTTGAGTTTTAGAGTTTTAATGAAGAAACAAGGAGCGAATATATATGAGCTTAAGTATTTCAGCACTTAATTTAGCATGAGAATTCAGGGTAGGATGAAATACTGCTAAATGTTCTCCATGAACAGATGAAAAAAATTATTTTTTCAAAATGAAAAATGAAGACTATTTGCCTGATCTCTCCAAGCACTGCTCTGACTAGATAGTGACAATAAAGGACAACAAAGGCTCATTTTTTAATAATGTTCTAAAGTTGCTGTCACTCTTACACATGCTGGACAAGTACAGAGACAAAGCCTGTCTTTTTAAATTTGGGGTGTCTTAATGACTTACAAATAATTTAAAAGATTTTATTCACTGTTTCAAAACTCGTAAGTGTACACACTTAGGTAAGAGCATATGTTGGGCTAAAACAGAGTTTTTAAAAAAGAAAAAGGCTGGAACACCATAATGTTGTTTGAGGGATGGTAATTACTGTGTTTGCAGAGTTTTCAGTGTGGTTGGTTTGAGTATTTTTAATTTATTTTAAGCTGAGTGGAACCTGGCTTTGAATTTCTTTGAGTAGTATTTACAGTTTTGAAGAATATTACAATATACTTCCTTAGGGAGCCTGTTTCTGAAATCAGATATATTTCAACCTACTATTAGCAAAATATGTGTATTGTTCTAGAAAAACGTAGAAGTAGTTAGAGTAGTTTAGTGGCTTAAGGTTCATGTTTCAAGTATCTTCATTATACTTAAGCCAAGCAAAATTTGACTTTATTGAAATAACTTCGTCTGATAATATGTACTATCATGTTTGATATAATATAAAAAGTAATACAAAAACAAGTCAAAAGATACAACTTTGTAGCACTGAGGAAGAGAGGGACCAAAACGCATC
Source organism: Alca torda (assembly GCA_008658365.1). Lineage (NCBI taxonomy): Eukaryota > Metazoa > Chordata > Aves > Charadriiformes > Alcidae > Alca > Alca torda. Next base: position 12,557,583 of record CM018083.1, read on the forward strand.
CTGTGAGGGCAGGCTGAGAGAGTTGGGGTTGTTCAGCCTAGAGAAGACAAGGCTCCGGGGAGACCTTATTATGGCCTTTCAGCACTTCAAGGGGGTCTGTAGGAAAGATGGGGACAAAGTTTTTAGCAGGGCCTGTTGGACAGGACAAAGGGTAATGGTTTTAAACTAAAAGAGGGTAGATTTAGACTAGATATAAGGAATAAATGTTTTTACATTGAGGGTGGTGAAACACTGGCCCAGGTTGCCCAGAGAAGTTGTGGATGCCCCCTCCCTGGAAACATTCAAGGCCAGGTTGGACGGGGCTCTGAGCAGCCTGATGTAGTTGAAGATGTCCCTGCTCACTGCAGGGGCTTGGACTAGATGGCCTTTAATGGTCCCTTCCAAACTATTCTATGATTCTTGACCTACATTGCATTTGAGATATGTGAGAAGGTTGCAACATCCAGAATGCAGAATAAGATGGGTAAATAACACTGAAACAAATGAAGTTTGATGAAAGCACTGACACTGTATATTTTCCACTGTAGGAGGTTGATGCATTCAAGGACTGTCAAGAAATATTGACAAAACTTGCACAGAAAATCAATCAACAGCTGGGGTAGGACTTTAATTCCTGTTTTAAAGATAGGAAAGCTGAATTCAGTGTTAGCTAGTATCTAACAACAGACTGAAAATGGCAAAAGCAAAATCAGAGACTTAGCCTTAGCTCATTGTCCTCCGCTTCTAATTTGTACCATTGATAGAATTTGTATGTTAAACTGCAAAACAGCAATACTTACCATTTAAAGATGACTGTGACTCAATTTTTGAAGTCATGTTTATTCTGAAATTTTTCATTAAAATTAGGGACACAAAAATTATGGCTTAGTTGTGCCAATGTTGCTATGTGGCACACTGGAGTGATGTTCAAAGGGATTTTTTTTTTTTTTTTACTTACAAAACTATTTATTATTGACAAAAGAAACAGGAATCTAAGCACATCATAAGGTATGTGATGAGTTATGGAGTGGACTTAAATTATTTTTAAGTATATTTGTATATATTTTTGCTATGGGAGGCTTTGGAATTTATTTCATTTGTTTGAGAGTACACAAATATCCTAGTAAATGCAAATTAAATTTAAGTCTTACCGTTTGATTAGGTAAAACTATTCTGAATACAGTGTTTTGTCAACTACACAGAACTGATACAAATTTTAAAAGCCATGTTTATATGACACGACATCATTCTCAAAAGAAAAAGTTCAAGTACTCACACACAAGGAAGATAAAATTGTACAGCTCTTGGTTATTACACTACAGGAGAAAAAGTCATCAGTAGATTTTATAAATGATTGCTCTTATTAATGGCACTCAGGGCTCACATGAGTCAGGTTAGATGTAGTTCTGCAGTTCATTCTGCTACTGTAACATATTGGGTATACGATCAGATAAAAGCTAAGTTCTTATTTGGTGGCATGAACTCTGTCTAGCCCTTTAGGCTGGCATTTCTGGTTACCTTTGATTCAGTTCTGTCACCACATCAGGCAGACCAATCGTAATGTCAGTTGACAGAAACAGCAATATTTGCAAAAAAGTGTCAATATGTCTGCTGTCTTCCTGATGTGCTGGAAAGCAAGACTTTAGTTCTTTTTTCATCCATATTAGCCCAATTCTAGTCCAAAGTCTGCCAGGTCTTCCTGCTTTTGGAAGAGCCAACGGAGATTAAGTTACTCCAAAAATTCCCTGTGGGTAAGAAAGCAGAGATGGAGCAACACGTTTCCCTCCTCGTGATCAAGATGAGCAGAAATATTTAAACAGGTTTTCCAGTGATGTACAATTTGAATTACACCAAGTGAATCTGCCTCCCAAATTAGGAGAGATGGGAAACCACAGCTCTGGTCTGCCCTTTTCTTTCTGACGTACAGCTTTGCTGGCATGAAGGTTATCACTGAAAACCTCCCCTCCGTTTGGTCTGGGGCTTTCCTTTGTGCCACATAACAACTATCTGTTGTTTTTCACCCTCGTGGCTGACTCTCATCAAAATGACAAACATTATTCAATGCAGTGAGTTAAATTCAGTGCTTTGAGGAACACTCACTAGAGGCTAAAAGGGATGAATGGTACAGCATCTCCCTCTAGATAAATTACAGCACCAAGCATTTTAAAGCCACTGTAAATGCCAACAAACAATAAAGTGAAGCATTGTAGGAAGATAATGAAAGCAATTAGCTATTTAGCATAACAGCATTAAAGGTGGTTCAGATTAACGTAAGTCTTTCCCCTTCACAGCATCAATAGAGATGCCCAGCATGCCCTGGAACAGGATCTTTCTGACAAAAATACAGCCTGTTTTATTGATGAGAAGTGCTTTAATCTGAATAACACATCAAACAGCATCAACTTTTACCATGGAGTGGAGAAAACAGATGGGACGTGAGTATGAGTGACTATTGTAGCCTTCTCTTTCCATGCTCCCTGCTCTAAGAGCGAGCCCATTACAGCACAAGCCCTGGCCTTATCTTTGAGAAGTGATATAGAAAGAAGTGGCTTCTCTCTCCGTATGGCCCTGTCTTTCCTTGGTGTGAAACACTCCATCATCCCCAATTATTCCCTGCCTCCTAACAGCTGCCCTTGTCGGAGGCTGGGCAGAAGCTGGCAGTCTGCAGCACCCACGGCCCTGGTGTGCAGTGAGCTGTGTTCCTCAGCGAGGACGGTTGGTTAAGCCGCGGTGCAGCTGACTCCTTGCCCTCAGCCTCCTTCGTGCACAGCTCTCCCCGTGGTTTTCATTTATACTGTTCTGTGGCCTTCAGGTTTCAAAACCACATCCAAACAAATAAAAATTCAGCTAAGGTGTGCAGTTAAGTGCAATGCGGTAAACGGCATGCAAGTGTACACCATGGACTATTTATATTTTCTGCAAAAATAGCTTGGGTTATTTGGAAATCAGGCCATCAAGCTATACAGAGATACATATTAAACAGGATGATCAAAAAGATTTGGCACAGCTTTAGCATTACAGACAACTAAAATTACTGAACTAAAATGTCCCAACTGTATACAGTTTCAAAACTGTTTATTAGTAGTGGCCTCATCAAGACCTGCATCCAATCCAAAAGCAATAGCAGAAGAAAAGCAGCTTGCAATAGAGGGCAGTGTTTTTGTGCTAATGACTTGTTAGTTCCCTTGTCACTCTTTAACATAGCGATATTTGAATGGTGAATGTACTCCACAATCTCAAATGATAACGACTATCTTGTTGGAAGGAGAAAAAAAAAATCAGTATACTTGTTTACTTATGTTCTGCTTTTCATTAAAAGATCACCTCATTCACTACTGAAATGAGGGCACATCCGAAGGAAACTTGGCAGCCATTCTGCTGACTCTAGTAACACTACCTACTTTTAGGATTAGCAATAAATAAAATTATTCTTGTCAGCTCTGGTAAAAAGCAGATTTGTGGGGATAAGCTTTACAGCCCTTTTCCTTTCTCACCAACCATTATCCAATGAAATGCCATTTTTCATTAACATTTTCCTGAAACCATTTGGCAGACTGAGACGTACCTGCAGCACTCAGGAAAAGAGCAGGTGTTTTCTGTGCACCAGAGCCAGGCGGATGAGTTACAGTCTGAAAAAGCAATGTAAAAGAACAGATTAAGTACTAAGTATTTCAGATAGTCAAGATGGAAACCTACTTGGAAAATTTAATTTTCTGTTGAGAATATGAATATAATCATCAGACCATAGATGGAAAAAAACCCCAAACCCATTACCATGCAGAAAGTACACTGAGATTGTCTGGAACAGTAGCTGTAAGCAGTGTCAGCTCAGGGCTAGCACACTGATTTGTGTGCTTTACTGTGGTATCATGTTGCTTACCTGAAGCTGCCTAAATAAATGTGTGGCACTAAGGAATTCTAGATCGTTTAGGAAGATCAGTACTTCTGTTCGGGGAGAGAGGAACCCCCCATGAAAAACTGAGAAAAGGGCCCCTGAGAAAACAAGCACTGACAAAATTATTTTTTTTATTTTTGCATCCCTTAATATGTATTCTCAGTGTTCAATTAAAATCTAAAGTAAATGTAAAACTCAATAAATAGTGATGTTTCCCTGCAGAGTTTAATACAGGCATAATTCTTAGAAAGAAGTTTTGTGTGGAGAATGAAATCTAAACACAGGCAGAAGTTTGTCTCAGTGTTTCAGTTTGGCAAGTAAAATATCTGTACCTTTTCATAAAATACGCTAAATGTTCCCGGGTGAAGGGAGAAGTGATCTATTAGGCTAAGCAGTGCATTAATGAAGGTGGTGACTTTAACTCCAAAGAGAGTAGCTTATGCTGCATCAGTTTTCAAGCTCGGGGCTCTTTAGAGCCTCGCAGATTCTCAGTTTGGAAAAACTTTAGTGTGGGATTTATATTCATAATTATGTTAATTATGATAATTAAGGCCATCTGTGAAGCTTGGACACAAACCCAAGCATCCCAAAGTTTGTTTCCATGCAGGGCGTTGCAGCAGGAACATTCATGGGTGGCATTTTTTAGTGCAGGAGCCCTATGTTCAGTCTTTCTCTGTGTATTCATAGGCCTTCCCATAGCAGCGCCACTTCTGCTTGTCTCATAGATATTACTGAATTTAACTGTAACAGCCACATAAGTTAAAGCAGAGGTGTTCATTTTAATACATAGAGAAGTAAGAGGATGGAGATATTTATCTGAACAACACAGAAGGACAGTGTTGGAACTGGAAGAAAAATCCCATTTCTCCTTATTCCGAGGTCTGTGCCTTATCCATTCCTTCTGATGATGAGGGCTACTGGCATCTCAGCGCCACATGCTGTATTATACAGTTCATACATATGTTACGAGGTAGGCCTGCTCTGATAGCAGACCAGAGCTGTCTGAAGAGCTGTCTAGCAACCCTTTCCTCCTTTGGTTTCTTGCTTATTTTCCCTACATATGTCAGGATACAGTGTCAGGTGCTCATGTTCTCTGGTGGTTGGTGACACGTAACTCTGTTTCCCCAGGATAAAGATTCGGGTTCACAAAAGTAGATTGTATTTGAGTCTAATTTGATGGTGTGCAATGTACAGGAGGTCATGCTAAATAATCTAATAATCCACTAAGGCCTTGATGCAGAGAAACATGTCAAATTTCGGCTGAGATACAGCAGCAGGTGTGAACTCAGACCATCACCTAACCTGTTGAAGACAAGAAGAAGGTGTGTTGCTGACATTGATACCTGATCTTAAAAACTATTTTTAAGCAAAAGGTATGCAAGGAAAGTCATTCTTTATACAACAAAACATAAATCTACTTACTTTGGTGATGACATTAGGACCTGAATTAGCAGCTACAATATCCAAGTAAACCATACGAATTCTGTTGAAGCAGCTCTCCAAAATCTTCACTTCCTGTTGCCAAATCTTTGGTTTATAGAGGAAAAAAGGAAAAAGAAGTAAGCATGAAACCAACAGAATCACCTGATTTATGTGATTGCACAGTTTGCACCGTTCAGGGGATGAACACTTCATCTCAGTGTATTTAATTGTAATTATCACTGAAGAGAAAATAGCTCACCTACACTTTTATCTTTTGTTTTCCTCTTATTTTCAATTTCTAACTAGTGTTTCAGTTCCTGAAACATGGGCTAAATTCAGTGAAGACAATATCAGGTGCTCTCAACATGCAAGGGCCAACTCTGCCAAGCTCCGAGAGGAAGCAGAGGTTAGACTGGAGAGCAAATCTGAGGAGATATGGAATCATTTCATCAGTACCAACCTGGCCTTTAATAATCGTATTGCTGAAGTAGCTGATGCAAAGAACAAACTCCAAGCACAACTGGGCAAGGTAAGACTCACTAAAAGTTGGCAGCTGAATATTATCTTAGTTGTACCTGAAAGGCATAGAAATCCTCCTTCCTGAATAAGCCCCTCCTCAAAAGATGTACCTGTGTTACCTGTCCTCAAATGGTGCACTTGAATCACACATGGCCTGAGAAGATCTCACTCAAAGACAGGCAGGATGACAAGGTTTTATAAGGAACCATGTAACGTCCATCCATAATCACCCACTGATTATGTTCATTTGCAACTTACATGTTTAAAGTGTTTAAATCTTAGACAGTATTTTTTTCTATTATACATTTATTGATGATATTCCCTGGCTGTTTCCTGATACAGAAATAGTACATGAATTACTTTTTTCTTTTTTTTTTTAAACAGTGAATTAAATTTCATTTTCATAGACTCATAGAATGGTTCGGGTTGGGAGGGAACCTTAAAGCTCATCCCATTCCAACCCCCTGCCCCAGGCAGGGACACCTCCCACCAGACCAGGCTGCTCAAAGCCCCGTCCAACCTGGCCTTGAACACCTCCAGGGATGGGGCAGCCACAACCTCCCTGGGCAACCTGTTCCAGTGCCTCACCACCCTCACTGTAAAGAATTTCTTCCTGATACCCAATCTAAATCTATCCTCTTTCAGTTTGAAACTGTTACCCCTCGTTTTTTAGAGCCCTACATTAACTAGAATTTGGAAGTATTGACATAGAGAATATCACTAGTCTACCTTTTACACCTAAATGACAAGTTTTTCTCTCCCTTTCGATAAATACTATTCCACATCTTTAACCTGAATTTTGGCCTGGTTGGGGTCAGAAACAGCCTGATATTTTGGAGTGGGTCAGACAGTGAACTTTTCAAACATTTGTTCTGCCTTTGTCTTCCTAATATACAAAGCAGAAATGACACAGAAGGAGAGAGACCTGTATTAATCTCTACCCGTATTACCTTTTCAGTAAGTTTTCACTGAAGTAAAAGTGACATGTTGGAAGTGTATTAGTTGAATTTTGAAACATATATTCTGAAGTTAGCAAGAGGTGCTGCCTTTGCACTGACAGCTAAGATCTTGTTAAGCTCGCAAGGCTCCCTGTGTTACCTTCATGTGACTTCAGTCAGAGTTCAGTAAGTTCTTCCATTAAGACTCTTTCTCTCATATTGGAGCCTCGTGTTCACTCATTTGTTTCAATGCACATTTGGAAACAATAGAGTTTTCCTGCCATTCTATTTGCCATAAGTAGCTTATGATGTTTTCAGTTTATTTTTAGGGACTCTTAGGAAAGTGCAAACTAACCAGCTAAATATGTGTAAAGTCACAGCACATAACGTTTTCTTGGGGTTTTTTTTTCCCCTGCTTATAAAGCATGGAAGACGTTGAATGTAGTTTTTCACGTGTTTTTGACTGTATATGATCTAGCCAACTATAGCACTTTATCCCTGAATTGGCCATCCATCTAAGTTTCTCATGGATTTAATCTGTGAACATTTGCTTCACATTTTCCATTGACCTTTTCTAATACTTTTAAGCGCCCCTTTTATAAAAGAACTTCTAGCATAAGGTAGGACATGGTGCGCATACAGAATCACAAAGTGCATTGTAAGATACCAACGTATGAGCAGGGATTTTGTCATGGGGTCCAGCTGATACTGTGACATAACTGTTGACAACTGGTATATAATGGCAAAAAATTATTAAATAATAATAAATAAATAATTAAATTATTATTATATGTCTTTATACTGTTACACCATTAAAAAGCAATAATAAGCTATCTGGAGAAACTTGCATAATGACATTTGTATAAAGAATAAGTTTGTATGGTATACATGGATAAAAAATAAGATTGCAGTCTATGAACAAATGCTGCTGTTATCGCTGAGTTACTAGTTAGCTCGTATGTGCAGAAATACTTCACTCGTCACAAACTCTATAGTACTGTAGTTACATCAGAATAACAAAATGCTAGAGAAGAAGAAAACTGCCCATGCTGGTGAGGAGTAATTCAGGCTTGTCAGTGTTGTCAAAGGAAAGGAAAATACAATCGGTTTCCTGAGCAAAAAACATTGCTGGTTAAGATGTGGGTGAAGTTCCATGGTAGAAGTCCTGTTAATTCTCTTGCTCATGACCATAACTCAAAAGGACAAGAGGAAGGAAAAGGCAGGTGAGGGCAGAAGTAAGTAAGGAATGAGTGCTCATTTAACCATTATCTATAGGTAAGCATAACAGAGTACGCTTTCTTCTTTCTCCAGGCTTGCAGCACAGCCTGTAATAATCGGAGAAAAAAAATATTGCTAGGATATGCTTTAATAAGACAGCCAATGGCTGTCCCAAATTCTGCTGCACTTCTGTTCTTCCACTGGGATGTGATTATAGTCAAATGCAGCTGCTACAGTTCCTGTCCCCTTCACGTCTACCAGCAATCAGACAGCAGTGCCACAATTTTGGGGGTTGTGTTTAAAAAAATCAGCCAGTCTTTCAAAGGCTGTTTTTGCACTGACTTCTCAAGCTATGAGTGCCACTCTCGGAGACATACTTCTCTCTGCCAAATTATTTTCCTAGCTAAGCAGGCTAGCTCCATAAAATGAGAGGAAAATGAGCATAGAAAAGATTTGCTATCTTGGAACCAGGAAAAGCAATTAATTTAATGAGGTCTGGAGCCCATTTGGAATGTAAAATACTTTTCTGATTTGTAAAATAGCAAAATCTCTTCCAGACAAACAAAAACAAAACCAAAAACCCTACAGGGAACCTCCTGCAACTGTTTGTTTCTAAAATCTGTACCCTGAAAAAGGAAAAGAAATCAAAAAATACATAAAAGAGTAAATAGTGCGAATATGGTGATGATCTAAAAATGATCCTATGTTGAAATGGCACATTTTCTTCTGTTTCTATCACTTGCATATCAAAGATTGGCTGGTTAAGATCACAAACCAAATGCCTAATGCCTCAGCTTGTGGTCCGCTGCATGCTCTTTAGAAGCATGGAGCACCAGGTGGAACAGCTTGTCTTACATTGTAGATTTCATCTATTGGCCCTGGAAAAATAGAGTTTACCTTTGGAACTAAGCTTTTTGTAAAAACTCTTCTAATTACGCTTAAACTCTTGGATCAGTGCACTGTACTAGTGCCTGTCATTGATACTGTGGTGGGGATTGTGCGGTGCGCTATGGTTAGCATTTGTCATATATGTACCTAAAATGTTTCTCCTGGCCTGATTTTTTTTTTTTATATTTAGTTTATATTGCCTATATGTATGATGGCTTTATGGCCACACATTTACAGTCCTGACTTTCTGTGCAAGAATGTCATTGCTTCAAACTTGTTTAGGGAAACCTACTACCAAAAGGAACATGGGCATTGCTCTGGTAATGATGTATTGGAACATTCTTGCACTTCTGTACTCAAATGGTAAAGGGCCTTTCTCTTCCTGCCTTTCTTTCCCTTGCTTGATGACAGTATTATATCACATATGAGATTATGTGAGCAGAGTGCTATTCATTTATTGCTTGCAAAACAATGAATAGGAATAAAAATACAAGAATGAACAAGATTTAGTTAGTTCTGAATTCACCCAAGCAAGCTAAGGAATTCCATGTGCAGTTTGCTATACCGGTTACTTCTAAAGAGCAAGGATTTCCCCCTTGGTAGGCATCTGTGCTTGTTGCATCATCCTTTCCTGGGTGCCGTTGTCTGCAGCAGTGCCTCACAGGACTGCTGCTCCCGAGAAGGTTGCTGGGTTGATATTCTAGTTCAACAGAAGTTGGTAACAGTTGTGTTATCGAAGGCTCTGTATGAACAATCTACAGCAGTCCTTCCAAAGCTTCCTTCTCCTCCTAAGTACCACCAAATTTGTATTTCTCATATAAACAAAAAGTAAAGAAAAACAGCGATCCATTATTATTCTGTTTAGTTTTATTCTAGGATATTGTCTTCCCTGATGGCTAGATAAGTGCGTTCTTTATACCAAAAGATACATAAAATGTATTTATGTGATGAAGGTGTCCTGTTTTTACTTCTATCAAGCATTATACCAGGAGTTTTGCCAAGACCTTCTCCATCAATGACATAATGTCTCCATTTCAGGTTACAAACTGTACAAGTCTCAGAGTAATAACTGTACCAGCAGCCCGTCTGTTTTTATAAGCATTTTGTCTGCTCCTAGATCTGCTGGTGGGCTTGTACCTCAATTTCTAACATGTTCCTGCACCATTTACCTTGAGTTACTGAAATACAATTGAATAATAGACTCCAAGAATTTTCATGTTGTAACTGATTGAGCTTCTGTCATAGTAATCAACCTGGGTTCACACTATAGAGTGTGCACACATCATATTTAGAAGCACATGAACAAAATACAGTCTTCAAAAAAAGACTTGAGCTAGTTTGCCTTAACTATACACACTTTCCAATCCAGGTAAGCCAAGAGATGCACCTAAGAACTTTTCCCGGTAGGCATTTGAAAAACAGATTTTTGCTCCTTAAATAACTTTCTCAAACACCAACATTCAAGCTGCTTTGCCTCTTTTTCATGTCTAAAACAGTGCAAACAAGACCAAATGCCTTCAATTGCTAGTCATTAGACAATACACACAATGAAAACATGCATACACTATCATTTTATAATATAAATTCACCTGTCCCATCCCTTTGTTTTTTACTATAAACCTACAACAACTTGCATTTAGTTAGAGGGATGGTTTAGCAGCTTACAGATGTCTTGTCTTGGGGCAGATCAGCTGTGTTTTTACCCTTTATTCTACTTGGAGTTTGGTCTGAATCCCAGTACTGAACAGGCTCCAAATTCAGATCAAGTAACCAAGTCAGCACAAGGGAGGTCTCTAAAGAGCACTGGTCAGTGATTTCCATGTGCTTTTCTGCATTCTCAATCCAGCTGCTGTCTGCTCTCACTCTTACTTCACTGGTGTATTCAGGAAATTGTCTGATTTTCATTGTCTGCTATTTGGCTTTTCCTGCCTGCCCCTTCTTTGGGAAAGCTGGCTACAGAGGCTGAAAAACCCCAAGTCTATCAGAAGTCTTGGAAGTGATTTGTATAGAGGAATGGTAAAAAATGATTAAATTGCTTTTGTATAATTTTGAACAGGAAACTATTCAATGCAGAAGGGAAATGCTGTCCTTGAAAACCTGTTTTATATGTGTCCCCGTCCAGTTCACTGTAGAGCTTCTATGTAAAATTACTGCCTGCCCACTTTTGCTTGATTTTCTTCCAGAGGACTAAGACAATTTGCCATCTTACAGTGGCAATCAAACTGAGTATGTGGGAGCAAGGCTGTGGTATAAAGCATTTCCTACTGCAATTCCAAAGCCCGGAAGTCATCACAGCTGCAAGAATGATTAAAGGACTGGAAAGCAAGCAATTGATAGATTAAGTTCCCCAACTTTCTCTTTAGCAGGGTGAAAAGGCTGATGTTAGTAGCACTAGATGACACTGCTTTATTTAGCTTATCCGAATAATAGTTGGGGTTGGGGCAGAGAACTTGCTAAACCCAGAAGTATCTATACAGAAGAAAAAAGAATTGTAATAAAAGACTTTTTGCTTGAGCAGACAAAACCAAAAGAAGAATCAGTGGCCAGACAAAAGCCAGACGAATCTAGATGAAAAACATAAGCACTTGTTTTTCAGAGCAAAGGAATTCATCATGGCAACATCTTACCACAGATAGATGGCTTTGTTAGCACCAGGAACTCAAAATCGAGATCGCTGTTCTCCCTGAAAGCTCTGATCTCTCTACAGGCACTGGTTTACAAAGAGGAATTTCTACAGGATAGACTTGTGTGACCTGCAGGCAGGGCAGACTTAGCGCATAACTAAGACGTCTTTCTGACCCTAAGACTGAAAACGTCCCATTTCCATTTCTGTGTCAACTGCACAAGTCTATGATAAATTTATCTTACTTGATTCTGGGATTACTCTTGGTCACGACAATGTGAAGTTCATCCAGAATTTGGATAGCAGAATGCAGGAAATATGAGGTGCTGGAGGCAGAAGCCCAGAAGCCCTAGCTAGGTATTTGGCAAAGGTTAGATCTCAAACCAAAAAGGGTATTACAGCTCCACTGTGTTTCATCATCACGGGGCTCAGAGAGCATGTGGTTGTTTGGACATGCAAATATTCTGCGAGAGTCTAATCCAAGCGTATGATTCTGGTCAGGCTCAGAGCTGCTATAGGACCTGATTTTTAGGCTAGTGAACAGAAAATATAGTGTACACAATTCAGTGTAGAAGAGGGTGGTATGCTGTCTTCAGCATGCCTCAAGAAACACTCAATTTACCAAGAGAAATTATGGTAAATATGTTTTACATCTGGTGTAAAAGTACACAAATTTTTAGAAAAAGAAGGAAAACGTTTAATCATGGTGCCAGCCCCACATTAATATGTTTGCATCTCTTTTCCATAAAGTTACTATTAACATAAATAGTTACTTTGGCTTCAGTCTCCTGGAAATAACCAACAGGGCAGGATGTTTATGTACATTAGCGCTGGGATCAGTCAGACCAGACAGCAAGTGACGTGTTTATATAGTCCTGTATTTATACCATACCTAAATAGCAGATTATCTCCGCCAGCTCCAACACCTGTACTGTGCTCAGAAGTGTTTCTCTGCCCAGAGGCAGAGTGCCCAGCCCCACCCTTCCTGCAAGCCTTGCTATCCCACTACCCGGGGGCACGGGGACCAGAAAGATGCTAGAAAAACAGGTACGTGTTTAATAGAACCATGAAAAAATAACCAGTCGCTCCAGTAAATGAGTAGCCATGATTCTGAGTATTTCCACCCAGTTACTCAGTTCACTGAGAATGTGTGCTTTTAGAAACAGCTCCAGGTTTGGGTTTTTTTTACCCCTGGGGTGTTAAAAGGCATTATATTACATCAATATATGATGGAAATTAACTCTCACTTTTCTTTCTGCCTGGTATATTTTTACTCTATACCTGAAGAGCCTACAGAACTTTGTTTTAGGAAGTTAATCCATCTCTTAAATAAGTTACCCCCCTCAGAGTCTCCATCCTTCACACATTACTTTTTGTAAATTTATTTATAAATTTAAGGAAAAAAAATCTTTTCCTGTCTCAGCAACTATCGAGTATGTTTATATGGTGGCTAGAAGGAAATACTGAATATGTTTTTTATATACATATATATGTAATTCTTCTAATTCAAGGGATGAACCTACTTAGTTTTATAACTAGCATAAAATATCAAATGAAAGCCAGGAAAACCTTAGTTGCAATAAAATCAGAAACTGCCTACAAGCCTCTGAAATAGTTTTCAAACTTCTTATCTGAGAAATTCTGCCCAGAGCCCTCCTACGGCTGTTGAAAAGGACACAGCCTGCTGCTCTGAACAGGAACATACAGAAATACTAAAATACGACGGGAGGTGCCCACGCAAGAAGTGTGCAGGAGAGGTGCAGCAGCGTTGTGAGGTGCAGGCAGGAGTATGCGTATAGCAGAGGGAGTCCTTTCCCCGTGGCACTTGTCCCACAAAGGCTTCCATCTCAGGCCCCAATGTATCCTCCACGTAACTGTTTTAATATATTTCTGTTGATAATTTTTTCCCCTTCCTCTTTTAATGCCTTAAAATCTCAGTTATTTACAGTTTTTCATGCTTGTTCACAGTGGCTGGGTATACAGTTAATCTTTATCATTTGGTACTGGAACCTGTTTGAGAGTAAAGTTTTCAGATGATTAACGAAGAGTGACTCAGAAGCGGTTAGGAAGGTGTGTGCTGGTTGGTGTGGGCAGTTCAGACTTGCCTGGAAAAACCTGTTTGAAGGGGTAAATAGTTATTTAAGCTAGGAATAGACTTTTGCCTACAAACCAAGAGAAATTACAGATGAAAGCTAAGGCACTCACTTGAAGACAAAGCCAGATTTCTCTGTCTGAAAATTGTTTCTTAATCTCATGAAATCATAAAGACTTGCGTAAACTACATCAGAGTACAAACTATGTGTAAGTGGAGAAACCACGTAGGAGAAGCCTTGCTCCTCAGCATGCTGTGCAGCAATGCTCTGCTTCATGGAGCAGCCTAAGGGGAACATGCAATGGGGAAGGACAGAGTTATGATAATCAAGTGACAGCCATCACCATCAGGATGTATTCAGCTTGTCGTGAATCCAGTTGTCGTTATTTGCAAAATAACAGAAATCTCACGCTGAGGGACACACAGCTGCTAAGTGAAGGCAGCCAGGGTTGAATGGACGTGAGACTTTGCTGGCATTGATAGAGAGATAAATTCTTTCTGTCACATTTATGTGTGGGAAACTGAGGTGGTTGCTACCATTACTGCTCCCTGCCCTGCAACCCATCTGCAATCCAGCAATTCATGGAAGCTTGGCAAAGGAAACAGGACTTAGTGCAAGGCAGCAGCACCCATATGCATTCATAAAACTGTTCCTAATTCTCAGGCTTTCTTGCAGGAAAGAGAGATGGACATATGTAGTAACTTTTCTAGAAAAGAAGCATTTTCAGGCTCCAAGGGATCATGAGACAAATGCATTGCATTGACTTTGAAGTTAGGGCAAATTTAGCTTACCATGACTGAGTTGAAATTTCATTAATGACTAAGAACAACCTCATTCCTGATAAATCGGTATTATAGAGTAGCTGCATGAGCCATAGTGGTTTCTCTCTGGCATCATCTCTTTCTAGAGACATCTTCTGTCTATTAAAGGGATGTATGCCCTTCTCTCAGATGAGGTAACTTGAGATAAAACAGAGCCTGCAGAAGGCCCAAACTGCTGGCTTTATTGTTATTTTGTCCAGGTTTAGCAAAAATATGTTAATAACATAGCACTTAATTTTGTTCTCCTAAATGATGATGTACTCTAAAATTGCTGGTCCTGCAGCATCTGAAAGCATGATACAGTGTAAAATGGAGGAGCAATAACAGAACTCTGATACTTGTTCTTCGATAGTTGGAAGTGTAGCAAGGCGGTATGCAAAGAGTTAAGCATTTCCTTGTGTATAGTTAGTGCTTCCTCTGTTATTTTGGAAATATTTTAGAAAATTCAGGCCAAGTTAAATGATCCCATGTTTTTCTCCTCCTTTAATTTTAATAAAGCTTTTTTGAAATAAACATCTTGTACATTTTTAGGACCAGTGGAAAAGTTAAGTAGAAACTGATTGCATATAAATGTGAAATTGATTAGATTATTTTTAGAGATTAAAATAAAAAATGCATACTGGAATTCAGTGGAAGGAGGATTTTTGTAAGATTGTAAATTGTTACACCGAGCAAATGGTGAAAGGCCCATGGTCCCTGGGTCCTCTATTTCAATCAATGCTGAACAGAACAATCTGTGTCAGGACACAGATTCAATGTCCAGATGTATATTTAAAGCCGCCTTTGTTTTAAAAATACAGTATTTACATTCTGATAGTTTTGACAGTTATAAAGAAAGTATTTATAGGTATCCTTTGGCATGTGTAGAACTTAGAGTATGCTTTAGATTTCAGATCTGTTGACTGTATTTAGGCCAACCCTATTCCCATTGTTAGGAAGCTTTATAAATAAAAGCTTGCAATCTTCCCAAATCCGGACCAATCTCTCCACTCCTGATATGCTTGATGAATTGTGTAATGCATGGGCTTGAAGATATTTCCCCTGGGCGCAAACGAAACCGCTGCTTCTCTTAACTATGAAGCTCAGACATCCCATATGGGTACACACAACAAATGCCCCCAAATTACTGCTCAGAATGATTCTAACTCTGCTTCAACACAGTTTAACTATTTGAATGCATTACCTGCTGCTGTCACATTCTGTTGAGCGTGATTTTTTCTTTTAAGTGTGCTTTTCTTCTTTTCTTAAAAGATTCCTGGACTATTTCCCACCACCATCTGATTAAAAACAAACCAAAACACAGTAAGTCATAAAACAGTGACCTGCAACTAACCTTCAAAAGAAACAAATAAACCCTAAACCAAACAAGAGCAAGGGACACGGTAATCTCTATCAAGAATTTCGCTATGACATGACAGTAAAAACTGTCAGGTCCAAATCCATTTCAGATTCAAAATCTAGGTTATACTTGTAATCCAAAGACTGCAAGATATCATAGTTTTACTTTGAAATAATGTGGTCACATACCCTAAAATTAATTGTGAAATCAGTCACAATTATACTATTCATTCCATTACATATGACAACCTCAATAAATGTAACTTTTACAAAATAATTTGGGTGAAATATGGGATGGGAACATGGATGAAAAAAAAGTTTTAAAAAATGGCTGAAAGGCAAAATATTAAATATAGAGAAATTTACAAAATGAGGAGGCACAAGAATGTTCGTCCCACCATATTACTGGGCTGCTGCTTTTTGCATTCAGATATTGAACACTGAGCAAACTTCAGAAACAATAAAAAGAAATAAGGATAGCTGTCAGACCATAGCATTTTAAAAATGCTTATATTGTACATAAGACTCTCCTGAATACATGATGAAATATGTGTGACTTCAACGGCTCCTTCTCTTGATCTTACTGCATCCAGCCTATAAAAATGCCGACCTCGGTGAAGTGAGAGAAGAGTGGGAGTGCAGTTTTCTGCAAGCTCTCAAGAACACTGCAGCACAAAACTTTACTCATGTCCTGGAAGGGAAAGTTTCCGGATGGGCAGCTGCCCGAGCCAGTCCCTCACCGTGCTCTTAGGAACGCGCTGCTTAGCATTTGTTGTTTTTGCTTCCTGCCTTTGGAGGTCATCCAGAAATGACGTAGACTGGTGCAACACTATCTGGTGATCCTCCCCACCAATCCCTTTATGTACAGCAGATTATCTAAATCGTTTTACCCAATGTGTGGCCAGAATGAGTAATCAAAAACTGTTTGTACAAAGCTTCTGCAACGCATTGGAGGTGGTTCCCCCGAGGACATTTTTCTTTGTATGTCTTAAATGACAGCACTTTAAAAAAAAAAAAAAAAAAGAAAAAAGTAAGAAAAAAATTTAGGAACACACAATGAACCTAAACCACATCCACTTCCATGCAGCCAAGCAGGGCTTAAAGATGGATGTACAGTTGCACATCTGAATTTTGAGCTCACAGGCAGATTTAAACAATATTTTTCTTTAATGAATGAAGGAGGGGTTTCCTCAGTAGCGCTAATCCATTGCCTTGGTTGTGCATAATGTGCTTGCTGACTACTCCTACCTTTATGAGCAGGACCCTAGAGCATGTAGGGAAGTCACGTGGCACGGGAGTGTAGTTACTGCACATTGTGGTGACATAAAACGTTATAAAGGTTGACATAAAACTGCATTTTCAGTGACTTATAGATAAAAGCTCCCTTTTCATGACTAATGAACTACTGTATTCTGATGAAAGAAGAACATTTTCTATCTAGACTTCAGAGCTTGCCCTTTTGGAACATTTAACATTGTGTGAATTTGCGGGCTGTGGAAGCTCTACAAACTGAGTCACTTCTAGATCCAAGACTGCTATTGTCCTGTGTCAGTTATATGCCATTATTTATGGGGGAGCTGCACACATGACTTAGTATTCTAAAAAGAGAGGACAACAGAGTCTCCTGCTTCTGTGTCACTAAGGGAACACCTCTGGGTTTGCTATGTGTACAGCAGGCAACAAGGCCCAGCCAGGTGCTGCCCAACAGCACAGTAAGTGCTGCAGAGGAATGGAAACAAACCTCAGTTTTGATGATTACCAACATTCACGCACTTGAAACATTACTACTGAATTTGAAATGCATAGGTTTGTGGTCTGGCTGTGGTACTTGCACTGTGGCCGCATATGAATGCATCAGAAGAGGAAAGTGTGGGTTCAGAAAACCGCTCTTCTAAAGTTCTCTCTGCTAGCTGAACTTAAAAGAAAATGGCCTTGCCAAGAGACTGAGGACAGTTTATACGTGGGCAATCTGCTCAACGCTGTCTGTACTAGAATCAGCTTGTTCCTTCTACATCTTAAAAAAATATAATATCTGATCAGTAATTTATTTTTTCATGCAAGCAGAATGGAAGCGTAAAGGGCACCCAACCATTCCAGAAGCACTGTCACATCGTACTGGGATGGCCATGGTTTGCTATAGGCAATCATTACATGATAAGGGTTTGTGGCAGAGGAGTGGCACCATTACCTGAAATACTAAAGACTACTAGATTTCTTCCCTGGTCATCTTACAAATTTGTGTAATGCTTCCAGAGCCCGCTGCAGTATGTTTCTGTGCACATACTATATACTATACTGCTTTCAAAGAAAAAGAGGGCAGGAAAAAATTTCTCACAAAAAACATTAATTTCATCCTCTTCTCTAACCTGATTAGAACAACTAGCACTAATTAAGTGTAAGAGATCTTGTAACCTAACTCCACTCACTGTGTTCAAGAACAGGCTGGATGGGGCTTTGAGAAACCTGGTCTAGTGGGAGGTGTCCCTGCCCATGGCAGGGGGTTGGAACTAGATGAGCTTTAAGGTCCCTTCCAACTCTAAGCATCCTATGATTCTATGAATAAATTAAATTCTTTTTATTCATATTATCACAGGACAGGAAGTATCAGCACAGTGACTACATTACATGTTTACCATAACACAAGCACATCTGTAAACTGTGGCATTGCTCTGGGGAACTGGTTTCACAGTCGTGGTTCATTTCTAACCCAGTGCTCTGGCCTGCTCTAATTGCACTGTTTCATTGATAGATTTGCTCCACAAAGGTGAATCACCATTTCTCCCTGCTGCCCAAGAAAGTGTTACTACCAATAAAGCTCAAAATCTGAACCACAAAGGTCCTACCCAGGACCTGAACTGAGAGTGCAAGCCCCCTCTTCCACCATAAGCAGAAAACAAATAACCCCCTCAATCCTTTCTGAAACTGAGACATAACTTTGCCCAATTCTTACTCTGGGTTGAGATACGTACTACTTTGTTTCACTGTTTTTACTTTGAATCACGCTTTTTATTGAAAGGAAATAAATCCGCTTACAATTTGCTCTAAATTGTAAGTAGAATTAACGTGAGGGGCCGACATCCTCACTGCACCCCGCTGCAGGTGACAGAACTGCGCCACCGTGAATTTGGCTCCCTCGCAGAGCGAGGCGTAGCATGGGAAACACCGCCGTAGTGACAGAAGCTATAACATAAACACAGGAAAGGAGGACCCTGCTAACCAGCGGGTGACCTCTCAAAGCACTGCCTATTCTGTGCCTCACAGCCTCGGTACGTCCCCGCAGGTTGATGTTTTTGGTTAGCAATGAAGGTGAACAGCGGGAGGAAAGGACAGGACTGACGGGCTTGTAAAACTCTGCCTGACGTACATCTGCTTAATCACCAGCAGCCTGCCTAGGAGCTGGACCTCACCTTTGTCACGTACAGATGAATACACGCTGCATTCTTAGGGAGGCTGTAAATAGCAAAGTTCTGACAACAGCACAAACTACTCAAATTCTGCGTCCGAACAGCAGAAGACCCAAATCCTTGTTGTTTTCAGGGAAAAGGAAGGATGTGGGCTTGATGCATAATGAAGGCATTTAACTTTATTAAGTCTCTTCCCTTTGGTTTTTATCTATAGAAATAAGTATGTGTAACCAGTAAAATTGTAGACAAGATGTAAAACAATGTATCTAACAATGCACTCTTGTCATAAGTAGTTCCACTGCAAAACAAATAGCAAAAAGAATTACGTGCATAAGTATTCCCTGTAAAACACAGCTAGCTTACAGTGATTATCTACTTAAGAAGGAACCACTGCGGAATAAAATTATAGGGGGAAATTTACTACTGTTAGCTTCACTTTCTTCCATGCTGTGTTACCTTCATAACAAACTAGATTTTCTTCCCTGCAGTCTAGAAGCAATTAACGCTTCTTTTTTGGGCGAAGATGCTCTCAAGCTGGCTCTGGGAGAACCAGCCTTGGACCCAAAGGGCTCGGTACAGTGCGGAGCCCTGGCTTCAAATCTGTACAGTCGTGTTCATGCGCTGCTGCTTCAGGGTCCAAGATGATTCATCTATTGCAAAATTGTATTGCTGTAAGGGTTGGACTGGTTTGGATAGTGCTAGCTGGGAGATCTTTCACATTGCTCTGCTATATAACATCAACATGCCCTTAAGGATTTGGACTGGGGTGCAGGTTTCTGGCATCCTTAACTCTTTAGGTTTTGTCTATAAATAACCTTTCAGCAGCAGGAACTAATTGAATTTTCAAACCACATAAATCATTAATAAACCTGGTACAAGTTAGTGTGTAAGCAAGATCTAAATAGCAACATAATTTAAATCACATTACGCCATTTTTAGTGGTTGTTGAAATTCAAGTTGCATTGACTTTAGTAGACTGGCTGAGAAACTACATCAGTTCCATTTGTTCTCTTCCATTTTTAAAGCTGTCTATAGAAAAGCCTGAACAGGCTCAACTCATTTGCTGTAATGAATTCTGATAAATGAAAGTAACATAATAATCAATTGTCTGGGAAATGTGATCTGAGTATAAACATTTTCTCCCTTCTTTCTTTTTTAAGATGGAGCAAAACTTTTCCCTTGCAACTTCTCTCATTTTTTTATACAGATTAAAACATAGAAGAAGCACTTACAGAATTCTCAGGGATAATATGATTGTGTGATAACATGCACTGCAACTAAAAGCTGTGCTATACTAATTCCATCAGTCTGTCCTTTTTGGTGATGTTTCGCTCCCTGTCTTGTCCATTTACAGGAAATGAGTCTTTAAAGGAATTTGGTCTTCCCTCTACAACTCCCAGTGGAGTTTTAAAAACTTTGAGAATGTAGTTTCAGTATGAAAATATGAGTTGTGTTCTTATGTTCTTGCAGCAAATGTCCTCAAAATACTTAAAGTATGAAACAATTTCAGAGGGGACATATTTGATTGTTTTTGAATTTTCATGAGGCAAAAGGAAATAAGAACCGAACGAAGGTTTAAACGAAAATGGCAGTTTACTGGAATTTTACATTTGCAAAGTGTTCATAGATGAAGCAGCAGATTTTTATTTAGGAGAAAAATTAAATAATGAAGCAGAATGGAAATAAGTCCTTGTAGAGCTATAAACACTGCCTCTATGAAAATGGCTTTATCACAAAAACACAGTTGGAATTTCCCCCATCAAAATAATTTGGTGCTTGTAATGAATTTATATTCCAGTTTGCCTACAAACTTCTTAATTTTATAATAGGAAAGAGATGGTGCATTTCTTAGTGGAAGTTGTTTGTCTGTTTCCCAGGAACAACTTCAATAAATGCTTTAATGTGATGTATGAGTGTTCAGCCCCCTCCTTCTGTCTCTCCTGTGAGATTTGATTACCATATGTCCTTTTAAAGAAATGGCAAGATCAAGCCAACATTATACAAATCCATATGATCGATATGAGTTTATAGCGATCTTCTCCCCTAAATTAAGCAAAATGACATGCCAGAATGGAAGCAGTTCCAATAGGAGTGTTTAAAAGCAGGGGTGAGTTCGGATTTTGTACGCATTCAAGGCTTACAAAAGCGTTCTGCTTTGTTCAGATACTTCAGGAAATCTTCCAGACAGAAGATACAATCATGTTACTGGAAAGAGCCATAAAGGCAAAGGAGTACCCACTGAAATTGGCTCAGACCCGCCTGGAGGGAAGAACTAGACGACCCAATATAGAACTTTGCTGTGATGCACCTCAGCTTCAGTAAGTAGAGGCCAGACTACCCCCTCCCTTCCTGCATCAGTCACTCAAGGACAGGAAATATAACGACAGTGTGAATCGGTTTGATGAGATGAGAATTGCATTCATTACATTGCAATACAAATTCTGGGAGAAAGAAATAAAATCCAAGTAGCTATGTTGAAACAGTGGGCCAAAACATCTAAAGTTCAATGCCTGTAGTTGCCTTTAGAGCTCAAGTGCTTGGTGGTGACTGATATATTTTGGGATTCAGTCTCATGTCTGAGCTGGGACCTAGGAATTAATTTTAATTCCATTCTATATGAAACACAAGATTTCACTTTAGGAAATACCTAGTTTTAGGAACATGTTATCCCAGAGAAAAATCTGTCTTTCGATGCAAAAAAATATCTAATGGTCAAGCTTCTTAAAAAGTTAATTGCAAACAAGAATGAGGCAGCATCTCTTACTGCCTCAGCTAATTTTCAGCTCTGTAGTGACTCCAGTATCACCTTTGTGCAGGTTAGCTCATTTGGCATACATTTTGGTTATAGAGCTGTGGGGGCTTCCCAGCACATGTTGGCATCAGCTTGGTGATCCCTGTGCTATGATCCATTGTATAGTGTGTATTGTGTCTTTCTGGATATACAAGAAGATGTCTGAGATACTTGCCTTCCTTCCCTAAGGACTGAAGAAAGGTCTTCTGAATTTTCATCCCATTTATCACATCAGTGTTCCGAAAGAACCCTACCAAGTATATCTTATTTAAAATACTGTCTTCAAAATATTCGGGAGGGTGTTTCTCAAGAAATAGTCCACCAGGGTTCTTCCCATAGCTGAATTTCAGTGTTCAGTAAGACAATTTTGCATATTTTATGAAAAGTAGAAACCTATTCCCTTTTTATTTTTGTCTCTAGCAAAATCCCACTGTATACAACAGGTTAACATACAATGAGATTAATGAAGTACATCATACTTCAGGCTGAGTATTTATATTACTTTTCCTGAATAGCATTTTATCAGCTCAAAAAGCTTCTATTCAAACAAGGACAGGGCAATAAATCATAGTTTATTGTACTGGCATCTTTTCACTTTTTCTAACTCCTTAAACGATAAATTGTAACGCAATACACCTTTTTTCCAGCCTCGTACCTCCTTAATCAGATTTGACATTTCCTTTGGTATATCCATATATTAGATTTCTTCAGCTTCACACTCTGCTCTCCACATCCATTCTGTCACAAAATATTGTTTTGGATCTGAATTCATTTATATCCTTTTGGATAGTTTTATTCACATGGCTTTTCATATAAGTCATGCCTGTTCTAGATGCAGGAATTCAGCCATGAGAAACCAAAGAAACTTCTGATCACTTAGTAGTCACATTTACTATGGGAGCAGATAATTTGCCACTTCAGCTACCACCACACCATTAGGTATGCAAATAAGATAGTATCAGCATTTTATTAAAAAAAAAAACAAAACCAATACAAGATGGCCTTAAATATTAATACACAACTCCAGTCTTATACTCACTCTGAGTCTTGTTCTCTCCCTAATTCCTTCCTGAAGACCTCTTCCACAAAAATATCTGCAGCGTTATGATTGGTATCAGTCCGGTCAACAGGATTGCACGTATCCAAGAAAGAAAAGTTGTTTGATTTAGGATCAAAAATGGGCTGAAGCAGAGTGTTGCATTATCCCTTCTTCCCACATTTGCCAGTGATGCTGTTAATGTTCCAAAGGGCCCTGTCTAAAAAGACTTTGGGAGTTCCATTTAAAGTCACTGGAATGTCAGAATGTCTTTGAATATTTTCTTCAATTAGAGTGAAAGGACATTAATGTGACATTCTTAAAACCAAAAAGTACATAGGGGTTCTGAATCAATCGAACTCCTACTAGCTTCTAGGTTATGAGAGCTTCACAAGCCTGTGCACAGCTATTTGGAAGTATTTTAAGCTTAACATACACGCAAGTTCTCTGTCAGTCTAATATGATTTCTTATTTTAACCGAAATGTTTATACAAGTACACTGTTTACTAGATGTAGTTATATTGACAGGTAATTAGCATATCCTGTTCTCCTTAAATGCATAGGAATTTTGCTCTACCACAGCTCCCTAATCCAGACCAGGTTATTTTGGATGCTTTACCTTATTCAGATCATTAAATGTTATGTTTGTCATAACTGCAATTAGAACTAGAAATTCTGACAGGGTATTGAAATTTGGACACTTTTTTTAATCATAGTTTTTGGCTGGGCTCACATCTCAAATAAAATATTTTTTTTTAGAGACAAAATCCTATCTGAGAATGTTAAACCATTTCCTAATTCACTTTTTAAGGATTTTTTTGCTTTTAAATACATGAGAAATACACTACACAAATTAGTTTAAAGCAAGAAGAAATTTAGCTCAACTGTAATAGGGAAAGAAAATATCACATGAACTACTTCTTTGTAACATGTACGTGTTATCTGAGTTTGCTGTTTATTTAAAAGGAAGTGCTGATGTTGGCACTTGTTTTCTGTGTGTGCTGCCAACTTTGTAGTTGAAGGGCTAAGACAGAAAACAAATTAATAAAGTCTAGTTTTTCTGTGCTGAAACAACTGGGACTATCCCAAAACAAGTTAAAGTTGGTTCTGAAAAAATCAATCTTTCTTATATTCTATAGTGCACTGAGCAATTGATAGCACATTAGTCAAAACACAAAGTTGACAGTATTAAAGAGAGTTTACCAGCTCAGTGACTATACAAAAAGATTTGCCACATCTCCATTGATAAGCCACTGGAAGAAACGTGGCTAATATCAGCTCCCAGAAAATCTTGATTTCAGAGCTCCATATTCAATGGTTATTCTGGGAAGTGATTCTTGTTCTGAGTAACGTGCTTCTGCGCCAAATCTAGACTGTTTAGCACATACTGCTGCACAAGTTTAAGCCCTCATGA
The DNA here is from genome assembly GCA_008658365.1 of Alca torda. NCBI lineage: Eukaryota > Metazoa > Chordata > Aves > Charadriiformes > Alcidae > Alca > Alca torda. The sequence continues at coordinate 12,581,962 of CM018083.1, forward strand.
ACTACACCAACACTTAGCAGTAACATCCACCCCAAACATTCCACAGGACCACATGCAAGTGCTCAACACAGCCATGCAACCCTAGAGATGCCATGCAAACGAGAGGCTGCAAGTGAAGAAGATAACAATTAGAAAGATATATTAAAGCAGAGTGGCTTAATCTGCTCTGAAGGTCAACGTGAGCAAGAAATCACCAGTTCTTATAGGTGCTACACAAGCTAGTTTGGCAAAGAGGTTTCATATTGAATCAGTTCAAGACAGCTGTTCAAACCCTGCCTGAAAGCATCACCTGTCCGCTGTCAAAAAAGGAATATAGTGAGGGTCTGATAAAGTTATGTGAGCAACCTGTCCCCTTCTATTTTTTCAGGCTCGTCACTGAAGTTTACACTACAGATGACACCTTACAGACCTTAAAGCGACGTCTGCAAGAAGCCCGTGATACTCTGCAGATGCTGATCCTCAACAAATCAAACCTGGAACACGAAATTTCTGTGAAGGCAAACTCCTTCTTCATTGACAAGAAGTGTATGGACATGCGCAAGGTCTTCCCCAGCACCCCACGGCTCATTGGCTACGTTTGAATTGTAACCCTTCATATCTGAGCGCATGATATAAAAGTTGCAAATATTTCCTGAAGGAAACCACTGTTATTCTGTTTTCTCAATTAATGAAGTCCTTCAGAAATAAACCAATGAAAATTAATATCACAGAATCACAGAATGGTAGAGGTTGGAAGGGACCTCTGGATATCATCTAGTCCAACCCCCTGCCAGAGCAGGGGCACCCAGAGCAGGTTGCACAGGAACATGTCCAGGAGGGTTTGGAGTGTCTCCAGAGACGGAGACTCCACCACCTCTCTGGGCAGCCTGTGCCAGTGCTCTGCCACCCTCAAAGTAAAGAAGTTCCTTCTCATGTTTAGATGGAACTTCCTATGCTCAAGTTTGTGCCCGTTACCTCTTGTCCTGTCGCTGGGCACCACTGAAAAGAGCCTGGCCCCATCCTCCTGACACCCACCCTTTAAGTATTCATAAGCACTGGTAAAATCCCTCCTCAGTTGTCTTTTTCCTAGACTGAAGAGACCCAAATCCTTCACCCTTTCTTCATAAGAGAGGTGTTCCAATCCCCTAATCATCTTTATAGCCCTTTGCTGCACCCTCTCCAGCAGTTCCCTGTCCTTCTTGAACCGGGGAGCCCAGAACTGGACACAGTGCCTCTTTTCTTTGAGCAGCCTCATATTCTCAGCTGTAGCTGCTACTAATTCAAATAGAATTAGGAGACTTATTCTAATAGAATCAGACCACGCTTAAATAACCAGACAAATATTGCAAGACATATGTGAGTTACTAGCTACAGAAAACATTAGGCTGAAATGCAGTATTTCAACAGAATTAGTACAGTACAGGATTTAACTGTTACAGGATAACATGCCATCTTTGTTTCAGTCCTTGTCTGGACAAGTCCAGTTTAAAAGCTTCCCCCATCTGTACACTCTCCTCCTGTCTCGTACTACTAGAGTTGGTGTTTGGAATGAGAGGCCGTTGAAAAAACTTGATTCACAGAAGCTGAAGGGCAATTTCAGTGCAACCACTTCGGGTGCACATGTAGGCTGTATTCACTGAGAGCGAATCTTTCCATCTCTACCTCTTTTTTTCTTTTTAATTTGATTTATGATTGATGAGATATTTGCCTAAGTCTGAAAGGTCTTAACTATTTAGAAATATGTGCTATCTACCATTAGATCTCAAAGGACTTCATGAGCAGAGACAGTACTGTTGCTCTATTGTGACTGACGAGAAAATTAAAGACCAAGTGGGAACAGAACCTGCATACAGGCACATGTGCTTAAAGTGCGCTGAAATTGTCCTTCAGTCTGTAAGTCAAGATCACTCAGCTTTCTAGTTCTCAATGGAGCACTACTCCGTGTGGTGGAAAGGAGAAGGATGGAATGGGCTTTGAGATCTGATTTGTCCGGATGACAGTTTAAACACATTAACAATGCAGTAATCCTAGTAAAGGATTTGAGGAAGAACCAGTTTTAACTACTGGTAAAGCAGTCTGACTGTGCTGGACAAAATGGAGTAATAACGTGTACTGTTATTTGTGTTTCTTTCCTGGAGTTACTCGCCCTCATTTACAGAGGAACTGGCAAACTACAGTTCTAGTAACTGAGCTGTTTCCTGCCACCTCAGGCTCCTCTCTACGGGGCAGCTCCAGGAACACCCAAAATGCATTTTACGCTGGACCAAAGCCAAATCCGAAACAATGCTAGATTTGAAAGTCTCCTGAACAAACTGGCCCTGTTCCTTTTCCTTTGTTTTGTGTGGGTGGTGGCTTAATCTAGCGACCAATAGAAGCAGCATTGCTGAGGCACGCCGAGCTGAGCGGCGCTGAGACCGCCCTGCAGGTTAACCTCAGTGTTCGCTGAGCGCGGCTGAGCCATCTTACGCTCGATTTCTCTCCTTCAGTTAAAAAAAGTAGTATCTCCTACTTATTGTGTCAAACCACTTACATAGCAATATGTTTCTAAAGATTTAAAAATCATGGGAAACCATTTTGGAACACAGGGTTGGGAAGTGACATCCAGGCCTACTTCTGCTCCAGTTCAAGGGGTCCCAGTGATGGGCAGCCAGAGATAGGAAGCGCTCAGTCACCGAAGACTTCACTGGTAAATCTGGTTTGAATTAATAGTTAATTATTTGAATTAATAATACCTCGCTGTTTCTTACTCAGAAGCACTTCACAACAAACTTCTATCACAGAACCCTCCTTGGGACATGACTTTAGGTGGGAGGAGTGAGGAATCTCGCTGTTTTGTTTCCCAGCAGGGAAGGCTGTTACCACTGGTAACATTTTCTTCCCTCTCTATGCCTTTGTATGGACGCAAGGGAGATTTTATCGCTTGCTTCTGTTACTACCAACCCACAGAATAAAGCACTTGATTTGCATTTCATGTACTATTTTTACAGGGTATGAAGAATAATATTTGTGTTGAGCTGTTAAATATTGACAATAGTCCCACCCTATTTATCAAATACTGACAGCTGACCAAGCAAAGAAGTAAAAATTATTTGGAAATTTGGATCTTCTTGAAGCCTTTAAATATATTTCTAGAGGTTGGAGGCTTTCCCAGTTCGCACAGCTACTCTAATAGCTAGAAATAGTTTCTCCCCTCCTTATGCCAAGAACTCAATTAAGAAATATATAGCAGAAGGGAGGTACTTTTAAGAGAGCTGAATTCTTTTAACAGTTCTTGACAGAAGAAGAAAAAAGAAAAAATCTTTGTTTGAAAACAATCAATCAACATCAGTGAAAAGTCAGCCTGAATCAAAGCCCTGAATTTGAAAATCTGGGGGCTTTGCGATGGAGATGGTGCGTCTGAACAATAGTTCGGAGCACCACAAATTCCAGCTCCTTCCTGACTGTGCCTTTGTTCGGCAGTGCTCTCTCCAAGACCTCGGCTCTGCTTTTGGGTGGAGTACTCACTTGGTACATTGTCAGTGCAAACAACACTGAACTTGTTTGAACACAGCGTGAACTCCTACTAGGAGTGACTGCCTGAAACCACGGATCTCTGACAGTTAGTACTGTTCTTTGAGAGCATTGTTTTGCATGATAACAGTAATTCCCTGAGATTCAGCTACCATCAGCAAGAATAAATTTTTACTGACTAAAAATAAGTCACCATTTGCTTCTTAGAAGTCAAGGTAGATGGATAATGCAGAAAACCTGTATTGTAGTCTTGTTTTGCCACTGATTTACTGTGTAAATGAATTACACTCAGCCTCCAGAACACAGTGAATCCCAGTTGTGATGAGCATACGTCAAAGGAAACACATTTCTAACAGTCATAAAGATACTTACCCAGATAAACCCGAGAATCTTTCAAAAAAACCCCCAACAGAATATAAACATTCTTTCAGCTTCTCTCTTCTTATGAACTAAATCATTAATTATTGTACTCACATGCAGCCACAGACATCAATAAGCAAGATCTACTGTACTTCCATGTATAAAACCAGAAATTTAACACGCAGTTCCATAATACTTGAAAGATAAGATCTCTTTTATAGCAAATAGACTAATGCAGAAAAGACTGAAACTTGTCCCTGCCTGTTTCAAACAATGAGATAATTTTAGTTCCAGACAAGCTATTTCCTAGCATTATCTAAACTATAGCTCATAAAGGTTTATGAACTGGACCTCCAAATAGAGTAAGAAAACAACGGATCTAAGTATCTTCACTGATAATAATCCCAGTTCAATGCCACAAGGCTACTGATTATAGTGAAGGTACCTTATTTTACCCAAATATACTAGTAGTTTATTCCTTTTTTTTTTTTTTTTTTTATTGAAAAATCACAGCAAGGAAACAGAATTTGTCATGTACAGATTAAATGTCTTGTGGCACAGAATTCACAGATGACGTACCCAGTCAATATATGTGACGGTGCTCATATGACAAATCTTTTCAGTATAGCTACTCACCTGGGTAAGACCTGGCATTTGCTTTCAGCACATGACATTAATGTGTGAATAACAGGAGACAAGGAATATTAACTACAGAGCCGAAAGAGTGCTGAGTTTGGGAATTTGCATTTAAATACCATTACAGTTTGATAATACAGTTGCACAACTGCACTTTTTCATAACATTTAATTTTATTAAGGGGGATAGCATGAGAGGTGTCTCTCAACACCTGCTTTTTGTTTTTCCCCCTCCCTTCCTACTGGTGCATTTTGGCATTTCCATTTTTACCAAAAGTCAAGGAATGTCCAGTTTTGTATTTACTTTGAGCACTAGAGAAGCTGTGTAATTGCTCACTGATGTGATAAGAAATCCCAAGTCAAATGAAGAATATATGCCAACAGTGGTGACTAACTACTGTTGTGGGTCAGGTTATGCGCTGACTTAGACCTCTGCGATATTCAACCTGAAGATATGAAGTTGGAGTAAAACCTTCAGGTCTTCACTCTGCAGCTGCTTCAGCAACACTAATTTCACAGAATCACAGAACAGTTGATGTTGGAAGGGACCTCTGGAGATCACCTAGTCCAGTCACCCCCTTGGTCAGAGCAGAGTCAACCAGAGCACATCGCTCAGTGCCATGTCCAGTCAGGTTTTGAACGTTACTAAGGATGGAGACGCCACAATCCTTCTGAATAGCCTGTTCCAGTGCTCGATAACCCTCACAGTAAAAAAGTTTTTCCTCAATTTTTTTCTCAAAATAGAATTTCCTGTATTTTCATCTGATCCTCCTCTACCAAGCATACGTTTTCCTTGCTCCAGACTTTCCCATTGGTCTCAAGAACGTGGGATTTCTGAGGACATACATAGAATGGTTCAGGTTAGAAGGGACCAGTAAAGACCAAGGGTGAAGAAGGCATTGAGTATCTCGACCTTTTCCATATTGCTGTCATTGAGTCCCCTGCCCCATTCACTCAGTGGGCACACGTTTTCCCTAGTCTTCCTTTTGTTGCTGATACACTCGTAGATGCCCTTCTTGTAGCTCTTCATGTCCCTTGTGAGATTTTGGCTTTCCTGACCATCCCCTCATGCATGGACACTGTCTTTGTACACTTCCTGGGTGACCTGACACTGCTTCAACCTCTTGTATGCGTCTTTCTCATGCCTGAGCTTTGTCAGCAGCTCCTTCTTTAGCTGTGCAGGCCTCCTGCCACATTTGGCTTATTTCCTGACCATTTTAATGGGCCATTCTAAAGCTCAGAGCAGGTCATCCTTGAAAAATCAGTAAGATCTCAGGGACCCCTCTTCTCCCCAAGACCCATGGGATCCCTGAACGGGCCAAAGTCCGCTCTCCTGAAGCCCAGGGCTGTGATCTGACTATTTGTCTTATTTCCTTTCAGAGCCTGATCTTCAGAATTATGTTCCTTGAAAGAAGGAAATAAAAAAAAGTCCACAACCTGGATATCTCATGTGAAACCTCTGAAATTAAACATAAGGAGAAGTTAACCCTCTTCTGATTGTAGTGCTACAGAAAAAAAACCCAGACATTATTTAAATCTGTTCCTTAGATACTAATTCTCTCCTGTTCCCCATGAGAACAGAGGTGGGTATCATTAATTTAGAAGAACTTGGGGAACCCTCCCCTTCACGCTTTCCTTTTCAGATCTGTTCTTTTTTATTGGTGGAGTAGTGTGACTGGAGCTTGTTCTTTGGCATGCTTCTCCATGCTCTTCTTCAGAGTATATGCTGTACCTTCTTTGAGACAGATCCAGCAATTCAGCATAACTGACCTCCAAGACTGTTTTGCTTCACGTACTTTTTTCAAAACTAACCATCTCTTATTTATCATTAGGAAACAGGAAGGAAAACTAGGTTGATACTAAAGTCATGCACTCAACATTCTCCCTAAGGAAACCATCTTCTAAAGTCTTCCTCAACCCACGTGTCAGCTTGGACGTTTTTAACTAGAAGACACTGCTCATTCCCTAGTATGGAGGAACTAAGTATTAGCTAGTAACTTGGAAAAATAATAATCTCTCAGCAGACCTATTTCTGAAACTATATTGAGTCCAACCATTTCAAACCAACATCTTTGGGCCTTTTGAATTTGAATCTAGGCACAACCTCAACTCCCCAATCTATGCTACTACTTTTGCCTCAGAACATGATCAAAACTTATTTTTGTACAGCAGTAACATATAGGAACCCCAAGAGATCTGTATTTTTCACTCCGCATGGACATAACATCATTATCATTAGTCAAAACACATCACAACGATAGACTCTCACACACAAAAAAAGGTCAGAAACAGCACGTCCCCAGAAACAGTTAATGACTGCAGACAGTGTAACCCCCATGGTAGGATGGTCAATACAGACCAAAAAGGATTTTCTAGGATACTCCCCCCCTCTCCCCACCCCGCCCAGAAATTACAGGCATGAATTTTAAGCATTATGATCATGCATTTCCCTAATACAACACAACTCCTGACAGCTTTTGGAAATAATGGCAAAGTGCAGGCATCTAAACTATGTTCAGCAGAGATGAGATTTCAAATTTCTGTCTCCTTGATTCCCAAGTAAGAGAATTTTCTGTTAGATAATTGAGCTTTTTAACCCACAAGCAGCTACGATACGTGCTTGTCACTACACACAGTGGTTTTGGCTCATTTTCTTTCATCATTGTGAGGGAAAGAATACAGAGCAACACATTCTATAGAAGAGGTTCATGAGAACAGAAGAATTGCAACATGGTAGTAAATATACTAGTGACAAACAAAAGCAAAAGCAGATGGCTCTGGACCTGCATTCTGACACCAAAGTAGTAGTTTATAAACTACCATGACATTTTAAGCTTATTTATGCGTTTCTCCCCCCCAGATTCTTTTTTTCAGAAGGAAACCCATTCCATGTAGATTACAGGCTTCTTTTTTAAACCAAGGGATTAAATTCTTACAGTAAAGGCACAACAAATTCCAACAATGAAAAGTAAATCAACAACAAAAATAAATACTGTGCAATACACTGTGCAATAAAGAATTTAAATTTATAGAGGATGTAAACCGGCAGCTCTTTCTTCCAATGCAAATTGCTCTGAAGTATTAGAGAGTGGTAGAAATTTCAGTATCACTGAATTATGATCCCACACCATGTAAGAACATGCTTGCTCTCCTCAAGTCATAAAATAGCCGCTGGCTCCTTATTACACACATTACCAGTTCAGATCTGCTCTCTGGCCTCAGGGCTGCTGAAAACCATGCTATAAAACAAATCTATTAAAACTTAGTCAGGAGAGTAAGATACAGGTCAGACTGCTCTAAGTATTATTTGGTGAAGGAAAGATCATCCCTAACTATTTGGGCTTTGTAGCTCTAGTTATTTTTCAATTGGAATCCACAAATGTTTATCCAGTCTTCCTATGATGTCCTTTGATCTCTTACATTTTTATTTTTAAAAACACAGATAACATTCCTGTATCCATATTAGACAAATAACTAGAGGAGACAAAACAGTGGTTTGAACTTTTGTTTGGATTTTCTCTCAGGATTTACAAACACCAAGGCAGTCCTTCATTGGTTGCCAATGCAAAGAAATTCAAGCTTATATAAAATATCCATGCTGATCTGGTGTATTTAATGCAAAGCAGGCCTATTCTATACAAATGAAACTCCTGATCAGTTTTGTTTGTTGTCATTTTGACTGTTTTTTTTTTTTTTCTAAAGGCATTTACTATTGTATTACTACCACCAAAGCCTCCAATACTGAATGGAATTTATTTAAAGTGGAAAAAAATTGAAGGGAAATATGTCTAAATAAATAAGGCAGAGGTTGTCTTCTGGTGGGAAATTTCTTAATGTTGTGAAACAAACATTCATAAGAAAATTCAGCACAAGAAAACCAGGCTTTAAACAAACAAATAAAGAAAGGCAGTGGTGAAAATAATCTCCAGGTCAGAGGGCAACAAGCAAAGTGTGGTCAGGAAGGTGGTGGACAACAAGTGTCAGTGGGTCCCTACTCTCCAGAGTCTAAAGGCCCATCACAAGTATTTCGCAGCTAAGTGGGGCTGGCACAGCAGGAGCAGGGCGCTGCAGTGACGCCGTGGGACACTGAGCAGCATAGGCGGACGCACTCAACCATGTTTCAGCTATGGTCATGAGTGCCATCCCGCACGCTGCTGATCACCCAGGTCACAGGCATCCCACAAAGTGCTCCTTGTGGCCCATGCATCCTGCTTTGGTCCTTTGCTTTAGCATGCAAGAAGGAAAAACATTTATTGAAGGGGCATCTGATATGGTAGGGCTCAGGCTAAACATCTAGGCACTTCGTATGCCACTGTGCAGTTAAGGCACTGTCGGAGGAAGAGCAACAGCATTTTAAAAGCTCAGCTTCAGAAACAAACACAGTCATGTTATTACAAACATGCAACAAAGAGAGGAGTGTATTCACCCCCTCATATCACATCTGTGCCCTGCAGGCAATGTTCTGACAGAAGTCTGTGAAACTTGTACTTGCAGCTATCTCAGACAGCTCCACCTATAACTCTCAGCTCCGGCCCTCCAAGTGCCTGACACCATGCCAGAAATGCGTACGTGATCCCCTAATGTTCCTACGCAGTACTAGCTTTGTTTAACCAGCAAGCATTTACAAACACGCCATACAGGAAAACAAGGTAAATGTGAAAATGGACCCAGTAGTTTTATTTGCATCTATTGTGTTCATTTGCGTACACTGCAGAGAAGCCCAGTGATCTAACAGGCTGACACTCCTGAATCTCTCAGGGAAGGACTGGGAGCTGCTCAGTCCTGAGGGAGCTCTAATCCAGCCCTGCGTCAGGCAGTCTGTGATACTTCTGCACTGCAGATGCTGCTGTGACTTCAGCCCATGGACTGAGATGATTAAGTGTTAACCAAGGATTTTGTACGTTTTACAGCCAAAATTGAGCTCCATGCTGTTAAGATGGCTGCATTAGCTCCATCAGTTGCAGTATTGCTGGATGCTTTTGTTGCAGTCTGTCTGTCCTGTTGGCCACTTTCTCCTCCAGCATCAGGATCTTCTAGACCTCGAACATCCTAACTCATAACTGGCACTAGCAGTCCTGCTGTTCCCCACTAGCCCCAGATTCCTTGTTCCAAGGTCCATTCCTAATCCCACTCCTTTGAAGAACAGCAAGGGCTATCTGCAGAGCTCAGTGAGATGTCCTTTATTAAGGGAGCATGAGAGGCAGCAACCACAAGGCTGTCTATCAATGGCTGAACAACAGTTGGTTGGCCAAATCCAGCAGGTGGAATTCAAATTCAAGTACCCACAAGCATCCTTATGTGTTACACACATTTTACTAGATTGCAGGGTATGTTGGCTAACTGGCAAAAAAGCATATTTGCATACAGTAATCATTTCCTCAGCATGTGCTTTTTGCTGCTTTTGGAGCTTGCCTGTCTTATGAGCAATCTATACATATTGTTAGGTTGAGCTACGGGTCCCTCATTTTCAGTAGCCTGTCAACATTAACATCGCGTAGCATCACACAGCACTATGCAGAGTACTTCCAAGGATCTGCACTGACTGACAGTTCCCTCATTGGTTATCAACCTTCTTATGTTTCTGCTATGCCAAGGTCTACTGTAACCACTACTGCAGAATTATGCAAAGGTACAAGAAAGGGCTGGTGAAGAGACACCGGAAAGAGACACTCATTTGGAAGAGCACAGCAATTTTTGCTTTACTACTGCTGATGGCTCCAAGCAGGAACAGTGGTGTTACTGGTGTCTGGAGATGTATGCTTGTGAACTTTTGCATAATCACAGCATCACAGAATGGTAGGGGTTGGAAGGGACCTCTGGAGATCATCTAGTCCAACCCCCCTGCCAGAGCAGGGTCACCCAGAGCAGGTTGCACAGGAACGTGTCCAGGAGGGTTTGGAATGTCTCCAGAAACGGAGACTCCACCACCTCTCTGGGCAGCCTGTGCCAGTGCTCTGCCACCCTCAGGATAAAGAAGTTCCTTCTCATGTTTAGGTGGAACTTCCTATGTTCAAGTTTGTGCCTGTTACCCTCTTGTCCTGTCAGTGGGCATCATTGAAAAAAGACTGGCCCCAACCTCCTGACACCTACCCTTTAAGTATTTGTAACTATTGATAAGATCCTTCCTCAGTCTTCTTTTTTCCAGACTGAAAAGACCCAAGTCCCTCAGCCTTTCTTCATAAGAGAGGTGCTCCAGTCCCCTAATCATCTTTGTAGCCCTTTGCTATCCCCTCTCCAGCAGTTCCCTGTCCTCCTTGAACTGGGGAGCAGCTCCTGCATGGACTTCAACAAGAAGCCTCTCTTCATCCTCCTGTAGCAGAGTACATATTAGAGTGAACTATGACAGTACTGAAAGGGACAACTTTTGTCATCAGGAAATCAGCTATCTTGGTTAGCTACTTCAGATACCATGACAACTGCTTTAGTATTGGCAGGTCAACGGTTCTAGCCATGGTGGACACTTGTTATGAGTGTTGTTTACCTCTGAGTTGCCAGCACCAGTGATGTACCTGAAACAAACACCTGCCTCTCAGGGAATGGATTTTCCATAGAGAATGGAATTAGTGGTGACTGCTACGCATCCTACCTCGGAACCTTTGAAGGAAGGAACAAGACTCTGCTTTCTCTGCAGGGTTTGGGGGGGCATAGAGATCCCTGCGCACAGCCTTGGTAGAGTTTCAGAAAGCCTCACATCCTGAAGAGCAAGGAGCCACTGAGAAGGCTCAGTTACGCATGTGGCCATTGCAGACCTGGGGTTGTGCGCTCTTACTGGTTCAGTCTAGTTTAGCTGAAGTGGCTGCTGAAATTGCAGTTGCTTGTTCTAACCTGCCTCTAGCAAGCTCTAGTCTGTGCCACCATGGCTCCCTATCCAGGCACCCTACCCTGCCCCCTCCCCTTGGCAGCTACAAGGTACAAGCTCTTCTCTTCCTGCTGTTACTGCTTTCTGCTTGCTCAGGCTCGGTGTCCCCGCTTCACCTTTCTCATATATGGGAGAGCACAACCCTTGCCAAGTCCCTCCCTCCTGCCATCTGACACACAAAAGAAAGGGCACCACCATGCCTCCCTTTCATGCAGGAAAATACATATCCAACAGACTCAGGGAAAAAGCTGTTAGATGCCAGCATCACATATGTTGTCCACAACGTCTGCAAAGACACACATACTCCTATGAAAGAAGCTGGTCGCAAGAAGTGATTAGCTTTCCAGCTGAATTCTGTAACTAGAAAGTGCCCCCGAGCTACATGGGCTCAGGGCTGCTATGGAAATTAAGTGACATATAACTCATGTGCAAAATGGGGAAAGTTTTATGCCCACACATCACAAAATATTTCTCCCTCTTCCAGAGCCTTAAAGCTGAAATTATTCCCTAAGTCTACTGGAAAAAAAAGGAAGAGTTCACCTGTACAAGTTACTTAGTGCATTGGACGGGGCATGAATGGATTGATTTGCCCAATAAAAACACCAGTTCATATACTTCTCCTCATGTTTGTTAGTCTGAGCAGAGAGTGTACAGATTTACAGCTAGATGGAGGAATGCCTTTTAAAAAATGTACTCTGAACACTTCATTAAAGATTTTTGGCATAGCTGAGGTTTCCTGTGTCCCGAACACTGAACAGACAGTAAGTGCCTAAGCAAACAACGGCACTTTACTGAAGTCACAACTCTATACAAAGAAAAGCTCAGAAATAATATGGCCTAGCAGAGAAGTTATGTGTCGGGGGAGATCGCTGAGCGGGTTTGGCTTGTTTGTTAACCTGCAAGTGATGTACAAGGCTTTGCTGCTAAACAGGTCATCCAAGGGTGGCTGGAAAAATATTAGTTTTTCCTCATCTACAGTTTGTGCAGGCAAGTTGACAGACTTGCCAAGCAGACAGCCCTAAATGATACATTATTTTTCGTACCCCAACTGAAAGCACTTATGCAAAAGAACTGCTACCTCGTTCTCCCCAGGGACAGTTAAATTATTGCTATGGATTGGAGAGCTCCACAAGTTCTATACATAAACATTTAAGCACTGTGATTTATTACTGGTAGATAGCTCCACGATGTTCACGTTAATTTATCTTTCATATTCCAAGAGCAGCAGCAGAACTATTCTCGGTATGACAACATTTACAACAGAGTTTATGCAGCCAGATTTACCTACTTAAGGACATCACTTTGTATTTAGGCCTGTCATAGTCTTGCAGAGTCCCCTGGCACACGGCACCGAGCTTGGTGGAAAGGATGTTTAATACCTTGAGCAAAGCAGAGGCAGGGCTCTCCGACTGGGGAACATTCGAAGCACAGATGAGGGGAAGGGGAAACAACTGATGAGACAGTGACAGACTTGGTTTTTCTGAGCTGAGCAATATACAAGGCTTTAGAACAAGCTTCTTAAAAAAAAAAAAAAAAAAAAAGAAAAAAAGAAAAAAAAGAGAACCGCTACAGATAGGAGCTAGGCCCCTCACTACAAGACACATTGAGGTTCCGGAGCGAGTCCAGAGAAGGGCAACAAAGCTAGTGAGGGGTCTGGAGAACAAGTCTTATGAGGAGCGGCTGAGGGAGCTGGGGGTGTTCAGCCTGGAGAAAAGGAGGCTGAAGGGAGACCTTCTCGCTCTCTACAACTCCCTGAAAGGAGGGTGTAGCAAGAGGGGGGGTGTGTCAGTCTCTTCTCCCAAGTCACAAGCGATAGGACAAGAGGAAATGGCCTCAAGTTGCACCAGGGGAGGTTTAGATTGGATATTAGGAAAAAATTTCTTCACTGAAAGGGTTGTCAAGCATTGGAACAGGCTGCCCAGGGAAGTGGTAGAACCACCCTCCCTGGAGGGATTTAAAAAGATGTGTAGATGTGGCTCTGAGGGACATGGTTTAGTGGTGGAATTGGCACTGCTAGGTTAATGGTTGGACTTGGTGATCTTAAAGGTCTTTTCCAACCTAAATGATTCTGTGAGTGCAACTGAAAAGAGAACAAAATGATATAGATTTAACACATGCAGAAGGCATCCGGTAACCTGATCTCTTCCCCTGAAAGGACAACTTTTTTTTTATTTCCCTTTTAAACTAGGGAAATGTAGTAGATCTAGTCTATCTGGATTTTTGGTATAACACTTTGTAACTCATGAGGAATTCACTCTGTTGAAGGCAACACTGAATAACACAAAAACTGCCAGGTAAGGAGCCGGCCAACAAGAAGAGTTCCACAGTCAGATGCCATACTCTCCCCCCACTCTCTGCTGGTTTCCTGCTCCCTCTAGTTCCCTGGTTGGGCTGCTGGGCAAGGACCAACCTGGCTTCTCCCGCATCCCGAAGAAATGCATATGATCAATGAACCATAGCACAGTGGTAACAACTGGTCAAATAACTCAGTGCCGAGTTGCCTGAATGCATTCTCTGGAATGAATGATTTCCTGCAAGTTTGGGTACCTGCCTAGAAACCACTTAATCAGAATCATGCCATGCATCCTCTTCCCCAGACCACCAACACCATCCCCAGTACATGCTGGAACTTTGTTAGAGCTATTCTACTTTCTATCCTTACAGTTTCTTTGTTTCTAAGCTAAGATTGTTTGATTTAGAAGCCCAGGAAAAAAAAAAATCTGCAAGGACTTCAGTGAATGGTCATTTTCCTGATAATTTTCCATCAGCTAAGATGAACGAAGGCTGGAATAGCCCAAGAGAGCTCCAAGCCTGTTTTTGTATCTGCTTTTGTCAGTTTTGATGGGTTAGTCTCTCGTTGCTTTTTTGCATTCCTACAGGCATTAAAAAGCCTGAAACGGAACTTGCAGTGTTTCTCAGAGTTCCTCCTTTGACACCAGGTAGTTCTTGGTTTGGCACTTCTGCTCGTCAGAGGAAGACTCTGCTAGCTGTTACTGCGAGGGAGAAGGCTTTACCCCACAATGTGATTCCTGACACAGCTGCAGATCTCTCGAGAAGCCAAGAATAATTCTAGCATGAACTAACAAGCATGCCATGATCCTATCAGGCATCAGGAATAGCACCTATGCTCACCATTCCTCTTGGGGTGTGTTTGGGAAAACTACTTTACAACACTCTCAGCTTTGTACATAACCACAAAAAGACCCTCCAAAGTAATTTAGAATGAAAAAATCCAACCCAACAAATAAAATATGCAATAAACGGAAAGAAATTAAATCCTGCATCAGTAGCACTGTGTTTATACAAAATTTTTTTCCAAGAATGATCCAGAAATTAGAGTTCTGCAACAAGTGGTTTGATTTTTTTTCCTCTTCATTCTAAATTCAGATGACTTTCATTTTTCAATGCTAATCTTAGAATGAAAATTTAATTTCATTTGAAATCATGAACACACAGGAGTTTCTGAAATCAAAGGTGTATACACTGCTACCTTTGAAGGACAAGTGGTGGGAAAGGAACAGATCTCACCAAGTGGGAAGAGTACTTTGGAATACGTTGTAAAGGATGGGGGAAGAGGGGAAGCACACTGACAATACAGAAACAGGGGAAGGTGTTCGAGTTGTTCAGGAACCAAGATAATTTTATCATATACACAAGTGAAGTAGAGAATGTAATAGTTACCATGCGAATTCTTTCTTGCAGAAGGCATTTCCTTCCTGCCTGATGAATTCAGCAATGGCAGCTTAAGCAAATTGTGACCTTTGCTTTTCAGCTTCTCTCAGTAATGAAGTGAAAGAATTGCCATGAACAGCATTAGCTACAGCATAAATATACTGATTTTTCAGACTTCGGCACTGACAATGAGATATTCCAGACCTGCAATTCAGTCTGAGGTATACAGTTATGCTAAGTGTTCTCACTGCAAAACCATATGTGCTTTATTATGTCTACCCTGTTCCCTCACTTGCCTGCTTCTGTACAATAAACAGCAGATTATTGTCTTAGCCAAGATTCTTTGTGTTGAGATGTTTTACAGTTCTTTCCCAGGCCACTATAGAAGAACAAGTCTGTCCTTTGGAAAAACTTATGGAAAGGATGTTGAAGGGGAACCAACATTTGAATTATTTTTGCCTGTTTCCTCACAGCAAAACAATCAGGCTGCACCAAACATATAAGTTTACAGTTCCAGCTGAATGCTAATTAAGCACTTCCATAGGTATGTTGAAGCTGAAGTATACTTGGCCAATCATAAATCAAAGTACAATTTTTTAAAAAACCAAACAAGTATCCTTCCCTTGTGAGCAGAAGGAAGTGACAGTGATGCTCATCAGTGAGAATCACTCACAAACAAGTTTTGTTGATGTTAGTTATCAACCAACCATCCACTGCTCACAGAATTCTGTCTGTCTGACTGCTGGGTATTGGCTCTGGATGCAGTAGGCTCTAAGTACCATAGCTACAGGGGCACATTTTTGTGATGGAAAGTCCTATTCTGTTATTGTTAGAGGCCTTCAACACCAAATCTGTAAACAAGCTTTATACAAGAATAAGGTGGTTTGTTTAAGTGTGCTCCACTTTCAGTAATGACAGTAATGAACAGTCAATTTCTTCTTTAATTGCTACTTTACCCATTGGGCCCTTCAATCTTCATGATTTACATGCTATAGTTCATCAGCAATCCAAATGCTGAAGTAGTTTGTCACACAGAAAATGTGTGACATTTCTTTCTTCAGAAAGAAACAGTCTGGGATTTATACTGGGTAGAGAAGTTTACAATGTATGACTCTCTAGGCATTTCTAGTTGTTCTGAATATTTCTCATAAACCATATCATTACCAAATCAAAATCAGTCAAGCTTCTCATTTGTTATTTCTTGCAAAACTAGGAGAAAATAATATCTCCTACAAGTGTTCTGCATTCTTCTCTTGTTTAGAAATGTCAGGGTGTAAACAGAAAACAAAGTAGTAGCTTGTTTCCATTTTTGCTTCCCCATAGTGCACTGAACAAGCAGCTTCTTACATACTGGATGCAGGGGGGGGAAATAAAGGATTCAAGGAGTTACAATGCCAATTTTATTATTTTCAGAATTCTCACATACAGAACATTCCTCAGCATTAGCAAAGCTAACACCAATTTATTTTAAAAATAAAATTCTTCTGAGAATCTAAAAAAGCCTTGAGGAATTTCCTCCATCTCTCTAGGACTAAAGATGCCCAATGTTCCCATGCAATACTACTCAAACTAATCTTCCCCCTAAAAAGCTTTCTACTTGCCAAGTTTTTTTTTTTCCTGTTCCTTAAAAAACAAACAAAAGTTTGTTTTGAAAGAAATATGAAAGGAAGTAAAGGAGTTGTGTTGAGCCAAAAGTCCTCCTTTCTCCACCCTCACTGTACTCATCTGCAAAGCATCTGGCAAACAAATCCATTGATAGTTTAGAAAAGCCTTTTATCTGTCCTCACAGGCTTAAGAAGGAAAGTGAATAGCATACACATTCCATGGACTAATTGTACATTCCCTTTATATTATTGCCATTTTGAAAACATAAGAGTACAGCACAACATCTACCATGTTCACAAAAACCCCCACCCACCTTCCCTAGTAAAGCTGCATGAAACCCAGGTTAATAAAACTTGCAGCTACATTGATTCAATACTGGTCTCCCAACAGCAGCACAGCAAGGAGACACCAACACATGGAGTCTCCTTGAGCCCAGTTGGGCTTATCGCTTATTATTTGTTTATGCTGATCGACTATACCCATTGCCTCAACCTCATTTTTCTGCCTTATTCTTTACTTCAAAACGCACTTCCCAGGTCTTTGAGATACACAAGTGGCTGGACTGCTGCTGAACCTAGGTAAAAGGAGCAGAAAGGAATCCAAGGTATTTCTGTACGTATTTGCTGGGCTCTCCCTTGATCCACGCTCCCCAGCTCCCATATACTTGTTACTAATGATCCAATAATGAACAGTGGACTGCAGTTCCCTTTAAAATGTTGCCACATTCAAATGTAAATCAGGACTTAAAACTTTTTCTCTGTCTTCCGTGCAAAGTCCTTTAAATAATTTTGAATGTTCACTATAAAATATGACCATTGCCTGGACAAAGCCAGTAGGCAGATTACTTCTAGAAATACTGTCACACCTTCATCTTCACACAGACTAAAGCAGGGAGATCAAAGGCATGATATCTCTTTATTTCATGCTTGTATCAAAACTATATAAATACACACACTGTAGCTAGACATTAAACTGGCAGGTTGGGAGGCACATGCAGGTACTCATGAGTCCTCCCAGACCTGATTCATCCCCTATGATATTAAGCCACGTCCTTGTTCTCCCACTTCCCTATCTTCAGTCAAAACTGATGTTTACGTATCTGAAAAACTATTTATTTTACAGTAGCACTTGTAATGACTCCTCAGTCCAACAGACCACTGTACAAACTCTCAGTTGCCTCAGGGCATTAGTTACAGTTCTTGCCTTAAAGATACTGTAGTCAAAGTGGAGTTTTCTGCTGTTGCTGACAATGAGAAATAGGTGCAAGTTCAGAGATGGACCCAAAACTTTAGCTGTTGAAATTCAACATTTACTGTTTGACCCCTTATTGTACCACTGGCACAGCTTTCAACACAGATTCCTGAAATATCTTCTAAGTTGCAACCTAGATACTTCAAGCTTTCAGTAAAGCTTCAGTTGTTACATCCTATGGGAATAATTTTCTTAGTGTATCTATATTAGCATAAGTTTATCCCATCCTTTATGACCCAATTGCCATCGTAATACCAGGAAGTATAATTCTTCCCTACTATAAAGTATAACAAGTTCCAGTCTCTCAGATGACCACTTTCCATTCCAGTTTTTGGCTTTTGAAAAAAAAGTGTTTTCATGATATTTAATTTTGACGAGATTATAATACTGACACACCAAAATCATATATCAGTACATGGCACTCTCCACAAAGAGCTGCTTAACAATAAGTAATCCAAATAAACACCGATGAAGAGCAGCCTATAAATCCTGCCTCCATACTGTAAGTCACGGAAGACCAGGCAACATACTGTCCTTAGCTGGAATTACAAAGTATACATTCCTCTCCTGGTACATAAATTTAAAGCATGTAAGACACAACGAGAAGAGGAAATTATGAGCTGCACTGCCTTTCATGCACATTTATGTATATACCACGATTACATTAAATAATCAAAACAGCACTACGTAAATTTGAACATGCATCACTGAAAATATGCAAATATTTATATAACAGTCTAAGTGGGAAACATTTAGGATCGTTCTTCGCTAGGAAAAGATTAATTTTAAAATAGCTGATCATGGTAAAGCTGGAAGTTGGCTGTTTACTAGACTTCAAGCATTCAGCAGAGCTTTGGGGACCTAATTCCTTTCTGTGCTTACAGGTACGCTCAGGAATCAACTCTCCCTTAGAGTGAAAAACTTAACCCTGCAACAGCATAAAATGCCTAATTACTAGCCTGTATATAATAAAATCCCAATTTTCTGTTTTTAGTTTTCTTAGTATTTGGCTTTGTGCAATAATAAATACAAGTACTCCAATGCCATTTCCCATATAAAGTGGCCACAGTATTACTTTCTCACTCCTTCCTCAAATATGTAAGATGCATGTGCAAGATTAAAAAGAGATCAACTTTTTGTTTTTATAAAAACACCACATTATATGAACCATTATAATATATTCTTTGCCAGATGCATAGTCTCAAAAGTTATTTTAAATCCGTTAAAGAGGTTAAAACAGGTTTGAAAATGACTCGGACTTTGAGGAGAGCTCTTGGGAATGCTTTCTTGGCTGTCTTGCAATCCAGAGCTGAGAAGAGATGGGGGAGGAAGAAGTAGTACTTTTTTTTTGCAGGTAGTTTCAGTTTTTTAGCACTATCAAACTGAATTTCGTAGGCCATCATTGCTGTCTTTAAGACTTCACATGTCTTGCAAACTTCTTTAGCTCAGCTGTTAGGCATGCAGTATACAGCGCAAAGAGCGTCAAATTACTAAATACTAGGAAGAAATCCCCTAAATATCATGAGCCACCGAATTTCTGGGATGATACTTTTAGCTGGAAAGCAAAATAGCAGCTCTCATTTGTCCACATTTCTACTTCTGATTTACAATGAGGGCTAAAATTTCTTTGGAAGGGTCTCTTTTAGAAGGCAGTACAGATCCGTGGAAGCTGCCATGCTAATGATACTACAGGAGGTTTGGCAGTCCTCACTGTCTTGCCACATACTCCTCCCAGCTGCGGTTCCATTTTAGCCATTCCACTGAGCTCTCTTTAATGGACTATCAGAGCCTGAGGACACTGATGTCAACAGCTACCACCAGTTAAAAACAAAAGCAATTACAAATAAAAATCAAGTTTCCTTTTCCTGAATGGATGACTACTACTCTTTTCCTAGAGACAGCATTTACTTGAGACTGAATGAGTTACTGTTCTAATACCATGCTATTACTTATGAATTTCTAATTGACGGTCACACATCAGGGAGAAGTCTCATTGTCTCCCCAATAATCTGGTTTACACACAGAAAGGTGCAACAGGTTCTCTGCCCTGTTTTTTTGCTTTCTTTGTTTGCTTTCCTTCTACTCACTACATATTTTATCTCCCCATCTTTGCATTAAATTATTATGTAGAGCCTAACCTCAAATTGACAACAGCTATGCTATTAGATTACTTATACACAGAGAGATCTGGGTTCTTTTTCAGGTTGAGTAAACTAGACTAAGATTTAGTAACAGAAAAAATTTCTAGCACTGCATAGAGAAATTCCAAGAGCTGCTTGTCATCTGTTGGCTAGGGGAAAGAGACAACCCCCAGCCACATTTTAAAAGAATTCTCTTTCAGTAGAATAAAAACAAGATTTATAGGATTTAGACTGAGCTAACGTACAATGAAATATTACACCTGCCAATCCTCACTCATTCTTTATTAGTATTACCTACTTTTTAGTAATTATTATAGCATCCCACTTCTCTCATGAAGCATTGTATAATGTGTTGAGGATTTTAAAGTTTTTATTATTTCAGTGACTTAATTCTGTCTCAGAGTGGGGGGACTGCTGTAGTTTTCATTCAAAGATAGTATAAATAAAATATGAATGCACTGTTTAGAAGAAGATACACTCATATAGCTGAAGACAGCAGAGGTGTGCACATACCTGTCTCCTCCTCATTACTGTGGTGAGGCTCTCTTCCCATACTCAGTGGCACTGTCATGAGTTAATGCGGACAGGCACAAAGAATGAGCATGGGCTTCATGCAAGCTTCATTTAGTGCAAAACAATGAATGTCACAGAGTTAGAAAGTGACGGGAGGTGACTATGTGCTTGAAGTTGTTTCACACTGCCATGAGCACAGGAGAAAAAAAACTTACCTGCTCAGGTAGTGAAAAGCACAGCCATAAGGCTAACTCTGCTAATAAAGCAGCAGGTGCATTTAGGTTAATTATATCCTGCCTCCAACAACATAAAGGAGAGCTAAGCCTCAGTTTTAAGACCCTGAATGTCCTGAAATGACATGCTCAGATTGTCATGCTGACCAGTTAGCACCTAATATACATGCTTGACACCCCAGGAGGCTTCTGCTCTGCCTTTCCCTTTGCAGCGCTGGCTAAGGTTCCATCTATAGAGCGTATTAGAATCTTCTGAACAAAGATATTTCATATTATTAATTTAGAAGGCAAGCAGCAAGCACTAGCAGCATTAGTCAGTCTAGAACAAGGATCACAGCCTCATGAGACAAGTTTTCCAGTCTTTTGCTAAAGGCTTTCAGCAAAAGGAAAAATTAAACCTAGATTTTGCTATTTAACACCTTCCCCCCCCCTCCCCCCCACCTTTTTAAATCCACATTCCTCTGAAGAAATACAAGCAAAAACATCCGTTCTACTTAGGTTTGCTGTATGTGCATTCCTCTGCAGGAGCTACGCATCTAACTGATTACTACTTGTGTTAGTTTCATTAGAGATCATGGAGCCTTATACCCTGTGGCTGTTAATACAGCTCAGCATTTCGGCAAAAACTGAAGTCTCTCCTCCCTCTCCCTGGTTCACACTGTCCAAATTATCTTTATTTCATAATGCCTTTGTAGGTCCTAAGCTTGCTTTGACTCTGTTGATATTAACCCACAAAGCTGAAAGTATTAATGGCTGAGGCTAGAAACACGCCCCTCATAACTCTCACTCAGACAGGACCTTCAGGTTAGATGCATGTTTATGACTATTACACCATGTGTGTTAACATCTGGTTATTTTTAGGAAAGACACTCACAACTAAAACGGGTTAAACCAAGTATTGTTCTTTTCACACCTTACACTAACTAGGATCTTGTTCTATACCCCCCAAAAAAAGAAACTCCTGAAGTTCTACTCATTTCAAAGATTGCTCTTCCTGTTAACTGTTATCCAAGTATCATCTTAATTTTAACTGGATATTAATTTTATTATAAAAGATGATGCTTAATTCATGAGATGGAAAACAGGAAGACAATAAGTATTTTCCTTACACCAAGAAAACTAGAATGGAAAATAAAAAGGAAGCCCCAAATACACAGAGCATTTAAAGCTTACAAAAAGGCAAAAAATAAATCAGTAGTCATTGCCCTTAAAGTAAGTCTCTACTCGGGGCTGCCCTCACACCAAACTGGAACAGCCTGCAGCCTTGCCAGCCCGAGGACAACATCCAGCCATGACTCACCAGTAAGCCGGCAGCAGCGAGAACCTGGCAGCTTTCCACATCTCCCAGGGCCTGGGCTTGTGATGTCCCCTGCCTCCCCTCCAGCTCTGCCCACAGGACTGCTGCTAGGTCATGCTTACAGGTGAAATGCAGCGTCCTGGCTAAGAACAGGTTTGTGCTTCAGAAGGGAGCCCAGTTAGGAACCTGTCAGGTCTGCACTCCCACAGCAGCAGCCAGGTCAAGCAAACCACTCGCCAAACAGAGCACTCTTTGCTTTTGCTGGTAGCATTGCCTCGTCTCCCAGATGGCGGTGTTGACTTTCTGCCAAGTGGCAGGGGATATCTGTGCCCCTTGGATACCATCATCGAGGAAAAGCAGCAGTGAGACTTAATCTAGATGTGTTTTAAATGGAATTGCTTTTGCTAACACATACAGCACTAAAATGAGGTGTCCAGTTTGCAAAGCAGTATTATAGATGGTTCCTACATTGTGCTTACAAAACCCACACTAACCATATCACAAAGCATCCCCTTGTAGTACTTGGGGTCTACTTGTGTCTTCCAGATCTGAAGCCTCACAAATCTTGGCGTGCCTGAAGTTACCCTTTCTTAAGCAAGAGTTTTCTGCTTCTTCCTGCTTACCCACCCCTCGTAAGTAAGTTTACCTATATTCCCTTTGATTAAAGCTGCTTGCAAACTGACCCTTGCTAGATACACAATAAGTGAGGTGAGAAATATGGCAGGCATACCCTTAAAATTCCTGCACGCTTGCCAACAGCACGAGGCAGTGAGTTAGTACATACCACTAGAAGGTTTCTGGCAAAGCAATCTCCATCAGCGTATTACCTATATACTCCTACGCAAATCCTAACAGTGTATCATTTAACCATAGTCTGTCAAGCAAACCAACCTCCTAGATCTTTTGTTTTTCCACTGGAAGAACCTTAAACGAAAATTAGCCTCTAGATTGCACTGTCAGTGGTACAATTATGCATACACACATTAGATGATAACCAAATAAAGCTTCTTCTGTAGTCTATACTGACATGTTATGATGACTGGAGAACTTTTATTCACAAATCCTATAAAACCTAATGCTTCTGCAGTCTTAACTTAGCCCTTTGCATCCCCTAAATTACTGACTACTGCTCCCTAACATCAGTATTCGCATTGGCAGAGAAAGTGCAGGGACAACTGGTTTTAGTAGAAAAGGACAAACACATCAGCATTGAGTCAGGATCTCCACAGACATCTCAAGAGGAACCTAGAAGAGCTGGGCCCAGCTCCAGGCTAACTACCGTATCTTTCTGATCATGAAGAAGCTCTACCCACATAAACCAAAAGCACTTAACAGATCACAAGTGCAACACTTACAGTAAAACCTATGAAATGACGAACAGACACGTCACCCAACGCATCCAGTAATAAAGAGCAAATTTAAGATACATTTGGTTTTATTTCCAGAGTGACACTACGGTCTTTGTAAACTCAAAGGAGTATCACAAGCCAAGACAATATTCAAACCTAACACTAAAATCAGTATTCAGCTACCTACACATGGTATTCCTGGTGTCATTTACTCTGTGCCTCTTACTACCATGCTGGAAGGGTGTTGGTCTCTTAAGTCCTGCATCACAACCACCATCTTCCCCTGTGCACAGGTCTCAGGCACTAAGGGCATTTCAGACAGAACCATAACTCATTAACCCAAACATAATCCCTCTTCTCACATCATCCCTCTCCCCAAAGACGAGCACCCTCTTCTCCAAAAGCTACAGAAGCTCTGGCAAATCAAGAGCGGGAGGGTAATTAGCTCACGATTGAACTAATCAAAGTGTTCTGAAATAAAGCAGCTAAAACAGAAGAAGCAGTTAAAATAGATACAGGCCCCCAACAAACAGCAGGTCACATGTAAGTCAAGAATTTACCTGTTTAATGATTAAAAAAAAAATTATCACAGAAGTTACAACAAAATCCTCAAGTTCTACTGTTGTTACAAATCTGGAACTTAAGGCTGGGGTCTGAGAGCGACATACAGATGTCTTCTCCAGCACAAGAAGAGTCCTTTCTTGGGAAGATTCTGAATTTTTATTTAGGAAATTTTGTAATTATTGCAGTGACCCAAAAAACTCCACCCTCTCATGCTGTCTGTGGCTTTGGCATCTTCTTTATTGACACAGGATTTGTTATGTGGTTTTGGAAAGCAATTTTGCAGTCCAGTGGCCTGTACAGTTAACTCCTTTATACCCTTTTGAACTAGTTACTTCTGCACTGTTATGTGTAACTGCAAGGCTGACCTGATCCAGGTTCAATGGGTTAAATGGGTTCAACAGGTTAAATTTCTTCTTAAAAGGAAAGAACAGGAACCTTAATTTGCATTACCACCAGTAACGAACACAAAATGCTAACAGTAACAATATTACAACATATCTAGCGATACTACAGGATATACCACAAGTGTGAGTTCTTTTCCTGTTGTAAATATGCCTGCAGAAGTGTAACACAGAAAACAGAAAAGTACTGGGTTCGGGGTTTTTTTTTGTTTTGGTTTTTTTTTTTTTTTCCCACATTGAAATCCTGAAAGGCAGCCTGTCAAAATGGCAATCTGTAACCCATGGGCTTTTCTTTTACACTGCGAAGTCTGTCACATTTAATGTCAGGTTTTCTTGCAAGGAAAAATACAAAGTCTTACCCAGAAAGCTAGGAATAGATTCCTGTATTTTGCTATACATTTGATATATTTTGCTCAATCATCTCTGCTTATAGAAAAAGAAAAATTAAGACCCATTGCATCTAACTGCATCTCAGATTCATAGGCTTCCTCTACACTTTGAAACTCAGTGCAGTCTTATCTACATTGGCTCCTTCCCCAGGGATATCCCTCCCACAGCCCCAGTACATAGCAGAGATTTGCATTCCTGCTGGGTGCCTGTGTTTAATTTTGAAAAGTATACATTCAGTCTAATGAGGAAAAAATGAAACTGGGTGCCTAGATTGATATGATAAGCACCACTGAATGCACAACTGCAGGCAAACAGTAAGCATGTTGTTCACTTATTTCCCACAACTGGTTTTATCCACTGAGACATGCCTTGAAATTAGAGGATAAGCAAAAAACTTAATAAGCAAGAAGGCAAGAGAAGGAAAATGAAAACAACCCTATTTAAGGATCTTCTTGCCACTCTCCAGACTACTCCTATTTAATCTTGTCCTGAGGTATCATTACTAGACATTACATGGAAATCAATACACCATATAGGGGTATAAACACTTGTCCACATACATATGGTTGTGATGGAAGAACAGGATTATTTCCTGGGCTGGTTCACTCAGTGATGAGACCATCCAGTACCTTTTACTCCTCCAGACCTTCCAACCAGGCTTTTCCTGACAATTCTCTTATTTAGTCTTTAAATGGTAAAATTCGCCTCTCACCAGTGTTTTAGAATACCAGGCAAAGGTATTGCATGATCTCCTGAAAAGTCTTTGGAAATAAAAAATAGAAACAACTACTCCCCTTCTGCACTCCCTTGCCAGTCCTGGGGCTTACACAGCATAGCAGAAATTGGAATGTATGAAATATATGAAGTGGTAGTCAGAAGAACTGTATTCTGCCTGGTCCTTGTCAGACAATGTTTACTGGCTGGTATTTCTTTCTCATATTCAAGCCATTGTTATATTAGCTATCAAACCAACCTCTCCAGCTTGGTGCTAAGGTCACCCTGAATTAGCTTCCAGAACCTCTTCTGGAATCAAGTTTTCTATTACACTGTAATAAATACAGCTATTTTGGGAAAAAGACAAGATGCTTTATACTTGGCACAATTGTGTGAAGCTATCATTAATTCTAGACAAATCCAAGAAGGCAAATAAATTTAGTCTAGCAAAGCAGAGGGTTACATTCTTGATTACAAAATAGGAAACAAAAAGTTATCAAAAACAAAACAAGTAAGACACAGAACATACTTGAAACAGCTCAGCTCTCCCAGCTGTCTCAAGACTTTTCTGAGTCATGTCCCAGGAGCAGATATGGGATTAGGTACAACTAATTACATCTTCTCCTAAGTTTTGACTTTCAAAAATAACCTCACATTACTAAGGAACTACAGTTAGCTCTGCTGAAGTTGCTCAGAGATGAAGGTACCACTCTCTTCACGCAACATCCATTTCTTCCCCCTCATTTTTGTTCCCAGCTTGGATGACACGAACATTTTCTCTGCCTGGGTGATTTTCTGACTTTACAGTCTGTCTTTGTACATTCTTTTAGCTTGAGTGATCTTCAACGGAGACAACATTCTTCAAGGCTCATACAGCACTTTGTCACATCTCATAAGCAACACTACTAGATCTACTCTAACTGAACGCATTTTAGTATGCCATTATATCTTCGGAGAGTTCATGATACAACATTAATCATACAGATGATACACTTGGTTGTGGACGTTTGTTCCCTTCCTAACATTTAAGGGAAGGAGCCCTCAATTAAGATGTGTTTCACGTTCCCCTATCACAGAATGGTTGAGGTTGGAAGGGACCTCTGCAGGGCACCTGGTCCAACACCCCTGCTCAAGTAGGGCCAGCTTTTCTCCTCTGGAGGAAGAGAAGAAACATCTCCGTCTTTGGAGTCTCCTACAGTTGACCTGACAACAATAGCTTCACATAAGAAGCTGGACCAGATAACCTGCAGAGGAACTTACCATGCATATCTCTAATCCCGTAAATATGAGTGTGCTTCATTCAACTAAAAGATTTTTCCTCTTTTCTTGGTCAAAAAGTACCACCACCCAGCAAGTCAAAGCTCACTTCAGTCAGCATGCCTTATTCCATCCGTTTTCATTCACATATTGCAGTTCTACATCCACTACTGGCAAGCAGACAATCCCCTACAAATCAAATGCTTCAGGTGCTGTCATACTAAAATATACACAGCTATGTATTTTTAATGCTATGATGGCTTGGTTCCTTAACAACTCGAGTTGAACCTTGTCTTCCTTCCATGAAATATTTACAGCATTTTGATAATATTTTGTACATCTGTGGGTTTTTTTCCCCCCATACCTCTAAAAGCCATTACTAGTGTTTGCATAATAAGGGATTGCTTTACTGAACAAAATAACTGTAGGTAGGTCAAGAAGAACATGAACAAATTATAATTAAAAGAGGAAATAAAGCCACTTAGAATTCAACAATACAATATACACAGCCACAATATTTAAGTGTGTTGTTGCCTATTAACCTAAATACTATTTTTCACAGTACATCTTGTATTAAATGAGTCACCTATAGTAGCACTATCAGCTTTTATTAGATGTTGGGGAAAATTTTGCTATGTTTAATTAGAATCTACAAAAAAAAAGCTTTATTTTAAATTAATAGAAATAAATTTTGATCTGTCGTTGAAAACTACACAATTAGTTGCTCTTCCTTTATTCACAGGTTAAGCCTGTTCTTGGAAAAGTCACTTCCCTCCTTATCTTAGCATTCCCCACAATGGCTGGAATTCTTTAGTTCCAGCAGGGTGCAGCCATCATCAGAGCTTTGAACATTTAGGCACTTAGACTAACCCTGTGGAAGGTATCATGCAGGTCTTTGGCCTGGTATAGACTCATATTCAAGGGGAGCCAATACACAGAGTAGTAAACAGAAGCCAACTGTTCCTTGGAGTCATCTGTTCATGAAAGACAAACTTTAGGTAAGGTTTCATAGTGCTTCTATTTGATAATGAAAATTTATTTTGTGTGCATACATGTGTAGCTTGCAGAAGAACACATATCTTTGTTATGTAGTCATATTGCTTTGTAGAAGAGTACATCTAAAGCTACTCACTAGTTTATTTATGAAGGAGAACATAAATCTGAAGTTTTTCAGTATTTATCATTTCTATTCCCTTAACTAAGTATCTGGATGAACAGGTTCAATACGGTAGTTTTATACTGAATGAACCTGGCAAGAGATAGAGTGAATATGCAATAGTTTGATCTACTGATCATTTAAAATCATGAACCATTTTAAAAAAAAAAATCTTTAGTTACATACTAAGAAATTAACTGAATTCTTGTTGGTACATAGCAGCATCCATCTTTGATAGTCCAAAAGCACTGGATGCACATTAGTGAACAGATTTTAAAGTTATATTGGAAAAATGTGATCTAGCTACTGGCTGTAACATGAGAACTGCCTGCGACAACTACATGCTGGAAGAGACAGGAACTCAACTCACCATTTCCGTAGTGGAGGTGGAACAGGACTGATGGAAGAAACTGCTTAAGAGACCATGGAGACAGATCATATAAAGAAAGGGGTGGATCACTGTTCTGATAAAGAAAAGAACATTCTTTCTTGCTCAATGAAAATTATTGCGCTTAATATATGCCACTAATCTTCCTACATGCCCTGGAGACCTAAGTGAGCCTATGCGCATTGTTCTCTAATGTTTCTGATGGCAGCTAATTAATCTTAATGAGGAGGAGTGCTGAGTTTAGGGGTTTTATCTCACTGTACTGCAACTTGTTTTCACTGGCAATTGGTTGAATTTTCCTTTACAACATGCATTATGATTGTCTCATTTATTTTGACAATGCGCTCCGAGATTGATACATCGATGTTTAAAGCATTGCGTTTTTAAAAGTTGCAGTTCAGAGTCCCATTTAGGTACCAAGCCAACGGTGATTTATTTAAGGCTTTATTGTGTTCTCAATTACCAGTTAAGTTGCTTTCGGAGCTTTTTCTCTGGCCTCTACCCTCAGTTCCTACTTGGACACTCTTGCACATCCTCCATTTGCTATTCTCTGAAGACTTTGGTATCCAAACCACTGCCTTACTTTTTTCTTGCTCAACAACAGCAACAGAGAGCCAGTAGCAAAAGAATCTGGCAGAGGAACTAGTCACCACTAACTAGTTCATTAAAGCACATATCATCTGGAAGAAGTTACGTATAGTAAATATGCTGCCTTAGTTCCATTAATCGAATAATAAAATTCTACTTGAACTATAAAATGTGAAAGGTAAAGAAATACAGAAATGAAAATGTGATTTACTATCCTGATGAAAGCAAAACCACCCATTCCTTTCAGCTCCTGAATTCAAGTGTTTTGTCAAAAAATGCATTTTTAAATTTAATTGAGTGTTTAAAACTAAAAACAAGGTGTGGAAGCAGTTTGTTAAAGTTAGAATATTTTTTTAATAGGAGAAGAGAATTTGATCATTTTGGGTGACAGAAGTAATGTATTCTAAGATGTTGCCACAAGCCCTGGACTTTGCATTTGTACAGACTGTAGGCAACTGTATTTATTTTAAATTATTAGCTCCATCACAGCTTCTTTCTGCTGAAGAATGTGGCATTATTTATATTTAAAATTTTCTCTTTAAATCAGATGAAACATTTAAATGCTTTGGTAGCAATTGTAGCACTCACTGCTGGTGACATTTCCCATGGGAATATTATAAGCTTCCACCTTCCTACTTACACAGGAAAATGGGGGATGTCCAAACATCATACATGAGAGACTTGTTAAAAACTTCTGTTCGTTTGTAAAGCAGACAGGACTTGTCAGAAACTCTCTAGTAATGGGTATTTCTGGTAACAAGGCTGCTGGATAGCTGCACATATACAGTAGGCTCCCTGTTTCCATTTCAGACAGTCTTTCGTTTCACTTGTTGGCGCCCTTCCAATTGCATGTGTCTTTAAGCAAAGTCTTCCCGGGGTTTTGCAAGGCAACAGGGACAGTTTCTGAATTTTCATGAAGTCCAGCCAGACTCTGCTAGCCTAAATCAGAAGGCTCAGGCAATTACTTGATTGCAAAACAATCCTGAGTGCACGAATCTAATTGGCACCATCCCTGTTCTACCAGTGATGCCCTGTAAGTCACCATTACTAAGTCCTAGATGTTTTCCTTGGCAATCAAGATCCTTCCACACCCACACAGAAGTGGAACATAACCTTTTAGCTTGAGGCTTTAGTACTCAGCCCCATCACATGCAATTGCAAAGATACAAAGTGGAACTAAGACTGTAAAGACGTGGTTGCACTGCAGTTTCTACATTTTCTCCTTCCCAGCACAGGCAAATCTCATTTCAAGATAGACCTTAATAGCAAATTGCAAAAAAGGACTTAATATTGTAACGCCAGCAACCTGCTTCTGTTGATCAGCTATAGTTTTTATTCTTCTAAGATATAAGCAAAGTAAAATAAGACCCTGTGCTGCCCTCACCCCCTCCAAAAAAAACCCCCAAAACTAAACCCAACAAAAAAACCCAAAAACCAACAAAAAACCCCCAAAACCAACAAAACCCCCTCAATCCCCTCACTTAAAATCTAGCTGATTTTCAAGGCTGCTGTGCAGTGGAGACTAGTTACTGCAAATTTATCTTTTAGTTCCCTCCATCTCCTAGATCATTTGAACACTGAACATTGGTTTCATGTTAACATATTAAAATCTGTTAATGATCTCAATTGTCTGAGACTGAACACTACCAGACTACCCAGCATAGGTCACAGCATTGCCATAAAACAAATATGGATTGAGATCCAGTAGTATCAGTTGGAACTTGAAGGCGTTCAGGTTGAACAACAGGCTACTAATAATTTTCTGTATAATTCCTTGCCACTGCTCTCTCCTGGAAAGTGATGATGAAATTCGAGAACTACTCAGGCCCTAGTTTCAAAAACATCAAGGGTTTCTCAACACATCCCATACATCAGCATACTGAACTTAAACTATTCACTGGCTGGACAACTTACAACAATAAACAGAAATAAAAGTCCAAGTTCAAAACCTTAGAGTTACTTTGCTATTACTTCCTTAAGTACATATGAGGACAGAAGCATTTTATTATGGCATTATATATGTGTTCTTAAAAGCCATGAACTACTTGCATTTTAAATTGCAGAGCTTGAAGAGAATCATGTTAGAGGAACTTTACTATCTAAAAAACAGAAGTGTTGTGAAAGCTTCCAAACTTACCTTGCCACATTGCCCAAAAGTATTGCAAGGCAAAAGAATAAAAACCCCCTAAAGTTACTTTTCTGCTCTAGTCTGTTGTAGATTTACCTAACATTCAGAAGATCTTCCTGCTCCTTCTCCACAAGCTACTCAAAAAGGCAAATGACGGCATTCATGAAAGCACTCTACTAGCTTAGTCACCTTTACTGGATTAATTTTCATCATTAACAAGCACATGCATTCTATTTGTGATTAAGGGAAGTCTCACTTATAACATTCATTTCTATATAGTTTTTTTTTGCTTTTTTAAATGCAGATAACTTCACCTATAGGAAGATTTCTGATATGTTATACACATAAAGAGGACACCCCCTCCCACTCCAATATATCTTGCCATTTTTTTTAATGATGTAAGGTAAGAAAACAAAAGGTATGAAAATCTGACTTCATCAATGCTTGAGCATACTTCTGTCATTGCACTTGCTCATGTTTCCTGTAAGTGCTAACCATATTGATTTCATGACTCTCTGGCACTGTGTCAGAAAGTTTGAGTCCAAATCCTATTGTTTTTTCATTAAAATTAACTTAACTAAATGCTCCCTATCGCCTGTAAGAGGAGAGGCAAATAAGTGGCCCAGTGAAGATCTAAGGAGAACTGCCACAACATCAGACCAACCAGAGATGGTCTCATAAGACTCAACTACTTGTAGCATAAATACACTGTCAAGACATAAACCAAGCCAAATACTTGTGTGTACTTTTCCCATTATTTTTCATTTCTTTTCTCCTTTTACTCTATATCTTATGCACATTTTGTCAAAGTTGCACTTTTCCGGAAAAATTTCTACTGACAGGCGGCTGTGTTTACGGTTAAAATATCAGAATAAACAGTGGGATTATTTTTCATCCCTGCTGTACTCTCCAGTGCCTGGACTGTGTATTTTCCAGTATGTAAGCTAACACCTCCCTCACAGAGAGATTATGCATCAATATTTCTTAATGATTAAGACTCTATATTGAACTTTGTGGTTTATTCACAGACATTTCTCATCAGTATCATGTGACAATCCTGCATGTGTATTGCTGTTAGATTTCTCCCTCTTTTCCCCCAGCACAGTAATACTGGCTTGGCTTCCACTTCTCTGGACTGTTAGCTGTAGAGGGAACTAGGATAGGCTGCTTTTAACAAGCAGCAGACTTCATTTTAAACCCTTTTGTACAGAATGCAAAACCTTGAATGTTTTTCACAAGTCTGAAGTGTGTTGACTTCTGTACTCCGAATAATAAACACAACTGTGCTTGTCTAAAAAAAAAAGTGGAGATGCAGTTCTGTTACCCATTTGTGATAGAGCAGTCAAAATACTTTCACCCTGTCTATCAATAAAGGTAACATCGCTGTCGCTACAACTGTTATATGTTGACACCTGTGCTTCTAATGAAAGCAGGTATTGGGCCTTTAACTTATAATATCAGATCCAGGTTTCTCTGTGTGGAGGTGGTGTTTTTTTAGTGTTTTGTTTTGTTTTTGGTTTTTTTTTTTTTTTAAGCAGTTCCTTGGACTAGCAGCCAAGATTTCAAATAGTTCCCATTACGTAGATGACTAATAATCAAGGTGCTCCTCAGCCTCTACCACTGAATTGTGCAATTCTTTCAGTACGGCATTACACTACGCTATGTGCAAACTGAGTGTGCCACTTTGCATCAGCAGCAGACAGCCTGGGAAAATACTGCTTCCCTGACATTGTAAGTCTTTAATTAAAAAAAGTCTTCAATTCTAAAGCCTCTAGGGATGTTAAGCGTAGCTAAAAATCTAAATGTTAAATTATACCCAGCTGGAATGCATAGCAGCATCTCAAAGTAAGATGCTGTGACTAAAGATACAGTAATGCCAAAAAAAAAAAAAAAAAAAAAGGTGAAAGCACAGCCATGCCCAAGTTCAGCAGTTTAAAACTGACTCTGGTATCACAGAAGGCAAGTAATGCCAGCTCAGAGGGAGGAATTACCCAGCTTGACCCCATTCTGCTCTCTTATTTTTATGTCTAGGCAATACTGATGCTCAAGCCAATACACAGCTAAGTCTATACACAGTTCTAGTATCAATGCCATAGCTAGGCTCACTCTGAAAAATGTAAACAGTCAAATTGTTCAAGTCACAGCTAAGCTGGGGCAACAGGAGATCAGTCAAGGACATGGATTGTGGCAGCTCCCTCTGAAGTCAGGATGAGGTCTTATTATAACCATTTCTTATCAAAGCATCAGCCACAGGGGAAAAAAAACGCACCAAATGTGGCCAAAGGAAAGA
Organism: Alca torda; assembly: GCA_008658365.1. Taxonomy (NCBI): domain Eukaryota; kingdom Metazoa; phylum Chordata; class Aves; order Charadriiformes; family Alcidae; genus Alca; species Alca torda. Next base: position 12,615,242 of record CM018083.1, read on the forward strand.
GGTGCATTCTAGGTACTGGCACTGCCTCCTTTTGTTTATGTCCTTTTCTGCTGTAGTTAGGCAGAGAATATTTGTCTTTTGCTGTACGTGTTAGACTAATTTTCTAATTGCATGTGTGCTGCTTACAAGTGTGAGAACAAACTCTGGTCTTCAGCTTAAAAGATTTTCCATCCTTATTTGGTATGAAACCTTAACTGCTTTATAAAGTGCAAGGGCTGTTGTCTCTATGCTTTTACGCTGTTTATTAACAATCTAGAGAAGCTCTGAGATATTATACTATGATAGAATAACATATGGCATAGACTGAACAACACTAATTACCAGCTAATCTATCATCATCATCAAAATACAGTAGAGCTCACAGCATCTTTAAGACAAATAAAACTGCTGTTTGCAGAATGGTTTTTTTTTTTAATGGGGAATAACTTTACTCTAGAAGATCCCCCTTCCCAGTTTTATACAGGAAATCACAAGGAATTTTAATAGGGAATTAATTTGAGACTGTGTATTGCAGTTGCTTTCTTATTCAGTGTGATCTACTGCTCTTCTCACTGCTTCCTTTCATATTTGAACTAGAAAAAAAAAAGAGAAGTCCATCAAAATCTCACATGGCACGTGGCAAAGCTCCAGCTCCCCATGTTCCCTATTTAAAGCCTGTCACTGCCTCAAAGATTCAGCTGCACTCCAGCTCTACCACAGCCACATTCCACCTTCACGCCTACATGTTACCTGAACTTTCCCTTTAAAATCCTTAAAAATAATCAAGCCCCATGATTGTTGATAAGATTACATCAGTAATCTTAAAGCAGCAGAACAAAAGGAAAAGAGCCACAAAGCCCAATTGACCAGCAGGGATTAAATGGACAGGGAACACTCATCTGGAAGGAAGCAAACGAACAACTTTTCCAGCTTTCAGGTAACTTCTCAAATCACAAGATCCCTGCTAGGTTCCCATGGGAGCTTTTTAATATTACTAAATATTAAAATAAATATTTCACTTAGACTCCACCGGGTTAAATATTCCCTGTAGCCCTTAGCACAATGCCACCTCACAGCAACTTGTACAGTGTCCTGCCGTTGGGGAGACAAGGCAGTGAGAAACAGTAAGCACCAGCCATGATTTTGGACTCTCTTGGAAGGCTGCCTAACTTGTGCTTACTGTTTAGTTTGGTTTTGATTCTCCCTGGCCATAACACATACTTCTTATTGTATATGTCAGTCTGGCATCCACAAATCTACCCTGGATCTAAAAAGCACCATGTAAATACATTTACCATTTAATGTGGTTGCCTCTTGAGAATAAAAGCAAAGGCATGAAATGGGGTTTCAAGCCATCACCTTCCAAAACTCACTGGCTTTGCTGACTGTGGCAAAAGACTACCCTGAAGGGGTCTGTAAAAGGACTTAATGCAGACTGCGGCACCAAACCAAACCAGGTTGCCTACTATAGTGCTGGGAAGACATTGCCATTAGAATTCTCCTCCTCTGTTGCACTTTCCAAACTTTTTATTGCATAATGCAGGGGAAAGAGGAAAAAAAGCTCTACAACACCAGCATTTTAACAAGGAGTCCCCTGAAATGTTCTTCTAGTCGTTGGTGATAAAACTGACACATCACATAAGCATGGAAGGAGCCGTATCACCTCCTTTTCTCTATAAGCCATTACTCTCCACTAGATTAGTGAGTAAAAACAGAGTAAGATAATTCACATTTATTAATAGCAAAGGTCTCACTTCTTCCTGTATGCTTCAGATTTCACCTGAAGACCTTGGTCTTCAAGCCATCAGTTGTTTATCAGTGCTAGGAAGAACTCTGAAATACTCCTGCCATTGATAACATTTGCTCAGGATCACCAGCTACAGGGCCACTGATATCTTAGTACATGTTATGTGCTTTTTAAAAAAAAAAAAAGTTACTTAGGCTACACAAACTTGAAGCTACCTGGATGCTCCCCCATGCCAGGTCTTCCAAGACTACTACCTTAATAGACTGCATTAGAACTAATAATAAAAACCCCAAATAAATGTGAGTGAAATACTGAACTCCACTCAAGTCAGAAACAGTGTCCGTTCTTTTCACTGATAACAGCCAGAACAATAACCCCCTTTAGGGGGGATGCAGCTCAAAGTTCTGGAGATAGGACCCTCTTGATCAAAGTACCATAGAAACAGAACTCCAAATTAGGTCAAACTAACAGAAATCATACTGAGGCACATGCAAGACCAAATTATATCAAGAGGACTTTTCGAAAGAATGGAAAGTGGATGATGGGGAGTGACATGCATATTTCAAACATTGCCTTATGTAAGAGGGAAAGGGGAAGATAAGATGCTGTGGGAACAGGGAACATGTGGGGAGTCCCATAGAAATCTAATTTACATAAGCAGCATTTAGTACTCTCTGCAAGGCTCAGTGACTACGATACTTAAGAAATGTGAAATGGCACACAAATATTTAAGGAGCCTCTCAGTAAAAAAAACAAACCCACAACAAGACAAAGAGACACAGTGTAGTCTTGTGCATTCTTGAGGCAACATTTCAAGATGGTTCTCGGATAGGTGGTTCTGCAGTCTCCAGCACGCAATGGGGTCATCATCATCAGCGAAATAATCCCAGCAGTTGCTGCTGAAGAAGCATGCTCAGGTAGTAATACCTGCTTTGAGTAGTCAACTTCTGAGCTGAAGCAACTGCTGGATTTGGATCCTTTTGTTGTGAAGCCAAGAACAACATGTACTTGATGGTGAACTCATTGTATCTCCATTGTAAAGGACTGGACTCAAAAAAGTCTGTTGTGTGTCAGAACAGGCAAGAGAAATACTAGGTTATCTATTAGATGACTAAGTTTCTAATTTATTTGGTTAATCACTTTTTTTTTGGCTAGTTATACTAGTAAACCATTGTGGGTAGAGAAGTACTGTGAACATATTTGTCTCATCTGTTAATAGAGACAGTCTAGGAGCTGCCCAAATTTAAGTCCACAGTCTTATTTTCTTGAGAAACATGCAAAATCTCCATGTACAAGACAGTGTTGGTTATACACTGTCACCTAGTTTTCACCATGCCTGCATCGGTGATGCTGTGCCTTGGCACTGGAGAAATCACAATCTCATTTTCCCTTCAAAGAAAGGACTCAAGGGCAGTATTATCTGGAGAGATCTTTGAGCAGTTTGCTGTTCATACAGCACAACATTCCGAGATGCTGGAGATCAATATGCTGTAAATTCTCCACTCAGGAGCATCCCTTCATATAAATCTCTCCTTCAAAGATCCTATTGGCAGAGTTCTCCCCTTCTCGTGTCTGAAATCAGCAGATAAGAGGGCCTACCTGCACACCTGAACTCAAGATCGAACTTTTCATGTCCACGGGTGGCCTTAGAAGTGTCTCTGTGTATTGAGCTAGACAGCACTAGATAAAAAATTCTTAACTGGAAAAGAGTTTCAGCAGGTAAATCAGAAGGCCAAGCAGCACAAACCCTATGTAAGAATAAATCCAGCAGTTGTGCCTTTTGCTTTCTGTCCTCCTGCCATTTCTAACTTTGGCTGACAGTATTTCCTTTGGGAATCTAGAAAAAACATGCAATTCCCAACAGCTCCAGCTGCAGTGATGAGATGAGCTTCCTCTTGGTTAGAAGTACATGGAACTAAATCTGGGTGGTTTTTCTTTTTTTTTGTTTGTTTGTTTGTTTGTTTTTTTAACTGGTGAAAATCCAGATAAACTTCTCTAGATTTCATTAGTCACTCTTTAGAGGTATTATAGTGAAAATAAAAACCCACTCCATGGCTTTGTTTATTTGTCATAGTAACAAGGTTCAGACTTGTGGGGTCTATGTGTAGCCTCCTAGGAGCCAAAATTTAACAGCAGTAACATCTGTTAAGAGTTATACATTACAGCAATTTGCTAAGAGCCACAGCAAGTTTAAACCCATTTCTTTTCAGAATTCTCACACAGGATAAACCATTTACTGTTTGAGGTCTGTAATCTAATCCTTATTTCTACTCTTCTGCTTCCCAAATCAAGTTTTTTGTAGATTGGCAGGCAAAATTCTACCAGTTTGGGTCATAATAAAAGCTACTTTATTTCATGAGTAATTTTACAAAATATTATCAAACCTCAATAAATATCTGCACTATCAAGCTGATATTTCTTGAGCAAGAGCACTGTCCAATCACTGCTCCATCCTACCTGTCTGTTTCATTTTAAAAGGTAAACATGACAAAATGGGATTAGACTGTTGCGCATGGATTACTTCAGAATATTTTGCCATTAATTCTGCAAAGAAGAGTGAAACAAGCCACCAGGTAAGAGTTTGTTTCATGCAAGAAGATACTTTGGCTCAGATTTCAAGAGCATCATCTTTACCACTTTCTACAACAAAAAGGTAATGGTCATTTTCCCAAACCATGAGACTCAAGACACAACAGGCGTAAAATTCAGTTAACCCTGAAAACCAAGGACTGACAGACTACACTAGGTGGCACTGCTACACACGGCTTAAGTTTCTTCACTGTGGGTTCAAATTAAGCTTCGTTTTTGAAAAAATATCTGTATTAAGTTTGAGGGAAGAGTTTTAAGGGAGCTTTGGCAAGCAATGAGGAAGTATTCTTTGCTCTCCTGTAATTACAGACAATTTTTGCTATGAAGTTATTACCTAGAAACCAGCCAGTAGGAGTCTTGATGATAATGCTGTTCACTCCTTCAGGAATTGCATACCTGCTGTTTAAGCCAGTCCTTCAACAGTCACACACAATCTAAACCAAACATTGCCTTCGCAACACAGATGGGAGCCCAGTCACTGGCTTTGGCAAGATGGAGAACTTGACCTGAAAGAGCCAGACACTAACAAAGTCTACAAGTGGGAGAAGGATGCCAGCACTTTAGGAGCCAACTGGGTTAAAGAGATAGACAATAAAAATGTTGTCTTTATATGATACTGTCTAAATAATGACTTAATTTAGATGTCATCTTTTAACATTACTCAAAGTTTATTGCTGCATTAGTGTGTTCTACAGTTTGTATTTAGACATGCATTACCCTTTTGTTTACTGTTACCACTTAACAGTACACTTAATAGTTACCAACAAATAGGACAAACTAGCCCTGTGCATTGCACAGCAGGATACTTACAGTTAAATGTCTAATTCCACTTGTCTTTTAAATCTAATTCCTTCATAGTAGCAACTGAAATCAACTGAAAGCCTCTTGGCATTGTAACCCCAGGTGTAGGAGTGGGCCACGCAGCCATTGGGCCACCCATTGAACCGAACAAACTCAACCTTCATTTTTCTTCTTTACAGTAGTTAAATAGAAGCAGGAATTCTAACAACCTTTTGTTCTTAGAAAAATCAGAAGGGTGGAAGAGTCTGGCTGCACCACCTGCCTGACAGAAACGCTTACAGGTCCAGAACTCAAACACCATCCTTTAGCATTTCATCTTTTCCAATTCAACAGTGATACTAAAATTATCATAGTTGAAACTGGCAAAGCTTTCTTTTCAAAACACATGAAGTCTTGACACTAGAGACTGTTTAAATCAGTGCCATGTCCTAACTTTCCGCCAGAGTGAGTTTTCAACAATGAAAATCAGTTTCAGCCAAAGATAAAATATTTCTATTTCCTCAATAGAAGGAAGATGGAAATAAAAGTTGCATTATCTTCGTGCCTTTTAGTCAACAGCTCAGTGTCCTCACACTGGACTGAAAAACCCATATTCACATTCTCTTCTGCTTTATGATTCTGGAAAGAAGCAGTGACAAATCTGCTACTACATACGCAAGCAAAAGCTGAGGTTCTGGAAATTACAAAGTCTCTGACTGTTATTGCAAAATAACTACCAAGACACATATGCCATTACAGAAGATCCAGAGAAATGGCTAGAACAACAAAAAACATGCAGAAAAAAAGGTGAAGCAGCACAGAAATAAAATTATGTAGAGCAGGACTCCTGCATCTGGCAGGATCACTACTCTGAGTCCATACCTGAACAGTTGAGGATGCTCACTCTTCAAAGTCCTATTAAATCTTATGGAGACCATAGTAAAAAAGCTCACGCTGCTAGAAAACATCATGTAATACCGTATTCTGTGCTAGCTGAGAATGTACCATGAGCTATGCTTGAGCCTCATTAACTCATACATTTGGAGACCATTTTGTGAAAAGATAAGAAAGGCATCACCATTTCGGCAAACCCACTCATGTTTCAGCTCAAATATGAGGATGTACCCTCTAAGGAAGCCACTTGGAATTTAAGCAGAAAGGAGTTCTGTCAATCCCGAAACCTATGTTTGTTGATGTGCTTCAAAAGCTGAAACACAGCTGGCTTCGGCCTTGGTTTTTAAACACAGATCCACTTAGGATGACTTACTCTGTATTGTCATACAATGAAAAGGAGCTGAGTTCTGTTCTCCTCTTCCAATAAAAAAAAAGCCTTGGTGTTTCACTATATGCATAAAGGCTTGATAAAGTTGGTTGTGGTTATCACTACAAAACTTTTTATTTGCAGCCAGTAAGTGTTCAAATGCAACAATTCTAGAGTATGAATTAAACTCGTCGTAGTGATTGGAGAAGAGCTGCAAGGATTTGTCCAAAAGCAAGCAGGGCAGACTGATTTTTAGATAGAAGCATAAGCCTACCTTGCAGAAGTACAAAGTTTCTGAAAGTAGAATTCGATATGCCCAAATTAATCTTTCATTCTAAGTTTCAGAATTGTTAAATCCATTGTCAAAGAAAGTACTGAAACAGAAGAATTAGCGAGTCAAGTGTCTTCTCATATGCCTAGAGAGGACTGTATGTTGGGTTTAATTCTATTCGTGTGCCTTTAGGAAGTTATACTCGTATCTTGCCAAGCATCACAGAATTCAGAGTCACTTTTTCTTAAAGTTATCCTACAAGAAAGATTCCTATGATCTAGGGGGAAAAATAGCATTCTTTAGGATTCTCTTCTGCGATAAATATCAACTTTTCCTTAGAATCTCCTCCCAAGTCTTCTCTGATTACAGACATTTTACAGTGCAGTAGAAGAATCTTGCTAAGCAAATCAATGGAGTTTTTAACATCAAATAATCATAAAATAGGTCTTTTTACTTAAGGCTATTCTTTTCAGTATAATCAAAAAGTCAGTCTCAGCAGGCAAGAATACAATTTTTTCTTTCAAACTAATATCTTCACCATCTATTCCCCAGAAAAAGAAAACACTTAGTCTGTGAGTTTTGAGAACTTCGTAGAACTTTTTCATTATTTGCTTGATTCAAAACAGGAAAAAAGAAAAAGTGGAAGAACTATGACCTTGACAACCAAAGTGTCTTCACTGTACTAAAAAACCCTAAAAGACAAGAGTTTATAGTGGTCCCTTCTTCAAAGAAGCGTTAGCAGACATAGCTACGCCAGACACTGATTTGTGGGACTGCTGTTATCTTTAAACCAGATCTGATTCAAATTTCATGATCAGAACAGGAAGCAACAAACTGAAAGCAGACATTCCTGCTCCAGTCAGCTTTTAATATTCCTTAGCTTTGGTTTCATTTCAAGTGTGTGACTTGACTTACACTTATCCAAGAAAGGGGGGAAAAAAATCCAGTGTTTTATGGAAAACTGCAGAATGGAAATGTTGAAATGTATAAAACAGGTCATTGGCAGGTCCTCCTGACAGCAAGTCAAACTATTCCAACAGATTGCATCTTTCTTGGAAGGCCATAAAGTATCAGACAGTCCTAAGTTATTGAACATGTTCTACTACATAACTTCAATTAAGAGAAAACCAGTACTACCTATTTTACCTTTATGAACTTGAAAACTAGCACTGTAAGAAAAAGTTCACATGTTCAGGCCTCTGATCCTGTGATGAGTCCAAAAACACAGAATTAAACTCTGAGAGCATCCTACTGAATTCCGTAAGACTGGAGTGGTGGTGGGAATCATGCTCACTTCAGAGAGGGAAAGTTTTACATCCCCTGATGTCACATGATTTGAGTACCCTTTTCTCTATGCAGATGGAATAGGTGTCACTAAGCTTTTTTTTTTTTTTTTTAATGAAGGACAGGAGAGAAAACAAATATGTATAGCTGATCCAACCTAGAAGAGTAAACAGCCTCAGAGACAGGCTGCTCAGAGGTAAGAATAAAATATGAATTAGATTGATCAGTACCCTCAGCCTGTCTCTATTCAACCACCAGACGACTGGCAAACACTTCCCAGGGCAGATACCTGGCAAACACTTCCCAGGACAGATACCTGGCATGCACTAGGAAAGGCACCGCAGGAATTTCAACCAGGGGAGTTGCCTAAGCAGACTACATACAGTCAGTCCCAGTTCTGTCCTGAAGGATGTTGAACATAGATAAGAAATTAAACTACTTTAGTCGGAGAGAATAAAAACCTGATACAAGTTACCAGGCAAGGCTGCCAGCACAACTGTGAGCAGAGACGTAAGGACAGCCAAATTCGATGGAAAGGGGTACACACAGTGGAATATCTCTTGTTCAACTGAGAAGAAGCCTTCTCTGTCAAAAACTCCAAGAAAATTATTGTTTCCCACAGAATGATTTGAATTTTGACAAGTCAGTATTTTCCCTTATGTATTTTATGTAAAGCAGCCATTTTAGGTAAAGCCATTAGGAAAATTCCCCAGAAGAGCTCATATTAGTATTCCACTGCAAGGTCAAGATCTGAAAGGCAATACTGCATTCTGCAAGATTTCAAAAGAAACAGGCCCCTGCAGTTCTTCACATTACATAAAGTAATTTCTAAAAGTGTTTTATATGTCTTTATCTACTGGATGAACCTATAAGGCTGGTTTCCTCATGTTTCTGAAGAGCCAGACAAAACTGCTTTTCTTTTTCTTTTCTTACATGAAAACTTTGAGTCTCATGAAATACTATCTTCCATGAGAGAAGAGAGACTTGGAGAGGATGGGACACAAACAACCCCAGATGACAAAAAGAAAAACAAATTAAAATGTTTGCTGTCCTTAAGCCCATTAACACAACAAAATGTGGAAACTTGTTTATATTAAAACTGAATTTGTTTATGAAATAAGAGTTTGCATTCCAATATCTACTGACACATGCAAATATCCCATTCAACAGTAAAGCTACTGCAGTACTTTAGTACAGGGATTAATACAGTGGAACTGCTTTTCAGCTGGCTGTACTACTGGGCATGGGCCTGTGAAGGGAGGCCTTCAAGGCAGGCTATCGCCTTTTTTTTTAAAAAAAAAAACCCACATCCCTACTTATTCTGAATATGCAGAAAACAGTGAAAATATAGAAAGTTCACAAAGTAATAATTCTGCTTTTGGAAGGGTGGAGAGTGTTGTTCTCTCAGATTCCAATGGAGCCTACATCTTAGCCATTAGGAGAAAACAAGCAGTTCAAATTCCAAAGGGATAAATTCTTATTTTTCCATTATGGGTTTGATTATTCAGTATTAACTGATACCCCTCCACAGCAGCAGACGAGGTTGCTTTCACCACAGCTGGTCGTCTTTGAGCACAATATCTAAGCTCAACCTTCCCTACTAAAGGTTGGTACGCGCAGGTTTCCCAGCGAAGATAAACACCTCAGCAGGAGGCAGTTCAGCTCCCATGCAGCCACACCTTGCACCTGGCAGAGCTGCAGGCACTATCAAAGCAGGCAAAAATCCCCACACCAGAAAGCCTGTTTCTCACCTGTCAGGCTGGTTTTAGGTGCAGGCGAGGGAGGAGGGCGAGGGAATGACTCTCCAGCACTGGGTCTTCAAGGAGTTCAGTCAGTCCCCAATGTTTTCAATGCAAGTGATTCAACATTTGAAGAGTTGTTTCATTACGCTATGCCTTAATTTACGGCATATATTTGTGACTCCCCTGTTTGGACAAAGCTACAAGAAGTGTGGAGCGCTTGATTTGTCACAAACATAACTCAAAGGAAGGAGACACCAACAGCTAGTCACACGGAAGATTTGAAAAACAGGCTTAATTGGAAAGCTGGTGCTGCTATCACTTGGAGTACAGACACACACACACACACTGCTGTAGTTCCGGGTTAAAAGTCAGAAGAAATGAGAAGATGCACATCCACACGGCCTCCTCATTCCTCATGACACACCCACTAGGTCTGGTTCCAATTCCACCCTCTTGAGGAATTCAGCGAGCACTGCCAATCAGCCAGAGCAATCTATAAACTATCTTGAATATTTTGGAACAACTGCCAGCAGGTTTATTGACAGTTGATTACTTTAAACTTTTGTTTTGATGCAAGTAAAAGCTTTAATCCCATTTGCCAAACACTGTAAGGTTAAGGCAGAACAGGAAGCAGCTTTTATCTTCTACAAATGTGACTGTCAAAACTTGCAGGGGATTAAGGAGCTCAAATATAATCTTGTTAGCCTTAAAAAAAAAGACAACCTAGAACCTACAATCTCAAAAGCCAACACAATTTTAGGATCACAAGCTAAGCACTCTGAAGTCAAACTGACCAAGTTAACGCAGCATCACATGATCTTCTGTGCCCTTGTAGTAGCTATCACAATAAACTTTAATATATTATATATATTATTAGGTCCCATATTTGGATAAAAATGAAAAGTATTGAAAAGCCTTGCCTTCTCTCCTGAGAGGAACACTGCAGATGTAAGGATATTACAGGAACGGTTGAAAGACTCAGCATGGTTTATATACACAAGGGGATGAAACAGTGCAGTACTGGCAGACAATATAAAACAGATTCCATATGCGCGACACTGAAGCGGTTGGAAGAAGTGAATCATCTTGTACAGAACATCATGAGCAGTTTATGGCATTTAAAATGCACACGAATCTGGATTCAGAACTTCACAAGGGCCTTCACTCATAGATGGCCTCTTATTTATATGAAAAATGTCTTCTTTAAAGCATTTTTTTCCTTTTTTAATAAGTATTGCACTTTTGACTTCCCGGGGGAACTGAAGTAATTTTTGTTCTCAGGTGTAAGTAATTATTTGCAAGTGCACCTTGCTAAAATACAGCAGTATGCTTTGGGCTGAAGAAGTTAAACTGACACTGTACAGTATCTTGTGGTTTGCAAAAAAGAGATAAGAGCTCTTGCTGTGCATGTTTTGATTAAGTTAGTGCCTGAAGCAAGCAGTGAGTGCAGCTAACTCCAAAGATGAAGCTGGTTTTTAAAGTGCTGATAGCAGTCCTAGCAAGTAGAAGCCCCTTGTTTATAGTAAAGCCTCACTGGAGAAAATGAGTGGTGTTGTGTACCTCAGTGGACTGGCTGTCTCCTGTTCTTTCATATCTACCCCAGGGCTGCAGGTTCCTTTTCACCTCTTGTTTACTCTGAGGCTGCTGCCAGGGCCAGCTCAGCAGCTGGTTGAGCAAGAAAGGCAGAGAGATGCTCAGGCTGTCCACAGAGCCAGTCTCAGGGTGTTCATCTGGGCTGTCTCAGCAGCTGTGAGCAGCGCCTGGCTCCTGGGCTGTAACCAGTGGGACAAGCAGTCAGCAGCTAAATTATGCAGACCTGAGAGGAAGGGGAGTTAGATAAATGTTACAGGTTAAACACAAGAGGAACTCAATATGTATTCTTGCAATTAAATGAGGATGGCTATGTATTATTATTGGAAATGTATTGAGAAATTGGGGGAATAAGTCACTATGGTGGCAGCAAGTGTGTGCGTAATTAATAAAGGAATAATGAGGAAAAAATACAGGAATTTTTTTAAGAGGCTATGAAATAGGCAACCAATGAAAGGTGAATAAAATGCTTGATATGGTTCATTCTGAAGACTTAAGTAACATAAAGGCTCAAAGTTCTCAAAGACTCCACGTCTTTTTGAACTTCAGTACTGTCTTTCTAATACATTGACTAGAATGAATTCAGCTCTTCTCACACAAGGAAATAGCTTGTTTCAGAAGAGAGCTAGAACATGTAAGGAACGTGAATATATGAAGAAACTTAATGCTGCTCTAGGATCTTTCATATTTGTGTCCTTCTGGGGCTTAAAAAGAAAGCGGCTCTTACTGGCTTGAGTCAAGCCTGTTCATAGTGAAGGCAGAACACCAGCTACACTTAATTCTAATTAGATCTTTAAAAAAGAAATAATCAGCAGAGCTTCTTTATTGAATGGGCAGCATTAGCTTCCACCTAAGCCACATCAGAGCTTGGACAGGAGTTGGTCATGTGGCTAACAAAATGGGACATGTGGGTGAAGCAGGAGAGGAACTTTGGGATGAGGACTGGCGGTACCGCTCTGGGACAGCAGCCTCTCAGGCAGAGCAGGTATTGCAGCATTAGACACACATGCCCAAGAACAGATGGAAGCAACTCTGACCAGGGGCCCACTGGGAGGAAGCGACACACAAAAATCCAGTCTCCATTCAGTTCAAACCAGACAAAGCTTGTTAAAACAGAACAGAGAAATGCACCTAGAAACAGAAGTTTGGAAACTGAGAGCCAATGCAGCAGCATTTTCTTAAGATGTGGTAAAAAGCTCCCCAGGAGCTTCTGCAAAGCCATCCTGAATCAAATGAAGAAACCTACGACAACATCAATGGATGACCCTAATGGGGAAACACTCAGATGAGAACACACTGGTTAAATGACTCATCCCAAGAGACTTCACATATTCTTTCAGGAACAATTCAGAAATCCCATAGAGCTTTTGAACTCAAGCAATTTCAATGCTGATTACAGAATGTTACTACATCCCACCAAACCCACAACCATTTGCACCTACAAAGTGTTGTTAGGTCCATATTTTCACAACAACCGGTCTGTTTTGATCTGCTAACTACAATAGCTTCCACATACATAAAAGGCTGCTAAGGACAAGACCTTTACCTTCCCACACCTTCTGCAAAGCAGCACTGCACTGAGACTAGAGCAGTCCTACAAGGTTGTGGGAGAGTAAGAAACAAGCTAATTTGTCCTGTCTGTAAGGAGGAAAAAACCCAGAATGACTGAGAAAACATGGAAAGAGATTCTACCTTTCAAGTAAACGAAGGTTAAGAAAGCAAAGAATATTCCCTCCCTTCCTTTCGGCTAGAGAATCAACCAACCAACAACCCAATCCTGGAAAAAGCAGAATTTCAGGGACCACAGCCTTACAGAAGTTACAGACAGGAAATATTCTGTTCTCCTCCTTAAAGAGGAATTTTCTCAGGTACAATATTTTTGGGGATTGCTTGTCACCATCCTTCCAAATACCTGATGCTTTTTAATGATGCCATGGACTCTGGACACATTTAGACACTGTTCTCTATTGCCTCAAGCCAAACAACAAAGCTCTGCAAAAATTAACAGTATATGACATGCATTTGTTCAAGGTGTAACTTTCTCCACCCTCTCATTTCGGTGCAAGTGTGAATTTATATATGCCTATAACTGTTCTAGGAAAAATAAGATTATATTTTAAATATCCTAATTGTATTATAAAGTGGATTCTTTCAGGGGGAAGTTTGGGTACTTCCTCTAACAGGTAAAAAACACTGTTTTTCGTACTGTACTGCATCACAAACATTGTAAGAAGACAGATGCCAAATTTCCAACTTGACTTTGGTGAATTACTTGGTAAGTAGAACATAAACACAACCAATGGCCAAGTTACCACAAAACTGAAGATGACTGGCTTCACAGATGAAAAAGCTTCTGAACGTGGCTCTTTCATCACTTGTTTGGAAAGTATCCATCACAGTTGGGACGATCTTTTTCCTAATCAGAGGAAAGGAAATATCTACTTCTAAATATATAAGCAAGCACACTTCACACAAGCTTCATATCTAATAGAACATTACCATCATTCATCATATCCCTGCCTTGCCAGCATTCACCATATGAGACAAACAGGAGAAAAAAAAAACCAACAAACCATTTACTTACTTTACCAAAATGACTCTGATGAACTCAGGCTACAGACACTGAGATTCTCTTCCTCCCAGCCTGCAACTCACCTAACTGTGCCCAGATAGATGTATACTATACAGCTGGGGTACCCTGATAGCATAGGAACAGCACCTGCTCAGATTTCAAACAGCAAGTACTCAATATCCCAGGTCCAGAGCTAACTTAAATAGCCCATCTTGTATGCTATCGTTATTATCCTTCTCTGTACCCCAAGTACCTGGTTCAGTTAGCCTAGACACAGCTGTAAAAGTTACAGCTCCATCTCTAGCTTACAGAAGATTTACCTCTTCAGGCACCACTGATAAAAGATCTAGACATTCCTACCTTTGTTGCAGAGCCACTTGTTGACATTAATATTACTTACTGAGGGGAAAAGAATCAGAAAGGTAGGCACTGCTCCAGTCCAACAAAACTAGTATTACAAAATACCGAAGTAGCTAACTAGTACTCTAGATTGGACAACGATGTTTTATCACAGTCCTAACCTTTTGAAACTGTTACAATTAACACTTCTAGCTCTTTCACAAAACACCAGTTGAAAAGCCTTCACCCATTTCCAAGGAAATGATAAAAGCAAGCTTATCCAGACCTTGACGGTAAGATTCAATTTTAATTCACAAATTCACATTAATTATGATACTGCTGAATAGCCAGTGGAGACTGGCAAATGTGTGAATTTCAAGTTACATTCACCCACGGTACATCGGCAGTACTGAAAAGTACGCTTATAAACTAGAAAGAGAAGGCATTAGGAAAAAATGGAGAATAGGATTTGAAGAAAATCCAAGGATCTGCTATGGACATGGAGATGGTCTATAAGTGACAGAAAATCCAGAAACAAAGCATGACCCAATACTGACTACCTACAGTGTGTCTGCTCAAAGGGCCCAAAGATTTTTGACACAGGTTAGTAACTTGTGAAGATGCAGATTCACAGACACTAACTGGTAGAGGTATGTATAAAGTGCAGAGTTTCCAGCCAAAACATTTTTGTTTGTTTTAAGGAGGAAACTAGAAGGAAGAGAATGGTTAAGTAACAGGCAGAAGATTTAAAAAGAAAAAAAACTTATTTGAATTAAGTGCCTGTCTCTCAAGCAGATATACATTTATCTGCATGAAAACTTGCTGCTAGTTCAGGAGAGAGGGAAAAGAAACCCTGTTTTTTAGGTTATTGGCTGACTGACCAAAAGACTCCGCACAGTCATTTGACTCCAGATTTTGTTACCTAGTAAAAGCTCTCAGAAAGAAGAAATGTAGAGATAGGTAACAAAAATCAAGGCACAGGAAACATCTTGAATGAGGATACTTGAAAAGAATGAGTCTAGCTCATCAAAAGATGAATAAGACATTACAGAATAAAAGTAAACAAACCAGTGAGTTACATAGTTAATGTACTTCAGAAATATTTCTTGCATTATGAGTACTGAATATTCACTTTAGAAGAGGTGCCAAATTCAGAGCTTGAAAAAGTAACACCTTTCAGCAGTGCATAGTTGACTCACTGTCACAAAACATCACTGATGTTTATTGCTTCACTGGACTCAGAAATGGGTGAGATGATTCTATTAATAGCAATATCCACAGTTCTAAAATAAGTATTACAAAATAGCCAAAGCTTTGAAAGTGATAAAACCTCTTCAGCTTTGGAATGGGAAGAACTTTGGCCTTTTGAAGGTTAAATGAACTGCCATAGTAGTAACTGTAGCATAACTGGTAGTACATTAATAGCATTGCTACAGGCATTTTACCGTATGATACCCAAATATTTTAAATTTTTATATTTATTGCACTATTAATGACCAGATTGAATGCCAACACAGTCTGATTTTCCAGCAGTACTCTTCCTTTCAGTCTGTGTATGCAGACCAGCCTTATCTCCTTCAGTGGAATAAAGGAGGAGATGGATAATGGGTGACGTCGAAAACATCCTCTATGTTCATTTCTCTAGTACAAGGGCAGAAAGTGGAAATTACTGGGGGGGGGGGAAGAAACTATTCCATGTCCCACTTTATTATTTATTCCCTGTATTGTCTAATCTGTTCCAGCTTCTGCTTAACAATGCAGTCTGTCTGACAGCAGTTGGCAGGCACAACAGCAGACTAGGTATTACGCAGTCTTGCTATCTAGAGAGAAATTCTGCTCTGTGCTCTTCTTTCCTTGCACCCCTCCAGCATGAAGAGAGGAAAAAACTATGAATATAGTAGATAAATAATTAAAGAGCTTCTTGAACAGACTTCTTGGTGGACAAAGGTTACCATGGAAGGGCACTGCAAGCAATTAAAAACTTAACATAGATTTGTACAGGTTTCTTTAAAAAAGGCATTCTTTTATACTCAACTAAAAATCCAGCTCTTACAAGCCCTACTGTGAGTGGCTAGAGATCTTGTCTATGCATTTAGTGACTTCATACTTTGTACATCATTAATGTACTGAAACATGTTTGCTAAGCAGTAAATCTCCTCAAAGAGGGATTACTGTTACCAACCAAAGGTTGAAAATGAGAGACCCTAAAGAAGTTCAACACCCTTCCTGTACACTTAAACTAAACATATACTACATTGCAGACTGCTCCACCGTTTGCTCTTTAAACAAAATGGCAGATGGACAGTTCTCAGTCAAAAATGATGGAGGTATAGGAAGAAAAACTACTGACTGATATTTAGGATTATGCTCTTGGTAAATGAAAGTTCATTAGAGCATAGAGGAAAAGATTTGTCAGTGTTTTCCAACAAAACCAGCTGGTACTTACTTATGAGCTCTACTTATTCCATTGCACATTTCACGTTGAATGTTGCAAGATTCAAGGAGTACAGACAGTTCCACGCCAAAACATCATTAAAGGTGTTTCTGTTTCTGTAAGTTTCATTAAAGGTGTTTCTGTAAGTTTATCACTAGAACATACTGGAAAAATAACTTACAGTTTTATTAGTTTAGTTTATATTATTGTACAGTTTATACTAGTTTATATTATTTATATATCCCTTGACATCAGATCAATTTCAGTATATTATCTCACCTATATTCTTAAATCCCCTTTGCTCTGTGCTGTGTTTAAGCAAATAATTTTGCTCTTAGATTAGGGTAGACACTTTCATTTACCAAATTATATGTATTGCCAACCATAATGGCATAGGGACAAAGCAAGACCAATTAAAACCTGTAAGCTTTACTAAAACAGAAATATTCTCTCACACTGATGCAGTGACAGCTTCAGCTAAAAAGAGACCAAGCCAAACAGCTCATGTGTAACTTTTTTCTAGTGCGTTCATGCTAACATATGGCCCTGTGCCACAGGGAACAATTTCCAAATGCATACTATTACATACGTAAAGAAACACAGAGCTTTAAATGATTAATTTAGACATAACTTGGAGCAAGATAATCTTGTTGCTCTTGTGCTGTTGAGGGCCATAGTTTCTTCATTCCTAAGATAAACTGTGGGTTATACAAAAATGTAAATTATCATATATCCTGACTGATAGATTTTATATTGGATATTCTTCTCTTCACATAGAGGTCTCCAGAACATGGGCCCTGCAGGCTCACAGATCTTTATTCCTAGGGTAATCTGTGCACATGTGAACACATTTAAGTAGAAATAGTAGGGAATGGTTAGACACATACTATTCACATTTTATGAATAGCTGTCATTTTTAGAATTTTTAACTTTCTGATATGTATATGATTCAATTATCTATGCCTAAAACCTGAATAAATAGGGAAATAATGACATAAATACATCATTAAAAAAAGTCATTGCTAAGAAAATTCTTGTCAGGCTCAATACCTGATACCCTCTGATGAACTGTAGATAGCAAAGCATCACGCACCTCTCCCTTGCAGGTGGTGCAGCGCTACTCACCAGATGCAGCCGCTCTGGCACCCCGCTCTCATCTGGCTTTCCTGCTTATTCTCTCACTGCTGGTTCCATTCTGTACTCTGCAGGAAATTTTGCACATGTCCTACAAAGAAAGTATTTGTTTAGGCTGGCAAAAAGGAGACTAACAGGAATTCTAATGACTGCCTACAACTATTTGAAAGCGATTTGTGAAGACATAAGAGCCAAACTCTCCTCTGTAGTGCTAGACAATATAGCAAAGGCAATGAGCACAAATTGCAGCTCTGAGGATTCAGACTGGACGTTAGGGAAACCTTTTTTACCAGGAGGGTAGTGTAGCACTGAGACAGGCTGACATACAGGTGGTGGGATTTCTGTCCTTGGAGGATTTAAATACTCAGCTAGGCAAGCTTCTCTCAGTCTACCAACATTTTTCTGACTCTGTCATTCTTCAGATGCAAATGAATCTCAGTTCACCATGAAAGTAATGCGAAAATACAACAATAAGAACCCTATCAAATCTATGGAAATAATCACAACCACTGTCTTGAAAGGTTCATAGAATTCTTCATACATGGGCTGATGAAGCTTCATAACAAGTCCGGATGGCAGATAAGTATAAAGTCCATTTCATAGGTAAGAAGTGAAGTCACCAGCTAAGCATTATGAAAAGAGTAATGCAAGCAAAGGCCCAGCATCCTGGAACTTGTGTTCTAGTCAACAGAATAATTTACCACAGAAGAGAAGCAAACTCCCAAACCCTCTACATTGTTCAATGAGCTCCCCAGGAGGGGAGGTTGGTTATATGCCCAATCTCAAAATATAATTATCATCATCATCATCATCTGATTTTGAGGTTTCTGATCATTGCTGCAAATGCTCTTTTACCAAGCTTTTTACCTTCAGGACAGGTTCAAGAGATGCACTTGACCCCTTTGGTTACTCTACAGGCTAAACAGACCAAGTGATTCACATTATTCATGTGGAAATAAGTTGCAAAATTGCACGTGAACTCCTGTTATTCCTTTCCTTCTGAAATATTTTGGATTTTATCTGCCATTCAATCTTTATGAATACACATCTACAAACCAGTTTTGTACAGGAACAAAAAATGAGATACAGATTCTGTCAATACTTAGTGCCCCTCCTTGAATCTTAGTAGCTATTAGCCCCTCAGTTTAAGTGAGAGAGGAAGAACTGCAAGGCTAGATGTGATACGAAAATATGCTTTTCCACACATAGGATTGTAAACAGCGTCCTACATGACGTTTTAACCACAGAGAAAAGAACACAACACAGTTTAGATGGAATTCTTAAAAGGAAAATAGATGAAGCTGCTGTGGTTTTCTGAAAACAGGCCAGCCTGGGCACTCCAGCCACAGCTCGTTCAATCCGAGCAGCCCACATGCAGCCAACAAGACATATGTTTCCTTAAAATTGCCAGGAATGCAAAGCAATGCTAGACAAGTCTAGACTGATCGCAGGATAAATGCAAGAAGTAAAGAAGTGGATCCAGCTGTGTGGTGGATGACATTTGCCTGGCACAGGAACAGTTACAAGTGTTCAAGTCCTGGAACGGGGGGGTGGGAGGGAGAAAGAAACAATTTTCCCAGAAGTGCACTTGGTTCCAGAGGAGACTTCACCTCCCATCAGTGGTGAAATTCAGCTTAGCTAAGTTTGCTCTCCTCTTTGCTCGACAAATACGTCTCCCTCTTTCTTAACACAAGTATGTGCAGATCAGGTTAAAAAGCCAAGTCCTGAACACAGCTACTGCACAAGTCACACAAATCAATCTCACTCAAATCTTTCTGCTTCTACTCAAAACACCAGATTATGCCTTTATCTGTTGCTCTCCCCATCTTTTGTAGGTGCGTACCTGATGTCTCTTCAGTTATCTAAAACTTATTTGCACAGATCCCATACACTGCCTCATCTCACTTCCTGAACATCCTAATGGTACTGCCTCTTATAAATTAAAAATTACACTACAGCTTTAATAATTTCTACTTAAAATTTATAATGCCACTCCTGCCTTCAACAAAGTCCTGCTTCTTGATCTAAATCCTACCACTGTCCAGTTTACTCCCAATGATGCTGTTCAAATTGCCCAGCTAATTCATTACCTGTAACGAAGGGCAGATGTCAGTCCTGGAGAAGTGGCCACCCTGGTGGAGCACACTTAGATTTCCTTTTGATTTATGTGTGTGTATTTCCTTCCTGTGGAAACAGGGAGCGGGTCAGAGAGAAAAGGGAGGAGGGCTGTACACACCGAGATCCACAAGCCCAGTACAGACAGACCTAACTCCCTCATTAGTACTTTCCTGCTCAGCTTCAAATCTTCTTCCATTTATTAACAGTCTTTTGGTTTGAACTAATCAGTATCTCTTGATCATTCCCTTATAGCAACCTGATTTTTACAGTCTGCTGCAACGCTGAAACATTCCCAAAGTTTACTTAAAATTAGAATACGCATGTAAGTCCTAGCTATTACAATACAGCTTCACCTCCTTTGTGGAATTATGAGTATTTTTGTGGAATTATGAATATCATTTGGATGAAGACCCTTAGGATAACATCTTAGTAATGGCAAGTACCTACATTCAAAAACCATGAGTCAGGTCACGATACATTTTATCATTGGCCTAAAAAATGATAGGTTTCAAAAAATGAATTTTAGGCTTCCTTTAGATGACAAATATATTTTCTTCCCCTTCTTTTTAATATGAGGGTAAAAGGCTTTCTCATATTTCTATGACTATCTGAGAAAACACTAAATGCCTTGAGACTCCTAATAATGTCGTAAGAGTTACAACACACTGCTGTTTCCTGATACCCTTATGCACTATTCATGTAGTAGGAGTTAAAATCTAAAATTTGTAAGATTCGGTAATACTTCTAATTTATGTTTTTTATTAAAATTGCCTGTAATTCACTAAAAACATAGCTCTTATTAATGATAAGGCTCATGCTTTGCCGATTTAGTATTAATACTTGCAATCACTATGAAAACAATTTCCACTTTAAGAGTATACAGGTCCAAATCCTGCCTGTGGCAACATCCGCTTCAGTCAATGATATTAAAAAATGCGTATCTGCAGGCAGAATCTGGTTCATTACCATGTCTGTGTCTCACGCAGCACCCCAATGCTCCCATGAAGAGTTAAGTGTGAATTCCATTGACTTCAGCAAGTGTTAAAATCTGTAGAGGCTGATTTTTTCTCTTTTCTGCAATGCTTTTCCTGTGAGATTTAGTTAAGTGATCATTAAAAAACTTACATAAGAATTCATTAGGAACAGCAATATTGTGTTCTTCTAATAGACAGTCTTAGAAGGAGCTAACACATGCATGGAGACATATCAGAATAATAAACAAAGATGATGAATTTCCAAATGGTGTACAAAATAAGAGCCTCTGTAGCGTGTGCTGGTCCTCAGAAAGCATGCTAATCCAAAAATTCTTTTCAGATGACCCAGTTCCTGGATTTGAATTTTTATATGTACATATTTGGAAGTGTACATGTATACATGTGGACAAATTTATATGGAGACAAGTATATCTGCACAGCAGGTTTGCTATTTAAATGAGAAAGCTGCAGGAATGCTGTGGTCTGCTCTGCGGGGAGGGCAGCAGAACCATCGTATAGATGGGTCAGAGTCTAGAGCTGTTTATGTACGTGTGTGTTTTGCAGAACAGTCATACAGAAAGACGGCGTCCTCACTGGTGGAGCTGTTTGTCACTCACTTTTTGCTGCAAATGGGTAAGTCTCCTTGTGTGTTTGGACACTAGTATGAAATAAAAATGCTAAGAAGTAGCTTATTTTACTGTACAGAGTAGATGAAAATGTGATTTATTAATTCCTTACATTCTAAAGATTTGATGTTATCTGAAACATGCTGAAAGTGAGCAGTTCTCTTGGGGGAGCAAACAGGCATATTTTCTAATTTACTCTTAATGAGTAAAGATTTGTGCTTTTTTGGATGACAAGGTCAGTAACCAAAGTGACAAAATATATTCCTTCTCTAAGCAGTACAAGTGGCTACTTTTCAAAATAGTTTCTTCTTGTAGGGCACTTTGACCTTGTTTTGGATTTTGTTTGTACAATGAAGTCCTAGTCCTGCCATTTTAACCACACGCTGCTGCAGGTTTCAAACAATGGTATGTTTTCTGTGGCCAAGTCCTTATTACCCCTCCTTAATAACAGGATTTAGTCTCCTTTGTTCATATCTCTAGCAGAGTGACTGGTTACAAGTTGTTTTCTTAATGCATTTGATTTGTAAAGCTATATGTTTAGAGGGCTGGGTTGCTATTGCAATTGTTTTGGCAGGGTGGTAAGAAATGTACAGATTTATTTGTAATGTTTTAAGTCCTTGACATACTGTACTGTACTTCAGAGGCTCCACAATTTATTTTTTGTTGCAGCTTGCCTTTAGTCCTTGCCAATTTATTTCCTTCCTTTTTCCAAACAAAGCTAGGGTTGTCCGATCCTAACATTAAAGAATTTTAATAGCTAGATCCAGTTACGGAGCTAATTTTTAATTTAGCATTGTCCATACAACCTTTGACTAAATAGAAAAACTCTGCAAATGGGCTAAAGAGATGTGACGCACTAGCCAACAGCATCAAAATACCCTCCTGACTCAAGGAGGCCCCTGGACTCAATGCTTTTGCTACCATCATCCATAACCATATTTTTAAATACTGCTTTTAAGAAGTTCTCATAATGAGATCACTGCACTGGCAAACAGTTTTGTCTGATCCAGTAATAACATTTCCAGGGGCAGCACTGCAGTTTGTCTTGGCTAGTTTTTGCCAGAAATTTTTATTGGTTTTCTTAAAGTAATTACAACATTAATACCAAAAAAAAGCATTTTCCAAGAGAACACACAAGAGGGGAAGACAAAAGATCGGGGAAGAAAAGAAGGGTAAGCTTCCTTTTCATTTATTGTCATCTCCACAGATCTGCAGGTCCTGCAGATCAGCATGGTAAACAAAAAAATTAATTAATATATCCTGTATATGTTTGCTGTATAAACCATAGAACGTAGCTCCCTGACATGTGCTGTTTATGCCCAAATCTTTCTCTTGTCTCAGCAAAGCCTTACTGCAGCTAATGAAAGACATTCGTTTTCAGCAATATTTTCTGACTCGCGCAGCTTTTGGCCTGGAGGATGACAGCGGAATAAGAGGTAGTGAAGTATGCTAACTGAGATGGAAGCAGGGAATGAGAAAAAGGAAATGTCTTCAGATCTCTCAAGATTTCATAAGTTTGTCAGAACTCCTTCCAAACTCCTTGTTCTAGGCTCACGGACTTCAGTTCTCAAGGAGTTAAGGACTGTTGGAAAGCTGCTGCTCTTACTTAATCTCACCATGTTCCTTTGAGGGGGAGAAGGAAATGTTCCGAAGGCTGGAGTGGGAAGGGGTATGTGAGTAAGGTTGTTTACCAAGGACACGCTGAGGTTTGTAAAGATCGAAGACACTTTTTATGAGTACACCAGGGCTCTCAGGGATGAAAGCAAAGAACCCTCTGACACCTGCAGAGGGGAAGGAGAAGGGGGAAAAAGCTGTGAGAGCCTTGATGTGCCTCAGTGGTTTTTAAGGTGACTAATGAAATGATGTTCTACATTGGGCATGGCAGCTCCCCTTGTATGGACTTTTAAAGAACCATGAGAGAGGAAAAGTCCATTTCACTCTCTACTTTCTCATTGTTTTCTCCATTCCTCCCCTCACAGAGCTGTTCAACAGTGGAATCGTTCTAGAGCATACTTGCTAAGGTCCACAGGGGGCAAGAAATCATATGTACCTGGATTTTGTGTGTTAGCAGAGTGAGATTTTGCTCCAAAAGACATAATACATACTTACGGTAAACTGAATGGTATTCCTGTCTCTCTGTCTCTAGCACCATGTGCATCACATGATAAGGCATGGATGCTTCCCAAGCAAGAGTTCAGGAATCTCAGCTCCAGATTTCCAAAATTTCCAATGCTGAGAATTTACTATTGTGTTTCATGTGACCTTTGAACTCCGCAGGCCCTATTTTATAGAATTTCCTGTAAGAATTTTTAACTTTAAATAAACAAAATATGAGTCTCACTTTAGAATTTCTACAAAGCTTTTTTGCTTGTCAGACCTTATGTTAAGAAGAGGTGATAAACAATGGAAGGATAAAAGCTGCAGCATGGGAAGCTCTGTGGACGACAGCTCATATATAAATTGACCTTTCAATTACCTAAAGCTGCATGCTGATTTTCCCCCTGCTACTGTACCTGGTAGGTACTGATGGAAGAAACACATGAGGTTTCTTTTGGCAACTACTGCCTCTTCATGTGAAAAACTAATACGTAAAAACCACAGCTCAAACAGGACTATGTTCCTCTCAAACAGTGGAGTTTTTTGCAGCCAGAGGAAGTGATGACTGGGGTAATTCAGGATCCATCCTGCTGGAAGACAGAAACTAAGAGAAATCTAACAACCTACAATCTACTTTTTAGATCACCACTTTCAAAGAAATCTAATGGGCAAATTGCAATGAAAGGGTTATTCTCTCACTCATCTATACACAACAATCTCCAGGGAAAAAATCCTAAGGAAAATAACAGATGTTTCAAACAGGTATAATTTTTGACATTAGAGAAGAACAGATATGTGAGAGTTCACTGCCTTATGGGGCTTTAACTCACCTCGCATCTTAAGGAATATATAAGGCATCTGCTGGTACTGAAAAAACAGGTCTAAGCTTGCTAAATAAAGCCATTATATTCAGACTTTCATTCTAATTCAGATGCAAAACTAGAAGTGTCTTACTGAAAACTTTGTAGTATAAAATCAACCGGAAAAGAGATCAAGTTTGTTAGGTCTTCTTATACAAGCTCCTTATACAAACTTCTTATATAAGCCCATTTGCTGCTGTTTACAGGTAGAATGCGTGTCACCAGGTCTAATAGCTGTAATCATCCTATATTCAAACACAAGAAATGGAGTAGACAGGAAGTAAAATAAAACTAACCAGGAATGAAAGAAACAGCTATTGGAAGAGAAAGGCTCCTTCATGACCAGAGCCCCCAAATGCCTTGTCCAAATGGTTTGATGATATCGTTAATGATATCATCACCACAGTGGTGAGATATAAACTGGAGAAGTGGACAATACAATGGTTGGCAAATTGGCTGAATTGCCAGGCTCAAAGGTTTGTAACCTGTGCTGCAATGTCCAGTTGGCAGCTGGTGACCTGTGGTATCTTTCAGGGGACAATATTGAGACCAATGCTGTTTAATGTCTTTATTAATGACCTGGATGATAACATGGAGTGCACGCTCAAGAAGTTGACAGACTACAGCAAACTGGGAGGCAGGTTTGATAAGCGAGGTGGCAGGGCTGCTAATCAGAAGGACCTTGACAGAATGCAGAAATGGACCTACAGCAACTGCATAAAGTTCAACAAAGTTCAAAAAGTGCAAAATTCTGCAATGTGGACTGAATAATCTCAAGAAACAATATAGGGTGGGCACCAACTGGCTGGGGAGCAGCTTTGCAGAAAAGGACCTGGGGGCTGTGATGGGCAGGTTGAACATGAGCCAGCAGCATGCCCTTGCAGCAAAGGTTTACCACAGGATGGCCTGTGTTATCAAGAGCTGCCAGTAGACTACAGGATATGGTTATACCACCTGGCACTTTTTAGCCCACCTATGTAATACTGTGTCCAGTTTTGGTCCTCCCAGTCCAAGAGAAACACTGAAAAATTAAAGAAGATCAAGCAGAGGTCCACTAAGATGACAGAGGGTTGGAGAACTTGACTTCTGAAGAAAGCTTCAAAGAATCGTATTTGTTCAGCCTAGGACAGGGAAGTTTCAGGAAGGATCTAATCATGGATAACTAAAAGATAGTTACAGAGAAGACGGAGGTACTCCCTTCCCAAGGATGCATGGTGACAGGACAAGAAGCGACAGTCACAAGTTGCTTCATGGGAAATTCTGTCTGAATATAAAAAAAAAAAATTGTCACTGTGAGAAACAACTGTGAGGTTGCCCAAAGAAGTGGTGGAATCTACCTTACTGTAATACTCAGGACTCAGCTAGACAGGCTCTTGGATAACCTGATCTAAGGCCCTTCTTTCAGTAGAAGGTTGGCCCAGGTGATCTCCAGAGGTATCTTCCAACTTAGACTTTTCTATCATGCTGTACGTGCAAACACTTAAAAAACCCCTAATGGCTGAAAATGAAAAAGATTCATAATACTGTTCATATATCTCATGGAAAGTACATTATTTGTCCCTTCACGCTGCCATTAAATCACTAAGGAAAGTTTTCCATAAACCAATGAAAAATAAAAGCTATTTTTAAGGCAAAAATAACATTGGTATTTTATTACAAAGGAAAACTGAGTGATTTAAGCTTCTAGTCCCATTTATTTTACTAATGATACATTATGTCTGAAAGGCCTTAAGGAAGTTAAGAGTCTTCAACTTCCTATCTGAATGCTAAATTACAGCTTCTATATCCCTGTTCAGGTCTTTAGATTGAAATCAGTTGTGCCCGTGCCCTTTTTTTTTTTCATAAGGACATAGTTTTGGGGCTTGCAGCTTGAGAGCCTCATTTCCTTATCAGTGGCAAAGAGCAAAATCAAGGCTCCAACTTTCAGTCTTGCTTACAGAATACATCCATCCATATCTCTCTTCCTAGCAGATTAAGAATGATTTATTCATTAATAAAAATGGCAGCACAGCCATACATGCCTGCATTTGAACTCATTTTCATTGATGAAACCTCTTACCGTTCATCATTAGCTCTCTTGGAGCCACTGGCAACCATGAGGTTCCTTTCTTGCAGGTTCCCTCCTATTCCTGTTCAGATAAATCCAAAGATCTTGTTAGCCTGTGTTTTTACTTACAACCTTTTATTGCACAGCAGAAAGCATGCCCTGATCCCTTCTAGCTATGTAAATACTGAACTTGTTTGCTGATTTTGATAGATACATGATAAGGCATAAACTGTAGCTATGTAATCACTAAATGTAGAAAAAAAAAAGAACTTACTATTCCACTCCTTATATTACAATCTAATGAGACCAACACTTATACCAGTGCTCCATTTAACGTATCTGCAAATTGTCTGTAAGCTGTTTCACATCAAACTTTGAACATTCAACGCACACACATATGCCAGTAAGATCAGCATTTGAGCCTGTATTTCCATTATACAGTCTCTCTTAGTCATGATGGCTACTCAGCCTGCACTTTCAGACCTTGCTCTGAAAGTTACTCATGTATAAAAGGGAATTATAACTAGTGGAGAAAAGGCTTCTCTCAAATATACAGGCAAATTGTGTCCACCGTATAACAGCTGGTAGTGGGAAGTGGGAGAGCTACATCTGTTCATTTATGAATTCCATCTGGTTTCAATGATACAGTCTACCATATGGCAAAACAAGCAGCGTGAACTGGCATGGAATGGTTGTCTGCTGTTTGCCCACTATGAATTCTGTTGTCATTAACTGGGTAACTTTGCTTATCTCTCAAGATAAGCTTGCAAAGGTAGAAGGAGGTACTTGGATATGCCATGTTTTCTTTCACACCATCATCCTTCATGCAAATGAGTGAAGGAGGAGGCAGGCATAAGGTCAACTTCACTTTCAGACACTTAGCACTGCATTTAAAAAAAAATCTCAAACAACTCACTCAAAGCACGTCAGTCCAACATAAGTGTGAAAAGCAGAACCTGGATAATTTGTTTCCAGGAACAGCCTGAAGTCATCTGGCAGTGTGTTGATATTGCTTTAAAAATATTTATTCTTAGCTGCTAGCTAAGATAAAATATGGATGACAACTATAAAACAATTAAAAACACAAGTAAGAGAAATTGAGGGAAGAGAAAGGAGGCTATTTTTACCAGTAAATGTTTTCTTATAGAGACAATATTATACACTGATTAGCAAGCAGTGCCTTTAATGAAGTACATGATGAAGTAGAACAGTCAATATTCCTCTTTCTAGTCGCTTAAGTTGTAAGCAACAACATCTTTTGTTTAAAAATCAAATGTTCTGTTTCATTCCACCACAATTCCACTGGCAAACTTAGCTCTGTATGAGGGGAGTGTTTTAAGTGACTTCAGCTCTAATGCTTCAGCCCAGTGGAAGTCGGGCTGCTTATCTACAGTGCTTGGCTCAGCCTGAGGTGCCACTTTCTTTCCTGAAATCCCTGGAAATCAGTAAAGCAGGGGCACCTCCTCCACTGATACTCCCAAGATTCTCAATTCTGCTCCTTCAGCCCCAAAGCTCTGAGCATCTCCCCTGAGCGCCACTTCGAATTCCTATCCCAGTCTATCCACAAGGCAATTACCAGAACCCAGGTGATGCACAAAGCAAGCAGCCACTAGAGGTCTTTGCCAGTCCCTCCTCCCCAGAAACCTGGAATATATATGAGCGTACAGAAACCTAAGGTTTTAGTGAACGGTGGGGATTGTTTATGGATATTCTTGTGCATGATTCCAAGGTGATTTATGAACACATTTTTTCTGATGTCTGGTAGTTCTAACAGAGCTAAAGCTAATATCAAACAGTGAAAATGATACTGTAGGAGGGATAACCATGCCGCCAAATGCTATTTACTCCGGTTGAATTGCTTGCAGTGTTTGGCAGAGTTGGTGGTGCTTAGACTGCTGAAACAACTCTTTCAGTGTTTCTATAATTTTGTATTTTGGCAATGCATGAGATTCCTAACAGCTTTACACAGCACCGTCGCTGCACTTCAGTAGGGGTGAAGATGCAATGAAGTGAGGCCACACTACTAGTTTTCGAGTAGAAACCAACACAGTGTTTTGCTCACCACAGTAGTTGCTATTTGTGTGCAGAATTTAGGAATAGGGATGGTGCTGCTGGAATTCACTGCGGTTCTTATAGAACAGGTAGACTCTGGGACTGGGAGACACTGCCCATAAACTTGGGTGTATGGTCTGAATCCGGAGTCATGGTCTAGTTGATTTTTAGGTAACAACCAAAGCAAATGTTAACAGCAACTTGTGCAGAACTGTAATGGAAGATAAGACACCAAAGAAAACAAACATAAACCGGGCAGCTCGACAGCCACACCGGAGTAGCCGGATTTCCTCGCCAACTTTACGCTGCGGTAAAAGCTCATCGTGACCAGCAGGTGAGACCTTCTGGCCGTCCGAGCCAGCAGAGGCTGCACCAACACTAAAGCCTGCAAGGCCGCCAGGAAGTTGAATTTCAGCCTTAATTCTGCTTATGAGTAGCAATAAATAGCATCACCCAGTTGGTGATGGTCATTATTTCAACTGTTTTATCATGTATTTTGTGAAAACTAAGCAGAAAATGGACACGGCTTATCCCTGATAGCAGCAATGGCGGTTGGTGAATCCCTTCAGGAGCGAGGGTTCTGAGGTGCGAGCAGTTACCCCTGGGGCTCACCTCAGCTGCCGGGAGCCGACTTTATAAACACCGATCTCCTCAGATCTCCACACACAAGTTTTTCTCCTCGGCGAAAATCACCGAGTGTCGCCGGCGCTGCGCTCTCCGCCGAGGAGACTCTGCCTTAACATGACCCTCGCCGCCGCTCCAGCGGGCCCGGGCTCGTCCCTCAGCGCCGCCGCCGCTCTCCCCGTCCCACCGAGGGAGGAGGAACCGGCCACGGCTCCACCGGCCACGGCGCGGAGGGGCGGGAGAGGCGCGTTGCCCGCGGCGGCGGGCGGAGTTGCCCCATCTCCGGCGGCAGGAGCGCGGCGGGACGGGACCGCCGGCGCGAAATGGCGCCTTCCCTCCGCCGCCCTCCGCCCGCACGGCGCAGGGTCCCCGCGGGGCTCGGCCGCCGGCCCGGGGAGGACACCGGGTCTCCCTTCCCCACAGACGGCTCCTGTGGGGGCTCCCCCCGCCCTGCCGCCGGGCTGGCACCGTCCCTCCTGCCCTCGCTGACAGCAGGATGGCAGGCGGCTCTCGAGCCCCCGCCGCCTCAGAGGCTCCGCCGCCGAGCACAGAGCGGTCGCTCCTCTGACAGGGCCGCCGCCCGGCCCGCTCCCGCCTCAGCCACCGCCGCCCAGGCGCAGGGCGGGGGCCGCCCGGGCAGCGGGACAAGCGCCCTCCCGGTGGCATCCCCCGCGGCCGGGGCTCGGCCCGCCCTGCCCAGGCGCCGCGACCCGACGGGGCAGTGTTGCCGGGGACGGTCCCCGGCCGCAGGGGCCGGCGGGGAGGGCCGGGCGGCGGCGCGGCTGGATGCCCGCCCGCCGCCGGGTGGAAACGGGCGGGGAAAAGTTCCTGCCGTGGTCGGGCCGTCCCTCCCTCCCTGCCCGCGCACAGTCACACACATACACACACACACACACGCACACGCAGACACACTCGCACACCTCTGCCTCCTTCGCCGGCGGCCGAGGGGCACTTTTGAGAATTATTTTTTCTCCGCACCCAGCCCGATCTGACACCGTTCCTGCGGGAGGGCGGGCGGGAGGCAGCCGCCGCCGCGCCGCCAGACGGTCGCACCCGCCGGCCCCGCGCCCGTGAGTAGCCCCGGCCGGGCGGGGGACGGGGACGGGGGGGCGGGGGGGTGGCTTTGCCAGCGAGGGCGGGGTGGGGGGGAAGAAACCGAAAAACAAAAAAGGGGGGAGGATTAAAAGTGCAGGGTTTTCGTCGGCCGCTGTGCCGGGCCGTCTCCCGGACGGGGGGAGCCGCCGCCGCCCCCGGGGCAGCCGCCGCCGCCCCCGGGGCAGCCGCGGCCCCGGCGCCGGGGCGGGCAGCGGAGGGGGGGGAGAGAACGGGGCTGACGGCGGGGGACGCGGCTGGGCCAAACCGGCAGAAAGTTCGCTGTGTCCACAGGAGAGTTTGGTTGGGTTTGTTGGTTTTTTTTTTAACGTACTCTAAGCGGGGTTTGCGTATACTACAATAACGTGTGATTGTTTTTGGCAGCCGACCCCCCCCTAGTGGAAGGAAAATACACTTAGATATAATTCAGTGCAGACTTCGGTTTGTGAAGTTTTTGCCAGCATTAAACGTTTTTCCACTTGAGTCAAACGACAGATTTAATAAGCCGTTCTGTCGTTCTCTCTGGTGTGTTGTTTTTTTTTCTGCCTGTAATGTCCAACTTAGG
The DNA here is from genome assembly GCA_008658365.1 of Alca torda. Lineage (NCBI taxonomy): Eukaryota > Metazoa > Chordata > Aves > Charadriiformes > Alcidae > Alca > Alca torda. Next base: position 12,646,019 of record CM018083.1, read on the forward strand.
CCGGGAAGTTGTGCCAGGTCCCAGACGGGCAGCTTTCAGTAACGCGGGTTGCTTGCGATATTGAGTATTGGATTCTAGAGGTCAGCTCCTTGTTTGGACATCTCCGGGAGGAATGTTGCACCAGTCTCCTCTCCCCGGCAGACGTACCCAGGGTTTGCTCCTGCTCACCCAGCGCTGCCACCAAGAAACCTGCTGTTCAGCCTCTCCATTGATTTCTTGGCAGAAATACTTTGCTCACGTGGTGCAGGGACGTCTTTTTTTTCCCCCCAGCACCTGGGAATAATATGTAAATGATCAGTAATTGTTGCAGTGGAGCATTTTAGAAGTATCTTCTGACTTGATACAGGGCTGTGAAGAAACCCACGGAATAGCTGTAAAATACATGCCCGGTAGTCTTAAGAGTTTTCTTTAGGAACTTTGGAAGTAAACAGCTATGGTTGGCTAATATCCATCAAAAAAGAAAAAGTAGCACTTTCTCTTCACTTTCAGACTCTGTACGTACAGTGCTGGTATGTTAACTATGTAAAATAAGCCTTCTTGCCTGCCTGAGCGGACATTTTTTCTGTCAAATAAAATAGTCTGTAATGAGTCTTCCATCCAGACCTGCTCTCTGCTGTTGGTTTTGAAGGCTTTGCTGTCCAGGCAGGGCAGGGTGGTTCAGGAAAAGAACTGCGAGGCTGGACTGCCAGGACTGAGGTGGCAGGTGGCTGCAGACACGGACAGGCAGGAACCCACATGAATGGTGGGGGAGCACTGGGCAGCAGTTTCAGTGAGGGGAAAAGTGTGAATTGGAGTTTACTGGAGAATCCAGCTACTTCTTAGTAAGAGGATGTCCACAGCTGGTAAAATGAAAGTATGAGTGGAAACAAAGGTATATGGAAAACATGTTCACCAAAAGCTGATGTGAGTTTATTCAGTGTAAGATGTAAGGACTTGACCTTTGCTTCAAAGAAGGAACTCTTGCTATTCTCTGTATCCCTTGTGAACTTGCAGGATAAAGCTGGAGAATAGACTGTTGGCATACCTGGGGGAAGATTCATCCTCCATGCTGAATAACCATGCGTACAGATTTTATCATGTCAGCTGCGTGACTGACATGGATGTTACCAGCTCAGCTGCCTGCCCAGCCAGGAAACCAGGAATTACTCTGCTGATAGCCATCAACATTAACTCAAGGCGAAATGCAGTAATACTGTGGAAACTCTTAGGAGGTGATCAGTTTCTTGTTAGCACGCTCATTTGGGAAGGAAAACAGTCTGTTGATGGAATTAAAAATAAAGCCAGCATACTATCAGTAGATGAGACACTAGTGGTGGTGTATTCTTTATTTGTGGTCTCTGGAAAGACTTCTATCATAAGCACCCAAACAGTGTTGATTATGCTGTGGATCTGCCAGTAAGGAAAAACAGTGTATTCTATTTACTTATACAGATTTAAAACCTTGCTAATAAGGGAAGCTGTTCGACAGACTGAGCAGGTCAAGACTGAAGGCTGCTGCAACATCATCCTCTTCGACAAGGGTTCTCTCTCAATTCTTAGATGCTGTAGTTATTTTTTCTGGCCAACATTGCTTAAAAGAAATCAACATCTCTACCTTTCTCTTATACCCTCTTTCAGTTAGTGAAAAGTTCACCCCTTGGTTTATTAGCATCTCTCACTTCACAGTTGCCTTTTATCTTTCTCTTCCATTTTCATGCCTTTTCTTTAGTTGTCTTTTTTGTCCCAGGGTTGTTTCCCATCTTGGGCTTGACGTTCCTACAATGATCAGAAGAATGTTGTACTGATGAGTCCCATATGGATATTTAGAGGAGCAAGACCTTCCTCCACATTTCCTAAGTACATTAGACGTAGTCTGTCTCCTTTCATAGTGCTGTTTCCCTGTCCATTTAAAAACGAGATAGCAGCACAAGGAGACTCTTCTTTTTTCACCTCTGCGGATTGTGTATCTTTTGGTTTTCCACTTATGCTTCATGTTCTATTTTTGTCTTGAGCATCATGTAAGACACAACACCACCACATAAATCAGTACAAGAACGTCTTTAATTAAAGAGATAAGTAGGTCTCTGGGGACAAGATCTTTTCTATTGCTAACTGGCAGAAGATGTACTTTCCGGGTCCTACTGCCCTGTTACTGTTGGAAGAAGACCCAGCAGAATAAGGCACTGTGTTATACAGGAACTAATAAGAAAGAGATTTACTCTGAAGTGTACCGAACACTTTATATATAAAACCCATGCAATAGTTCAGCGCAGCCAAATTGGAAAGTAGAAAGGAACGCACAGCTTTTACTGAAATCAGATTGGTCTCAGAGGGACAGCAGGGGAAGCATAAGCACAGCACTCAGGAATTCCATTCATGGAGCTGCTCAATGTTTGTTTGTTTTTTGGATGCTCAAAGCAAACCAGTGATCTCTGAGGAGGGGCGGTGGGGAGGCGGTTCAGTGTTCACTATTTTTGTTGAAAGCTTTAGTATTTTAGAGAGAAGATAATTTTGTAAAATATATCTCAGTATGTCAGGTGATGCTCATGACTTCATCAGGAAGATAAGCATCTTAATTTTCAGAAAACAGATCTTGCTGGGTGGGATTCAAGAGAAAGCCTGATGGCCTGAAATCATTCATCAAAGGAATTATTATTTCTTCACTGAACGGGGAAAATGTAATTACACCTTTTTATTTTGCCTGTGAAGTTTCTTGGGCAGGTTTAATGGTGGTATGTGCATGCCTGGTGAAGCCTCATAATTTGGGTGTGACCTTAAAATACAACCCTCTGGCTGTGTAGAGATGTTCGCAGGAGTCTGTAGGTGGGGCAGAAAGTGGACTGACTCAAACACCCCTTAGAGATGGCTATAGGATATATATTTATGTTTTACTTCACGGATTCTTAAACACTGCACTGTGTTCAGAATTGCGCAGGCCACAAACAGCCAAGGTGGGCAGTATGAACGCTCCCTCAGATGTTTAATGCAGGTGTTAAGTGTCCTGAAATACATCAAATGATGGCTTTCTTCCAGGCAGAAAGTAACCTTCCAAAGTCCCCAGCTGTCCCTGTTGAGATGCATGTGCTGATCTCTGCTGTCAGTCTGCAGGTCCGTCAGTTCTCAGTCCAGGGAAGCAACAAACCAGCCGCTTAATTCAAATGTAGAAACAAACTGAAGTCTAGAGACTGCAGGGAGAGTCTAAAAGCTGAAGAGAGCTGGCTGAGCCTGCCCATTGATCACGTACCAGCATGCTTGATGGGGTCTTTCCCTGGCACTGGGACTCTGCAGTGACCCGTGCACTGTAGCGGCAGGCAGCTCGATGGAGGTGGAGCTGTCGGGTAGAGCGGAGCTGAGGCAGGTAGTGGCAGGAGGTGACAGAGCTCTGCTTCCACGGAGCAGCCAGACTGCAGAAGAGCAGCGTGACTAAGGTGGCTCACCTCTGCAATGAAACTAGTGCGGGAGATCCGTCCACCTGAGCTGGTGGAATTCACGTGGCAAGCTCTGAGGTTTACTTTGATTGTGCCAATTGCGAATTAGAATGTAAAAATGACATTCTGAAGGTAGGCTGAGTAGTAAATCCAATCATATGCCACAGTATTGCTGTGAAACAAAATAGTAGTAGTTGTGGAAGAGTTTGCTCTTTTTATTTGATAGCCAACTGTTGCACTGTCAATAGAGATGCATTTTCACACTCTTGATAGATGATGTGTAAACTCTGAAATAACTAAAACCAAAATTTCTCAATACAGAGCTAGTCAAAGCCAAATCAAAACAAGCAGTTTGAAAATTTTACAACAGTGAATGTAACACATTTAATTGGTAGCAATTTTCATAGAGCATCTGCCAAAGTTAAAACAATATCAGCTTTCATTTCTACTGAATTAAATGCATTGCTTTCAATCTGGAAAGACAAACCTTTTCTGCCTTTGTTTGTTGGTTAATTAGGTGGAACAACATAAATCACTTGAGCTGTTCTGTTCTATCTGGAATAATCTCTGGATAAGCAGCAGTCTGTAGTCAGTAGAGCTCAGGGTCTGAGATTTGCTCTCAGAACTATATTAATGTCTAGAGTTAATGCTGCAGGTGTGCTTTTTTATTGCTTTTCATTGGATCAAACTGAGGACACGTTTAATCTGATGAAAAGGTTTGGTATTGTTCTTGGTCTGTCCCTCCCGGCCCTGACGAGGTATTGAATGGGGACAACCTTGTCATCAAAATGTGGCCACACAGTGATTGAGCAGGGGTGAGGCCAGGCCACACCTCAGCTCAGTTATTTGCTTCAGAGGCAGGTTCCCAGGAGGCTTCTCATAGCTTGAATAGCTTATTGTACACCCCCGTGCCATTGTCCCTGCTCCATGAAATGGTTTCCTGATCCCCAGGCCAGCGGCAGGGCTGTGCCAGCAGGGTGACAAGAGCTCTGCGGTTCCTGACCACTGCTCTTGGGCGTTGGGAGGCAACGGTGGCCCTCAGGTCACCCTAAGAAAAGGAGGACAGGCCTCGCTCTTTGTAGCTTTACCACCCTCCTGAGAACTGAATCCTCCCTTAAAGCTGACTGTGTGTCGTCAGTCCCATGATCACTGCTTGTGTTACTCCACTGTGCAGATCAACAGGCGGCTTTGCTCCCAGCATTAGCTGAAGTCTTTGAAGGACAGGAGAGAATTCAGCAGTGTGCCAAGGGCATGGGTATCATGCAAGAGCATGTTGCAAACTGCATGGAGACCTCAAATAAACTGTTGGGCTAACCTCCACAGGAGTGCAGAACTGGAGGGACCTCTTGGGTCACCAGGTCTACTCCCCTGCCAGCACCGTCATTGGACTGCATAATCCCGTTCTGTGGGGGCAGGTCTTTTTCTTCCCTGCTGTGGTGATTGTAAGGTTGTTCCAGAACCTGTCAGCTCTAAGAGTTATAATTTCCATCCTAAAGGCGCTCACATGTGATTTATAGCCATTTATTTTCATCTTTTGGTTAAACAGTTCTTTTTCCTTCCATGTGCTGCCCTGACCTGCAAGCAAGTGTATCCCCAGTCTGTCTTCATCTTTGGAAATGAACAAGTTAGAACGAGAAGTTCTTGTCTTGTTTAGCTTAGGAAAACAAGCTTTTTGTGCTTTTAGACCAGCTTGATTGTTAAGAAGGTTTTAATGTATACCGCAACTTTGTTTATCCTGAAGTGGTATTGGTACAGGACTTAAAGCAAACTGGCTGGATGGAAAGGATGGATTGAATGACTGAAATGATGCGTGCTTTTTTCAATTTCTAAGCATACAATAAAGCTCTACCCGTACATACTTCAAGTTACAAACATTTTGTGACATGTTTTGCAGATGCCACTATGAAAGCTGAGAAGATACATTCATGTTTTGTACAAAACCAGAAACTACAGCATACAAGCCGTTCCTTCTTTCAAATTACTGCTGGGTTTTCTCAAACAATATGTGCCCTTTGAGAACTAATCTCTTGAAGAGATTGCTTCCATGGGGTATCTTTCATTAAATACCAGTTTTTGTTAGCATTTTTCCAAAGGCCTGTGGCGCTCAGCATAAGGTGAAGGTGGACGAGCAGACAGTGGAAGGCACAGGGAATGACTATCATGGAAATTAGCAATGAATTGTAACCATTTCAGGTGTTATTTAGTAAGGAGGCAGCCTACCTTATGCGCCTGTGGGTTGTGTTGGGATTTAGAAGCAGACATAGAACAGGTTAAATCTGAGATTATGATTATCTAGTATAAAAGTGCAGTTACAAGAAAAAGTGCTGTAAGGAAAAAGAAGAATATATAAAAGGTTTACTTCTGAGGAAGATGCTAGTTTGTGCTGCTAGAGGAGTGTCGTGGTGTCTGCTGAACAGACAAAAACCTCCAAAGAACAGTTTTGAAAAGGTGAAGGCTTAAAGACTACTGTTCAAATATGCCTGTAGTCAAGGGTCTGTCGGTGTAGGCAGCTGGCCTTTGTACCTGCTGAATTGTCTTCTCAGCACATGGTGGCTGTTAACACTTTTCTCCCAGGTTTTGCTGGAGTATTTGAATACATTTGTCTTGAATCTTTTAAGCTTGAGGCTCTTTTTTAGGATTTTCAGGTAAGACGTCACAAGGCTCATTTTCCCTGTAAGTGCCACTTCCCCACCCCGCGACAGGGCATTGTGATTGTTTTCCCATAGATCCTGGCTGTTTTCTTTTGCTCAGTCTGCCCACAAAGGCGTCGTGGCAGAGTGACTTCCCTCTGCAGTGCACACAGTAGGGCCATAGTGAAAGGAGTGGTAGGGCAAGTCTAAACCCAGTCCGAACTTGTTTGCAAATAAATGACCCACAGAGTTACAGAAGTGGCAGCAATGCTGGCATCCCTAGGTCAGAACTTTATTAAAAGCATTCCTAAGAAATTAGGAATGTCGGCTTCTTTGGGTCTCAGTACTTGAAACTAGCACTTTGCATTTTTGCTGCAGTTTTTTTCTTGGTTTTGTTTGGAAATGTATGCGATAGCAGGGTTATAATTTCCCAGACTTTGGAGTTCTGGCTTACTAGCACAGGTCTAAAGAGGAGGACAGGGTGAGAAGGAATGGAGGAAGTCCAGGGAAGATCTGCCAGGCCTAACTGTAAGCACGGTCTGTTCTACTTTTGGTAACTAGATAGGGCTTCTGAGGAGGAGCTAAGATTTAGCGTTTATGAAATAGATTTAGAAAGAGCTGAAAGGGTGCTTCGGTATCCCCTGACACACAGGTGATAGGTAGGCCAAGAACATGAGCTTATTCACTCTAAGTTTACTGTTGTTCAGGCAGTCCCACACAGCACCAATAGGATGGACAAACACCCAACCACCATAATAACAAAAGGCTTTATTAAGCTATAGATGCACATTTATATTAATCTTGGTGCACACAAAAAGCAGACCTCAGGGCTTTGGTTGCAAGGCAAGATTTTCTGAAAGAAACTGGATAAAAATCTAGGTCATATCATATCTTGCCAGTTTGTCTCCAAGCCCCTGTATTTCACTATCAAAATACATCAAGCCGGCTGCTTTAATTGTGCTGGAGTGTACTGGGTCCTAACACAGCGTGCTGCAAGGGCACCAACAAATCTGGATCTGGAAGAATGATCATACTTTCATTTTGTGCAGTTGAGTTAAAAAAGCATAAATGTTGTAATTGAAATAGAGCTCTAGAAAATACCGTGAATTAATTTTTGCTGCATTGATTTTTTTTGCCTACAACTAGTGATTGTATGCAGGGAGCATTGTTTCATTTCCTTCTGATTTTGTGATGAAGGGCTTTGAAAAGTAGCTGGAATTGTGAGGAGCTCTCTTCCTTCCACATAAAACAGGTAGCACAATGAGCTACAGGCTTGAGTGTGTTCACAATTAACGGATTGCTTGTAAGCAAAAAAGAGCTGATCGTGCCTGTGCCATCTAGGGGCTGACAGGACACTTAGCCAAGTCCAGCATCAAGCAGGGGCCTGAAATTTTACTTTTTGAAGGGCGTATGTTGTTCTTCATGCTTAGCTTCATACCCAGAAAAAGTGGGGCGGGAGCCTGTCTGCTGTGTGGACTTTTATTTTGCGCTTCCCTTCTGGGTTCCCATTCAGTGTTGTAGAGGTCTAGGCAGAACCAGCCAGAGCTTCTTGGGGGTTTGCTACCTGGCTGAAGAGATCACTGGTTGAAAGAGGACATACTGTTTCTGTATTGACTGTTAGCTCTCTAATACCTGAGCATGAAAACAGCGCAGAATTTGAATCTACACCTGAACATGACGAACAGGTCAGCAAGGGTTCAGTTCTATCTGATTGATTCCTTTCAAGGAATCAATTGATTCCTTGAAAACAGAGACTATGTCAGCACAAATATGGGGACGTCCACCTCTGTTGATAGACCTATACTTTTAATTACTGAATTACGCTTGTAAATAAGACTTAAATAAAAGCAAAAACTCATTTTCTGTGTAGTTTGTACAGCTGTGAGCTCTAACAGTAGCAGCTCACTTCATGCACCAGAGGACTATCGATATGTTTTTCAGGGATTATTGACAGCAAAGCCTTTGCATGCAGTTTATAAATCTACATGCAATGTTAGCTTCAAGATTTGCACTCCTGTCCTACAAAATGTTTAAACGCTGGTTGCTTAAAGCAAGCCCCCCTAAGTCATCATCTAAAATGGAACTAGATTGCTTTAGTTGTATTTTCTTTTCTTTTCCAATATGCATTGACGACACAGGAAAAAAATAAGAAAGAAAAAAAGATAGAAGGATGTGCTTATCCTTTCCGGACTTCTCCTTGCATGGGAGAAGGATTCTTCTGTAGCTGACATGGAAAGGATCCAGATGTGTCACAGCTGGGGAACGTGCAAAGCAATGCACGGGGGTGCCCAGAAACACGGAGGACGGTGAGGAAGGACGGTGAGCTGCGCTGGGCAGCTGCGTCAGGCCAGCCCTGAGGCTCGGACGTGTGGCCACGTTAACCTGCAGCCATGAAAAACGATAGACAGGATCCAGTGGAAATTACTCAAGTGATGGACTGATGTAGAGATACCACAGACCATCAGTAAGGTCAGAACAATAGTCAGCTTGGAGAACATTGAAAGGGCAAAGTGTAGAAAGAAAGCATAAGAGTTTTGATATTATCTGCCTTGTTTTATGGAATATCACTCAGTAAAATAATTTGTAATGTTGGTGTTCCCAGCTGTTAAATTAACGCAGGCAGAAGGAATAATGAAATTGGAGTAAGTTGTTTCAACTGGTTTAATTATTCCCTTGGTGTTAAATTTCCTGATTTTCATGTCTTTTATGTTGTTTGATATTTAAGCATTGGAGGATTGTTGAAATCCTCAAAGCTTTTGCTAGTTTGGGAGAAACTCTGCTGCCTGAACTTACTTCACTTTTGGTTTCAGTTCTGAGAATCACACAAGAAAAACAGAGCCCCTGCATATTGGGTAAAAGAAAAAAAAAAAAAGGAGAAAAGTTAACAGTATCACTTTGTTCCTTATAAACCAGGGAATTTTATGCAAGTTTAGAGACAATGTCACAAGCAAAACATGAGCCAACTCCTGAGTTCTCTGTCATGAGACACCATGAGATGTGGCACAAGAACGCTGAGCAAAACGAAGTGATTATCATGTAAATCCAAACATCTTATGATGCATCACAAGATGACAGACTTCTTATGCCACCAGTATACAAGCTTTTTCTTCTAACTTCACATATGCAGACTTAATTATAGCACCGAGGGGCAGAAGAATTGATAATTAAGAAGGCTTGCTTTGATTCAGTTTTACACTGGTGACCTCAAGAAAGTTCAGCTGAATCGAATGCTTATTGATGGCCCAAAGACCTGCTGTTCTAGTTGCAATGAAAAATCTCGGTGCAGAAAGCTGCGGGTATGGTAACTTGTTCAGCAGGATCCTCTACCCCTTCTTTTGGGTGTGTCTTTTCAGCACACTGAAGGTGGGTGATGAGCAGTCTGCACACCTCCAGCCTTGCTCTGTACAGAGCAGGAGCTGTTCTGCCGTGTTTTCACTGTGTTTCTAGGAGTATAAACCAGGTTTGTCCATGTTGAGGTTTTCTTCATACGTGGACTCACATGAAGATGATACAAAAAAGTGGCTTGATCTTAGGAAGTGAGGGCAGCAGACAGTGTTGTAGGATAAGCTTTAGCCTTCTGAACGCAGATGAGCACAGGATAAACATACTGTACTATGTACATGTTTCTGTGGTTGCAAAAATCAAGTATGCACAAACATGAGAAATGGCCTGGCAGCAGAATTTAACCGCATGGGAAGAGCTGAAAGCATGGGTTGCGGAGATGACATCTGGACTGGAAAGCAGTCATAAACCTGCTAAGAACTGTCAAAGACAGAGTTTTGCTTTTTGCTTGCTTGCTGTACTAAACAGCAGAAAAAATTCAAATAGGCATGTTTCATCCTACTGCTGGATGTTAAAGAGAAACTTTATCTTAAAGAAACTGAGGCTTTTTTTGCGGGGGAGTGTGGAGTTTGACTTAGGGAGGCAATCCAGTTTTGTAACGTGTTTGCTTGCTACAGTACAAAAGTGTTGGGAACCCTGGACTGGATACCTTTTTTACTGTGCAGTTCTGAGATTGTCGTACTGTTTTATCTTGTTAAAAGGTACTTGTCTCTGCATGTCTAGATTATAGCAGAGGCCCTTCTTAGCCACCTCTTGTAAAGCACATCAGGCTCTTGTAGCCAAAGTGCGAATTACTGCTTCCAATAGTCTGCATTACTGAAAAGATTAAAGATACGTGTGACTGCTGCACTTATACTCTAAGGTAACACTGGAGTATTACCCAGAAACAGTCTGCACTAATTGAAAAAATCTTTGTTGTCAGTATAGCTACCCTTCTGTTTTCAATGTGTTTTGTGTAACCATCCTACAACTTAACAGCATTTGTGGGAAACCTTATTACTACAGCAAATCTGGATGTGTTCAGTAGGATTCTCGTAACTTACTCTTTCTGGATTCAGTGGCAGTCTGCACTTCTAACTCTGCTGTACCTGTACATTTCTGCCTTACAGCGTACTTTGTAAAGTGGTGTTAAATGCTGAGGCTTGCAACTGAAGAATTCATGTTGACATCCAGTGTCATTCTTACGAGAACCCTAAATCTGTTTTTAATGTCACATGTCATGAGCTAAGTCAAATTTTATGTTCTCTTTTGTCAGAGCTTTGCTGGAGATTAGTAGAGGGAGGTTCCTGAAATAGCTACAGATTGAGAGCAGAGCAGAGCTGGAAGGGGCCTCGGGACGTCTCTAGCCCAGACTCCCGCTCCAAGCAGGGAGTTAGTTCAGGATGCTCTGGGCCTTGCTTCAGTCAAGTTATGAAGGTGTCCAAGAATAGTGATCCCACAGCCTCTGGGGCCCTGTTCCAGTACTTAATCATGCTCACTGAATATAATTAACACACTTTTCACAATTGGAATATTCCTTGTTGCAACTTGTGACTGTTTCCTCTAGTTTTTTCATCATGTACTTCTGAGAAGAGTAGATCCATCTCTACTAAAAGACACCATCTCTATTAAAAGACAGCTATAGCGTGTACAAAAAGATGTGTGTGTGTGTGTGTAAAAACTATTGAAAGAATTCAAGCCACTTTGGGGAATGATGAACAATATCTGTTGCATCATCGCAGTCTTCATCCATGCCTAAAGGCAGTGTACTTAAAAATCTTAAAGACCTTGACTCGAGAGCATAGTGTGTACCACTTCAAATGCTAGAAAGTAAAATATTACTCTGCCCAGAAGCTTTTTTTGATCAATACAAATATTCTTACCTGTAATCCAGAGACTAAACCAAAATAATCTGATCATTTCCATGCATCTTCTTAATATAGTTGTTCAGTGCAATAGTACCAAGTACTGGATTCCCAAATTTATGGGATTTAAAAATGTTTCTGTTCTTATTAACAGCCCTTTTAAGCAATATTTTCTTGTGGCTGCATAAATTAAATGTAAGAGATGATAGGATTTTGATCTAACCCAAATTGCTGGTTGTTCTGTTGATCAGAATTAGTTCAGCCAGGTTAAAGAGTAGTGCTAGCTTATTTCTTCTTGCAGGTACCTTCCATTTGGAAAGAGGGAGGCAAAAGGCACTGCCAGGTGCCCTGCTGTTGGTTTGGCAAACTTCGGCAGGGGCTGCAGCTGCTGCTAAAAGAACCAGGAACAATTGTGGACCTAAGAGAGCCCTTGAGAAACAGTTAATGGTGACTAAGAAACAGAGGACTACAGCTAGTATGCAGAATAGGATGTCACTAAAGTGTTTGGTTAGTAATAAATGATGAAAGCAAGAATTATTAAAGTTAACGCAAACAGTGTTCTCAGAAATTCTCCATGTGAACATAACTGTGTCCTTCCCCTGCTCACAGAGTGGAAAGGAACTGCCTGCTGCTAGGAGAGGTACCCAAGTAGGCTGTCCTCAGACAACCGGGGATGGAAGATCTTCTTGCTGAGGGAGTAGAAGGATGTTGAGTCTCCAAAATAAACTTTTAAATGGCAGCAGTGTCTGGAGTGGAGGAGGACTGGTTGCTAATAGTTCCTCTGAGAGATGAAGTCCAGAATTTCTACCTTGAGAGTGATGCACATTCTGTAGGAGCTTCTGCGTTGTTGCTGGCTGCATCTCAGAAGAAGGGAGCTGCCCTTGGCTTCCTGCGCGCAGATTACATAGAGTTTAGCTTGAAGACCCTCCTCCCCTCCTGACTCCTTGCACAGGCTGTGCTGAACCAGAGACGCTCCTCTTGGTCTCCATGGGAAGAGAAAGTTGCTAGGAGTAATTGAAGTCCACACATCTTTCTGTGCACTTCTGGGAACCCCACTCAGGCATCACAGATTGGGTAACAAGTTGTTGTTGTCTTTTCCTGCTATTAATTACTTGAAATTGGTCTGTTCCTTCCTCTCCCCCAGCATATTTCATTTCCATATCTGTGTACAGCTGTTGTAGCACTGTGTGTGCAGAAGTCGTAGCAGTTCATGAAAGGAACCATTACCAGCGAGTCAGCAGGAAGTATCTAAAAATGGCTGTTATGAAGGTTCTTCAGAACAGAAAGATCACACTATTCTTACTGTCCTTTATTTTTTTGTAAAGACAGAACAAAAAGCTTTTTCGTTCAATCTTGGCTTTATTTGGGTAAAACATGAGATGTCTTCTCATCACCCATACATGTTTATCCATCCTGCTTGAAACACTTCTGTTTATGGCTGAAAGCAAGCAAACAAAAACATTCACTTGACTGAAGATTAAGTGGATTTTTCTGTGCTGGCAAGTCTTGATTTTGCAAGACTGGTTTTAATTAGGTTACATTTTTCTGTCTCTCTTAATTTATGATTCTTCATGTAATAAGATGAAATTCTATTGTTATTCTTAAAATAATACTGAGCACAATTTGATTCTCTCTCCTTATATGGCAGATGACTGTTGAGTTATTGTCTGTGTCGATACCATCTGTGCAACAAATGAAACTCAGAAAAAACCCCAACCACAGGACAAGAGAGTGCTGTGAAGACTGGTTCATTTCACAATGAAAATATTTTGATGTGGCATTGTACAAAACCACAAAATATCCTCTTTTCCTTCTTCCTTCCTTTCATTCAAGAAAGGCTTGATAGAGAGCCATGAATGACATTTCTAGAAGCAGAACTAGGTTCAGAAGATCTTGAGTCATACAGCAGAATCGTCTCTGGAGGAAATTACCACTTCTCTTCTTTGTTGTGGCTGAGAAGGCAAAGTTTAACAGTGAGAAAATGGGAAGGAATAAAAACTTGAGTAGATGCTTTCCTTATTTTAGGATTTGACTTAGCTTTCCCATACAGTCATTCCAATTAGATACAGACATAAGGTTATCCTATCAATTCTCATTTTCTCAAAAGCACTTTAATACTATTTTGTTTTGTGCTTGTTATGATGCTGTACTGCAGTGGAACGCTCTACTGCAATGTAGATGTAAAGGATTAAGCTGGAACTTCTAGTCTCTGTTCAGCGTGTTTATATGCTATTATCTTTTTGTTCAAGTTTTGCAGAGCAGTTGTATTTTGGCCTGATGAGAATGCCAGTGGAGCTGCTTTAAGAATGCTGTCAAAGTAGTCCTTTTATTTGGTTAAATTCTGCATGTGGTTCATGATTCTAGTAAATGGCAGTAGGGGAGAGTGTGTTACACATGAAAAAAAAACATGGAAGTCTTAAAAAAAAACATAACTGCCTTTTCTTCTGGATATTTGCTGTATTATGTGAATGAGATCACTTGACATAAGAGATACGTCCAAAGCAAAGGAAGTGGAGAAACATGCGTTAATGTACTGATGAGTGATAACATGCAGATAATGCTACAGAATCCTGAACTTTAAATGCAGAGGAAATATCTGCAAGAATGCAGATTCCTTAGAGAATATAGCATATTAATTGGCAAGCATTTTAACACAACAAGAAGAAAAAGATAATAGATATACCAAGCAATTGTACATTTCTCTGTATTAGTAATTAGTTTTCCCTAACCTATTTGTTATTGTGCCCACAGATTTCCTGGGGATTCCAGTTCAAATGAAGTTTGTGGTTCCTTTGTACATAAGATTTATTATTTTTTTTTTCATTTGAGATGTGAAATAGTAATAAATGGGTTAGATAAGGTATGAAGATAACAGGTAGACTAGAGAGAGCATTAAGTGACTGAACATAAACATAACCAGATTGTTACATGACTAATGGGTTTATTGAGCCCTACCAGTCAGAGCAATATATTGGAGAAAATGGTAGCCCTAAGTTATTCATCAATGGATAAATCTTGCAACTATATGAAAAAAGGACAATCTGTATGAGACCTAAGGTACAACATATCTGTTACTAAATCTAGGGGGTAGTTCTTGATGCACTTAATTTTGTTCTACACACATCCTGTTGAAATCTGTGTTTCTTCCAACTTTGAAAGCATGGTTGAAACAAGACCTTACAATAGCCAGTGGAAGATCTAGCATTGCATGCAAATGAGGCTGTAATTTGGAAAGTGCTTCTCTAAAAGTCAACACGAAGGAGATTTATAGCCTTGCTGGAGAAGCACACAGAAAGAAGCTTCTCTGTGTGCTTACCCACTGCAGCCATCCCACTGGCAGGTTGCGAAATGCACCTCTTGACTTCAGTTCAAGTTGTGATTCATTTTAACACCAGTGGTGCTAGTTACGTATCACATGTAACAAACAGAAAGCTGTTATGCTGATGTAAACTCTGATTGAGTGAAATCTTTTATCTCTGGAGAATGTGTGCTGTGGACTCAAACCAGCATGCGATGTTCCTGACTCTAACAGCACCTCGCTCTGAAATACGCTCGCGCTGACCTTGACTACTCACAGTCACAGCAAAATAGCATAATGACACATTGATCCACTGGCAGCTTTTAAAGACTGTATATTCTTATTTTTAACAGATTTATCTCAGACTAAAGCCTCTACAGATCAAGAATGTTGATTCTTCTGGCTTTCATTATTGTGTTTCACATAACCTCAGCAGCACTGCTGTTCATCTCAACTATTGACAATGTAAGTCTCATTTGCTCTCTTTTTCTCTCAAACACACAGGTGTTTCTTTGCTTTGTAAAAATGAAGCTATTCTTCTCTAGTTGTTTTCAACTTGCTGATCGAAAACACATAACTTTGTTAGGCACGCTAGTCTCATACCTTTTTGTAACAAAAATGCCTTGAATATGCATGTTGCTGGTATACGTGGATAAGACTATACAAGAACATGCCATACATGTTACATGCCTGTGTTATGCAGCTCATCTTCTCCCCTGTGAGATACTTGGCCAGGGAGTATATTTACAAATACTACCATGCTTGCAGGGTGGAGCTATGGGACTTGGTCCAGCTAGATATGAAGGAAAGGCGGGGGGGGTGTGTGGGGGGAGAATCTATCATCCTTTTGTGTCAAGTGCATGAAGTCGAATTGGTCATCATTAATGCATGGGGATAATTTCAGTCAGGTATGCTTTGCCTCAGAAGTGGTTGTCCAAGATTCACAATTAAATCATTCAAGATACACCATGAATGTATCTGTTTCCATTCAGTTGAAGCAGTTTCAGCACAAAGTTTTAGAATAATCTATGTTGCATTCTTTTCAAATTTCCTTTTTATTTTTTGTGACCAGAAAGAATTTACCTTCCAGTATTTACATCTAGCTCTTAACTGAGTTTTCCTCTTTCCAAAACAGCCTGCTATTCTGATTTGTACTATTAACTATGCACTGGAGTCTTTCCTTCCCTAAGAGGTTTGGTGTATGTACAGACTTTTAGGATTAAAAAAAAATTGCCTGCTGAAAATACCTTACTGTACTCAGTGAAGCTGGTTTAAATTCCATAGTCTTTTCCAAGACCACGCTCCAAGGGAAATGATGTTACCCACAAGTTTTTATTGTGAAATTGTACAAACTCAGATGTTCTATCTTTCAGTCAGCTGGTTGATTTATTCCATTGAAGTAGGTCATTAATGGAGCACTAAAGCAGGTTGTCTTACCCTGTTCCTTTGAATATTTAGAAAGCGAGGACAGTGGGCAAAGCAACTTAGTCTTTGTTCAGATCTGCTACATACAAATCAAATTAGAGAAATAAACGCCCATGCACTCTGCTTTGTGTCACTAGCTACTTTTAAACAATTACAAACTTAAACTGTGTAACCACCTATTAATCATTTTCAGAGGTGTTTCATAGTCATGAAAATAACTCTGAAAGGATTATATAATGCTCAAAGCTGAAAAATAATATATTGAACTTGGATGATAAATCCAAATGAATGGCATCCGGAGAAAGTAATGCTTTTTCTTAAAGCAGTGTTACTATTACACATATGCCTGCTATCATAATATATTATAGTTTTTGTTGTTGTATTGTTTGCAAAGCTGCGCAGTAAGCTGTGAGGCTTCTGGAATGTCTGTTTAAGCAGCAGATGCTACCAGGAGTCATATTTAAAAAGTCATATTTTTCCCACTCTAGTCAAAACAAAGGCCTTGGTAGCTATTGGAACAGGAATGGGTTTCCTGAGGAAATGCCACTTGTGTGGAGTGCTTGCAGCATTTCCCAGGCTACCGTAAAAATCTGTTCTGTCACTGTAGTACTAGTTTGCAATAAATGTTAAAACATCAAAATAGAAATACCACCGGAGGATCTTGATTTGTGACGAGCCATTTCCAGTCAGATGCCACAGTGTACATACTGCATTTGCACATTGACAGCACAACTACATTGAGATTAATTCAACTCGGTGTCAGGAACCAGAAAATGTATAAATGGCTTCTGTTTCATAGATGTATCCCCTGCTATTTCCTGCAAATTAAAAAATCCTGTGCCTTTAAAGAGTTGTGCATCCTAAACAGGGTCTGGAAGAACAAAGCAGATTTTGTCTAGGTAGCTTAAGGAGTGAGCAATCACTGACTATCCAAAATTTCTGAACAAACAGTGGAAAATCCCTTGTGCTCTGGGATTTTTAAGATTGTCGTCTGTTCCCTTTTCTGCTTTACACACGTCTAAACTGAAAATGACATAATGAATAACGATGTACCCTTCATTCCAAAATGCCATTAGATCTCAAATTTAGTTTGAAAAGTTAAGTATCAAAAATGAAAAGAAATTTATTCCAGCTGATGTATCTGATCAGGAGACACTCAGACAAGTAAGTTTTGTGGTTTTGGGTTTTTTTCCCTGTAAGAGCCCTTTACTTTTATTTTGCAGGCCTGGTGGGTAGGAGATACTTTCTCTACAGATGTCTGGAGAATGTGTGACAGGAATACCAGCATCTGTATGGCGATTACTGATCAGTTCAGAGGTGGGTGTCTCTCCATGCCTATGTCTCAGTTGCTTTAGCAGGAGATCTGGTGAAATTGCTATGAAATTTGTAGGGGCAATAATGCAATAATATATTTATTTAAAACTCTGCATGGTCTAACTACTGAGGTCTTCTAAAAGCTTCAATACTGTTTTTCTATTTTGGAAAGGCAAACTGTTCCAACAGTTTCTGTAAGAGGAAAACAGAGGGAACTGTCAGGTGCACTTGAAAGCCCAAGTGTTTGTGTTGAGTAGACACAAACAACTAACAATGAGTACTAAAGATTTCTTAAAAAATTAGATCAGGTAAAAACAGTGAAGTTACTGAAAGTGGGGCTGAAGTGATAGAATTTACCTCAGAACTGAACTTCAACTTTCAAAGAAGAACCTAAAAATACTGGCTGTGCACAGGAATGGCAGAAAAGTGGAAGAAAGTCAGAACACAAGCTGAAGTTTTAACAAAGAAGACTTAATATACAGCACAGCCTAACATCCTGCTTTACAAAAAATAAAAAAATTCTCAATTATTACATTTACTTTATTTCTACACTTTCAATCTTTGTGTATAGTAAAGAGGTAGATGATTTGTAGAGCCATGTGCCCATGAAGTAACTTTGCTTTCAAAGCATCAAGTTGGTTTAGAGCGTATCTGCGCTGCAGTGCGGTGATCCATTACGCACAGGCATATCTAAGCTAACACTAATTTAACAAATTGGCATTTGATGTCTGTATTACTATGCATTCATTGAAATTAGGTACCCGAACTAGCTAGATGATGAGTAGCTCAGGTATGTCTGCTGTTCATGGCCCTACTCACTGCAGCGTAGCTATGCCAGAGGAGAGGTGCTGCAAGGAGCTTATCCGGGTAGCTTAGCTTGGCCATGGCATTGCAGCAAAGTGACACAAAGTAGTTCCAAATTTATGGGCTACTTTCGCTCCTAGTTAGGGGGAAGTAACTGACAGGATGCCAGACCTGAATCGAAGGAATCTTCTGTGCCAAGTGTGGATATCCTGTCTGGTTACATCTTATATCTCCAGGTCTGGTGAGAGGCTCGTGTCAGCGTTTGTAAGCCATTTGGGACACCTGGCAGTTTCCCTGTGCTTTTAGAATGTAGATGGTAGCAAAGGATGTGGTGTGGGAGAAACAGTCCCCTCTGTATTTTTACTTAGTTTTATGAAAAGATTTTAAAAGTCTTTATACCACTGGCTGTATTAATATGAAGGAAGCAGAGAAGAACCACCCTAGGTGATGCATGCACCACTGGCTTGCTGTATCTGCTGAGCTCCTGCCTACAGAACACAGCTCTGCCCCTCTGCTCACCGCAGAAGCAGGCAAAGAGAGAAACTTTTTAATCAAGGCTGCTTTTGTTTTTGCAGAGTATCAATCAATTCAGGCTGTTCAGGCCACCATGATCCTATCTACTATTTTCTGTTGTGTGGCATTTCTGGTTTTCATTCTCCAACTCTTCCGTCTAAAGCAAGGAGAAAGATTTGTGCTAACCTCTATTATCCAGCTCCTGTCATGTGAGTGATTTTTCAACTTTTTTGACCTTAATAACGTTTACATGAAAGTAGGAAAGGGAAGGGGAAAAAGGTTTCAAAAAGAATGAGCTGCATGAGAAATCTGTAGGGCTCTTGAGGTCACAGCTTATCCTTCATATTTGTTTAAACAGTGAACTGCTCCATTCTGTACTATTTAGGAAGTTAAGACATGGATGATAGCACTGCTCAGAATAAAGTCATTTGAACTTTGAAGGGAATGAATCTGAGATTCTGAACTGCTTGGTTAAATTAAATAACTCTGTAATTGTTACAGGCAGGTACTTCCTTAATTTTTGTTAGTCTTTAAAACTATCCAGATGTTTAGAATCATTTTGTGTTCGTTGCAAATGCCATAAATACACAACAGCACTTGAGATTTAATCCGTGCCAAAGAAACTGAAAACATGTCCTGAAATGCTCCGACTTCAGTTTGAGAATGGAAAATGAATGTCTGCAAAAAAAGGACATTAGTGGAAGAAGCTGACAGAAGGGAGACAGTGAACAGTTGTTATGCATATTGATAATATTTTAAGATGCTAAACTTTACTGTTTTCTTCGTCCTCCAGGTCTGTGTGTTATGATTGCAGCTTCCATTTATACAGATAGGCACGAAGAACTACACAAGAGCATGGCATATAGCATTGACGTTTCTGAAGGCCAATATGGCTATTCCTTCGTCTTAGCCTGGATTGCATTTGCCTTTACTCTGATCAGTGGTGTTATGTACCTAGTATTAAGGAAGCGTAAATAAATGTCAGCAGCTAGTTATTTCTGTCACTACAGTACAAAACCAAATTCCAGTAACCATTTTGTATATAATCATTTACATGGTTTTGTAGTAAAGGTATTGTTTCTCTAAAAATGTACTGTGTTCTTGATACGAAACGGAATAAAAAAACCTGGCAGGTTTAATGGAATGCCTGGCACCTACAGGTCAGGGGGCTGAGCAGGACAGAGCCAAGTTGTTTCTTTTACATATTTCAGCATCATAAATGGTTTTCCCTTTACTAGATGCTAAGTTTGTTCCTGGCCTCTAGTAGATTACAAACAAAGTCTGTGCAAATTAATTTGTAGGCAATATGCTGACTATATTCCTGGACCAGATGTATCCCTTTAGAACGGGTTAAATGTAGGGGGAATAAAAATTGAGGCCCAGATCACAGTGAAAAGCAAACAATTATTAAAAGCCCAAAGCTGTACGTGGTGCGTCTGTTCTGGCAGAGGACTAGTGTTCTGCTATTTATAATGTGCAGTAAGTGTCATCAGTCTTTTATTAAAACCACTTGCTTTGCAAAAGTAAACAACTCCTTTTGTACTCCAGCAAATGATTCTCTTGATTCTCTTTCACATTTAATTTAAGCATACAGAGCCTTTGGCGGGAGAATTTACAAGCAAATTCACTGCACAACTTGGGACTGGAACAGTCTGGGCAGTCAGAAATACCCCACTCAAGTCTTGTATCCCTTTAGTTTCGCATTGTGCGTAGCCTTCCTGGAAGGAAAAAAAGGGAAAAAAAAAAGCATTACCTTGCCTACATCTGCAAATTTCTAAGCAAATTAGTGATCAAGCAATGCCAAATTTAGGTTTTTACAGCCAAATCCAACAGGTTTATTACACTGGACTTTTATTATATAGCAATTTAATGGCTAATATATCATTTACAAAAGCATTCCCCGAGTCTGCCCATTAGGAAATTGGCCTTTAAAAAATTAATTCTAAATTCCTATGTGGATTTTATTTGAACTAAACACTCCTACTAAATAAATCAGAGTGCAATTACTATGCTTATGAATTCCAGGATAGTTTTTCAAGATAAAATGACTTCGTGATTTTTATTTTTCAATAATTTTGTGAGATAAATCTGTACTGTAATACCAGGCTTAACTGTTCAGCAGTGTAATACTGGCTTTGGCTGATGGTGATTTTGGAGTTGGGAGATCAGTGTGGAGAATGAATGAAGTGCCTTTTTCTGGTTAGTTACAGCTTTGATGCTTAAATACAGATTTGACTTTGTAAAAGCACTAGTCACTTATTTATTTCAGTATATTCACTACGGCTGGCCCAATACACAGGCAATAAAAAAGTAATTAGGTTTTGAATGAGGTTTTACACTTAATGTAGAACAAATTCACTATTACGAAGTAGTGTAGCTCTACTAAAGTCGATACTTACTGCATTATACATCAGCTGATGGTCTGACCCATTCCTTCAGATAATTCATCCTTGATTTGTAACAAAGTAAAAGTTCAGGTGCATAACTGTGTAGGAACTGTCTCCAACATGAGTAATAGGTCATGGAGTTCAATCTCCATTCCTGGAACATCGTAAAATGCTTTGGCATGTACTACTTGTCTTTCGGGAGCAAAGCCCAAAAAGACTGTTAAGAAATTAGACAAGTAAGCAGGACAATGCATTAAAAGTAATAATAATGGTAAAAACCGCAGATCAATCTGAGCAAAATGCATTCTTACCAGTCTAGGATGATGCTACTATTTTGTCATATTCTTTCTCTTAGTGGGAATGCTCTGAATTTCAAGAATTATTACCCTACTTTTTAAAAAAGTGTTTCTGCAGTTTGCTGAATACATTTCAGATTTAAAACCTGAATTTTGCTAACAAGCAGAATTTGTCTTAAATAAGCAGATGCAGGTTTAAGGTTGAAAGTAGCTAGACTATTAGCTAGGCATTTTGCTAGTTTTATTCAAACGTGAAATAGTAAGGGAAATCCTTAAGCAAATATGGACTAAAACTATCTTACATCTAGAAAAGAGTCCTGTAAAATATTAAGTTAAGCTGTTATGCCACTGACTTGAAGAGATGCTTCTTCAGTTTCTTGTCTTGATAATACTCGGGTCATTTATAGAGCAAATTATTTAAAATAAAGATGTATATATACATGAACACACAGCTTAATTCCACAGTAAAAGCTCTGTCCCTTAATTAAAAGTGAAAAGCACGCACACCACGGTGTACAAACAGCAGTGTATGCATGATACCACATAAAACAGAACAGATGGGAATGTGCTGCATACCAAGAAAACAAATGCTGAAACATTTTGAACTAGAGTTTTAACAGGACAAATATATTTTGGATATTCTTTCTACCTGATATGCCTTTAATATACCTTTTTCTATGCTCTATATATTCTGAAACTGTACATGAAAATAAAACAAATTCTTGTACTGTAATAGCAAGCTCGATACATTTTGCAATCTGACGTTGTCTTTAAGCTTGGGATACATTTACACAATGTTGGATGAGAAATAGTTGAGTATTTGTGTGAACAGGTAAAATTAAATTCTTCCTGCCTGTAGTAGAACCACAAGCTGGTTATTTTTGTCCTTTGTTGTTGAAGACCTTCCAGGGTAAGCAGAGAAAATATTAGTGTATTGAACATTTAAGTGTATGGTGACAAAAGAATTAACTACTGAGTAATGCAAGATCCACAGATGCTCTGATAAGTAGTTTGCTTATAAGGGTTTTTCTTCATCATTTGCAGCAACAGCTGTGTATTTAAGATGAGGTGGAGTGCCTTTACCATGTGAGTAAATAATGTTACAAACAGGCCACTGACTTCTGTATCTGCTGTGGTCCAAACTTCAGGTTTGCACTGACATGATAACGCAGACGGATTTGTACAGATTGATCTGAAAAAAAACCCCAACTCCCCAGAAACAATTTCGCAAACCCCATCGAACTTCTGCCTTCTAATCATAGTGAACAAAAGGAAAAAGTCCAAACTATTACATTATTCACTAAGAGCTGTGAACCTACCTTGACGGTTTTTAACCAGCAAGTGACAAACTGAAAAGAAGTACAGGAAACAATCTTGGAAAAGGAATCTAGAATATTTATGTCAATGTCCTTTTTCTTTTTAAAACATACGTATTTTTTTAATTTATTCCATCCAGGACAAGAGAAAATGAAGTTCTGCACTACTTTGCTACAAGATATTTTTTTTAAAAAATGCATTGTAGGCGATAGGAACTGTGCTGCTTAGGTGTGAACTATCTAATTACCCCAGCTACATCAACCATTCATTTTACGTATTTTTTAATGGCGCCAAAATAACGTAGGGACTACAGCAGTATTATCTTCAGCATTGTGGAAGCTTGTGCCATTTAACTAAACAGACAAAACAAAAGAATCCTTCCTATAGTTTCTAAAAAGAGGAGTAAGAGGAGCCACTACCTTTCCAAACACTAAAGAAAGCTAAGATCCCTAAAATCATGGTTCATCAATGCCAGTGAAATAAAGAAAATAGTGAAGCTGAAATGTTATATTTTCCATTTCTTTCACATGTGCAATAACACCCTCTGAAGTAATAAGATGAAAGAAAGTGAAATGTGGAAGTACATTAGTTTTAAAAACAAAACTTAATTTTCAAAGCTGTACAAGCCTAGAAGCTTACAGACTTAACGGAATAAAGTTCATAACAGACTGTATCAAGTCGGAAACATAAGGAAATGAATACCGTCTGCTGTACAGATAATGCGTTGACTCGGAACTCACTGCAAGTAACAATATAGTACATCATAGGGGAACAACACTAGACCACTTGTTAAGGTAGTATGGGTCTCCTAAAGAGTTTTTTAAGGAGTTATGGATTGTATATCACAAAATGGTCTGTAAGGTGCACGTATATCTTTTCATTGAATGACAAAGTAGTACTTCTTTGGGATGCTAAGCTGTGATAAACAGCAAGTCATTGACAGTAGCAAAGCCCTTATTTTGCCTGTTTTCTTCCAATGTGATGCAGAATTGTTACTAAGGTTTTCATAGAACAGATAGAACTGTGGAGGGAAGCACACTTTGGATCACTTTCTGTAAATGTCCATGACAGTGCAATCCCCTTCAGATTTTGCACATAAGCCACTTTTAGTTTCAGGATTCTGAGGAAGGTCTTTGAATTCTTCAGCAAGCTCTGGACAAAGAGGGATCCTTGGCAGTAGAGGAAGATGTGGAAATTGCTTGAAAGTCTAGGTGCCAAGACAAAACCAGCTGTTATTTAAACAACAAAAATAACAAATAAGCCAGTTACACTACTTCTATTCATACTAATTTAGCTTCATGTAATTATATAAACTTCTGAATTGTTACTGTCTCTATAGTTTCCAAACTAACAAAAGTGTCACAGATTAAATAATGTTCATGAATTAATATTTGGCACGTTGCTGATGTTTAGTTCCAGTAAGATTTTCCCCGAAGTAGAAAATACTCCTTACCCATTAGTAATAACAGCTTAGAACAACTTGTGTGCTATCCAGAGGAGTGCTGAAGAGGTTACCATTACATCTTCAGGGATATTTGTTTACTTTGGATCATTACTGCACTAACTGAATTTCTAGATGTGGGGGAGGTTTTGTGTTTTTTTTATTTTCCCTTAACAAATTTAGCCAAAAGCCACATACCTGTGCATGTACTTAATTGCTTAGTTTTAAAACAGGTGTACATTGTACAGATGAGTAAAATTCCAGGTGCCTTCATGAAATTCAATTACTATAAAAATTTCAACAGATATGAAACAATTCTGATGATATCTGAACTGTATCATGTGGTGCAGATTTTGATCTATTTTGCTGCTGCTATTTGGAGAAGAAAGCTCATGTTCTATTTCTCTTCAAAAAAAAACACAAGCGAAACTGTATTTCTAAAAAAGGTAGTTGTGTTGCTGTCATAAATGCTAAAGTTCAGAAAACTTAATTTAAACCAAATATGCACACATTACTACAAAGGAAAGGGTAGGAATATAACACCTGTGCACTCCTTCACAGACTCGACCTTCTTAATATATTATCAGCAATGAGTAAAAAAGGTGCCATATTCTTTTTTTATATTAGTTTAGATATTTTTATTTACTTTTTAGTAAAATATTTTCAGCAGAAAAATCTCACGCTTAATGTAACTGTACTGAAGAATTTAAACTGTTTAGGAACCTAAATGCTCATAGGGTAAAAGTTTAAATCTTGTTAGCAAATAATGGTTTCACACATTTTTAGGCATGACAAATTTGGAGGGTGAGGGAGGGAAAGGAAAAACACAAAGTAGAGGAAAAAGAAGATAAAGGAGGAAGGACTGGAACAAGTTTTGGGGTCGGGTTTTTTATGTGTTTGTTTCTAATGACGGTATGTGCTGGCACTACTTATTTGCATACTTCTATAGAAAATGTTTTGCTGTTCCAATACCGTTACAATACAGCCTCCTCGTGGTGAAAGAGAAGCCTGCTCCTTCAAATCCAACTGTTTAAACACCGTTCCTTTTCCATTTGAAAAGGTCTTTAAAAAGTCTAACTTTCCATCAAGTTGTAAACCATCCTGCAATATGAAAATCCACAATTTATAATAGAGTACCTCATCTGATGTTTCTTCTCTCAGCTTCAGGAACCCTTAATTGAGGCTCACTGGCTTTGAATTCTGTTTGTTTGATAAGTATTTCTGAACTTTTTCTCTTCTGCCTGCAAACAAGATGCAAGCTTTAAGTATTGTTTTTCTACCTATCAAAAGACAGCTTTGTTAAAATCTTTACTTATTTACATATATATGAATGATTTTTCTCTGCATGCTGCGGGTTTTTTCCCTATTGTGAGACTTGTCAATGTCAGGCTAGGACTGTTATCTTTACAAAACAATTCACCAAGTGACAATTTCTTGAAACTGGAGGATTGTTTCAGTTTAGTCCAACTATATTATTAAGTGAAACTGGAACAGAATGAGTACATCCTGAATCCTTGTAACCACTGACTTTCATCTTTCAATCATATAGACACTAGAAGGACCATATAGATACTAGAAGGATAATTCATCTCACACAGAGTTAGCAGCAAATTTTTTCCACTGACCAAAGAGCTTTCAAATTTCTCTCAAAGCTATATACCTGTTATCAAAACTGGGAAACCAAATGAATGGCACAATACCAATGGGGCATTTTACAAAAAAGCATAATTAATTTCAAGTAATACAGTAATTATCAAATGGATTTCGTAACACATTCATTCAAATCAATTTTGATGTCACTGAACTTAACAATTATTCTAATAAGAAATGTGACCAGTAGTAATTAAAAAGATTAAGATTAGCACAAAACACAAAACCACCAAACACTAGGCCTAGCTTCACCAGAAGTATTTATTTGATACACATTCGTTGCAAGAATAAGAATCTACCTAAGTACCTGCAAACAGTGTAGAGAAGGGTGCCGAATTTTCTCCTTTTCCTTGCATTTAGGTACAACTTACATTACAGGAGCAAAGTAGTCATTAAAAAATTTTTATATGTACAAGCGTACAACAGAAGTTCTTCATATATGCTTGCAAAGAAAGGTTGTTACAGGGACTGCAAATATTTCCTCTTCATCCTAAAGCCATTCTTAACCTGTGTAACTATTAGGGGTGTAGATATCACAACCCACACATCTGCTATTCCTAAAAGGGCTTAGGATCCCCCCACCCTGGTTTGCACTTGTCCTTCAAGTGTTTTCCAATTCAGATTGATCAGCAAAAACGCCCTGTAAATGTACTAAAACCACATGAAATATCACGGGAATTCTTATAATTAAGACTTCATCATTACTAATTGGTTTCTTTAAATTGCCCCTGACAAAAATTAAAATGCATAATCATCTTTGAGAGGGAAAGCTCACAGACAGAATTTCTAAATGACGCTATCTCCAAAGGTAAAACAAACAAACCAAAGGCAAACAGGGACAGAGGGTTATTTATGTGAAGCTCATTAAGCAAAAATCAAATTTAAAACTTGTTCGACATACATGACAAAGACTGTGGTTTTACATTAGTCACAACAAGTCCACCTAATAATATATGGCTTTGTAATATTTTAACATTCCTTTTTCAGAGTATAATTTAACTTTATCCTTTTGCAGCAGTCAGTGTAAGAAAACTCAGTGCCAGACCATACAGAAGGCAAAGGTGATATTTTATTTATCTTCCTGCAAAAGGTGACTCTGCCCACTTGGACTCACATAAACACAAACACCGAGATATGAATCCAAACAGTCCAGTCAGGATTACTTGTGCGCACCAACAGAGGATGAGGGAACAACAGCAATCGCATCCTCAGCGTATCTTCTGGACTCCTTTTGCTGCTAACAGTGAACTGGTCTTTTATACCCTTTTAAAAATGGAAAGTTAATGTCACCCTTTGCTTCTGTATCTTATGTCTCTCTTTGTGACTCATCAACAAAAATGCTGAGTGAGATATTGTCTCCTCTTTTCTTTTTCTAGGTTTCCTATGGCTCTACTTGTCTTCCTGTCATTTTATCTTACGGCTTCAGTTTGTTGTCTTCTTGCTATCTGGTCACTGAACGAAATTGCGCACGTACATGTATACACAGAGGTTGTGGTCCATGAAATGCTAAGCTCTGCTAACAACCCATGCTATCTTTTGACCCTTTGTTTCTTTCTTTCTTGTGCTCTTTCTACTGGTATTTCTGCACATCATACAGATTTCCATTCATGTTTCTTTCACGCCAATCTTAATACTTCTATAAAATACTTCTATAAACTTCTATAATCTGATTCTCCCAATCTCTAAAATCCCATCTCTTATCTCAGCATGAACCTCTGAGGAGCTAAGAAAGCAATGGCTCTTTTTAATATGAGTAAGACGCATCTGGGCAGTTCCTATCATTCTGAGAACAAGTCTCCACTTAGCTGGATGAAGAACAGGAGTCCCTTTTGTTTGTATCAACACTGTCCTTTACAAGCACACAGTGTGACTAGCTTTATTACCAAGCAGTTAACAAGACTGTTCAGTGTAACAGCTTGTTTTAGTAAATATAAGTTGGTAACTTTTCCTTGTAGGAGTAGGGGTTGCGACAATAGACAGAATTTGTAGTCAGTAAACATACGTCCCTTATGAGAAGACAAATCCTTTAAATACTGCCTTTTAAACACTTCATCTCTGCTGTTCCTTTCTCCTCATGCTGTTCTCCTGCTCCAGCATGGGGTCCCTCCCATGGGATACAGTCCTTCACAAACTGCTCCAACATGGATCCTCTCCACTTACAATCCATGAGGAGCATATTGCTCCAGCATGGGTTGCCCATGGGCCACACGTCCTGCCAGAAAACCTGCTCCTGCATGGGCACCTCTCCATGGGTCACAGCTCCTGCTAGGAGCCGCTCCAAGACTCCATAAGGTGCAGCTTCCTTCGGGGCACATATACCAGCTCCAGGGTGGGGGCCTCCTTAGACTGCAGTGTGGATATCTGCTCTGATGTGGTCCTCCATGGGTTGCAGGGGGACAACCTGCTTCACCATGGTTGTCTTCACAGGCTGCAGGGGAATCTCTGCTCTGGCTCCTGGAGCACCTCCTCCCCCTCCTTCTTCACTGACCTTGGTGTCTGCAAGGTCTGCAAGCTGCTGTAAGCGTTTTTTAGCCTTTCTTAAATATTTTATCACAGAGGTGCCACCAGCATTACTGATTGGCTCAGCTTTGGCCAGTGGAAGGTCCATTCTGGAGCTTGCTAGAAATGGCTCTGTCCAACATGATCCAACTGACCCATCTGATCCAACTCCAAATCTGTTCTCACAGAAGCCACTCCCCACTACCAAAACTTTCACAGGTAAACCCAATACAGAAATGGATACAGTTTGATGATTCCGCAGAATTACCTCCTCCTTAAAGTTACCTACATTAAGTTACACGTCAGACATTAAGTTTAGGGAGATGCTGAAAAGTAAATGAAAATATTTTTCTCTTTTACCTTTGCTACAATCATGGTTTTCTTCTTCTGATAGATCAATCACTTTGCGTTTTCTTTCCTTCAGTTCACTCTGATAAAACAATATAGAATTTCACTGGAAGGTTTCTCTGTTATCAAGTATCTCCAAGACTACTTAACAATTAGCAGAATGGAACACTATGTGTTAGCTTAGATCTCTTACAACAAAAGAAAATTATTGTAAAAATGCAAAGTTATAGGGCCAGTCATAGCATATATCCAGAAATTCAAGCTAGTAGAAGTATTGCTTGATTGTTCACAACAAACTATTTAAAACATCATCTAATTGTTTGAGGACACTTTCTTGTACAATCAGACGTAGTACCAGATACACTAATAATAATTTTTTTCTTTGATATTCTTACAGGAAATAGTTACTCAATTGATCAGCTTAATGAACCATTAAACACCATGTTTTTGTAGCAGTTTTTACACAAATTTACACCAATGAAGTTTTGTCTACTCCCCTCTCCCACTGAAAAAACCCCACAGTTCACTTCTTCCCATTGACTCAGCTGCTGTCACCAATATAATTGAACTGGTTAAATACACTGGGAAGGAAGACGTTATGAAAAACACTTCAGGCCCAACATGATCTCTAGATTTCTCTGAGGATGTATAGATCACCATGGTAAAAGACGTGCTCCTCAGGACTTGGATTTTTGCAATTATCTATGATTATTTTCCCCAAGCAATCAAAAAATTTCAGAGATGGACTACCCAGAATCAAAACTCAAAAAGCATTCTAAACACATACTAAAACAAACGTGTCCTTTCAAATGGGAAAGCATTAGCTTGGTTTTGTTTAAGGGATTAAAAAGCAAGCTTGACTAAGCTGTCAATGCTGGGAGAGACAGACAATTTTTCTTTAAATATTCACCTTCTATCAAAAATGAAGAATAAAGCTGAATAAGTGCTTACAAAATGAACACAGTTAAAGATTGACAGATACCTCTTCCCCTTTGATTTGCCCAACTTTCTGTGCCCTGCAACCTAACTGTTTCTGTACCTCCATGTAATACAATCATGCAGGAGACAAGGTCCTGATTTCCAAGGGAAAAGCAGCATGACATTTCATCATCACTTTTTACTTCATTCTTTTCCCTGTAAGTTTACCTTTAAGAAGGTGATAGAACAATAATAAAAGCAAGAGGTATGACAGTCCACATACCTACATTCTGTGTTCATATGTTTGACCCAAAACTATGCACCTATAATAGTAACTCAAAAGCCAGGATACTGAAGCAGTCTATGTACAGTCAACAACAATTGGCTTTACTTGAAGAAAACATGAAAAATATCTTTAATTTATTTTTTTACCTGAACTGTTGTTGATATTTCTGCTTGTGTAGACATTTGGTTATTTGGAATAGCTGTAACACAATTTTCACAGAAGTTTAAAATATGTAAATGTGTTTTATCTAAAAGTCTTAATTTACACTGTGACAAGAATATTTTTTAATCCTTGTCAGAGCAGCAGAATATTAGCAATACCCCCTCCCAAAACACACGGGACAATAATCTTATGGAAATGACAGACTCGCCAAGAATGCTCAGTATTGCCTCTGTCGAAGAAGCAACTATCTGGCAAGTCAACTCAACCTGCCCAGAATTGTCTTAGAGGTGTTCTAACTATCAAAGATATCTCTGTAAGGAAGCAGTGTGGGAAAGTGTGCATTCTGAGACGCCATTCAAGATTTTGTTGGCTAGTGTTTCCCTGTATTTTTTTTCCCCAGTAAATTAGTCCAATTACAGTGAAGAAAATACATGGGTAGAGAGGACGAAGAGCCTATTGTGTATTATTTTAGATTAAAGGGTGATACTTGCTTCCTTTAAGCAGCAACTGCTATCAGAATGAGCTGCTCAGAATGATTACTTTGTCACTACATTATTTATATGACAGAGTCAAGCTTGGTAAAAAAAATGTAGTGTTTCTACTGTTTTAAAATATCTACTAAGTTACAATAATTTGATTTTTAGAAAATTAAATGAATCCTCTCTTCTTTCTATGCTATTTCCTGAAAAGAACGTTGTAATAATAAAACAGTGGGTTGGATATATAAAAGTTTTCATTAGTGCACCTCATACTAGGCTTTTAATTGGTTTAATTTAAACATTTTAAAAATAATCCAGGTCTACGAATAGACATCTTGGTAAAGTGAAAACATGCTAATGTATCAATTAAAAAACCGCACAAAAAAACCTGGCACATCTGTAAGTATTTCAGAATCACAATTGGATTTTAATAACATTTTAAAAAAGAAAAAACATGAGTAGTTTGCAATATTCTATATGTACTTTGTATATTCTGTAGTAAATGCATTAGCATGCATGGATTCAACGTTAAATTTCAATACCTGAATTATTTGCAGTTGCTGAATTTTGGTTTTCCACAGAGACCAGTATGACTTCATCAGAACTGATAAAACAAAAAATAGATAAAACTTGTTGGAGATATACAAGAATTAATTCTTTAAAAAAAAAAGCATTAAAATAGCTACATAAATATATCAACCACTGAAAGTTGAACTCATTGATTAAGACATAATTAAAATAAGAAAATAATGGCACAGTAAATAAACTTTAATAAACCTCTTAATAAATTATGACACAGAAAAAATTTTAAATCCACTCAACTTACTGACTTGTGCATTGCTACATTTTACTAAGTGAAGATGCTATGCATCAGGAACATTCATATTCTAGACATCTTTTATAGAAATAAACCCTATTTGCTTCCATCTTAGTAAAACAACAAAGTTATTCTGTTCAATTTATTAAAACAGGGGCACACTTTAACTGTACTAGATTTCTATGCTCTCTAAACTGTAACCATCACTTACTCACATTACCCAAAACCTAGCAATTTCATGATCTCAAACCACACAACAAATGGCACTACTGAGGTACATTTTCAGATCTACTGACAAAATCAACATTTTGTTATCTCAGACCCAGGATCACTTAATACTCAAAAATATCAATAGATGCCATTAGGCATACTGAAACATATTCATGCTAATAGGTTGATTTTATAGTGTGGATGGTAAATTAATTTTCTCATAAATGCTTTAAAGCAATATAAGGACATTAACTACATTTTACTATTCAACTCTAGATACATACCTTATATATTCTGAAACATGTGCTGAAGTGAAGCCAGTGTAAGGTGACAGCAAAAGTGTATTTGAGGAACTTGGTATATTTATGATATCAGAACAGAAAGCAGAAGGTTCAAGCTGGTTTAGTACTTTTTTTTGATTGTCTGGACTTGGAAGCATTGTCTGACAAAGGAGGAAACAAATACTGCTCTGTCATAAAACCTACAGTATAAACCTGGTCATATTTGCAAAAAGTGCTAAAGTAATTAAGGTGTAATTAAACACAGCAACAAAAGAAAATCACATTAAATCCACTCTAATACCAAACCACTTTTTTTTTCCCTGAAGTTTAACTTGTTATTAAAAACCCCAAACATTTACTTAAATTCTGAGGCATGTAGGCATCTTACTTGACCTCATCCTGTTTTATGCTGTGTTGAAAGTTTTTGGGAAAAGGCCAAGAAGATACGAAACAAATTTTGTAAAACATGTGAAAGCCTTAAACAAAAAGGCAAGACTGCATGTTTGTCATGTTTGTCACATGCAATTCTTTTATACTTTTAGATGTGAAAGAACAAAAAGACTTAGACTCAAAAGACTGCTTTTAAACAAGCGTATTTGTGTGAAAGTGAGATTTTTTTCATTAAATATACAGGCAGCATGAAACAAGAGGCTGACAGTTCACAAAATTCCTTCTCCCATAAGATTAGCTAAAAGAATTTCAGCACAACAAAACATAATCATGCTACGGACATGAGTAATTCCTGTTCTTCATAAGAATGAAATGTCCCTACAAAAAAAAGATGTTTTGTAATCTTATCACTTTAGCACTAATGTATCTATACCATGAAAAATGCTCATATATTGGTAGCTATGTGTGACGGAGAGGAAAAGACTTCACTGAGAGGTACAAATTAACAATTTATTTGGACTTCACTCACAGGTCCAATATGCCACTATTGCAAGTTCTTATGGATACAATGGAGGAATGCACTATTGCAATTTAAGGAAGAACAAAAACAATTCACAGAATGCACTATTACCACCTAACAAATGATTCTGAAGAGTAACAACACAAACCACCAGAATGCTAGATATGAATACCTTAAACGAGTGCATGAATCACGATCTTAGAGCATGCTAGACATCATACGTATCTTATTAAATCACTTACCCTCTCTCTCAGGTAAGGCCACTCAATCCCGGGAAGTTACCTTGCACAGCGTCCTGGGCAAGGGGGGGAAGAATCTCCTACAGGCCAGCTGTATCTTTGGAAGACTCCCCCCTTTGCTCCCCAAAACTTTGGACTTAAATATCCTGTTTCGGGACTGTGCTTGAATGGATTACACTATCTGGGATGGTTATCTCCGGTGGTTTGATGGTCCCTTAGATAGCAATGTTTATTTTGCGACGTCTGGTCTCACACTCACTGAATAGTGGTGGGACTTGACTCAGGGCATTTTGTTTTTTAAAGGCACCATTTGGGTTTCGGTTCTGGTTTCGGTTCTTATTGTAATGCAGTGTTGGGACCACCCCGGGCTGAGCCATTTCCACAGCTCCCCCCAAGTTATCTCTGCATAGCTAGGGATCAATAAGCGTCTGCCACAGCATTGGAACTGAGTCGAATGACAGCTCCCTGCATCTCACCTTTTGTGTTCTGAAACTGGTTTGGCCAGGTGCTCGCATTCACTATGTTACTAACTTTTTCATTTACTCTACCATATTTTCAATTTCATTGCCTAAGGAAGTGGTTTTCACCTTGCAGTTCAGGGCCCCTATGCAACTGGTGGCTATAGCTAAATGGCCGATGAAAGGTAACTCAAAGAGGCAAGTATGCTGTAAGAAGATTTAACTTTGCAATGAAGAGGTTTGACCCTTCGCTAGAAAAATTCCAAATGGCTCTCAAATAGGACAGCATCAAAGCAGGAGTTGTAAACACATGTAGTGTCTATGCCCTGGTTTTGAGTTTGCTTAATCATGATGACTGAAGAGAACTATGTTGTAGTCTAAAACTGAAAACAAACAAATTCTCAAAAGATCAAACAATTAAAGAGCTCTACATAGGTTTTTTCTGTTCTTAATGCAAGCAGCAGCAACGTAGCTGTTGTCAAAGTCACCAGGTTTCAGTGTAATGATCCACAGTCATCTATCAGTTTACAACTAGGCAGTTTACATCTGCATCATACCTGATGAATAGCCATTTTTGAGACCGCTTCCTCCTGAAATGCTATCAAAGCATCAATACGTCTCTCAAGTTTTGATACTTTCTTCTGCGACAGAAAAGAAACATAGCAGGGGTTAACAAATACTTAGAGTTCACCTGAAATAAGGAAGTTATATATTATTATCATATGAAGAGTAGACAGTGAAACAATTGTAATGAAAAAAGGCTAAAAACAGACTATTAACTTATCTTTATGTCACACAAGATGAAAAGATTGCATACTTTTGGGGTCTTTCTCTAAGGTAGCATAATAGTCAGATGTATTACACATGCAAAATATTCAAACAGTTATGCAAAGAAACTTACTAGGAGTGTTTGAGCTATTTCTTCATGGATTTTTTTGCATTGTATTTGTTTGATTCTTCTATTTAAACTTTCTAGTTTTTGATTAAAGAAGTCATTTAAAATATCCATCTGCTCACCAATCATGTTTGATCTATAATAAAGAAAAGCTATTTCAAATCTAAAAATCTAAAAACATTTAAATGACACTGTGCTAAATTTAAAATTTAGCTAAATTTCAGGGAAGTAGGGTAATTTTCTTTCTATTGTTTATATGGCATTTCTGGCAGGTACAAAACATAGGATTTTGTACCTTGGCACTCTCCACTGGACTTAACTCCTTCCTAAAATTTAAAGAGATAAAATTAATGTGTTTATATTAATCACTACCAGTGCACTAGTATAGCTTTAAACTTTTAAAAAATGTTTATGATTTCTCTATGTACAAAATTTAAGATTTTACTTTCTGCAGGACTGATGATCAAACATTGCTGATAGGCAAGATCTCTGCTTTCAAGCAGAGTACTCATGAGCAAGTGAAGGGGGAAAATATGTTTCCATTAAAAAACATATAAATTCCTGATCAGTATTCTCTACACAGATTACTTGTTTTCCGCCTCTGTGATAAAAAGAAATTGCCAAACTCATTCCTTTCATTCAAAGATCTTACTGAATTTTTTCTGCTTTCTTGTGACAATAATTCCCTCTTTTTTACAAAAAGCAAAAGAGCAAAGAAAGTGTTTAGCTTCTTTAATTCTCTTAATTAAAATATTTATTTTTATTATGCCTGATTATTGCTAAAATGTTGAGGCTCTTAACATACTGTCAACTTAATGCCTTGAACAAAGTATTGTCTTGGGTCCCAGTTTGAAAGAGAAATCCCTCTGTCTCCAAGACAATTATTGATGAACAACAGATACTGATGTGCAACAATATTGCTATATATGAAATATACTTATGCTGACATGCATAGGACCAGATTTTTCACTCTTGGTGGTCATTCACTGCAGCCATGAGTTGAGAACTAACTATACTTTTCCTATCCAGCTGTTCTTTCTCCCTCTTTTCCCTCCTCCAGATATCCTCCTCCACTTGTCAGTCTTGCCTCTCCAGTTCCAATGCAGACAGGAAGGAAGCTTTACCTAAGTTCTGTGTCCACAGCCCCTTAGTACCTTTCCACCCAGAAGATCCTCTGCATCATCAGGGAGTGACTGCTGAAATCACAGGGGTAATACACCTTGGGAATATTTTAAATTTTGGACAAGTAAAGAATACATTCAAAATAACTTCAGTATTTTCTCCCCTCCAAACACCTATTTGTATTCTCTGTAGACAGACAGTTACTAACATTGCTAATCTAAATCATTAGTCCTCCCCTATCTGTTTTAAAACACATCTGTTTTAAAACAACAATCCAAACATTGAAATCACTGCATGTTACCTTTCCCAAAAGACTTTCTTCCTTTTTTGACATTGTACAAATACTCTTTTTTCTTGATTTCACCAGAAATCTTAATACACTTACACTGGGTATTTTCTTTGCTTACTGAGCTTACTCTCTTCCAGTGCTCCCTGAGCTGGGGGCGGGGGGGGGGGTGGGGGGGAGAGAAGCCACCATCAACCTTTCAAACTCCTACATTACCATATACATAATTACAACTGAAGGCAGTGAGGGACGAGTTGTATCATTCAAATCACTGATGCTCCTCCTTAAAAATGCTGCAGCAGTTGGATCTTGAAATAGAATTGGGACATAGTATTTTGTGCAAAAAAGAAACAAACCAAAAACTTAGACAAAGGCCTGGGGAAGAGGGGGACAGAAACAAGATCGGGCTGCTGCTATTAATTTTCTCACTACTAAACTTCATTACAGATACTTATTTTATCCTCTTCCTTTTTTTTTTTCCAGTGACAACAACATGCTGTCTACCTTGAGACAAGCAAATAAAAGAAGGCAATGCTTTTTCTGCTGAAATAACACTGAGATATACCTGAAGGCTTTTCCTACCCTATTCTGAGCCAGTGCCTCTCATCTCTCATTTAACTAAGACCTTTTTGACATATCACAGAAAGCCCCTTCCCAGGATTAGGGATTCTTTAAACCTTATCAGCTGAGAAGCCAGCCTCGGGGGCATGTCAGAACCATCATAATTTTAGGAACGCTCTTTCTTACTAACAGCAAATGAAATGCCTCTCCTCCTACCCCTCTTTTTATTAAAATGAAAAATGACATAAAGGAAATATTCTCTAGTGAGGTAATACTTTGTAGCCAAGAAGAATCTTGCACCTGCAACTTAAAGATTGTACCTTGCCAAAAAGGACAGCATTCCTGACTCATCACTAGACTGTGATGCTACATAAATTTAACAAGTATTTTATGACCGTACAAGAGGTATTTTGCATCATAACTTAGCAGAATGGGGTATTTCAGTTTCACTCCACTGATCATCTCTCAAGCAGTAGCACCAGCAGTAGGTGCAGTTATTGAAGTAACAGATGGGGCTAGACCTAACTCCCCACCCCTGAACAATGTAAATGCCAATGAGCTGAATGCCAACAGGCTAAGGACATTGGTGTCCAAGAAACTTTGACTTTCTACCAATTTAGAAACGTAACTGAGCTACCATTACAATGTGAAATGTGAAAAACTTACTTACCTTTTTCTAAATAGAACATTAAGATCCTGATTACTATTAAGCAAACACAATCAAACCAAAGTCATTAGGACTGCATATAACAAATACCTTTCAAATAACTGAGAAAACAATTGAATTGGCTAGATATACTTTAATTTTCTTTGAACAGTAACTTTCAAAGCACTCAGCACCAGAACAGGGTAACTATGAAATTCAGTGTATATTCCATCCTAGCAAGTTTCCCCTCAAAGCAAGCATAGTTTTTTTGTATCCACGAAATATGAACTACTCAACAGAGTACAAAATGCTAAAAGATACTTCATGAGCATTTCAAAGATTCAAGAGAAAAAACCTACTCTGAATTTTGTCCCATGTTTTAAGCTCATCTTTTGTAGGATGGTAATGGCATTGTTAGTTTCCTTACCCGTATTATCACTTGCAGTTGCAGCCTTCTCAGAAGCACTCTCTCTCGTGATCCAGGGGCAGTCACCTCTGACTCCAGCAAAAATGGAACTGGTGCTGATGGTGGTATGTTTACATCATTACATCTTTTATGAAATATGTATTTCAAACAAAGAGCATTTAAAAGTTGTTTTGCATCTGAATTTTTGTTGCAAATTATCTCAGACATAGGATTTTGACACTCTTCTTGAGTAATATTTTGATCAACATTTACACCAAAAGAAGATTTTGTGTTATCCACCGTTCTGACTGTTGGTCAGAACACTGGTGGTGTCTCCCGTTAGCACTGAAAGCACATTCGATTCAGAATACACTTTTCTTCTGATATAAGCCTTACTTTTGCAGATTATATCTAAGTTACTTGGCTGAACAGAATGATCTTTAGTTTGAAAGCCATATAAAATCTCCTTTGCCGAAGTATTATTTATTTTATTCAGCTTTTGTTTACTTAGAGACATGGATTTTTTTGCTCTCAAACATTTATGCAAATACTCCATCTTTCGTGCCCTGCAACAAAGGACTGGATTTTAAAAGCAAATACATGGAGTAACTCTTATCTGAAGTCTTTTATTTTTTATGGTTTTGCAAATGCAAAATATTTTACAAAATATTTATTATGGCAGTTTATTAAATCCTATTTTAATACCTTTTCTTGTTTCAGAGCAGGAAAACACTGTCATCAAGTTGTCCTCCCTAGCAAAGTAAGAGTTTTCCCCACATTAGATTTAGAAATTACAATGTGATCCACAACAATGGACAGAACACTAAATAAAATGCAAAGAGCTGGCACCAGCAGTACTCAATGGTGTTTTTTCAGACTTCTCAGTCATACTCAGGTCAGCACAGAACACTCACTAGTTGTGCCGGAAAACCTTTGTTCATAGTAAAGATAAATATGTGATTATTAGAAACTTGCAGCTGTATTGGGTCTATTGCTTGCATTTAACTTCAGCTAGTTAAAAATATTCTTAATAGGGTTTATCTACCATCTCACTTTCAAAGGTAAATAGGCACCTGTTTCTCATCTTCTGAAGCCCCTGTCTCTGTGGTACAGCTAGATTCAATGCTATTTTCAACATGATTCAACACAAAATGACTGAGAAGTTAGGAAGACAAATATAAGCATTCAGAGCTTCCTGGTGTTCACTAGGTCACTTGCCCATTCCCTATCCCATGGTATGATAAATGACACCTGTATTATCCCTGGCAAGCATTTGTCGAAAGCCTCAACACAAGCTGAAATTCCACAACCACCCCAACACACGTTTCAGTCTTCACAACTTCACACTTCACAAGTAACTGGCAATTTAAGCCTGTTACTTCTCATTCTATCCTCCGGAACCGTTAAGTTATTCCCTCCATCTGCATGAAGATCAATGGAAGACATCCAGTCTTCGATTTTCCAATGTATTCAGTATTTTCTTGTAGATCATACTTTCCAGAAACATCTAAATATTCTAAATATTCTAATTTTTCTCTTCTGGATTTGTGCCACTTGCAGTGCATCCTCTTGAAATGCCGTGAACACACTGTGTGAGGTAACATCTTAGCAACACTGAAAAAATGGAAAAATTTCCTCTATTTCTTCTACAGTTTTCAGATTTTCCATCACATGCTATATCCACACTGTTTTTGCAATTTGCACAAAAGTAGAAATCCCAGCCTCCTCAGACAATGAAAATGGATAGGTTTTTGGCCTCAGAGCTAGTAGATTCTGAACCTGACCACACCTATACTGCAAAACAAGTTGATCGAGCTCTTTTCTAGACCCACACAGTGCGTTTTTGGGAAGCTTAGTCCACTTACAGCCTTACAGAAATGGCAAGGTGGAGCCAACATGTCAGAAGGCTCACATGTCCCATGCTGAGAGGTTACAAGGAGGTTGTTGAACTAGGTGACCTCCTGAGGCTATTCCAATCTGAATTATTCTATGATTCTATTCTGTGTGTTTAAGTCCTCTTCTATAGTCTATAGTCACACTGTTTAGACGAGGTCTGCGAAGAAACCATTATGTGCTCAATGTGAACAATGCAAAGAAATCAGGGTTTGGGAATGGGAGTGAAGACAAGCCAAACTGACCATGTTAATTTCTACAACTGCAACTAACACCACAGCATTTCAGCCAACAACTCTCTCTAGCCTCGCTCTCCCTGTGCTCCTTCACTCATTTCCTTTCTGCTGTGTAGCCAGCCAGATTTCACTAAAATCATCTGAACAGTTCAGTCTCTGATGCAAATACCATAATTTCTGACAAAGAAAAGCAAAGTAAGCGGATTGCATGCTTTTCCCTCTGACATCTTTTTCTCCACCCTGCTGTCACCATTTCACCAGTTTTCCAGTGGTCAGAGACTCTTGTCATCTCAACCTGTGTCTGAAATTCACATTTAAAGTTACCTATTTCAGTTACAGGTGTTTTATTTTTTTATGAAAATCACACGTAACACTTACAGACTAGTACATTATTCACCTTCCATACAGAAATAGCTACGCGTCCTCATACCGATGTGACCACATCCACTTTGGGAGTTGTTACAAGTCAGTTACAACAAAACGTCTGGGTATTCCCAAGAGCTTACTGGTATAAAGTAGATCCCAAGCCATAATCTTTTTTTGACAGCACTGGTCATGGCTCACCATAAAGCAGCAAACCACGCTTACGCTCCCTGCCTGTGCCCCCCACCTCTCACTGCCCTCAGAGTCCCCTGCACCAGTGTCTCGTCAGGACCCTACAGCCGCTGAAACCCCTCCTCGGCCCAGGCGAGGCGGTCAGCCCGGGAGATGCTTCTCCTCTTCCCCTTTGCCCAGGGGGCAAACGGGAGGCAGGGCTGGGGCAGGAGAGCCGGGGAGGTGGGCAGGGTAGAAGGGCCGAGCTCGCAGCCGGCTCCAACCGCTGCCCTTAGCGCTGGGGACAGGGCCCGTCTGCGGGGATGTGACGGGAAAACAGAGGGTCGCTCTCCTCTGCTCCCCCCTGCCCTTCACCGCCCGAGGAAGCATGGTTGGGCCGAGCCGCCTCGGCCACTCACCAGGCGGAGAAGCGGCGCTGCCCCGAGCTGCTCCCTCAGCCCCTCGCCGCCCCGACGGCCGCCCGCGGGAGAACCTGCTGGCGCAGGAGGAGGGGAAAGGCAGCCAGGAACCCGCCCGCCAGCCGTGGGGCTCTGCCCCGGGCCTTCCCCTTCGCCCCGGACGCGGGATCCCGCCGGCTCCCGCTGAGGCGCCCAACCAGCCCCGAGCGACCGTTACGGCGCGAGGCGCGGCCACCGCCTGAGGGGCCTCGCGCGGGGCGCTCCGCCCGCCCGGCCCGGCCCTTCCCGCCCGGCCACCAGGACAGGTCGCGACTCCACGACTTCCCCAGGCAGCCCTCGTCAGCGGCCGGTTACACATTCGAGCTTTACTGTCGCCACGGACATTACTTCTTACCTGTAAGAATTAATTACTGAAGTGTCGGTGCATCCAAGGGGATGACTGATGGTGAGCCGGCTTAATCGCTGAAAGGTGAATGCTGCTCCACCCTGTCACAAACTAGAGGCAAATGGAGTCCCTTTGCGCCTATTTTCTGTCACTTCTGGTCAGCAACGCGCGTTTTGTGGAGGCTCAGCCCGAGGCAGGCCAGCCCTTGCTCTGCCTGACCTTGAGGGAGCGGGGACAGGGACTGGCCGTTCACCGGCGTCCAGGGTCAAGCTCGGCCCAGCCTCATGGTTTCTGCCCTGGCTGTGTCATCTGGGAGAAGAGGCACAGCACGTGTAAGGAAGTTTTGTGAGATATTTAAGCACTAGAGGAGGAATTCGGAGAATAGCACTTCCTTGTGACGAAGCCCAGTGGTAAGAGTGATTTCTTTCCTCAGTAATTGTCCTACTAGAAATGAGTATTACGAAAAGGCTGATGCGGATATGAAAAATGGTGCATTTCTTGCCGTGTTTAAGTCTGGGTACGTTTTTTCATATACTTTCTAAGTTTTCTTACTTAATGTTTATTGCTTCTTGGAAGTAAATATACGCAATTGTTATATCCTGTTTTTCAGTTCAAGTTGGGCATTTCTTTATTCTAGTGCAGCAAATTGGCGAATCCTATCCCATGAACAACCTCCTATAACAAATACAGGTCTATTAGCTCACAAGCAGCTTGTGAAGCTTTTTTGGAGGGAAAATTGATACTGTAAGCCGGCGATTAAGGACTCTCTAAGACTCAATTTTGGAATATTAGAAAGCAAGCATTCTTTATTGCGGTGCTGGGCGCACAGGGGATCACTTTGCCTAGTGTGCACGCCGGGTTGCTCAACTGCAAAGGTTATAAGCAATCAGAATACACATATTAATTACATTTCCCAGAAATTATTAACATATTCATATTATTACCTAGAACTCATTAATATATGTAAATGTCCTTGATGCATGCGCATCCATGTCCATTGGTGGTCTTCCAGGGTCCTCTGGTGGTCGCCAACAGTCTTCCTCACCGTGTCCGCTGGTTGAACTCAATCTTCGTGCATACTCAGTTCATCATACGTTCTTTTTAACACAGTATCAGTAAGGCCTGAGGGGCCTTCCACCCCAGTGTTTTGTGCTGTTCAAGGCTACTGTATCACCAGCTACTGTATCAAAATTATTTGAGATTCTCAAACACAGTCTGCTGTGAGTGGTGTTGATGAATACAGTTGAGGTGAAAGGCTGTTTCGACACTTAAAAATGTAATATCTTGCATTCAGACTTTTTTTGTTGTTTTATTCTTAGATGAAAAGTAGCAGCACAGAGGAATGATGGGTGACCTCTGTTACGATCTTTAGTCTTGCTGGGTTTAGTCACAAACTCACAGTTAGAAATACAGAGGAGGTTGGGTTTTATTCTAATTTTTCTCTGAAAGGTCTATAACATGCATGATTTTCATTCATCAAAACAATTTATTAGGTTTCCAGTTTCTCTGGTTGCTCCATCACTGCTGTCCTGGTTTGACTACAATCTTACCTGGCAATTCTCATTTCCCAGGGAAGTGTATTTGGAGTGTAAAATGTCATGTATCTTTCCTGAGCAACTATTAAACAAAACTCCCACATACAAAGAAACCCATGTGACTTTAGCTTGGCTATTCCTATGTAAAAAATAACTACGAAATAAAAATAACTACAAAAAAGTGCATTGTTTCTGCTCTGCTACATATGGTAGAGGTTTAGAAATTCCTTAGACAAATAGGTTATTGGTAGGCTAGATAAGCAAATGATTAAAGAACTACATATATCTGGGATGGCCTGATATCTCCAGGTAATAAAAGAAATTATTTTCAGGCTGTCTGGACTTTAGCTTAAAATATATTTAGTACACATCCCACAGTTTCTTTCTATTCCTGTAATCCCTTCCTTCTTCATCAAGTTGTTTGAACGTAGACACTAGTTTTCATTTACCGGCTAAATGTAAAATAAATAAAATAATTAAATAGACTTGTTCTTTTCACGCAATGACGATTTTTTACTAGGACTGTGTAGCAAACAGTTAATATCAACATTGTTACATATGGTCTTGAGCCTTATCAGGCTCATATACCAAAGTCTGTTTCTGTGGACCAAGGCCATCTGGGTCTACTTGATTTTTTTTCAGCATATAATTTTTGTTAGAAGCAAATCTGTTCATAGAAAAGTTGCTCAGAAGCTATATTGCTATGTGACTAACATTGCTGGAACCTACGAACAAAAGGAAAAAGAAAAAAAGTCATATCAGTGAAACCTAAACCAATTCAGACTAATAATTCTGAATGTGACTTACAGCTTTTCTCTAGGAAGGGAAGCTGAAAGGTTGGCATTTTTAGCAAACAGGGAATGAACACTGGAATAGACCGGATAGAGGTGTTTTAACTCTACCTAAGAAGAAAATGTGTTTAGAAAGGATTTGTAAGCAGCAGAAGAGTATCTTTGCTTGCTAAGCTGATGAGCCAGTATTTGGACTTGTTCAATTTAGGTATAGGATAGACTGATGAGGGAATCAAAGTCCCTAAGAAACAGGTAAGGCTTTGAACACCTGCCAGTTTTCAATATTACTACTAGCCTTGCAAAATAAACTTTGTCTTGCTAAAATTTGCTTTGCAAGGCACAGTTTATGCTGTATTTTTTTTCCTCATGGACTGAACTACAATACCCTTTTACTTGCTGTTTTGATTTACAAATTTAAATAGAACAGGGAAGAATACTCAAGTTACTGCTTTCAGAACTTGTTTCTTTTTAAGTATACAAGCTTATAGGCTAGAAACCTCATATGCTATATTACATTTATGTTGTGCCCAATGCATGATAAACTTGTGTAATTCACTATATTACATTGAATACATTATTTGAGTGACTGTTTTAAAATGTTTTTAAAAATCAAATAGAAATTTTATAAGTTCATATCTGTTGAAGTAGGATTGGCTTTTCATCTTAACCTGTTACACAGTCATTTCCTCTTCTCTGTCCTCTGGAGGGAGGGAAAAGCACTCCTCTGCTCTTACTTCAGTTCAGACTTCGGCTTCTGTCTGCATTAGCAATTAAGTACAGAGCAGTAGTGCAGTTTTGAAGGAAATGCCCTGATTATTTCAATTTGGTTCATGTTGGTTCAGTTCTTAAAGCAGTGTTTGCATGTATAAATTAGATTCCTTTCGAAGGAAAGGAAAGCAGAAGCTCTGCTCCAAATGAATTTTGAAGCCTGATGAGACCATTAGGTTCTGAGGTGATAGTAGTAGTTGGAGCTCTTACTGGAGATGCTTCATTACCTTCTAGAATGATCATATCCCTACATCTAGGAAGCATTTGCTGGGGAAGCTGTATGAAGAATCAGAAAAGAAGAAAGTTTGGCTGAGCACCCTGCCGACTCCACAGTGCCAGAATTTGGCTGGAAGGACAAGGTGTGACAGTAGGCTCAGACCAGCTTGAGTATTGCCAGGCCCTGTTCTTTTCTCCCAGAGCGTTGAGGCATTGTGTTTGCCCCATAGGTCATATTCACTTCAGCAGAAGTGAAACAGGCAAAGATCTATGGGATAATGTCCTGAAGTTCACTTAGGCTTTTTGGTTTGTAATATTTTAGCATGATGCTCCATCTTCTGGAGAAAAGGTGACATTTAACAGGCTTAGAATGTCTCGTTGGCTTCTCCTCTCTATTTATATAAAAATTATGAGTCCTATTGAACATGTTCTTAGAGCATTTCTATTGAGAAATTTGTTTACCAGTAATCCCCATTGTCTTGCCTCCTTTCCTACTGTGTGTGGGTTTTTTGATCCTCATTAGCCAAACACTTTTTTTGTTTGTTTGATTGTTTTTTAGAGGTCTTTTAAAATAGCAGTGGATTTTCTTTTCTTTTCTATGATCTATCTAGCCAAGTGTTATACTGATTACAAGGTTTTAAAAAAGTGCCAGAGAATTTTGAATTTGCATTAGAAAGCAGATGTTAGTCAGTTTCCAGTCAGTTCAACCAGTCACAAAACGTGAAAGAATGATATAAAGAAAAAATAAGCAGAGCTAAAGATGTAGGTGTAGGCTATCAATTAATGAGTCAGTGTTACTTCTCCAGCTTCAGGGACCAAATCCCAAA
The DNA here is from genome assembly GCA_008658365.1 of Alca torda. Lineage (NCBI taxonomy): Eukaryota > Metazoa > Chordata > Aves > Charadriiformes > Alcidae > Alca > Alca torda. Next base: position 12,690,814 of record CM018083.1, read on the forward strand.
GTTTTTACCATTTTTGTAGTGAAAATTTCAGCTCTGAGCACATTTCAAACCTAGGTCTTGAAGTTAGGGTTTAAAATCATTTTTGTGAAGTTAGGCTGATCCTCAGAGGCCCCAACACCATCCATTCTTTCCAGAATTCTGACACATTTATAATAGTCTGCCATTTCCCTCTGTAGGGAAAAATAGAAACAATAACAAGGTCAATTCTTAGTACATTAATTTGGTGGAAAGAACATTTTAAATAAAATTGAATGCAGTTGTGAATGCTACTTTATTCACCTATGCTGCAAAAAAATAATGAAATCCTGAAGCAAAGAAAATGAATTTTACAACAGTAGTCACAGGTAATTCTTAACATTTTCCAAATCTATATTAAAAATATGAAGTAGTACCAAAGGTCATATTCAATTACTTTTCATCCAGAAAGGCACTTCCAGGCTGCCTGCAGAACAAACAGATTAAGGTAGAAGGAAAGAATCAGATTCTTGCTCCCAATCTTTGACAGCAGTGGTATCTGACAGTGGGTGAATCTGAATGGCTACTGATAACAGCAAGTTACGGATTTCGGATTAAGTTCTTTGGTCTTGTCAGAAAATGGGAATTTTTATCCTCCCTCCTCCTCGCTCATAGATTTTGATATAAGTTGTTTCAGATTCAGGAGGTTGCTTGCAATACTGCTGAGATTGGATAGTTGATTTAATTCTTAGTTTGTGGTGAGGTTATAGTCTGAGGACCTCATTAAATTTTGCTTATTTTAGTGTGGAAATAGATAAGCAAGATACGTCTGATATGCTTGGGTCCATAGTACTTCAAAATGTTAATGCTTTTTGAACAGAACAAAACAACTAGCCATGAGTGGTTGTCTGCTGTGGCTTCAGTAATATGGCTTTCTGTTCTTTGTCTTTGATAGCAGAAACAGACTTGCTTTGCACCAGCGAATAGCAGATGAACACTGCTTCATGAACATATGGTATATGGAGTAGTGCTGTGAAGTGGTATTTACACACAGATCTGGAAAAAATGGCATAAAATCACATGAACCTTATATTCATAAATCAGGATATAGAATGTGTGTTCTTGACTTTTACTTTTTAAATGCAGGTCATGGTATTGTTTTGTTTTATCTTGTCTTATGCATGCCTTAATACACAGAGCTTCCATACTGCATCTTTTCATGTGGCAGAACATACGTGCTGTGCTTCAAATTCATGTTAATTGCTTACCAACTGTAGTGAGTAGCAGGACATCAGAATATAATCAATGCTTACCACATGCTGTTCTGTTCCTACGCTTCTATTCTTAAATTTAGTTTAGCTCAAAAATTTTCTGAAGCCATGTTTAGTCAGGCTAGTAATTGGAGGTAAGTTCTGACCTGCTGTTGGGAAAAATCTGCAGGATAATTGGGATTCCACTAGTAGCTCCATCAGGTGGTGCAATTGCTGCATGGGCTGGATAAGAGATTTTTCTTCAAAGGCTGGGAGCAGGGACTAAATGGAGTCATCCTCTTGTTTTACTGAAAAACAGCTCAAAAGAAATGCCACCCTGCAATAAATAAATTAAATTTAATGTCTCATATAGGGAGCACTAGTTATGAAACAATATTTACAGCAAAAGATGATCTTAACAGTAAAGAATGATCTAGCAGAATTGTCCAAAGAATGAAGGTGCTAGTAAGTACTCTCTATAGCAGGACTGAAGACAGCATTCAGCATCTGGAAAGAAAGAAAGTCACCCAGATGAACCTTTATATCTTACTTTTCTCAATTCTTGTGCTGAAATTAAAAGTACGGAGGTATTTTCTTGTGTGGGAGGAAAGGGATAAAATGATAATGGAATAGTTTTGTATAGAAGTTATAATTTTGTGTAGCTTTTATTTAAAAAAGACACTCAAAAGGATGTATGAAATATAGCCTAGTATCATGTGAGACTTTTTTCAAAATTATCCTTAAGAGGTTCTCAAAGGTACATTATGCTAAAGTTTGTCATTGTCCAAAAGATTTAAATAACCCATGGAGCTAAGTAAAATATTCATAAGAGCTAGAGAAAAACTTGTTTCTCTACAGCATAGGGCAATAAAAAAACAGGGGAAAGTAAAAGCCTTTGATACAGAAAATCCAATAACTCTTCTTCCCCTTAACTCCATATCACTAAGAGAGGGTTTAACATGCACTTCTGTTTTTAACTGTCATGAATTGGAGACTTTGGTATAATAGTACAGAGGAACATCACTGCCGTATGAGCTGCACAAGTGTGGATGAGACAGAAATCAGACTGACCACATGCACTTAGGCTTGTATGTTTTAGCACTTTACCATGTAGTATCTGTAGGAAGAGTCTGTATGGCTGCCAGCGTCTATGTGTCAGAGCAAAAGTGGATGCTTAGATATGACTAATAGTTGTGAATCTACCCAAACTGTAAAAATATACTTTCCAGATAAAGAGCTGTCAGATATAAGACAAATACATGAAGATTTATTTGGGAATACAGTCTTGTTCTAAAATTAGGAGACATTTGAATTATTACTAAAAAGAAAATATCCAGCTGTTCTCCTTAACTGTAACAAATTGCATTAACTGCAAAAGTCCAGTTCAGTGTAGCATGAATCTTTGATAAGAAAGTGTATTTGATTTTTCCTCCTTACCTCTTGGGGGAGAAAGATAAAGAAAGTAAACTTTAAATGTTACGTAGAAAACTATAACTTGAATTGTGCACTAGCCCAGTAAAGATCTTTAAAGAATGCTTTTGTCTATCAAGCATCTCAGTTAGAATTAGTGCTGTTGGTTTTTAACAAGCAACAAGTGTCATATAGTAAGCTGAGAGATGGGAAATGAAAGGGAAGTAAGTCAAGACGTGGTGGCAGAGTGCTGATAAATATTTTAACTGTTATCTACCAACTCTCAACTTTTTTGTCTAAATTCTTAATACAGATCTAGAATAGCACCAGGAGATCTAAGGGGGAACTAATTGAAAAAAAACCCCTATATTGATTAATCAGGTTAAAAAGTGAAAATAATTCTTTTTAATAATTTAATGTCTTACATAGATTTGTAGGGTATGGAGATTTGTTTCAAAACTTTGGAAAACTTACTGCATCAGAAAGTTAGTCGTCATATTAAGAAACCTGTCTTGAAATTGTGCAAAGTAGCATAATTTTGTTGAATTGTTTTATTTTTGTGTTTATTGATGACCTTCCATAATTTCATTACTTGCTTTAACAGCACTTCCAGGCCAAATGATTTATGATTTCCTAGAACAGTCCCATTTATTGCCTTTCATAAAAACACAACACTAAGCTTTCCTCCATTTTCTTTCTGGAAATAATCTGGAGCTCCCCTAGTTTTTTCAAGAATGATTTAAAAATGAATCTAAATAGTTCATGGAGCTCTCCAGCATATTCTTTAGCGGTTCTGTGGTGCATATTTGGCACGTTAAAGTCTTTAATGACTTGGTATTTCTTGAATGTTAAGTGTGCCATTACCATGCTAAAATATGAACTTCTTACATGAAATATACCTCAAGTATCAGTTCTGATGTGCAAACTTGGATATACTCTGTAATTGCTGTATTAATGTGCTTCTTTTTCCCCATGCTAGCTGCAGACAGCAGTCAGACCTAACTAAATAAATATTAGTAGTTATTACAGAGAATTTATACTGTAATTTTAAATACTGAGTGACTTTTGTATCCCACTGGTATTTTAAAAAAAAGACTGGTTCATTGATTAAGCATAGTACATGACAACTACTTTTGCTTTCAGGGGAAAAAAATCCCTAAACTTCCTTCATACAGGAACTCCCAAATTTGAAAAAGTTACAGCTCAAGTATATATACAAGGAAGAAAATAAGTTCAGCAAAATATAATACAAATTGTAACTATTCATCCTAGTTTACACTTAAATGCACATAGGATGGCACACAAAAAATTCATGTCATCCCTAAAGGCTTGTATTTTCTTGTGAAGTCAGTAACATCATTGTGACATCTACAATCAGATTAATTGTCCACATTTTTCTGAATGAAAAGCATTATACTGGATTCCTGCATTACAGCATACTGTGGACATACTTCCATTCTTTTGTACTTATGAGAGAGAAACAAAATTACCTTTTCTGACCTATTACAGTAAAAGTGTGTGTTTGTTTTTAATGCCAGGAGTCAAAATATTACAGAAGATGCACTGTGGAACTGGAGAATAGCAGAATTAATTGTGCCTTAAAATCAGCACTATCTGGATCACAAACTTGGGATTTCATTATAAAAATAACTGAGAGTTTATTGTGCTGTTTTTGTTGACCGTGTGCCCTTCCTTGAACTGCAGTAATGAACTGCACTGTGCCAAGACTGAATGATCACTGAGAATACTAATGAAAAATGGTATGAGTATCTCATGATGGTTTTATGCCAACTTAAAAAAATAAGTTATGTTCTCTCTGTATAATTCTGACTCCTTCGTGTTCTATTTGGGCAATCCTAGCTTATAATATGAAAAGTTATTTTCCTCATCTGTGTAAGTGCACTTACATTACTTTTCCTACATCTTCCCAAAGGGAAGCCCCGAGAGCTGTTGGTACACCGGTAGTGGATGCTCCCATGCTTCAAGGTATGTTTGTCTCTTCAGATCTGTCATTCTTCTAGGGACCAGCTTCCAAGCTTTTCCATATGTTTTGTTTGTTTGTTTTGTCTTCTTGCAACATCTCTTAGTGTTGTGACAGAAGCAAATGAGAGTATGTTTACCTTCATTTTGCAAGTACCAGTAAGGTGTGATAAAGACACATGCTACTCAGGTGGATAAATGTCAAAATAACTATACCTTTCCCATCTACATTAGAGTATAATCAGTAAAAGTCTTTTAAATTATGAAGTTTGGGATTTTTTGGCCACCTTCAATTGAAGGCTAAGTATGCTATCTTTATGCAGTAGAGATGAGAAATAGCCGCTGGGACATGGCAGCTTTATTAAGGAGAGGACTTGAAGCATTCCTCAAAAATAGATACCCAGTGTCTTGCTTAAACATGTTAGTTCATGAGGATATTGGTAGACTGGGGAGAAGGCACTAGCTTTTGAGGTCTTAGTAAGTCTTCAAGTTGTTTTGGCTTACATGGCCATAGCGAGAATTTCAGTCTCGTGGTCTCTGTCTTAGGTTTTTATGGCTGCCTTCCCCGGGGAAGCCTAGCACTATCTGATGTACTCCAGGCTGAAGAACTTCTTCTCCTGACCCTCTCATAATTTTCTCAAGTTTTCATATCTTTGATTTATTGCTGTAGGTGTTTCCTCTGGGTCGTCTAATCTTTCAGTCATTAACTTTCTTCCTCTGGCAATAATATCCGATAGCCATTTAAAACTTGGGGCTTCTGGCTTGGGAAATAGCAGTGGATGACACACTTTCCTTTAAAATAAAGGCGTGAACTGAAAGACTTGTGTCTCATCTAGAAAGCACAATGTAGCTTGTCCTTAATACCGTAAGTTAGGTAACATTAAACATCAAACCTGAGGGTAGCCTAAGTGTGTATTGAGATCGTATATGAAATTTTTACGTATGCATCCTGTCTGACAGAATGATTCATTCAAATCTTTATTTTCTAATCACTTTAAGCTACTAAATAAGTAGTTATATGTGCCATTACACAACAGTTTAAACTCATTCAAGTCAACGCTGTTGCAGTTCCACCTTTCCCCTTCCCTCCATATGACGCAGTCTTATAGCCTCTTTACAGGGCAGCTGTATAATCCATGCAGAGCTCGTTCAGGGAGCTGACTAACAGGATGTGTGTTGTGCTTTTTTTTTCCAAGTCAGCTTTGTTGGGTCAGTGTAGAGACAGCACCCATGTGATGGACAGACTGATAATTTAGGCTGTGGTAATGCTGACTTACATTATCATAGCTGTTTTGGAAACGCATGAGTGGCTAAGCTGATCTAATAGCTTGCTGCTGCTGGGAGGAAGGAAGGAGTAGTAGTTCTCCTCCCCTGCCCCCCAAGGAGACAAAAACTTGGCTATGTTCCCTCCGTGCTTTCACTGTCAGTTCTGGAGGTCTGTCTGATGGTGTGATGTTCTGATGACTTTGCTAACAAGGCAGAAAAATAACCTAAGATGTTAAGTAGTTTGCTCTATGTTGGCAGGGTGACATGATTTGCCATAAATTCAGATTAACTCCAGAGGCAGTGCAAAAGGGGAGGAAGAAAAGGAGGTAACAGGATTGTAAATCTGAAAGAGTGAACTAGTAGGTAGGGTGTAGTTAAGAAATGTGTACTCATAGCTTGAGTATGGCTAGTCAGATCGGTAAAATTTGGCCTGTGGCTTTACAGAGCAGTTCAGTGTAAGTCTCAAAGAAAGTGAAAAGATCTATTAAGCAACATGAGCAAAACCCACGAGTTACTGTGAAGTCAAATTTCAAGGCAATAGTGTCACACAGCATTATCATATGGGACTACTTGTTGCTCCAAAAAAGACACTCTGGCCTTTGAAGGATAAATGTGATTTAGGCCTCTGCTTTTTCTTGTTTGCCTTATTTGCTTTGAACTTGTGCAATTTCATAGGTAATGAATTTCTGGCATCTCAAGGATGGTCCTTGCATGATGGAGAAAAGGCAATGCATGATTCTAGAACAGTTAACTTGGCACTTTATACTGTGTGTTCAAATAGGTTCAGACTTGTATTCTGCCTGTTGTTATGTTTAGGGTGTCCCATTGCTCCTATCTTCAATTCCGCATGTTTTTCTGTTGACTAGACATTCATGCCAGAAGTTACACGGTGTGCAGATGCCAGTCCATCTTGCTTTGTGTAGGTTTCATTAGCAAAGTGGAATCACTTTGTGCATGTGTGACCTGTCTTAAGGTGAATGTTAATAAGGATACTGTTGTACCGTTGCAGTTGAGACGTGTTTTGGCTCTGTGAAAGCAGGGAAGATGTTACGGGCATGACCCCCAGGTCCTATGCTGATTTGCATTTTATTTTGTACAGTGGAACAATGATGTTGATTGATTTTTGATTTATAGATATTTCCCAATCCCTTCTAAGGACACTAAACAGTACAAGTATTTTAACTGCTTTTAAAACAAGTTTTACCTTCAAAAGTTGAGATACATTAAAGTAAAAAAAAGTGAGATGGTTTTGTCTAAATTGGTGATCAAAAGGTAGTATTCCACTCAAAACTTTGATAGAAGGATTTATGCCTCTTTTTAAAGATTGAGAAAGTACCATGAATGTTTGATGAAAATTCTCATCTCCCGCTAACACCTACATCAAAAAAAATTGATCTTCTTCTAGAAAAATACCAGGCAAGTTTTATGAGGAAGATACCCTTGAATCAGCTTGACATGATTGGCCTGTTCGTGCAGGGAATCCTGGGATCAGAGCTGCTTGCTTTTGAGAGCATATGTCCTTTGGCTGCAAAAGTCAAAGGGTGTGTGCTGTAATCCTTCCTACAAGGGACTCTGTCTCCTAGTCATGCGGTCATTAAAACATACTTTACTGTTGTGGACAGGGGGCTAAATAAGGCAAGCAGTTACATATAGTGTCTAATATAAAGCTTGCTTCGGAGATACTGTGGAACAGTCAAGAAAATGGATATGTGGGTGGGATCATATGTGTCTTTATCTTCAGTTTCAAGCCACTGTTTTGAGTTGAGACTACTGTATGCTTTTGGGTGTTATGTTGGACTGTATGTTCTTTCACCATAATTTGTCAAAATAAAGACATGGAAGCACACTAGCTAATTGGTTGAGCAGGAGTCTGGGGATAGAGGTCTTGACTTCTAATCCCTGAGCTGTTTCTATGGCTCAGGGAGAAAAGCCTTTTTGATTGCCGTAGATAAATTACCACTGCACGGTACAGTTCGTTTCAATGTTCATGCTTTCTGCATTCAGTGATTGAAATTTGATCACTCAGAAGAGAAAGAACATACAAAGCCTAGTACGCGTGACTGTCCATATTTGTAAAGATTTATGTTCTAGGAAAATGCTTGCTGTTTGTAGCAAAGCTCTAGGGTCTGCCTCGGGTATCATTTCAACCCATTCAAACTAGGATGCTATTATATAAGATAGTTGCCAAATTATGTCTGTTGAATTATATAGACTGAAATAGCATCGGGGCTTTCAAAACTGCTTGAACAGTAAGTTTAAGAAAAGGTGAAATGTGAATTCACTCATCTACTATTTAGCAACGTCTTTAATTTCTTGAAATATAGTATAATGTACCTCAGACTTGGAAGTGGGAGAAACTAACTTGTGTTAACAATTGGTTATTTTAAATAGTGAGAAAAAAATCCACCTACTGCATCATTTAGCATCTGAAATGGTATTCAGAACTAAGAATCAGTGGTGCAGGTTGCTCTTCGGGGTATTATTAAGAGTGTCCCTGAAAAAGGCTATTTTTAAGAAGAGGCAAAACCGAAGTGCATTTCACCTGTGTATTTAGAAGTTCATATTCCTATTCATCATATATACATTATTAGAGAAGATGGGGTAAGAAGAGAAAGATAGATCATGGCAGGAAACACTTAGAGCAGAAGGTGGTTGAGCGTAGCTGTAGGCAACAACAGCAATAGACAAAAATATATGCGTAGGTGAAACTGGAAGATAAGAAAAAGTTAACAGATTTTCATAGATGAAGAGTAAATTATAGGCAAATAAAGTGCAAAGTGGAGCAAGCAAACTGTATCCAGGACAAACTTAAATGCAGATGAGTCAGAACAAGCTGACACACCAGCGTATGCCATAGCTGCAATATCAAAGACAAAATGAGATTCCTGTATTTGCCTTATTTTAGAAGGCAGCCTGTCTTTAAAGAGAAACAAGTAAACCGATAAAGAGGAAAGTGCAGGTTTTAGAATTGCTGCTTTGACTGCTGTTGTCAGGGCCATGAGGGCACTAATAGGCCTTGATAGCCCTGACCAGCCTCACCTGGGGCCTCCACCCACAGCCATGGGCCCAGGCCCCATTTAAACTCGGTCTTCAGCTCATACCCAGTTGTGCTGTTTGGAGTGCTGGTCTCTAGCTTAGCCATGGCTATGCGCTGCCTGGCTGTGGGTCCTGTGGAGCTGGACCCTGACCCATGGGCTGATGTCCTCGCCTTGGCCTCACCCTGTGGACCTGGCTGTCACTGGGCCTGATCCTCATGGTGCAGAGTGACTTCTTGATTTGACCTCAGATCTGTGTTGTCATCCTGGATTTACCTGATGATCTGGCCTCTTGGCTGAACCTGGCCTCCTCCCTTGCTTGGGTTCTGGCTTTGGCTGGCAAGGCCCTTGCCCTCTTGGCTGTGCTGCTGTGCTTGGCTCCCTGTCCCGTGGGGGAGCAACCATCCCTTGCCTTGCTTTGAAAAGTGCTTTATTGGCTGGAGTATGGTAGGCTCAAGGAAAATCACAAATTTACATTTTATTTGTTCTTTTGAAGTATTAGGTTGGCAGAGGAGAACCTATCTATTGCAGAAATGAACCACTTTAACTGATTTTTCTTTCCAATAATTCCTTGTGTAATAAAATAAGAAACATGGTATTTTCCCGAATACTGCTATTCACTTAAAATAATCATCCCTTCTAGGTTTACAGTTCTGCTAAAATAAGCTGGGTTTTAATGACAATATATTTGACTTGGTATGTTGCTGTAATAGCTGGAGGAATCTAACGGTAGATGTTTGTAGTAGGTAATAATGGTACTGTAGCCAATGATATCAGATCAGAGTTTGCAAGTGCTGAGCTTTATGACAGCTTACCTGGTATTTGAAACTGTACTCTTAATATTCTTAGATATTTCAGTTGAAACTGTATAACAGATATTATTAACAAGTTAATTCTTTAAGCACAAATTACATTAATTTGGAGTAACTTTAGATCTTGAGATATAGTTCGTTTGACAATTAAGTTATACAGAAATCTTCTTGCCAATGATTCCCTTCTATAGTCTATTCTGTTCTTCTAGTAATGTATGACTTCTCAGCAAGAAAGACTTTATCCTTTGTAAGTTCTATTACCTTGCAAAAAACTTATTGTATTCATCTGTTCTTTCTTTTGTTAGAACAGCTAGCCTTGATATGATACCCAGTTTGCTTCCCTGTATTTACAGTATATCTGCCTTCTAAAGGAAGTGTGCCTGACTTTAAGTTAAATGCTTAATGAAATACTTCTTCAATTGATTAAGATATGTTCAGTGTCTCTTCTATTGCTTCTAATTACACAATACAAAAAAAACATTTCCATTCCCCAGAATAGATTTTTCTGCTCGGCCTTTTCTGTCCAAATGATAGATGAAACTGTCCTATTAACTAGCCTGCATTAAAGTGAAGATAAATGGTAAAGCAATAGCAGAGGCATCAACCATGACCCTAGTCTTTTGCTGGTTATGCAGGCTGTGCCTTGCAAGCCCTCTGTTTAGGGGACTAAGATAGGGCATGGGATTACAAATACAATATCTAGTATATGTTCTTAAGCATTTGTTTTATATGTAGGTATTGGTTAAATTGCTTTCATTGATTGCTACTGTTCCTGACATTACAACTACCAGTACTTCGGAATGTCACTTCTAGATTTCAGTTTGTTTTCTAGCTCAGTAGCTTTTGTTTAGATCTAATGAATATTTTATCTGTAGTCTGACCTTGGCAGTTGATCCTGCCCATCCTCCATTTTCAGAGGTGCAGCACATGCTTCAGCTATGTTATAAACACACTGCAGAGATGAGCAATTACTTAAATTATTTCTTGGCTTTAGCTATGTTCTTACTCACAAAACTAGATGCTTTACTCATCTCCCTGTGAGATATGGGAGGCTGGTTCTAGGAATTATATTTCCAATTCAGATTTCCAATAGAGAATGTCAGAAAGTGAACTAACATTATAAACAGCTCAGTCTTGCGCTGGTTTGTTAGGCCCTTTCAAAAAACAAGCCAGTACAGGGTATCATTTTCCTTCAGTTGTGTAAATGCAAGAAGGACTTCCACTTCCCAGACTTCTTTGCTTAGTTTTGTTGTATGAATAATAAATCATATATACTCATATTTACCAACAAGTTTTACAGTGGAGGGGGAAAAAGGGTAGAGCAATAACAAGGTCACCAACTGTAGCAGAATAAAGAACTTGCCTTATGCAAGTTAGAATTAGCTGGAAGTGATGAATAAAGTAACAAAACCACAGCTCAAAAAGTCAAAATGGAAACAAACTACCTGGGAACTGTGCTGTGAACTGGGGACTTTGGCCTTATGTCTTAGGGATTCTACAGGAAGCAGTCGTGAAGATAGTCTAGCTAATTTACTTTTGGGCTGCCAACCTATAGAAGAAAACCAGAGCAAGACTAATATACTATATTTTGTTGCCAACTGGTCTTAATATTATTCTGGGATTGCTGTCCCCGTACAGGACCTTGAGCTCAGATTGGCGTTCCTTATCTATGCTTTAGAAGATTGAAGTAACTTGCAAACTTGTTTTCTTGGGCTTCCTGTGCTTCTTCCTTTTATTCACTGCCCTTTGTGAAGTATGGGTTAGATGAACCCTTAGATTAATAGTGGAGAGTTTGAGTAAGTTTGCAAGCTTGCTCTCTTTTGTGCTGCTGAGGAACAGCGAGCCTCTTGTGTTGCTCTCTACCCTTATAGATTTTTCAAGTAGTACTGGGTCATGGTCTTTTGTGGGAAGTTACCATCTTAAAGTCTTTTTACAATACAGTACTATTATATTGCAGAAAATGGAAAGTCATAAGCAGAGTTACATTAAATACAATAATTTCGGTCACTTGAATAAACAGATCCTAAAGAAGATCCATGTGGAGTGAAGGATTGAAAATATTTTCAAAACTGGGTCTTTTGGTCAGTTGCAATGGAGACATAACTATACTGAGACTGCTGTAAAAAAATTTACCACATGTCTCCCCATGAGATACAGCATAGGAAAGACTGAAAACTGGTCCCAATTTTACTGAAATGTCATAACATCGATAATGTAACTTAAAAACTTGACATGTCAGTTCATTACATATCATCTGATAAATAAAAGCTACTTCAGATGTGATTGCAGGGTTGTAGTGACTTGCCACTGAATAGTCATCTGATTATAACCTTTCTAAAATACTTAAATTAACTTGTTCATGAATTATTGAAAGTACATGATAGCGAAACAGATATCTCAGTAATATTTTCAATGTTCTTTCCTCCCCTCATTTAATCATGTCACCTTTTTACTGTGACTGTTCTACATAGAGCAAGGGAATAATGTGATTTTGTCATCTTGTAGATCTCAAAGGGTGAAGTATTCCATTATCACAACAGCTGATCTAAAAGCTCGATGTCCCTGACAAAAGGATGTTACCCCTCCACCCCCACCACCTTTTAGGTATGCAGTTCCTTCCTCTTCTCAAGTCTTGTGCTGTCAGACCCCTTGCTGAGCCAATTCATCTAAGCTGCACAGCCAAGAGAAGTGAAATATTCTTGCTAGGGTAGGGAGTTGCATCAATTGAGCAAAGAGTCTCAGGAGCAGCAACAGGAGGAGCTGGGACCATTTGCTTTTAGCTGTTATGAGGTTAGTTTCATCCTCAGTCATCAGTCTCCAGAGTCCTTATATGATTTACTGTTGCAAAGAGTATCCGGCTGGCTTGCCTTGTTGACTATTACCGTTTTCTGAGTTTTAAAAAAAAAATCTTAATCAAGATTGGTGTTGTGTTACTCAGAGTGAGAATTCAAAATATGGAGGCTGGCAGCTTCAAAGGCAGTGAGCAAAACTATATTTTTATCTTCAAAGTAGGGATTTAATTGTTTCTGCTTATTTCTGAAATATATATGAGCCATGAGCTGCTGCCTTGGCCAGTTGTGAGATGCTACATATCAGCTAGTGGGAGGCATCTTCTTTGTAAGGGATGCTGGCTTCCGTTTTCTCTATATTGTGAAGCTTGAAATTCAGGGGGAACCAGAAGCAAGAAGCAGCTGCCCCTCTCAAAAAGATGTGAATTCCAACTTCTGGCACTGTTACATGGCTGTTGTCCTCTAATTCTGTCCTTTTCCCCCAAGTTTTAGCAGCCACGTTCTCCGTTTTTTTTGTCTATACTTTCCTATGCATATTAATTATTCTTCAGTACTGTCTTTTCTGGTCTATTTTTTCTATTAACAATGTTTTCATTTATTGCTTTCCCTTTTTTACTTATCATTCCTGTTCCCAGAGCCTTGGTTGCAAAAGAACATTGTGTATAAGTTGTCATGTTACTAAAAATATAGTTTTTCTCTTCTGCTTAATGGCTGTAGCTTTTGGAGAATATACAGTGCTTTCCAGAGGTTCAAGTGAAACTTAGCAGTTATTCTGTTAACGGGAAATTATAAAGAAGTTTAACAGATTCTTTACTTCTGCATCTTATGTGGTTAGTAGATGAAAGATGAAACATATTTGCAGACAGTGAAGAAGATTTTGGCTGTGCTACTCAGGTAAACTTCCTTTATGATGACAGTTAAAATAAAAAGGGTTAATAAAGTTCCATTAGTATGGATTTGTCACATCCCTCCTTTCCATGAATATAGGACACAGCACAGAGTAATCTAGTTCTTTAAATAATGCAGTTGTCTTGAGCAAAGATTTATGAATCCTTCTGTAATATGAAACATATAAGATTGGCATGGCACTTTTTCTGTCAAAATAGTTCCGCCTGTCCTAAATTTGGATTTAATGGCTTTGGGGGAAGAAGGCAGAGCCCTCCTTCCCTTATCAATACCTCAGGCTGTGTGACAGCTCCTGTATCATAAGACGGCACTGTGCAGTCCGTCATTCATGTTGGGGCTGTATTTGCACTTGTTTGCTGTGATTTTCAGCAGGTTAAACCTTAATTTTAATTTGTGTCAGGAGAAATTAAAGGTGATTGTCTTCTCATCCTACTTTCAGATGCTTACAGTTACATATTCTTATTGTTCTAGGCAAAAAAAAGCTTTTCTGTATAGAACAGTTACAGAGGTATGGTCTGTGTCATAATGTTCTTAAGGCTTTAGGTGATTTTTTTTTTTTTCTGTTTCTGGTCAAATTATCTCATAGCATCATGATAGCGAATACGTTTTAAGCGTTTGTTCAAATGTATTAATGGTGCTAACGTGCCTGCAGTTGCTGTACTTTGGGTGTTTATGATCTATGTGCAGTAGCATCAGAAGAAGGAAATCCTTCTGTACTTATTGTACTTACAAGATTTACTCTTTTATTTCAGAATCTGTCTCTGGGCTTAATCAAATATTTTAAGGGACCGGATTTCCTGAAGTATAGTTGGACTCAGTACCTTGGTTGGACAGTGTCCTACTTGCAGGCAGTGAAGTTGTGAACCAGGATTTTGGCAGGTGGGCAAAAAATTCAGTAAACAGAAATAAATATAAGGATTCATTTGTAAGATAAGGAGACATCTTGGACACCGACTGGTAGAATCTCTGCTACTTAGGGTATTGGGTATTAGGATATTTAAATTTTAGTATAATTCAGACCAAAAAAACCTGAAAACACAACAAAACAGATGAATATAATTTAAACTTTATATATTTTTTCTAGCCTCCTTTGTTTTTCATCTCTTTCTAACCTCTTTTTGACCAAATCTTGGATGGTAAGGTAAGGTCTCTGGAAAAAGAATCACTGAATTGCAGAACACTTGGATCTTAATCAGAGAGTAGGTAGGTTAAGGGATCTGTATTGTCTCTGAGCAGGAATCCTTAACTACAGGATTCCCACTGTAGACTATCCAACCGTGTTCTGTTCTGTGCATTGCAGTGTCTGGGGAGGTTCAAGATGTCTTTGGGTTTTGCAGAATCCCAATATACTCTTGAAATCTCTGATCAAAAGGTAATAATGGTGATTTCCCAACTGCAACTGGGCAAGGAGTGTGGTGAGGAGGATATCTTTGTGCTGCATTTCATGGCTTCAGATGGTGACAATGGAATTAAGGAAATTGTTCTTAGGATTTTGTATGTTTTCAGCCCTACCTCCCCCTTTCAGTTCACACCTAAGAACAGACTGACCAGTAAATGTGATTGAATTGGTCTGAAGTCAGGCTTTAATGATGCTAGCAGAGTGCAGGTACATTACGAGTTCAGTTGTTACTGACTATTCAATGATTTATGCAGGAAAGAGAACTTGAAATAGAGTTATATATAAGTAGCCAATTCTTTGGCATCATATATAGGTCTTTTAAAACTTTATTGCTCTTTTTGCTAAGGGCAAATTCTGTGATCTTTTTAATTTTTTTTTTTAATAATTATTTTCTTAACTCTATTTAAACCAGAGTGCTGAATACTACACGTCTGCTATGGTCATCCAGGAGTTCTATCAAAATTTTTAAATCTTAGTGATTTTTGAACTAGGGAGTGTCTTGACTCTGTCAGCAGTTCCATGAACTAAATCCTTCTTGCATTTAAAAATGGTTACTGTTTTAGTTAAATCTGTATAGTTTTGTTGCCTGTTTTTCTCTGCTGTGGTCTTGTGAGTCTCTAAAATGAGAATAGAGCTTGCTTTTCCTGGAAAATTTGAAAGGCTATGTTGCACAAAGGGTGCTCCTCTGATGCATAATATGCACTGAAGCTTCAACTTTGGGCACACTAGAGGTACATGGGAAGCCAAATATCAGGGAAGTTGAGGGTTCACATCTGTAGTAGTGAAACCACTGGAATTGTGCCTTCATCCTACTTTCATCCAAACTGACAAAACCCATAATTTTTTTGTCTGTGAAAGCTGTACTTTAAAAACACCTTCATTTCAAAAGTCCTTCCTGAAATTCAATGACACTGAATACTTCACGAGATTATGCTTGTAAGTAAGTGAGTCCCAACTTTTTGGTAGCCAGACCTTACAGACCCAGTGTCCTATGGGTAACTAGGTTGCGCTCTGAATGGGGAATACTCTAAGAGGCATAAAGAGCACAAGTCTACCACAGATGTGCATGCATAAAAAAAAGACATATATCAGCAAATACAGTTTTCAGTATTACTGTTCTAAATAATTACCTTTCCTAAGATGGTCTCCTTACATACATGACTATCTTATTTTTGTTGATGATTTCATTACAGAAATATATGTGGACAAACTATGTAGTTCCCATGTATGCTGCTTTCAAGTCATGTCTAAATTGGTGTGGAGCTAAGGAAAGCACTGGTCTTACTCTCTGTGTTATACTGTCCTACTGCCTGTACTCTCTGCACATATTAAAGTATCTTAACCTCTGGCAATCATTTTGAAGCTACTTTCTATGTGCAGTGTTATTTGACCTCAAGGAATGTTTAAGTAGCTGAGTAACTGGATAAACAACCTGTAAGGTGCTTGAATAAAACTTACTTGAGGTGAAAATGGATCTGCCTGTGAAAACAGAAGCCCATTAGCTCTACCACTGTGGGGGGGGGGGGAAAATTCCATCAACCTAAAAACTATTTTGACTAATCTCTGTTATTCAGGTAGTATTTGTTACTGATATTTCAATAGCATAAGGTAAATATAAAACCGTTGCTTATCATTCTTGTATTTCATTTTTGTACGTGGTAGTATAAATACTCATGTCAGCACAAACTCATACGTATGCTAATTACTTAACTACTATATCTCAAACAGTAGGAACACCTACTCAAAAACAGAAGACAGAACAATTTTGCTAGGTATTTCTGCAAAAGTCCCATGTATTGCTTCAGGGATGGGGTTTCTAGTGATCATCCACTTTTCAGATATCAGTAAATCACTGGTTTTCTGAGAACTTTTTGGGAGGGTAAGAAAATGAAGAGATACTTAAGCATATCTCCAAAATGAGTACTTTGTAGACATATGGCTAGGCAAGTAAATTAACTTCACTTTTTTAGTGTCTTCACTGCACAGCTGGTATGAAATTTTCTTTTTCTTTTTGAGATAAAGAAATGTTAAGTCAGTTTATTTTTGGTGATAATAATCAGTTTGTGTTAATTGCTCTTAGGTAATAAAAATAGAACTTTTTATATGATTTTTCACCGCTTTTGGATACCTCATTCATATGCAGAAAGACTTTGAAATTAAAACGTATATTTTCAGCTGTTTACAAGGTTATCTCTATTTATGACTGCTTAACTTGACATTTATGAGCAGCCTTTGAAATAGGAGCTGGCACTCAGGATTTCCCCTTTTGAAATTGTTTCTTCTGGTGCACTCTCCCTCTGGCTGCATGAATTGTTGCACTGCACCTTGTGCAACTTGTGGGCTGAAGAAACACTTCATATGCAAAGGCAAAGACAGGAATTTATTGTTAGCCTAATTAAAGTCTTAACAGTGTAATTGAATAGCATATTATTAGTCTAGGAATCATTATTGCAGAGAAAGGAGAGTACTCGTGTAGAAAAGGTCTCAGTCATAATACAGTTAAATTTGTTACTCACGTGCACCCTAGTATCTACCCCTCTTTTTCTCCTGGTGGTGTTCACCCATTTGCTACCCTTCTGTACCCTAAGGTCAACAGTCACAGCCTTCCTCAGCAAGGAATACGGAGGAACTTAAAGCCTGGCAAATTTTCACAAGGAAGGCACTTGATGTTGATGGTGGTGTTTTATTCTTCTTCTAGAGCCCCCTTGGGGATCTATTTGTTTTCTAATGCATTCTGGGACCTTACTCTTTCTACCTCTATACAGCTGAATTTCCCAAACGTAAAATATACTGTATGCATATCTATATTGGATGCTTATTCTTTGTTCTCCATTATATCTGGTTTTACCCAGCTCCCAAATTTGCATGCATTTAATGACCAGTAATCAACTATTCATAACCTGAATATAGCTGAGTGCTCTCTTACTTTCCTCTTCTTGTACTTTCAAGCCCAATGCTGTCGTCCTCTGCCTGAAGTACTCTACACATGGCAGGGAGGAGATGCGGACTTCATCCTCACAGCTCCTCTTTGCTGGCTGACTGCTCTGGTGCGGTGCTTTTCTCTACCTGCCTGGGGCTGGTTGAAGAGAAAGCACCTAAATTTAAAGAGAGATTGATTTCAGTTTTGGTGCATTTTTCAATAACAGGAAAAAGACAAACCAAAACTGAGACAATATAGAATGTGCAAACATAGTTACATTCTCTAATGTGAGATACAGGAAATGGTAAAAGTACCTTTTCCCTCAAATTTGTGGGGAAAAGACAGTCCATAAATGTTTTTTTCATCCTCTTGTTCATGCTTTTTTGACATCTCTGTTCTGATCTCTCTGTTCATTTAATCTGGACATGTTAGGAGCTTTTTGAAAAACAAGTTGTGATTCTTCAGTGTGTTCATTTCTTTAGAGCCTGTTTGGAGATGTACTAAAAGTGCATTTTAGGAAAAATCCTGAATATTTTATTTTTCATATCTCATTACAAAAATGCTAACCAATTTTCAAGGTCTTGGCTGTGCTTTTGATACAAAGTTAATTATATGCTTTCTTAATATGCTGTGAGAGGCAAACAGTGCTTTAATGTTTATGGAAGAAATGCAGATACTGTCTGAAAAACTAGTAGTGAGGCAGTTGCCCCAAAATGTTCAATACTGCAGCTTGGTGCCTGTAATAGGCTATTATAATAAAAGATAAACTTCCTTATAGGATTTAAATCTGTAATTAGTAAGCGTGCTGTTGAGGATTCGGTCAGTTAAATGAGTAAAGTGGGTATTAAAATTCTTGTTGTGCTTACAGGCCAGTGTGAAACACTGCCTGCCAATCTCCTTGACTCATTTTAATGCCTCAAAATTAATGTAAAGCATTTCACTTATAGATTAACTTGCTGGAAGCCTGAAGCTAAGGATGAGGTGACTGATGGCAGATTAGACTGGAGTTTTGTGGTGTAAACGGAGAATTCCCATGTATCAGGAATAACAAGTTCATGTTTCCATAGTTCTAGAAGGAAACAGTGGCTCCTTGGATGTCAGTGTACTTCAGATGGGGTTGGCTGCTATATGTACTTCAGAGCATGGGAGTAATAGAGATGATTTGATTTATCAATGAAATTTCCTTCGCAGTTTTCTTCCATCCATTTTCTTTTCTGGGCAGAGGGGTTCAAAGCATTCAGACATCCATCTCCAGTGTTTTTTTACACTTGTGAATTGTTAAAAAGTGTTGAGGGTTCAGCTTTTGACCATTTTTTTTCTTACTGCTTTGTCCTTTGCCCGAGTTCTGATTTTGCTATGAAGATTAAATGTTATTTGCGGTGGTTGTAGAGTTAACCATTTTAATAGAAGTGCTTTAGAGATTAAATAAGCATTGAGACTTTACCGTTGCACAACTTGTGATGGTTTTGTTGAGGATTCTGTATACCAGGTTCCTGAAGTTGCTGTTAGCACGTCACATGGATGCCACTGAGGATTTCTACCTCTGGCTATGCTATGCGACATCTGCTGTTGGAAGTTTACTAGAAGCATCTGGGGTTTTTATGCATTTTTGCACTTTTTAAAAAAAAACAAAACACAAAGTGCCAAGGAAACTTACCCTATCCAGGTAAAGGAAATCTAATCCCCAAAATCTATGTGGTGCACCTTTTTCCCCAGGTAAGAGAGCTGCTTTTATGGTATTTTCACAAGACTCCAGAGAGTTCCTTGAAACTGTGGGTTTGTGCACACAGGGACAAGAGGAGGAGGTTTATGAAAGATGTCATTTTCTACCCTTTAGTAAAGACAACTGAATTTCAGAGCAATTAGTTAAGTATTTATTTTAATGTATCCTAAATTTCATATCCCTTTTCATACTAATATACAGCGTGTGATTTAACTCTGGTATACAGAAAACCATTGCTTTTACATCTTGTGTAAATCTCATCTCATGAATGCTTTAGATGAGGCACTCATTTCTGACATGCTTCTTAAAGGTCTCTAGATACAGCATTTGGAAGAATGTCAATTTATAATTAATACTTAAATGTTGAAAATTGCTAAGCTGTAACTTGCAACAGAATGAAGCATGTGGAAAAAAGTAATACACAGTAGAATGAGGCAAACTACTAAATTTAGATCAGCCCTCAAATTTGAGGGCCTAGCCATAAATACGAATTATTACTTAATTTCTTTGACTTTGCATGAGTATATAATCAGGGTCTCTTGAGTATCAGAGTTCTTAACTGATGGTGAGTCTAAGCTTTGTGAATTCTTGAATAATCTTCACTGTTCCCTTTATTGGAAGAGGTGGAGGTCAAAACTCCAAATCCAAACCCCATCCCAGGCCAAAAATAAAAATCACAAACTTAATCATCAGCCAAGTAAGGTATGGGCTGAAAAATACATAAAAGCCCATCTAGTGAAAACAAGTTATTTTTCCTAGAAAGAGTGTATAGAAATGTCAAAGTGTCACATTTCAATTGTTAGTTCTTCAGGTGAAATTTATATTGAATTTGAGAAGAAGCTCTGATTTGAAATATTGAGTTCTACTGCCTCAAATTGTACATAGCAAAAATATAACGCTCTGTTTAAGTGCAGTTCCTACTATATTTTTGTCTGGATGCGTACAGGGCTGAGATGCATACTCAGGTGTCTCTTGCTTTATCAGTTACTGCAGAGCAGCTTGACTGTGGAAGCTGTAAAATTCATTAACCTTTTGCAGTGAGCTTTCTTTATTGGTACCTCTCCATATAGGTAACCACATCCAAGTGAAAGGGAGAGTTAAGTTAGGGCAATGCAAAGTAATTCCCTTTGCTTTATTACTTGTCCTGCAAATAAAATAGAGAAACTACCCCTTAGTGGCAGTTTACTACATGTGTCCCTAGCATCTCAAGGAAGTAACGTAAATTCAATGGGAGCATGGTCTGTGATGTGAATCACGCACAACTGCAATGCTCAGCATCATCATTCATTGAAGGTCATTACCCAACTTTTAATTTAAAACATTATTTTAGCTATGACCATAAGGACAGGATATTGAATGTAGGTTGGAAATCACCTTTTAAATTAATTTAGAAAAGCTAAAGAAACCATTAAAAATGAATTCATACAGAGCTGGAAAATAAACATTGAAAATGCTTTACCTGCTTTGTAATGATGAATAAGTGTTAATTAAAATGGTTCACTATACCTGTTTGACATCTGCTTTAGTGGTAAATAAATGTTTTTTAGTGCTGCTGAGTAAGTACCTGATGAAGAATGTTTAAAGCAATCACGATTATCTGAACTGACTTCTAACAATGACATTCATGCTCTGCAGTTCTGAAGATCTGAGCATTTAAAATTTCAATGTAATAATCAATGTAGGGAGACAAGGTTATTTTTTGCATAACAGTAACCTTTTGCATTTCTTACACAAAACTGTTGAAGGTAAAATACTTTTTGCTCAAACAATGAAGCAGAAAAATCAAGTTTATGTTTTGCAATATAGGGTATTACCATTGATCTCAGATCAAATTTGGCTGGAATTCTTTTCTTGTTGAAGGGCGTTAGTCTGAGTATCTGAGTTTATTGGTCTAATGCCATTGTTGGTGGTGTGAATGAATGTGTGCTAGCTATTTTTAAGCTTAGTTAGTCTTAAGGGGTTTAGTTGCATGTCATTTAATTTTGCATGGAATTGGGCTGACAGCCCAAATGATGGCAGTAATGACTTTGGTTCTAAGTGTGTGACGGATTTGTTTGAGGGCAGCTTCTGATGCGAAATGCTAGAGTTGTGAAGCAGGCATGGAAATTGTGGTCTGAAGTTTGTTTCATATATTTATATATATTTTTATATTTATTTTATATATAAACTTTAGAGATGTGAGTTAGAAAATAAGTTTCTGCTTAGGAAAATTCATGAAATACATAGAACAAATAGATACAGTGCATCAAACAGTAGGAGAACAAAGTACGCAAGAGTGAGTTTATTGGAAGACTCATATAAGTCATTAGTGAAGACTAAATTCTTCATGGCTGTGTTGGTTATGAAAAATATATATTTTGATTACATCCCGCCAGCACCTCGCCCTGGTCCTCCTTTTCTCTTTTCTTTTTAAATGACAGTTAACTGTCTGTATAGCAAGACGGGAGGCTTTTCTCATTTTGCATAATTTGGTTTTAGGCTTTGATTCTTACTTTTCCTGTTCTGCATGGAGATAAATCAACTTCTCCCAAAGCTCTTGAATTGGGAGCCAGTCTCTTCAGCATTATGTGAATTGAGACTTTGAGTCAGGGGTTTTGTATTCCAAGTTAGTGTTGGTAAACTGTTTTCTTTTCTGGGCCTCCTTCTGCTGGAAATTCAGCAGTAGATTCTTTATTGGGGCTGCTACTCCCTATGGAAACATTTATTTTCTAGAAGAGCTGCTTGTTGACAAATTTCTGATGATATGTTCTCTCTGTTACAAAGTGAGAGGAGTAGGTAGATACTGAGAATACCTAGGAGAAGAAAACAATCCAGAAGGGAAATGAAATTGTGATTAGCTC
This sequence comes from Alca torda, assembly GCA_008658365.1. Classification (NCBI taxonomy): domain Eukaryota; kingdom Metazoa; phylum Chordata; class Aves; order Charadriiformes; family Alcidae; genus Alca; species Alca torda. Next base: position 12,713,099 of record CM018083.1, read on the forward strand.
ATAATGAAAACAAATAGAGGAAAGTGATGTTAGGGAGTTTGAAAGAAATGCATATAAAAAAAACCATAGCAAAAAGATGATGTTCCAAGTGGCAGATGAGATATTTGAAGAAGCTGGACTGATGAATTACACGGTTGCAAATCTTGAGAGGGAGGAGCTATTTCACCCAGATCTGCAAAGAAGGTGCAAGTGGTTGGAATAAAAGAAATACAAAAACATAGAAATGGTTCTTGGCAGATAGTGCTGGCTGGTTTTCTGAGTGCAAAAGAATATTGCCTCTTGGCTTTTGTTGTTGGACAACGCAGCTGTGGGACCTGCATAGCTGAAACAGTCTCTTCTTGAATCGCATCTGTGTTCAGTGACAGAAATCTCTTCCTCTCCTCCGATTGCCTGTGCTCAGGGGATTTCAGGGGCTCTCTTGCTTAATGTTCCTAAATTTCACAGAGACATAAGTTGGTTGGAACTGAATAAATTATGAAATCCTAATGACTCCTGAGAGAGCAGGTTGCATTACCAGCTTGCTTGTGTCCACAACAGAAGGCCACAGTGGCCTTTGGCAGGTCTACCAGAAGTTATACATCTTCTTACCCTAGAGGGTGGCTCCTATGGGTTTTTGTTGAGAAGGAACGAATGAATTGGCCAAATTTTTTTGCAGCGTGACATTTTCTGACTTAAATGTATTTAAAAAGCAAAACAAGTAAAATGTAGTAGAATAAATGTGCATACTTGGAGGATAAGTAGCAATTCCATAGTGATTTCAGTGAAATTCCCAGAAGAGGAATCTGTAAAGTAAAAATAAAATAAACCAACATGAATTCCCACAGAGTGTATTTAATTTAGGAGATGGTGAACAGTTTTCAGTCAAGTAAATGGATGGCACCTGCTGTTTGCCAGTTGTGCTGAGGCTTCAGTGGCAGAATATGCACTGTTTTATCCCTTTTTATCCTTATCCATAATGAACAAGATGAAAGTAGAAGAGAATAGAGGCATTTCTACTGCATCGCCAAGAAGCAGGTGTCCCTACTCAGTTATTTATAGACCACAAGAATACATATCATGGAAATGGGCTGTGAATGGCCAGTTACCCATCTGTTTTATCTGCTGGGTATCATAACTGATTGTGTGGTAACTGACTTATTTTAGCTGATGAAAATTGGGGTTCTGAACAAACCGTTATACGGCTGACTTCTTGTTTCTGCTGTCCTGTTAGCCCTGGAAATTAGTCATATGTGATTTAGGTTTTAAACAAAAAAAGGCTCGTACTGTAGACCTTTTCTCATTCCTGCTGAGCAAACCTATTTCTTCTATGTGGCCTTGAATGCAACATTCTAGCTTGTAGATATTTAGTACAATTGGTTTACTAGCTGATTTTGCCTATTTCTTCATTATGGGTCTATTGGTTTCTGTGTTTGCTTGTTGTCCCTTTCAGTCTCAGACACTTAGCTGAAAGAAATGTCAATACCCGCTTTCCAATACTTCTTCCCCTCCCTGCCTTAATCTAAGCCTGTGTCCCAGAATTGTGGCTGTCACTGAGAATATGTAAACTCTGAATTCTAGCTTGGAAATATCCTATTTCTTAAGATCTAGGTCAGAAGCCATTTCAAATGTAATAATTTATAATAATGAAACTAGGGCAAAACAAAAAAATAAATGCAGCTTTTCAAGTATGGAGAGAGGGGAATAATCCATTACAAACAAAATAGCACCTCATGAGCTGAGAGAACATGTTACTGCTCTTTAGCAAATGAAGCTGTACAGACCGACTCAAGCAGTTTTCTTTAGTAACCATTGTTAGTTCCTTATTGCTTAGTTTTTCCCTTTCAATTTGTGGAGAATGGTGACATCTACAAATATTGCTCTAGCTTTCACAGAGAAAATGTCGGACCTCCTTTAATGTACAGTGGTCTACGCTATGAACAGTGAAAATCTGCTCATTGGTAGATTAATTTCTTGTGATTATGCATTAAAACAGGTAAATATTTTTAAATGTGTTGCTTGTATACATGATAATGTTATAAATAAACCAATCCTGTGCCCCCTCTATAACAATGAGATTATTACATCTTGGAGTTGCTAATATTGTCAAGTCTGCATTTAAAGTATAGCTATTCTGGGTAAAATAAAATGTTGAAGAATATATTTTCACTTTGCATACTTGTTTAAAAATTTGAGCTTGTAACAGTGATGTTGCTTCTGTTGCTCTGAAGTTATAACCTAGAGCTTGTCTTTTATTGAAATTTTGTACAAATAATGCATTCCCTCTGTGGAACTTGGGATCTGTCATATTAATTTGAATTAAATTTATTGGGGAATATTTTTATAATTCAAAGTCTAAGTTCCTTGTACAACATACCTATATGCAATTTTGTTTACTTATGCTCCCTAATATCAGAGTCAGTGTTCATAGGGCGTATTATGGGTTAACATTCCCAAAAATGCCCTGGTGGAGAAAGGCTTATTTAAGAGTCAGTGAATAAAAAGGTTGCCCTCCTGGGTAAGTAAAGCTGTAAGGTAAATACTATGGTGTACTTCTAGTGGTTAACAGCAACTAATCCTCTCTCTGATCTGCTCAAAATATTTCATGAGGAAGGCAGAGGAGCATTCACTGGAGGCACTGAAATCCTACAGGATCAGCAGTCCTTTTCATGGGTCAGGACAGATAAAGGGGCACACAAAGTGGAAAACTTCTAAAGTGTTCTATTTATGAGTAGAACTGGGCTGTATTTTTCTGGATACTTATTTATTCAGTACAAAATACAGATTTGGGTCAGCCAAAAGTCTGATATCAATATGTAATCCTATTGAATTTGTGCAGTTGTTACAGAAGTAATTTTGACCTGGTGTTTTTGAAACAAATCTATCTTGCTGAGATACCCATTTAAAAGGTTAATATCCCAGCATTTCCTTCAAAGTAAAGTTTTGATTTAAAGTGAACAAAATTGTTTTCCTCTTTTGGATTAACCAATGAACTGAAAATATCCTTCATTCATGTAGCAATATTTGCGACGCTTCTGTTGGAAGAAGCTACAAACAAGTCAAAGCTTCAAAGTAAATCTGCTTTAATGTGTTTAAAAAAACATGTGAGATATTCCTTGATGGGAAACAGAACACTTCTATATTATTATGTAATATTATGTAAAGATAAAGGAGCTGAGGAAAAAAGATTAAGTGACTCATAGCCAAGAAAGCTGATGGAAAAACATTTGCTCCTTTTCTCCATCACAAGAGTCCTGTGGATAACCGTATTAAGAGATTGTGAGCTGCTAAAATACAACAAGTGGGGGACGTATCTCTAGTTTGAGAAAATCCCATACATTACACTTTCTCTTCTATCCTGACTTTTGCACGGAGATCACTTAGCTTCTTTTTAAAGTTTTTGCAAAGGCAATATAGATTTGGTTGACAATGATTACACATACAGAAATGCTAGTATGCTAGGAAGAAGGATGTGGTGTGGAAGAGTTAGGATCTATAGGCAGGTTAGGTTCCTGGCTGTGCTGCAGCATCTCTTTCCTTCCATTTAGTGCCTTTTCACCTATTTAAAGTGGTAGGAGTAGTTGGGACTGAGGTACAAACTCAGACCCATTGAAGTGAATCCATGGTTGCAGTGCTGAAGCAGTAGAAGGAATGTTGGAATAAAAGTGGTTGATAAAACCATTCTTCTGTCTGTCCTGGCATACAAAGCGGACAGAATTTGTTCTTCACAAGTCATGGTACTAACACTTCACAAAAAGTTGTTAAATAGTTGAAGCCTGTGCTTCAATGGAACCCAGCTTGCTTTGGCTATGCCTTAGGTTCCCTTTCAAATCTTTCAAAGGAAAAAACACATGAATATAAAACTTCTATAGTGGAACGGAAGTACAAACTCAGTTATGACTTGGGAATGCCAGCCCAAACCCGAACAACCTGATCCAAGCTCTGTGTGTGTAGAGGATGGAAAAGGGATACAGAGAGAGTGGTATCTGCTTTCTGTCCTTTGTTTTTTCCCCTCCAGACATTTCCAGGCAGGCTATGGCAGCAATGTAAGCTGTAAACTTTTAGAGGGAAGGAAGCTGTGGTTCCCGTTATAAACTTGGCATGCTCTTAAATAAATGACCAGGGTCAGAGTATCTGCCCACAGCCTTCACAAACTGATTAGAAGAGCATCAGGAGAAATATAGCAATCCTAGTACTGCATTTGACAAAGCAAAAAACCTCAAATCTCCAGGCAGTGAACTGAAATGTTGGTCTCTTCAGAAAGGTCTCGAGACTCATTTTTTACCAGGGTCTGGGAAGAAAGGAAGCAGCATCTGTAATTTGTTTTGCTCTTCTGTATACTCCAGAGTACTTGAAGGCACTTCACATGCACACATGCTGTGACTGCATGCTTGCTGTGTTCTAGAAATGTTCCCATGCCCCAGGCATATTAGTCTTGGGAAGAGCTAAATAAGGGGATTCCTCCAATGCTAGCTATGCTTTTGCTATTTGTTGGAACCATCTCTGAAGAGTTAAATATGCTATTCTTAGCTCTATGTGTTTCTTGCTTGTTTCACCTCTGATGCAATGCAGTGCTGGAACTGCAATGCATTGTCAGTTTATATCACATTACACCAGTAACGATTTTTAAATCAGCACAAGGTTACAAGATTTGTTTTCCTTTCCTGTGGTTAAATGCCTACTAAGTAATCAAGGCTGCATGATAATGACTCAAGAGCAGTTACAGATCATACCTTGACAAAATAATTTGATGTGGACAGTATGTGAATAGCTTCTCAAAGAGTTTTTGTGTAAACAATATAAATATAGCTGTGCACTGGAAAACTTCAACCCAGTTTTGAATGTAGTTTCCATGCAGAAGCAAATTAAAATAACTTACTTATGCTGAAGACTAACTTTGGGCTGTTTCATAGAGGATAGACTTTATTTTGCAAAAACAATCCAGTTGACTAGAATCAACTGTTTTACTCTGTGTTCTGTCCAACTAATGCTCTGTAAATATTAGTACAGGCTGAGGGAATTCTACATGGTGGCTAGAATTTTGCTCTGAGAGCAAATATGCCCAATCATATGGCCACCCAGCATTAGGGTGGTGAGACATTGGAACAGGTTGCCCAGAGAAGCTGGACATGACCCATCCCTGGGGCATGGTTTATGGCCAGGTTGGATGGGGCTTTGAGCAACCTGGTCTAATGGGAGGTGTCCCTGCCCAAGGCAGGGGGATTGGAACTAGATGAGCTTTAAGGTCCCTTCCAACCCAAACCATTCTATGATATGTTTAGTATCATTCCGGATTTGATTTTTTGGACAGAACCACAGAAAAATTTTTCCTTAGCTTGTGCAACAGGAATTATAATGAAGTGTCCAACCAAGAAGGTTTATGGACTGGTTTTCTAGATCCAACTGAGCAAACTGCAGTACAGTTGCAGGCCTGGATTTTAAACCTAGTCTGAGACAATTTCAAGCATTTGGTTTAAGCACAGTTTATTTCAATGTATCATTTCACTGCTGCCTGCAAGAGTGTAAGAAACTTGGAGACCGGCATTCACACCACACAGGAACAGAGGAGTTCTCACCAGGTGGAATTAGTACCAATGACTCTACAAGCAGCCTGAATGGTTCGCAGTTTTAACAAGCTTAGTCATTCTTCTGCTGCAGTTGGAAGGCGTGGTAACTGCTGAAACAGCTGTTTTCATGTTCTAAGTTTACCTTTCCTATAGAACAAAGTGCAGCATGCAGTTGCTTTGTGCTTATGCAAGGCTGCTGTATTCTGGTGACATGCAGCATATTTTAGGTAATTGCTATTCAAGACAACACATGGAATTGCTTTTTGTCCCCTTGAGTAGTTCTAATGTCCTTTGACTTTTAGACCGTCTTTCCATCCATTTTAGGGAGTGGATTATATCCTGCTGTTCCCTTTCTTTTTCTCAGAGGGAGGTCGAACACTGGGATGCTGTTCAGCTTGATAAGAGTAGTCATAGTGGAATTTTGGGATTTAGCCAGAGCTTTAACTATTCAAAAGCCCTTGTGAACGAAGTGTCATATGCTCAGAATAACTTGAGAGGAGCATTTTACACAGTGATGTACTTGATACTAAAAATAGACATGATTTCATGTACTTAGATTAACAATCGCATGCTCCAAAGGTGACGCGTATACAATCTGTTTCAGTCTGCATGTGCTTTTTGAAGATGAGATGTGAAAGGCTCTCAGCATTCTCTGTAGTCACTAGAACGTATCTTTGTGTGATGCTTGTTAGTGTGTTTAGCTGCAGCAGGGCATGGTTTGTTGAGATATGGCTCTATAGGCTGCATCTTAGGAAAAGTGAACAACTATCACATCAGACCTTATTTTAAATGGTAAATCATGTTATTATGGCCCATAGTCCTTTTCTACAGGAACACAACAAAAATAATTTGAATATAAGAAATATAAGGGAAACAATTTCTTTCTGCATCAATCCCCTTGATGCAGTTCCTCAGTATAATACCTACTGGGTTTATAGAGGATTCATCACTTGCCCTTAAGAGAAGAAATTATTGATTATGTTTTTAGTCTTTCTTTTAGAAATTGAGTGCTTCATACTATAATGTTTATAAATTCAGTTAGAATTTTGACTTAATGCTCCCTCCTATCATAAGCTAGTGTCTTTTATGGATCTATATATAAAATCACAGGTTCTGGATCTGTGCTGATTTGTCAGATCAAGTGTGTGTTTATTCTTCATGAAATGAAATGAACATATTTGCAAAACAGTCTGAATGAGAAAATACTATTCATTTATCCCTAGAAACTGAGGTTCATTCCTCCATATGCTCTTCTCTCTCAGCAGTCTAGGTGCCTAGAATCCTACTGCCACTCAAGAATTGCCAGAGCCCACATGGCCCAGGACAGCACTGTGGCCCCCCATGGCTACCAGGGTGACCCTCCCGCACAGGTGCCATGGCTCCCTCACCTTCTCTGGTCCTGCTGGGGTTACCATGGCTGCCACTCCCCAGGCTGGAGCCACGAGTGACCAATAGGAAGAGGCCTTGCTGCAAGGTGGGGAAAGCAGTGGCCAATCAGAGAGGCCCTCATGTCTCTCACTCTGGGGTGGGGAGGAAGGACGTTGGCCAGTCCTCCGCACCATCACTCCAGGGTGGCAAGCATCCCCACCAATCACAATGTGGCTTCTTGGTGCGTGCCCCAGGCACGTGGTGCTGTGCAGCATGGCTGCCACTGTGGGGCTGCGGGCGGGGAGAGCGGGGCCATCCCCATGCACAGAACATGCTGGAGAGCCAGCACAGTGAGTGCGTCTGCTCCAGCGCAAGGTGCTGTTGGATGGACACCTGCAATGGAGACTGCCACCACCTCTCAGTGTGACTGTCTGTCACATTGAGAAACTCCATCCTTCATTTGAGCATTACTCTGTGAAAAAAAAAATGTATTTTTTCTTTTTAAAAAACACACAGGCCATGTGTGTCTGCACAAAAGCTGAGCGCAGCTTTGCCCAGCAACAAGTGAGCAGTGGAAGACACGGACTAGCCCCATGCTGCAGCACCTGCAGCACTGTGTGGCTCTGGGGACAGTGAAAAAAGGTGTTTTTTCAGGGTTACATGGACAGGAAAGCATGCAGCCCCGCAGTTTGTGGGGCAATGAAAATGGTTCCCAGATACAGTGAGAACAAGCAAGAGGTTTCCCTCCTGGCACCTTCAGTGTGGGAGCCATATCCAGATGATTGCTATTTTTGATCCCACCCTGGGGAGAGTGAAAAAAAGGTGGTTTTGTGGAAAAGGTACCACGAAAGCTCAGAGCCCAAAGGTTCTTAGGGTTATGAAAGCGCTTCCCGGAGACAGTGAGAACAAGGAAGAGGTTTCCCTCCTGGCACCTTTGGTGTGGGAGCCATATCCAACCGTTTGCTATTTTTGATCCCGGCCTTAGGAAGAGTGAAAAAGTGGTTTTGAGGCCAAAGTCACAAGGAAAGCATGCAGCCCAAAGGTCTGTGGGGTGATGAAAGCATTTCCCAGAGACAGTGAGAACAAGCAACAGTTTTCCCTCCTGCCCTGCTTTTTTTATCGGCAGGGGTGGTCACCCTTGCTCTGGCAATGGCCATGCCTTGTCAGCGCCTCCCGAGAGCTGCTGGCTCCTGGTGGGCCTGTCTGCTGCCCTGGCATGTCCTGACCTCAGGAAAACTGCTCCCGTCCCCCCTTCCCCCTCCAAAGACCCCTTGACCCCTCCCCCATACCCAAAACATCCCTAAGAACCCTTGTGTAAATCTTCATGCGAACCCTCAGCAAAACCCCCTCACACTTTCTCCATCTCCCTCCCCCAGTCCCAAAATCCCCCCATGCACTGTCATCCATGCCCTCCCCCCTGCCGTCACCCTCAACACCCTGTTAGCTGCCTTCAAACACTCATGCCTACCCTCATGCAAAACCTTGTTCAAACCCTCATGCAGGATATCTCTATGCCTGTCTGAACCCCCGTGTGAACCCTTGTGCAAGGCCTTCTGTGAATTCTTGTGTGAATTGCTGAGCGAGACCCCTCGCATGCAACCCCACGCCTTCTCAACCCCTCTCCCCACCTCCCAAATCCTATCTGCCCCCCTCCCCCACCCTCCCAAGCCCCTGTCAGCCGTCTAGGAATCTTTGTACAAACCCTCGTTTGAAGCCTTGTATGAGTCCTTGTCAAAAATCCCCTCATATGCCACCATCCACCCCCCTCCCTGCCCCACAAATCCCTCCCAGACCCTTGCCATCCCCCAACTTTCTCTCAGCCCCCTACAAACCTTGTGCAAGGCCTTGTGTGAAGCCTCGTGCAAAGGCCCTTCACAAGCCATCGTCCGCTCCCCTCCTTAAATCCTTAAATCTCTCACTCCTTAAATCTCTCTCCCACACCCCCAAGTCCCCACCAAATTCCCCTACGGACCATCATGCAAACCCTTATGCAAAACCCTGCCTATGCTATTCCTCCTCCCTCCAAATGCCCCCTCGTGTGAGCGCCCCTGTGTGCCATCGCCCTGTCACGGATGGCAATATTTGACATGGTTATGATTTAGCAACGATTCAAAATTTATTAATGATGTAAGGTGATCAAGAGGTTGAATTTTAGCAGAACTGAATCTAGAGGTTTACGAAGTGAACGAACAAAATAATTGAACAGGTTTGAAGATGGCAAGATTGACACTAATTTACTAGAGGTATCCCAAATCAATACATACACATATGGGCAAAAACACAGATCTCAAATTATTACATATACACGAGAGCAAAACATGTAAGTGCGTGCATGCGTGTGCACACACACACACAGGTCTGTGATTGCTAGAATCAGGAATTTCTTTACAGTCGGAGATTTTAAAGAGCCAACAGGTACCACTTTAAAGTCGTCCTCATGCATGGATGGACAGAAGAATATCCACATCCATATTACAAACATAGAAGTGGAGAGGTGGATGGAAGAGACGGTAGCCTATAGTCAAAATTTCCCTTTCTCAAATTTACGGTAAATACTTGTGATGCATTGGTGTTCCTCAACGGGCAGTAGTTGAGGCTCCAGAGGGATTCTCTCACCCTGGTTTTCTAGTCCTCGAGATGTCAGCCTGAGCGGTGTCCTGACTCCAGGGAGATACTGGCCACAGCCCAGTGAGATCCAGAAGAGATCAAAGGGTTTTTACTAGAATTGCTACTTACAGGATCTGAGATAATTGACTTTTGTCAGGCACTTTTCTGCTCTGGCCCAGTTCAGAATATAGAATATTCTGATGGAATATTCCGGTATTTTCCACCAGGTATGCAAGCCCAGAACTTGCTAGATCTTGGGGTCCTGGTATCCCCCTCTCTGTGGCCACGATCCATATTATTAAGTGGCCCAGGCTGGGAGGAAATCACACCAAGTACCGAGTGGTCTGAAGGCAGGGGGAGGAGGGAATTGCACCACCACAATCCACCCCATGACTGAAGACAATTTATATCGTCCATAGAGTGGCATATAGGTTGCCATAGGTCCATAGGTGGCCTGTATGCCTATAAACAGGGAATGCCACAGTCCAATTATAATTTGAGGAAATTTTTCTATTAGGCTAGTTGCTCAGAGTTTCATTAAACGTGGCCAGGTGACATTATATTTGAGGGGAAATTTTTGCAGAAATATAATTTGTTTAGCCATCCTCCAAACTGTAATGTATAAAACAATGTTTAACAACAAGCATAATATAACTGCAATCAGTAATATCACGATAGGGTGCAACACCAGGTTTAGTTATCCAGTTGCCATTGGAGACCATCCAAAGAGGACTTCCCACCGTCGGTGTTCTCCACCTCCTTTGACTCTTTTTAAGACTTAGTGTATTTCTTCAATATCTTAGTGGACTGTGATAAGAGCCTTTTGTCTGGATTCTTGTGCTTGTTGTAGGAGGTTGATTAAATCAGGGTGGTGAAGGAGTTGTTTGATTATAGTTAGATTAATTCCTGTAGGTGTGGGTTGTAGCTCGTGATAAAGCATGTAATGAAAAGACAAATCATCATGAGTAGTTATTGGTACAGAGAAATTAAAATCACAATGAACAATAATGGAAAAGTTGCATACATATAACTTAAGCTGATTGGTTATGTTATAAGCAAGATCATCTATCAATAAAGATTCACACAGCGTTCACATGCAGACACATCCTTTTCCACTGTATATGACTACGGTTTCAGGAACTTCATTTGGGTGGATTTCAAAGTGGCAGATGTTTTGTTCTGTGTCTAGACAGATGTCTTCAGCTTGAAGAGTGTCTTGCACAATGCATGCGTTTGCATCAATTGCCTGCCAGCTTTCCTCTTTTTGATGGGCCCACACTCTGTGTGCTAAGGAATAGATTATGGTTCCATTGCGATTCCCTCCCAGTGCAAAGATTGAGTATATAGTGTATACTGAAGCATTGCGTATTGTGAAGATGAAGGCAACAATCTTACCACTTTCTATGGGATAAGTGAAGTTGATAAATTGACACATGATTGAAACTCTTTTCAAGTTCTGAAGCATTGTCTCAAATTAATTTACGTGTATCAGCGGGTAGGGTTCCTACTTCTCCTTCTCTAATAATGGCTGCTACTATAGACTGTATCCACCATTGTTCTTGGATACAACACAAGGCAAGAGAGGTATTACCTTGGGTTGCTATGCAGGCTTTTACAATTCCTTCCCAATAAGGTAAAATGTCTGTTAGGAGTCATTGACTTGCTTCCAAGGCTGATAAAGATGACTTAGTGGGCATTCCAACTTGGTTAGACCGTTGGCAGTAGCAGTTAGTTTGTTCATTAGGACTTCAGTGTCTATGCTATTTAGTACTCTTAATCCTTTCCCCAGTAAGTCGATGGTGTCCCGTTGTATGCATTGGGATTGCTTATTGTTAAAAGATCGTCCATGTAACCATGCTAGCCAGCCAGTGTGAGCAACTCCCCAAAAGGTAGAACAGTCTGGGTTAATTGATTGCTGACGCATTAACATGCAGCACTAGATCCACTCTTTTTAGAGACCAACTGGGGTGATAGAGAACTTGCTGCTGTCCAGTATTTTTAATTATGTAAGGGCCTGTGTAGTATATGTGAGGAGACAGTTTAGTAGGAGGCCAAATTGGCAAAAATGGTTGTTGAATTTCGATTTTAACTTGGAAAGCCAAACTGGAATGGAAATCGCAGTCGGCCGAGAAACACGTTATGAGTACTGAGCGGAAGTTGGTAACGGTATACCAATATTCATATCCATAAGGACAACCATGTGTGTGGTCAAAATCATGTTTATTTCCAATATATTTGACAGTAATGTGCCCCACTGTGACCCGCCACATGCCACCGGGCAGGGAGCGCACCAACAATTGGCCCATGGGTCCTCTCGAGGTGTCCCCAGGCCCCCATCTGCCCTTTGAAAAGTTTCTAAGATGCTCCTTACTTGTGCCTTTAGAGATTTCTTGAGATTTCTAAGGTATGCAGTGGAGAGGATAGACTTTTTTGGATGGTGTCTGTAATCTCACTGCTTACCAAAGCTCTCGTTCATTTTTGTCTTCATCAACGCTGGCTTAAGGTGCAACTCACCGCTTTAAAAAGAGAGAAAATGTTGGAGGCTGCAGACCACGAAAGGAGAAAACTAGTTGGCCGGGGGTGAAACTGATGAGACCATAAAGGGAAAACCTGTCAGACAAAAGAGCGGAAAGTATAGCATCTGGATAAAAGAGGAAAAGAGGGAATAGAAGGTGCAGCTAGGAATGAGGCTGGGACTCCTGCGGGTCCCAGTCCAGCAGCCCTGTACCTGCCAGTGCGGCCTGCAGCAGGACAAGAAACCTGTCACCCTGCCTGTACCACCTGTTTGTGACTGGTTGCTGGAGTCAGGTGGACCTGGCGCACTCCCCAGTGGCAGCCAAGTGGTACCTCAGAGAGGGCGGGGGGGGGATCCAGCCTCTCCTGATACAGTAGCTGGTGATACAGTAGCCTTGAACAGCACAAAACGCTGGGGTGGAAGGCCCCTCGGGCCTTACTGCTACCCAGTTAAAAAGAACATATCGTTCCCTCCTTACTGGAATAACATAGGTAAGTTTGAAATGCTTTGTAAGTGGATGGGTTAGACATCTGCTAGGTTTAGTTGGATAAAAGGAAGTCTTGAGACATTGTATCCTTGAGTAGAATAGATAGGGAGAGATGCTAGAATAAGCTAGTTCTGTGAGAACAGGAGCTGCAAACTAAGCCAAAAGACAAATTGAGTATGCGTGAAGACCGAGTTCAACCAGCGGACAACTATCGGTGACCACCAGAGGACCCTGGAAGACCACCAATGGACAGGGTTGCGCATGCGTCAAGGACATTTACATATATTAATGAGTTCTAGGACATGTAAGAGCTATGGATATCATCTACTTGGACTTCTGCAAGACCTTTGACATGGTCCCCCACAACATGCTTCTCTCTAAGTTGGAGAGATAACGGATTTGATGGGTGGAGTGTTTGGTGGATAAGGAACTGGCTAGATGGTCGCATCCAGAGGGTGGTGGTCAATGGCTTGATGTCCAGATGGAGAGGGGTGACAAGTGGTGTCCCTCAGGGATCTGTACTGGGACCGATGCTGTTCAATGTCTTCGTCAATGATTTAGACAGTGGGATCAAGTGCACCCTCAGCAAGTTTGCTGATGACACCAAGCTGAGTGGTGCGGTTGGCAGGCCAGAGGGACCTGGATGAGCTAGAGAGCAAACCTTATGAAGTTCAACAAGGCCAAGTGCAAGGTCCTACACTTGGGTTGGGACAATCCTTGTTATCAATACAGGCTGGGGGATGATGTGATAGAGAGCAGCCCTGTGGAAAAGGACTTGGGGGGTACTTGTGGATGAAAAGCTGGACATGAGCCAACAATGTGCTCTTGCAGCCCAGAAGGCCAACTACATCCTGGGCTGCATCAAAAGAACTGTGGGCAGCCGATTGAGAGAGATGATTCTCCCCCTCTACTCTGCTCTGGTGAGACCCCACCTGGAGTACTGTGTCCAGCTCTGGAACCCTTAGCACAAGAAGGACGTGGACCTGTTGGAGCGGGTCCAGAGGAGGCCATGAAGATGATCAGAGGGCTGGAGCACCTCTCCTATGAAGACAGGCTGAGAGAGTTGGGGTTCTTCAGCCTGGAGAAGAGAAGGCTCCGGGGAGACCTTATAGCGGCCTTCCAGTATCTGAAGGGGGCCTACAAGAAAGCTGAGGAGGGGCTGTTTGCAAGGGCCTGTAGCGATAGGACGAGGGGCAATGGTTTTAAACTAGAGCAGGGTAGGTTTAGATTAGACATTAGGAAGAAGTTCTTTACAACGAGGATGGTGAGACACTGGAACAGGTTGCTCAGGGAGGTGGTGGAGGCCCCATCCCTGAAGACATTCAAGGCTAGACTTGATGAGGCTCTAAGCAATCTGATCTGATTAAAGATGTCCCTGCGCTTACTGCAGGGGAGTCGGACTAGATGACCTTTAAAGGTCCCTTCCAACCCAACACGTGCTATGATTTGGTGATTCTATGATCCTATGATTCAAATCCTCATATGAGCCCACTCATGCACCAGCCTCAACACCCCTCTACCCCTCCCTTGCCCCCCAACACCCCTTCAGCCCAATACAAACCCTCGTGTGAACCCTTGAGCAAGGCTTCATGCAAATCCTTGTTCTAGCTCCCTTGTACACAACCACCCCTCCTCCATCCCCCCTCCCCAGACCCCTGCAAACCCTTGTGCAAACACTCGTGCAAGGTCGCATGCAACCCTCTGTGTGAACCCTCATATGAGGCCTTGTATGAATTCTTGTGCGAATCCTGGCAATATAAAATACCTTGGCACGCCATCATCAACCCCCCCGAACCCCCTTCCCAACCCCCCTGGGCCCCTACAAATCCGCCTGCAAATCCCCATGCAAATCGTCCTGCAAGGCCTTGTGTAAAACCTTGTGCAAAACTGCCTTGTGCATTTCACCTTTGCGGTTGTTTGGTTTTTTGTTGTCTTTGCCTGACCATATGTGCCCACAACTCCATTTCTGCAAGTTTCTCTAGAAGGATTTGGGCATCATAATGCAGATTTTACAGCCTGTTTCTGAGTGTAGCGGTCACAGTCACAACCTGTGAAGGTGACCAAACCTGTGGCTGGGTAAAGATTCTGACCAGGGGTTTCCCAGGATTCCACAACACACAAGGACACAGAGGTCTGGGTTTCTAAGAATTTTCTTTTTTACAAATTACTATAAAACTACTGTTACTGAAAACATATATGTGTATATACACACACATACACACATATACAAAACCACACATTACAAGTCACTACAAAATTAGTGTCCAGAGTGCCCTGAGAGTGTCCTGGTGGTTGAGCCCACAGGGTGTCCTAGGACTCCTAGAGTTTTCCCCTTGGATCTCAAGTATGCCAGGGCAGTCCCAGGGTGTTTTGGGTGGTCCCAGGGTGTTTCGGGTGGTCCCAGGGTGTTTCAGGTGGTCCCAGGTGTCCAAGGCCCCTTTGGGCAACCCGTCCCCTTACTCACAGCCATTGATCCTGGAGGGTTGGGGCAGTCTCAAGCCTCTCTGTGGCTACTGCATCCAGGTCCTTCCTGCAGGGACAGGGCTAAACAAGGGGATGTGGGGGAGGAGGAGAAGGGGACATAGGGGAAGATGGGGACAGTGGGTTCTGGTGGGAGCAGGACAGTTGGGAATGAGGGGACCCAGCTAGGCAGCTGTGAACACAAGGAGCTGGGGAGTCCTGGAGGGCAAAATAAGGGACAGGAAGGATGCAGGGACAACTGGTGACATATAAGAAGGGGGTACAGGGAAGACCTGGGGGTGGCTGGGGACAGTAGGGGACATTTCAGAACAGGCTTGGGGCTGTACTCAGCACACACACATCTCGGTTTCACGGCACCGGGGCTGGGACAGAAAGCGAGGCTGTGAGCACTGGCAGGGCCACTGCCCACCACCAAGTCCAGGAACAAGGCTGTTCCCAGCCCCACCCCTTGCAGGGCCAGCACCATCCCCACCTGGGGTCAGGGATAGGGTGTCTCCCATCCAACTGCCAGGGCCATTGCTGTCACAACCCCAGGGAGTGTGTCCCCAACCTACCCAGCAATACCACCACTGTTCCACAGTCAGGCACAGCGACTGCGTGCCTCCAAGCTGCCAGCCAGGCCACAGCTGTCACCAGCCCTGGGGCAGAGGTGCTCCGAGCCCCAGCCCCAGCCCCAGCAGGACTATCACCCGAGTAGAGGGAAAGGTGTCCCAGCTCCTGGTGGACCTCAATGTGCTGTCCTTTGTGTCAATGTGGATGCTGATGGTATCACTGCCACTCATAACATTACCGGCACTGGTGGCACCAACAGGAATGACATCAGTGACAGCGATATTGTTGCTAGCCAGGTCTTTGACCTGGTTTCTGGTACTGCTCATGATATGCTTGTGTATAATGTCATTTACACCCATCACATCACTGATGCCTCTGTTAAGGTCCTGACATCAGAAAAAGTGCAGATAAATCAGCAAAGCATCATATCACTACTTTTGTCACAGTTGTTGGCAACATGACTCGCACGTTACTGACACGATGTAAAAAACAATGGTGATGTCACTATTATTACACCGTGGGCACTGATAGCTTCACAGCAGTGGCAGAAGTACTGAAGATTAGAACTAGTTAGTAATTACTGTTTGCTGTGAGGTGAACCATAGTGTGGCTGTTTGGGACGTCTCTGGTGATGTCACCAGTGCTCATGATGTCTTAATTGATCATCTTGAGATAAGGTTTAACTCAGCAGTTAATTGAACTTCAGGGAGCAAAATACACCGTTGTTTACAAAAGTGCTATTGTACCTGTGAAGGCATTGGACCTGCCACTGCTCCACTGCATTGAGTTAACAATTTGCAGACAAAACATATGATGAAATCAAGGTAAGAAGCAGATTATCTCAAAGCTTTTAAGAAGAAAGAAATATAAAATCCTAACATGTGTTCAAAGTACCAAACCTTCATGGACCTATTATGATTTGTTGGAGAAAAGAAAAATTGTCAAAGTTATTCAGCAATCTTGTCTGATGTGATATATTTACAATAGATACATTATACTGTGTGCACAAAAAGATGTATTTTAAAATAGTAAATGTATAGCAGTTTTGTGTATAGATTGTTTAGGTGATTTCTTAAGGAACCAAAAGTCTCTGTCATTAAGAGGATAGCTGAGTGTTGAGGTTGTTTTTTTTCCTTCAGAATATGCCCAACTAAGATTCTTGGAGGACATCTCTTTTGGGTCAAAATTGTACATTCTTTTCAAAGCCGGGGGAGGGGGGGGGGAGGAGGGGAGTGTTCTTGGCTACTTTCTTACTCAACTGTACAGTAATTATTGGTGTTCCGTATTGTCGTATACATTGCTCTGTTTTGTGATTTTCAAACTCACACCAGACTTTAAAAAGGAGATTTAATAGAAGGCAAACCTGTCTCTTACCTTGCCCTGGAAGGTGACTTATTGTGCAAAGATAGTCAGGTGGTATTCAGGCTTTCATTGCTTCTCTTAACTAACGTACTTTCTAATAAGTTGTGTGGAGGAATGAGCGGAAGGTTGTAATTTTTTCAAAGTTGAAGCTAAATTTGATTATCCTTCTGCAGATACACAAATGACAGTGTCCAGTTTGTAGAGTAGTGAAGATCTAAGAACTAATAGTCCTCTGAAGAACAAGAAACTGGAAAGACAGTGTAGGCTTGAGGCACAACTTTAGTGTGGCAAGAAGTGACAGTGATTTGAAGTTACAGTGCAAGATATTAGTGAGAATGTTTGTGACATTTCTGTATTTGTTTGGCATAATCTAAATAAATTGAAATTGAGTGAGGCAGCTGGTGATGGAGGGAAGGGTGAAAGTTGGAATGGTAGTAGGTAAAAACCAGGATGCTTGGTTTACATTAGAAAGCGTATTGAAACAGTCTTCTCCCTGTTACCTTTGAACTTGTTTTTTTCACTGATATTAAAAGCTTTTGTTTTGGAAAGTCTGTCTCTCCATCATCCTGTACTCTCCTCAATAACACTGCTCTCGTAAGTACTATCTTTAACTTTCTGAGTGCCTGTGTAATTGATGGTGGCGATGTTTTAATGATTCTAAATCTAGAGGAACTGGCTATGCCAAACATCAAAACTCTCAGGACTGTCAACATCAGGAAATTATGTCAACTGTGAGCATGTTTCAAACGCCATAATGTTCGCAAGGGCAAAGGAACTCTAGTAAGTGAAACAAATGTTCTAGATGAGCGAAGATGAACATCTGTAAATCTGTCTTTATGCATGTATACATGCTTATGGCTAGTAGAGCTGATGAAGGTTTGAAGAAGGTAAAAGACACCAAAAAACCACTTGTAAATTGTATGAATACATTTTTGTAATAATGGTTAAAATTAATTGCTTAAACCCCACTCTATGTGTGCTATTTAAAAACTGCGCCAACTCCTACTTCAAAGCATTAAGATGTCCCAGTCCCTAAATGGTCGTTGAGGAAAAATTTCTCCCTTTGCAATTTACTCCTGGGGTAAATGACTAGTCTAGGAATTTGTGTTATTAAAAAGATCGTTTAGTTCAATTGGGGTAAAAATCAAGGCTGGAAAATCTGCAAAGACTGAGCATGGAGTCGTTTTCATTTTGTTGTTGAACCTTAAAGTGTTTGTCTAGAATGAACAGCTCTTACACCTCCATTCAAGGATGAATGTTGATAACCAGCAAAGATGAAAACTCAATTGGTAAAAAATACGATGTTTAAAGTTTTTCAGACTTGGATCAAGGAGAACTCGGAACCATGAAATAAATCTGTGATGGACTAGGACAACAGTGAGATCAATGAGGTCAAGCAGTTATTACTTTAACACTTGCATAGGAGTGAATATAAACCCAATGTCTTTTGAAACTGCTGAAATAATATAGCTGTTTTATATTAAGTATCTTTAACTTGGGATACTGTAGAAGCACATACTGTTTCTCCTGCAAATACTCACATATTCTGTGGGTTTTGATATGGGAGTATAATCAAGTATGTAAAGATAAACAGAACAGAAGGTAATTACAGATGGGTAGCTCATGAACCCTTGCCCAGTGTCTGTACCTTGGAAGAGCTCGTTGTTCCCCACGTAGCAAGAAGGTCTAAGAAGAAAGTCTTACCTTTTGGTTATCATCTTCCATCATTTTATCTTCCTGGCTAAAATCAAGAAAGCAAGAAATCTGTCTGATTTTTGCAGATGAAAGATTCAAGATCTCACAAGCTTAAACTAGAAAAGTATTCTTGTTCCTACATATATCGCAGTTATTTTGGGATCTGTGTTACAGAAAGGACTGGTGGGAACAGAAATAGTTGTGTGAAAGCAGATAGCATACAACTGTCTGCCAAGCAAGATTCCAGTTAATTGGCTTATAAAAATTAAGTGATTGTATATTAATTCCAGAAAGCAGGTCTGGGACCATTTTTTTTTTTCAATAGGTTGGTGAATACCTTCAGATGCTTAGGTTTAGGTTTGTTTAGATTATTCCACATATGTAGTTGTCACCTAAAAAAACCCCTAACCCTGCGTGTATTTTAATGTGATTGAATGCGATTGTCAGGTAAAACAAAACTGAGGATATTTACAGTTTAAAATATATACTTGAGCATATACTTGAGTTGATCTTATGAGTTTAAAAAGAGGTTTAATACTTGTTGATGTATTAGTGCTATTGTTTAGCAGATGGTATTTCAGAGTAGTTGAGCTCAATTTAAAGAATGTCAATAATGTAAGCAAAGATTCCATTCATATCCATTTAAGTTGCTATAATGAGATCATGATCATGAAGTCATTCCAGTGAATCATGGAAGGCTCCTTATTTGGAGAAAGTTATTTTTTGTTTTGCTTTCAGTTTCTGTATTTCTTAATGGTTATCATAATAAAGTTTAGCAGAAAGCATGCACCCATGTATATTTTAAATATAAAATGCATTTGGGTGTCTATGTTCAAATATGAAAACAACAAAACAACACAAATCTTTGTGCAAGTGATTTACATCATTGAATGTGAACAGAACTGCGTCTTGAACACTGAACCAGCTTGGAAAGATCAGATCATAGCAATATTGCAAGCAAAGTCTGCAGTCAGCAGTATCCTCCCTGGTGTAACTGAGCCTCCTGAGTATAGGATTCACATAAATCCCAACCTCTGAACTCGACTTCCTTTTCAAAGCAACACAGAACTGTATTGTGTGACATCTGGAGAACTAGGAGCTTCCCATCTCCAGTCAAGTGTTTAAAGCTATAGTGTGACCTTTGAGGTTTAGAAGTAACGATTTATAAAAGCTAGAAATGAGTCTATACAGTCCTTGACCTCTCTTTGCGGAATTCATGCAGGAATGAATTATTTTTTTGTCCCCCTAGGGTGGGAGAGGAGGAAAGAATAGGGTTGTCAACAGTAACTTTTCTGAGAAAAGGTCTATTTAAACCTGTAACTTCTGACAGTACAGAAACCACCACAAGCAAAAGCTGTTTCTCCTCCTAAGGGGTGATTCCGTATGAGTTACCTTGAAGGTAGGCAAGAGAGCAGACAATTACTGTATTTCTAGCAACCTGAAAAAATTCCTTGAATCCTTCCATCCAACTTGACCTTCCCTGCCATAAGAAGCAGAAGCCAATTCTTTCAGGCTTAAGAGCTACTATCAGTCAGACAAAAGTTTAGAGGCAGGTGAAATAGTATTTGCTTTTTTTTTGGGGGGGGTTTCCAGAACTGTAGGAGTAATTGATTTGCATATCAATACCTAGAAAAATGTGGTCATCTGGGTAAATTAAGCCTGCATTTTAGGTAGGAGACAAATGTGTTTTAATATGTTATTTTATTTAAAGCCCCTTTGTCTTTTTCGTTGTTTCCGCCAATGAGATTAAGCTATGCAAGGTTTGCAAATGCAATAGAATGAAACTAATTAGATCTACTAATAATCACAGTTGGTGTAGAGAGCACAGCAGCCCAGAATTCTTCTTGGTCAGGGGAAAGCAAGAGACTTTGTTTCTACAGGAAGCAGGTAATAGGGTTACTTAGACTGGAGCGAGAGCAGACTAAATGCAAAACCTGGAAGCACCATGACAATTGCTCTTTAAAGAAAACTAATATTCAGGTGGCTCAATAGAATTCCTGTATGTGAACGAAAGCCACATAACATGTATGCAGAAATAGGTAACAGAAGGCTCTGACTCATTATGTGGAACTGTAATTTAAATCCAGTGGGGATTTTTCTATCTTGGATCTATTCCTACTGGCTCAGATGTCTCATAAGCCTTTAGCACCTAGTTTTAATAGAGCTAGTGCCTACAATTGAGAAATGGGTTGGATGCAAGGAGCAAAATACTACTCATCTTAAAATATCTTCCAGCTAGAGCTGAGGTAACTTTGTGTTAGGAAGCTTCCATCGACCTTTACTAAACTTGATTTTCTGGATTTAGAAAAGTCTCAACTCCCTAAGCAAAAATTTGCTTAGTGAAGCACTGAGAAGCAGATGCAGTGTAGGCATCTTGGTGCTTCCCACTCAGTACAGCTTTCTTTTAGCAACAAGTATCACCAATGAACAATGTGTGAGAGGTTGCTGCTGTCTCTTACCAGTCATAAGTAGTAATCTTCTTTGTGTTGAATCAAATTTTAAGTGAAATAAGTTCAGAATATTCCATGAAAGTTTGTTTTACAAGCAATACTAGTATTGGTAAGACTAGTAGCTCACCTATCTTCAAGACTCATAAGATATTTTTCTGATTAATATTTTCAAAACTAACAAGTCTGTCCAGCTCCTTGAATACCTTATACTTATTCAAGGGACTAGGCTTTAGAACCATGTATTGTTTTCCTCAAAGATCAGAATGATAGTAATTTCTGATTTAAAACAAATTTTTGGTAAAACTTTTGAAAATATACATCTGCTATATACATAGGGGCTTTTTTAGGTACATAAAATCGGTATTCATCACAAAGACCATCGCAAATGTGGAGACACAGAGAATGTTCCATGTGAGGCAGGAGCAAAACTACTCCTGTCGTTACACACTTCAAGAATCTGAGCGTCCTTTAGATAGACTAATACAAGCTGGTACTACTTGGCTAGGAGGCCCATCACGCTGTCCAGAAATAGATACAGAAGGGACAGATTTGTGTAGTTTGGGGGGGAGGGAAAAGAAGACTTAAAATAGCATTTTTAAAAATTCTGATTCATAAAGGGTTGTCACTTTTACTGAATTCAGAGAGGATTGGGAGATCATATTTTGGCCCTAAATAAATAATGGTCATTTTTTGACTGCTCCTCTACTGTTCTAGGTATTAATGAACAAGCTGAACTGGCTCTGCAGTAGTCAGGTGTTTTCTTGGGTGTTCTTAGCAGGTTTTATTAGAGATATACTGATATTTCACAATTTCTGTGTGGGGAGAGCAGGGAGAGGGGAAGAGAAGCAGTCTTAAACTAGGTATTTACACCTGATTTGATTCCCTGAAGCCCAGACCTTGTGCAGGCAGTTGAATGTGTAATGGGATTGTAACTAACACAGTCTTCACAGGACCGCATTGTTGTGACACAGATATCTTTGTTAATAGAGCAGCTTTAATTAAAAAGTACAGAGTTCATAATGAAATTCTGGCTTGATCCTCAGAGTTAGATTTGACTAATTCAGTGATTTCCCAGAGAAAGAGAATTCGTTTTGGGAACTGCATAGCAGAGTTTGGAAATAAAGCTAAAGATTAATTTGATACGGAAAATTGATTACAAAAGAGGCAAAGACACAATCCTGGTGAATTTCAAATAACTCTGATAACCAGAGGTGAGGTGGGAAGGATGAACTCTGGAGCTGAACTTTCCCTGGGGTGTTCCTTCCCTGCTGGATGTTGGTTGCAGAGAAGCTGAAGTGCTTAACAGCCTCAAGCTCCATTCAGTGATGTTGCCTCCTTTTTTTCTGTGGCAGCCAGCTCATGTCCTTTGCAAAACGGAGAGTAGCTTAAGGCCATCATTTCATGCATGACTTGGTAAATCGTGCAAGAAAGGACAGTGCCAAATGAAGAGCGAAGCCAGTTTTCAATAAGAGGGCCATCTGTGACCAAATGTTTTAGCAAGTTTGAAAACAATCGAGTTCTTTCCCGTTTTTACTTTGGGTTCATTTAGCACGTATGTAACTCCGCTGCCCCTCAAGAGTGAGTTTATGTTACTGTATCCTTGTTTGCTATGAATTAAACTTTTGTTGAGTCAAGTGGTTTCATTTCAGACTTGGTCTCATGTGGTCCTGAAAAATGACTTCAATATCGCTTTCGATTCCTGCTTGAGAGTTTTCTTGGGGTACGTGAATTCAGGTATTTGTGGCAGATAAGATAGATGCATGTAAATATATTGTTCCTGGTTACAGAAGTATTCCCTAACTGTAAGAGGAGATTATTGCTGGAACTAGAAACATTTTTAAAATTGGAATTAATTCTAAGTAAGCGTCTCTCGCTTAACCTAGCCAGTTACCTGTAATCTCTTGTTCACAAAACATGAAGTCTTGTGTAGTGGTGTTTGCATGTAGGAATGGTTACTCAGTTGATCTGCAATTTGTTTTAGAGATCTCTTGAACCATGGTTTAAACTTTTTTAACAAAGACTACTCCTATTGAAAAATACAGTGGCAATAATTTGATATTTAGTGTGTTGAAGTATTTTTCTTGGCTAACATTAGTGTCATTGCATGAGAACAAATTTTTTTTAAGAAGGGTGATTGTACTTACCTTCCTTAACACTGCTTTTTCTAAGAGCAAGAGGAAAATGATGGAGTTGTTTCCATTAGTCTGGGGGTTAAATCTGGCTTTTAATTTAGCTGTCTAACATGTCTGAGGCAAGTATTTTACACGTGGTAAAGTAAAGCAAATGGAGAGAAAGTAACAGGCACGGTGTCACTAATGAGTCAGCAACAGAGACAGAAATGCGCCTTGTGCCTGACCATTAGACTCCACTGCCTCTCTCCCCTCCTTTGGAAACACTGCTTGGGCCTGATAATTTGGCTGCTTGTTTCTGTTGACAAGTGTACTCTGCAACAGGTAATTTTCAGAAAAGGGCAACCTTTTTGTAATTTAATGTTGCTTTGGAAGGGACTGAGTAAGAAGAAAGTTTCTGACCTTTAAATATGGGTTTATGTAGCAGGCAGGAGGTAGGGAAACCCCAGCTGGAAAGTATCCTCGGAAGTGCAGGATTCCAAACTTCTTGAAATTATGTTGTAGCTTCTTTTAGATAAGTGCACAGCTGTTTGTGTGGAGAAGGCAATCACTTACATATCAATCCATCTGCCTTTCAGAATAAATGTTCTCCATGAAAATACTAAATTTGTAACTGAATCTCCCAAGTGCAGGGATGTTAGTGTTTGTTACACTGCTTCTAAAGTAAGTGTTCCCTTTTTACGCACAAATTACAAGCGTAAGTTAAAGACACTTAAATGCAAATCTTGTTTTCTTGTTTCTGCTGAGTGAAGTTGATTTCTTACCATGTTTGCAGCTCTTCTTTTAAATCTTAAATCAAATTGTTCAAATATACCTAGAAATGGACTATGGATGTCTATTAAAATAGCAGTCTAATTTTGCAGCATTTACTCAGCTCTGTAGGCAGTAATCTGCTTGACTTTGAGGCTTTTGGTAAGACTGCATATGTACTGCCAAGACAGGTCTCAGTGTCTTTGGGCAAACTTTTAATTTGTAAATTTATTTGGACTAAGTTTTAATGTGATATTTCACAAGCTTTTCAAAGAGTAATTGAGGAAAAAGATTGGAAATAATGCTAAATATGTCTAAATTTACATTAATGAAAATCATATAGCTCTGTTGAAGTTGGAAAACTTGGCTATTGTATTTGGCTTTCAAACCATTAAATTCAGTCAATGCACTGTGCACAGCATATTGTATGCTAAGTATTTTCCAAAAACACTGTGTCACTTCTAATATTTTAAGTATATACTAATGTTAGAGCCACATTTTTTTGCCATTGTGAATTTCACTTCATTTGAGGACCTTGATTGCTGCTGTTTCATTAGATCTACTGAATGATAACAGTGAAATAACCCTTACGCAAGGATGGAGATGCAACCTCATCTTCAGTAACTGCAACAAACATCACTGTAATATTTACAGGAGAAAAGCGTGCATCAAGGGTGAAATGCAAAGATGCCTTAAAACATCAAACAAAAAAAAAAGGCACAGTTGTAGCTGCTTAATTGCTTTGCTTAGAAAGACTAATGTAATGTCTAAGGAAGTAATATCTAAATAAGTTAGGAGATGAGATCTTTCAAAGGAGAAAAAAGGCATAGACCTATTGGGGAATTTTATGAAGACACTGTCAAGAGCAGTAAAGCTGATGCATTGTTAAATGTCTTTGGGAGCGAGTTCTCAGTATTCTGTGGCTTAATGTGGTGAAAAGTAAACTTTGGTGAGTGGACACTTGGCATTATCCTATTTGAACCCAAAGGTTTCCTCTGGCACAGATGCCTCATTGAGTGGGTCTGTCAAAATGTGCGAATTTGCCTTACTCTGAAGTATTCAGCATAGAAATGCATATGGTTGTAAAGGCTGGAGCACAAAGGAGGACATCACCTATGCGGTAGTTAGCCGGTATATTCATTCGTGCAAAACCAAGTAAGTTGTGGCAGCTGGAGCAGGATGGTGGAAAAGGGAAAGCAGAAGAGCAAGGGAGGAGGTGTGGTAGTGTGTGGTGGAGGAAGGTAGTAGTGGTGTGGGGTCTGGGTAAGGAGGAAAGAGCTGCTCAACAGCAAGGTGGGTCTGACACCAGGGCTGTGCTAGATGAGTGGCAGACGGAGAAACGGGCACAATGCTGTGGGGGATAGAGCAGCGGGGATGCCCAGATGGAGCCAACTTCTACAGAGCATTTTTGTGATATTTGGCTGTGGTCTGGAGCTTTTTAGGGCTGCTTTTAAAGTGTGGAAGCTGCTGCTCCACATTTGTTCCCCTGAGCCCGTGGCAGGGATTTCTGGTTGACAGCCCCTGTATCAAGGGAAGAGAAAACACTCAGGGGTTTCCTGGGCTACCAGCCTTTCGCTGGGGCTGTTAACGTGGGAAGAGTGCTCAAGTTTGCCACTCTTCTGCCCCAAACCTGGTGTTTTCGCTGCTCCCCCAGATCTGACACCCCCTCCCCCGATTGCCTGCCTCTGACTCATTCGCTGGTGCTTGTGGAAGCGGAACGGGGCGGGGGGAGCCTTCAAAGTAGCCGCGATTGGTCTCGGTTTGATAAGGCGCCCGTGAGTTTCAGCCCCTGCAAGGGCGGCGGTGCCGGAGGCGGCGGAGCGGAGCGGGCCGGCGCTGCCAGTCCCCGCAGCGGCGCGCAGGCGGCCCCCGCGCGGCCGCCGCCGGGTGGATCCCGCCGGGTCCATCCCGCCGCCCCTTCAGCAACCGGCGCTGCCTGTCCCCGCCGCTTCCAGGGAGCTGAGGGGAACGCGGGCGCTCCGAGGCTGCCGTCCTGGGGAACTGCTGCGGCAATATTGCAATTGCCCTTTAAACGGCAAAAAAAAAGGGGGGGGGAGGAAAAAAAAAAAAGAAAGGAAAAAAAAAAGATGAAGACGCTTAAATGCCTCCTGCCAAAAGTAAAGAGCAAACCTCAGTTGCAATGGCTCTGCTAAAACTTGATCATGCGGGATTTCAAGCGATAAAGAGGTGCCGGGCTTGTATTTACTGCGGTGGGAACAAGTTGCAGGATGAAATCCAGGCATTAAGGGACCTATTTTCCACTTCGTTGTTTGCAAAGGAATCTACTGAAATGACTTTGAGGATCTTTAAACTGGAACTATGTGGAGGGATAATGCAGTAAGTATTGCCTTTCTGGCCAGCACTAATACGGATCCAGGAGTTGGGAAGGGGCTGGAGCCCCGGCGCGGCGCAGGGATGCCAGCGCCGGCGGCCCCGCGCTTCCGTGCTTGGCTCTTAGTTTCTAGTCCGCACGGAGGACCAGTTATAGGGAACGCCGGTCGCCTTTGCCTGGCGCGCCGGCGTCCTACATTTAACTGGGGATGCTTGAAGGAGTATATTTACTGGAAATAGTGAATGAAAAATCAAAGCAACCCGAGCTTTTCGTGGAGGATCTGCTAGAGTGTGTCTCCCTGGTTTTGTTTAGGATAAATTGAGAATGAATCTGCTCCATCACAAGATCAAAAAGAGCTTTATCCCACACCGATTTAGCTGTTTTCCAGATTATGCTTGTTTTGAACCTGTCAAGAAAACTCCTGGCCTTGATCATGTGAATTAGTTTGCTTCTAGCTGCTCTTTCCAGGTTGGATATCTGTTCCCTTAGAGCTCAAACCCGTGCATTTCTCTTGGAAGTAAACGAGCAGTTGGGAGCCCAGGATTTTCCTGACCTGGATAGGATGAGGGACATTTCCCGGACGGCTGCGGGCTCACGGGCGCTTCTGTTAGGAAAGAGTTTAAATTTATTTCGAAGTGAAGCGGGGGGGAGGGAAACTTTTGAGTTTAGCCACTTTATTTCGGTTCACATGCTACATGAGAATAAATTATTTCTAGTTTATTTTCTTTCCCGCTGTCAAATCTTCAACCTGACTAACGGCTTTTCATCGTCTCCTCTTCCACCTCCCCCCCCACCCCCCGTTGTCCCGTTCCGTCCCCTTCCCCGTGTCCAGCCCCCCTTTGCCTGTCTCCCTGTCCGCCTAGCTGCCCTCCCGGGATGCGATGTCGCCGGCAGGCTGCGGCGGGGATCACGCGTGCGGCCAGCGGCGCGGAGGCCGCCCCTGAGCCCGGGCACCGAGGGGCGCGACATGCCCGCGGCCGCGGCATGCCCTGCACCAGCACCGGCACCGGCACCACCAGCACCGGCACCACCGGCACCCGCCGCCGCTCTGTCTCCTGAGGCGCTGGGTACGTGGGACGGCGCCCCGCCGCCGCCAGGGGGCGCCATCGCGCCGCGCCGCCGCGGGAGCCGGGGGCGCTCCCGGTGCGGTGCGGCTGGTTACGGGCAGCGAACTGTGCCCGAGGCGGGCAAAGAGGGGTTCTGCGGGTGGCGTTTGCTATTATAATTAGTATTTCTCGGGGTCTGAAGGAAGCTGAAGCGGCTTCATGTCTGCGGGCATTTAGGTTTGTTTATTTTTACCCTTTTCCGTGCTACCTCTTGTGCTGCAGCGGCGGGAAGCTGGCCCGCAGTGCAATGACTTAGGAAGCACAGTGGCACTGATTTGCAATTAAATGGTCTCTCAAGTGCTCATCTCCTTGTCTGGCCCGAAAGGAGGTGATGATACAACAAGCCCTTGTCTTGGTGTCTGTTTCTGCAGCAGATGATTCTGATTGATGATGGAGGTAGGGCTGGCAGGATGAGACGGGAGATCTGAAAAATGCCACCCCTAATTGGACAGCCCTGCTAGTGTTTTCTGTGTGGCGCTTTGCAACAAGCTTGGCTTTATGTGGCACAAGGACTCCCTTCTTGCAGCTAGCAGAGAGCCAGTTATGGGGGTGGAGATCTTGCAGAGTCAGCCCTGCTCTCCCTCTTCTCCCTCCTTCAGATAGTTCAGGTCACTTCTGTGGCTCATCTCTCTCTCCGTCCTACTCTGTCTGTATTCAGCCCCCTACAGAGATTCAGTGAAGACATGAAGTAAACCAATGCAGTGATGCTCATTTATGGAACACCCTCCCCTTCAACACCGGTGACAACTTTGTGTCTGAGATCAGCAGTTCTGAGATACTCAAGTGAATGCTGCATAAGAGGAGGGAGAAGAATTAAGATAGAATATTGTGCTTCTGAATCTGTTCCAGAAATACAGTAGACTGTGCTTGAGCAGCAGCTGTCTAGGAGAGATCTTCAGAAATAAAACAGCATGGTTCTGGGATGCTGTGAAATGTATGGAATATATGGACTGGGGTTTTCAGCAGACTTCTGGCTCGCTTCTCTCATTTTGAGCTAAAGCACCTCGTCCTGTTAGACTGACTAAATTTTAAATAGACATTCAGGACAAAGGAAGATAGATTTCTGTGTTTTACCTGTTTTAGGGCGGCAAGGATGATAATGTCTTTTTTTAATGATGTCAGTCATTTCAGTTTTGTTGGCTGTCCAGGAAGAATTTTAACAGGTCTTTCCTCTGAACTTGTGCTCCGTTTTTTGCCTTGCTTGCAGGAGACCAGTTGTAACACTGTCATTGGCAAGCCAACTTTTTGAGGGGATATAAGAGGCTTGAATTGAAACTAAGGTGAAGAATGCATTATAAAAGGCTGCTAAAGTTTGCATTGTGTCCAGAAGCTTTCTGTTTAAAACCTTCATTGGAGATATACAGTATATATTTTTTTCCTCTCTGTTTTTCTCACACAATGTGATCACTTTTGCAGGGGATAAAGCTGGCAAAGATGAGGAAAATTGGCTGTGCTCTCCTGGTACTCCAAGCTCTTCTGGCGCCTCTGGATCTTGTTCATGGAGCAGAGAAAAGTTATCCCATCCTGAACATTGCAGTGATTCTGGGAAGGACCAAGGATATCACGGAGAGAGATATCAGAGCTCTCTGGACCAGGGAAATGTCAGCAGACCTGACTGTTGATGTCAATGTAGTGACCCTTCTGGTGAACCAGACTGACCCTAAAAGCATCATAACACATGTTTGCGACTTGATGTCAGGCACCAAGATCCATGGAGTGGTTTTTGGAGATGATACTGATCAGGAGGCAGTAGCTCAGATTTTGGATTTTATTTCATCTCAGACTTCTATTCCAATTCTTGGAATTCATGGCGGAGCCTCCATGATAATGGCAGATAAGGTAGGAAAATTTATTAAAAGCTTTTGCTAGTCTCATGTACTTCACTGTTGGTCTCTATCATGAATAATCACTACAAGCAGTTCTAAAAGGATGCTTCTAATTGTCTCTCTGTACTTTAAAAAAGAAAAAATATACAGAGCAGTGTCGTTGTTGATCACTCATCAAATATTCTGAAATATTTTGGGATTCGTTCCTGAAACTCAACTTTCTGCCCATTGTAAAAGCAGTCCTATTGAAATTTTACTCTCCGGTACACTGAATGCTGGTCAGTTTGGTAATTTTGCTAGCAAATATGACATATGGCTAAATAGTAGGTCCATAAAATGATTGTAGGGATAATATGTAAAATTATAAGCAGATACTCTGCGGTGCTTATAAGAAATAGCAAGCAATAGAACTAAATGTATTTGAGGACAATAG
Source organism: Alca torda (assembly GCA_008658365.1). Lineage (NCBI taxonomy): Eukaryota > Metazoa > Chordata > Aves > Charadriiformes > Alcidae > Alca > Alca torda. The sequence goes on from CM018083.1 coordinate 12,742,735, forward strand.
TAGTAATAGGACGGTTGTATCAAGTTGAACTTCTGTGATCCACTACAGTCTATAAATTAAGTAAACTTGAACCAGCTTTTGTGTTTACTATGTTTATTAAATTAGATTTTTGCTAACTGGATACTTCTAATTTCCGACTGTAGTTCATGAAAATCCACAACGAGTTGTCTCAACTCTGGAGATAATGAGAAATTTTTTTTGTTGGAAAACATCTCTTTATGTAATCTCTTGTGGGACAAATGACAAAAGTGATTCATGTACCCAGCTCATGTTCCTTAACATTATAACAATTTTTCAAAAATCCTTGCTGGCCTTACAGCATTGATCTTGTAAAGTGATCATTGCTGTTTCTGAAACAGGTGCTTAGCACCGCGCAGGACTAAGCTCTCTGGCATGGACTGCTGTTTGGCTTGAGAGTCTGAGAGGAGCTCCCACCGTGGTGTAAAAGAGGGTAGCTGAAGAGGGAGTTTCAGTGTGGGAAGTCACTTACTGGTTTCCCAGCACACAAGGCTTTTCAATGTTAATTGCAACTCATTTCCTGATCTTTGTGCCCTTTAGGGGTTCTTATTCATTAAATATTGTTATTCCTTACAAGTGGCTTTTCAATAGTTCTTGAATTGTAAAGAGCTCTCTGAATCCATCTAAAAATGAAGTGGTCCAGATACGTTATTTCATAACTTGAGTGGTAAAAAGAAGCAGGAAAGATGCAATGATTAATTACATCTGAGGAATCAGCTTTGAATTTTTGAAACTTTTACCTCTGGGAAAGACTTTTTTCATTGGGATAAGAGATCTATCTCTGTTGTTGTTCTGAATGTCCTTCCTTTAAAACTTCTGTCATACAAGGGGAGGACAATAAGTGCTGAATTATAGCAGAGATTCTGTAACAATGGCTTTGACATCTTGATTTATTTGGAAAGATCATTACAGTCAATGCTACTGTCTTAAATGTAACTGTAGTGACCAAGTTACAGAGGCAGTTATTTCATGTGCCTTTAAATTACTGTACAGATTTACCCATCTTTATAAAGCTGGCTTTATCTGTATTTAGGAATTTTATTTGATATGTATTTCACTCAACTTTCTATGCCAGTATAAGAACATTTGAAGATTCCAGCCAGCCCTGAGTGATGAAACACTGGCAAAAATCCTTATGGAATTGACTTCACGCTTGGTAGCAGATGCAGGATGTTACTGATACAGATCTATTTTTCACTTTTATGTAGGAGTCTCTAGAAAATGAAATAGATTGTATTTTTCTTGTCTCAGTAAGTTAATATTATTTTCATTGCATGTTAGCATTGTCATTATTATATCACTGTCTTTGATTTTAGGGGTTATCACAGTTTGCTAGTAAAACATTTTTGTGCTGAAACTTGGCTTCTAAGATTTCCACTTGGGAAATCAAAATTGTTCTTTTGTGCATTAAGACAATCTAACAGAGCTGTCTTCAGTAGCTTGAATTGGCTGAAGGAATTGTTTGTTCGTGTAGCTAGACTTGCCTTAATTTTTAACTTGGCTTTTGCAATGTGCAATGTCTTGCAACTGGGTTTGGAACATCACAGTAATGAGACTCAATTAACCGTTCATTTAGGAATTAATTCCAGGGAGCTGAAGGTGAATTCACATTGCTGTCATAAAGGCAGAGGAGATGAAATCTGAGGGAGAAGGACCACAAATGTAAAATCTGTCTTCCAAGTCAGTGTCAGGATTTCAGTGGAAACACATGGGTGTTGGCTGAAGTGTGAAGTTGATCAGTGTTTAAAGTCTTCTGTTTTGTCTCATACGTTGAAATGCTGGATATGCAAAAAAGATGTTTGGTCCTGATCCTGCCTGTGGATGTAGTTCTCTGGCACTCTAGTAAGGCCATTTCATTTATGTCCTTATTGTGTGGCTCTAACAGATATTTTCCTCCTGTGTGGCATTATGTTGGTACTGTGTTTTAGATTACTTTTACTTCAAAATGAGTGTGTGTATAGTACCTGCTTCTTTGTAGTTTACCAAACACAGCTGACACAAAGGCTGCATGGTAGTTCAGTGAATTCTGTGCCAGGTAGTAGTTATATGCTGCTTTACATCTTTAACAGTCCTAAACATGAAGTAAACTGAAAGCACAGAAATGAGCAGTCATCTATAATGCTCTATACTGCTAAAGACTGGAATGACTCAGAGTAGATAAGCTTACCATATTCTCTATGGCTGATAAATACTATGTCAATGTGAATCTCACATGAAGAGCCGTGTCTTTAACAAAGAAAAAGTTTCTAGGCTTCTAAATATGAGAGATGCCCATATTTGGATTATGCAGTGATTAATGCAGAACATACAGCTTTTGAAGTACTGAGTCCCTGTGTGAACATCTGCTGTGAACGGTGCGTAGTTTAGACTGCCCCCTCCGTTGGCCCAGCTGACTGTACTCTGCTTCAGTTTGGTTAAAGTTTGCCTGCACCAGCTGAGGAGATACATTGCTTGATATAGACTATGAAAATTGACAGGCATGTGAAGACAACAAAACTGGAATGTTTCCTGAACCTAGCTGATCTGCCTTCACCTGACATCTGCTGTCAAAACCCTATCAATAAACCAAGGTGACGCTTAAGGATTTATGGTGCCTACCTGATCCCAACTGCGCTGTAGAGATACCCTTTGGACAGTGCCCCATGCTCTGTCTCCAACTGATTTTATCACCTGCTATTGGCAGGAATTCTCCTGCCAGTGAACTGCTCCTTGGCTTTGGTCCCCAATTCTGCCACAGACTTAGAACATATTCAGATGTGGGATAGCCTACTGAAACAAGATGAGAATTGTGTCTGGGGCGTCTGTGCCAGCCTACTGTGCATCAGCATCCCTCATCCCTTGGAGGATGCTGAAAACAGACTGGTTGTTTATTCATCTTCTCTCTGTTGACATTTGAGGGATCTCAAACCAAACATTACTTAGAAACTGTTTCCTGACTTGAGCGTTTGGTTTTAAACTTAGTTATGTTTGTTTCACCACATGCTATCATTACAATGATAGTATTTGGGATACTTTCTAAAACCGAACATCACAGTTAGTTTTACGACAATAATAAAAGATTTGTTTCCTTCAGAAGTAGGGGAAAAGCCCCTATGTATTATAAATACATCCAGGAATACTTAGTGTCCTTGAACCATACTGCTCTTGCATATTGCAAAATTAGGTGTTTCTAACTTCTCATTAGAAATCTTTCTGAAAGGCATAACTTGAAGCATTTTCTTGTCATGGAAGTACTGACAGTTATAATGCATAGCCAAACAGCATTAAAGGTGAGACTAATTTTCCAGAAGGGCTATTACAAAGCTTCTTGAGACAGCTGTAGAAGTGTTATGCAAAATAAATCTTTGCTTTTCAAAAAATAAGTATTATGCATGGTTAAATTATCATTATTCTTTATGCTGATAATATTAGCAAGAAATGCTTTTAATTGTTTAGTATAAAATTCCTTTTGCATTTACCACCATCTTCAGCTTTCCTTTTTTACCCGCATCCTCCTCCAAAATAGTAAACATAGGATCATAGAGCAATGGAAGTTAGAAGGGATCACTGGAGGTTGTCTAACTCAGCCCTTGCTCAATGATGAGCTAACATCAAACTTAGATCAGATCGTCCAGTCAGGTTTTGAATATCACCATGGATGTAGATACCACAACCTCTCTGGGCAATCTGTTCCAGTACTTAACCTTTCTCACCATGCAAATATTTTTGATGTTTCTCTTTAGAATTTCCCTCTGTACCATGCCCAGGGGCTCTTGTTCTTTTGCTGTGAGTCTCTGAGTCCAGCTCTCTCTCTGAGTAATTGTAGGCTGCAATTATACCTGTCCTTTCCTATCCCTTTTCTGGGGAAAAGAGTTCTCTCAGCCCTTTCTTGCACCTGCTGCACTGCAGTCCTCTAGACTCACTCAGGTCTATTTTGACGTCTTGTATAGGGGAACCCAAAACTGGATAGAGGAGTGCAGATGTGGCCTCAGGAGGACCAAAGAGGGGAATAATGCCTCCCCTCAAGCAGCTGGCTGTGCTGGTGCAGCCTGGTTAGGCTTTATCACCGGAAGGGTGCACTGCTGACTCATGTTCAACTCATCCCCCTGCCTCCTGTAGTGCTGCTGGGATACTTATTAAGACATCTAACAGTGAATAAGTAGTGAGGGAAACTGTACTTTTTAAATCTTGTTTTGTTCTTTTGATGGAAATTTTCAGGTATTTTACTGAAATACTTGCAGATGTTTGCATTACCTGTCATTTTTAGCTCATAGCTGGAATTGCTCTGTTTTTCCTCATTCCTGAGATACAAACCCCATACAATACATTCTGGTTCTTGTGCAAACCAGAACTCTCAGCCCAGCCTGGTAACTATGATCAGAGCACACCCAGACTCCTGGCTCTGAAAATTTATACTCCCTTATATGTATACAACTTTTTACGCTGCTCTTAAGGTTCTACACGTTACAACTTCTTTGCCATATGTCCTTATAGTGCAGTGATCAGGTAAAAAAAAAAAAGTTCAAAAGCCACACTTCACATTTGCACTATGCATCTGTGTGCTTCAACTCTTATGCTTTAAAAATAAATGTGATGAATGGGGTGTGTGTGTTGAGTTTGTTACAGAATCTTTTCTGGAGATCATACTTCATGGAATGTGCTCATCAATTTGCATGTCTTCCATATGTGTTATGTAGAATTCTGTCCAGCTCATCTAGTTGGCTCATAAAAGCAGTCCTGTATTTTTTACAGAAAATCTTAAATTTAAATTTTGTAACTTTTCATTCCTGCCCTTCCTAATAACTGATATTAGCATGTGTATGGCACTATACTCCTGAGACTGGTATTAACTTTGGCTTTGGTTGGTACTGCAAAAGACTGGAAGATTAAACGATAGTTTAATAACTGCTTCAGTGCAGAAATACCTGTATTCATGTAGTTGGTGTTTCAGGTCTAGATATAGTAGCTTGCACTATTCCATCGCACACAATACTTCCAGCTTCTGCCTCTTTTAAAGAAGCAATTGAATTTGACTTTCTTTCCTTCTAGCTGTACTTATGCCGCTATGGGAAGCATAACTTTCAGATATTCTCATTTTTATTTTGATCTGCAAATCTGTGTTTAATTGACCATATCCATAATAGTCAATCTATGTATGTTTTTTTAAAAATAAAGTTGTGTTGCACATCCATAAAGATTTTTTAGAACTAGGCTTGTAATCTGTGGTCGTACCTTTTATGCACACATGCCATAATCACTATTATTAAATGGTTAAAAACATGCTTGAAATTTGTCTTACTGAAGTGAATGGAGCAGTTACAATATCTTCAACAGGAGCCAGTGCTCTGGGAGCGTGAGGTGGTTATGATACAGGATGCTGGCTTACATTACTATTCTTGTACTGTCATTGCTCTGAGAAAGTAAAGCTTTAACAGCGTTTGCTGCTTTGAGCTGTGTCTCAGAACTCGGAATAGCATTATATTAATGACGTGAGCCTTGCTTATTGCGCACTCTCTCTCCCACTTTCTCTTTTGTAAAGGATTTTCCTAGCTATTTCTAGAGGGGATTTTATTATTCCTCATTCTCTTGTCCACACAAAAGTTTCCCTCTTAATTTAGCAAAGGAAAGCATGGAGGGTTTTCTGGAATACCGTGAGAGTAGGCTTGAACTGTCACTTTCGTGGAGTTGAAGGGAGGGATATTTGCTTTAATTTTCCTAAGGAGAAGGAAGGTAGTTTGTGAAGAGATTGGGAATTTCCGTAACTAATAAGCAAACTGTAGGAAATGGAAATTGTTTAGAGTTTACTTGATTTTTTGAGGCAGCTGAGGTGCAGGTAAGTTCCTATTTTTTTAGCTTGCTTGAGCTGACACAGTTGAAGGTGAGCACACAGTGCAGGGTGGGGGTCCTGTAAACCATTCTTATTTAGGAGAGAGGGGTGTTTGGTTTCCCTTGGATCCAATCATTTGCAGTAAGAACAATATATTTTAATCTCAAATGTAGTTTTCTTTCTCTTCAAACTGTCTGTTCTTACAGTTCTTGAAAATAGAAATCTGTAAGTATCTTTGTTTTGAGGAACATTTTAAAACTGCTAGTAAGTTGCTGTTGTAGACTGTCTATGCAATCACTCCAAACTATTGCCTGCCTACAGGTAATTGTAACACAGCAGATTCCTGAGCTGTAAAAGTAGGACACCAGGCCTTCAGTGTAATTTTCTGCTTGCAGACATTCCTGGTGGCATCTTTGGAATTCTTTCCCAAGGACATTCTCAAATATAAAACCCAAAATTATTTCCTTTAAGCTACAAAATAATAGTAGAGTACTATAAAGCACATAAAACATTTCTGGCAATCAGAATAGATCCAGAGAACATACCTGAAAATATTAATCCTAATAAAATTATGCAAGAAGGGCCTTGATATCATGTGAAACACATTTTTCGTGTTTCATCTGTTAATTGTTTTTGAGAGGATGCTTAGATTTTTGAATAGGCAGTTCAATAGTGCATTTTATTTGTCGCTTATTTGAACTAACAATTTAATTTGAAGAATTTCTTTATAATTTTTTCAGACTTGCTTGGAAGATATCTGGGGTAGATCTGCATCAGTGATGGTACAAAGAGCTTTGTATAGATGAAGAGAGAAACTTTGCAGTCTACAACTGTTTTTATTTGTTAGAAATCTGTGGTCATCTGGGCCAGCTTTGCATGTACTCTCTTCTCCCCCTCTTTCCCCCTCCCCCTCCCTCTTCCTCCTCTGCCTACCCTCTTTCCTGAAGCTATGAAGTTGTGTGGATTTTACTGAGGGAGCCCAGCCTGGATTGTCTCCACACCATCTGTCACCATATTGTTTAAATCCTTGAGATATTTTCTTCTGTGCTTCGCTGAAATAAATAAATAAAACTGTAGCAGCATCATTGGCTATTTATATTAGATTTATACTTAATGTCCTTAGGAGAAAAAACCCTGTGCTTGCAGTTGAGGTGCATAAGCTAGATGCATAGTTTGTAAAAATGGAAATGGTTTAATTCTCTTAGTGCAGAGCTCCAGTTATGCTGCATGCCCACCCTCTAACCGAGGGCCCCTCTGGATTCTCAAGATGGAGACCTAGGGGGGGGTCTCATGGTCCCTGAGAGGCAGCGCTGCTCATGCATCATGCTTGAGTTTCCCCATTTTTTCTAGCAAAAGGTTTTGTGCTCTTGTGTAAATGTATAGCAGCTAGCAAGCGTTTCTTTTTGAATATTTGCACTCAAAGAAGCTGCGCTAGAAGGCCCATGGTGATGATGTACCTTCCTGTATCCTGAGGCTTGATATATTGGGTCAGGGAAAAGCTGAGACTCACAGTCTCTGTGTGAAACCAGAACTGAAGATAAGCTTGGTTAGAACAGGAATATTTCGAAAGAGAAGTTAAATTTAAGTGTGTGGAAGAAATGTAGTATAAAAGCTGAACAACCAACAGGAAAACTAGCTTGTTTCCTGATGTGCAAACATGATATTCCAAATTGCAGATGGAGGTTATTTGGTGTCCATCAGTTAATTCTGTCTCACCTTTCTCAACAGCAATTTCCCCTGTACTTTGCATACATATGAAGCTTAAGTGATCAAAAAGCCTGAGTGTTTGGAGGAAGGAGGTCCCAGGTGTACAAGTTGTCTCTTATTTAAGGAAGAGAAAAATTCCTCGGAGAAAGGTCTGTGCCTTTGGGACTTGGGCATGAGGGGTCCATTGCTGCCTACTGGGGTGGGCTGAGGAGGTGGGCTGATCAACCTTTCTGATTGATTTAAACCTCTTGAAAACGCAACAGTTTCTAGCCAAAATTTGTGGCTAAGGTTTTGTTTGAATACAGACTCTTTAAGTATTACACACAGATTAAAGATATCATTCATAAATGTATGTATCTAGACAGTTTGTGTAACCCATTCCTATTCCCCTCATCTCCTCAACAGCCACAGAGACTGAACTAAAACTGACCTAGGAAGTCCAGCAACATACCCGAGGTCATAAACTGGTCCTAAACTTCTAGAGTGTGGGCAACAGGGAGACATCTCTATTTGATTGTATGTTTATAGAACAGAGAACACCTAGCAAGATTAACCTGTATTTGGACAGGGGCAAATTCAAAGCAAAAGTGCAGGTCCTTTTGGCTGTAATACACTAAAAAGCACATTGGAGGGCTGTGGATGAGATTTGATTAAAACACTGTAATATTCTGCATGCAACTCCAAAATGACTTCCGTTTCTTTTGGAAGTCATCTTTCATTTATTATTCTTAGGCATGATCAGGTCTGAGAAAGCCAGGTCTATATTTTTGGTATATGTGCAGGTTTTTCTCCCTGCTTTCTTCCATATTCCCTTGCTGAAGGCTGAAAGGAAGGGTGAGAGAATAAAAGGTGGTCATCTTCATGTCTTTAATATTTTTCTTCAAGTACATTGCTTTACTTACTCCTCAAGATGGAGCCTACAGCTAATAGTGGTTTGGTGTGTGGAATTGTCTGACAGTAGTGTAATTTACCAGTAGGATCACATACACCTATCTTTGAGTCACCTGAATAAAGTAGATATTTTCAGACTGAGACCATACACCTTTCAACTTTAAGATTTATGTATCCCTTAATCTAGGTTTTGAGTCAGCTCTCCTGGGAAGGTGCTTCGTTGCCAGATGACTCTTCAGTCAGTGTTTTAGGCTTCCTATCTCCATCACAGGTTTGGGAAAGTAATTTCCTCTTAGGCTTTTAATGAAGGTGGGCTGGACTGTTTCCTTGTCATGAGTTACCTACTACAGCATGACTGGGAACACCAATGCTGGTCTTGCTCAATGGCCTCTGCTGAGTGTGCATAACTGTTTTCAGCCTGCTTTTTCTGCACCTCAGAGCAAAATATTTCTATGAACATCTTTCATTCAAGGAATTGCTGGGTGGGAAGCTGCTTATCTTTTCCTTTTGTTTCCTTTTCTTGATAGTTTCCTTTTCTTGATAGTTTCCTTTTCTTTTTTCTTTTAAATGTCCTAACTTTGGATTCAAGATTTCTGTCGATAATTTTGTTGATGCAAAGTTTTGTCTATTTGTGCTGACCAGCTTGCCTCTCCATGTGACTAGAATTAACAATAGGACTGCTTTGTTTTCACTACATTGATTTTGTGTCTAGTGGAAACACACTGCATATGTAGAACCACTATGAAAGAGGAAAGAGCAGGGATTTTATAGCCACCTTCCAGCTCAACACAGTTTACAATACAATTAGGAACGACAGTTATAATTGAATAAACAGAAAACAGAATTAAGGTAATCTGTTCTAAGTGCATGACATTCCTGTAATGAGTTGCTTTTAGGAGTTACAGAAACATATAATTACCAGACAAATTACATGTTATTTTTTTTTGTGTGTGAGGCTAATTAAGAGTTCTGGGTAAATTGTGTTGGCAAAGGCATCAGAGCTGTATGAAGTACCTAATTGTGACAAGATAAGCCTTGTGAATTCATCATAAGAAAACAGATGCAAAAACTCTGGAAAGTCTCTGTACTCTAGTCAAGTACCATTTAGGATGGTCGGGTTTATTTTCAATAGTCATGTTATCTTTGTAGTAAATAAGCTAACCTTGTCCTTCATTTCATTTTGATCTGTTTGCCAACCCCTCCTCTCCTTTCTCTGCCTGCATTTTAACTATTGGTATCTGCAAAAAGGCTGAAGCTTGCAGTTTCGAAATCTGGTTTCTAGTGAAAGATGTTGTGGATGACTCCAGTGCTTAGCGTGCAAAATGTTAAACTCTACCACTTACATAACTATGTAACAGGAAACTGGTACAGAAGTTGTAGAAAGAAACATTTTCTTCCTTCGCTTGTTCTTATTCTGCATTTGTCTTACCTAGTTCATTCTGTATAAAATCTCATTGCACCAAACAGGTGCTTCCAAACACCCTCCTGTTATGCTGCCTTCATCTGCATCCCATCTATTTGCTATTCTACTTTGTACTTGGCTGTCACTCTAGTGGTAGAGTTAGGATGGGGTTGGGTTTTTTTCCTATGTATTGCCTTAGTTCACTTCTAGCAGAAGTGAGGTTGGCTAGGAGAGATTATACCACTCTGCTTAAAATTATGTATCCCTTAATGTTAGGAGTACCGAGACTCTTTCAGTGTACACAGAGCACAGATGATAATTGTGATAAAATAAGATTAATTGGAGCAAATAAAAATTTGAAAAGAACAAAGTAAAAACTGTTATGACTTTAAGGCAAGCCTGTTTATACCTAAAAAGCAGAAAATAGAGAAATGATGAAAAACCAAACCAGGTGAGCTAGGGTAACATTGGTGGAGAGCTGAGGTGGTGATAAGCCAGCAACAGAAATTGCTGATGAAAGCTATCTATTTGTGAACAAAGAAGTATGAGAAACCCAAAAGTATTCAAAACTCTGAACAGTTTCCATCTTAGTATCTCTTCAGGGTGCCTGGGCTTGGGATTTTTGGCAATTCTTCTCCTGTCCTAAGTGATTCCTTCTGCATTCACTGTGACCAGCTTTACATACTCAGACAGGGGGACATTTGCTTTTCCAGGTGCGATGTAGGGAGTCCAGGCTGTAGTTAAGCATCTGGAAATTGATGTACTAGAGTCTGCATGTTTCTCTTCTAATGTAATTTAAAATTTTCCTACTGCCTTTATTTTTTTCTTTATTATAGCCTCTGGGACAGGGTCAGTCTATAGGCTTTCCTAAATACACAACCTCCCTTTATTTTGCTGTGCACTTGGCTGACTACTGTGTCCAGCACTGATGTCCTTCTATATAAACATCCATTTGCATAGAAAATGGGAAGATTTTTTAATAATTCTCTGGTAGTAATATATGCACTTTTTTCTGTGTATGTATGTTCACTATGTTCAGGTCCTTTGTGGGGGTGCCTACTACCTTGGATTTTTAGGAACTGACATTTGAAAATATATTTATGATTCCCTTTTACAATTGATTTTCAATTCAATGAATCTGAATTTCAGATCTCCCATTAGGGGCTTCAGAATACTTGGGGACAGGACAGACTGACAGTTAAAATATATGAAAATAAATTGCTTTCCACAGTGTTAGGTGGCTTGCTGATTCTGCAGTCTCCCCTGTATGTGAATGAGTTTTGCTTTTGCTTTAAAATATTATTCTGAGAGTTATGTTTCAGGCACTTATAACTGGCACTTCTAACTTAAATCGTAGTTATGTGCACAGAACAAAGTTATGGATTGTGAATAACATAAATGCTGATGTTGTCTAAATGACTGGTTGTATCATGAGGTTGAAAATGAGCAATGTCTTCAGAGAACAGAGCATAGGAAACTGTCAGACAAGGATAGTTTTGGCTCTTTGCAAGGTAAGCTCACTTGTGGAAGGAAAAATAAAAGTTTACATTGTTATGACTGCCCCCTTCCCCCTCAGGCTGGCTAAAGTCAACAAATAATCTTCATAGCTGTTTCCAGATATACTCATCCTGCCATTTTTCCACTCTTAACAATTTTAAAAGTGGTGTCACATGCTTTTTTCTAAACCTTTTCCAGGATACAGGCTTCGGGCTAGAATCTTTTTCACTTTCCTGTTGTTGTTCTTTACTATCCATTACCACTTTATAGCATGAGAGTTACTGGAATATTTCCAATGGTCAGTGAATAAGTGAAATGACACTAAAAGCTGACTTAAAACAGGTGTAAATAATAAAAAATTGTCACATTTAAAATATCCTGAACAGTTGCTCAGTAGCTTCTTACTATATAAAAATATTTTCAGATTCCAAATTCCTCATAAAAACACATCCCATGGTCTCTGAATTAAAATTTAAATGAACATCTGGGGAGTTTATGTGGGAGCCAGATGTCACCTGCAGCATGTGTGCCTTTAATGGTCATTGAAAGCCTTAACAATCTTTTTTGTGTGCTTGCTTGAGTTGTTTTCTTTCTGTTTAAGTATGTTTCCTTGTATGAGATGACTCTTGGCTTGAGAAGAGCTGTTTTGTGATTTACCTGTTTCGCAGTACGAGGCGGAGATCTTAAAATAGTGAGTTTTTTCATCCAATAATAAAATGTAACAGTCCAGCTCAGTAATCCTTATCCCAATGTAAGTTCTATTGACTTGTTAAGCTGCGGTGGACACTGCCTGAAGGCAGTGGAAAACTTAATCCAAAATAAGAATGAACTTTGCTCATTTCCCACCCTCTGCTGCGTTTTTTTACTGTCTGATAAATTATAGGCATGCAAAACCTCAGTTTTAAGTAACGGGAACCAATTCTGTAGGTCAGCAAAGGCATTTCTAAATGCCAAGGAGCATACTTCTGCTAGGAAAAGATAGCATCCAGGCTTACAGCATCCAGGTCATGTATGCGTCCGACATGGAATACAGAAATCCTGCTTGTGGGGTCCCGGCTGCAGCATGATTGATTTCATTCTGAAGTAAAGGACTAGGAGCAAGTGCAACATAAGGAAATACTTTAAATATTTAGTCTTTTAATGCCTACTTAAATGCTTTTCCTGAAGGTTTGAATCCTGCAATGTAAAGAGAAGATGGAGGGTTTTTTGCCTTTCTAATAAGGGGCTTAGTATGTTTATATAAAAGGCATAAAGATGCAGACATAGCCTCTTAATATCTGAGGTGGAAAGTCCGAGCAACACAATAGACTTAAAGGATATTCTGCTTACAAGAGCCATCTCTAGCTAAAGGAAGGATTCGGTACGTTAAGGGCTGTAATGGTACTTGGGGTGCTCTCTTTCAAATTACTGCACTGTTGGCGAAATATCTTTCTGACATGCTACCTGGTTTTACTTAAGTTAAACCTGATACTCTATTTAACGTTCATTTTTGGTAATTAGATTTTTGTCTTCCCAGGTCACTTTAAGGTTTCACTTGCATGTTTGACCCAGTTAAAAACTTTGTTATTAAAATAGCTTTTCTGATTCAGCTCAGATGGTGATATATTTTCCTTCTTAACAAGGACTCTAGTGTTGTATTAAAAAAAAAAAAAACACAACACAATCATTCTCCCTCCCTTAGCTTCTTTTTAAATCAAGTATGTACAATAAGTCTAACTCCCTGTTGAGCTGGTTTAATCATTTGTTTTTCCATCTGCAGAGAGCCAGTTCCCAAAGTAACTTCAAAGAGCCTTGCCTCAGTAAAAGCTTCCAGCTTTGGAGCAACAAAGATTACAGAAATATGCTTATGCAATAACTTGAAACCTCTGGCTGTCTTGGCATGGAGGCTACAGCTGAATATTTGCCTCTCTTATTCTGTTACTCTAGACCTTAAATGTTTGTAACTGAAAGTTTTACTGCCATTTTACTCTTGCTTCCCACAGTAACTGTGCACAGTGTGATGTGTTACGCAAGTGTGCAGACATGGCATTTGTAGGCTCAAGGGGAGCACTGGTTTTCTGAGTCTTGAGGTGATCTCATATGTAACTACATCAAGAAAACAACCATAAACTTCAGGCTAGACGTAAATTGTCTATAGAGAAGCCTGGAGACCTGCAGCAGCAAATACAGAGTATTTGTTATATTTGAGATTTAATCTAGCCTGATTTGTCCAGGCTTTAATCAAATGACGAAGAAGCTTCAAGTGAAATGGCTCCTGGGAGAGTGGTATCTTCCCTTCTTCATTTTTAAAATTTTCTGTGTTGACATGTGTGATCTCTCAGCTTGCTAAAAATAAAACCAATCCCCTGCCCAGTACAGATAAATAGATACGAGATAAATATTTTATATGTAATGGGTATGTCATGTTTTTGAGCACAGTAACAAATATAAAGTAGTTAAAATTGCCACTAGGGTGTTTGTGAGAATCTGCTTTATAAAATTGCAATATAAGTAATTGCCTTTATTTCTGTGGTCTTCCTAACTGGATGCTGTGCCTTATTCACGGCATTCCAGTCCAGCAGCTGTCACCATCATTTTGGAGAAATGCTGAATTTTTTTTTTTTCCTTTTTTGACAAAACTCCTATCTGAAAATCAGTGTGTCTGGGATTTGTCCCAAATTAATTTCCTGTGGTGAGAAGGGCTATGAGTTTGGTCTCAGTACAATGACTCTTCTGGATTATAGTATCTGTCAGTAGAAATGCACTACTTTGATTTTAACTGAAGCTATTTCTGATCTTAATTTTTGGCTTAATAGAATCCTTACCACAAGCAAATCTAATTCTGACATACTATTTCAGTTGCACAGACTTCCATTTCTGACTAAGGATTGGAAGGCTTAACCCAGATTTTAGCAGCTCTCTCCATGACCGGGTGGATAGGATTTAAAAACTCTGTGCTGCTTATTGTGCCTGTTTATTCCAGTTTTTGAATATTAGTTATGTTTGTTGACTGGGACTGGAAATTTTCTGAAAATAAGAGTACAGCTAAAGGACAGTATATTGAATTCACTGGATTGCATTTTATTTCAATTAAAAAGCCTCAAACACACTTTGCCTGGCAGGGTGTTCCTGTATTTTTTTCTGTTAATGTTGCTATTAGAAATAGAGACAATTTCACTCCACTGTGCAGGAAATAGAGGAATTTCTGGAATATTGTCTGCAATTAGTCTCCTACATTCTAAAAAGCCCTGGCTAATCTTGGAATTGGTTTAGAAATTAGTTATTTGAGTGACTGGGGAACAGAGAGTCTCACCTGTAGGAGATGAGGTGAGTTGGTTTTGCCTAATTTAGTAAAAATGAGCCTGGGAGGGCAATATGGTAGCTGGATATAGGATGAAGAAAAGCTGATTAAACAACATAAAATGAATTATAGGAGTACTGAAACTAAGGTGGTCATCATTTGGGTGGGAAACTGGAAGTAGTGAAAAGTAGTGTCATGGTTTAACCCCAGCCAGCAACTAGGATAATGCAGCCAACTCGCTCACTCTTCCCCCCACCCCCCCAAGTAGGGCAGGGAGAAGAGGGAGAAAAAGAGGGGAAATAACTCATCATTTGAGATAAAGACAATTTAATAGAACAATAATGAAAAAGGAAAATAACAATAATAATAATGGTAAAAGAATATGCAAAATAAAGTGATACAACACAAGTCACTCTCACCACCCGATGATCAGTTGCCCAGCCTGTCCTGAGCAGTGATTGCAAATTCCTGCCCCCGCCCAGCCAACCCCCATTTCTACACTGAGCATGACGTCTATGGTATGGAATATTCCTTTGCCCAGCTTGTCCTATCTATGCTCCCTCTCAGTTTCTATGGGAAGCTGAAAAAGTCCACTTAGCAACAACTAAAAAATATGTGTTATCAGCATTATTCTCATACTAAGTCCAAAATGCAGCAGCTACTTGAAAGAAAATTAACTCTACACCAGCTGAAACCAGGACCAGGACAAGTATTTAGAAGGAAAATTAAGAAGTTCAGTAATGACAAGAAGCCAGTTAGTGTTATGATGGAAACTGGTCAATGAATGAAGGAGGATGAGGACTTGCAGCATGAAGTTCTTCCTAATACTACATTCTTATTTAAGTTTATAAAAAGCTTGAGATAACCTTACAATACCATTAAAAGATTGTCTCCAAATCTAGCCAGGCTTATATAAATGCTAGATTTGGTGAAGATGAAGTGGGATGAGTAGAATCCTGAAGTACAGCTCATCAGAACATCAAGGACTCTGCTATCAGCCTTGGAAAGACAGGCTGGCCTTGGGATCCTTATAGGAATATAGTAAACTATATTCCAAGAATTTCTAAAGCCTCACCTTCTAGAAAAGGATATATTTTTTTTATTTCCTGAGGAAATGTTAATTTTACCTTTTTATTTTAAGTAGGAGAATTTATGACTATTCTTTGGGTATTTCTGCCTTTTTGTATTTTATTTTCTTGTGCCTTAGGCAGCGGCATAATTCTCAAGAGAGATGTGATGAAGACACAGTCTTGACTTGGAAAAATGGTGCTGTTTGCCATGTGTCACCCTGTTTTATTAGGGAAAAAAAGAACCTGTTAACAGCCATGGAGCTGTGTGGTTGGAAGGTTACAGTATTCATAATGGTGAAAACCTTGTGAATTGTGTGGTCTTATCTCACCATAATCTCTGCGTGATGTTGCCTGCATGTCAGACATGCTATGCAGTGGTCTACATCACAGACATTTGTGGGCAATCTGGGTTGCAGTTGCAGCTGAACACACAAAATGCTATAGTTTTTAATGGATGTGCTGGACATTCGTTGCTACTCTGTGGATTGAAGACATAAGTGGAACAAAGCATGAAAAAAATCTGATGTTTTGCTTGATGGCAACGTGTATATAATTATGTAAAAATCAGATCCCCATTGTGTTGTCTTTCAGTTAGCTGAGTGGCCTTGTTTTTCTTTGGAAAACCAAGCCATTAGTACCCTGTTTGCATAAGTATGTTCCACAGGATGCTTTTAATTTTGTTCTATTTGGTTTCTGTGTTACATAGGCATCTAGAAGCCAATAATAAACTGTTCATGTTTTTCACGTTCTTGCAGATTACCAGGTTTAACAAGTTCCTCACTCCTATTCAATTGCTTCTGCATATTATAATTTACTGTGATAATTTCTTCCAAAGATCTTCATTCTATGACCTCCAAATACCAAAAAGAAAGATTTAAAACCTCTTCATGCTCAATTAAGTGTTTTCAGGTTCAAGTCTGTGGTGGTATTTTTGTCTCTGTAAATAATCAGGAGTTCTAGACCAACAAACTGCCTTTGGCACTGAGAATTGACTTGCTGAATATGCTGACTCTCAAAAGTTTGGTTCATAGAGCAAAATCCATTAGTTTGTTCTTGTGCTCTGGAGAAAGGGTTTCTAGTACTGCTGTGACATGCAGGGGATATCTCACGTGCCATGAGCTAATATGTACGTAGTGAATATAGAGAGATAATGATGGTGTGATTATTGTAAGTAACCAGGTGAAGGAAGTAGAAATTGCTGTGTGACTTTTTTTTAGTGAGGAAGAAAAGTTGATGGAACTGTGTCTGTGAAGAGATGTAGAACTGTGTTTCTTCATATCTAGGGAAGGATATACTTTAAAAAAAAAATCTAGGGAAGTGTACAGATAAGCATTTTTCTGGATTTTAGGCACTTTGTCATTTCATTTCAAGGTTCTGGTCCCAGTCCCTTGTCTGTCCACACTTCACTCCTGAGATTGTACCTGGAGAAAACTATTTCCCTCCAGGTGGAAACCTGAGTATGAAAGGTAGGATAGGTTGCTCTAGGGTGTGCTCCTTGCCGGTGGTATGTGTGCAGCAGATCTACTCCCAAGGGCATGAAGGGGAGCACAGCCCTGGACTGGGAGGCCAGCATTTGCCCTGTGACTCAAGAGCAGCAGTAATGCAGGTGGTGCCACTTCTCTCTGTGGCTGACTTAAGCTGGGAGAAAGAGTTTCAAAGATGCAGTGAGACAGAGAATGAGACTTAGAGATAATGATAAATATCCTTTTAAAATTTGAAAATCTCTCCTGGTTGTTTCCCCTGGGCTACTGGGTTTTTCTACACAGCTGTCCCAAGGAACTGACGATTTCAGGTGTCTGCTCACAGAGCTCGCACAGTCTTCAGCTGTGAAGGGTTCCTCAGAGACAGCAGGCTTCATCTGGCCTTGTTGAACAATTGAAAATGAGTGTTACTATCACTGAGAATTTGATTTTATTATTGGATAGCTCTTAAAAAGAGCTATATAAGGTAATGCATTTCAGAATCCTTAATTTCTGTGCAGATTCAAGCTAGGTAAGGATGTATTCTCAGTCTGTGAGAGAGGCTGTGCTCCAAGTGCAGGACATGACATACATATACAGCAGAACATTAGCAAAGGAAGACTGTAAAAACATTAGTTATGCTGCATTATTTGTTGCCGTTTGGTGTGGCTGTGCTTAAAGAAGTGAAATGGTGTCCTTGCAGGAATGGAATATTCTTCCTAAAATACTTCAATGAAATGGCCAAAGTCTTTACTGATAATTTACTGTGGCTGTAGAGGAAGGGTAAAGTGATGTGCTAATGAATGCTACATATGGTCTGCAACACATGGGTAGTACTGTTTATAAAGAGTTTTTTTCAACGAAAGGCTGAACAGCAAATAGGATAAAATTCTGTTTCAAAATTCTGTTTCAAGCCTCTTTCTTCCCTGAAGCAATTCAGACTTCTTCCAGACTTCACTAATGCTGGAATTACCATAATCTATTTACCTCTTACAGCTGTTTCATTTTCAGAGACCTGCAGAAGCCAATTATTTTGTGATAAAGTGCTTATTAATGAAAATCCACGGCCAAGTGGGAAGAAAAGGCCAGTGCAGGTATAAAAAAAAAGAGAGAAAAAAAGAAAAAAAAAAAAAGCTGCTTCAGAAAGTTTAAGGCACTCCTACCTCTGCTTTTGGGAGAGAAGAAAAAAGTCAGAGCAGCATCCTTGGTTTTAGTGTTGTTTTGTTGTTTGCATGTTGACCCTTGCTTTCTTGCAGTGGGAGTGAGGCAAAAAGAAGGATACTTCTCAGTTTGAAAAAGAAAACAGATGTGTGCTCTGTCTGTACTCATGTCATTAAGTAAGGCAGCGTGAAGTGCTGGAAAAATTTAGTGTAGTTTTGTGAAGTACATGGCTTAATCTCTAAATTAGTGAACCCAGTTCACCAATTTACCTAACAGAAGAGAGCATGTGCAGAGTCATGAAACAAAGCCATGTTACTAGCACCGCCAAAACTCCTGGAACTGCCTTCATGTGCACCAGTAAAGCCAGTTCCTCTGGGCACCTGAAGGGCTTCATTCCCTGACTCTGCGGGGCAGTTGGTATCTTTCTGCTTGGGCGTTTTTGTTATAATAGTTTTACCTCCCCACAAAACCATCTGCTTCATGAACTTGAGCCCACATATGATTTTCCTCATAAATGTAGTTCCAATGGCATGGTGTAATGTCATAGTTCCCCTGATTCTTACAAACATTCTATTGGGAATGCCTTCACCATTTTGGATTTTTTTCCCCTTTGTTTCCTTTATTATTCGAGGTTTTTAATGTTGGATGACCGCCATCTGCTTTCAGCTTTACATTCTTCATATGAATTGTGCCTTGATTCCCCTCTTCCTCCCCCATGCTTACACTGTCTTTGTGTTCTAGACCTACTTCTTCTGCAGATACACAGAGAGCTTTGGAAAGGTATTATGCATTTAAGTTGTCTTTTACATTCCTTTGCTCCATTGCTGCATCTGATCTAGTCTGACTGGCACACAGAAGCCCTCAGGGCCTCAGCTGAGTTGCCTGTGGTCTGCCTCTGCTAAAAGTGAGAGCTGGCCTCCTGCCTCAGTTTCATTTGAAATGCCTTGGAATGGCAGCTCTGCTTTGTGTGCTATTTTGGATAGAAAATTGGCAGAATTCACCACGTGCTTTTTCCAAAGTGAAGATCAACATGCTGCAAAGAGAGCAAAACACTAAGAAACATCTAGGGAGTCAGCAAATGAACAGTTTACTCTCTTTTGTTCAATGGCACTTTTGAAAAAACCCTCACCAAATAACTAAAACCTATGCATTCGTAGTTTCTGCTTTTAGTCAAGTTACAACACAGACTCAAAATCGTACCCTGATTTTCAAACTTGACTGTTCTCAGAGTAAGCATTTAAGTTTATAAGTACCCAAGTGCCCAAATAGATATGCAGGAAAATTTGTAATCCTCAAAGGACTTAAGTGCAATACCAGGGCAGATACTAGTGTGTAAATAGTTGTTGCTTATGTATGAACAGCTGACACGTGTTGCCTTCTGTGATGTCTTCTTCTATTGGTGTATTTTTTATTGCTTTTCTCTAAGAGGTGAATAAGCAGTCCTGGTAAGTGATAAATTTGCTCAAAAAGTGGTGCTGCCAATGAAGAGGTATTTCTGTGAAGAGGGAGAAATCCAAAAGGTTGCAGGCAAGACTCCTAGAGAAGGGCATGTGGGTCAGGTTCCTTTGCTCATGTAGGTACCAAGAGCTCTGAAGTTTGAGCTGGCACTTTGTCCAAGGGACAGTAAATCTGCTTTCCCAAACTTCTGTGGTTTGGGAATAGCAGCAATTTTTACTTGTTACTTCAGACTTAGACTGTGGAACCATGTTGCAGTGTTAGCTTATTCCATGTACTCCCTACTCATAGACAATTTTTGTGTATATTTGTAATATTTTAGGGTTGAAGCAGTAGCCATTAGCAGACATGCAGATTTGGAAGAAGTAAATAGCCAAAGCAATATGACAGAATGAAGCAGAGGATCTTATTATTCATGCTGTCAGAAAGGTAGCTTCTGTCAGTTGTATGATCTTACTGTTTTGGGGGTGGGGAATCAAAAACCCAACATGTTTTCCCACTCTGACACTTACTATTCTAACTTTTCCCATTTTCTCCAAGTTAGTCCAGTGAGCACAGTCTCTTATTGACCCCACCAGGTATACAAAATTCTGTATTTCACTTTGGCATTTAGAATCCCTGCCATGTTGATTAACATCCTGCTGATCCGTTTCTCTTTGGGAACAGCTTTGGTGCAGTTTTGAGTGGTGAACTAAGAACCGCTTGCTGTTGCAAAAAGAGCATCAGGTAAATAAGCTGGAAATCCCAAATGAGAACAAGTGCCCCAATAGCATACTGGGTCTGAATATTAATTTCACATTACCAAGTATTCCCAGTAGACGCGTCATCCACTAGCTGTTCAAGTAACCTGATTTTCACATCTGAATAATTGGTATGGCAACAAGTACCTATGAGATAATGTATGGGTAATGAAATGCTCCCCTTCTATAATGTTTGATTGGGCCTTTCATTGTGGACAACATAGCTTTTGATTACTGGAAGAAACAAACAAACCAACAAATTAAACAACTGTTTATTTCTCCTTAGCTTAACTTAGCATTTACATAGTTGCATGTGCATTGAGAAGAAACCCAGAAAACATATTTTTTCCACCGAGGCACGTCTTATTAGGGTAGATCAATTGAGCTAGAGATATATGCTGAAAGATATTGAAGTATAGCAGTATAGATACTGTAAGCTATTAAGCAAGTGTTAGCATGCTCTTCTGTAAAAATACTCTTGATGTGAGGCTGCATTAATCCACCACGACTTAAACTGTGGATATGCATGTGGTATAGTAAAAGAATAGTACCTGGAGTCTTGAATGATGCTTTTACATTTGAAGTATTTATTCCTTTTATATTTGTGAGAGTATTTATCTCTGTGTCACTGGCCTATGAAAGACCAGAAATAAATCCTGTCCCTGATCTTCAATTATTATTCTTATTGCATAATACCAATAACTTACTGAATTGTTTTGAGCAAATTCATAACATCATTTGTGACACTAGCTAACATTAATTGGAAAACTTTACATGTTAGTCCCATACAGACTTTGACATAGTCCACAACAATCACGTTTTGCATTATATCATTACCTCTCTATTCTTTACTTTTTGAGAAGGCTAAGCACAGCACAGGAGAACCACTGGGCAAAACACAGTATGAGGAAAGATCTCTGTGCTTTGACATCTGAAACAAAGCAAACAGCCTTGAAAGAAGGCTTAACAAACTGAAGTTGGCTGATGCCAACAGTGGATGTGTGCAAAATGAAAAAGCAAGCAGAACTGTTTGTGTGGTGGCCATGTCTCTCAAGGAGAGACAAATTGTGTCACCTGTGAATAATACCAGAGTGTGTCTGTAGAAGATAGACAAAACTGAGAATTTTTGCAATGTGGCAATGTGCAAAATAGGTCCTGCAAGTAGTATGCTATCGAGTGAAATGGTTTTAGTCCAGAAACAGGTATTTTGTTGCCTCCTTTTATTGTCTGTCTTATACTTATCCCTTAAACTTGCTAGTCATTATTAATGGTAATTCATATTAGTTCACCCTATCAAATCAAGTTAAAATGGTAGCATTGGTGGGACTATGGGAAAAGATTTGGTTATGGGGGAAAAAAGAGTATGTGAGCTACTGTTGTATAGGGAGAAAAACCACTGACATTGTCATATGCATAAATGCATTTTCTGCTTATCACATGAATAGGTGTTATAATTACTAAGAGCAATGTGTTTTATATAGCTTATGCTATGAAATCTGTTATTAATGTATCTGCACAGTGTATGCAAATGCATTATACCATAGCAATACTTCCCATTTTAAAGGTGTTTTCTTCTGTGTCATATTAAAAGAAGGTGAAAATGGACTGTATCTACATAAGAGCAGTCAACAACTACTTACCAAAGAAGTTTCTAAACAAGGATCTCAACAGATTCCTCCTGTTTGTGTGCTTGTGGCAGGTAATTTAGGGCTTTCTAAAAGGTTGTTCTTGTCTGGAATACCCTTGAAGTGGTAGTTACAATTAACTGTTCCTCTCTTGGAATATAGAATAATGTTTTTTCTTAAAAGAAAGAGGAATAGTGGTCTGTTTAAAGATAACGGATAGCTTGCCTCCTTCAAATTGTGAATAATGTCAAGATCCTCATCTTGGCATGCACTACTGAGCTACTTTCAGCGAAGTGCAAATAAAAGCTATAATTCCCTCTGGCACATTAGGGGTGTAATGGAGGTGTCTGGCAGCATTTCAGTAAAACAATTAGGTTTAGTGAAAAGGATTCACTCTTGTTACGACTGACAGTCAAAGTATAAATAGAGTGAGAAAGTACTACCCAGCCTTGGTAGCTCCTGGATGGCAAGTTTCAAGCCCTTGCCAGCTAGCACAGGTAATATGTAACTCTTATCCCAATATTTTTGGATTTATAGCTTATGTATTGACAAGCTAGATCGAGCACACTTGAAAATTAAACAACCTTTACAGTCTCTGAGATGGGGCAGAACTGCAGATATTTCATTGTTCACAGTTTGTAACAAGGTATGTGTCAAGGTGAGGCAGCCCAGACGTGGCTAAATCTTTGGAAAGACTTCCATCATGATTTATTAAAAATAAGCTTTAGGGAGAGATCTGAAACAATAAACTCCATTTGGCTTAGGCTTTGCATGTGCATGATAGCATGATGATTCATATGCTTTGTATAAGTTGAAAAAAGTAGAAGCACTTGACATTTGTCATTTGCACATCCATAGCTCATTGTAGGGAACATAACAAGTGTTAAAATGTCACACAAACAGGTATTTGAATGCTTCCTTGAATAAATGTGACTAGGAACGAAATAACAACTGGCTAGTGGTTGTTTATAGAATCATAGAATGTTTTGGGTTTTTTTCCAAACGTTTTATAATAAAGTGTTCTTCTGTAAACATTGTGAAATGTGCTTTCTTTAACTGCCATTTCTGGCAATTCAATTTGGTGACATGTCACCATTTATGTCACTGTAATGTGCATTTTTGAAAATTCCTTCAGAGTCATTGCCTTCTTTTAACAGAGAGCACAGACAGGGCTGGTCTACATGGAGCTTGCCTTGAGGGCACAGCTGTGCACAAACTGCTGATTTAGATTTGGGATGGGTATCTTGAAGTTTGGTAACTTCTGTTGCTTAGTTATTTAAAATATGTAACAAAAAAGTAAGGATTATTACCTTCCTAATTTAACTTGTAAAATATAATACACGAGACCATCCTCCTCTTATTTTGTGCATGGGAGATAGCTTTTTTTTATTATTTTTTTTTTTCCAGATAGAATGTATAGAACAGGGAATGAAAATGTGGGATGACTTTTTCTCCTTTTCATGTTAGAGTGACTTTTCTTAAAATACTTCTGCATTTCTTGTTGCAGCATTAGATATTTTCATTTTCCCACAACATGGAGAGCCTTAGGGCTCTGCACTTCACTAGATTCCTCTGCCAAAGCACTTCAAAGTGGTGAAAATTCAGATATTATTTCCTTGCGGTTAGATTTCACCTTTATCTCTGACTCCAGTGTTTTTTTTTGCCGTTGGTTGTGGTTGTGCCCTACCTCCTAGTTACACCATAAGGCTGCACCTGAGGAGATTATTTGGGCAAGGGGTTCCACTTCTTTATCTGCGCTAATCTCCTGCAATTGACTCTCACAACATCTTTTTTTTAT
The DNA here is from genome assembly GCA_008658365.1 of Alca torda. NCBI lineage: Eukaryota > Metazoa > Chordata > Aves > Charadriiformes > Alcidae > Alca > Alca torda. Next base: position 12,766,645 of record CM018083.1, read on the forward strand.
ACCCTTTTGCTCCCTCCTCCCAGGAGTTTGCAATGACAGCTCTCCTGGGTATAGATCTTCTGCAGCAACATCTCCGAAATTCAAGCTGATCTTCATGACAATGTAAATAATTGGTTAAAGCTTCAGGGTCCCAAATCCAGAATACAGCATGCTGTTTCATTCCAGGCGTTACCCATGGATTGTAGAATATTTAGCTGATGGCTTGAAGACAGGTTTTGTAAAAAAGCTCTTGCATCCTTTAGATCACTGCTAGAGATCACTAAATGAGATCACTTTAAGCATGTTGTAGTCAAGATTTTTGCATAATGGTGAGTAGAGGGAAGACATGCAAGCATCAGCAAAGTAAAACTTTTGGTTGCAGCTTTTTCTAGTTCCTATTTCTTAGAAATTTCAACTTTTTTTTTTCTATTCCAAAAGCCCATTTTGGAGCAACTTGTGTGTGGTATATGGGACAATTTATCTGGGGTCTCTGTTTTTCTGTTAACATATGTAAATGAATCTCGCTTTTTTCATATGGAACTACCCTAAAGATTAGCCAGACTTATTCTGTGGCAGGTGTAGTGTTTCACTTTTAATTTTAACGTGAATTAAGAGCTCAGATAGGTAAAAATAGAGCTTTCCCCCCCCCCCCCCCCCCCCCCCCCCCCCCCCCCCCCCCAGTCCACCCTATAAATTTTCCTAGCTACATTATGTGGTAACAAGCCTGTTTTCTCCACTGTTACCTGGGTAAGCACATTATCGTGTGTCGTCAAGGCTGGCTGTTTTCTTATAAAGTATGCAAGTTCCTTTACAGACGTGTTCAAGGCTTTGGGCAGTGTATCAAGGTGTACTAAGGTTTGTATTCAAGGGGAGTGAGCAAATTTCTGAAAAAAAAAAAGTAACTAATGCTTTAGTTCAGAGGAAGTACTCTTGATTTAATAAGCATCTTTCTTTTGTCACATTTAACGTACATCCTGTATGCTTGAACAATTGAGATGGAAATTGAGGCTGTGGAAAACTAACATTAAGAATAACTAAACATCCTGGATCAATTTTAGGTTTATTTTAAAATAGGGGTTTTAAAATTGAAAATGGATATGACTTTATACTTAATGTCATAACTTCATGTCTTACCTCATATAAACTATTTTAGTATGAATAAATCCTGTGTATTTGATGTTTTCCGTAACTCTGGTTTTCTTTGTGCCATAATTATTTATGTTCATGCATAACGGCACCACTGAGGAAATAACAAGTGAAACTGGAGGCTGCAACAGTCATCTGGGAGATGACGTAAGCTGTGGGATAAGCATAATAGTTGGGTGTATTTGCTAGAATGATCAGTAGTGATTGGAAGTTACAATTCAGAAATGAGAACTGCACTTCCTAATGATCCCTCTGAGATGAGCAGTTTTGATTAAGTGGTCTTCTGAATATTCAGGAAGATATTACTATATCATTTTATGTTTGTTTGATACATTTAAGGATGGCTTCATTGGTATGATGCTAGCCATAAAAAAATTGAAATCTGGGACTTGGTTTTAGTAACTTGCAGAAGATGATGAATTTTTTGTGCAGAAGAGTTCCCTTTGCACCATCCGTTTTGCATCCTTTGCATCCTTTTGTACACCGAAGATGAACAAAAGGAATCCCCTGGTTTATTACAGTAAGGACCTATCTTACACTTCTTACAGTTAGTTCTTTCACAAATTGCTTTAGAGCTCACAGGTGTTGGAACATGATGTCACCGGAGTGCTACATCTGTGGTTCCTGCTTCTGAAGATGATGACTTAGCAGCCATCATTTCTCTGCTGTAGCTTCATTTGTTGCCTGTGTGAGGCTTTCGGCTGCAAACTTCAGGGACTGTCAGAACTGCTTGTCTTATGGAAAAATTAAGGTACTATGCAGTAGGAACATCTGAATCAGTCTGTCTATATGAAGTTCTTCATACTGCAACTGTAGCTGCTCTGTACACTTTAGGAGCCACTGTGTACTGTTTCTGTGCAGTTGATCTGGTATGGGGGTCTCATGTCCATGTATATACATAAAAGCAGAATGGTTGTCTCCAGGTGTGGTACCTGTACTGGTACTGGGCACAGACACCAGGCTTCAGTGTCTAGTGGGCTGGTCCCACCATTGGAGTTTTAATGATAATAGCCTAAGAGTTTGTGTTTGGGTAGGAACTCTGTCCCTGACAGAGTTAAACGGGAAACTGTTGTTGATCGGTGTCTATAACAACTGTATGCACCAGCTCTTGAGGGTCTCCTGGCTGTTTCTAAAATTGTGTGAGTCATAACTTCATCGGATCCATACCCACAGGATTAGGAATTCTCTTGTGTGGGAGTGTGTAGAATAACCTCAGGAGGAATTGCAGTGTTTTTCCATTTCTGTCTGTTGTGAGGAATGCAGTAAGAGAAAAAGGAGTTGTAATCATGGTAGCAATTATGATTGCTGGTTTTCTTTGCAACTCACGGCCAGTAAAGTGCCCATCTGTTACATAAGGCAAACTATGGCTTTTGAGATGACAATGTGCTCCCTCGTAGCATTTGGTTGTTCTAGGTCAGCATTGATGTGCATTGGATTTCAGCATCTATGAATGTCAGTCTGCCACATCATTAATGTTTTGGTTTATTTTTAGTTTTTCTAGTTGAGTAAGCTTAGAGTTTGTGGAGGTGCTATAGACTTCAAACGCCCAGGAGACAGAATTTCAGCAGTTGCAATCTTGTGCCTCACTAAAGAAGTAAATCTTCATCGGCAGAGTGTCGTGACTGTATTAAATATTTCTGCTCAGAATTTGTTGCTGATGAATATCCTTTTGTCCTAAGATCATGAATGCAGTTCCTACAGACTGTTACAGCATGCTGTTTGGTGCAGAGTACATGTGGACGTCCCACTGACAGAGTTACTGAGTAATTGTGTTACTGAATGAAGCCTGGAAGTACAGGTATTTTGTTGAGACGGGGTTAATTAACTGCGTATGTGACCCTACTTGTTCCGTTGCTGGGATGTTTGCCAGTTGAGGCCATGGATCCAAAAAAAAGAAAAGGTTGGCTGTGTCCATGGTAGTGTAAATCTCCAGTACCATGAATCCAAGCTGGATTCTCTTTCTGTAAGCCTACCAAACCTGGCACATAGGGGATTCTCCAGTATGATTTCAATGTTTCCTACCACACATGCTTGGCTGCACAGTCTCTTCCTACAAGTCCTCTGGCAACCATGCAAGGGGCATAACTTTATGAAGGTGGGAGACAACCTGAAGAGAGATCCAGGATTTTGAATTTGGTTTATTTTGCAAACTGTTTGGTGTGGACTGTCAGTCTGCCTGGGGCAGCCCCACATCCTTGATTTCCCTCTGCCCTGGGTACAGTGAGCTCAGGTAAGGAATGCACTGTGTGAGCTGTGGCCTCTGGGACTGGGATAGGTAGGGGAAAGCTTCATTGCAAGGCTTTTGGGAAGGTTGCAGGGAAGTAGGCAATGAAGATGATGGAAGTGTCCGCTAATAGTTGGGACTGAGGCTTTTTTAAGGTTGGGGTGAGACAGAGAAGATGATTAGGGTTGCTGTGTATGACGAGAGGAAAGCTGTTTGAGACACAGTGGAGATATATGTACATATATGATGAAGGGAATGAGATCGGTAAGGAGAAGAGGAATGAAATTGGTATTGTTTGGGTTTTTTTTTTTTTTTTTTTTTTTTTTAAGTTCCTGGACTACTGAACAAATGCTTTTCTTCTGCCCTCCTCTTTCTTTCCTTATTCAGATCCGTTGCAGCACATGCTTAGGGTCCCTTTTTTTTCCCCAACTCCACCAGCAGCTCTTCTCCTCGGTGGCCCTTTTCCCGTGAGAGGAGGGAGAGCAGCTTGCTGCTGCAGGAGGAGAGCGTCTGTGAATAACTTCTAGTCATGTTCCATTCTGAAAAATCAATACAGCTGGGAGATTTCAATCTGAGACAGTATGCTTGTTTTCATCTACAGCTCACATGAAACCTAAAATTTATGTGCATATTTCCCACAGAAGCTCCCATCTGTTACCTTAGAGTGATTTTTCATATGTATAAATAAACTTAATTTGCAGTTGAGAGAACATAAACAATTACCTATAGGCTCTGTAGGTATCTCAAGGGTTGCCTTCTGCATTAATGTAATGAAATGAAGACTGTCCAAGAATTAGTGTTAATGTTAAAGAGTAACTCTTGTGATCAAGGGTCAACTTAGATTGAGCATTTCCCTTTAAGGATGTATTTTAATATTTCATAGAAAAGTTTGATTTTAATTCAGCTTGTTAAAATGGCTGAAAAAAAAAGATACCTGAAAAGCAGAACTTTTTTTAATTACTTTTTTTTGATACTTAATACTGTATATACCTACCTGAAGCTTCCAGAAGAGGAAAAATTGCAGCTTTGTAGTCAGCTATATAAAAAATAGGTTACACCTTGTTTCGAGTGTAAATTATTATTGGTGTTTCCTAAGTGAAAACTCATTGAAAGCTTCATTGCTGTCATATTTCTGGACCAGAAGGCAAACAGAGCAAGTCTGAATCAATTCAAATGAGCTGTTTATGAAATGGATCACTGGAGAGGTTTTATTTTGCATCTTAAATTAAGAATGATACTTTTAAGAACATTTTAGTAACTATTGCTTTTTCTGAGAGATTGTAACCAGTGCAAACTCATCTTCCTTTTCTAGGACTGTAGTTCTTAAACTCTCTCTCTGGCTGCACGACTATATCGATACCTATTCCATTACTACAGTTGTGATTTTCATGCATAGTTTAGGTTGCAGGTGAAAAGGGTCCATAGCTTTAAAGGACCAACTATGCAATTTCTCAAGTTTCAAGTTTTACAGATTCCAAACCAGTATCACATCCTGCACGAGAAGTCATCTCCTTTCAGTTCTCCTCCTCTTACAAAGCTTTCCTGCAGTTTCCTAAAAGATTCACACACAATTCTTCTGTTCCATATCAGTGACTTTTGACCAATAATGAGAGGCCTGTGATACTCACATGGTGTGCAGGAAAGTGAATTGGGAATTAACACTACTTGCGTTTCAGAAGTGGGCATCACCTCCAGGCAGGGAGCAGGGGTGGGTGGACTTGTGATCTCTGTACTGCTATTCTGCTTTGTATGAGTAAATACTCATTGAATAGAAAGTTGGAGCCTTCCTGGAGAGAAAAAGCCTTGTCTAGCATCAAGTAGGAACTGAATGGCCTGGTAGGACAGAGAAAGCACATCTAATTCCAGGAATTCCACCTGAGTTGAAGAAACGTCAAGAGAAAGGCTTCAATAAATCACCTTTTCTGGTAAACTGTTTCACTGTGCTATTTCTAGAATCAGATATGTTTTCGCCACCACTGAAGGGTTATGCAGTTATAGTCCTCAAAGCCTCTTTTGTTCCATTTGGATGGCTCAAAAAAAGTCTTGATGGTGGGAAAAACCCCCTGGTCTTCTCTATGTTATTTTTAAAAACAGTAGGTAGTATTTTCTCAAGTAACATCATGGTAAAGAAGACACCCTGTTTTGCTTACTACTCTGGCTTCTGCTGCGCTTGACAAACTTCTAACTGTATCAGCTATAATTAGGTAATATCCCAAATGTTACACTGCGAACACTCGCACCCATCTAAACTAGAAACTACTTCATTTTGAAAATTCAGAGGGATTGAGAAATAATGGCCCATTTTGCATGAGAGAACAAGTAATGAAAATTAATGTGCAGTGAATTTGTCAAAAAGCATTAATAGGGAAATTGTGTGTGTGTTGGGACGCAATTAAAGCTGAGCTGATGAAGGAAGTTCACTGTACTGTGAGTGAGATTACCTGCCAAATATGCTTATGCAAACAAAATGTACATTGTAGAGAAACTTTTCATGTCATAGCCATGACCTTGAGGGATATTTTAAAAGGATGTTTAATGATAAAACTCATTAATTTGTGCAAGTTACTCCTGCATTTTATTGGTTGGCTTTGCGAGCTTTGAGAACTAACAGAGAAGCAACACAACCAGGTTGAAAAGGTCCCTTTCCAATTATATCACTGAACGTGTAGGGTCCTGTTGTATAATGAATGATCTAGATTAAAGTTGCTGACATTCAAATAAATGCACCCAGTGAGAAAATCCCAACAGTTCTCTTACTGGTTCTACTCACACTTCTATAATGTGTTTTACACCTTGAACAGATGAGTTTGAGCTTTCTCATAGTGTTTTCTTTACTCTATAAAGAAGTGTGAAGCAGCCTTCTGTAGAGAAATAGGCCAGAGTCGCTAGAGGTTCTTTGACACATTCTCACAATCTTCTAAATTTTCATGACTCTACAACAAGAACTCCCATCTGATGCCTATTTTAATAAACACAAGCTATGCATTTTGATTTTAAATAATGGTTGCTTGTGGATGAAATATACAAGCAACTTCATAAATATAGCAGTGTTATTCAAATGTGCATCAAAATTGCCACCTGGTCCTGCCTAGTTTCTTAATGTAGATAGGAAAAAAAGATATGAAGACTGCTGGCCTTGAGGCTGCTACAATAGGTATTGAACCTATGGCTATTCTGGGTTATTCATGGATTATTTGTTCCTTAAGCCTCTACATTTGTTTGTAGGATTCTGCAGTATAAACTGGGTACTAGCTGATGGTGAAATGACGAGGGAGCAAAAGCTCTATCCATTATCTCAAGGGATGTTTTAAATTAATTTTAATTCCAAACTTTTTGAGACAATTAGCTGGATACAAAATAGCTGTAAATGTCATATATAACTTTTTATAGGGTTCATTGAATAGCACTTCTTTTTTTTCTGAACTGCTGTCTAAAAATAGACAGGAAAGTAAGCCACGTTTTTTTTTTTTATCTCAACACAAATTCCTCATGTTTTGGTTTTCAGTGCAAAATTTCAGCATGATCCTTTGAAGAGAGTGTTGGGCTACTATAATTGTGCAATGACTGAGGAAAAAGAATTGCTGACAATGAAAGGCTCATATCTTTGTAGCAAAGGAACTTATGAAAATCTAAGAAATTAGTTTAGATCTTGCCTGTAAATAGAAACCGTGTTTTTCAAATGAAGTTGTTTTTTTTGTTCCTGCCCTCTGCTCTCTACTTTTGAATGAGACATGAATCAACCATGAATCCACTTCTGCTTCTGAGTTCTGAAGATAAAAGAATGGGGGGATAATTTGAGTAGAAAGGAAGTGGCAAGGAAAATGATTTATCTTCCTATATTAGATCTGCTGCCAAAGGTAGTTTATTTTATTAGATCACCTCAACCGGTGCACATAAAGATCTCATTCCTATCTGCAAACTTCATCAGTGATACTTAACTGCATCTATAGAACATGGTTTAGCCAGCTAAGTCGAGATGCTACACACTAGACTGAAATTTGCTGGATCCAGTGTGCGTGGATACAAATATATTTGGGAATGTGGTGAATGTCTCACTTGTCCCTTGTTATTCTAAGGAACCTGACTGTATCCAGAGAAACAGAATTGCCCATCATTTTGATGTTTGCAATACCAGCCATATTTCTAATAAATCCCATATGAAGAAAAGATCTTTTCAGGCTTCTCAGAAGCTTTTCTTTCCCTTCTGTCTTGTGATGCATGCTTATAATCTCTTCTAGTCTTTATCCCCTAGACTGGCTTTGTACTCACCAATTCACATATCTGCACAATGAAGAAAAGAGATCTTGAAACCAAGTAAGCCTTCAGTACTATGAAATTAATATATAGTATTTGCAGTTCCTTTAGTTATTTTGCTTATGCTTAAATTAAGAATTCATGTTCCCCAAACAGATATTGAAGAGTAGTAGGTCATGCAGTGGGCCTAAGTCAGACTTTGTGCAGTGTCCATGTAGCAACTGTGGCTTCTTAAATTACATGTTTAAAATGATGATGTAAATACCCTTCTCTCCTGACCCATTTTACTACAAAATGTGCATCTCTTTTCTATTTTGTATTATGAGTTTAGCTTTTAATTCTGTAGCCGCATTTAAATGCAAACCATTTCCTTTCAAATTTGAGTTCTTAAATGATGTTTTTCCAATTCAAATATCATGGTAAAATATATTCCCCCAGCGGCTTGGTACAGTGTGAAAATGTGCGAATAATGGATGCATGTGCATTGTACATCTTCCTACCAGATGGTACTGCTCAAATTTATAGTGTGTTGTGTAATCACTTTAGAAGAGGCTGAACGAATTTTGTTAATTTTAAAATTTCCTTCGTAAATGTTAAAGGATTTTTCCTGCAATGTCTGATGTTTCATCTCCAATTTTGCCACAGCACTGACCTAGGCCCCAGGAACCTGAGTTAAAAGAAAAGTCAATATTGTGTCTGCTACCAGTTGGAGGGTAGACAGCTTTTGATTGTCAAAGAACTAGTTTAGCTATTGATTTTGGTGTATCGGTAAAATAAGAATTTTTGCCTATAGAGCTACAGTTCACATGAGACAATGCTTTAGTACAAGGAATGATTTTTGTTGATTATTACAAGAAAGCTTGGTAAGGTTCGATTACTGATTACCTTCCCCCACCCCTTACATTTCTGTTAGGACACATATTGAGTGTCCAAGCTGTGGCCTTGCACACCAGTAGAGTACAGAATTTAGCTACTTGTAGCGTATATATTTCCTAGTGTGTCAGAAACTACTGGGGAAACTGAGTGAGGTTAGTGTTGGCTTAGGATGCTATCTTAATGAAACACGTACTCCTTCAAATGTACTTACCAAACTTAGGAAAACCTTTTACGTTTCTTAACATTATGTTAAATATAAAGAAAACCAATAAAGCTGTCTGAGAAAAGACTCTTGCAAAAGTGCACTGATTGAGTCATTTTGTACACGCAGATGTCTTCACTGCTTAAAATGAAGGCCATTTGTAAAATACAAATTTTTAGAGATGGAAATTATCAGGTTTCTGCTAAACTTGACCGTGGACAGAATTCTGTATACGACTAACAATCTATTTGCAAATATATCTGCATATGATTGCAGCTTCAGGGCAGTTTACTTTGGAGGAGGAAGGAAGCAAATTTGAAAGGCTTAAGATGCAAGCAAAAGGTTTGTGTCGTGATTTTCTCAGCAGCTCTATCTGCTGTCTTCTGAGTAGAACAGAAAAAGATCTTATTTCATCACCAGTTTCTGTCCAACTTATAACTATTCTGTTTTTGACAAATTGGATGAAAGCTCTCTTCCTTTTATTTGTGTTTCAGGTTATTGTGTGAAGTTTTTAAATTTTCAGCCTTGTGTTTAGTATGTCTTCCTCTCATTGAACTTCTGATCTGTTTTGGTTTTGCTTTTCTGTAAATTCTAGTGCCACTGCCACCACTTGTCTGAGACTGAGTCAGAACTGAGATGATCTATTTAAAGTTCAAGTAGAAAATTCTAATATTTAAGTATTAGATAGTGTCCATCTGGTTTGGAATCTAAATATAATAGCACAGCATAGTGCTAGACTTGCTGTCCTCTAATTCTGCCTGCTGATGAATTTTCAGAGAAGCTGACAGCATCTTTTTAGTTTTCCTCTTCAGATGAGAAAGGAATGTTTTGGTTGGTCTGGAAAACTTTTGCACTATAACAATGCACTCATGATCAACTATGAGCTTGTTTCCAAGTGGGCTGTGACTCACCGTCAAAGAACCTCTTTGCAAAGTTAGCTCTTTACATTTCAACCTTGCTAGTTTTTATCAGGAGATCTCCTTTCCTGTTCAAAAACTCTACTTGGCTTCCCTCTTAAGAGCTGCATAACAATATCCCTCTCATAAACTGTGCAAATATTACATTAAAGATTCCTTGGTCTACACAATTTTCCTTTCAAAAGGATGATGCTTGATAGACTCTTTATTTTCATGGTTAGACACCTTTCTTTATTTTTGAACCTAAATTTATTCAGGGTTACCTCATACACACTGTGACTGTGTAAGCAGTATTCTCAAATTTAGACAGCTCTTACACTTTTCTAATGCTCCTTTTTCATCCCATTCACACAGTAGACAAGAGTCTCTCTGTCAGTCTTCACTTTGCTAGGCTAAACCAGCCTGTGTGATGGGTTCTTGGTTTACCCTGTTATTCCTGTAGCCTTTTTTATACTTGTACAGTTTCAGGTATCTTTCTGAATATGGGTAACAAGACCTGTACAAAATAGGATTATTTCAGATCATTGGTCACTAGTGCTTTGTCAATTAGCACTAATATTTCTGTAGCTGTGCTGCAAACACTGGCTGACGCATCCAGAGATGAATTTTTTTTCTCAGGACTAAGTTACATCATGATCAGTGATTAATATAAATCATGCCAGGCTATACATTTTTGGGATAAAATATCACATTCAGTGATATGAATGTAAGGTATCTTAATATTGTTTACCTTGTCTACTAAGACAAATATAAAATATTTATTTCTGCAATAAATGTTATTTACCAAGAGTAGCTTTTTTACGACTTCAAGTGTGATTTTTCAAGGTCCGATAGTGTTGAATGTACAGCTCTCTTCTCAATTCAACATATTCTACAGGAAAATGCTCATTGTAAGAAGCTGTGATTTCTTTTATTTGCAGGGAGCAAAGTGGGAGCCTAGTTCTGCTTCAGATTGTCTTCCTTTTTCTTTACATTTACAACACAGTTCCGATCCTTAATTTGAAAAGCCCAACATAACTCTTTTCAGTGCATTTAGAGTGGTATCCAGAAGACTCAGCGTCTGAGGTAAAAGCAGCCTGTTTTCTGCAATTAAAGTACTGTAACTTCAGGGTGTCTTCATGGTTCTAGCTGAACAGCTAGAATAAGATGGTGATTTAAAATCACTGAATGGTTTAAGAGCGATGAAAGTTTTATATCTATTTCTCATTATAACTATATCTGGGATGTATACTTTTCCATAAGATCTGTGGGCTTGCACAGGGTGGATTAGTCAGGGCTACAAAATCTGGAAGAAATAGTAAAAAATGGATATAGCTGCTTTAATAAGCTAACATTCATATTCTGGTACAGACAAGATCTGTGAAATTAAACAGTCATTAACACCAAATTAACCTTTATGTTAGTAAGTATTTCTTTTGGTCAAGCTCTGTCATTGGCAGTCAAAATGCTACTAATGACTGTTTACCAAGACTGGGACTATCTATCATAGAGCAGTTCTTCAAGTGCCAAGACCAGCTTTCCTTGGTCTTTCCTGCACTCTTTCCTGCCAGTTGCATAACAACTGAAATTATACCTGTCATTCAATTTGTCTGTATTTTGGTAATTGCACAGCTTGCTGAACTTCGTTCTGAATCTGTAATTAGCTATTTCTAGCAGAAAAATGAGTTACTATTCTAGTCTACTCAAGATCTGTAATGGACTAAATTTGGATCTTCCAGGAGTCAGTATGTCTGTCTGTATTTTAGCCTCATTTATAACTTCATAGAAGACTGATCTTTGCTTTGTACTTCATGGCCCATTGTGCTCCCATAAGGTTAAATGTAGCCTACTTTGTATAACTGTTTTATAGATCTAAAATAATACATTTGTTTTACTAATGGTTAACTTCTTTTAAAAGTTTCAGACATACTTGTTCCTGTACTTAGAGCATATGAGCTTCAGACTAAAAGGTTCACACTTAATTATATTGAATTTAATAAATCTAGCAATCATACCATGCAAAGTATAATTGATGTGTTGGCAATGTAGCCAGACTGTCTAGAATACAAAGTGATTTAGAGAGAATAGCAGGACCTTGGGGGGGGGAAAGACTGCAATAACTTTTAAGCTTTCAGATGCAAGATTTATAATTTCACTTTTTTTCCCCTCTTTTCAGTAGAGGGATAAAAGAACAGTGTTTTGTTAGTAGAATAAGAGCTAATGAGTTTAGAGGAAATATTTTACAACTGGACAGGAAGAGTAGGTTACATCCATGCAACATACATACAAAACTATAATGGATTTATATATAGCCCTGGATATTTGTGGTAACTTATGCCTAGATTTCCTATCTGTAAAACATATTGAGAAGGATAACTGTTTTAATGGATTTTCTCTTGTGACAGTGTATGATACTGTTAAATTTGTGTCTTCTCTGCTCAAGAGTTTACATGGTGTATGATTCTGTATAACAGAACCTCCGCAGAGTTTTATCCTTTAGAATATTACAAAATCCCATTGTTAGTACAGAGGGACCTGTACTAGGTCTAACCTAGCAGTAATAAAAACTGAAGTCACAAGGAAAACCATGTCCTAGGAATGTGACAGTTTCCTGGAGAAATAATTCACCAATTGAGTAACTTGAAGTTGTGCACTGTTTTGATGAGCTCTTGTTCACAAGTAAAAGAATGTCTTGAAGTAGTAGAATAAAGGGCTTGGCACCATTTGTTCTTTCTTCCAGACAGTGCTGGTGACAATATAGGTTACATCTGTTCTCATGGACATGTGATGCTGACTAGTGATGACTTCTTGAAGTCTGGCATATGTGCCAAAGCAAAGTGGTGAACTACAGAACAAGGCCAAACCATTTAAGGACTTTGGTATAACCTGGAACAAGTCCTGGAATATTTTGCTTCTTGGCCTGTGGTAGGTCTGTTGTGCAGGTCTGCACCTCAATCAGCATTACCAAAGTGTGAGAGAGAGCCAAGAATAAAAGAGTGAAAAATTGTTCTCCGTAAATGGCTATAGGCAAAGTTATTTTGTTGGAGAAGCAACTAGAACAGCTGTGACGAATAGGGCAGCGTGGGGCGGGAGTGCAAGTCATGCTGTCTACAGCATGGGGAGGCAGGTGGTTGTGAGGAGCTTCTCCCCTTCCTCTGCTGCGGGCTGACGTATGTGTCTGTTGGCTCTGAAATGGCTACTAAATGCTGCAGTCCCCAGCCCGATGCTGAACCTTCTTATAGGAAAAATGGGATGAAGGCAGAATGAAGTGTTGCTGGAGAGTGTGTGTAAAACATATATATACAAATTTGTATATACACACATGTAAAAAAAACCCTAAACAAACATGAATTTATGATGTGACATCAAGAAATGTGACTGTTTCCTTTGGAACTTCCCACTCTTCCCTTTACAGAGGGAATATCCAAGTCAACCTGAGGCATAAAAATCAAGAGCAGTGAGTTTCCGGCTCAGTGGAGCATGTTTCACCTCTTCCCCAAGGGGAAATGTAGAACATTTCCTTATAATTCAGGTGTGTAAATGAGAAGCACTCCAGGTGCATTACATCAGTCTTCTCTCGTGGCTGCAGCATACTTACAGAATTATTTTTTCAATGGTGGCATTTATTCTGTGGTCACTCTTACTATTAAAATAATTTGGATGTTCTGATTCATTTGGAGCTGACTTAGATGTCAAACAAGAAATTTAGGTTATAGCATGCTCACTTGCATAGTTTCACACATTGCAGGAGCATGACCATCAGCATATAAAAGATATATTTCAGAAAAGAATATCTCATCTGTGAATGTACCAACTTTTTCTTTAGACCTCTGCACTATTCACTTAAATTAATGAAGGTACCCAATCTATTAGATAACAAAATACTGTTTTTGCTTACATTTATAAAGAATCCTGCAAGGTATATAAAATGGGAGTTTTGATCCAAGTTGAAATGACAGCACTGTCCTACCCTTTTATTCATTAGATACTTTGAGGAAATAGCCTCTGACATATACACCTCAGAACAAATGTATTTCACCATATTATTGACAGACTAACATCGCTGTATAAATCAGTGTTTTCTGCAGTTCATCTGTTAGCCTAATTTCCCCTAATAAGTTGCCCATGGGCTGAAATTGCTGTACAGAGGGCTGATGATTCCTCATTTTGTTCTCTTACATACCTTTCATCAGTCGTAGTTTCATTATTTCAATACTGCTGCACCATTAACCACAGAGCATTCACAGAGATGCGCTTGGGTATTCAAAGGACTTGCTGGGTCAGTGGAACAAAATCACAGAATGGTTGAGGTTGGAGGGAACCTCTGGAGATCATCTGGTCCAACCCCTCTGCTCCATCAGGGACACCTAAAGCAGGTTGCCCAGGACCATGTCCAGACAGCTTTTGAATGTCTCCAATGATGGAGACTTCACAACCTCCCTGGGCAACCTGTGCCAACGCTCGATCACCCTCACAGTGAAAAAGTATTTACTGATGTTCAGAGGGAACTTCCCATGTTTCAGTTTGTGCCCATCACCTCTGGTCCTGTCACTGGGCACAACTGAAGGGAGCCTGGCTCCATCTTCTTTGCACCCTCCCTTTAGGTATTCATATGCATTAATAAGAAATAATGAGAAACGTTAATAAGAAATGATTGGAAACGAAAGTGGAAGGACAGAGAAAGCTGGATATTGCTGTCATACCACTTGCAGCTAATTCGGAATTGGTGTGGGAAGGCTTTCAGCATTTCAAGTGATATAAAAGTTGCCTGCCTTGAGGTCTTTATCTGGTTTTATCTTAGTATTTGGTATTTGATACATAAAGATGGCAACACCTTCCTTAGATTTTAACATAAGAACTGAATGTATTTTTATCTTTTCCGCTGTTCTGTTTATGTTGAGATATGGGAATGATCAAGTGTTACAGTTGTCCTAGTTTTCTTGTCTGAGCATTTTCAAGGATGACGTGCTTTCAATGAGAGACAGCAAAACAAAGCGAGGATTGAAACATGGTGAGTGCTGCAAATCTATTTACATAAAAGAAAAATTACGCAACTGAATGCAATATTAACCAAGAAGGGGATCCTCTATGCCTGGAATAAGTCATCTGCATTCACTTGCTACTGTTGCCTGAACCAACTCTTTCCTCCCTTTGTCTTTCAAGCAGAAGTTTTCTTTGAAAATGGTTTTATATAGAGCAGAAATGTAAATAAAGTGGACTGCAGGTGACTTTGAATAAGAACTGTATGAGTCCTGGGGATATTTGCTTATTTATCTATTTACTTTTGAAGGTTTTTTTAATACACTTTTTCCATTTGAATTCAGGAGAACCTTAAGTTGGCTGTAAAACTTTTCTTAAACTCAGTGTTGCAGACAGAAAGTTAGACATGACTGTTTTACACAATGGAATAGACTGGGTCTCATTCGCATATCCTGTGCCAAAAACTGGAGAATTGTAATGCCACAGGGGATGAGCTCATAGCTTAAAACTTTAAACTCTAGAGCATGAAATTTAAAAGGCTGAAAAAAAAAAGTGCAAGACTATACCCCAAATCTGATAATTTAGGAATAACTTAATCTAAGTATATTTTTAAATGGCAATCTTACAAGTTGTAGAAAAGAAAAGTTCTGGGTGAAGATGATATAATCTCTGAGAAAAAACAATAATATAATAACAGGTTTTTAAAAGTAGATTGGATCATCAAATTCCACTCAGGTCAACTCACGACTAGAGCAGGCTCTGCAGGACATTGCAAGTAAAGATAATCTGCATATATGTGAGTACTTGTTAACAGAAACATTAAGTAAAATACTGCTTCCTTTGTTTGACTCCATAAAGACCTTAAAAACCCTTTTGGTGTGGTAAAAAATTGTTCCGATATAGCTTCTAAGCTTTCCTTCTTTCTCTCTGTCCTTAAGTACAGTGTGATGTAGAAGTTTCCTAAACTGTAAGAATCCATGGGTTCTGGGTATACCTAAAATGTTTTTAATAATTTGGAATGTGTGAAGAAGTATATGTATAAATAATCCAAATCCCAAACAGACCTTCAATTTTTTTGAAAGAAGTGCATAGTATACTAGGAACTCAGTGACCGAAGTGTGAATGCACATACTTGATTACTGAAGCACAAAGAAAATCTAATAATCTACAAGAATCTAATTCAATGTTGTAAAGCTTTATTAGCTGCTAGTTTTAATGTGATTTCAATTAGATCAATATTGGAGGATTTATATTATCTTCATTTCTCTGTTTATCATTGAAATGCTTTCTCTTCTTTTCGCTGGTGAATACAGTGCTTGAAATAATTTTTCTCTGGCTAGCCAGGACTGTTTTTCTTGACAGAAGGATGTGTTTTTGCAGCATTGATAATGATCAGAACATATTCAGGGGAGCTCCATTCAGTTCTGTAATGTAGTACATGAAGCACACTGAGATCTGAAAAACAGTTAATCAAATTTTAGTTGCCCCTTAGCCTTTTTATTAACTACAAAAGTATAAATGTGTTTCTTTAATGTATTCATCATAATTCAATTTCTTTAGCCATTTAAGTAATTTTCTGTTCTTTAAGTGTCCTTCTTTTGTCTGACACTTCTACCACTGAGTTTTGAAATGGCAGACAGTTTTATAGGTGAATCTTAGCAGTACCTCACAGAGATTTTCTTGATTTGTTTCATGTCTATAAAAGTGGCAAAAAATGATAATGGCTTTCTCCTACCTTTGGTACATTCTGTTATAGCTGGTTGAAAAATAGAAAGATGTTTAAGCGAGAACTTCTCTCTGACTGTCATTAATATTCAGACAACTCATTTTTTGACATGTTCAGTGGTAGTTTTCTGATGGGCCACTATTCAAAATGGCGTACAGCTTCTCATGACAATCCAGGATCTTGTTTTCTATTGCCTATTGAATTACTCCAAGTTTTATGTTTTAATCTTACTGCTGCCATTGGCATTTGGCTGGATTGCTCTGTAGCTGTTGTCTAGCATCTGCTGTTCTATTACTGCCTTTTAATGCTTGATCTACAAGATGCCCCGATTCATGCAATGGCAAGGCTTGAGACTATTCTGTTCACTCGGGGTCTAATGGCAAATGGCTACTGAAATATTCCAGTGTTCAAAAAGCCAAAGTTGTTTAATTTTTACATAGTGCTGAGAAAACAAGTCGTTCAATGCACAGCTGTTGGAATAATAATCAATATGAATAGTTGAGTCCTAGACCTTAAACAAAAGGCAAATCCATTCTCTCTAGGGAACTTTTTTACCTATCTGATTGTCGATTCTGTAGATTTGTCTTTGTCTTGTTGGCCAAAAAAAAAATGAAGTCCACAGAAAAGTTTCAGTGGCATATCCCTGAACAACCCTTTGCTTAAAAAGGGCTGCCTTCTAGCCCAAGAGCTATGTTGAAGCTTTAGTGACTGGAAACGCATCAGAAAGTCTTTGGTCTGAGGTCAAGGTTGAAAAAAAGCTCCGTTCTTTAAAGGTCACCAAATAGTCCTTAAAATACATAAGCAAATGCTGACTCTCCTGACTATACTCAATTAACTTTAGCAATCTCACCTTTTTTATTTTTGTTAAGGCTAGTGTAAAGATCTTTTTCTAGCTCTGCCAAAACGTATTTGAATGATGATTTTGGATGTAGTGTAGGATTCACTTTTGTCACCAACTGCAGAAATACTGGCTGATGCAAAAGCAAAGCTGGCAGAAGCCAGATCTCTAGGTGGTCTTCCAGGACTTTGTTCAACATGAGAACTCAATAATCAGCTGTCAAAACCCCTCTCAATTCTAGTAATTCAAAAAGTTTGCAATTAATTTTAGAGAATTTATGTAAGTCTGTTTCCCAGTGCTGATGTTCCCATGATTCTGCAGTGTTCTCATTTAACTTACAAGTTTGCAACCTGTCAAAGACTAATCTTGCTGCAACAGAGGTAACAACATCTGCGAATATTTACATTAAGAATTGGGAGAAAATTCTAAATGTACAGATGTAATCATTTTTCTGTTATAGAAAGGACAACTGTCACACATACACAAGCACACCTGTGTGTGCACATGCAGCCAGTTACCCAGGGGTAGTCTCTGTTTATGAAGATGCCATTAGCCAAAACACTTCACAATGCAATTTTGCTTAATCTTTAAGCCTTCTCTTGGAATGAAAACACTTAACCTCTAAAGCTGCTTTCATGTGGAGCAATCTCAGCAGAGGTGTGCCTAATTGTTCACAAATGTTAGTCATTATGTTTAGCAATGCCCTCTAAAGATATGGAAAAGCATATGATTTATTCTGAAGGAGATGCAATTTTCTTACCATCCTTTTCCTCTGATAGCTTCTCACTTTTTAATCATTTTCTCTGTTGAGAGCCTTGTCCTTCCCAGTGAGAATTCTGGTAGGAAAGATATCCCCCTTCCAAACATAACAGTGATATTTAATTTTTTAAGTGTTGTCCATTTTTATGGTACATGTGCAAGCCATGCCAATTTACATGTCAAATATGAGTACAACGTCTTCTGTGTGCCTAGAGCACATGCCACAGATTGAAATATACTGAGTGTACCTAGTGAGAGGTGGAAGAAAACACCCTACATTTCACCATAGATTTTAGAGAAATCTCTGACCCTTCCATAGAAAGATACTGCTGCAGTGTCTCCTGACGAGGGAGGAGTCTGGTTCAGGATATTTGCAGCTCTAAGGAAATTCAGTAATACTTCATGTAATGATAAATGAAACACAACATATGAAACAGAATCAATTTCAAGTTGCGTTTGAGTTGGAAGATCTATGGGCTGTGATCTGTTTACAGGACGCAGGAAACACAGTGAGATCGCTGGGGACCATGGTGATATAGGCATGGGAAAGATCCAGTGATCTTTTCTGGCTGGATGTAAATGTGCTTTCTATTGGAGAATGCATCTTTTCAGACACGTTGGTGGCTCTTAATAAACTTGTTTATAAACCCTAGATGATAGGATATATGCTGAGTGGGAATCCATATAAAAACTCTGAGGGCAGAAGGGCATTTGCACGACCCTTTCTGTTTCTGACGTGATAACCTTATGACCCATGTGCTGGACGGCTGCAAGGTTGTGGGGCTTGCAAGGGACCTGGGGGAAATGTTCTATGTCACAGGCTGTTGTTAGCAATATCTGCTGCACCATTCATCTCTGGAAAACAAATGAAGCCTCTATGGAGTGAAAAGGAGGAAGCAGGATTTTTTTTTTTTCTTCTTTCAAGTCATGGAAGACAGCAGGCAACAATCACTGCACATAGATAAGCCTTCTTTGGAAGACCTTTGCTGCTTTCTGCTTTGGCTTTTCTTTTGTATTGACACTCTCCTGCCTTTTGAGTGTCCAGTATAGTTTGGTTTCTAAGTAATCAGGAATCAAACCATTCAGCTAGCAGAGAAATAAAGGAGATGTTAAAGACTGAAGGGGTTTGCAGATCTTTAACCTGGTTCGGGGATTCCATTTTTGTATTTTAAGACTAAACAGTCAGAACAGACATGTCCTCATAATATTCTGAACCTGTTGCCTGCCTGGGCGGTAGAGGTGGATGATTAAGCCTCATCCACAGTGCGAACTTGTGGCGCTCTGCCCCTGTGTTAGTACGCAGTGCACGCTCTCGGTGATGAAATATGAAAACATTTTGATGGTACTTAGGAACAGGACATAGCAATAAAATTTGCTTTCCACTGTGGTTTACTGCTGTCTCTTGAGCAGCATATGCTAGTGCTTTGCTTGTTTGCTTCATCACTGCCTGTGTTGTCGGGCAAACAGGTTGTCACAGGTAAATCTGCAGATGGTTTTCTTAGCTTTGATCCAATTTATCTAATTTGTAGGTTCCCTGTGACTTCCTGCTTCTCCCCTAACTGTGAGACATAGCAACATTAGAGCCACATGAAAACACTGTGCAGCTCATTTTCAACTAAATTACCCCTAGCATGTAATTATAGCTATTAGTAAAGCTCCCTCTGTCTTTCAGCCTTCTCCAAAAAACACCCTTCTCAGGCAAGTCAGGCAAAAAGCCCACAGAGGTTAGTAGCTAGATAGTTAAACAAGTCAATCATTTAAGAAATCTCTTGATGTGACCAGCGCAGAGTTTATTGTATGCAATAAAATAATATTTTGCCTGGGCAAAAGATCTATTTAACGATACTGTTGTTTGGAATTTACAACTGGAGAAAAACGAACTCTTTGTTTTACAGTTTTTATAGTTACCTCTTTGCAGTGTACTCATCCATTTCAATAGTGGCGGAATTCATAAACACCACTGGAGAGCATTCAGGATGTTACAGAAAACATCTTTCCAGAAGACGGCCTCATTCCAACAAAGTGGTTACTTCTCTACTTCATGCCCTGGAATCTAAAGGTTGATTTTTATTTGTGGTTTGGGTTTTATTTTTGGTTTGTTTTTTTTTTTTTTTTTTTTTTTTTAATTCAGGTTTAATTTAATTTCATTTAACTGCCAAAAGCAGGATACTTTAAAAGAATTAAATATACAAACCAGTGGGATTTAAATTCTGGAAGGAAACAAGGCTTTTAAAGCAAAATTTATCTTTCGTTATTGTTGATTCCATACTGCGGTGGGATCCTTCTCACTGTTGGCCCAGCTGACAGTGCACATAGCTGTGTCAGGATTCAGCACTATTGAGAACTGGCTTGATCAAACATTCTCAAGGAAAAGACCATTCCTTGCCCCAGGAAAATCCTGTCTAGCATTGTGGAGAAAGCTGAGAAAACCAAAAAATGCAGCCATGTAAATGACTTCAGCTCAAGACATTTGTGTTATTTTCAACATTGGCTCCATGATGGTTTGGTTTAACTGGTTTACTGCTCTTAACTTCTGCACCAAATCTGTTAGCTGTGGGTATTGTGGTGGACTTGTGAAGTGGGTGTTCTGCAGCATACTTCTTGGGTAATTGAAAGATTTGAAAGTGTTACAGAGGTTACTGGATGGAGAAGTGTTGACTTTCTCTCATATTTTTACCTCTGCCCTCCCACCTACTTCAAAAAGATTTCAAGCAGGATTTTGTACTGAAGCAGATTTCTTGCAAACTCCTCGCTTTCCCTGTATGTCTTTGCATGAGATGATAGGGAGTGGGCAATTATCTTCTGAGGGATATTTATATAGATACTAGCTCTGTTGCTGCGTGTATGCTAGTATATATTAGTTATTTCTTCTTATAGACTGGTGATCTGAAATAGAAGTGACTGGCAAAGAGAAATGTCTTAAGGGACTTGGGCATCTTAGCAGAATACAAAATGTTCCATGATATATATTTACCTACCTATCCAACACATCTTCCACACAATTCCTCTCTTAGGTTTAAGTGGGATTGTTAATTATTCACACTGGTCTTTTCTCTCCTGATTTTACTTTTCTAATCATATTTGCTTATAAGTATTCTCAAGACAATCACTGCATAGCACAGTTTCTTCAGTATGTCCAGTATTTCAAGAGGTGTTTATGCAACCTATCAAGCAGTCTATCATTCCATGCACTTGGGCTGGTATTTGTTTATGAATCTCACATTTTGAGCTCCAGCTTGTAATAGCAAATGTGGTAGTCTCTGGGGGTGCAGAGGTTCCCTTCCCTCAGCGGTAGCAGAGGGACAGTCATTGTAGCACACTCGCTGCTCTACAACATTGCATGGAATATGATAAGCATGTGACTTTTCTAGGGGGTAGTTCTTTATGTAGTTTACAGAACCAGAAAAGACTATTAAGCAGAAAATAGAAGCAACTACCCAGGTAAAAAAAATAAATAAAAATTGACTGTTTAACAGAAAAAAGTTGGCCATGCTTTGTCTATGCAAGTAACAATTTTGTATGAGTAACTTACTAAACCAAACTATAGTTTGCAGAATAGTGAAATTAGGGTTATGTGAATGTGGAACAAGCTTTTCTGCAGCTTGCTCCGTAGTTCTTTAGACATCTTCATTGTATTCAAAAGAGCAGGCCTGATTATATTAACAGCTCTCATGTCTGCTTGATTACTAGTCTTCTGAGCACCTTGTGTATCCATAAATATGGTTTCTATTCCTCGTGGCCTTTGCATAATTTGATGTACGTGGAATCTTTTGCTGTACACAAATCTGGGATAGGACCATTTTATTGCAACTGCGACTAGACATTACCATAATCTACCCAAAATTCAAGTCCTGATTGCATAAAGAAGTACACAATCACAATCAGTTTCTTCTCCAAAGACTTCATTGAATTCAATAAACTATTTTCCTCATGGTTTTGGTGACAGAATCTATATTAGCCACAGGAGATTATCAACTATAGAGAGATACCACTGTGTAGATGCTAACAGCTAATAGAAAACCAAACCAAAGACGACCAGTTGTTTTACGTGGGAGCTGATGAGGGCAAGCAGCAAGGGCAGGCTGCTGTGGGATGGAAGGGAAGCCAAGAATGAGAGCAAGGCAGTGTCCTCACCAAGCGTGCCGTCCCACAGTAGCCAAACAAGAAGGGCAGAGCAGGTTTGGTGATAGTAGCCAGGTTCAGCCACAGTCATTTTGAGATAAGTCTGTGGTGACCAGACAGGTTGGTGGTCAAGCTCTCAAGTCAGTTGGCAGCCAGTGTCAGGTCCAGATCAGTGAGGCAGGAGGCTGGCACAGCCATACTTGGAAAACAGGTTATTCAAAGGCCAAGAGCCTGAGCTTCCACACAACTCCAAGTGAGTCCCCAAGAAGGTTTCTTTCAGCTCTTTCCCCCACTGGTCTTTTCCCACCAGTCTGAGCCAATGTTACACAGCTGCACTGTATCAGTTGGCCCTCAGTACAGGCAACCAGACACAAAGGAGAAGGGGAAGAGTTTGCAAAACTCAGATGCATACAGAAACCTGACAGGTGGAGGATAAACTAATACTAATGATTGAATTTATAATACAGTTTGGAAACAGTCTTGTTCAGTTTCTACTTCTGACAAGTGAACCTATTTCTACAGCAGTAACTTTCTTCATCTCCTCCTCCTCTTTGCCCCTTCTCCATGGTTTGCCATAGTTTGTCTTTCTCTTTTTTCCAAAGAGAAAGTCACAGATTTTAATAGTTTTCTCCTGACCTTTCCAGCTCAACTCTTGAGAAACTCCATATTTTGATGTGCTTATTCAACCACGTCTCTAAACAGCCTTATGCCTTAGAAGAAATATATTGTCTAATTACATCTGTGTGCCACAGGCAATTGAGGATATTTATTTGGGTGCATAATTGGCCAAAATATTTTTATAAGCATCCTTTATCTTTTGTGCTACCCTTCACTACAACAAGAAAGAGAAGAAATCTAAATATCATCAGTAAGTCAATAAGTCATTAAAATAATAAAATCCCTTACGTTTATAAAATAGATAACTCAGTGAAGCGTCTGCTTTTATAGCAAAGCATGCTTTGTTGAACTGGTTGTATCACATATGCAAGCCTTATACAGTTTTCTTGCCGCCAAAAGTATGAGCAAAGTCTTTCCAAAACTGTCTTTTTTTTTCCTATAACGTTGGTCTCTGAGGTATCTGAATATAACACAAAATTGAAGTATGTGCACTCAAATAATGTTGATATACTAGAATGCAAAGGTTTTATAAAACTTTTTGAAATGTTAAAAAGGACTGTGTTTGAGCCAGAGATAACTAAATTAATCCCATGAATGAATGATGGATAGTAGGAGAGCCATGAACTACCCTGTAGAAACTTTCACAGCATATAGAATGCCAAGTAACATTTATAGATAACCAGATCCGTTTCTTACCAGGTGCACTGTAAATAAATCTTACTTGTTGCAGCAAGTCCCTTTGTGCATCCTGCAGCTGGAAAGGCGGAGTTAATATGAAAACCTTGCAAGTCCTTAAGAAGTTCGATTCTAGTAAAATTAGGTATGATAAATAAAAGTCTTCCATGCAGACTATGTCATTCCTTCTTTTACATAGGAAACACGTAGGAAATACTGTATTTTTACATTTCTCAAAAGTACTGCTAGGCCTTCTGTGAGTGATCAGAACCATATAAAATTACTTCTTTTGTGGATCTTTTTAATTTTTTAAAACATTTGCTTCTAGTACAGAGAAAAAGGACTTAATTCGGGGGGAAAGGTGAATGTGTAACTAATTTTTGAGTCATTCCTTTGAATCCTGCCAAGAACAGTCTTCACCAGCACGTTGACTGCCATTGTGGGTGGCTTGTTTCTAGTCACAGGGGAAAGAATATCTTGCTGCAGTTCAGATGGAGGTGGAGTACTGTTTATTTTGTAACTCTAAGGATGGTTTCCACACTCAGTTACAAGTCAAGAAGTGGTATAAATATAACTCCAGAAACTAGACTTCTGGGTTTTTTTTCTGCTGTGTATGTGCACATAGCACAAAACCCTAGAGTATTGCATTGGTCAGGCTGTGCCAATTGTGATTTTGGTTGTCTAGCTTCAGTGAAACCACACGGTTAATGTTTCTGACTGAGCTGCCAAGAACTGGCTTTTCTCATTTGTCTCGGCACGGCCACTTACCCTGCATGTTAGTTGCAGCTTTGTTTGCCTGTGGATTGTTTCCCCTGTTTCTTGACCTTGAATGAGAATGTTGCTTCTGCTGTCATCGTGAATAGTTTTGAGGGGGTAGACACAACCTTTTCATCAGCCTGCTTGACCACAGGCAGATGCTTCTTCAGTGTAAACTTTAGTGACCTCACCAGGTCTCTGTCTTTTTTAATTCTGTTTACGGTTCATTGTTTTGGTCTGTATTAATGTTCTCTGGACCAAAATAATAGTAGGACTGAATTATTTAATAGCTGCAGTGTACTGGTCTTATACAAATAGATCAGAACTGCACAGAGGGCTGTACAAAGTGTTGCACAAATAATACAAAGGAGGTGGAACAGATGAATTCTCTGGACTCTTCTTCCTCTCAATAAATGTCTATGTACTTCACTAAAATACTAGTAATTATTCCGCTGGTCAGACCCATAGAATCTGCTATAAGAGTAATTATCAAGAGATTCCTGGTCCAAAGTCACCGTAGTTATTATCTTACACCTTATTGTCCAGTTGGATGAGATGATCGCTGTAGGCCCCTTCCAACTGAAATATTCTATTCTAAATATGAGTTAAGCTGTCTGTATTTTAAAAGACTTGAATAGAGCTGAGCAGATGGAATCTTTTTCATGTCAAAGACTTCGTAAAAACAGTTTAAAAAGATAGGAATTTAATAACAACATGAGTTAGTTTTTAATGTCACCACCTACTGTGCCAAGTCCTATGGCTTTGTTACATACGTATCAGCTGTTGCAAGAAAATAATTTTCTTTAAATGCAGAGTTATTTCAGGGCCATTTGTAGTTTGGCCAGAATCCAGCTCTGTCAAAATATAACTAAAAAATTTGATTCAGTAAAGAATTCTTTAAGGAGCCGATCATTTATATTGTTGCTTTCTGCTTGGAAAGAGTTTCTGTTCTGTTATGTAGGTTTCCATGTAGGGCTGCAGGAAAGTTTTCCTGTTTGGGGTAATGATATCATGTACCACTACTGGAAATGGTGCTGTAGTGTTTTTTTTCATGTAAATTGCTGGTGTGATCTCTGTTAGAAGACCAAACCTAGTCACACTGTGTTTGATTCACTGCAAATGTAGTGACAGTTGTAACTGTATGATTTCTTACTTTACAAAAAAAAAGGATTGCTATTATATGTATGATTATGACTGTGCTTTGCATTGTGACTTCTGATCTTTAACATCATATCTTCAGAGAAGACATCAGGTTTGTGCTCTGTTTTGTCGCCTGACAGAGGTGAGAGAGACCTTTCTATTGAGGTATTTGTTTATGTGTCTAGGGGAGAATGAAGGGGATGAGATGAAGGAAGGCAGGGCAGGAAGAGGGCAGAGCATTCATTGACTCTAAAACCAGAGCTCTGCTGATTAGAGTTTTCTTCCTATGTGAACGTGAGCAAGCTGTTTAGTTGTTGTGTATAACCGCAGTTGCAGGGAGTCCAAGTTATTCCCAGCTTCTGCAGCAGATCATTACTTGCTGGATCTGATGTTCAGTAATCATTTTGAGCCAAGGAGGCTGAAAGAAGTCTGCTTCATTTGGTTTCTGCTTCTCACAGATCAATACTGTGGATCATGAGCTTCTGTACCACCTATCAGCCAGGTCCAGCCAGTTCAGGAGAGCTGCTTCTATCAGGGAGCACTTTTCTGTTGGCTTTAAAAACGGCTGTTACAACCACAGATGCTGGACATAGATTTGTGGATTATTAGCTTGAAATTGGAAATATGAATCTGATATACAACAAAAGTACCATTGCCAAAAATCAAAATACATTGAAATAACTGAAGTAGTAGAACACTAGTATTAAAGTAGTAAGAAGAATTTATAGAGCTTCTCCCCCAAAAATCCATGGCACATTTGTAAAAAAGCTGAAAGTTTGTAACAGGAATAAATTAATGATTAAACATTTAACACCAGAAAAATTTCTTCTTTAATGGAGACTCTTTAAAAAAATACCATAATTAGGGCTACTGTACGTACGTGTTTTCAATATCTTTTTTTAACCCATAAATCTTATCTTGCTAGAATTGGAGCTTGTGGGATGTTTGCCTGGGCCACCTGGAAATCCTTGGTATATCCACTGAATTGTGCAGATGACCTGTTCCTATACAGTAAATTACTCATATTCTGATGTGTTAGATTTCCTGTCCAGATGGGTAACCTGTACAACACATGTACAAATTTGGGAAATTCTAGAAAATAGTATCATCTCTATATTGAAAAAATACTGTATAAAGGTCAGTGGATATTATTATCCCTTTTTGCTGAACTAGGAGATGACAGTGTCTGTCATTTCAAAGCTACTGTTGTATAGGAGTTGTTTTTCTGCCTGCTGCTGGTTCATTCTCACATTTTCTGAGATACGTTAAAGATCTGTTCAAACAACTGTGCAGATAAAAATGCAGAAGAGCTACACTATACAAACTAAATGTGCTATATAACTGTATGGTGTATTACCATTATGTAGAGAAAGATACCATTAAATTTTTTATTTTCAACAAATTCACACAACGGTGAAATCTTTGAGGTTTCTTCAAAGTCAACACAAAAAATGAGGGTGATTTTTTTTTTTTTTTATTAAGCAAGCAAATGTTGGGGAGAATACCCGTAGTTATTAATTATAAAGGACTTGTAATAACCTTGAAAGTTGGAGGGTGTTTTGGTTTTTTGGTGTTTTTTTTCTCTCCTTATGACAGAAAGATAGAGAATGTGGTTATCTTGGAAAAAAGAAATGATGAGACAGATGATCAGAGATGAGGGAGCACCCACGGGACAACTTCACAAGCCTTTGCTCAGTCAACCCTGCAAAGAAGTGCAACCTTGTGGAAGTAAAAACACCCGAGAGGCAGAGGCAAGGCACATCCCAAACTTGAAATTCTCAAGTCTCCTATAGGTGCAGCTTCATGCTGAAATACTTAAACGTTATCTTAAATACAAACTGTGATTTGTTGCTGAACTTGCCAAAGCATATAAATTCTGCATAAAATCAAATGCATTTTTATTATAGCACAAAGATAGAAGTATATACAATTAAGCTAACTGAGTTTCATTGCTCTGGCAAATGAAAGCAGGCAAGGACTCGTGACTAGTCTGAGTTTATGTTACCTCGAACAGCATATAGGGATCACTTTAGAAGGTAAAAAATTAAAAGGTTGCTTATAGAAGGTGTCAGATATTTGATTTGGCTATTTCCTATATCTCTTAAAGTGAATTCTCACTAATATTTAAGGAGTTGCAGACTAGATCAAATAATAATTTTTTGTTAATGTTTCACATAAAACCCCTCAAACTATTTTGTGTTCAGAAAACCTATTAATACTGCATCTATTTAAATAAAGAAAAGGCTAGTGCATTGATACCATCTAACATATGAAAAAGATTTGTTGAAACATGGCTGGATACTGGCAAGTGTATTTTTTATATTCTTCAGGGAAGTGGGCAATGTGAACGTGACAATGACTTGGAGATGTGCTGGTTCCGTGATTGCTGGTGGGGTCAGACTGTGTGATGCAAGTGTTAGTTTGCCAGATCTTGAGTATGCAAGGGCTGCTCACTCACTGCCGTGAAACCAAGGGGTCTGCTTCTTTCTGTGTGGGCAGTGATCCTACAGTGAGTCTTTGCTTAGGTGCCTCTATGTGTGGAGACCTTTACAAAAAACTGAGGAGGATTTGGTCTTACTGAACCAGTGGGCAGTGATCCCACAGTCAGAAGGAGAACTGGGACACGTCCAGCTCCAAGGAAAAGTTTCAGTGAGAGGGAAAGTAGTCATCATAATGCAGAGACATTGTTACAGATATTTGGTTATGACTGAGCAATTAGAGAAGTTTTATACTGGATGTCACACTGAATCCAGCAGTCAGCCCCAAATGGCAGTAAGTAGCCAGCTTCCCACTAAAACAGGCATGACATTTCCCAGGGAGCCTCCGAGGCTGTTCTGCACCTGGTATCCCAGGCGTGCCCAGGGAATGGAGCGCCTCATGGTGTTGGATGCTCACCTCATTGTGCACTGGTGCGTTACCCATTTCTGTGTAGACTTTATCTCCACAGGCAGATGGTAATTCAGTGGTGTCAGAGAACTCATTGTTTGGTGCTGATATTTAGTTTCCAGAAAAAATGAGCATTTCAGTTCAATTTCAAAAAGAATTATATGCAGGTTTTTGCTACCTGCTTGAGACATAGCGGGCTGTTTGATGTTATGTATATTCCATACAGATTTGGGATTTTGGAAAAGTTTAATAATACATTTTAACTAAATTTTATAATGACTTCTGTTCCCGGATCCTGCACTGACACCCAAAATGTCATTGGAAATAAAACTAATGCTCAGTAAGTGGATCAGAAGTAATGTCCGGTCCAGACGTAGATATCTGTAACTGTTAGGTGGTTGGTGGTTCTTCTGTTACAGACCTTCAGCAAAAAGATCTGCTTTTGCAGCTTCCTTCACAATTATAGTCTGGTATACAGATGGAGCAAAATGATTTGACTTTGTGTTGTAAAGCTGTTAGTAACTATTTAAATTCCTGTGCTCAAAGCCTTTTAAAGGTTAAGAAAGATTGCACATGTACTTGCGTGGGGGAGTTGGTGTTTGCTCTGAGGGATGAACTGCCAAAGGGCATCCTTTGCAGTAAAATTGAACAAATGGATATGATAAGGGCTGGCATACTTTTACCAGTGGCTTGTATAGTTAGAGTTATCGTTTTGTTGTTCAACTGTAGTTAGAGAATATAAGAAAAGAGAAAAGTTGCTTCTCCTTGGGCTGAATATATCAAATAGTGCCTGAGTGGCTTTCATTAGACATTCTAGTTTTTAATTTCTGCAGGGAGGCAAGTATGTAAAAACACACAAAAAAGTAGAACGAAGGCCAATTAAAAAAGTGAATTTTTACCTAGAGGTTTCTTCTAGCAACATCTGTTTTGTATGTAATCAGGTTTGGTTACAGAATTAGCAGCAAATTTGATTATTTGCCATCACCTTTTTAAAATATTTGGCCCTTTCATCCATGTGATGTCTGCATGTCTGTTGAAAAGTCTGTTCAAAAGTTTTGGCAGCTTTTCTTCTTACATAACTTTTTTTTTTTGTAGGCAGGTACTTGCTGTCTACAAGAACCTGATGGTTAAAACTGTCTAATTAAAGCGTATCCTGTGTGCTGGTAATTTCAGAGCTGGCCTAGCCAGTTTTGCTTTCAACAGATTTTGTATTTTCAGGCTTAAGACAGGCTGCCTAAATCTTTGGCTTCTAGATAACTGTCATCTTTAAAATAAAGCTAAGTATTTGAAATTCATATGAAGTTAGAATAGAAACAACTTCTCTCCAAACTATGATGTGTACAAAACTTTATATATAAATTTAAAGCAAACGTGTTTGCTCCTTCGAGCTTGCTGACGTGTTCCGCATGGTGTCTGATACGTGCTCAAGGGAGCATCATTTTCTGTGCTCTACCGTTGCTCGTATTACATCCTTCCATCGTGGTATATCATGAATGCAGGGGAATGAGCTAGAATTGGAGGTTGGAAGGGCCTTTAGTATCTTGGATTTCTTACTTCAAATTTTCTGTAAAATGGGCAAGTTGTTAAAATCTGTTCAGAACCTGTTCAATTTGCGATAAAGTAGAAATACGTCCCTGCACATTAGCTGGGTAGGTGTTTGCACCTGCACCGTGCTCTGCAGAAGCATCTTTCACCCAGCCTCAGGTATATGGTGCTACAGCCAGATTGTAGAAAAATTCACCTGGCAGACATTGTAAGTTTTATTTTTGCTAGAAACAGTGGGGAGATATCAATGTCCAGTGGCTCAGCATGTGTGATAGCAGCATTATATTTTCATGTGTGTGTGTAGCTCGGGTCTCTGGTCTACGCTAACATCTCATTGCTGTACAAAAGCGACTGGAACATTACTGCCCAGTGGCTGAATTTTGTGAATTACTGAGCATGAGCTTTGAAAGTATACAACTGTTAGTGCCACCTTTTTTACTGACAAGTTCTGCTTTGGAATGTCACTTGCTGGAAATGCTGGCTGCTGTGAGAGGGCATATGTGTGCCTGTAAAACCCACTGCATACTGGGTTCACTTACATCATGTATTGTAGATGCTTTGCTAACATTTTCATGAACATTTTTAGTTTCTAAGGTACGTGTGCTCACTGCAGCACCCCGCTGACTCCCCTCTCAGAACGGATTGGTGCTCTGGGTGGAAAATCAGGGGCTTTACCGCATATGCAATGAATCCTGTAGGTACGCTTACAAGTGATGATCACTATTAGCTATCAGATCATCATCTGCTTAAGATGCCAATCAGCAGGAGAATATGAACTTGCTGGAATTAAAAAATACAGTATGGATGAGGTGCAGGCATCGTGCCCATGACTGAGCTGAAATTTTTGGCAGATCCTGCATGATCCTGTGAAAAGGCATCAGGATGATCACAGATCTTGAATATGAGTCTCCCTCATGGTGGAAATGTGGGAGGTGGTTGGTCTGGGAAGGGCTGTGAACAGGATGAAGGTTGGAAAAGGCAGGGCCATTTTTCTGAAGGGATCCCCTGGGCAGGAGGAGCTGTTGGTGGGAGAGGACAGTCTCGGCTGTGCCATGCGAGGAGCAGAAGGAGCCATGGAAGCAGCTCTGGCTGCACCAGGCTCTTCTGGTTGTGTTCTCCCAGCAGCATTCCGAAATGCTTTATGGCAAAGGCTTCATTTTCTTTCTGGGTTTTCAACCTGTCCTGGCAATGTGTGCAGCTTGAATTGCCAAATACACTTATCAGGAATCTCACACGCAGAAGAAAGCGAGTCCTTTCTGCATTCAGTTACCATGTCTGTAACGGAGTGGCGAGGTGTTGGAGCAAGGCCAGCTCTCCCTGCCAGAACAAACAACATTGCTGGGACTGTGGAGCTAACCTGGCACTGTGTATTTACTTAAAGGTTTAGGACTGGAAATGCATGAACGATTGTGACTTCATTTCCTAACTGGAGTGCATTTTGTGATTACAGAAGAGAACACACTGAATGGGATTTAGTGTATTTGGGGCTGAAACATGGTTTTACACAATGAAACCTGCTCTTTACAGAAGAGCCGACTGAAGACAAGACAAAGCAAAGTTTTCACCGTAATTGTACCTTCTAGAATGAGATTTGTCTATATTAAAGAAAGTTGCCTGAGTTTGTAGTAAATATAATTCAAACCACACTTTCAAATTATATAGGTTATTGTCTCTATTGTAAAGCAAGATAAAATGTTGCTCTAGAGATTATTTTATCTACTTTCATTTGTATTTTTATTTTGTCATATTTTTTACTTAGCTTTTTCTCTGTAAAGACTTGCTTGTACCTTCTGAAAGTTGGAAATTGTGACATGAAGCAGTTGTAGTGGTAGATGAAATAGAAAATGTTATATTTTGAGATAGAATGCATTTATCAGAATGAATTATTTATTTTAGTTATATATTTATTTACTTATCGTATTTTTTTCTTTTTTTTTTTTTTTTCTTTTTTGTGGAGAAGCCAAAGAAAGGTGATAATGTTCCCGGATATTTTTAGTTTTAGTTCAGCTATTTATGTGCAAATCTTTCACTTTTCTTTCTTGATTTTTATATTCCCTGTAAACTGCTGAAGTGAATGCTGCATTACTCCTGCAGGTGACATTGCCTACAGCAGCGTGAGTGGATGGGACTTCTCTCTGAAATTGCTTGGAAATCATTGTTATCCCATGGCTCTTTTCCCCTTTATCCCCCCAGGAAAAAATGCATAGAATGTAACTCTATTTGGGACTGCTGCAAGTAGAAACTGAGGTGGTGTACATTCGGTTTCCAAGAAGTTTATTATCAGGCAATGCAAAACCTCAAGGTCTTAATTTAAAAAAAAAAAAAAAAATAGATTTTTGTATGGAGAAATGCTCTGTAGATGGCAGCATTGATGAGGCCTTACTTGCTTTCACTTTCAACTGAAGGCATTTTCTTAGTAGGTTTTTTATACAAATATAGAAGTAGCATTGGCATTTTGCTTACATAATAAATTGAAGTTGCTTCATAGTCCAGTGAGGTTCATTTTAATGCTATAGCTACTGTAGGTAGAAAGTTTTTGGTAATTTACAATTTTTTCATGAACCAGCCACAGGATTTTATAAGGGTACAAGGGAAGTGAGGTTTTAAAGGAAGTGATAGCAGTTGTTTAAAATATGTTGACTTATTAAATAGATATTTACTTAAAAGGTGCATGACATTTTAAGTTCCAGGACACTGTAAGATGTCTTCTTTATATCAGTCGTATTTGCCTTTTCATTCATCTTGAAATCTATAGTCAGGACTCTGCTTAGCAATAACATCAGTGGGGCAGCCAGCATTTAGTGGTGGCAATGATGAACAGCAGACTGAAGTTAGTTGATTTTCCTGTCACCTGTTTGTAAGAAATATTCTTCTTGCTTGGTGTCATCAGTTTCTGTCTATAGGGTACGGAACCATGGTGATAGTGTTTGATGTTTTTTGGATCATCTGAACACTACTGTGTTCTTAATATTATTTCTAAACTTTAGCAGGGTTATCAAAAACTATAGCTGCTTCTGTTCTTTTGGATGCTTACAACTGCAAAAAGTTGCACCCTTAAGTGTGTGTTGGAAAAAATACTGAAAAAAATGCTGAAAAGAT
This sequence comes from Alca torda, assembly GCA_008658365.1. Lineage (NCBI taxonomy): Eukaryota > Metazoa > Chordata > Aves > Charadriiformes > Alcidae > Alca > Alca torda. The sequence goes on from CM018083.1 coordinate 12,799,366, forward strand.
GAAGCTAATATTTTTTTAATGGTTTCAAGCTTCAAAATTTGCAACCTCTTATATTCACACAATTATATTTTCAGGGGAGAATCTTAATTATTGTGCATTGGCAGTTACACTTGCTCTAAAGTACCAGTTTTGAGAATGCAAATGACTTAACAGGTAATAGAGTTGGAGGTAGGAAAGTGATCAGAGTTTTATGATTAAAAAATTGTCACTTGGCTGTAAAATCTTACATACATTCGTAATTAATTTGATTGTTTTCCTCAGTCATTTCTGATTTTCAGTGCATGAATTGAGAAATAGAAGTCTTGATACTCAGAAGTGTGGACTGTGTGCAAAGCTGAAACCGTAGCTGGAAGTTCAGTATTGTTTCAGGGCTCCAGGGCTGCAGGCTGGACTTCAGGCCAGTTTCGAACACGGCTGCGTGTTGCTCAGTACATTGCTTTTGCCCCTGGCAGATACTTCTTACCTTGCAGGGTATTGAGAATTAATTTATTTGTATCAGTAAATTGCTTTGAAACCATTGACAGAAGAGTCAGAAGACTGTCAGAAAACTGAAAAATATGAATTGTTGTTGCAATATAAGCGTAATACTTTAATCACTGATGAAAATGCCTAGAGCGTGAGACTCCCTGAGAATTAAGTAGGAATGTTCTTGGCTTCCTAGCATATTAACATGCTAAACAGTCTGCTTGTTCTTTCATTTGCAAGTGAGGCAGCCTAGATATTAGCCTCAAATAAGCCTAAAGCTGTTTTGATGACTTTTCAATCAATGAGACAAAATATAGATATGAAGGTAAAATCAATAGTAGCAGCTGCTCTGCCACAGCACCACAGAATGGACTGGGTGGCGGTGATGTACAGAGATTAAAAATGAAAAGCCTCCTCTTCAGATATGTAGAAATCACTACTACAAAAGGTGTTAATGAAGTTGTACTAATAATAAAGCAGGACTTAGGATTTCATCCTAGTCATTTCATCCTAGTCATTTGATGCCTACATGAACTTTCTGACAGTGATTTTGAGGAAAGATTTAACTTACAGTGACTTTTTTTTTGCCAAATTAGATCTAACATAATTTGGTAAGTCATAATATCTTCCAGTTCAGAGCAGATACTGGATGGCTACTTCATTTGCTGTTCCATTTCTATCAACTGCAATGAAATCATATTATAGACTCTGCTTAGTTTCTGCTGTTAGTTTCTGCATTATGCAAACTACTAAAAAGCCATATGAATTAGGGAGAACCTTTTATGTACAGTTGAAGTGACACAAATGCACAATCCACAAATAAATGAACTTCAGTCGCCTATTGTCATGATAACTTCTTTATTTTTACATGCTAAAATATGGAATATTTTATTCGTTATAATAAGCCCTATTTTTTGTTAGTCTGTTGTGTTCCTTTTAGTTTGCATAAGCCTTCCTGGCTCCGACAGCAAAGGTTTTTCAGGTGATCACATGTATGTTGGTACAGAACACTTGCGCTCCTGGCCTTTTCCTCTGAGACTGCATGTTACCCCAAGTAAGTTTTGAAGCATATGTTGGGAGCTGGATTTTGTCAGCTGAAAAACGAGCTAGCATCATGCACTCTGCATATTGGAGCCCTCTTGGTAGACTCTACAGATACAGAAGCAGCATTATATTTTGTCATCCAACCCTGTGTATTCTCCTGAAGTCTTACCTGCAGAGCTCTTTTCTAAAATTCCTGAGATAACAGTACCTCTGGGGTCATTCAGTTTTGCACCTTGTATCTGTGAGCAAGAGGTGTTCAGCCCAAGGGATTAGGTGCTTGGAAGTGCACAGAGACCTTCAAATTTTTCCAGTGGAAAGTTCTGGTTTAACTGGTCATCATAAAAAAATGCTTTTTTTGTCTAATGGGCTAGTGATTGCCTCTTTCTAAGACAGTTTTTATAGCATGGCTGAAGTATTTTAAGGTCATAGGAGAGAAACGGCAGCGAAGAGGAAGAGAATCTCAGAATGATTCTGGAGAGCACTGGTCCTGTTAAAGTGATGCTCCCTCTATATACCTTGCATGATTTTAAGGCAAAAGAAGAACCCTCTAATATTAGCAGAGCTAATTACTTAAATCAATTAGGATGGGATTTCCAAACATGGCAAATGATTTCAGCATAATTAGTACTAAGTTATTTAGGCACTAATAGCTTTCTGCCATTGTTTCCTCAGCACTCTGTCAGTATCATGCAAGAAAAGCAGTAACTCTTCACTGCAGTGATGCTTGCCCGCTGCCGTGTGAGGATGGTGCAGCAGCTGTGAATCACCCTTGTTCTGGGAGGCTGTCTGGCTTTCATAATTTCAGAGTTTGCCTCTCCTGAGATGGACTTGTATTGTTTCTTTTTTCATATTTCCTTCCTAATCTTTCTACTCTGACCATGTTTTACATCATATGCTTCCTTGTTACTTTAGATATTTTACCATCACAGTGATTTAATGGACTGCAGTGGAGACCAGAACCAAGAAGCATTACTCTAAGTGACAGAGCATTAGAATTTAGATCTAGATTTTTAGCTCAATACTCAGTCTTTGAAGTCACTGCTTCATCTTGAAATACAGCTTAAAATAGCTACCAAATAGGGAACAAGACAGTTAATATAGATATTTAATGTGGAATGATGGAGATAGGGGAAAGAAGGAAATTGGGGCTCTCTGATGGTGTGTTGCTCAGTGTGACACATTCCCGTGGGTAAGTGTAACAGCGAAGGGCTGCTGACGCCTCAGTGGAGGACTAGGCTGTCACAGGGCACATGAATGCCATGACAGAAGCAAAGGTTTTGTCTGTCTATTTGTAGCTGTCTCTGAAATAAATTGGAAAATTATGGACTTTTACACTTGAGAGGGAAATAGGTATAAGAGAAAAGCTAAATTTTTGTCTGTGACTCATATTACTCTTCTGTCACAGCACAGAGGAGGACTTCTATGCCAGAAAGAGCTAGACACTGCCATTTCTCAGACCACACAGCTTCTCTCAATATAAAATGAGGCATGAAAATGTTATTATCTTGATAATAGACTCTACTTAAATGTGAAATGTGTCCTTGGAGCTCATTTTTATAGTGCGGTACTCTTTCCGTGCAAGATACCCTTTTGTAAAATAGTGCAGGTTTCCATTAGTGCTTCTGGACCTTCTCTTCTGGGAAAATTTTTTTTTATACATTAACCACTACTTCATGGGGATCAAAGGGGTGTGGGATACCTTCACTTTTAAGTACACGCCTTGACACACTGACTGTTGAGTTTGGCATCGCCACGTTTATACCACAGCACAGTAAGTTGAAGGATTTTGTATGGATTTATGTGAAGGTCTCAGTCTTTCATGTGTCCTTTAAAACAAATCCTCTAAAGAGCGTATCTAATAGCAAGGAAGGGATAATTTAATATAATTTAGTAAGTTGACCTCGATGAGCATTTTAAGTTGTTAGTTTTCCCCATCCCTTTCTATTTAGCTGGACAGCAGTAACGAGTAGAAGATATTCAGTAAGAGGCTGCTGAAGTTGATTTCGTTTTAAAGGTGTCTCATTTTTCTCTGCTTATTTTGGCTACATCCTTGATGCCCGCACTCCAAAGATTCTCTCATCAGAACTTATCTTTCATTAGTTTGTCAAACTGATCAGGTTCTCACTACTTGTAGCAGTGCAAAGAAATAGGTCAGGTTTGCATGACCTGATGAATGCAAGCATTAATTATATCTTCATTAAAAGAATGAAAATTTTGATGGGTATTAGTCTGTAAGAATTGGACAGTTGAGTTGATGCATGTCCTAGATTGCAGATTGCATGAAGTAACTTTGAAAGAACAGAGCTCCAAGCACTGAATGAGCTGAGGTTCTGATCTTGTTCTGTTCTGGACCCTCCGAGTTACACAGAGATGATTTACCAGCCCATGTAGTTCTCTGTGCTTGCAACAGCAGGTTTGAATGAAGCAACGTGAAAAAAATAGCAACACAGTGGCTGGATTATCTCTTGCTGGTGACTCCAGACCACTCTCCAGTGAACATTTACTATACATCTTTCTTCTGGGATTTGAGAGCTATATAACTGTACACTTCTTGATGTCAGTATTAGCCTTTCACATCAGTGAGTCCTGAAAAGGCTTTTACTACAAAGCTGAGACTGCTGAATCACTTCCAATTAGAGCTGATACAATGTTAATTAGCCTGATGCTGCTTGGTAAGCTGTTTAGCACTTTAGTCTCACCTATAATATGTGCTAGGGAACTGTGACTTTTTCCTTTGAGTGAGCCGGTGAGTTTCTGGAAGTAGTAAAACTGCCTTGAGATTTAGCCTGATTATGTGAGGACTGATTTCAGACAGGAAAAATTTCTCCTGCTTGTAAAGCCCCTTGATCTATAGCAGGTCCATTGTTTATAATCTAAGTGAAAATTCTCTGTGAAATTGTCACATAACACTAATGTGTTTACTTACATGTTCAATCTAGAAAAAATAAATATGGAACTATGTGCAAAGCAGATGAATTAATGCTGGGTTTATTCTACATTTCCTGTGCTTTTAGCTATGTGAGTTCAGTATAGGCTTAATTGCTATATATGCATTTTTTGCATATATTCATTCTTTTATGGAAGTGGTGGATATCTTGGAGTTGGCACTAGCACTTAAGATTTTGTTACCTACTGAAAAAATTTCAAGTGACTTAAATATTAATAGTATGAGAGAAGCTTAAACACTTAAACCGGTTGAAATCTTTACATGGTGCAGGGTTTTAAGGCAAATAACCTACTAAGTGCTTGGATGGCTGTTCTGACAACTTTAAAGTGCTAAAGTTTGGCCTGAGAAAAATCATAAGATTACTCCAAACACAGAGCACCTGCTTATTCACATATGATGACCTAGAATGAAGCTAGGAAAATAAAGCGTATATCATATCATGTGAGCCTGCTGTCTGAAACTAGACTGATACATTGCCACACATTCCTTAACAAAAGAAACTAACTTGAATTCCAGTTGTGTCTACTAAAAAAAAGGAAGTTCATCCATCCTCATCTATAAAATAATAAATATCTATTTTTATATTCTCCATGCGTAATGGCCAATAGCTATTCCATATCTTTGATATGCAAGATGTGTTTTTTAGGCTTTTACATAGTTATTATTATCAAGGCAGCTTCAATGGTTCACCTGTTTGATTTGTCTTCCTGGGAAAGTCTTTGACAGTACTGTCTTCTCAACCTTCTGAAATGATGCTGGGGTTTTGCTCAGAAGGTCAGATAAACTTACATATGCATCAGAAACCTGATATGACATGTCAGCCCAGGAATGGCATTTTTATATGTATTTTTAGAGAGCTGTGCATGTTGGAGGAAATGTAGTTTAAATATTAGAAAGCTTTTTCTGGTCATCAGCTAGATCAGTACTATTGTATTTTTAATAGGGAGATGTATAAAAATTAAGGAGTACTTGCTGATTTTTTAATTCATATCAGTTTGCATATTTACCTGTAATTTGAAAAAGTTTGGTAGCATGTTAATGGCAAAGGCTCAGTAACTAAGCATGGAAGCCGTATCCTGAGCTGAGCATTGAGTACAGTGAATGTGGTGGTTTCTGTTTAATTAGCTTTAAAATGTCCCTGCCTTGAGGGAGCTATGTAAGAGCCAATAAAAATACGTACTTGATAGATTAATAGAGCTCATGAATTTTGAATGAAAAGACATTGGTCCGAGGATGCCTTTTTTCTTAAAAAGCTTTAAATACTCAGGAATGGTTTTGTAGCACTGATGAAGTAATTTGGTGTATTTATGCTCAGTAGGTATTTTTGTTCGGATTGGCATGGCTCTTAGTTTAGGCCTGTCACAGAATTGCCTGGTGAAAATGAGAACTGACTTTTCATGTGACCACATGATAACTGTGACTATAATAAAACAAAAATCTCAGCTTTGCGTCCTTTTGAGAAAAGAACTAATAACAATTTAAAACCCCACTCTAAAAGTCTTAGAGGAGTTTTGCACTACTACTCAACAGTCTAAGATTATAATTTACACAAACATTGATGCTGATTATCAAAACCCTTAAATTGCAGGAATCCCAGAAAAAAAGCAGCTGTAATGATTCCCTGTTGCAGTGCCACTGCTCATTTTGAACCTTTTACCATGTGCTTCTGAAAATGCCGAAACAGGATGTCCATTCCTGTTTTGCAAGAGATAAATTGTATAAAATTTCCTGAAGTCTCTTTGGTTTTGAGAAAATGGTGTGCTCCAGTTAACGATGGCATGGTCAAAACTTTCCCCCCAAGCTCTAGTCCTAGGACCTGTTGGCCTGGCAGCTGCCCTGATTGCTGCTTGTCCTTGGCACTGAGGAATCACCTCCATCCGATGCACTTCTAGGTGATCTCAGCAGAGGAAGCATCAGGTAGTATGGCTTTTAGAAGTAACTTATGTAGAAGCTGTTAATTTGCAGGGAATGGGAAACTGGGAAAAGAAACAGATCTGCTGGGTCCCAGGCCCGCGCAGCAGTCATTAAAGTGGTTTTCTTTTTTCAGTCATAACTCTCTTTTTTAGTCATCTTATTTTGTTAGCATATTGCTCCATTTGTTTGAAATCCTACCTCTAAATTATATTTCACCTGGGGAGCAGGAATATGAGCATAAAATTCATGAGCTTCGGAAAAAGAAACCCCGAGTTATTACAAATAATCTAAATATTGCAAAGCGGATGCTTTCTCAAGGAGTCAGAGCACTATGTGGAAGATGAGCAGTGCTGGGCTCCTAGTACTGTTCTGAGTATGACATTTTGTAAGGTTGTATTAGTAACTTATTTAAACCCTTCATGTCTCAGATTAATGCTGACTTTTCCTTCCTGTTGCTTACAAATCATCTTTATTTCATTTGTGTTTTTATGTACAACACTGAAAGGAATTCTCTTAAGTTCACTTTTTTGCTTCCTTCATTTCATTCTTTGCTGAAAAATGCAATAGAGTCATTTTATTAAAACAGTCTAAAGAGCGTTACTCATGTTTCTGTAAAAATATTGAATATTTGGGAGTCTGCCAATAAAATACAGATACTATAAATACATTTTGTGATGTGACAACAGCTAAATGTGCTGCAGGCCTGGTAAACCTGCGTTGAGGATGGACTCTCAAACTGCAAGCTTTATTTAAAGGGAAGCCTGTGCACCAGGGGGCTGGTGACTTCTGCTGTTGTCAGATTTGATGGCAAGTGCTGTAAAATGCCATCGGGCATGGTTAAAAATTGTGGCTCTTTGGGGATCTCCCATGTTCAAGCAGTCTTTGTTGGCTGGGCAATTCTCTAACTGGCATGGCAGTTTTTAGTAGCAGAGTAGAAAGTGATATTTGTATAATAGCAAGTCACATCAGAATCTTCTGCTCAGACGAAGTTGGGGAAGACTCCAGCATGACAGGTGTTGCACAGATTTTATCAGGGTCTTGGTATAAATAAGCTGGCATTTACTGACAGGGAGAGACAAGCAATAAATAAGGATAGTGAATGCCCAGAAATATTCTTATCAAATTAAATGTACAGTATTTGCTAACTGAAGATGCTGAGTGGCAAGGAAGGAAATCTGTTTTAATTGCCTGTTTTCACCCAGGCGTGGTTCAGTATGTTTCCTGCTGTTGCGTACCAAAAGTCCGAGTGGAAGGTGAACGCTGTCAGCTGATGTGTCCTGTCTAGCCCTGGCTCCCAGCATACTGTGGAAGTGCTCATCTCTTCAGCAGCTGCTGTCATAAGAAGACTGGTGGCTGAGAGAGAGGCATGTCTTAGTGTGAAAAGGGCACAGCAGAAAAGAGGAAATTGCGAGATGAACGTAAAAGACCCATTCTGATAATTTGCCTGAGAAATCATGTTTGGTCTTCATCTGTATTTGTACCTAGAGCAGGTGTCTTTTCAGAGCATTGGGTGTTGGGTTTTTTTGTAAGTACTTGTTAATAGTTTACAAGTTGACTAAAAGGGATCTTTTTTATTTTTTTTTTTTTTTCATTTTAGGCTTGAATGAGTTTGGATGTAATTTCTCTCTCAGTCCCGTTATTTTTCTTCTATATATTATGGAGTTTGAAAGTCAATGTCTGATTGTTGTATACTGGATACTTGCCACAACACAGTCTCCAAGACTTTGATTACAGTAACACTTTCAGATATCTTTCATTACAGTGTGCAGCCAACTTTTTTTTTCTTTTTGTGTGAAGAAATTGCTCTCAGTCTTTCTGGAAACAATTAAAAGTGTAATTAGCAGAACTTGGCTTACAGGCTGCCGTATAAGAACTGTACAGTACTCTGTACCAAAATGACTTGTTAAGATTAGGAGTTTTGGCGTAAATTCTTTGTTGGGAAAAAAAAAATGCTGCTTTTTCTTTTGGGGAATTTCAATTATGAGTAGCAGTAGCTGATAGAAAACTCAAACACCAGTATAATGGGTTTATATTCTTGGTGAACTGCACAATACAAGAACAGTGAGAATCCTTAGGTCAGGTCTGAATGAATCACTCACAACTCCTCAAATCATGCAAGATTAAACACTTCATGTACTCTATAGAGGCTTCATTAATGGTCAGAGGTGCTGAAAGGATAGGGGGAGGAGAAACACAAGATTGAAATTCAAGACTTTCTGAAGAAATGGGAGACTACCTGCTCCTAGTTAGGTACTGGCTCAAAAATTAATATCTGTTTGGGCAAAATAAAGAAGTTATTTGTGCTTCAGAGGAAACTCTGTCTTAAAGTTGATAAAGCAGTCGCAAAAGTAGTATGGCAGGTGTAGGTAGAGGCTATGAAAAACAACATAAAGAAGGGAAGTGTTAGCAGTTTCTCCCCACCTTCCATCCTCTAAGAACTGCACAGAAAATGGCAATCGGTCTCCATGCTGATGGTGTGGAAAAGCTGCAGGCTGGGATATCGAGTAGTGCTTTGTTTCAACATACTTCCTGAGACTATTGTGAACGTTTCACAAATACCCAGACAGACCATTTATGCACTTTCTGCATTAATATTTTTCAGTTTAAATAACTTTTATGATTAGTTATACGAAAATGTAAACATAGAATGTGTGACAATTATAAAAACAGAGCACTTCTATTTAAATTTTTCAGTTGGGGTGCTCCAGAATTTTGAGATTAGTTTTTCATCCCAATTTAAAATGGGAATTTTTCTTTCCCTCAAGTTTTTGATGGGATGGGAAAAGGGTTTCCTACTGATCTGTACGTTTTCAGGATCCATTTTAGTAGTCTAGGACCAGCTATTTCCTGGGCATGTGTGCATAGTGCAGTGTCACAGCATGAAGAGAGACCCTAACTAGTGTGAGTGTCAGGTGAGTAAAACTACTTCAAAAACTTTCCTGCCCCTCCTTGGAAAGGTCTTCCAGGCAGGGGCTCTACTGTGTTTATTCCTCCTGCCTTCAGCAGCTGATCTTGATTTACCCTTACAGCTGTTGTAATTACAGTTAAGAAGGTACAGAATATTTTTAGAGTCTTCTATCATTAGGAGTCAAACACACGGTTTTCAAGAGATGTTTATTCTCTTAGGGGCTACTTATAATTTACATCTATTTTTCAGAAAATAGGTAAGTTAAAACCAGAAGCTTTCATGGTGTAAAGCTGTAGTACAATCAGGAAATGATCAATAGAGAATAAAAAGCACTTTGTGTTAATAATGCATTTTATGCTTGAGGGTGCAGAATAATTAAATAAGGGTATGAAGTTTGATAACTGAAAAATATTTTCACTGTCTCAATCTATCAAAGGTCCAATTATATATAACTAGCACCTGAAGCATAGCAGAGCAAGGAAAGTTTCCTGCCATTTGACAGTCCAAAAATCCTATGCCATATTGATCTAAGTACAGGATTATTTTTATGTAGTGAAATAGTTTACATAGGAGGTAGGACCCTAGTCATAAGGATGTTGTTAGTGTATATAAAGTACATTTAAGTTTTATAAGTGAAAATCCTTCTTACTTTTTCTTATGACTAGTGCATGTTTTGGGTACAATCAGTTGCTTCTGGATAAAGGAAGTCACTTGGTGGACTTCGCTTCCAAGAGATTAATCTGTATTTCATTTCTGTGTTTCAAGTTTGGGCTTCTAAGCATCCCAGAAATTAAAATAAAAGTACAAAACTTTATATTTTAGTTTAAGGAGCAAGTAATTTATACCAAACCTTCTGCTTGAGCCGATGACTCTGTAGATATTTTTTTTCACTTAGCTTGTCATTGTAGGCAGGCTGGGTAAGTGGGCTGGGTTCCTTTGCTCCCCTCCAGAATACTTTCTTGCTAAGCAGTTTTAAGCCATAGCTGATTAACAGTATGCTTACCATTATATGTATATACTCTTGAGGGAATGGACTATGTCAGCAATGTGTTTTGATGCTGGGAAAATCCATGCAGCTGATCCATTCCCTGAGGTGCTCCTGCACCCTGTAAACTCTGGCATGTTGGCAGCAAGAAGGCAGATGCTTTTCTATAGCTTTTATTCACAGAAACTTCTATTTGAGATGATTATACGTTATGGTTATCCCTACGTTTGAGTGATTGCACAGAAGGCTGATAAAAATGCACCTCCTATATAAATCAATCTCAGTATAATCAAAAGAATTAGGTTATGAGTACAATTGCAGTATTTTAGGGACGCTCCTCGCTCTGAAACTTGGGACATGCAGACTTAACGGCAGAAGCATTCAGAAATTTTTGCTCTGATTTTGAAAAATAATCAGGTGAACTCAATCATATGATAGTGCAATACTTACCAACAGCTACTCACAAGCTACATAACAGTTACTAAAAAGACATTTAAAAATCTGTAGCACATATCTGACACCCAAGAAGTGTGCAAGGAGTTCTTTGAAGTGTTAAAGCAGATGGACTTTTTGTTTTATTTTGTTAGGTTGGTTTTTGTTTTTGTTTTGTGTATTTGTTTTTGTTTTTTTTTTTTAATAAATTGTGGAGCACTAAATATATACCAGAGAGGGCAAAGAGAATGACCTGGGGATTTCTAGACTCAGCCTTACATCAGTTCCAGGTAAAATAGCAGAACAGCTGATATGTGACTTAATTAATAGAAAATTAGGAGAGTAACATAATCAGTGTCAATTAAAGTGAAAAATAAGCTACTTTTAATTTGTAATGAGATTAAAAGTAATAGTATTGATTAAATCTCTTTCTGCAAGACCTTGAATTTGATTATACTAGATGAGGAAAAGTTACACAGTGTTCAGTTGACAAACAACATTGATATCCTGCAGATGACCACAACAAAATATAATTCCAAATGGAAATCCATTTTCAGTAGATGTACTTCTAGCAGGCCTGGGGCTTGCTGGACATCTAGAAGAAAATTATGGACACATGTTCAGAACAGTGACTCTTTGACTCTTAAGACAGTTTATATTTGCTGATTATCCATGAGAAACTCCAGTGTTATGAGTGAAAGAACAAATACAATCGTTTTACTGGTTGGGGAGTTCTGAGTAGCAATAGTGGAGCTGTTTCTGGCCTAAGGGTAACTTCTGTAAGAACCGACTGTCCAGTTCTGGTCACAGTCATGAAGAAATCTGTTGAGGGAGAAAAGCAGCCACCCAACACCTTTCTCTCCCAGAAGAATCACGAGGAGACTTATAAAAATTGGAAACATTGCGTCAGCAATTTTATTTGCCAAGATAAAGTGAGCTGATGTCTTGACCACAGTACATAATTAAATGGACAACAGAGCTTTCTCTTCAGTTGAGTAACAAAGATTTGGGAAGAAAGGTGTTTGAGCTTAAATTTACAGAAGGCAGGCAAGTTTTTAACTCAGAGTGATTATTTTTGGAAGATTTTACTAATGGGATGGATGGACTGAGATGGTTACTTCTTCACTAAAAATGTGACAATCTAGGTTTGTCTCCTCCCAAAGCGTGTAATGTAGTCCCAGTAGGAAAAAATTCAAGGAAGGACTAGGTCTGCCAGAAAAAGTCTGCTAGGTACCAGTGACCTTTTCTGGGCTTCAGATAGATGTGTCTTTTACAAAACAAAAATAGCACATTCTTTGGTCCAATCTTAGGCTAGGAGGAACGTTGCTTAATATCAGTCTTACGTAATAGGTTTGTAGTCAAATCACTTCTTATGTGCAGTGTTGTCAAATTTTTTGGTATCATGCCTGGGGCACTGCTTTTCCTCTTGACTAATGATAGGATAGCATTTGGATTCCATTTTTTTTTTATAGTGCAGCTTCTTTTCATTTAAGCTTAGATTTGGAATCTTAATTGTTGTCAGTTTACTATCATTGAACAACAAAGACTTTAGATAAAATGGAAGACATTAGAGAACTTTTGTTTAGCTGCTTTGTGTCTGTTGAGTGCTGTAAATTTTTGAAATGACTTCATCTTGGATTTATTTGTATATTGTCTGTATGTGGAGCCTGTGACTTCATGGTAAGTTGTTTTTGATAGCAACACAACATGAAGCATGCCTGTTTCCTCACCTTCCCCCAGACATCTGTTGTGCCAGCACAATGTTTGTACGGCTGTGCCGTGAACCAGATCAAGGAACTGATCTAGCTTTTAAAACAACCTTATAAAGACTATATGATACTTGGCTTCTTTCCAAAACGTGAATGAATTTCAAAAGGCAATGACTGTGTAAAAATGTGCCCATATAGGTATTTCCTGTGTATGGCATGAACTTGTTTCATTATCAAAATGAAAGCACAAGTTCTCTTCCAGAAGCATTTCAGACCTGTACCTTAACTTGCTGGGAGAATTGGTTAATGTTGGATGGGGAAGCAACTGTCAGTGAGTTCATTCGCTACTTTTACAGGAGGAGGATAGATGATTTCAGGATGAGAACAGTGAGGATGACCCCATCATTTTGAGAAAATTTCTTGGAACATTTTATGCTCACAAAAATAGATGTTCACAGAACTCTGCAATGCCAAAACCCACTGATGTCACGGGGTAGTGCCAGTTCCTAAATTGTCTATGCAGGAAATAGTTTTAGATCTTTGAGTATATCTGTGGATTTTGACCCTCCCCCCCAACTCCTCAACCAACCTAAGTTTCACAGCTGAAGATATTACAGACAGAATAATTGCTGGAGGTTCTTTTTTTGAGTAACTTTATATGGGGTATGGTACAGTCATGGATTCGGGTTTTTTTGGTTTTTTTTTTTTTTTTTTTTTTAATTTAAATATATAGCTAATACGGGAATTGATTATAGACATGGTGTAATAGTGTTGTGAATATAGCTCTTAATTTATCAGAAATGCTGGAGGCTTTCCTTCACTTTCTCATCTATTTGATTAAGTTTTCACTCTACTTTCCACTATAATGGATATTTTCTTTGTAAGAAACATATTAAAGTCCTTAGGTGTCCTCCCACACACCTAAAAACTCATTTGGCAGACTGAAAACACTTTGACAGCTGGCTTTTTGGGTCAATTAAAAATAATGCTACATTGCTAATGGTAATTTTCTCTTTACCATGCCTGGTGGGATCCAGCAATCCTGAAGGAGCTGATGTCTGAATGCTATGTTTATTTTTCCGTAGTGGATTGAAAGATACCATCAAAAGTCAAATTTACTGTGTGTTTGATCCAGTCCATGTTTTACTTGGTTTAAAAATACTATTTTCCTGCCACTTTTTTCTCTACCACTGATTCTTCTACTGCTGTTAAGGAATTGCTCCCTTGTAGCTCTGTACAGGAGACAGTCTCATTCTATATTCCAAAAAGACCCGCTTAGACTTTTAAAATCACCCAGGCAATGCTCACTTCTTGGTATCCACAACTGCTCTGCTCCTTGCTGAAAAAAGTGTAAAAGCAGCAGTTGCAGATTTCTGTTTCAAATGCTGATTTTGACACCAATTGAAGGAACAGCCTGTGGCCGGCCTCTCGGCTGCCCGGGCTCACTGGACTGGAATGGTTTAATCTTCTCAGCTGGACGGGGTGAGGCTGAGTTTAAGGACCTGTCACTGAGATGCTGTTCACTCATGTGCAGCTCATGTGGGTAAAACCCTGAGAGAGAGGATCCCAAGCGCATCAGGTTGTTCGCTGCTTTGATCTAGGTCTGTATTTCTGTGCCTCTGTGTCTGTATGGATATTTTAAGGAACAATAATTGGATTTGAACGTGTTTGGTATTGATACAATATATTCAACAGTTATGGGCTATCTTTGCAGATCTAATACACATATTTTGATCTATTTTGCTTTCTCGGCTAATTTGTGGCTTTTTTTCTATTTTGTCTTATGACACCCATCTCAGGTACAGTTGTATTTTTCCTTTCAGTGATTTTTGGATGAGTGTTAAGCCATTTATATCATCTGCTGATGGGTGGAATACTGTGGGCTCAATACCACTCAATAATTAGGAAGTATCGATTCATTTCCTTGCTCTCCTGGGGAGTTCAGTAGCCATTTTTATTATAATTGCTAGACTTTTTAATTAATTCTTCTGATCATGCGTCAAAACTAACTGGGACCTAGGATGGAAGAATGAAAAGCTTTGGAAGCCATGGAGGCACACAGCTGCAAAAACTGCATGAGGAAATATGGTATTTTTAGGCAAAAATAGTAGCTTTAGCCTGTAGGGACTAATCATCTTTGGGGCTTCATTCTGTGTTGGCGTTGCAGGTGATTGCTGTGTTGCTGTGAAATGAGACAGGAGCGCCAGCCCTCTTGGACTTGTGGAGGCTCGTGTGTCACCTCAGTGACAGGAACTTTCTGCAGAGAGCTTGTATGGTGCTATAATTTTAATTTAAAATTCCATGCCCTGAAAAGGCTTCCACAAAATTAAGTTGACAAACTACCTCAACTCCTTGGAGTTACGGATGATGCACCGCTTCTTGTTGATATATGCTCCCTTTGTTAAAATAATTTGAAATTCTGATGTAACATAATGACTACTTAGAAATTATTTTGGAGCTGATGAAGAACTGATTTTTCTTGTGCCATGCTCTGAATGGTTCTGTGTAGGCACATTAAAATTAGCTGCCACTCTTTAATAATGTAAATGTAAAACTGCAGCAGGTGTCAAAATAAGGCAGTATTGCAATATTTTGAAACATAACACCGTGGTGGCTCAAGACATTTGTATATAAGCCTCTAAAGTTTAACAAAATTCTGTTAATCACAAATGGTTCCTTAGTCTTTGGGGAGTTAATATGTAGATTAAACAATCAAAATAAAATTCAACTTCGAAAGTGCCTCTGGAGGCTGCCTGGTCCAATGACCTGCTCAAAGCAATGTGACATTGGAGATCAGGTGGCTTGCAGTCTGACATGGCTTTACTGCTTTATCGGGTTCTCTTTGGTGTTCTCCAGCTAGATAGTTGCCAAGGCTGTACTTCTCCTTAAAGTTCTGACACTTTTCCTTCTTGGATAAACTAGAGCGTCAGAGGCTATATCGTTCACTGAAGGTTTAGCAGAAGCAGCAGGATAAACACATCTGCTCTAAGCACCCAGCTGTTAGAAGGACAGACATTGGGCAAATGAGATATTGATTTTGTGAAACTTACAATATCAACTTTTTATTCCACTGCAAAACGGTCTATTTAAGACTACTTATAATCACAAATGCTCTATTTATGTGCAACGTATCTTCCTGAGGATAATTCAATTTACTATTTTGAAATATGTATGAAGAATAGAGGGAAAATTTATACCTTGTGCAGTCAGCAAACATTTGTACCCTGCATGAGAGTAAATCAGATGCATCATACTGTTTCTCCTTTTCTGGCAAGTTATGAAGAAACAGGTCAAGAGTGCTGGCAGCCAGCATAGCCTTTTAGACCTAGGTAGCTGGTAATGTACAGCCTGGATTCTTCAGTTCTTGCCAGGGAAAAGAAATAAGATTTGGTACTGTATCTTATTTATGCTGCTCTGATTTAAGTTCTTCAGTTTCTGCTGAGGGAGCAGGATCTCCTCTTTGTTTTACACGCTGCAGCCCAACAACAGCTGCAGCCCCCAGGACCTGGAATTTTGAGATTTTAACATTTGGTCCTCCCGTAAGTATCATGAAATATTAACCTCCTAGTGTGCCTTCCTGTGAAAGTACAAATTATCTAAATTAATGTAACCATATAACCTCAGAACTGGTTAAATTTGAGCACTAATCAAAGTTAAGCGGAGCTGAGGTGACTGAGTGTGGAGTTTGTTCAGGTGATGTCCTTCTACCATGCTGCTCTGCGCCACTCCTGCATCTCAGTGTTTTCAGACAGATTATTTCCTGCTTAGGGCAGAAGTCCTTAAGTGGCAGGTTCAAAGTCATTTCTCCCTCAACCATATGCTACTTTAATGGTGACAAGTGGGAGTGAGGAAATATGCCTCTGTTGCAGTGTTAGAAAATGCATTAGTTTCGGTGTTAGGGGCTCTTGTTTCAGAATGTGCTAAGCAAAAGGAATCCAAGAAACAGGGGACATGGATGATCCACTCCTTGGTATCTCTTTCATCTTTTAGGCTCTAGGGAATTGGAGTGAGATAATAAAAGCTTCAGGTCGTTTATATTGCTTCCAGAGGAATTGTTTTGCCTGGCTGGAAAGGGTGTAATTTAAAGGTCTACTTTGTGGTCCTGGCTATTTAGTCAGTAATGTGTATTTTCTCTGTCTTGCAATGAGTTTTTGCACATGCTCGGAAATGTGTGTATCCAGTGTCTTGATTCACCTTTAAATTGAAAGGTAACCTTTCCATCTGAGAATTTAGTTTTTAATTGATGTTTCAAGCATTTCCTACCTTTGAATAGGAAAAATGTTTTTTTATTTTCTTGCAAGAGAAATTACTGGTTTTTATTGGGAATGATTTTTAGTAGGATTCATACTGAGAAATCAGTTTGTAGCATTTTGAAGGCTCTTCTCCTGTGCCTTGTCTTACAAAATGGTGGTTTTCATTCTAAAACCATTTTAGCATACCAGTGAACAGGTTGTGCATTACAGTGTACTTAAATTTGTTCCTTTAGTGGCAGTAAAGCTGAGGCCATAGGGCAGTAACCGTGGTGGATTTGGCTGAGGATGAGAAATGCCTATATGTGTAATTTAAAACCCTATAAGAAGGTGTTGTAGTTAGTGAGTTAGCCATTTCTGAACTTACACAGGGAATTTTTGTTTAGGTTTATTCCAGGTCCTCCCTAGGGTTTAGCCTGTGCAGAGGGTGGGGGAAGAAGGCTGAGGCTATAAATACAGGTGTTAAGGAGTGAGTGATGGGATGGACTGAGAGAGAGAGATTTCAATGTGTGTTTACGACACAGATCTGTGACAGTGGTAGCTGAGGACACTAAGCAACAGTTTTCTGAAGCATGAACTGCTATTAAGGTTCATAAGCTTGTGATTCCTGTTTGTTGGCAAAATTCCCAAATGTTTAGATGGGTGTGGAGCTGTGGTTTGCTTACAGAACCGTATTTAGTGACAGCAGATACTTAAGGTAAGCTTGAAAACTTAGTGTTCCAGGTGTCCCTCCTCTCCCTTTTTTTTCTTCTACTCCCCCACAAACTCCTGTGCTTTTTGTACACGTTAGTGATTATTTTTCTGTACAATTTTTATGGTAGTCTTTTGAAAGTTGCTTGGCAACTACTAGTTCTCATTTGTTTGAAGTGTGGATACAAGAGTCCTGGGCTTTAAAGTGTTTATAACAATCCTAAAAGAGAGTCGTGTCCAGGAAAGGATCCTGACTTTCATACCAGGAGGCTTACGTGCTGGTTAGAAAGGCTTTTCTGTGAGGATTCACTTTAGGACAACATCTGCTGACCAAGATAGTTCTTATGAAAATGAGGATACGTTTTCAGTGTTTATAACAATGATTACAATGAAATCAGAGGAGTTGGCGAGACTCTTTGCATAATATGGGGAACGCTGGATTTCTACTCACTCTTCAGTTTGGTGGCACAAGGAAATGATAGGGATTTGGCCAGTACAGCCATGACTCAATCTTTTATTCAGTAGGAGCTTTGCTGGCTGCTGGGAAGAGACTATGCCCTGCCTCTGGCTTAACTCCAACCTTCTGCTGAAACATTTCTCCCCGTGAATGGCTCTTATGCTTATTCTGTTCCCATAAGGGCAAGAAATGCTATTTGCTGCTTGTTTTAATAGTGAAAGATTTAATATGAATTCAGTCTTGACATCAAAGGACCATACTATCAGTTTCCTTGGTGGAGGCAGGTGATCTTGGTACATCAGTCGTCCTTATTTACATCCATTCCTCTCTGCAGGTGGTCTGACTTTCACCCAAGTTGGCAATGATGAACTAAGAAGACCCGATTTTTGGTGGTCTTTGGAGATATCTGCACAACACATTAATGTTGTTTGCTCTCTACACACTGGTTAATTGTGTCAGCTTACGATTGCTGTAATTGGAATTCTAAAGCTTGTGCTTCCTTATCTTGTAGCCCCATTCTGTCATATTTAAAATTGGTTTGAAAGTTCCATGGGGCAGTACAAAACCACCTATAATTAATCATGTCAAGCATCTAGCATACATCCAGTACAAGATAAATGGCAATGGACAGTATCAGTTGGCACTCATGGATATCATGATCTGTAAAGCTATGCTTATCAGAGGGGGAGAGCAAAGAATGGGGCAGGGGGGTCCAAAGCAAAGTATACCGATGGTGGTTCTGCTTATACCAGTCCCTTTTTGGAAGTTTCTAAGGACCTTAAGGCGCTGCAGTTGCCATTTAGTGACTTTCAGAAATGCTATCTCCATTGTATTTTGTTGGCTCTATGGACATTATCGATGATGCTAGATAACTGTGTTATTTCTCTCAGAGGAATACTGATAATTATTAAACAGAGAGGACTTTTTGAAAATACCGTTATGTGTTAGGAACATGTTAAGGAATGAGTCCCAAAGGAATCTGGGCTCTGATCTCCCTTTGAACTTAACTGAACTGGGCACCTACCTAAATATCTTCAAAAATTTGAGCCTTGAGCCCATAGGACATTTTAGTCCTGCAGTGCATGTAGCCTTGGGAATAGCATTTAGCTTTCAGAGGAACTTGACTCCTGTAGAGTGAATTAAACTGAATAATGTTTTATTCTTGTAAGACACTCTTTTTTCCTAAAGGATAAAGAATTTAAAGCCTTTAACAGTGCAAAGCACAGAGTTAGAAATATCAAAGGAAAAAGATAAGGATAGATGGTTTCTTTGACAGTTTTGTCTCCCTGCTGTGCCAAGTGACAGCCAACATCTTATTTTAGAGGAAAGCTTTCCATGCTGAAAATGGTGTCACAGAAATTCTTTCATTTGGCCTGATCCAAACCATGGCTGATCCTGGTGATGCTTCGTGCTTATGGCAATTTAAACTATTGTGGATCCAAAGATAATAGGATTCATTCAAGGGCCATCATAGCCAAGTGGGACCAATGTGACGTTCCCCTTAACACTTTAAGTAAATAATGCTTTGAATTATTTATTTACATGTTTATTAGTTTGAATGGTATTTTGTGAAACAAAAAATGAATATGATCTATTTACTGGTAACCTGATTCTGATGGGCAGTTTGGCTCTAACACTCCTATCTGAAATTACAAAGCAGTTTTAATGACTGCATTTGTTCATGGAAAAGTTAGATTTAGTTTTAGAAGAGCACAGCAAAAAGCACTTCTAATGAAATTAAATCTCTGGTCTCATCTGGCTGTGTCTCTGGAAAAACTGCTAAATCCAGCATTTAGTCATGAGACTAAATTATTTTAATTTTATTTATTGATTGGAGCAACGCTAGGTTAAACTACTATCATATTAAATTCTTGCACTCTTCAGCATTGATGTAGTGTTTTGCAAAAGCACAAATAAATATGTAGGTGTCTTCTGAAATTCTGAGAGATCAATTTTTAGACTTATACAGACCATGCCAAGTTAATTTATGCAGTCATAAAAACTGTTTGCAGAGGCACTATTCTTTAGGACTATTATTGAAGGTTTTAGAGTTATAAAAGGACACTTACTGCCTGTTTTTGAAATCTACCCTACTGTACTTTGCTAAGTGACAACATTTGCTTATTTACTTGGATAAACATATACGAATACATAGAATCATAGAATCATTTTGGTTAGAACAGACCTTTAAGATCGAGTTCAACCATACACCTAACACTGCCAAGTCCAGCACTAAACCATGTCCTTCAGCCACATCTACGCATCTTTTAAATACCTCCAGAGATGGGGACTCAACCACTTCCCTGGGCAGCTTATTCCAATGCTTGACAACCCTTTTGGTGAACAAATTTTTCCTCATATCCAATCTAAACCTCCGCTGGTGCAACTTGAGGCTGTTTCTTCTCAGCCTATCACTTGTGACTTGGGAGAAGAGACTGACATAAAAAAAAGATTTTGGGGAAAAAACCAAACCCACACAGAAAAAACCAGCAAACCCTGAAACCTTACATTTTTTTTTCCTTCTACTTACATCTTTTCCACTACAAAGGAAAGCGGCAGGGAACTAAAGACGGCGATGACCAAAGAGTAGGATGCCAGCAAGAGAACAGAATTACAAGCTTTTCTTAGCAAGAGATCGCTTCCATTCTGCCTGGTGACTTCTGGTGACTTCTTAAGCGTCGAGTGTGGGTGTTTCTTTTGGCTTGACATGTCAGCTTGAACTGTGGTTATACTGAATTACCGGGCAGCCAAACTGAAGGTGTGGTTATACAGTAGCGCTATAGTTAAAAACTCAGTGCATAGCAAAAGTAGTAAATCACACTAATTGGTTCTATTAATAGTAGTAATTCTTTAATAAATAATACATTATTATTACTTTTTTAGTGCTCTACTACATTACTGAATAATAATAAGATATATATATATATATATATATATATATAAAAATTATATAGAAATAGTAATAAATAACCTAAATTTTAAAACTGCAGATTTTCCTTGGTGGTAAACCAGTGGCAAATCTGACTGATGCTGAAATTGCTGAGAACTTTTTCTTGGGGAAAAAAAACCACAAGGGAGAACCCAGAGTTGAAACCTAGCTGTCTACTACTTAGTCCCTGTAAAAACTGAGAGTCAAGTTTTTCAGTATATGATTTAGATCTGCCAATGTGTTTATTTTTCTGAATTGAAAGTTGCAAGAATTGGTGGTGAACTGAAAGGAGGAAAGAAGATCTAAATAATCTCTTTGCTCTTTTGGTTTACAATTTTTATGAAATGAATCTGTGAAATTCGGGCTACAGTTCTCAGAATTGACTTCACTGGAGGTATACTAAGAGTGATGCTGCACAGAGCACTGTGGTAGTGAGCACGACTGGGTTACCTCTGAAGGTGAGAGATAATGTGCCACATGGGTAAGTCGTGCTCTCAAGGGGAGGAGACAGGCTGAGCGGCAGCTGCTCGAGTCCTGGTGTGCTTCATACTCCCTCTGGGCCCTGCCCTTCACTCAAAGTGCTGCCTTGTGCAGCGTAGACACATGCATTCTGAATTTCAGTCCCTGAATAGTGAGGAGTAGGATGGGAGCTACAGGACTCTTGTCATTAATTGAGAACTTGCTTTGTCTTTTTCTTGATCCATTCAACAGCCCGGCAAGCCTGGGAGCAGGCTGATCCAGACGGCCTAGCCTAATGAATTCTGGAACCAGAGTTTCCCACATATCTGCAGCAAGCACTGCATCCCTGGCTGACCGCTTTATGATCGCTGCCATCTAATCAGAGCTGATTTTCCAATCTAGAAATGAAGATTTCCTGTTTGCTAATAAATTAGTGATTCCAGTCAGACATTTTATCTTAACCTACAAGAGACAGATAAATTAGCCTGTGCCATTTTTTGGTCAAGCAAAAGGGATCGCAAATCGTTAAGGTGGATGTGCTTAGCTAGACCTTTCCCTACGCAATGAGCTTCCCCCCAAAAACCTCAAATGGTTTTAAACTTAAAGCAAGGATTTACTGTAATAAGTAGAAGCTTTTAAAAACGTATTAAGTAACAAAAATTTGAAATGGCTTTAGAAGAGAGGACAGAAATAGGAAAGGTTTATACGCTATTTTCCCAGGAATCACTTTCCTAAGATGTGATTACTCTGTCTGCTTTGCTTTCCTTCAGCAGGATAATTACAGTCAGACGTGTTGGGATAAACTCCTCTATGTTTAGGAATCATTCAAACACTATAATGCGATGTTTATGGAAAGCCTGTAAATTAGCTGTGAGCACTCCAGAAATCATCATTATGGCTCAGCACACGTGGGGTTCAACACCCACAAACAGGCTTTTCTTGCTGCAAATGACATTTTTGTTTGTCTCAAATGAGAATCCATGTGCTATGGGTCACTTGGGAGCTATGTCTCTCTTCCACTTCTAATTAAAACAACTCATTTAAAAGGGGAGGAATTTAATTTTCTCTTCATTATTTGTAAAAAGCCCAAAAGTGATTTCTATCATAGCCTTTTAATGACAGAAGAAAATGCCTTCCACAGAACAGCAGGATTCCTCACTTGAGACAGCATTGTGCCAGGAGATTCTGAAGGGATCCCTCACAGATCTGGAAATTAAGGATTCACTTTTTTTTAAGTCTTATGGAAGAGGTTTGCACTCTTTTTGTTAAAAAGAGATAGATACTTGCTTTCCTTTAGCAAAAGTGAATGCTTTCTATTCCTGGGTTTCAAGCAGCTAAGCACTTAGGTATTGTCAGGCTTTAAATTTAAATTTGGAATGTCAGATTTTTCTAATGCGACCCTTGTCATGTATGGAAAACAGGACATGCCAGCTCTGGACAGGTGAAGAAAAAGTAGGGGTTTTTTTTCTGCTTATTGGTTACATATACCAGTTTGCAAGTTCTCATATGCATTTGTAAAATCTGAAAAGAAATTGGTTGTCTGTAGTGTAATTTAATAAACAAAGCATAATATGGAATTTCCTGGTCAAGAAATTTTAGAATGTGTTTGGGTTATGTTTGGAAGTTGTTACAAACATATTCCAGTTCTGGGATAATCCTGCCATTAAACTCCAGGAGTCCCCACTGCCTTCTGGTGACGCTATCTGGTCTTTTGGATAATTTTACCTGAGACAAGTTTGAATAGTTGAACACCTCTGAGATCGTTAGTGGTGATGAATGTGGTATACTGGTCGTAAGACGACGACCTCTGTATTTTGGAGAAACATACTCCTAACATCATAATGACTCTACTGGGATCCCTCATAGATCCAGAAATGAAAAAAATAATTTAGGTTAAAATATTATGGAAAAGTCTTGCATAATTCGTAACAGATAATAATATGGGTGTTTGCTTTCCTTTTATTATTAGCAGTGCAGGTTTTACAGCCCTGGATGTTGACCAGCTGTAGAACTGTTTTGAGATTTTGGATAGGCCTTGACTGTTCCAGGATTTTGCTTCTGAAAAACTGCTAGAAATACTATTCTGGAAATTGATGAAGTCTTTAATTTCTTACCAGCACTAAAGGAAAGAACTTCCCTGCAGTCTTATTTGTGTATTTGTATGCTTGATCTGCATGATGTGTTATGAAGTTTGCTACTCCTTTCTGTAGTATTTCATCAGTCTGCCTATGTGCTAGTGTAGTAAAGCTAGGTTAAATTTCTGTCAGTACATAGAGTATTACTGACACGAGAGACAGGGATGAAAGCACCGTGGAAGAATTGTAGCCTGAAGACAATTTCAGCCAGTCCACCTTCATTAACTTTAAATGGCCTTGGCAAGTCTGAGGTGTAATCTGGAAAGAAACTTGGAAGGCAGTAGGATTGTGGAAAGGGAATTGGGATATGAAGAGGATTTGTGGCCTGCGTTGGAGTGGGAATACATACAGAGCTCAGAACGTGTCCTGGGTTCTGAAAAAAAAACAAGCAAACAAGCAACAAAATGCTTTATCGCTGCTTACCTTCATCACAAGTCTTCAAAACATCCATTTAGATTAGTATTGCTATTCTAGTGCTTAATTTGGCTGATGGGTAAATTATAGGTAATGTTCTTCTGGTAGTAAGTAAGTGAACTAGAAATCACTGTTCTTGTCTTCTACTGGAAAATAACTGAAATAGTTTTGGCATTATAAAATTCGCTTGGTTAAAATAAAATCTGATACTTAAGCTTTGAATGACTAAAGTAGTAAATGTCTTTGGTTCTGCAGTGGTTTCATAGTTTCTTCAAATTACTCATCAGCTGTTAAGGCACCACCTAGTATGATGGAGTCAGTATGACAGGAGGAATATGTTGTT
This sequence comes from Alca torda, assembly GCA_008658365.1. Classification (NCBI taxonomy): domain Eukaryota; kingdom Metazoa; phylum Chordata; class Aves; order Charadriiformes; family Alcidae; genus Alca; species Alca torda. Next base: position 12,823,447 of record CM018083.1, read on the forward strand.
GTTGTGTGTATGTCAGTGTGTATGTAAACATACGGGTATTTTTTGGTATATATAGGGATTCTATCTGTGCATTGTATATAATACATGTTATTGTTGTATTTTTTTATATGCAGTAGTTATGTAACAAGTAGAGTCCACAATTTTTTCTGAAACAGATTTTTATTACATGGTCTCCAAATGTTGGATGCAGCGGTACCTAGATACGTATATTGACGTGACTTGGAAAAGACTGCGAGTACCCTGCAGGGACTGAACAGCTTAATGATCATTTAGAGGGTAGAACTTGCTTGAGGAGCAGATTATTCCAGAGGTTCTTGTAGCTGTAGTCTTTACTTTTAATCCTATAACTCCAGTCAGTTGGTGTCACTTACTTACAAATCTCCAATTAAAACTAGAGATGGGACAATTTAGACTAGACGTTAGGAAGGGTGCCCTCACCATGAGGGCAGTGAGACACTGGAACAGGTTGCCCAGAGAGGTGGTGGAAGCCCCATCCCTGGAAGTTTTTAAGGCCAGGCTGGACGGGGCTCTGAGCAACCTGATCTAGTGGGAGATGTCCCTGCCCATGGCAGGGGGGTTGGAACTAGATGATCTTTAAGGTCCCTTCCAATCCTACAAATTCTATGATTCTATGACTCTATGAACATTCTGTTATGCAAGAGGGAAGTATGCTAATCATGCCTAATGAACTGTCATGACCTTATGTCACAGCCATCACCAATGCTATTTCGGAAGATGTATGCATTTTGTGATCTGTTTGGATGGAAATTACATTTGTTATTCTTTTGGCTTATTCTCTTCATGGAGTTTACCCAGCATGTTCAGTTGATTGCATTGATTAATTGGTTGCATCATTAGTATTTGTTCTTAAATGTCTTAAATATCTCCCTGCAAAGAAATTTAAAAAAAACCCAAACAAACAAACAACAAAAAAACCAAAACAAACCAAAAAAAGGCACTTCTTATGCTGGTCTGCATGGCCAAAATTAGGAATACCAAAGGACGGTCAGAGACCTGTGTTGTCTTCTAGTGTAACAGCATTACAGCATTGGACTGTCTGTTCAGAATATGAAAAAAGGATGTCATATCTATATGCTGGGCAGGAAAACCAAAAGTGAAATAATTATTTGTTGATCTCAGGGTCTTAATAAGAGTGCAAAGCAGAATGAAGCTGAGCAGCTGATGTGTAATACATTACCTGCAAAAACTGCATTAAATAAATGCAAAGCTTGCTTAAAGTGTTAGCATATGTGTAATATTTCCAAATAGTTCCTTGATGCTACAGATCAGAGGTAGAAAATATAAATCCTGAATATGAGTTTAAATAGGCATACATATGATTTTGAGATAGTCTGCCTGATCTGATTTTTTTTTTAATTGGAATGTGATACAATTTTTGCTTTGCTTTGAGGTTAATAATCTATATCATTACAAGTGTCAGTGAGATTCTAATCACAAGTGATTATTTTTTGTTTATGTCAATACAATCTCTGAATCTAACCTAAACTTTAGAGGTGTAATTTGATTAATAAATTTCAATAATTGGAGACTAAGTCTATGGTCAGATAATAATTGCAGGAATAAGTTATTTCACTCCAGTCTGCATCCCTTGCTCCAGTCCCTGCAGCGTTTAATAGCATCCCTCTCCTTTGAGGTTACTGCTCTGGCAGCACTGAAAATCACTGCACACCTTCCATCATCTTCAGAGCAGAGTTGGCCATTTTTAAGATAAATGAGACACAAGAGCCTGTTTAAGACAACATGACTGATTTTTGCACTGAAGCAACCAAGGAGTATTCACGTGAATCTTTCTTTCAGCTGCACCACGAGGATGATAGCTGCCAATGGGAGGTAACAAATTAGAGGTTAATAAAAAGGGGGGGATGGGACACATCGGTTAAATAATTTTAAAGACAGCAGGCTTTATTATTGACTATCATTCATTGGCCTGAGAAATCTGAGCAAAGCCTGCCAAGCTATCTGTTTTCATGATTTACAAGATCTCCCAGCATGTGGATCTTAGAGTATGGAACTGGTGCAATGGTAGAATGTTAATAAGAAGGTCTTTGGGCAGTGTGCTCTCCCAAACTTTGGTTAGAAGCTAAAATACTTGTTCTGAAGGTCTAGTGGTTGAATTACTTACCCTGCCAAGAAAGTAGTGGTAGTTCAAATAATAATACAAGACTAACAAAATTTGTAGAAAGTTCCATTCAGCCAAGATGTCCTACAGTTAGCTACAAATTTGTAATGGTGTGACTGCTGTGCCTTCCCACAGCAGCTAGTTAAAGATCATGGCTTACTTGTAATGTTTGAGATTTGTCATCCATCCATCCCCATCCGTCCCCTCCCTCCCTAATTTTTTATAGTACTCCAGTACATAGAAATTGATCAACATACCCTTTCAAAAAATGTACGTTAAGCTCTTGGTGAGTATGGGACCACAGACTAGTTTTGCGTAGAGACAGGGCTCTGAAAACCAAGTGATAAGCATAAAAGAAGTTGACTTCTCCGGTTCATGTGGTGAAGGGAATAAATGAAACTGGTTTATGAGTATATAGCCAACTCAATCACACTCACTAACTAAACCTTTGCTCCTCTTAGTCATCAAATACCCTGAGTCTGTCTGGAGATCCTGACGAGTTTAAGTGCGTGGGCCCCATCTTTCTGAATTGGGCAGGAATTCATCCTAAGCTTTGCAGTAAATAAAGGTGCACCTGTTTTTTTATAAACACATTCTTCAAGCTGCTGCTTGGTGGGAGTGTGAAGAGGTCTCTGTCAAAGATGTTAAGAAACAGTGAAAATGTTTAAATAGTTTGGGAAATTGCCTCATATTCATGAGTAGGAATCTGTACCTAGCTGTGGGCTTCATAATGCATCTGTGTACATTTAACTAGTTCTCGGAAAGAAACTGAAGAGATGACGATGTCTTCTCAGACAGTGGTGTTAGCCATCAGGCCCTATTTGCTTGCTTGCTGAAGGAACTGCGATCATTTTTAGCATAGTCTTCTCAAATTCTTCTGCTAATTGTGCACCAAATTATATGAATGAGTTAGTGAGAATATTCCTTATGCATCCATTTAATTTCTAAAAGCACCAATGTATGTACAAATATAATTGCTCAGTTGAGCTCTCATTTTGATTTAGTAGTCTCATTTTCAAGTAATAATTTGAGCTCTTCCTTATGAGCAGACAATACTTTTCTGTATATGCTTGTTTCTGCCATAGCACCAAGCACCTGTATGTTATTTTAATGATGTTGTTTTTATTTATTCTTAATTCTGTGCTTTCTGTTGTATTTTGCTCATGAATACTCCATAAAATCTGTTCTTTCTTGGGGTTTTAAGTGAGGTTGTAAGAAAAACCATTTTTCATAGAAAACACAAATGGAGTATTTTAACTAGTCACCACAAGCTGTTTGATATTTTCATAGTAAGGAAGAAAATGTTACTGTGTCTTGTTTCTCTGGAGTGACTGTATATAATAATAAATTCAACTCCTTTATGAGATTGGTTGGGCAAGAAAAATCAAAGGAAAATGTGCTGCTTAATCTCCTAGAGAGGGATGAAGCGCTCAGTGTGCAGAATTCTTTCAGTGTACATAATTCCATATATAGCATATCTTACAGGTTTGCATTTTTTATGACTACAATAGAAGTTAGAATTTTTTCAGCTTCAATTTTTATTGTACAATCAGATGATGTGTTGTCATTTGATACACTGAGATAAAATACAGTTTTATCCTGTATTATGGGTATGTATAGCAACACGTTATCATCCATATAGTAAAATAGTAAAACCACCTTTTGACCAGACTTACGGTCACATGAAAGAGAGACTAGAAACCATTTCCGTATGGATGGTTTGAAGACATTTCACGAGGTGCGCCACTGTAACATGAGTTGTGCTAAATTATTCTACGTATCACTGGGGATAAACAAATCTTCCAGGAGGGAAGACTTAAAAGAAGATGCATTACACTTGCTTATTCTAAGGCTATACTCCTTATTACAAGGGAAACCTATTATATCTTTGAAAATTTATAGCTGTTGAATTGCCACTTTTATGAAAATGCGTTTTTATGATTCGGTCATTGTGCAAATACACTCTGAAGCGACAGACAGATTATTGCTACATTACTAAGAATAACGGATAATTACTGCTGTAATTTAGTGAGCTAAACTTTTACTGGCCCTCACTGATTTTATTTGGAATCATGGTATTCTTAGTATTTGTTTAATAATAAGGATGATTAACTTAAAGAAAAAATGGCTTTTGTAAATGGCGTTCCTTAACTGTTTGTGATTTGTGTCCAGTCACCTGTCACATTGTATTACTTCTGCTCTCTGCTTTTTTTTGTTTTCTGAAAGAGAGTATGAATTCAAGTGACAGAGGATTTTGTGTTTATGTTTTCAAATGAAGGTGTTTCATTTTAAAATTGTGTAAAACTTCCATACTTCATATTTTCATCAAAAAACAGTGGTTGTCCAAAATTTGTTACGCAATATTCATCTGTTTCTAATGGTGTCTCTGACATGCTGAGTGTTTGGCTGTGTGTCAGCTCTGGACAGCAGAGCTGGTGTAGGGTGTGTTGGAAATAGCTGAGCTGTGACCAGAAATAGCTTTCGGAGGCAGTGTTGTAGATGACATTTTTCCTTGTGGGCTGCCTAGCAAGGGATCTGTTGGGAGTAGGAAGCTCGGCTCATGGGTCAGTAGGTACTTACATACCCGGCTCTTCCTCTTTTGTGGTGCTTTTTAACATCAACCCTTCTTGTCCAGGTTTACGCTGAGGAACTGCTCACTTTTCAATGGATGGATTTTGCTCCTCTCCTCCATTCCCATTATCCAAGGTCCTTTGCAGTAGCTCAGTGATTCTGAATTTTGAAGTCTGTGCCAGGCTGCCCTGCGCAAGGAAAGCCAAGTAGAAAAAAAAAAAAAGATGCATGTTGTGGGACGTTGATCCATTCTCTGCAGCATGTGTTTGGTAATACAAACGTGGTCATTTGCTCTTTGCATGTTTTATAGTGACACTTTTGTTCTTAGTACCTGCTCTTGTCCTGATCTTCAGCAACCAGGTTTACTCCCATAGAAGTCAGGGAGGATCAGAACAGAGCTTTTCTCTGCATGAGCTTGTTTCTGCTTATTTCTTTGAGATTTCTAATGAACTAACAGACTGTTGCAATTGTAGCAACAAATGTCTGTCCACTGAGAAGAATCACGGATCTCACGCGAACTTCCATCCAGCCAGGTATCCATCTCCTGAAGAGCTTCCTGTGGGGGAACAGTTCTACTTTGTGTGAAATAGAGAACATCTAGCAATATGGCATAGTTTTTACATCTCATTTTTCTTTTCTTTCCCAATTTTCAATACACGCTGTGCAGGAAGTCTGCCTTATTTAGTAGGGATTTGAAAAATCAACACCTTTCTCCCTAAAATGAGCTGTGTCTGCTCCTGAAGACAGGACAGCTGCTGCTTGCTCCGTAGATCCATCTTCCTTGCACAAAAAGGGGAGATACTCAGTTCAGCTTCATTATTCAGCTTTTAATTATCTGTTAATGTAACGTGAAATATCATCATCTGCTGAACTTGAAGTCGCATTGCTTTTATATAGAGAATTATGTTTCATGGAAAGGAGTGCCAAAACTGCCTAGTGAAAGCTGTGCGGTGGAGTCTTCCTCTGTTCTTCCACATTTCACCCACATTCCAGGAGTTTTGGTGGAATATATGGTAAAGGATCAGGTCATGGCTTTTTCTTTTCCTTTTTGGTAGTACATCCTGTCACAGTAAGCTGTGGCAAGTTTGAGGATCAATCCTAAAATACTTACTTAATAAGATGTTCAATCATAGTAAAATATTACACCTGCTGTGAAGAGCAAGTATCAGATGGAAATGGCTAAGATGCTGCTTTCAAGTCTCAGTATTTTTCAGACTGGATTTTGGACACCAGAAGGTCCATGGGTTATTTATTTCTAAAAGACCTGCAAAAGAAGGGCAATCTTGTAGTCTGTAAACTTAAAATTGCCGTTCCAGGGTATGGCACTAGGAGACACAAATGGAAACAAATCAAGATACACTAGCTAAAGGCAAAGCACAGTCCCTTGTGCCTATTACACTGAAATCTAAACTGCAACTGCAACTTTCTTAACGAGCTTTGTTACATAAGGTCCCTGAAATGTAACGAGCACTCATGTTTGATGTGGGGAACTGAAGGCACTTAACACCGCGTAAGAACAGGTGTTTTGTTTGTTAGCCATCCTACACAAAAGGCTTTTTTTTTTCAAAGGAACTCAAAGGATTGGCATCTAAATCCCTTTGATGCACAGTTCCATTAATGAAAATGAGCAAGTACCCCCACTTCGTATTGTTAGACAATCTAGTTCAGTTAACTGGGTACTTAAACACTTTTCTGAGGACACGTGTAGTAGCATAAATGTTTAAACTGGGTATGGCCAAACTCTCACATCCGTGCATATGTTCCTTTCTGCATGAGACACCCACCTTTGGAGGCTGTTGAGCACCCCGAGCTCCCACTGAATTTAGATGTGAGCGTAGTTACAATTTAGTTGCATTATGGATACTTGAAGAAATCTATTAAATGTTGTAGTCTATACTGAGATTACTTTAAAATCTTTCATGTTTCCTACCTAGGTTAGAAAACTCTGATGTTCATTTTTATATGTTCATAGGAAAATCTATAGAAGTCATTGATTTGTGTGGTTGTCGTATCCTTCTAGGAAACAGCTATCAAATGCACGTAATAAAAATTTCTGGCATTAAAAACATCAACCCAAATAATATGTTTTGTTACTTATTTGTATTCAGTACAAGACTTATTATGTCTCTCGCTTCAAAGTATAAAGATATTGTGCAGGTTAAGGAAGATGGCTTCAGTCCTCTTCACACTGTACTGAATATTGTACAAACATGTTTTTTTATGGCTGGAAATGAGATACTCAATTTGCTGTAGCAGTGCAGTATTTACTGGATCTAGTGTGCCTGTCAAATCTGTAGTAATTTCTAGAAAGAATTACTATGCCTTACAAGGACCTAAACTCAGGGTTTTGAACATTTCCTTCCTTGAAGTGATGTTTTCCCTCTGATATTTACTGTAAATCAGAACCATGCTTAAAGATATTTTGCCTCTGCTTAACTAAGGAAAAGTAACTTGAGCTAAGCTATTTCATAGCAGAAATAGTTTTACTGCCCATATAAAAATCTCAGTAATTTGAATATACGTTGGTAAAGCTTGTCTGCCCAGAATATTATTTGCTTATGGGAGTAATGCTCGGCAAATCTCTTGATGTGTGACATTCTTGTACATAAGTCCTTAAACAGAATGCTAAAAAGAAAAGGTAGATTTAAGTCAAAGGTGTGGGACAGCGCCAGTAGAGTCAGAAAAAGTAGGTGCAACAGAGTTTTTTGTCTGAATATCTCTGCTGTATTACCTTATTTACCATCCATCACAGAATGAAATGTTAAATGCTCATGTCCTTGTCTGGTTAGCACGTTAATATTGCAAAACTGTTGAATCTGCCTACAGCTGAATTCCACATTCTTCATTGCTGTGTTCCTTCTGGTATGGATGCAGTAGCTCTGAGTACTGGAGATTTTGCAACTACTTTAACACCAATGTGTTTTGTTTTGTGATTTCCGCTATGGTTATTCAAAGGCTCTGCGATGAATACCAGGCAAATATCACCCATTACTGGTGTACTTTGGGCTATGTTCTTATCAGCGGGATTCATTCTAAGATAAGCAGTTAGCCACCCTCTTGTCTTGAGCTAGAGTGATATGTAAGTACCGATACGGATCACACATATCAGAAATTCTGTAACTGAATTTGCTTCTGACCTGCTGCTATTAAATGTACAATGGAAAAGGATATTCATTGCTGGAGTGATGGGCTGATCGCTCACTTCGAAAACCATGTAATTTCTATTAGCATAACAGGAGAGCAGCTGTAGCTTTGCCCAGAGGCCAAAGATGATGCTTAAAGAGGAGAATATAAAGGATAAGCATAAATGGTATTTCCCGTGAGTACCCTCTCTTCTTCACATCTGCTGATTGTACATAAGGGCAGAGGAGCATACCGAGTATTTTGAAACACTTCCTTCTGGGAGAATTTAAAAGCAGCATGCACATTTTGTTTAAGTTATGATGTTTTTGTGACTTTGTCTTCTAAAGGCAGGTGAGTCAGGTTTGCACCTCATCTTGTTTAGCACCCAAACTACCTGGGGAACCAAAATGCATATGTCTTACTGAAGAGATCAAGAATTTGGAATCTCTCGTCTTGTCATCATCTTCCTCTGCTGCTTGAATATACCCCACAAATCTCTGTTGCCATGGAAAGCTGCTCTAAACGGCTCCTTGAACTCTGTTTAGCCTTCCTTTTAAAAAATTTCCATCCATCTGTCCAGCTGTGTGGCCTCCCCAGCTAGCCTCCTGCTGTTGGATTTCTCTCTTCAGTCCAATGCCACTGAAGCAGACTAGGCACACAGAGGTGGCTAGTCCAAGAGTCCTGCCTCATAAAGGAAAAGCACACAGTTAGAACCACACAGTAAAAAAATTAAATTGGCTTTATATTTCTTTTATTTGCTTAATATTTCATACTCACCATTTGGTGAAAGGGGGTGGAGGGGGAGGTTGTTTGTTGCCTTCATTTTTACTTGTTAAGTGTAGATGTATGGAAATGACTTAGTTAATGGTTTTCTGGCTTCTCATCATTAGCACAAGTGAGAAGTATTTTAGCATTCAATTGAGACCAAATGTTTTGAGATAAGGAGATGATGTCTTAAGGCATTTTTATTGATATTTAATTATGCGTATCTTTCTATACAGTGTATGGCATTTATGCACACATGCAATACATACTACAAGTGATCAGCCATTTGGCTTGATTCAGCTGCTATTAAATGATAAATTGTTACTGATTCTGGATTTAATGCTGGATTCATATTTAAATAACATATTTAAATGTTATTGTGGATAACTGAAGTTTTGATTCTGTTTACAAATGAATGAGTTTGGATGGTGTTGGTTTTAAAACTCCTGATAGCAAAAACTGAATGAAAATCCTTTCGCAAATTTTGTTGATGCATGAGCTGAAAGCAGTTTGTTATGCAGAATTTTCTTGGGCAATATTTGTACTAGATAAGTTAGAAAATTTGAACAGAGAATCATACTTGTCCTCAACCACTCTAAATTCTTGTTCTAATTCACTTTTCCAATAGGTTGGGGGTATAAGACACATATCTAAATTACTCTGTATTGTCATCATACAGTTAAGTGAAATGGTTAGTGTGTTGGATACCAAATAGCTGGAATGAAATTTTGTCCCAAGGGTGAATTATTGCATAGTATTGATTATTGAAAATTTCCATAAGCTATTCAAATGACATATTTTTTTTATTCCACAGCAATGGTAATGTAAGCACATGAAATTTTGCTTAGCTAAAATATTACCATTAAACTGGAAAAAATATTACCCAATCTGCATATTTTAATTTAGCAGGTACCCAAAAAGATGTCAAGTAAATTGGATTCTAGCAGATTCTGTGGCTGGCTCACAGTAATTTGTGTGCATGTTTAAACTTGTGGCTGGGGTAGAGCAAAATCGATTTGGATGACTCATTTTGAAAAAAAAAAAGAATTAGGCTGGTGCTGTAAAAAGCTGTTAATCAGATAAAATGTGGCCATTGCACTTTTTAAAGACTAATGACATAACCTTTTTGGGCAGTAAAATCTGTAAGACTAAACTATTAAAACGAAATTTTATTTGCTGAAAGCTTAAAAAATAGAGATTAGCAAGCTTCACTTTTTATTCAAAGATGAAGATAAAACACTGATTTTTCATTTTTTTTTCAAGATTTATAATTAGAACTGTCTGCTCCAAGAAATAATATCACTGTAAACTAAATGCTTTGATTTTTATATCCATTAAAATTCCCCAAATTGCCCATGAATAAAGAGAAGCTCATCTCTGATGGCCTTGTGGGAGCAGATGTGCTTCAAAATAAATGAACTAATTGATTGATAGGTAATTCTCTATAGTCACAGACTGAAACTTGAGGAAGGCGAGAAATTCCACATAGACCAGCATGGTATTTTGGTAGTAAAATATGTAGTATCTCAATATTGATATGGCACAAGTGAACATTGGTTAATAATGCCCCAGTAAGAATGTAAGAGAGTGGGATAGTGGGGATGGATAGTCTATATACCAAGATTTTTATTTATTTTCCAGAGACCTGTCTGGCTCATTTGGCTGGTATCCTACATTCATCCTATGTCTTTGTGGTATTTTATTTCTATAGGTAAATTATGTGAGTTCCAATGAAATACCAGTACTAGGAGAGGGAAGTTATCCAGACTTTTCCTTTCCTTGGATGTCTGTGTCTATCCCTGCTGGATTTCCTGAGTCTTGGCCTTTCACCGGGCTAATTCACAAGCTCACAGATGCTCTCTCAATGCTTTTTATTTCTGTTACCTGGTGAAAAGCTTTCTATGACTCTGCAAAATGAATTTTTGTGCTTCTGAAAATAAGTTGATGCTTTTCTCCTTCCAACAAGCACGTTTTGAAGTACGCCTTGCAGTAAAACCATAGTTTGGGTTTCTTTCTGCCTCATTTCATAGCATCGTTTCATTGTTTATTTTTCTCATCCAGGTAGGTAACCTGTGCAGAATAGATCATCAGTTTGTTCTAAACTTCCTCACATTGCTGTGGGGAGAACAGGAACAGGACCCCATTTTCTTCTAATGCTGTCACCACAACTTCATTGTGATGTATCGAATGTGAATTGTTGGCAGATGAATGTTTACATACAGCAGAAAGCCAGTTACTTTCACCAGTATTGGAGCATCTTCACAGCAATTGCCTTCTCTGTCTTTGAAAAGTCATTAACTTTCTTGATTGCTCTCCAATCATTCATAACTGCTGTTTGAAGAGTTTTCACTGAAACGACAGACTCAAGAGCTCTCCATGTGAACTCAGGTGTCCCTTCAGGTGAAAGATGTGCTGCATGGCTAATTTGAAGTCATTTTCCCATAGAAAATGAAATCTTTAGGGCTCTTCAAGAGGCTATTTTCTTGCATCAATTTAGTCCTGACTAATTACATGAATAAAGCAGAAGGATGCTGCTTGTACAAACCATGAGAAAATCAAGACACCTAAATTTAAAAAATGGCAAAACATTTATCTGCAGTCATGATAAGGGGCATAGGAGAAATGATACTCAGCTATAAACTATAGCATAAAATTTGTCCTTCTTGCTAACTATTTGATATATTAGGTCACACACATTTTTCAATATTTATGTTCATGGTGAAATACTTACAGGAAATGAGAAACTTTTGTACAAATCTCATCTTCTGCATAAAGGAAAAATATTTTAAGATAATGCTAACACTTTATGCTGATGTAAAGCACCACATGATCCTGTATGGGTTAAAGAGTGACTGGTTTATATTCAAGAAATATTTGACTGTATAATAGCTGTTACTCATCCAAATAGCTAGGGTACAGCCAGCTCCACGCTGCCTTTTTGTAGAACCACGACTTTGCCCTTCCTCATTGAGACATTCAGAGTATAAGACATTTCTGTAACAGTGGAAGCCAAAATTTATCTAGAAAGGAGGCATCTTGTGAACAAACCTTTCATCAAATGACTACACCAAAATCCCTGCATGAATCTTTTCAGGATTTTATCGAGTTCGGTTACAAATGACTTGTTGATGTCATTTCAGCCTTTGAAAGCATTTTTGACTTGCCTGTCCTGGTGGAACAGGAGCTCAGACTGAGACACCACAATGTCCAATGTTTGAACAATCTCTGAATGGGAACCCAGATGTGTTGAAAACTCAGACAGTGTGCTCCAGCTCAGGGAGCTCTGTGCTAAACTAGTAGTCTTCCATAATTAAGTTATGTTGTTTCACTGTGATGCCATGCTGAGTTACTTTAATTCATTAGACATGACACTATTATTTGAAGAATGTAAAGGATCAAATACCAGTGGACTCTGAGATGATATGTAGAAACTCTCTTCTTGTTCCTTTGTACTTGTTTATTTGCTATTCTAGTATAGAAAAAATAGTGACAAAGATCAACCCTTGTAGCAGGCCCAGATAAGCCAAGCAGGTAGTATAAAATTAAATGGATATATTAACAGAAAAAAAAAAAACCCAAACCCCTCTATTATCTAGCAATATTCTTAGGATAAAACCATGACCTGAGAATACAGAAGCCTCTGCAAAATGAATCTCTGCAGGCTCCCTGTGGAAATGGGAAAGAACATGCTTGATTAAACTGATGCTAACCTTTCAAAATCATGTTTCTCTGATATTTATTCCTTGAAATAATAAAAGAAACATGTCAGATGTTGGAAAGCCATAATGTACTCCCTTGCTTGCTACTGCCCTTTTCTAACTTGAGTGTTCCTCTCCCAGAGCAAACTTTTAAAATAAAAAATAAGGCCTTGGTTTGTCCTTTTCGTTGACCTTTATACCTTTTGTGGCTCTGCATTTGCACCAGTTAAATTACAGAGTAAGAGAATTTCCATCCCTTTTCTAGCTCTGCTAGAAGGCCTTAGTCTCCTCAGTGGCAAATGGTGAAACACATTCCATGGTCTGTGTGGGCAGATTTGGAGAACTTCAAATGTATCGTATGGGGCTGCAGGAGCCCATATGCATCCTCGTCTGCAGAGCCCCTGCCCTGCTACCCCCTCCCTCGCTCCCTCCCGGTCAGCTCAGCCCGAGCCTCGGGAGGGCTGGCATGGGGGCCGGGCGCTGCTGGACAAGGACAGAGTTGGGCTCCTTGCAAGGAGCAAGCCAGTGTCCGCTGGGGCTGGGCATGGGCCTCACTGCAGCTGGGGGTCCCACACAGGGCGATGGTGGTCAGTGGGGGATGCCCGGGGCCCGGGCAGCTCCACTCCCAAGGGAGAGGTTGGTATCAGCAGAGAAACCTGCTGGCGGGGGTCCTGCGCCTTCGTGCCACGTGTGAGGCCAGAGAGGTGACAGGTCCTTGGGAAGCAAGTCTTTTCTGCTGTTTGTAATGATTAGTAAATTTCCACTCTCACAGCTCTGCTTTGCCTGAAAATTGCTCCCATGGTGATAATGGGGGAGTTTTCTCCCTGGGCGCCTCAGTGAGATGTTTTGTGTTGGGAATTGCATGTTATATACTGTTAATGAATAGCGGCAGGAATTCAGTAACTTAAGAGTTTAGAAATGTGCGAGGTGTCTTGAGAAGAAAGGGTTTCCTTTCAGCTCCTCCACTTCAGTGTTTGCATTTTTTGAAAGTTTTGCATGGGTCTGTATAGTAACACAAAAGAAGATCATATGGCTGAAACCTAGATATTCATGACAGATAAATGTGATTCACTTCAGGTTTACCTGGGGATCATTGCATCATTTCAAGTAATCCAAGAAAAATGATACCAAGTTAACACACTGCGAGATACATTATTTACCTACATTTGAGATTGGTACAAATAATTTCCTTCTGATGTGATGCTAAATTTTCCAGCTTAATTTAATGACTAATCTCTGGCTTTAAGTTTTTCCATAAAATGCCAAATAACTAACTCATTAAACAGGAAACAGCTTGCACTGTATATGTAGACCTAGCACCACATGCCTTAAATCTGTTATAGAAATGGAATATATGAGTTGCAGTGGTGTAAAACAGGAGAAAAATAATTTTTGCTGGTTCTCTGTGGAAGATACAAAGTGAGTAAGAATGAAGTAATTAAGATAACTTTAAAGTCCTACTTGTAGTCCCGTCATAATAATCTTGTTTCTAGCTGAACAAAATCATCCTCTGGATTGCTTTTTAAACTGTATTTCATATTGGTTTTTGCTTCCTGTCATAATATTGTCTTACCAGCAAAACAACTGTCCTCGACAAGTCTGCCAAGTGGAAAATTGATTTGGTCTTATGCTGACCCCTATTTTGTTCTGGTTTAGCATTTTATTTTCATTTAACAAAAGGTATATTATTTTAGATAACAAGTGTTTCTTTCTTTAACTAACCAACTATTGCCGTTTTTTCCCTGGTAGGCATAAACTACTGCCAGGGCTTCCCTCAGCTGTTCCAGCAGCTGTGAGTGTGCCCTGATGATCCCATGGAAGAGCCGGATCTAGGAAACTAAGATGTCATGAAAATAGCTGAGGATGAGGTTTCGAGAGAAATATTCCTGTAATTTGTTGGAATTGGGGAAGTGAAATGTGCAATTCTGACAACAGTGACAGATTTATAGGCTCAGTACACTAATTAAAAAGCAACTTACTCTAACATATTAATCTATGAAATGAGAGCACCAGAGAGCTCTGCTCTATTTTGTGCACAAGCATGGGGACGCTGGAGTGCCCTTCTCCTGTAATGACAGACTTCTACATTGTATACAAAATTCAAGAATAATGTTAAACAAGAATGACTTGAAGGATTACTTCCTTCTGGTGTGAAACATATGGGGAGATGTTTTGCTATAAACTGTATTTTCATACAAGAACAGAAAGAAACAAAGTTTTCATTTGTTCTTTACCTTCTCTTTTCATTGCTGTTTTTTGTTTACATGGCTGTGGTAGAATCCAGCTAAGAAGCTAGAACAGAAAAATCAAATAAAGCACTGCTTAATCATTTCCACAACTACTTCTAACTAAATTTTTGCTCATATCAGTGTAACACTTGGGATTTTTATGCTTTGAGATTTCTCTGTGGAATCCCTTTTTATAAAAGTCTCTTGTATTGGATAAGCGGTACAGCGTCCTTGCATCCTCCACCAATAATCTCAATAGGTGGGGCCATGAGGAAAGAAAAAGAACATATTTCTGACGTGCATTTAAAGCACCTCTGATATTGCAACTGTGTATTCCTGTCTCAGCAATGAATTAGACAGATGTCTTGATAGATGTCTTGATAGATGACAAGATGACAATTAAATGAAAATAACAGAATAATTTTTTTACATTTTTTTTGTTTACATTGTTACATTGTTTTTTTACAAGCATCACTTTAGTTTGCTTTTGAATATAGGAAAGTAAAACTTAAATTCTATATGTGTGACGAAATACTAAGTCTGTCTAAAGCAAAGGAATAATAATGCTCTTCAGGAAGAATGTGAGGTTTTAAAAACCCCAAAATGAGCAGTTCTGTAGATGTTTAAGGATACAGTAGTTGAATCGCTTATACTTTTTACTGAACTTCCTTTTCCCCCCCCCCCCCCCCTACACTTAATGGATAATATGTCCTTGAATATTCTCCTTACAGGCATTTAAATATCTGCCGAAGTTCCTAAGGCTGCAATTTGCTTGTAATCTTCCATCTGTTTCAAATTTATTGTAAACACATGCAGTAAGATCTTTATCTCTATGAAAGCATCACAAGAAGTCAGCGGAGCTACATGGAATGTCTTACGTGTGATATTTGTATCTCCGCTTTTCCTGAACTCAAACTTGTTTTCACCATATAACTACATTTTTTTTCATCATTCTGTTCACAAATTGATCTTAATTGCCTGATTTTGACTAAAGTTCACGTTTAGAATTACATGAAAAAGATTCATGGAATGGGTGTGAACTTCACAAAAATACTTAATCAAAACTCCTTTCATAAACTGTCTTTCTGACAAAATGTTTGCAAAAGGAAAGGATTTATTTTTAGTACTTTCCTTGTGTTGTCGGACTCCTTTAATGGTGACACAGGCCGTTGTGCACAAGACGGTTGTTTATGGCCAGGGAAGATGACAAGGACTGCTCTAAGTTAAAAATCAGTACTTACTAGTTAGAGAGGTCATACTTGGAAATGTCCATGTGCATTGGTTTGTGCCCTCAAAGATTTCATCTTCCATTGCCTTATTGGAGAAGTTGCTTGTGATGCACAAAGGACCAAGTTGTATGTATTGTTTGAAAGAATTATTCCACTATATTATTAGCCATAAACTATATATAGAAATAGGGTAGAGTGAAAGGATGTGATGGAAATAATCTATTTAATTTATTGTAAATTGTTTTTACTTATTTTTACTGTTATTTGGCATAATCACAAGTGAAAACCAGGATAAGAGCTGGGGAAGAATACTGAAGTACTGACTTTGCACTACGTTTTTTTTTTATGTTCAATTAGGAAGCTACAGCAAACCTGGATTCATGGCATCGTCTCTAGATATCTAATTTACTTTGTAATAGTAAATCAGTAACTAAACCATTAAACGCTGACTCTGAACAGATTTTCTGTGTGCTGGATTTCTTTAGCTGTAAGTGTCTCCAGATGAAAAGCCTGTTTGTTTATTTATTTTTAAGTATACAGTGCAGGTCACCAGGAAATAGCTCCTAGAAGGATTCAGTAATCAAATGTTGTTAATTCAGTTTGTCTCCCAAATATGTTTTATAACATCTGTAATTAACCCAAACCATTGCAAATCTGGCACTGGCATTCAGAATGCCGTCTTGGAGGTACCAAAGAAGCCACGGCAGCTGATTCCGTTACCACCAGTGGTGTGTATTTTGTACCCTCGGTATCAGTCTTCATGGTCTGACACCAGTCGTAAGATTTGTATTGCTGTCAAGCTGTATAAAATCCTGGTGTCAGGTTCTTAACATCTGGAAAGTCATAACACTCCTCATCTATTAAAAAAAAATATAGACACTCAGTTTGCTGTGAACAGATTTCCGTAGAAAAAATACAGAACTTGTACAGCTGAGTTACTGTTCTCACTAATAATTGTATGTTTAACACCACCTTGCCATGAAACCTAAGTCAATCTGTTTCTGTTCCCCGCAAGTGTAAAATAGGATAGCAGTTCACAACCACATTCATAAAACTCTAAATTAAAAGCACCATGTGTCTCTTTCCTGTAAAGGCTACAAAAGAAATCTTGCATGGTTAATATCTTCTTTTTAAATCATAAACTTTTCTTTCAGCAGGAGTTCATGCTCTCTGTATCTGAAAATGATGCCAGTACTGGTCAGGAATAAATACTGAAGTAAAATGAAAATAAAGAATTATATAGCTTACTGTACTGTAATAATTGTTATGTATATAAATCTAGAATGTACATTTCAAAAATAAATTTAGATCATACAGCAACATGGCAAAAATAGACCAATGAAAATGTTTATAAATGTAATGCCAACTAAATACATTATTGCGTTGCCTATTTCTGATAGATGTTGTTAAAAAGAGAGGCACCTGCCCTTAAGCTGTATAAAATGTTATGAATGCTGTAAAAGCCTAAGACAAATATTCAAAACAAGTCTCATAGCAAACTGTCAACACAGCTGTGTCAGGCAAGGCAGCTACCAGTTACAGTTTATGAGGCCAGTGTTTGAATTTACTTCCATTTAAGTCCTTTAATGAGGACACCGGCAGCTTGCTGGTTGTCCCTGGAGTCCCATCCTGTTAATTCAACACCAGATATCAGTGGGCCATGTGCTCTGAATGAAGCATGGTCAAGAGTGAGCACATGAACAGTAGCGAACCTGGGGATGATAAATCTATTTCTGCAGAGTTCGTCAGCTTCCACCAAGTCCAATAAACCTGTGGAAATGAAGTTCCCCTCAGACATTAGATCTGGAAGCACAAAGCTTTTTCATGTCTATACAACATGTGCGTTGCAATTTATTTCTGTTATAACTGAAAATTGGTATGAATTTATTGGGTTGCATTCCTAGTAAGTTTGATCAATCTAAAGCTAGCTGCTGGAGATGAGTTGTTTAACAGTGGGTGACTGTCTCTAGGGAGCTTCCTCAGTTAACTACTGCTTTGAGTTGTTGTCTTCAAGTGATCGAGCACTCAGAAATTTCCTACATAAATATCTGTTTGTCACTTTTTGGCAAATATTTTAATTAGCTGTGGTACTTACTTATGATCAGTGTTGCTTATTAATGATATGAGTATGATAAGGCACAGAAAGTTATTTGAATGCAACGGAAGTTTGGTAGCCATGGTGGACTGAAGAAAGAAGAAGGACTAGAGATTCTATTCCCTTCAGACTTGTACAAAAGTACTAAACTTTCACTGTCTTTGGTATTCTAGGATGTGATGTCCACGTTCTTCCAGTTTGGGGCTTCCATCCAGCAAGAAGCCATCGTCATGCTGAAGATCATGCAGGATTACGACTGGCACGTGTTTTCTCTGGTGACCACCACCTTCCCTGGGTATCGAGACTTCATCAATGTCATTAAGACCACAGTGGAAAATAGTTTTGTGGGCTGGGACATGCAGAATATCATTGTACTCGATACCGCCTTTGGAGATGCCAAGACCCAAATCCAGCTGAAGAAAATTCATTCATCTGTCATCCTGCTATATTGTTCCAAGGATGAAGCTGTCTACATACTGGATGAGGCTCGTTCCCTGGGCCTTACTGGCTATGATTTCTTTTGGATAGTTCCCAGCCTGGTTAGTGGTAACACAGAAATCACTCCCAAGGAGTTTCCTTCAGGACTCATTTCAGCATCTTATGATGAATGGGACTACAGTTTAGAAGCTCGGGTACGGGATGGCCTTGGGATTATTGCCACAGCTGCATCAGCCATGCTGGAAAAATACTCCTTCATTCCTGAAGCAAAAACTAGCTGCTATGGACAACTGGAGAAAAATGGCCGGCCATCTCACACCTTGCACAAGTAAGGCTTATTGGTTTGGTTTTTTTTTTTCCTGCATAACCTTGATATTTTTTCTTTCTGTTGCCATTATATATTCTTGAAGGAGGATATTGGCTTTCCTCAATCCCATCATGCCCTTTTTAAGCAATGATTTTCAGATGTTCCAAGGGAACGTGCCGGAGGACTTGCTGTATTGATAACTGTGTGCATGATGTTATGTGCTGTGGAGAATAAATACTGCTCTGGATCCGATATAGAAGATGACAGAAATTGGTTTTAGAGGGTATGAAGCTGAGTTTATAAAATCATGATATTGTGCACTTTAACTATGAGGTAAAATTGCCAAAATGCTCTGGAGGCTGTGCCCGAATCACTTGCATCAGCAGGAACCTGGTAATATTTTAGAAGACAGGAGATGTACAGCGTTAAAGAGATGTCCCTGGAAATTATAGAAGTATTACATTAGTTAGGCAGCTTTTATCACCTAATAACTGAAATCTGTCACTTCTGCTTGTGAGGATTTTATTTTTGTCATCTGTACTAGAATAACTGTAAAAATTAATCTGCATTAATAATCCAAGTTGATATGGATGTTTTCTCAATACAGTTTGTCATATGGGAACTGCCAAGGTTTAAATCAGGATTCTTTGCACTTTCTTTTTTGCCTTTTAATTATCTCTTTTAGACATGGTACTCCTGATTACTTCTATCCAAGATGTTGCATAATACATGCCACACAGTAATAAATGTCTTCATCTGGTTTGTGAGAGGAAATAAAGGGAATCTTGCATGTTTTTTAATAGCTCTTTACAATATCTCATATGGAAGCTACTAAGCACTATTTTTGAAATCTGTTCTAACCAAATATTGCAGATGAAGTGCTTTCTACAGAAAAGCAGGATGGAATTGGCACAAGAAGGAAAGTCAGTGCAGATTTCATATAGGAGATTGTGAAATATTTTTAATGTCTAAGATGTACGTGTATATTTAGATTAGGGGTTGATTGCCATATGATGCCTTGGAACAGTTGTTGTTTTCCATGAAAATGGGGTCTTTGTGCACAGCATTCTTCAGAATCTCTCTTAAAAGCCAAATACTGCTAGGTAAATGGATTTTAACATTTCATAAACAGTGCGACCAAAGTTCAGAAACTTGCACAGCTCTCCTTAGAGAGAACTTGCCTTTAGTATAACACTTCCACATTTTTTTGGTCTCCCCTTTCCTATTCCTAAGCCTCTGCCTTGAATACTGTACAAATTTATCAGAGGTGTTGCAGAAAACCTGTGATTCTTTTCCTGCTGCCCGACTTGCCCCTGGGGAGTGACAGGAGGGAGCACTGGGGTGCCTCTCCAGTCCAGCATGGCCCTGGAAAAGCCATCGCGTGGTCACTCGGGTCAGGGCAGAGCAGCTGGAAGCTACAGCCAGGATGACACCACACCCAGTATGTGATCCTCGTATGGTTCTTCCTAATGCATGTGCTGACAATGCCAGATAAAAGTGAAAGCTAATGGTATCTCATTAATCAAATTCTGGGCCTTAACAGTGGGATATGCACAAAGTTCACTGTTAATATTTGAACATCAGTTTCTGTGACGTTAAATTGTATTTTGTCGTCAGAAGTGTTGGTGTTTAACATTGTGGTTCAGTTGGATGGGCCACAAAAACTTGAACGTGTTTTGAAAAGGACCTCCATCCTATTGTTTTGGTAATATACGAGCGTAGACATGAATTAGGTATTCAGCATAAGTTGTCTTTCTTCAAACAATCATTTTTTTCCTCATTAAATCTGTATAACTACAAGAATAGGGCTTGTGAGTGCTGGGGCAGTGAGATTAGACTTCACCAGGAGATTCTGCAGTGTGCAGTGCATGATGCACATACAAATTATTAATGGGAGAAGTTGTAATATAGTGCACTGTGCTTAATGAAGTCGCTTCCCAATGCAAAACAGTGAGCTGTGAAGTGAGAATATATTTTCCGTACCAGAGATTCTCTGAGCTTCTCCAACACCACAAGAACAAGAAACAGGCTGTTTTTAGTTTAGAAATGTCAGAATTACACTAAAATGAATAAACTTTAAATAGTTCTGCTTACATAATAACTCCCCAAGACTATTCTTGTCACATATAATCTGCAAGAAAAGCAAGTATATACGAGCATTTAGCAGTGCTAAGTAATGTCTGGGAGCTGACCAGTCTCTCCATGCCAAGGTGAATTATGTAAATTCCTTGTACTTTCTTATCCTCATCACTAAATTGTAGGTTTCTTCCTTACGTGACAAATCAATGCCTAAATTGGGGTTTTATTGTGAGATGTAATCTTTATTGTTTCAGGTCACAGATAGTGCAGCTTTGTATTTTAAATTGTAAGATAAATGTATACGATGCTGTAGTAAGGTGTTAACTCGAACAATGGATTTGAGAGCATCCTTACAATGAAAAGGGCTGAAGTAATTGTAGACAGCTTATGGACCTGGGATCTGCTGTACTGTGCCTCCCGGTTTGGGCTGGAAATCAATGCTGGAGAAGTAGCGTTAGGTGGAGGGACTCTGCTTGTGAGCTCAGGAGCAGAGAACACAGTGGAAAGGAAGAAAGAGGCTCTTTAAGGTGATGCTTGAGCAAAACCAAGCTCAAGAATGGAGCAAGAGGATTTTTAGACTCCATCTATTTATAACGACAGTCTAATTCAGCTTTAAACCCAGTACAGTATTCTAAGGCTATGCCATAATAGCTAATTTGCTTGTAAATGGAGATTGGTAATGCTTTATGTGTGACTTCCCACATCTAGATAGTGATTTTCATCTCCATTTATGAAGAAATTGTATGTAAAGAAAGCCATGAAGTGAAAGCTCCTCCTCCCTCTTTCACAAATCCTTTGAATATTAAATTGGTTTGAAGATATATGTTTTGAAGCATACAATTTATCCTTCCCCTGTCACTGCAATTTTAAGATGCTTTTATTGGCTTTCTAGACCTAGAAAAAACCAGGTTTGGATTAGTTTTTGGAATTATTTGATCAATGTTCAGTTCTGATACACATGGGAAAACAAATTTTTCCCTATGAATAAAGGATTTAAAATAAAATACAGGGATCATTTTCAATGTATTAAAAACATACCTATATATAGATAGATGTGTGGATTCAGATCATCTTTTCCCATCTGTGTAAGACCCAGATTCTCCCAAGACAAAAAATACCATTGTGTGAAATCCTGGTACTAGCACAGCAGGATAGATAGAATTAGCAGCGCATTAATGCATGTCAGTTGAACAAATGCTTGCTCTCTCTCAAAAAAGGAAAACACGTAAGCAAACAAACAGCCAAACAAAATAACCCTGCCAGTCCTCATGGAAAATGCTGCTGCTTTGTCAATAGAAATGCTTCTGCTTTGTCTAGAACAGTGCTTATGTTGTGTGTAAAAGTCATAACCCTGGGAGACACATTTCGCAACATTTCCAGTCGCTCTGATCTGTACAGGGGTGGATGGGCATGGCAAAGCGCTTGTTCTATTGTCAATATCCTGAAAAACAAAAAGATGTGACTGTCCGTAGGTAGCCAGGCATTTGCCACACCGTGCTTACACTTAGTTACATTCAGTTTCCAAATACAGCCAAATAATAGTCAGGATTTAGAGACTCATCCTACATTCGGTAGTGAAGGTGCAGGGCTAGCAAGCTGTCCAAGCTGCACTGGGCAGGCTCTCACTTCACACCCCTCCAAGCAGAGGTTCCTTTATTTGTCATCACCCAGCCAGGGAGCAGGAGCAATGTGAGGTCCAAAGGGCCAGGTACAAATGCATTAGTTGATCCTGCCCTGAATCACCCTACTTTAAAAACTTGGGGACCCAGTGGGAATGGTGTTTTGAAATGTGTTACCTAATGTTGCTGTCTTTCCATGGCCTGCCGCGAGGTTCGTTTGCTTCTTGCTGTTGTGCTGCGGTTAGCTTACAGCATGGCTATGAGACAGGGTCGTCTTCAGAGGGCAAGGGCGTGCTGTCTCTATAGTCCTCATTTTCATTCAGCATGCTCAATATTTTGATTCCAGCTTTTAGCAACGACAGATAAATTTTCCTCTTTTTCTTTTGAGCAAAATCAGGTATTAAATGGACACAATGGTTTGATGAATAGTCCAGCAAATCTGTTTAATCTTTTTTACAGAGGATTTGTTAACTTAAGTTCTGTGAAAAGGCTTGGGAAAAATAAGTATCATCTGCTCTATTGTATAATTGAAGATTAACTAATTATATATGAAGCGAAATGCATTTTCACTAGTAGCATACTTGCTGTGCAGAAAAACAAATGTTATTTACATTCATCCAAGACTCTCCAGGATATTTCATTTCTCTTTCATTTTTTGATCCCACTGCGGCTTTACTGGAGCCACTGCAAGCTCACAGGAGTGCACTGCACGCAGAGCGATGATCTGAGATGGTACCCCAAGTTTCAGTACTCACATGCATTGCTTATGTGTTCTGGAGGGAAACAGCTAATTTGAGTATATTTTAAATTTAGTACTTCATTTTTGGTAACTTTAAAGCTTGAAGAAGTTTCAGATTTTTCATGCTGCTGGATTTGCTGCTTCTTCTCCTTTGCTAGTGCAAATGCTGCTCTACGGAAACAAATCTGAATGAGAATGATGTACCTAAGTGGCTGAAGGCACGGAGAGAGCTGCAAGCCTTTGTGGAGTGCTGAGGCCACAGGGTTGTGGGGAGA
Source organism: Alca torda (assembly GCA_008658365.1). Classification (NCBI taxonomy): domain Eukaryota; kingdom Metazoa; phylum Chordata; class Aves; order Charadriiformes; family Alcidae; genus Alca; species Alca torda. The sequence continues at coordinate 12,846,753 of CM018083.1, forward strand.
AGCAGATTTCCAGGGAGGACAGTATATTTAGGCAAGCGTCTCCAAATGAGGACCAAGCTGCCACTCCTAGATCTAATGTTAACAACTGGTTTCAGGATTTGTCAGTGGCAGGATCCCACTTAGCCTCATCAATTTGTGTGGAGATGCTTTCTGATCAGGAGACCCAGCAGAGTATTGTAGCAATTGGATTGGTACACAGGGATACACAAACTCTAATGTACTGCTGATGAGCAGATTTTAAACAGTCATAATCAGATATTTGCACTTCCTTTAATTCCTGTGCTATAAATGCCCTCTTCTATAATACGAGGGCATTTTCCATATAGTTGCATTAAACAGCAGGAACTGAATTGATGAAACTCTTGTCATGTTCCTCTGAAAGTAAAATTAAACTTCACTGGCAACAAAAGAGGGGTTGCAGAGGACAACACTCCACCCAAGAGATTCCAACGTCACTGGTGAAGTAATTAAAGAAATTATAGAAAATCTGTATCAGAATTTTCTCCCAGATTAGGTCAGTTTAGGAAGCAGAAAGTACCAAACACCAGATTAAGGGCTCTTAGAACATTTTCCCCTTTTTGTGGTAATTATAAAAATTTTAAAACAAGAGAACATGCTGTTCTGGAGTTGAGCCAGCCTTCAGGGCTGAAAGCAAGCCTTGGAATTCAAAATATAAGTGAAGGTTTTTGGAGATGGAGCTGCTGCAGACACCGTCCCCTTGCAGGAGGCCAGGCAGGTTCACAGGGAAGAGTTTGGGATGTTTCTGAGCTGGTGCAGCAAAATGTGACCATATTAGTGCTTTTTATGAAATGTTATTTCTAACAATATTATTAACTCACTAAATCTTCTGGTGTTTTATGAGTTACGCTAGTCTGTGGCACCCTCCTAGGCATCTGGGCCCTTTCTAATTTTGCTTCCCCGCCCTTTCAGACTTTCAGAATGGCTCCCCAAGAGTATTATCTCTTGTCTGGCAGAGTTGGGGCAAAATTACTTTTCCAGACCTAGTGGCAACTAATGCTTTAAGGAGCAGCTGGCAGGAGGTACAAGTAGCTGGCATGCCATTCCTTTTTTACAGTCACTGAGCATATTGTTCCCAAAATTTTACTCATCCGTGCTGGCTCAAGGCCTACATCTCCAAAGCAGGGTATCGTCACGGAGTTTTATTCAGGAGAGCGAGGGCTGGGGGAAGTGGAGGAGGAAGCACGAAGAGGAAGAAGAGGCTCTTTACATCACTGTGAAGCATTTGAGTTTAGAAAAAAAAAATCCTACCTAGCCTAAGCAATAAAATTGTCTTTAAAAAAAATCTTCACTGTTTGACAAATGCATTGCTACTTTGTTTAATAGTGACCTATTTCAGCCTATTTTTGTATGTACTTCAGACCACATGTTACATATTCTGCAGGCAGCATTTCTTGATTTAATTTTATAGGTGTTTTTAGGAAATCTGTTTCTTAATGTTAAATAATTTGTCTTGGGGTTTCTATTGATAAGTATCTTTCAGTTTTCACAGTAGAATCATAGTAAGGAAGTTCAGCAGTTCAGAGCCTTAACAAGATAAAGAAGAAAAGACAAAATTTGGATTCACTCCTTTTTTCGGTATGACGCTGGGTGAATGCCAAGCCCAGACAGGCTGGCTGTCTAGATTATTAAAATGGTTGGTTCATACTGTTTAGAGAAAAGAGAAATATCACCAGATGACACGTTGGTTATGAGGCATTTCATCTGCTTTAAGTCTCAGTTTGGAAATTCCTTCTTTGGGAGAGGAGGGGAGAGTTTCTTTTATGAAACCTCTATTTCCCTATGTCTCTGCTGTTTCCCTTCATTGCCTGTGGTTGTCACTGATTTGAAGCACTGCCCCATGGTGAAGAAGGCACTAAATAAAAACTGATAGTCCCCCAGTGATGGCACCTGAGGAATTTATCAAGTTTTATTATCTGATCTGGGCTGCAGGATGAGGGCAGGAAACGTGGGTCTGACCTCATGGCAGCAAGGAGTCCCGCGGGCTTTCGGCTCCTTGCAGCTATCGGGCTATGGGCTTTATTTTACAGGTCTAGTAACTAAGTTCTCTTCTTTGGAGGTAGCTTAGGAGTGATATGTTTTCATTAATGTCTCTGCCTTATCCATTATATTTTTCCCAGCCAGTGATCTCTTTGGGAGCTGGATACTATGTGGATTTCACACTAATTATAAACCAACCAGCCTGTTATCGCAGAGCTAGCTATGTTCCTGAGCCCAATGAGTCCTGAATTTCTACTTCTAAAAGTCTGAATTTGTATAAAATTATCATTATGAAACAAAAATGGAAGGAGCAAGTATCAGAGCAACGAGAAGAAAGGGCATCTGAGACAGCCTGGCCTTCCTGTCCCTGAACTTGCTTTTAAAACCACGGGACATTTTGCTGAGGGTGTTTGCACAACCCCTTTGGTTTCTAGAGGCCTAATTCCCCTGGCATGGGCAGCCCCTGGCCGGCTCTGCCTGTGCCCGGGTGCCCTGGGTGTTTCACCAGGCTGGAGCACGGAGAGTTTCTCCTGTGATTGCACTTGCACCTGCCAGAGTGAAAGTTTTAAAGGTAACCCTGGGAATGCAAAACGTTCCCCCCTCATTCTAGCTATTTATTTATTGGTAGATGCTGTCATGTTATGAAAAGAGGTTAGTGGAGAGAAGGCTTAAACCTTGGCAGGGGAGAAACCAAAGGATCCTTTCTGTAGGAACAGCAGCTGTTGTCACTAATTGTGCTCAGCAACACAACTTGATCCTAGCACAGACCGTTTCACATTCATATTTCAGTGGATAGATCAAAAGAAAATAAACATGAAATAGAGAAAAATGGAGAAAACATCAGAACAAAGTTTGGAGAGGAGGAGAGGGAATTTTTTTACTGTATTAGTTTTGGTGAGAGCATTTTTTATCATATGTATAATTATTATCTCAACTACATTGTATGCATTTATTTTTAAGGGATTCATTAATTAAAAAGTTTTAGTTTATTGCATTGCAGCAAGGACTTCCTGAGTCTGTGTATGTATAGGCACGCAAATGCTAGCTTTTAAAATCCAGGTCTTTTCTAGATGCCCTAAATTTTTACACATTTGGAAAATTATTTTCATATATATGACATCTTTTTCATGCTGTGATCCTTGCAACTTTCTAGAAGAGTGTTTCAGTTTTATTTTAAGCGTTAAGTAGACCTGTCTGGCCTCGGCAAGTGCAGAGTGCCACTGCGGCAATGTGTAGGCTAGTTTTATCCTGTCTACAGCAGCGCTTTCTCCTGCTGTGCTATGCTTTTGAGGGATGGTTCCGGATTGTATTCCATATTTTTTACTAGCCCTGTGAATCTCATTTCCCTTGCCTTCCGGCCAGGGTTCTCCCTCAACTTGGCTTTCCCCTGGCGAACACAGTTGCTTCAGCTCCTGGTTCATGTGCTGTTGCCTGTGACAAGTTACCCTGAAAAGGAGAAAGGAGGGACTCAGCCTCTTGGCTCACTGCTCTTCATGCGTGATCAGGAGTAAACGCAACTTGCTCTAAGGGAGAAATAAATTGTAAGGTAGTGCTGCAGGGTCTTCTGGGACACAGGTGAGTGGGCATAAGAGTGCCCATCCTGAGGACATGAATATTTGGGAGGATGTTCTGTGCCTGGCATCCCAGAGATAGAGCGTGCGGAGGAGACTGCTGGGTGGGGGCTTCCCTGAGCCCCATCACTACTGAGGTTCCAGAGGCGACATCGCACCTGCTTTGGTTTTGCAGGAGTGCTTTCCCGTGCAATATTGTGGTTTTATTCTGCCACTGTTTGCTTTCTCACATCCCCCGCAGAAGTTTATGAAGCCAGGGCTAACATTGATCTTTGAGACAAAGCAATCTTTATAATTTACATAGCTTGGGGTTTTTTTTTTCCACAGAATCCACTTTTGGTCTCAAATCCTTGCACCTATTAGGGAAACATTTCTGTATCTTGCATATATGTATATACATATATATGGTAAACACCAAAAGAAATCCCATAGCTTGCAAACATTTTTGCTGTTGTATAACATAGAAGCACAGTTTCTCAAAGATCTCCAGGGATGGTTACACCTTTGCTGGGGCTTGAAATTATTTCCTGCCACTTAGGAAACCCTTACCAACCACCTGATGGGCAAAGAATGCCCATGCCTTTTGTAAGGAGACTGGCCAGAAAAGTCCTTCTGTTTCAGCAACTAGAAAATGGTCTTCTAAAAACTGAAGTCTTCTAAAAATTGAGGTCTGATCCTTTTAGCAAAGTCTTCCCCTATTTGCTAGTGGAAATGAGAGTCAATGAACATTTACAACGTAGGAAAACCCACCTTAATTCAAATGTGTTCTGTCTTTCTGGGTAGAGCTAAATTTTGACTTGGATAAATATCGCATGGTTTTGCATTAATCTGAAGCTTTAACTGAATTACTTGATCTGAGTCTATAAAAGTCAAGTTGGAAACCTTGAGAGCATTTTGCTTCAAAGGCTTGCTGTAAATACAATGGGAACAGTGTTCTGCTGTGATGTTTCAACACTTCTCTTTTCAGTTTTGTTGGGGAAGGTGACAAGCAAAAAAGAATTGTATAGATGTTTAAAAATGTTTGAAATACATAGTACAGGCTTGGTTCACTGCATGATGAAACCCTGTTTTGGATTCAGTGTGAGAATAGCTTAACTTCTGACCAAAAATCCCATTTTTCCATACATGTATCGCCTGGGGAATCTTACTTACAAACTTCAGTTTGTAAAAGGTAATTAAGACTTCAGTGTCATAATAGCATCACAAGGCATTTTCCCATCATGTCTTTGCAAAGGTTATAGCATTAATGAGGTATGAAAGCAGATAAGGTGTATGCTGAATTGCCTCCTTGTAACAAGCTCAAATAATGAAACACCTCATTTAGTTAAGGACAGGAATATGCAATTGCAAATCTACTTCAGAAATATATTTTGACCAATTCAGAAACCAACAACACCTTGCATGGAATTAATCTTGGACTTAAAACTCTTTAAGAATAATGTGTAATATAAATGCTTTCTTTTCCTTACTATTCCTCACTGGGAACAGAAAAGCACGTAGGGGCAAGCAGTTTAGGATCTTGGCCAGTAAAAGCAGAGCAGGACTTTTGTCCTTTATGGAGGAAAAATGGCAATTCAAAAGGGAATATAGATTGTAGGCATTGGTTTCTGAAGAACACAGGCAGGTGATGAATTTTGTACGGAAGAATGTGCTTGGGAAAACAAGAAGCTCTTTGAAGTTCTTTTTTACTGCTGCAATTTGAGAAACTGGGGTAGCTCAGTCTGCATCACTCACTGATACCTTTGGATATGACTCAGACAATACAATTTGAAGAGACATTTACAGATTAGGGACTTTTTTTTTTAACTTGCAAAATGTGTTTCACTGCTAAATGGCTGGTAAATTCACACAGTTTAAAAATATGCACTGAGTTCAGTTTTTCATTTTAGATTTGTGGTTCATCTTTCTTTTTGGAGCACTTGAGGATCACTGCAGCTATGGTACTGCACCTTGTGATGGTCCTTGACTAGCTTCTAGGCGAGAGCATTTGCATATTAATCCAAAACATCATGAGTGGTATTTGAAATCTCGGGCAGCGATCCTACCAAACTACATAAATTAAGGGTTCAACTCAAGTCCAATCACCAATGGCTATGTAATCAAAAACCCAACTGAACACAAAAGCCTGAAGTAGCACAGCGTGCGTGTTTGTGATCCAGCCCTTAGGGGCAGACAAAATGCTCAGCTTTCAGGTTTATTGAAATGAGCTGATTTCTGCCTGGGCCTGTACATGCGTTCATTGTGGGGGGGTGGTTATTTCATGAGTTAGGAGGGAACCTGTGAGGGAGGGTGCAGAAGTACAAATACAAGTAGTGCATATTTTCATGGTATGTCCTTGTTTTCCCCATGCGGTGGCTTCCTGGGCATTTTATTCCTTGGGTCACAACACATTTGATTTTCAGCACTGAGTGAATGTTACGCTGGTTTCTTAAATGTATGCACAAGCAAATTCTGTCTGGTGGTTTGCCACTTGCTCTCAAGGTGGCAAACAAGCTTTTTAATCCCAAGCAAGCTCTTTCAGTGCTGGATAAAAATGTAATATACGGGAAATTAGTTCAACTGAAAAGCAGAGTTCTGCCAAGGGGAAAATTTTCATGCCGAAAATCTGTCACAAAATTTGAGTTACTACAATGGGTGAATTTACAAATTGCTGTCAAACCGGTGCTGAATGCTGTTAATATGGTTGTTTAGGGCAGTGCACATTTAATTATTAACTGTTATGATACAATGCCGTTATTTCTTTGGGGTCTATATATTTTATTTAGTGTGCATCTGGTATTGGGATTTGGAGGCAGCTATGTCAATACAAAGCCTTCTGCTTTGAATGTGGAGCTGAAGAGCATGTAAACCAGTATCGGTTTCTTGTGGGTAAAACATTACAGAGCAATGTATGAAGAATAGTTAAAGTAACTTTAGTGCCCTTCAAAACACATATGTTTGAGGGGTGGAATAATATTGGTGTTGAGTTGAATTCCAGAAGGAGAGCACCTTGGTGAAAGCTCGGGCTGAATTTCATTCAGAGAAATACATTGAGAATTCAGTACAACTCAGTGCAACAATGCAGTTAACTTCAGACCATGCATACAGGGTGGAAAGCACGTTACCTTTGGGAAGTGCCATGGGATCTCCAGGATTTGGAATTGCAGTTTTACCTCTCACCCCAGGATAGCCCTGTCAGGCTCATATTGGTAGTCTGGAGTTTTGATTTTTTTCAACAAGACCAAAGAACACCAATGCCAATACCAGCCTTTTGCTCTCTTCCCTTTTGTGCCCCATTTTCTTAGGAGGAGATATCAGATAATGTATAAAATGATAGATTTTTGCAACATCCCTGTCTGGGGAGCTTGACCTATGTGCTGTGGTGGTTCAGCCTCTTGGCAGTAAGTTTCCCTGTATTTGTGCTTTAAATAAAAACTGCAATTTCTCATCACTCTTTCTGACCCTGGTGTGGTGGAAACAATCTGTTCTTACTGAGACACACTGAAGCTATGTGGAACTGGAGCAAACATAAATATGGATTTATGTTATAAATCTGTGGAAAATTTTGAGAGAAAATTATTTTTGAGGAAAGTCAAGTTTGTTAGATAGACAGCATGATGGAATTTCTGAATCAACCAAAGGACAATGCTTTAGGAAAGAGGGTACATGGTTCAATGATGAATGGAAAACAACAGTTAGAAATCAAAAAAACTATACATACTAATCAGGAAATAGAAAAACTAGCTAGGCTATATTAGAATCAGTATAAACTCAGTAATGAATTTAAGAACTTCAGGGGCAAATCAGTGGCTAGAAAAGCTATAGGACTTTGAAGAGCTGAAGGATGTCTCTAAGCTGATGAGTGGAGTACCGAGATCCCTACCCCAGGGCAGATCAGGTCCACTGCAGTGTCTGGCAGCCGAGGGCATCTGGTCCATGGCTGGTGTTTGTGGAACCACCTGCAGTGTCGTTCTCTGGAGTTCATAAGTGTTCCTCGATGGCACAGTCCAGGTCAGAGCAATGACTTGGTACAGTTGATGTAATCATTGCTAATGACAGGATTGCTTATAAGAAGTAGTATTCTATCCTTAGAAGACACAGGTTAGCATGGCAATACAGGAGAACAGAGAAAACAAGCAACCATACTGCAGCACATCTCAGGACAGGTGCCTCTTGTTGTAGCACTCTGAGTAATTTCTTTCTGTTGACATAAATTCATGCCAAATTTTCAGTTGAATAAGTCTTCTCCTTTGTAGCTGAACAGAGAGCCTGTGGTAAATAAACAATTTTATTGATTCAGTGCCCAAGCTGATAAGTCTGAAGGCAGGAAATTTGGGATTGAACTGACATTTTCAACAAAATTTTAAAAATCTTCTTTCTTCCTGCACATTTTATTCTGAGTCCCTCTATGTTTGTCCCCGTCCCCCCCCCCGCCATTAGTTTGTATATCTTTTGAAAACCATTGAAAATTAGCCTAGATACAAAAAAGTTTTTTTAAAAACTCGTTAACTCGTTTTTTTCTTTTTGGAAATATTGAGCTGAAATATCGACCCCTTCAAAGTTTTCATGTTTGCTTTTGGCTGAAGGCCAAAGCTACAGTGTCAGGAAGGGCTGATAGGACTCTTGGAGGTCTAAACAGTTGAGGCCAGAGTAGATGCACTTACCTCTGATGAGACAACAGTATAATGGTATATGCAGAGCTGATGTAGACATGTTTAAAATGGTCCTAAAAAACTGGTGAGGTTGCTCAAAGTGCCAGAAAGATTATTCATAGAATACAGGTCATGCATAATGTGGAAGCTACTTGAAAAATGATGTCTGCATTAAAAATCATATGTAAACAATATTTTGCTTTGTCTTCTGCTAAGGGCTGCCTTGAAATGCTCAGGCTCCCCATGATGCAAGTGTAGGCTTTTCACAGCGTTAAGAGGATTTGGTGCATGTATTTCATGTGTGGTTCTGATGACTGAACTAGCTTGCTCATTAACTGCTGGAAAGCTCATTAATTTTTCAATGAACTTTTTTTCCTTGCCTTCTAGGTTTATGATGAATGTGACTTGGGAAGGTAAAGATATGTCCTTCACAGCAGATGGTTATCAGGTGCACCCCAGGCTGGTGGTGATAGTACTGAACAAGGATCGCGAATGGGAAAAGGTGAGCATTACCTCTGGGTAAAAGACGTGACAGGAGATAGGAGAGACTTGGTAGAACCCTATTAATGACAAGTAGACAGGTTAATGTCACGGATGTCAATGATGATACTCTGCTGTAGCAGGTTTGTCACAACAGTTCAGAAAAGATAATTTTACCTTATTCTGAGTAGGTCTAAGGAGTTTTAACAGGGAAAGCAACATATCAGTGAAGGTATGCCATGTGGATTTCAGACGATTGCTGTGAAACACACCTTGCATTTCTTCTTACAACTTAGTAAAATAAAAACGGGATGACTGAAAAATCTCCAGAAACCTGGGCCTTAACTACGTAAATTTGGATAGATTGGTATATCTTGGCAACTCCAGTCCTCTTATTTGCTTGGGTTTGTATTCTTTGACAAATTTTAGAGTAAAAGTAGACTTTTTTTTCTTTAAACTGTAAAATTCCCGTTGAATTGGAGGATAATCCCTGTAACATTTGCCTAAAAAATCAGAATCTTGACTTGCGTTCTCCTGATGGGTCAGGGATCTCCATAAACCTCTATATCGACTAGAAGGAAAAGTGTTTTAATATCAGGGCTAATCATATATGCAAGTAATAAAAAAATTTTATCATGAACGTTTTTGCTTTAAAACTCCTACCTCAGCATCTGATTGTTTTGGCTCTGAGTATTGCAGGCTATCTGTGCTCCCATGTTTTAAAAACAGGGGACCTTATAAACTGTTTGCAATATGAGGCTGTAGGAAAAAATACATCTGTATCATCTACCAGTTTTAATTTAAATTCGTAAAGCATGATCCTGTATTATCTAAATTGCTGATGAAATCTATGAACTCTTTTTCTTATAGTTTTAGGATCCCATAAAATCAACTTAAAACTCCACTTTGTAAGACTGCAAGATTCTTCGTGATGTTGAATAATAATGGCAAAATAAGAATTACTGAAGGACATCTCAGTAAATATGCTAGTCAGGCAAAAACACAGAGAGTAGTTCTAGATTATGCTATGTATTTCTTTACATTCATTTGCTGCAAATTTAATTCTCTGGATAAATTTAATCCTATCCAAATGTGTCCATCTGAATCTTTGGAGGAATCTTTTGCTCGGTTACCATTATGAAAATTTCTTACCCTATTTTAAAATTCTTCAGCAGTCTGCATATCATATATAATGTTCTGGAAAAAGTATTATACTACTTAGGGAATATTAGTATGAGGCACCAAAGGGAGGAAATGGTTAGAGAGGCAGCCAACAATGCTTATGGTATGATAATTTCATATGTTGCATACCTTGAAACTTCTCTAAAGTGACCACTCAAAGGACAAGGGGAGAGAGGTTTGATGTTTTTGAAAAATGAGCTAACAGCAGGGAAGAAATGCAGTATATATGAACCGACATGATTTCCAAGAAATAACTTGAGTCTGTTTTAACCTTCAAGTGACCCCCCTATCAGAGAATGGAAGATTTGGTGCAGGTTTTGCTGTATGTAATGCTGCATGTTGTACAGCAGCAGCGCACACTCCACCTCTGCACTGGGCTACAAGACTCTCCGTAGGCTGATGCTTACGTTGTCTGTACACGGTTTTCCATCTGGTAAACCCCTTCCTGCTTATTGCTGTGTTTGAGGAGCTTCTAGGAGGAAAAAAAGAGTGACTGAAGGGAGGCTCCTGGCCAGAAAAAAATGTATGCATCTGCTCCTAGCTGCCCCTTTGCTTTAGAGCCCTTTTGGTACCCCACCAGTCAAGTTACGTGGGCAGAGACAGCCTGCCCCTAGCTGCAGCTTGTGTGTCTCCTTCTCTATTGTAGGACTATGGGAAGGGGGCCAGGTTTAATTATGTCAGAGGGGAGAAGTGAAAGGCGGCCAAGAACGGGCTGTCATCACCAGAATTATTCTTCTGACCACAAGCTGATCCCTGCCTCTGTGGATGAAGACAAATAAAGTGACTAATCAATTATCCTGGCAAGCTGGATGTAGCTCTCGGCGATCTCGGAGCACCCCACATCCGTATCAGCAGAGCGTCACTGTGCACTGCGGAAATAATAGGACAGTTCCTCTGTCTGAGAGACATGAGAAGGCCTTTGCCCACCCTCTGGTTTATTTGAACATCCCTTTAGTATCGTCTCAATATTCTTTCCAAGTTGCATTTCTCACCCTGTATCTCTTAGCCTATTTCTTTCTCCTTGTTCCCTTCTCCTCGTGCTGTTTTGCTCAATTGAAAAACTGTCAAAGGTACTCATCTGAGATCTAACATTTCCTGCTCCGAGTTTCCAGACAGGCGCATGCTTTTACTTCCAATTACAATATTGCAATGAGTATCACAGAATTGTTTTATTGAAGTCTTATTAAATATCCTCAATCGTATATGGAAAACATCAAGGCCTAGAATCTAATTAAATGATTTACTCGTGAAAAACTGACAATGCAACAGCCTGCTAATCCTTGTAATGTAACTAATGTACATAGAATTTGTGAGTAGCTTCTTTATTATTTATGTAAGAAAGAGTAATTGTGTTTTATGTGAAGATTTTTTTCCCAGTATTCTCCTGAAAATATAAGATCTAATTTTAAAACTCAATTTTCTTTGGTTTTAGTATAATAATCTGCTTTTACTTAAATACAATTTTTCGTTGGTCTCAAAGTTGATATACTTGACTCGAGGCTTGAGGTTACAGAAAATCCATTCAACCACAGTTGAAGAGCGTACATCTTACCCCTAGGAAAATAAGTTCCTTTTACTTTACAAATGACTCAGTATCAAAACTTTGAAGTGGTAACTTCACATATAAATGGGGTTGATGGAGGGATTTGTCCCGTATCAGATTCTGAAAAAAGCTGGTTGAATGATAATAGTTTGACGACTGAAAATCACTTTTGGGCATGTTCAGCAGGCATCCAGCAAGATATTTTGACAGATCCTAAAGCAGCTACTCAAACTTCTGACATCAACATTCATATACTTGCTTCTAATCTTGACAGGCGAAGGGGCTGCTCATCTCAGGCAAGAGATTTTTTAAGGAGACAAGCATGATGTGCTTGTTTCAGTGAAACTTGATAAATTTGCCAGAGTTAACAGTGTTGCCCAAATACCAGGAAAGCACTGCAGGATCCCTGTGCTAGGGCTGAAAAACCCCTCAGAGGTCCACCAGGACCAGCTGCGACTCCCCCGTCAAGCTTATCTCAGCGAGGTGTGACCTGGGTGTCTCACCCAGCACATTAACTTCACCGAGTTGCAAACTTCACAGTCTGTTAGTCTAGCTTTTCTTTTCCTTTTTTTTTTTAGATTTTTTTTAATGTGGAAATAAAAACAATCAATCCAATATTAAAATCATATACTAGAATGTTATTAGCAGTGGCAAAATGAGGTGTTTTAATGAGCTGTGCTTATCATATATGTAAAGTAAGGTAAGGAGGACTGTACAGCATTTAAAGATGAGTGTATTCCACATGTAAAATGAGTTCCAGGGTAAAAACAATTTTTACTGGTGCTCAGAGATAGATACAGATAAAATTACCATGGTGATCTGTGTTCTGGGTGAATTTGTGAATATAAGTGTCCTACATTTTTTCAGCTAATGAATTTTTACAAGAAGCAAGAGTTAACAGGTACTACATGGCACAATTGCTAGTTAAATGTCACTGCAAGAACACTTAATTACACCAAGGTTTATTCTAAATGTAACCAATCATCTTTAACTTTCTATTAATGCAGGATTTAATGTAGAACTTGATTTTGCTCTGATTACTTAGCATGTGCCAGATTTACAAGCTCTGTGTGAGGTTGTACACATTTGTATCTAAGTAGGAATGAGTGGGCAGAGGGTGCACGATTCCTGCCTGGAATAAATGAACCAAGGTCTTCACAGGGAGCTCCATCTGGCTACTAACATCCACCATTGTGTGGCCAAGAAGGGGCAGCTATCGTATCTAAATGGTGTAGCTGAACCTTCACTGGACAAGAACTGAAAAACCTAACAACTCGGTCAGATTTCTGACACCGCTTTTTGTCAGGGTACTGTGATAATAAAACGTCACTGAGATGGTACAGGGTAGTTTCTTGGGAAGTTTAAATTGATTTCAGAGCAAAGGTTGTGACCTCTGAGGCATCCTGATGCCTCATGATAGACTTTCCCTAGAAGTTATGAGGAAATGCATATATTTAACTAGAACATATGAAATTGCATAATCTAGTCATCCCTTTGCTGGCATATCTTTTGTTGGTAGCTCTGTGGCCTAACACAATATATTATCTTTGTCCATACCAGAAACAGCATGCTCTTTAACATCTGTTGGGTTGTCATTTTCTTTGTCCCATCCTTGTTGCTTTGTGTATTTGGTCTTACTGTAAATATGCCTGTGCTGACACTTACTGTCGAGTAAACATTGCATATTGTTTCTGCATCAGTGAGCTTTTACTTAGCCTGAAGGCCTTTTCTTTGACCTTTACAGTACTGAATTGTTTGAATTGCACCAATTATTATGCAGCATTTCTTAAATCCCGTATTCCCAAAGAGGATGGTTCCTTCCTCTCTGCTGCTGTAAAGGAATCGCAGCTACCGTGGAAAGCAGTGGTAAAGTGGGCTTTGCTCCTGTTCTTTACAGCTAATATTAGAGAGGAGATTAAAGAGTAGGAAGACTTTCAGGGCAGCTCTTGCTCTCTGGACGTAAAGGTATGGCTATTTGGGCATTTCTGGAGAGCTGTAAGGTCTTTATGGAGTGCAGAGGTGACAAAAAGTCTTCCCTCTCTGGGAGGTGGAGAAAGGGGCTGTCGATTTGTTTAGCTCTTTTCCTTTCTAATGCCATAAGCAACTCATAAAACAGCTTCTCTGACATGAGTTTGAACTTTTGCGCTACATAGAGTTATTTGGGACATTTCCCAGTACCAAACTCTACCAGCCACTGAGGATTTGCTGACTGCTAATTACTAATTCGGTATTGAAAAATGAGGCTATAGGAGGTGGTAGCTTTTCTTTCTCACGCTGTTTGTTTATAATCTCTCTGGGTACCGCGTTTTCCTCTGAGCCCTGCTGGTCGCAGGATTGGAGCCTTCCTGGCAGTGTAAGGAGCAGCCATGAGGGAAGAGCGGTACATTTGCATACCCCATCTGAGATTTTGCAGCAAATTTTAAAAACTTCAAAGTCTTTAAATGGACGTCTTCAAACCACCCAGGACTGTAAAACACTCCCTATTAATAAGACATGAAAGTGCTCGCATCATATTTTGTCATTTAAATTTAGAGTGTCATTGTGAAATACGGACCTTCAGAAACGCAAAGGGACACAAAGGTTTGCAGCAGAAGGCATAGAACAGATGCTGCTTCTGGAGGAAGGATTTTGCTCTTGTGCTTGGTTCTGCAGCTGCCTGTTATTGCTAACCCGACAAACTCAATTTATGCTTTCTAGTTATTGACTTAAAACTTGCCAGCATAGCTCTTCCTTGTAAGTGGAAAAGTGTGATGAAATAAAAGTAATAAATAGTTTTTCTATAAAGCAAGATGAGGTAGATTTTGCATTTGCTCAGCATTATTTTCTTCACAAAAGTGAGACAGCTCAAAAAGTGTGTTGCAATATGTGTCTGTGTGTTTAACGTAGAAAGAATATCCCTGAAAATTTGTCTCTTTTCAAAGGTTTGGTCAGGGTAGTCCTGGGAGTGCATTTAGTATCCATGTTGTCATGTAACATTTTTTCTTACAAAAAGATGATGACTGTGTATTACATACAGTTCCCATCTGCTGGGAAGAGGGTGATAGGACCGAGTTATTTGTTTGTTTTCTGTGAGATATGCCGGTGTGACAGACTCTCTTTTCATGCCAGCATTGGCACGCAAGGGAGAACATACTCTGCTCTTTTCTCTCTCTGCTCAGGATCTGGCCTTGCTCTTTTTCTCTGATTCAGTGCTCTCTGTGAGGGTGTGTGATTAGGATTGTGTCAATCATCCTTGTATTATTTAGAGACTGCTTTAGTGTGCACTGGGAGGCGCGTCTCCGAGAGGTACAGCAATGCGTAACTTTGCAAGTCGTCTGTCTTAGCTGGCTGTATTTATCTAGCTGTTACACAGAAACACACCGAATACTTCATTATCACTCTTCTCGGCTGCAGTCTTCAAAAAATAAATAGGCAAATGTGAGGTGGTCAAACCACATACGTAATGCAGTGAGTTTGTAAGGTGCTTTAGACAACGGTGGATGAGATGAGGACCCTATGATTGCTAATTCAGGCTGACATCAAACAAGCTCTTCCGTGCTCTCAGCTATTTTCTGCTTTCCTTCCTGTATCCCGTAGAGATTGAACCAAAGGGAATATTCCAGACTGCATATCAAGATAGAGAAAATAGGAAAGAATGTACAAGTTCAAAAGAAATACAGTGGTGTTCACACTTGAGCTGACACACAGCTGAGTTTTGCACCTACAATAGTGAATCAAGGGTTTAATTTGCTGTTGAAACTGTATTTTTTATGACAGTCCCAGTCTTTTGACCATAAACTAAGGATTTTTATAATTTGGGGCAGGATCTTTCCCCCCAGAATGATTCTGTTGCCCTTTTTTCAAGTGAGGGACATTTGTATTTCTCTGGGATCACATCATGATCGGTCTAACTAGAAATGACAGAAATTTACCATAAATCTCTGGGTATTTTGTGGCATTTCCACACAGTAAAGGTATTTGCATGCAGTTTTTGACAGTTCCATAACGGAGCATGTCTGCATTCTTTGAGCATTATCCTCAGCTTGGATTTTCTTTTTCTAAAACCATTTGTTTTACAAATACAAACTACTGTGTTTATTACTTTAAAATCTTTCTTAATGCAGTTTTACCTTCCCTTTCCATTCTTGAATCTAGCAACACAGATATTTCATTGTATGTGCTGAAAATAAGCTCATTTTCACTTTTAATTTCTCTAGTAATGTTAATTGGATTCTTAGGAGGTCTAAGCAGGAGAGCTCTTTTTCTAGACACACTTGTGCTCCTTGCACTCCAAGCATGCTATTCTCTTCTTCATTGCTTGACTTGATATAGACTGTAACTAAACGTAGTTAATTTGGTTTAGGGTTGGAGCATAAATCACATTTTCAGACCTGTCTTTGAACTATTCGGTAGTTTTATCTTTCAGATGATTGCATAATCCAGAAGTCCAAACGTTCCTCCTGTACTTTATTTAATACTCTATTAAATGGTTGTCATTCTAAAAAAGTCATGTTACCTAAATGAAAAAGAGATTTTACAGAATGCATTTTACAAATGTACGTGTACCTAGAGGTGCTAAGGAAATGATTCCTCAGCACATGAGATTTGGAAACAGCATATGGTTGCAGGTGAAGATAACTGAGTTAAACCAAAATGGGGATCTTAAATACTCCTCATCTTCCAGGAAAAAGGCAAGGAGCAGGCGAGGAAAGGGATGTGGGTAAGACTGAGCAAACTGCCCTGATTCATTTACAGCGACATTTCCTGTCATTAGGGAGTGGCTACACCAAGTATAAATGTTTTATCTTTTATTGGCTTCATTTTAAATTCAGCATGGCTGGGCCTGCCACACCGACTCAAATACGCGAGATTCTTCTTGATGCAGTTGGCACATGTCTCTGGCTGCCTGCTGTTAGTGAGCTGTGCTTTCAGCCGAGTTCTCTGGGGCAGCGGTCTTGCTTCCAGGAACTAGGGGAAATGATTTGCCTGACTGACACAAAGTTTTGAAATCTTAAAAATGTTTCCATTCTGTTTCAGAAGGAAAAAAAGTTAAAATTTCAAATTCTATGGATCTGTAACCCAAAAAACCAACCAACCAACCAACCAGACAAACACATTGGAGTAGTTGAAATTCTTTCACCTTAAATTTACTTCCACATATTTTGATAAATTAGTATGTATTTTTACATAGCAAGTCCAGAACTATAAGTGAATTTATTAAAACATCTTTATTTCTGTTTATGAGATATTATTTCAAATGGTGTTTTTATGTTTTGAACAGTAAATAGCCCACTTTCTGAACTGTTTTCTTAAAGAAATTAAGACAATGGAAAGTATCTTCAGAAAAGTTCACTTCTACCCATTTCCCATGCTATCAAAATATAATTTTGGCAGTCTGGCAGGCCTGTGCAGTATTTTAACTCTCTATTGTCCTCTGGCTACCCTTTTCTAAGCAGTAGTGGTTTGAAGACTGAGGCAAGAAAAAGCTTCTGAATGGCAAAGAGTACCCTTGAGCTTGATCAAGTACAAGTGGGAAGTTTTAGGCTGCAGGTGGAAAAAATGAGAGTCATTCTTCACTGTAGTGTTAAAATTTCCACAGTAGAGGCAATGTGTTTCTGTGCTACATGTGAGTTTACCACTGTTGTATTTTTGTGGACCTGTTAGTCTTTGATAGACTGACTATGAAAATTGTCTGTGGACTCTGCTAAGAGTGTGTAGAGTTACTGTTCACTGCTATTTCATATGGGAGGCTTGTAGTTTGACCTGCAAATTAATGTGTTCCAGTGTTCAAATAATTTGTCATTAACATTAGAAAATGTTGCATAAAGAATATCTGTATCAGAGATACCAATATTAGTAGGTAAGCCTGCTAATTTAAACACAGGCGCCTTCTACTTCAAATCTGGATGCTTGAACTTGGCTGGAGGATGCCATGTTTAGTTCTTTTCATCAGTAGCTATAATGATCATGGAGTAGCACGCTCCGAAAAGGAGTGCTGCAAAACACTGGAGGCAATTGAATTTTGAAGCTGTCCAGGTTGGTAAACTACTTCACTGTAAAGTGGTTTATTCAAATATCACCCCTGTCTCCTAGTGAGAGCAGAAACTGAACTTTTCATATTCGACTTCTCATGTTTTACATATGAACATTTTTGTATTCTTCAGCATTTATAATGACCTTCACAGGTGAAACCAGGACTTGAATGCTTTTTTTAACTTAGGTATTCTGCTTTGTTGTCATAGGGAAGCCACTTTAAGAGGTCAGTGTTGAATAAGGACTTAACATTTGGGTTTGCACACAAATTCTTACACTTTATAAACACGCCTCTTTATAATGTTCTGAAATAAAATGAGCATGTTATAACCCATTGGTTTTTTCCCTAAGCATTTGAAGGTTTTAAAGACATTCAAAATGGATATTGACTGCATCTAATACTAGATCTGACTTCCATAAGTGACATAAATGCCAATCCTGGGACACCTACCTATGGATGCAATTTCATAAATTCTCTTTATTTTGACGGGGCTCATGTTTTAGTTTTGCTTATTCTACAGCCTTTTTGTTTCATTTCAATGCTTCACCCTGTAAAAAAGGGATACTATCAATTTCACAAGGATGTTGGAAAAATGTAATAACGTATGAAGATAGAAAACATTGGGTAAATAACTAATATCATTCATATTCTTAATAACAATGCTATAATTAGTTCTGCACAAGCTAAAAGGCTTCTAATATAATTATAAAAATCCTCTCATATTTTGACTATGTGATTTAATTGTATAAAACTAAATTATTACCATCCACTTAAAATAAATGAGAAAGAAAGAAAGAAAAAAGTGTTTTGAGCATTCAAACCTGTAGCAGAATGATAAAAGTGCAGCGTGTAATCACCAACAGTATAGCTATTTTAAAAACGAAGTACCAAATAAACATGAAAAGTGTTCACTTGTGAGTCCAGCATCAGCGGCAGAGCAAATCCAATGCCTGTGCTAACTGTTTATTAATTAGAACAAGCAATTCCAACAGAAACATTTCCTAAACAAGTGGAGTGACCTACAGGCTCTTTCTAATTACTGCCCTTCCTCATTTGCCATTCTTAGCCCACTAGCGAGGGTTTTCAGAGCTTTTCTGCCTTTTGCTTTTCTGTCATTCTTCATGATATTGATATCAATATCTTTCTCTTATACTTTTTTTTCATTGTGCTTTCTGACCCTGTGGATTGCTCAGTGTACAGGTGGTAGCAGGGATGACCTGCAATGAACATGCGATTTGTGCACCATGTAAAGCCCAGATGAAGTTATTGTGGCTCCCTGGGACTGCAGCAGTAGACCTATTTGGATAGAGAAGTAGGAATGCCCCTAAGACCTAAGGCAAGGTCTTAATTTTTAATCATTTTTAGAAAGAAAAAAGGTGAGGTGTGAATATCGAGATAAAGGAGATTACGAGACTACAGGGAGTGAATATTGAGATAATTCCACGGAATGCAACAGATGATAAGAAAAATTTTGACCTAACATTAGAGATTCACTCAACACCTAACGCTTCAATACAGATGCAACTGTCAAAAGAAATTAACATTTGCCTAAATTCAGCCATTTAAAAATATCATGGGTTTATCCTTCTCAGAATAATAAAATAGCAGTTACTCCAGTTTAAGTATGAAAGAGTATCATGATTTGTTTTTTAACAGCATCAAAACAGTGGTTATGTTATTGATGGGTTTAGAGAACTCATCTTGTCGTGGGCAGCGCGTATCGCTGTTGGTCCATGGGACGGTGCCGCCAGTGCTGGGGGGGCTGGCAGCGGGAAGTGCTTCAGGGTCAGGCAGAGCTGCCTCCTCCCAGAGTCCTGGAGCGCGTGCTGTAGAAAGGCAGGTGCTGCCACTGCTACAGTCCCGAACGTGCAAATGCAACTGAGCCTCAGTCACGTTTCTTTTCTTCTTGCTGGTTGGAATAGGCAGGCGACTGGGCACATTTTCCACTTCTGAAAGTCATCGTAGTACCTGGCATGTTTGCGGTTTGACTGAAGGACTGAACTGGCTGGAATTCTCCCCATTCCAGATGGCCAACTTCACAGCACACTTAGGGCATAGATATAAACAACACTGTGTAAGCTAACATAAACCAGCACAGACCCTGCTGTGACTGCGATTACATACCATAACTTGATGATTAAACTATTTTTGCAATATAACTGTCTCATACAGAGTTAAAAAGATTTGTTTCCCTGTGTATGTTTTTTTCTTTCCCACGAAGGCTTCATCCATTGTGATTTGGTTAAATTTCATACTAGAACTGTACGTAGTATAAATCCTGTGCCTGGTTGCCATTGATTTCGGCATGGATTCCTAATTCCCTTGAGATATTTTGAATTTCCTAATTTAAATATATAGAGATTTGGCATTTCTGCCTCCTACATTAAAGGTCAGCAAAACATCTTGACTTATAAAACAGGATGGAAAGGAAACTGCAAAGGGCATTTGCTTATATGCTTCCTTAAATAGGAATGGATATAAATCATGTTCTTTGGGAATTTTTGTGATTAATTTTAAAGTCTTTAGGAGACAGAAGGTAGATGGCAATTTCTTTTACATTTTTTAGGACCCCAGTGTCTCGTTGTACTGTTAATTCCCACTATTTTCCTTGCAAAACAAATATTTTAGCACTCTCGTGATTGTTATAATTTGTTTAGCCTAAGCAACTGAAGAATTATTAAATGCATTACGTTATAAATTTTGTGAATTGCTAGCTCTTTATATTATCTATCATCGCTCCTTGGATAAAACATGCAATTAGATTTATGGTAACAAAGTAGTTAAACACAATCTGAGGAAGAAAATGCAAGAGTTTTTGAAATATTTTAAACATATGCCCCTTTCTGGTGTTCTGGAAGTGGAAATAGATGTAGGTTAATTTAGAAGGCATAATGTAAATAGTAAATAAATAGACAATTTTAATGTAAAGTGGAGTATGCTTTCTTAAACTCCCCCAACAGTTGGCATTAACTAAAGCAGAATTAAATATGTTATTTCTAATAAGAACTAAATCATGCACAATCGAACTTGTGTTTACTAAACATGTGGTTTGCCTGGCTGAGGTGTGATGGAACCCTTGGTAAAGGCTTTCACAATGGCTTTTCAAACTATAGGAACAGAAGAGTTCCCTTTTGAGAAGACACAGAAATGATAATATGATGCTTTGGTTATTGGTCTGATGTGTGTAGGGGGATTAGTTTTCTTTTTATTCTTTTTTCTTTTTTTGAGAACTGTTGTCTTATTACTGCAAATTGGTCCTGATTGATTACAAATGGAGTATCTGGTTGCTCCTCTGGCTCATATGGAAATTACACGTCACGTTTCAGTGCAGCTATAGCCAGGTGATAGATAGTGTTAACTTATGCCATCCAGTCCTAATAAAGCTGTTATGTCTTAAAGCAACATTACCTTACTTGTCTTTACTACAGTACGTTTTCTCACTTCACGCGATTACTGAAAAGTTCTAAAGTAACTTTGATTTTAAAAAAACACCCAAGACAACTGTCTTTGAATGTAATTTCCTGTAGCTATATACCAGCACATTTAATATTAGGTCTCATTTGTCAAAACCAAGCAAGCGGATATCAGCAGCCTGTGTATCTTGGCATTTCAGGTGGGGAAATGGGAGAACAACTCCCTGAGCCTGAAGTACTCTGTCTGGCCAAGGTACAGCTCTTTTGCAGACAGCGACCCAGACGATAACCATTTGAGCATTGTCACCCTGGAGGAGGCTCCCTTTGTTATTGTTGAGGATGTGGATCCTTTGATGGAAAGTTGCCAAAAAAACACCGTGCCATGTCGTAAATTTGTCAAAATTAAGTAAGTAAATACACAGCATTCCTTTTTTTTTTTTTCTTTTTTGAGTGCAAAATATATTCCCCTGTCTTCTCATTAATTCACTCCTTTGCTTCTTTAAATGTAGAATTGTTTTCTGGTACTTCGCTGTTCTTTTCCTCTTGCTTCCTATATTTGCTTTTCCTTCTGCATTTCATTTCCTCTTCCTTTTTCCTTTCCCACACGGGATGCTCTTGTTTGCACATCTTCCTTTTTAATAAGTGAAAAGGTTCTGGTTATATACATGCAAGTCACATTGAATTAACAAGAAGATAGTAAGTTTATAGTAAATTCAAAGTCAACTAGAATTAGCCTTTTGCAGTCACATGGAAGAGTACTGTGTTCTAAAATTGGATTGTTTTAATGAGTCCTCTTTGAATTGTTTCTGGTTATGTTGAACTATGCCTGTTTTAATTAGTCTTCAACAATTGGAGAATGTCTCCTATTCAAAATGTGCATTTATGTTGAAGTTTGGTACAGGATAAACTACTCCAGCATAAAATACCATTGTGACATACCATCTAGAGAAATGTTCCCTGCTTTGATTGCTCTATAACTTTGAAGTAGTCATTAGAAATGAGTGGAAAATTCCTCATTGTGCATTTATCAGTGTTGTTTCACCCATTCCGTGCTTCAGTCTACATATTTCTGAACTGAATATAATAATAACAACATTTTTTTACTGAGCAGATGTTGGGGGATGTAATGCATGTTTCTGAAGATTTCCAGAGACTAGTTGTGCACATACTTCCTAAGTACTTAGACAATTCCTAAACTATTTTTTTATTTCAATTTTCAATTCTTTCAAAGCCAGTAAAATATTGCATTGGCCTCTGAAGATGCTTATACTGGAAACTTCTGGAGGTCATGAAATGAGCATTTCAGAAAAAAAAATAAAGAGAAAGTCCTCATCTTTGTACTCAAAGGTGGCCTGAAATTTGCCTTCTCAAAGTGCAGAAAAAGGTTATGGTCAACTGCTGTGCTTTTATATAGCTTACATGTTGAGGAGTTCTCTAATTACTAAATGACATGTAGTCTTATGTCTTGAGAGTAAAAGTAATAAATGTTTAAGGCTAAGAGAGAGATTAGTAGGAGGAGACTGTAGGGCTTGATGGAGGAGTGCAGCAGAGAGCATGTCGTACAAGGTTTACCATTATCTTCTATTTATCTCCTGCCAAGCAACTCTGTTATGATTTGTAAGAGCTACAAACACCATGTAAAGCATCCGGTGGATTATTTCTGCATTGATTCAGAAAAACACGGTCACTCACAAGTATGACAAAATGTAGTTTCGCAGTACGCCAAGTCTTGCTGTTACGGTTCTTCTGTTTTTCCCAGGAGAAATGTTTATGTCTCTCCTTTCTGTTGACAGCAACTCAACTAATGAGGGAACTAACGTAAAGAAGTGCTGCAAAGGATTCTGCATCGATATCTTGAAGAAGTTGTCTAAAACTGTCAAGTTCACATATGACCTGTATTTGGTGACTAATGGGAAACATGGCAAAAAAGTCAATAATGTGTGGAATGGAATGATTGGTGAAGTAAGTTCTGTTAGGTAAAAGAGCTCTTAAGTAAGAACGTAGCAATGTTTGGTTTTAATTCTTTTGGAGAAATGAGGTATTCTCTGCTGAGTAATATTGGTGGTGTCTTCTCTTTGTGGATCAGGTGGTGTATCATCGTGCAGTTATGGCTGTGGGGTCTCTCACTATTAATGAAGAGCGCTCTGAAGTGGTTGACTTTTCAGTGCCATTTGTTGAGACTGGGATTAGTGTCATGGTGTCACGCAGCAATGGCACAGTTTCACCATCTGCTTTTCTAGGTATGATTCTCCAACCCCTCCAGTTCATTTAATTGTGTTCCTGTAGATTTGGGTAGGTTTCATTGTTTGTTAAGCTATATATTGCATTGACATGTTTCTGTTGAGGTTTGAATTTTACATTAGGAAGTTGGTACAGCGTCGACATGCTGATTAACGTGATTATTAGCACATGAAGATAGTGCTGTTGGTTTCAAATGCAGTAAGTGAAAACCAACAATGGTGATTTCAGTATGAAAAAGGATTCCCCGAAATCTTCAGCTGGGACAATGACTTCCTCAAAACCTGCTTCTTTACAAACTAATTTATGCTTGTTTAGCCCATTATAAAATAGTTTAATATCTTCTACACTCACATTCACGAAATAATTTTTAAACCCCTTGTATAACAGTTAAGAAAAAGAGATTTCCTTATGATTAGAAGTTATCTGACAGCTACTTTGATAAGTTACTTCTGGCTTCTGAACACCACACTACTGCACTGGAGAGCTTCTGAGTGTTTTCTCCATTGATGCAGTTGAACAGTGGAGATATAGCAAAGAAATTAAAGGCTGGACAGAAAAATGATGGGATATAGAGAAACAAAGATGTTGGTCTTTCCTTGTTTGCTTCTTGTTTCAATTGTTCATTTCTCCTTTCATTATTTCCCTCTCCTTCTTTTTTAGTGCTTATTGTTTAGTTCTATATTTGGTCGTTAACCTGAATTTACCTGAAGCTGAAGAGAATGAGCCACAAGATGTATCAAAAGTGCCTGGGATGCTATGTTCCTCATAGTGTATTTGGGCCCAGTATTTATAAAGATAATTTGCACAGGAAAATAGTGCTTGTGACACTAAAATCCTTTAAGTGAAATTGAAAAAAAAAAATAAATAAAATTCAGTATTTTCCAGATATCTTATGGAACATTTTAGTATGTTCAAGTCGATTGGGTCAGCAGTGATGTCATTTTTGCATCACTGATTGTATGGTTTCCTTTTAGATTGCTAAGTGTAAGTTCTTCACTTCCACTGAAATCGCGTGTAGCCATTGAGGGCCAGACTGTTGGTGTAGTATCGGCTACAAGTGGGAAAATAATTTGGTTTCCTTGCACCAGAATCGTCATCACAGAGCCTATTTCTCATACCTGTTCCGTAAAGGCACGTTACAGAGATGATGCAAATAAATATAACACAGTGAGCGATCAAATAACTCCCAAACCCACTGATACCTAAACAGATTTTGGTGGTGGTTATTATTTTGTTTAACAAATGAAAGACTTTTTGAAGAAATTATAAGAGGCTGTACTTTTAATGAAAATACCCAGATAGTGGCTTTTCATTTCTATAAGTCACTGACTTGTAAAGCTAATTAATTTATAAAATTGCAGTTGCAGCATGTTGAAATTATAATTTGAAATAGAAGTACTGGGGTGTTTTCTAAATGTGTTGCAAGTGCAGTTGATTTTTATTATGGACTTTGCTTACTTCATAAAAACCTGCTTACAGCTGCCATCAAAAGAGATGCTGTTTTGCATTTTTCACAACAGAGTTATTAGTTTTCTAAAATGCATTTAATGTTATTGGTTTAGTTGGGCGTACATATAATTCAAAAAGTAAAAATAACCTTTCTTATAAAGCTCTATAGAATAGCATTGTTTTGGAAGAAATCTGATTTACTGCACCAATAAATCAAGTCTGTGCTCTCAGAAGTATGTTCTGGTTTTTCAGACGTAGATGAAACTGTCACTTTACTGGAATTGACTGTGTATTTCCATGAGGTGTGCATAGTAGTAAAAAGCTTTGCCATGCAAAATGCTATCAGGAAGATAACTGAGTGTATTCACAGAGAGAATTTGTTTCAATTAAATGAACATCTAAGAATAGAGTCATCTTACATAATTCTTTTAAAAGATTTTTTTAAAACTGTGTGAAATACAATATTATTTTTTTAAAATAGCACTTGATTACAGTTCATGAAATATCTGGTTTTTTTGTGATCTGTTACTATGAATGTAGACAAATACATTCAAATATAGATTTTGTCTGAACTTGGTTTTCCATTCAGTGGTTGAGTCCAATAGATAAAAGAAACTGATGGGCTGGCAGCCCCTTCCTCATTGTCTGCTGTGTTCTGTTTCTGATGTGGGTGTCTCCTTCAAAGGAGAATTTTATCCCCATTAAAACATTTTCTCATCATACTAAAGTTCACATATACTAGATCCACAAATATTTTTTTTTAAATATTCTGTGGAGATTTTATTCAACTTTATTTAAACCAAGAAAATAAGGGAAACCTCAAATCCAAATTTCTATATTTTTAAGAGGGAAAGAGTTCGTAAGTGAGGTCAGTTTTCTCTTTTGGAGGCATTGGTGGAACAGGAAATCTATGCTCCTCCTTATTTTTTGTATGTTTAAGTATTGTTTTGGTGGTGGGAGGTAAAACTTGAAGTTGGTGGAGTACTGCATCTTTTTGGTTGCTCAATATTCTCCATTGCCAATCATTTGAAATGTACACTGGCAAGTCATATATTAGTATTTTTCTGCCATATCATAGCTTTACTGAAAATTCTTATAAAACCTGCTACTTGCTTGAGGGAAGTTCTCTTTCTGTCCTTTGAGAATCAAAGAACAGTGTTGAATGTGTAATTTGAGCTCTAATATGACAGGAAGATCAACTTTGTTATTCAATTGATTTTGTACTTGTTCCATCTTACTGCTTGCTATTCTAAATAGCTTTTTATTTTCCTATTGCTTCTTTTAATCCTCCACCTCATTACCAGAGTGCTTAAATTATTAAAGAGCCTTCAGCTTAAACTGTTGTTTATAGCTTACTTTTTCACATCGGCTTGTTTTGCCCTTTGCCTTTTTAGATTTTGACAAATTACCATTGCTGTTTCTACACTGTTGCTTTTGATAAAACTCTTATCAGGCTTGCTTTCTTCTATGAAAATGCTCTCAAAATTGTATGATAGTTTTATGTGAATTACAATTCATTCCAGTTAATATGTGAATTCACAGAATACTTGTTATTAACTGTATTTGGCTACAGAATGGCCTTTACCTGCCTGCATCTCAATGCACCTTTCTCTGCCATTTAAGAATGTTTTTTGCTAATTTACTATTCTCTTCCAAACAAATAATTATAGTAATAGAAATAATTTAATAACCTTTCTTAAAAATAAAATATTTTTTTTAAATTAAGAATTTTAAAAATACTGTTTCTTAACCTTATCTTAAAAACAGAAAGAGAACAGTTTGGCTTAAAATTTCCCTGCCTTGCCTTTTAGTTTGCATGCAAAATCACCAGTGAGGCTATTTGGAATTTGGTCTTTTCTTGCTTCCAAATTTCTGAAGAAACTGTAGCAACGGCAAATGATCTCATGAGATTTCCGTGCTTAGGCCTAAGTTACTACATTTCATTCTAGTTCTGGGTGCATCATTCATGCTAGCTCAGGCAAGGTTCAGATTGGGCTATTGGGTTTAGCACACCTCAGCTCTCACTCATGGTTGATTCCTGCAATGATGGAAAATGATGGAATAATTTTCAGTGGTTCAAATCTTAACTTAAATTCAAAGAATAAAGAAGTTAGGATGGAGGAACCTCTTGGGCTTTCAAAAACAGGCAAAGCGTTGGAACATACTAACTTTTGTCATTTCAAGAGCTTCTTGATTCTGTCCTAATTTGAAATAGTATGCTAAGATTTTTTTTCTCACACCTCAGAGCACACTCACACTTGCATTATCTACCCAACTTAGGATATAAAATGCCCCCAAATAAGCTGACCTAATAAAGAGATATTACTTTGCCATACAAAACCTTTCTTACATTTATCCTTGTACCATGACAGCTACCACAGGGACTCCTGAAATGACAGAACTTGTCATTGGGCAGAAGTGATGTTTAAGAACTTTGTGTTATCACATACCGTTACCATATCCAGTCTCTTCAAAGAAGTTGGTGCTTAGTCTGGTATTTGAAACTGCATTTAGTTTTCTGTTCCAACCTACTCTTTTTACTTAATCAGGTTTTTTCTGTGTTTCAAACTGACATTCAGTTTTCCATAAAAACCTTTTGATTTCACAAATTTGCTTCCAGATGAGAATGAGACTTTCAAAAGGATGTGTTTGCAATTGTTAAAAACATCATCTTCATTGCAGGTAGATGAAAGTGAACACAGAGAGAAAAGAATTCTGAAACAAAGAAAAATAGTTTGAATGCAAGTATTTAGCTTTTTTACATAACACTTATTGTTGGATAGAAAATGAGACAGAATTCACTGTATTACTAAATGTATTAAACGTGCTTAATTGCTTTTGCTCTGCAGAAACACAGTCATAATGGTAAGACCATTCTGTTGGTACATGCATATAGTATAGGATAAATAGAAACGGGCGACCTGATTGTAAACCGAGTAAGCAGCGAGTCAAAGCAATTATTTGCAACTCAGTGTCAGTTAAGGCTTTATCAGTGAAAAGTGTGCAGCCTTTGTTTTTGAATTGCAACTTACATTTCAGATTTTGACTGTATGAATTCTGTGTATAGTAACAGCTGTTCTTCATATATTGCTACTTAGTTATTTGCTAGCATTTTGGTTGGTAAAAACTAATTTAAAGAAAGCCGCTGGGCTTGCCTAGCAGAAGACATTAGAATTCTTGCGCTGCGACTGGTTTAATGAACTGTGTTTCTGTTTCTGTTGTCTGTTTTGCTGCAGAGCCTTTTAGTGCTTCTGTCTGGGTGATGATGTTTGTGATGCTTCTCATTGTGTCCGCCATGGCTGTCTTTATATTTGAGTACTTCAGTCCTGTAGGATATAACAGGAACCTAGCACAAGGGAGAGGTAAGCTTTGCATTTTACACGGCCCTAAAGCTATAAAAAAATCGTGTTTCCCATCCCTTGCCCTCCATCTTTTAAAATAAACATAACATAGAAATAAAACAGTAGAATGAGCTATGCAACTATGTTTGCTCTTAATTTAAAATATGATTTCTTGAGGGCTTATATGCTTATGTTTGAATTCTAATTCAGTGGAATAAAGACATACAGAAGGGTAAGTGATATCAGAGAGTTGTATTCAGGCAGTGTTTGGTTAGTATACTGTATCAGTTGCAGAATGTCAGCTTAAAAAAGCATTGGAATAAATTCTACAGGCTCCTGACTCTTATGAATTCATGGTTAGTTCAGAGATAATGATCTAAACTGGTGTGGTTTGGTGGATAATGTGGAAAAATAGCAGTTATGTTATATTTAGTTTTACATAGTCCCTATAAAAAGTCTGATGAACTCAGCCTTGAAATGAGGCCAGTGGCAGAAGGGCATCTTTTCTTTCTGTGTAGCATCTATGGTTATAGAAATTTCATTTTTAAAATATACAAGCACAACAAATTTAATACAGAGCTTGCCTTTCTCAGCAAAAGCTGCAGTTGTATATTATTAGCGCTTTGACCTGAGAATAAGGATTCCATGTATTGTGGTGCCCTTATCCTTCCCTTTCTTTACTTACACTTCAGAGTGCAGCCTGTTTTTAATTTCTAAATCATACTCACCTCATTTTATAACAAGACATCTTCCAGCTTGGTGAACACAGTTCTGGGGACTATTACAAACTAATGGTTTCTTCTAGATTATCACTGGTTTGTTTGCTGAAAAGGGGGATTATTGTAATGTTCAGACGGTGTTATCATTTTGATAAGATGGTAAATGTGTAACCTCTGTCCAAAGTAAACACGAAGGGGAAATCAAAGGTGAATACAGAGGCTGTAGATCTAGGGGCTAGGCTGTTCTTTTCTGTGCTACCTCATGTGCCAGAATTAATTAAGTGTACTTAAGGCTACAAAGACATATTATGGAACTAGACCATCCTAACTTAGTTCTAGAGACTTGCCATGAATCCAGCTGCCATTCATTTGAAACATGGGAAGCTTAAAATATATGGACATCTTTATGTAGATTACTGCTTTCCCTAGGCATTTTTGGCAGGATGAATAGAATCATAGAATCATAGAATTACCTAAGTTGGAAGGGACCTTTCAGATCATCTAGTCCAACCATCAACCTAACTGACAAAAACCATCACTAAACCATATCGCTAAGCACTATGTCTGCCCGTCTGTTAAATACCTCCAGGCACGGCGACTGAACCACTTCCCTGGGCAGCCTGTTCCAATGCTTATTAACCCTTTGAGTGTAAAAATTTTTCCTAATATCCAATCTAAACCTCCCCTGGTGCAACTTCAGGCCGTTTCCTCTTGTCCTCTCTCCTGTGACTTGGGAGAAGAGACGGACCCCCACCTCTCTACACCCTCCTTTCAGGGAGTTGTAGAGAGCGAGAAGATCTCCCCTCAGCCTCCTTTTCTGCAGGCTAAACAATCCCAGCTCCCTCAGCCGCTCCTCATCAGACTTATTCTCCAGACCCCTCACCAGCTTCATTGCCCTTCTCTGGACTCCAGCACCTCAGTGACTTTCTTGTAGTGAGGGGCCCAAAACTGGACACAGTAAGAAGCTCAATGGTAATACAGTCTCATCAACAGAACTTTAGACTGCTTTCTTGGCATATGCTTTCCTTATCATTGTTGCTCAGAAAATATATATTATCCTGGCATCAGCCGAGTTTTAAATGGCTCTAGAAGGTGGTTTAATAAACCAAAAGTATGCTCCATTTTACTGCACTTTATCTTCTTAGCACTGCTGCAGAATAAAAGATGATAATCTAAGATGTTGTGCTTGATTACATTGTCAGAAATTAGCACTATATTAGAGAGCCTTTCCATTGAAATGAGAGCATGCACTGAGTACACCCACTTTGGGTTTTATTCTTTTAATAGTAATTAAATTATTATTAAAATAAAGTGTAATTACATTAATAACTAAATCTGAATTTTTAATGTGCATCTCCTTTCATAAAAGGGCAGGGCAGGGCAGGAGGTAGTATTACAGGTGTCTGCATCAGACCTTGTTGTCTCAATTGCGATTTCATTAAAAAATAGATACTTATATAAAGGTCAAATGAGTCACAGTCAGGGGGGGCATGTTTCTCTCCATTGAGGATAAAGGGAGTCTAGATGATGAGCAGTGTGTGATGACTGCACTGTACTTACCTAGAGCTGGGTAAGAGCAAACTTCACTCTACAAATAAGGCTTTTTAAGTGGATAATAGCATTGCTAACCCGCTTCTGCCACTGTGTGGGCCTGAGGGCATCGTGCTCACCACTTCTTGCTTTGGGATGAATTAAGAACTGACTGAAAACAGGAATAACAAAAATTACAGAATGGATTAGCTGGGACAGGTTTTTACCTGTAATGCCGACACATTTAAAGCCACAGAATCAACTATGAATGAATGAGGTAGCCAGAGTCTGGTTCGTTCTAAGTCGTGTATGCACACAGTAGCCGCTTTGTGTTGGCTTACTGATTTATCCTCTGAGTGCAAGGTTGCTTAGAAGTAGGTGACATATTCACACATTTTGATCTTACACATGTTTATATAAAGTTTGAAAAGCATAATGTTGGAAGACTGGAGAGGATACAAAATAACTTGGGTGAGAAAAGTACTAGAATTGAATTATTAAGACTTAAACTCCCAGTTTTCCATTTTACATGTCCACTGTCACAGACAACTGAAAGGGGCATACAGTGGCACATACCTGCTGCAAGACCCACATCACTTTGCTTCTCCTCCAAACCTATGCTATCCTTTTTCATTTGAAAACTTTTGAGGTAAATGCCACATAGAAAGATATTGAAATGTTTTTTATAAATATGGAAATAAATGTCATTACAATAGAGTAATTTACCTATGGTAAATCCTGTGATTCCATTGGGAGTACAGTGAATATGTACTGAAATATTTTTTAACTATATCTTTGTGAGTACTTCGTTGTTATTATGTAGGGTATCTTGCCAAGGTTTAATTTAATTGCAATGAAAATAACTGCTCTTTGCAATTACAGATCCCCATGGACCATCCTTTACCATTGGAAAGGCGGTGTGGTTACTCTGGGGCTTGGTATTCAACAACTCTGTGCCTGTGCAAAACCCCAAGGGGACGACCAGTAAAATCATGGTGTCAGTTTGGGCTTTCTTTGCTGTCATCTTCCTGGCTAGTTATACTGCCAATTTAGCTGCATTTATGATTCAAGAGGAATTTGTTGACCAAGTGACTGGACTGAGTGATAAAAAGGTAGGTCTTCAGCTCAAAAGAGGTCAGTGTCCATGTTTCATAATCCTTTTACAAATTTGTACTTTGTGCTATAAAAACCTCTGAGCAAGATAACAAGCTAAAACTGGATGATTTGATTCTGAGTGTAAGCCTTTACTAACAAACCTGAGACCCAAAGCATGAAAATATCAGACTGTTTTCAGTCTTTGAGTTGCCTTTTCAAAAGTAACTGCATTAACTGAAAAGTATTTTGTGATGGAAATCAATTCCTGTTTGATTAAAGGGAATGCCTCACCAATATACAAAATTCGAAAAATAAAAAAGTCAGCTTGAATGCAGGGAAGGCATGTTTAAAATTATTTGAACATCTCTGTGTGGAATATTAATAATATATTAATTGAAAAAATATTTATAAAACCAGCAAGTATACAGTAACTATTGGAAGCCAGTTAAGGCTCCTGAAAAAATGTCTTTTTGCTTTCTATGTAGTGTGCAAGAAGTTACAGAAAGAGTTCAGATTTAAAGTGGTGCCAGCACAAATAAGCAAAAAGAAACAATAAAAACTGATACATGTTGTCTGTGTATGTTTGAATGTTTTCCTTGTATGAAATGGCAAGAGCAAATAGGAAAAATAAACAGATCAGATAATTTTGGGTTTTGTATTATCACACTGAAGTGAGATGTAAATTACATAGGATAAGGCACTAAATTTTGATGTCTTTGTGGAAGACACTTTCCTAATTCAAAAACTTTTGTGAGAATTGCACTTTGAGTGGTAGACTCTGATAATTCACTTAAACCCTACTCAAGTTTCACACAAATTGACAAATAATAAGTATGCTTTTTTTCATATTGTTGTAGCTTGACTGAGCTTCCTTCTGCTGAAAGTATACTTTCTAGGTCTTTGTACTTGCAAAGTTTAATCAATAGTCTTAGTGATTCTTTTATTTCGTTTGTGTGACTGCTTTGGTAGTAGTGGTATTGCATGGAGGGATTGAAGTCCATTTGCAAAATAATTGTTGTGGTGGATATGCACAAAATACATGAAGGCCATGCTGTTTTCAAGTTTATGCCCAGTTGTTTTAAAATGAAACTAAATATTGACTTTAAGAAGTAATATTTAAATATCGTATAGCACAGGGGAGAACTTCACAAGGGATTTATCTCAAAGGACAGAAAATAAAGGAAATTATTATTCAAAAGAAGGCAACAGCTCAGATGATAGCCTTGTGTCTGTTTTGTTTTAACTGCTTTTTATGACCAGCCTTTGATTGATCTCCTGAGGTATCAAAGCATGAATTGCAAGCATGGCTAGAGGAAAGACAGATAAAAAGAAACAAAAAATGATAGTAGTTTTGTTTTTATTAAGTTGTGTTGTCACAAAACCTTTGAGAGAGTATGAAGACTGTTAAATATACTTCTATTTTAGGTTAATATTCTTAGTAAGAGACAGATAAAAGGTATTCTTCTCTTGAGGATAAAAAAAAAAGGATTTGAGAAATGTCTCTCCTGTTTGTGAGAAAGTACAGAGTGTTTTCCTGGGAAGTCTCAGTTTTGGCAGGATTTGGCCTGCACCTGGCATAGCACTAGCGTTCGGGGCTGCCAGTGCATCCTTATTTTCCTCTTGCTGCTGGCTGTTTGCCACTCTCACGTATGGGCTGGGAAAATGTCAGGATTTGTTCTGTAGCTTTTGGCTAATAACTTCCTTATTTTTGTTATTCTATTCTCTCGGCTAAGTAGAATTTTATTTCCACAAAAAGCAAGTTAAAAATAGCAAAATACTTGAATTAGAAAAAAACGTCTGCTTTTCTGTGGTCCTCTGATCATTTATTTGATCTGCCACCTTTGGTTTTATTTTATAGTTCTTCAAATTTTGCCTGAAGGATACAGAGATAAATCAGGGCAGCCATGCCTTTTCTGATTAAATTAAGCCAGAAGTCCAGAAAAGCAATGGTGATCTAATTCAAAATATTCCTCTTGCCATACACAGGTTTTGCCTCCTCTACAATCCTGAGGTTTCTTGGATTTTAAAATTTCAAATAATTAAGTATAATTTATGGGAATATAATCTGATTCATGTTAAATTATTTTTCTCCCCTCTTTGCCTTGTTACTGCAATGTTGTTGGTAGGGGACCAGTTCTGGAATTCGCAACAGTTTTATTGTTGTTCAGTGTTCCTGCAAGGAAAGTGGTCATAGGCAAAGGCCAGGGAGAAGGGACAGAAGTATGGTAAAATTAATTTAAAATATGTAATATCTAGAAGTTAAATAAATTAAAAAAAAAACTTCTGGGCTGGTAAAGCAGTTTACTGTTCCCTTCTCTCCCCTTTTTCCTACTGCCACAACAAAAGAGCTCTTTTGTCAGTGCTCTGTTTGCCAATGCTCTGTTGTCAATGCAAAAACGTATTCCCAATTAGAGGTCCCGAGTTTTCTCAGCCCAGCTCCGTATGTGACAGACTATAGAGAAGAGAAGCCAGGAAAAAACCTTTCTTTCTCTGAGCAGTCATCCCTGACCCTCAGTGTTCAGTATCTTCCCGTTCAGGAAACGTCTTGCGCTCTAGCATCTGGTTCACCAGGTTTGCTGAACACATGATAACGTCCTCTTTAGCCTTCTATGCTTCAAGACCTCTTGATACTTTCCTCAACCTTCATAATGTTGCTAATGAATTTCTGAATGCCCTGTCATCTATGTGTCACCCAGAAATACATGGCACAGCATGTACTGGAGTCACTAGGGGTGGGTGTTCATAAACTCAAATGATTCAGAAGATGAGAAGAAAATTATATTTTGACATCCTTGTGTATGTAAAAGAATTTTAAAAGCTTTGTGTTCATAAAAAGGTACAGAAAATTAGTCCAAAAGTATCCAGCACAGTTGCCATTTGTAGCAGTTGTTACTTTTGAGACCACTTATCCCTTTTTCATGTAGTGAAAGAGATGAGATTACTAAGGGAGAGTAGATAGCGGTGGACAGAATTGTCTTGCAAAGCGTTTATCTGCTGTGATTCCTCCACACAGTCACATTTTAAAAAACACCCCACGTGCATGTGGTCTAGGGGATTCTCTTCAACCTTCACAAGAAGCCTTAGTTATGCCATTTACAGGTCCCTTATTTTTGCAAGATTCACAGTATTCTGGTAATGTTGGATTTCTATTTTTGTGCAATCAGATGGCACAAGTTCTATGGTTACTTAGAGATATGTCTGTGTCAGAGCAGACTGAGGTCAAAAGGCAGCATGGATGATGGGGCAGTTAGGGTGACCCTCTTACCCCAGTCCATCTTTCCATTTCTATATTAGACCTTTACAGTGCTTTTTGAGAGTTGTCAGACAGATATCGACTCTATTTCAGTAACTGATGATTATAATAATAGTCTTGGAACTGCTAAACACAGTAGCTCTATTTTTCAAAGATCAGAAATCAGACTGTCAGTGTTTTCCATCTGGTAAAAGGAGAAAGCAGAGAGTTCAAATAATGGTGTTTTTCTATCACTCCAAACCAGCCATAATTCCCATTAAAATCCATGTTAGCAGAGGGAGAATATTTACTATTTTCTACTATTTTAGTGATGTTTTCCACATTTCCTTAAAATACTCCAGAACAATAACAAACAACTGCTCTGAATATCACCTTTTCAGGCAAGCCTGCAAATCTTCAGATGAAGTCAATATTTAACGTTTGTGAAAGATCACCTTACTGACTTTAATGAAATTGACAGTTTTATTTAGGTATTTAGGTAAAATAAAATAAAACCAATAGGACACAGGACTCTTTCCCCAGCTCAGCCACAGTGTTTAGGATTCCTAGATCAGTAGGACTGGAGTTCTGTTACCATGTGCCACAGTTCTAGCAGCTGGCAGAGCATGGGGAAACAAGAACAAATTGATTAGTCTTCTGAATAGCAGTAGATCTCTACACAGTTATGACTCAAGCAGGGGGCTTGTTCATTCAATTTAGGGATTTTATTAGCAATTTAAAAAAATTAACATTTCAGAAAGTGTCTAGGAAGAAAATTGCTTCCTAGCAGACATGATATATTTTATTTCTCATCATGGGGCTTCAGGGAAAATGAATGCATGTAAAGTCTTGATCCTTTTTTCTTTCTTGTCTCATGCCTGCCACATAGATGTTTGCTGCGGTCACAGAGCCTATATGCTTCTCCAGGACATGTCAGTTCACAGAATATAAGCTTACAATTATTGACAAGAACTTTATACACTTTAGATGTGAGTGTGCCATTAGTAAAAAGACTTTAAACTCTTTTTTTCTTCTTTACAAGACATCTCTGAGCAGGCAGTAGTAGCAGACAATCATTTTCAAATAATTATCTCCTTGTGACTCCTATATTTATTGGTTAGGAATCTTGTGCCAAGAAATTCTAGTCAATGGATGGTGTTTGGAACCATTTCTCTCTCTGAATTTTCTGTATTTGAATTCCTTGTATGAGTTATTTCATCTCTTGAATTGCTTGTTATCCCCCATTGAATGAACTAGTACTTTTTATTAATCTTTGCTCTCCTGCAGAAATATTTTTGTGTTCCATGAATGTTCAATTTGGGACAGATACCTCAATTCCTTCAACCATTCCTGTGGGAGGAAACTTCTCCCAACAACTTAAACTCATATGAATGGTCTTGAAAAGTGAGAATGTTCAGAACCAAACTCCATTTCTAAATTACCAGGACACTCCACCATAATCTTCCTGTTCCCTCAATTCCCCTGCCATACCCCAGGATTAGGAATTGAGTTTACAGAATACTCACCACAGCTGAATTTCCAAAATATGTCAGCTGTAGGACCAGCAGCACTTTTTACAGGTCTTGAAATCGGCATTGTTTCTTTAATAATTTTTTTTCCAGTTCTGTTGATTGGAGAATTTGATCCAGACATTAGGAGGTACTGGAGGCCATCTCACTACTTCAGGGATTAATTATCTGTAGGTTTAAATAAAGTTAATAGCAAGCTACATCTATATCAGTAGAATCTCTGGACATGTATTTATGTGCGGGGTTTGTCTCACTGTTGCACAATAAACAGAAAAAGGAGATAGCAAATATAGACTAAGAACCATGACTAGTATACAGTGTAATTTTAGTGCATGGGTCAATTAGCATGTGTAAAGTAGTAGCAAAATAATAATTTAAACAGTTAAGCTGTGAAAAGGGAAAATGAGAAAAGTAAGACATCTGTTAGCTGAACAAATAGAGAAAACCAGAGTTCATTCCTTTATGCTTTATCAAAATATGCTTAATTAAAATGAAGCATTTAATTGTAGTACTGTAACATGAAAATACTGTTGCAGCAATAATTTCACAGTCAAGGTTTGATGGAATTGAAAATACTCCCAGTTTTAAGCTTATTTGTATTATTTTTGCAAATTGGTACTGGATCCTGGGAATTCCTGATGCTCTGAGACCCAACTTTAAAAAGAGAAGTATTACATGTATAGCCCAAAGGAAGCAAGCAACCCTTGCAGTGCAGGGTATATAGATTGCTCTTCTAACTCCAATAGTTAAAACAGAGTGCGTTTTACCGTGGAATTCATGGGTGACTGCTTTTATCAATGCTCAATTGAATTTCCTCATTAGCCAATAGTTCCTCTAATTTGAGTGGCCTTTTTCATTTATTTCTTAAAGAAACATTTTAATTTAATCCTGAAGTATCACTTGGTGTTTAAAGGGAGATATTGAAAAGGCGCATATGAAAGTTTCAAGTCTGTTAGCAAAGGTTTATGTGCGATTATTTGAATGATTTCCAAATCTGAAACTTGAGGATGCTCTGAGCTATTGCTATTCCTTTGTAGATATTCCCTGGCTTGTTTGTCTGTGCTGATGAAATAGCGACACAGAGGGTAAAATTGTAGAATAAACCTATATGCCATCAAGCAAATGGTTTGTAGTTTTAAATTGTAGGGATAAATAGGGACTACGATTATAGGTGTGAGAGCTCAAGAAACCCTTTTCGTATCAAGTGATGTAGCTGCTGAGCCCCCGGGGAAGATGCAAGAACTTTTATTCCCTTTGAGTTACGGTGGTGGAAGAGACGCCAGCCCTCACCCTGTCCCTCCCTGCACACCAGCTCCTGCAATCACCTGCACCCTGCCGGGAGCAGCGCGTTAGGCTCCGCTCAAGTAGCAAAAATGATGCTTTTGCCCTATTTGTGTGGGGACCAACAACATCTCAACTGAGATGAAGGTGTGAAATGACTACCAACAAAATACTCTTTTCTTTTGATTGTTGTTTACCAGTGTGTCTGCTTGTAGTTTGGGTTCTCTGGGGAAATGTCGGCCGATGAGGAACATCTTCCAGTATCTCTCTGCTCCAGATTCTGCGGTCCTGCCATACTGCAGTGCATGGGAGAAAGTCACATTAAAGTGACGAAACTGAGCTGTTCTTACTTTCAATGTAGATGTTTCTGTAAATTCAGCCAGTGCGAAGACACAGTTTCTGGTATAATAGAGCTGCATTAACTCACAACATTTGCCTAGAAGAAATTTGAGGCAGCTCATACAACTTCTGGTTTTTTTTAACCTGAAATTGCCCTTCTTCACATTTTGAATGCCTCAAACACTTTGCTTTTCCCATTTCTCTCTAGTTCCAAAGGCCACATGATTATTCACCTCCTTTTCGATTTGGAACGGTCCCAAATGGAAGCACAGAGAGGAATATCAGAAACAACTACCCTGATATGCACCTTTACATGACGAAGTACAATCAGAAAGGAGTTGAAGATGCCTTGGTCAGCTTGAAAACTGGGTAAGCTTTTCCCATTAGTTTTAAAGAATACTGTAGACTTTGCAGAAACTGAGAAATACTGATCTGTACTTACTGTGATACTGAACAGACTGATGTCAGGCATGCTGTGTAGTACATGGCTCTTTTTTTTTTTTCAAGTTCACTGTACAGATATCAGAAAGGAAAGTGATTGCCTGTGATTTGTATGGCTATTTTAAAATTTGATGGAAGCTTTGATGTCCTATATAAAATAGATTCAAAGGGCAGAATTAGTATTTCTCAAATTTAAAGAGATGTTACAGATGGACCTGGATTTGGGTGAGGGCTCAACACAGAATATGATGTTTTGTACCGTTCCTCTTTATCTTTGCAGAACTCTGTCTCATAGGAATGTACTTTCTCTGAGTGAATTTCTGACAAAGCTTGTTTGCCTGGCCAGTGTGCAACTACTTGTTATTTCTTTTCAAGCTCCCGTCCCTTAGGTATACTTTTAGGTCTGCTGTTACATTTTCTTCCCTCCTCTAATTAGTCTGGCCTTTACTGTCCCATCTGAAGTATTAAATTTGATCTTCATAAAATCTGTAGAGATGAGAGAGTCTCAAACGTACTGTCTAATCCTGGGAATCTTGGTAAATATTCTGGCAAATATTCTTGTCCTTCTTCCTCAAGATGGGAGATTTAGACTTGAGTGCCATCCATCCTTTTCTCGCTCTGAAGCAGCTCATTCTGCCTGGTTGGACAAAGAGAGTAACTTTTCATTCTTAATCCTCAAAAGGCATGGGAGTGCCTCACTGCTTGTACCAGTATTCATCTCGGGGACAGGAATCTGTTAGCTCTAGTAATCTTTTCTAAACATATAGGCTTGATAATAGCATGTGTATTTTGTTACTGGATTACAATAATCATAATTTATCAGTATAGTTTGTTTAGGTTTGTTTTGTTTTGAAGTGAGAAGGCTGTTTCCCATAGTGGATTTGAGTGCATCTACTCTAGTGGCTGTTTCAAGGCACATCTCACCTGCTATTATTTATAGTGAACACAGACACATTTCTTACAATACTAAATTAAGCTGTTACTTTTAGTCCTTTTTTGGGAACTTCTTGTCCTTTTAATTTTTACTCTCCTTCTCCCAAACATTTAGGGGATTGTAACATATTTCTTATGCAAAAAACCCTGAAGTCCCCAAATCTTTCCTTAGAGTGCAGATTTCCTTCTTTAAAATGTTATCCTTCCTTCTCTTTCCTTCTCTGCTGTCTCCATGTTGCTGTCTGGAGTCCCTCTCTTGTCATTTCTCAAGGCATTCTCAGCTGGTGTGTCTCGAGCATGGTTTGTCCCATCCTATGATAGACACATAACATAACGTGAGATGAACCTCGCCCAAGGTCTTCCAAACTGGAGGCAGAGCTCCTGCTCTGACCGAGCCTGTGCAAGTTATATTTCCTGGGTGACAGCTAAATTATGCATTACAGATAGTCAATTATCTGTAGCTGTTCCTGCTGTGAATTTTTAAAGAAGCAGCTTTCCTTAATTTCAGCCATTGCTAGCGCTTGTTCAGTTGGGTGGATGGTTTATTTAGGGGTTGTATATTCCTTGTACTTTTCACCATTTGTGCTACTGAAAGCCCTGAAAAACTGCTGTTAGCTTTAAAATCAGGAGACCTGTCAGACACTTAAACATGAAAAGGGGGGGGGGCTACCTGACTGCAGGGGAGTTCAGGACATTCACTGAAACTCAGGCTGGCTGCTCTTGTGCCAGCTGCTGCTCTTCCTCAAAAGCTTTAGTCCTTTTGACAGCATAAGCTATTCATTTTTTATAGACAGATTATTTTTTTTCCCTGTTGGAGTTTCTTTCCTCTTCTAAGTGATTTCCCAGTGTGGACACCCCAGGTGTCTTCTGTGCTCCCCGTGACTGACATTTCTGTAGCAGATGGTGCAAATAAGCTGCCATGTGCGGTGTTTTCCAGATCAATGTAATAACTGCTACATACAGCTGTGCTCCTCAGTATTTTGTCTGATGGCGCCTACAGAAGGATTAAACAGCATG
The DNA here is from genome assembly GCA_008658365.1 of Alca torda. Classification (NCBI taxonomy): domain Eukaryota; kingdom Metazoa; phylum Chordata; class Aves; order Charadriiformes; family Alcidae; genus Alca; species Alca torda. Next base: position 12,886,731 of record CM018083.1, read on the forward strand.
CCATCAGCTGCTGAAGTTTCTCACAATAGAAGTGTCCCTTTGTGTTTGCTTATGTGGCAGGTTTGGACATTTCAGCAGGAGGGTAGTGTCAAGTGGGCTTACGTATTTTCTGCCTTCAGTTTCTGCAGAGCAAGAACTCTGCAAAGACCCGATCAATGTGGTAATTGTGGGCAGTAAACTCGGTTACAGATCAGGCAGCAAGATTGTACCTTGTTTTTGCCTCAGAGTGGTTGCTCTCTGGAAAGATGATTTTATTTAGCTGACCAAACTGATCAGGCTCCGTCATCCTCACCCATCACTTGCACCTTGAGCCCACCCAGATTTTCCTTTTTGCTCAGACCTTTGGTGAGGATGTGATGGCAGTTCCCGTGGCTGACACTTCAGGGATCTTTGGAGCTAAAAATGTCCTGAATGAAACAGATGAGACTGTAAACTGTGGGACTGAAATAACTTGCATTCTCTGTAGGGAGGACAATGGAAAAGCAGGAATAGGTATTTGGCAGTGTATTACAATTGCTTGCCTCTTCTTTTTCTCCAGACTCATGTTCTTCAAAATATCATTTTTCACTTCTACAAAATTTTCTGTTCTGTTCCTCAGTATACATAACTGTTTCCTCATTTTTTATACACCTGCGCTCTATCTTCTTCCTTTCTTCCTCAGGAATTATTTTACCAGATTTTTTTTCTCTTCTATGTAAAGTTTGCCCTGTCATCCTTATCTAGACTTGATCAAGCTTTCACCTTCCCTACTTTGCTTGATCCTATGATTTTTAATACATCTTGCCCCATGGAGCCTATGTTGACGCTGCTGTTTTTGGGATGACCTGTTCCTCCTTCCTCAAACTGCTTCTGAGCAAATACATAATTTCTGCTTTCCTCTTCAGTATGTGTGTGTTCTGCTTACCTTATTACAGCTCTTTTGTCTGTTTTCATCTTTATTTCTTGTCAAAGCTATTCCTATACTTTTATCTTTTTGTCCATCCTCATCATTGGTAGCATACAACAAGCAATTTCCCTTACATATCATAAAGCTTGCTGCTTCTGCACAGCTTTTCGAAGATGAACTACTTGGTAATTGGAGTCGTAGACTATAGGCCTGGGAAGGACTTGCACAGATTGTCTGGTTGATACTGCTGCTGTGCGTCAAAATAAATAGTACCTGTGTTATTCCTGAAGAATGTTTGTATAACCTGTATGTATTTCCAATCTCACTTTTAAAACAACTTTTGCTTAACTGAAGACATAAGATTTTGTCCCCTTTAATTCCTTATGTATAGTGTTTGATTCTAATTTTAAGGTGGAGCAAAAAATATCAGCAATCAGGCAATACTTAATGACTGAATAATGCTACGCGTGTGGCACCTGGTCTAAATAGAATCAAACTATTCAAGTAGCCTCTTGTCACAGTTCAGTCTGGTTTTATTGTATCTCAAACTCTTAAGTCTTTTGATCAGCTCTAATTAATGTTAGCCTATAGGGATGTATTGGGAACATCTTGGTCTTTGCAACCATCATGTTTAATACATAATGTTATTGAGTTGAATTGGAAGGAGAAAGCGGGAAGGAGACAAACATAAAGCTTCAGTTGCCCATATTTCTCTAAGGTTTCTTTTTTGTTGGAGACGTGCTCATGTCCCTTTTCTCATTCTGAAAACAAATGAGAAAACTAACCAGGCTTTTTATCTTGCTTTCTTGCAAGAAGTGAAAAATCATCTGCCTCAGTCCAGTCACTAATGCGGCCAGGAAAAACCTCAAGGGCAGAAATACGTATAGGAATTTGTACAAAATAAATGATGCTTCTACCTTTATTTCCTGTCTGGTGTAGGGGTTAGATATGTCTTTTGTTGGAGTGTTGCTGTACATGCAGAGACGAGTGTGCACATGTTCGTGTCCAGGAAGCCTTGAACAAAATACCTAGCCCCTTTGTGTTTTCATCTTTGAGGGTGAAACTAATAGTGTTTCAAAAATTAGCTTACAAGGAAAGCATCTCCATTTGTTTTTTTTTTAATTAGAACAAACAACTTCACTACATGGGCAATAGGCTTGGACCTATCTTGTTCAATTAGCATCAGAAGTGTTTAAGATCATTCTAGAAAGGAATCAACTGGGAAATGCTGCAAATCAAAATGGAAATGAGCTTTTTGCTTTAGACTGGCATTGACATTATACCTACTCCTTCAAGTGAATCCCCATGGGGGGGGGGGATTCATCACAGCTTACTCATGAAGGTTTGTTGCTGTCAATGGTGAAGGCAAATTTATCAGCTATAGTGGCTTTCCCCCTTTGATAAGAAATCAGACTTTGTTTCTGAAAATATTTAAAAAAAATATCTATAAAGTCTCAATAATATCTACCTCTTGTCAATAGTGTCTTATTTCTGAGATTCACAGATACAGTTCTCAGAAAGCTGCTGAAACAGCATTTGAACACACAGCAGAACTTTCTGTACTCCATTTATTAATTAAAGATATTGGTTTGCAACCGGGCCTATTAAAAGGGAGCAAAATCAATGCATCTTGTTATTGAAGTACTACTAAATATTTCCCAAAATGACAAAATATTGTACCTACTTCAATGCAATTTAGTACTGAAAGTAATCACAGTCTTACAAGCTCATCAAAAAATGTACCAGTGTTTTTCCCTAAATTTCAGGCATAGAAGGGATGAGCTGAACCGCATGTGCTGTGCTACCTGCAGGGCTTCAGATTGCTCTTTAGGCAGGAGTGAGCAGCTCAGGAATTCTCTAGAGTTTTTTTTTTCCTTAATGAAAACAGAAATAGCAGTTATTTTCCTGAGCGTTATTCAGAAGAGTAAAGTCTGTAAGACATTAGCTAATGCATTCTTGGTGAGTGCAGTCCAGCTCTGGTAGAGCCGTGGTGGCTCCTCTGTGTTCTTTAGATGCTTATTGATCAAATAAAGTTCTGAAAATGCATTGCAAGCATTTCTGTGTATGCTATGTTTAATTAATCTACATTTCTAGAAACCTCTGAATCAGAGAGACAGATCCTATTGATTTTTCTTCTTTAAGAGAGAATAAATTGTTGAATAGGAAGTAGCTAATTATTGTGTTATGTTTACAGTGGCTATTTGGGTTTGTTTGCTTCTGTTTGCTATGCTATACTTTTCCAGAAGAGGTTTTAGTTAAAGGTTGCTATCTTTTTGCAAGCAAAACAACCTTACCTTTGTAATTCTTCGGTGTGGGTTGTATCAGCTCATAGCTGTTGAGTTTGCATGTACTATTTCTCTGTGTATGTAAAACTGTCAAGAGGAGAAAATGCAATGGCAATAAATTGGAAATGTATTTCATGTTCTCACCTTTGCCCCAGCACATCTACATTGGAATATTGTCTGGGATTTTACTGCTAATGGCTGAAATCAGAAAATTTACTTGGGAGAGTCTCTTTTTACTACGGAGGTAAAATGGGAAACTTTCACTTGTCTATTGCCCATCACTGGTGAATCCATCTAATTTTTTCTTCGCTTAATTTTCCTGGTTTGGATATGAGGACTGCTGCTGAGTATCACACAGTGTATATCTTGTTTCAAGAAAAGAGATAGTCTAACTGATGCTGTGTAGCATATTGACATGAGGACTCGATTTCACTTTTATTGCAAAAAAGCCGAGAATATAGCTTGTTTCAAGGAAACTGCAGTAATGAATCCCTTGTGTTCCACAGGCAAGCAGCCCCTTGTACAGCTGCAGACCCTCTCGCTGTCGCGAGCAGTTTTCAGTTTTTATTTACAGCCACAGCTGTGGCTATATATTCAGGGATTTGATGGTGAAGTTTACTTGGAACTCCATCTGCCTTCCTGTTAAAGATTGCTGTGCTTGGTAGTTTATACACATCAAGTTCAATACCTTGTTCCCCAGTCGTCTGTGGCGTACTGGTGGAAATATGAAGCCGCTTGGAAAGAATGTTGATTTGAGTTGTCCCCCGAGAAGATGCTTTCGGCCTGCAGGCGTATCCTGAGCTGCTAGTCGCTTTGGTAGGAACATGAGATGATTCTATTCCTCAGCGTTTTTTAATGATGAATAATAATGCTAGAAAAAACACCTGAACTATCTAACTGAACAGTGTGGATGGCATGAGAAGTTATTTCCTCCCTGCCAGCACACTCTCCCATGTGGAAACGACAATATGATTAGTAATACTTCTTTTAGAATCCCATGGCACTTAGCAGAGAAAGTGCAAGAAAAGACCCTAGAAGCCTCTGATGCCCTTTTAACCCTCAATCTCCAAGTTTGTTGGCCTGAATTAGATTTTTGTTGTGCTTACAGTACTTACCAATTGTGTCCAATTCACAGCTTTGCACACTCTGTTCATTGCTGAACAGATAGGAACGGGTCAGAGGCTGTGCTGGCAGCTTCTGCTGCGTGGCTTCGGCATGACCAGGAGGCAAACATCTCCATTGCTGGCAGCTGGGACACAATTCACATTGTGCCCAGCAGGTCCTTCTGTTAATTAGGTCTGTCAGTTAAAGTGGTGGTGTACTTAAAACCAAACCAAACTTGTCTTTTAGGCAGCCAGCTGACACCTCCACCTGGATGCAAAAAACAATTTTGATATTTTTTGCAGTATTTTAAATTTATTTTTACAGAAAATTTTTATCAAAATTTTTATCAAAGGAAAAACTTGCTAGTTTTTATTCTTTCTGTGGTTCATACCTTTTCACCTAAAAAGAGGAGGGAAAGCTATGAGAGAAATTACCTGTTTAAGAGAAAAATTATGTATTTTAATTTTTCATACAAATAATGATAATATATATATATGTATGATATAAGCAGATGAGCTTATATATAATGAGCAGAGCAGATAATAACAGCTTGCAACCGGAACTCAAAGAAATGTTCAGAAGACATACATTTTTAAAGTTTTAATCTAGTGGCTCAATATATTTTGACTGTTTCTGATTGACAACACCTTACAGTATTTGTAATTGAGGATTTTCATTCTTCTCTTAGACTTCTAATGTTACAGCACATACAGCAATTCTTTCACCAAATTTTTAAGAAATTGCCAAAGATGGTTGACTGAAGTGTGTTTGAGGGAGAAAGGGAAAGGTCAGCGAGGCAGCATGAGATATCTGTAGTCTATAATAATTTATTGCTCACAACCCTCCTGGATGCCTGTTATGATACATGAAGAAAGAAACTGTGCTGGAGACAGCTTTAGCACAAGCACTACTTTATGCAAGTTGAATTTTAAAATAATGTATCAAATCCTTAATATCCAGCTATCATTCTAGGAACATGATGTTTTCCTGCTTTCTCATGGCCTACTTGTCAAAGACTTCTATTTTGAGCCTGCTTGGGTTTTGTGTTTTTCACAAGCTTCAAAAACAGGATTAAAAAAACAAATACAGCAACTGAAATAACGAGTTTTTAGATGGGTGATCTTTGCTCCAGTCACATTTTTAACATGTCACTGAAACAGCAGCCTGTAGTTGAAATATGCGCTGATCTTAATGAGGAGGGAATGTTGTTCTGCTCTTCCAATGTGTCTTTCAAAGTGTGAAAGCCTTAGGCATCTTTTGGGATACTCAAAATTCACCAGTTTAAACTACTGAATCTGAAACTTGTTTTTTCCCATGTGATTGAAAAAATATTTTCCTGAATCTGCATTTGCTGTTATTACAAGAAAATTTATAATCTAAGATAGGAATTAGACTTTTTTTTTTTTAAACAGAAGTAAAGTACTGACCGATGAATCCAATTTGTATGTCTAAATGTTGTTTCATTAAGGCGAAATGTTTAAGAAAATTATTATCCATATTTTCATCAGATCTATAGGATATTAACGTAAAAGATTTCTGTCAGATGCTGAAAGGGCAAATTATTGTTCCAGGTGATCATTCCTTTAAGGGGGTGATAAATCCAAACTGTGAATGTGTGACGTAAGATGAGAAATTAATATTTCAGATAATTCACTGTCAATGGTAGTTATAACTAATGGTCAGGAATATAGAATAGCTTAGAGGACTGATTTAACTGGCTCCTGGATTCCTATACTGCTGTACAAAGGTACCTGCTAGACCATTTTTCTGAATCTAACTTTTGGACGTTTTTGGACATTGATGCTTAGAAGCATCCATTTCTGCAGCTGGTCTGAAAGACAAAATAAAAAAATCAATAGAGCTGTGAGGCAGGGCCATGGGAACTCCTTAGAAAAAAGCTGAACTGAACTTTAATTTTCTGTGTCAAATGAAATCTGAAACCGAGCTAGACCACATCTGGAGCACTGATGAGTTCAGGCAACTTTTGCCATAAATCTTATATAGAGTATCATGCTTATGTCTGCGTACTTTCTGTAGTGAAAATAGAGATGTGAAAAACTTTCAAAATTTGTTGTTCTTTAGTACTCTTTGGTGCTGACAAAATGAAAGAATCACAACTGTAGAACATATGGTGGGACTTAATACAACCTCGTAGCTCATGAAATAGCTATTCATCTGAAGCCAAGAAGATGTATTTAGGTACAATAGCATCCATACATGCCTAGTTTATTTTATTTCTCCTTAAGCATCTATGTTTTGCTAGTATCATAGATTATCAGTACCCAAGTCTAAGCCAGTGAGGATCTACTGCCCGTGTATAGGTATTCCTAAACCATATATACCTCTGCGGAAACTTGTAAGTTGAACAGCACTGAACAAAGATCCAAAACTACCTGGAAGAGCACGATGTTTGCCATGCTCCAGAATGTCTATTTATCCCTGTCAGTTTTGACAGTAAGTACTGAATTATTGTACAAATAGAAATACACTTTCCTTAAAACCATCTGAAGTAGCTAATAATGCGAATAACGATTTTCTTCCTGACATTCGGTAAAAAACAAAAAAAAAAAAATAAAAAATCTCTGCTAAAGAGTTTGGCCCATTCAGTATTTTCTCTCCTGGTTGGCCAGGTTCAGGCAACTTCCATAATCAATACCTTAATTTAGTTTGGCATCAGGTGGCTGGGGTAGCTTAATTTCAATTTATATTATGATGCTTTCTTTTGGACTTCAATCTTATATTTGTTTCAGTGTTCATTCTAATATTCATTTTGGTATTACACTCTGAGGGGAATGATTTTTAATTGATGTTACAACTGTAGTCACCCAAGCTAGGAACTGGAAAGCTGGTTTGCAACTGGGCAACCGCTATTTGTGCTGAAAGACTGCAGAGACATGACAACATTTAAATTTGCTGCTCCATCTAGGCACATTCTTCAGAGGATCTGTTCCCTAACTTATCAATTCTGAAATCTAATAGCTTTAAAGAAATGTGTGCCTGAATCAGCATAGCTTTCCTGCTTTCACTGCTAAAGTGAGCAGGGTGCAGGGTTTGGACTATGAAGTGCCACCAAGCTGGCAGCACAGAGATAAAGACTTCCTATGGCATTTCCATCTGTGGCAGGATTTTCTGGCACTAGTTTTTCTAATGGCTGATGCCTGTTTCCCCATCACTTGCCGTCCTTTCAGGAAATGCAGTTATTCTCACATTCTTGTGTTTCTTCCACATGTATAGGAAAGTCTAAATAAATAACAGACTGGGTAGAACCTAGTATGCTGTTCCAGGGGACTTTCTGGGGGAGGTTGGTTTTTACAGGCTTTGAAGAACAGGCAAATAATACTATTGGCATTTAGAGGATTATTGGGATCTGAGAAGGCACTCACTGAAATGCCTTCATACCTCCATAGTTTCAAGTTATCTCTATAGTTCATACCTCCATAGTTTCAAGTTATCTCTAAACAGAAGCAGACATCATCGTGTCCTTTTAAGCCGAGTCACATTCTCAGGAATTTCTTCATGGCCAAAAGACAAATGCACTGGGGTTTTGTTTGGGTTTTTGGTGTTTTTTTTTTAATTAAAAACCAGCCTGTCTCTCCTGTTCAACTGGTCCATGGCAGCCTGCCTCTATGAAAAAAAATAATTTATAGTAATTTGTTTCTAATTCCTTTACTTAGTACCTCAGTGCTCGTCTGATTTTTTTTGAAAAAAGGTTATCTCCTGTGTCTATATTACCATTTTTTAGGTAATGCAGTTATCTCTGTAATGTCTTTAAATATTACAAAGTACTTGGAAATAAAATAAGGTGAAAGTAGCTATATCCCATCTAACCCCTCTTCTTTAGAGAAGAAGCTATTCTAAGTTTTAGTATTCATTTGATTTGGGGATGAGATCAGGTGCTTGGTGAAATGTGCTGATTTTATCCTTCATTATGCTATTGTAACTGGGACAAAACCTTTAATCTAAAAATATATTCCCCCTACTTGACTTTTCAAATTTTGTGTTGTGATAAACTGACACTTTGCAAATACTTCGTTCCTTGGCTTCTGAGACTTGAAGTGGGACACTATTCCATTGCATAAATTAATCATAAAGGCACACTAAATTTTCCACTGTGTTGTTGCTAAGGGAAATGCTGCAGGGCCTGGGAAGGTGGGTGGGCAGAGGGGTGGTGCAGGGGAGCTCCTGTGAGTGAGGGGGTGACTATGCCTGGGCAGGTACGCACAGCCAAGTGATGCAGGAGGGCTTACGGCGGATTTTCTGGCAGCCTGAGATTGCCCTGACAGGTGAGGTGAAGCCTCCACAATCTCTCACGATGGTGTGAATGTCTGTCAGAGCTTGCTCTTTCGAATTTTGTGTCTGCGTTTTCTATGTGAAGATTGAAGTGAGGACAGTTTGAGCTGGGAGAACAGTTGAAAGCTCATTCCCTGCTAATGAGTTCATCATTTAACTGGGTTAAACTTTGTTAACCTGCGTTGTTCCAAGGGGGTGGTTGTTAAATTTTCCCCTAATGAATTAGCAACATCAAGAAATCCATCCAGTATATGCGAACTTAAGATCTGTGTGGAGCTATTTCCATATGTGCTAAAAGATAAAGTCAGTGCTGGTGATGAAGTGCCATCAGATAACCTGAAATGCATTTTAGTCAAAACTGGGAAAAAGAAATCATCAGTCCGTCATGCTAAAGGTTAAATTTCTGCTTCTTTTGCTCCAGCGATATCAAAGTGTCACTTTAGAGCACTTTCATTGAAGCCTCATCTTCAGAGCAGCCTTTTTTCCCTTCGAGTGCTGTGTCATTCCATAGTGACCTTTTGGCACTAGATCCCCTGGACATAGCTTTAGAGATGCACAAATGACGTTGTGTCTCTCATTGTGCACTCTTGACATACATTCTTTTATGCCTTCTGTGGACAAAGAAGGGATAAAATGTAAATTATTAAATTTGTAATACATCAGTAAATCTGTAATGTAAATCCATCCTATTTTAAAGCCAGTATTTTTGCACTTGCTGCCTTACCAACAATAGTATTGATGATCTCTAAAATATATGCTTATGTTTAATCCAGCCTTAAGTGGATAACAGGTTTTTGCCTAATATCAAATTATAAATGCTACTTTAAGGGGCACGTAAGGCATCTATTCTGCAGACTATGCAATTTATTTTCAAAAGCAAAAAAGCTGACAAGTAGTACTTTTTGCAGACTGTTTTGAAAATGAGCTGTCTCTCTCCCAAATTATGTTTAGAAGACAAAGCTTTAATAGGTAAAAGTGTTCTTGATGATGGGGGTGGGGGTCAAGAGGGGAGGGAAAAGGTGGTGGTAAAAGTATTGTTTGAGGATTCACTGAATTGCAGTTTGATATTTGTAATAAGACAGTAATTTCAAATATTGTGCTTTCAAAAGACACTACTGGAGCCTTAGTAAACAGGTATGACACTTGCTATGTAATAATCTTTGTAGTCTCTTTTGCATTTATTTACAACCAAATTTGAGGTATAACATCTCTTAGTTTTTTAATTCACCTAGGCAAATTTCAAAAATAGATCTGATTTCATTAACTATCTTTCCTCAGAATAACATTTATATAAATGATAATGAATAATTATTCTTAAATAATGTAATTGACCCTTTAATTTTCCAGAACAAGCCCCAGAAGGTGCATATTTGAGTTAAAAGGTAGCCTTTGTCAAAAATAATGTAGAAAAGTCATTGCAATACAGCTGTTTACAGCAAAATGCAGTGCAAGCAAATTGCTATGATGATGCACTTTATATATTACATGCATTCTGGTTTTGTGTAAGTCAAATCTGTGTTAATAATAATACACAGCTTTCATCTGGCCATAAAAAGAACATATTTGGGGTGTTAGAAAACATAAAGAAATGAGAGTGAGAAAAATTGATTCTGAAGTTCATGTCCTGGATCTGACAGATGAACACTGCACTGAATGGTACCCACTATAGCAAGAAATTAATTCCGCTGTACATATTGTATGTTTGGATTTACTGCAGTAGTTGAAAACTGGAAAGTGACTTCAGTCACGCTTCAGTTTCTCTGATCCTCAATGGAAACACAGTATTATTTGTTCCATAGACTCCAGTGCTTGACAGTAGAATAGAAGAACGTGAATAAACAGGGCTGCGTTAAAGCATCCCTCTCTTTTTCTGAATACTATGACACAGGTCATAACAGGACACAAAGTAATGAAAAGAGATTGATTTCTAGTGTGCTGGATTTCTATTTGTGTCTCCAGAGCTACTGAGCAGATTGCCATTTTAGATTTTTCCCTCTTCTTTCCATCAAGAAAACAAAATCCCTGAAGCATCATGTAGTTGCTTAAGGAAGCAAAGTAACATTTTCCAAGTGAGCTATACTTCTCTTGTTGAAGAAGAAGCGATGACTAATAAAGGGGCATTTTCCTAATCAATTTTTATCGTAGGAATTTAGTGAAAAGTATGTGCAAATAATAAAGATGGGGAAAATTATAGGGAAGTATTTTCAGCTTTCTGAAATTACTTTTCTGTACCTTTTCCTCTAACTTTAACTTTCTTTACACTGGCATTTTCTGAATGTGTATAGCAACACTTCAGAGAATGGGTTTTTGCAGTAGCTATTCTGATTTTTCAACTCTTATACTTCTTGGTGATTCATAAATGTTTAGGTACAAGACTGTCCACATCTGGTTTTCACAGATTTCCCGCTTCAAATTATTACATTCAGTAATGCTCTTTCGGGTTATTTTAGAACTATTGCAATTCATAATTCTGTAACACCTGGTGTTCTCCTATGCTGTATGAGCTAAAATTCTCCCCACCCCCTTTTCTCTTTGTGCTTGCTAGGTAATGAAGGACATTTGCCTTTGTAGGCTCTCTTATATAAATATTCCAAAATATTTATTTTCTGTTCTACCCAGGATTATTGCAGTAGTTCAGAGGAAGTTTACAAACCTGCCAGTTGCTCAGATGAGTCATAACACTGTAGTCCTCTTCCTCTGTGTTCATTGAAGGTGCCCCGTGTGTTTGGCTAGTTCGTGGCAGTTATAAATCTTGTTTCTTGCTGCATTCCACTTTCTGTAGTTCTCTTTCATCTTTTTAATAATTCTTAGCAGTTTATTCAAACCTACACAATGTGACAAAGCTTTTTGCCCCCTGAAGTGGCTGCACTGAAATGACAAGTTAATTGATTCATTTTTATGTGACTAAGGTTTGCAAGAGGCTTTGAGCCTTTCTTGATGTGGGGTACTGTACTCAGTGCGTGTAAGCTGCTTTCCAGAGGATGTGTAACTTAAATAGCAGAGTGGTCGGCACTCAGCAATACAAAGCTTCTCAGCTGTGTGGCACAGTTGAATTTTGTTGCCAGAACAACAAAGATCCTTGGACTTGCCAGTCCTTCTGTAGAAAAAGAAGAGAACGAAGAAAAGGGTGAGCTGGAGCACAGCTCCAGGCTTCCCAGTCCTGCCTCAAGAATGGCAAGACAAGGACGGGCTACTGCCTTCAGCAGTCACTGCCGTGCACGCAACCTGGCTCATCTGGCAGTGCCAAGCCAAACAGCAGATGTGGCTTTCCCCGCATGGACATGGCAGGAAGGAAAGTCCTCTGCGGCCCCAGCTGCCTGCTGGCCTGCGCAAATGCCTGCTTTGCCTTCGTCCCGAGCTAATGCTCTCTGCCATCCTTGCAAACAACTGGGAAAGGGCCAAATTGTTGGACTTGCCCAGATTTTGCTGTCTCAGATTTTGGAAACTCTTATTGAGGAACATGTAAAGTTGTCTGGAAGTTCTTAAAAAGTCAGAGTGTCAGGAAATTCACCACCTAGTGAGGGAAAAGTTGGGTGCCCTAACATCTGAGAGCTTCATCCGTGGCTCGTTACTCCCTGCCCACGCTGCAGGGGTACATCATGTTCTGAAGCTTCGCTTTGCAAGGAATAGTACTTCTGTAATCAGCACATGGTGAAGAGATAATTAAGCCTTGAGAGGTTTTAAGATTTATGTTGGAAATGGAGAAAATATATTCTGAGTTTGTATTTGCAGAAAGACTTTTTCAGGGCAATCAAGTTTTTGGTTTACAATTCGGGCACTGGGCAGCAACTGATAGCAGAACCTTTCAGCACTCAGCATCTGTAAAGAAAGTACCTCATGTTTTTAAATTGATTTGCATAATGAGATTTATGGTGCCCTTATAGAAATAGTATAGAGAAAACCCTGAAGTAAAGCCTTCTGCATCTTCAGAACCTGCTTTCCTTGTGTGTATCCACTGCAGCTGATACCAGCCTCTCCAGAAGGAAGCTGGGGAGGGGGGGGCACACTGAGGGAGTGAGTGAAACTGTGATTGTTCCTTGTCGTTCTGTCCCAAGGTTTTCCTGAACTGCTGAATAACTGAGGAGGAGAGCTGCATGTGTAGCGTGTGATTTCTGAGGTAGCACAAGGCTTTTGCCCTGGAGTCTTTAGCAAATACATCTTTTTCCCTCTGTGTTTCTGACTGAGTCTGTTTTGACAGAAGAAGAGCTGACTCTTTATATTTTCTTTTTGTTTACCAGCATGTGTTTTATATGCCTACATTGCAAAACTATAAATCCCAGAATAAACAGATGCCAAATTCCAGAGTGTATTTAATTTAGGTCAGTTTGTTGCAGCGATGTCAGTACCCACAGAGAGGAGCATTGCCTTCCAACCCCTTGCTTGAGCCAAAGGCATCCACTGAGAGGGGAGGTATCCTTCCTTCCCCACAGATAAAAGCGTGAGATTGGATTGTATTGATTATGGTAATTGCCTGCTGTAGATCAGAATTGTTGAGGGTATGGCAAAGAAGTTTTTCTTCTTCTTTTCCCCTTGCGTGCCTACCCAAAGGACGTAGATTTTTGTTCTTTCTCTCTACACAAACCAAAGATTGTCTCCCAAGTGCTGAATCAAAGCACGTCATTCAGAAGACTGTCTGGCCTTGTGCTGAAGGCTGCAGGCTCGGGCAGTGCCCCAGCCTCCCCAGCCGCCTCTTGGCTATTTCCACTTTAGCTACCCTCAGTGCTAGCTAGCCGTATCATATTTCTGGGTTGAATTTGTGACACATCACCTTCCAACTGTTTAGCAATTGTTTTCTCTATGTTCAAGTACCCATTTAAAGGAGGGACAGAGTCAGACTTTTAGCACTGATGGAGCTAAGCTGACTTTTAAGCTGAGGATTGCACCAACTGAGTTTTAGGAAAGAGTGGAAAAAACAAAAAGAAATGATGGCCCAGCTATTTCTTGTAATGGTTGCATGAGCCACCTGTACATTCTGTAAATTAACTACTTCACTAAATTGTGGTTTGATGACTTGAATGGTGACTGTTCGGTAAGTATCCTTGGAGGAAAGCAATAAAGTACAGAAAGTAGTGACAGGAACTTCACTTTTTCATAATAGCAGACAAAATACAACAGCCTCACTCCTGCTATTTCTCTTGGTTTAACCTGAGATGGATAGGGGTGCTTTTTAGTGCCATATTTTTGCTATCTGGTCTAGAGTTCTACAAAAGTTAGAGTTCTGAATGAACCTATTGATTGATTATTTAAGGACAAACATTCAATTATGTCATGAATGGAAGTTTGTTTTTTTTCTGTCAGTAGCCAAAATCTGATATGCCTACGTCTTGCTCTGTTCTGTGGGTATGAATGAAAAGCTTTATCAACATAAACTGATTTAAGCTAATGGCAAGTATGATTCCAAAACTTGAAGAGCAACAGGATTCACAACTGGTACATAATTGAAGTTGATGCTCTTGTACCTGTTTGTGCCACAATTAATTTATTTTTATAATTCCCTTTCCATGAAGACAGGTCCCAACTGTTTACGAGCAGCATTTTGCCACCCTCTGTCATTTGCATCCCATCAGAAAATTTTAGCAGAAATGCATTATGGCTCTTCAAAGGCAGAGCAGGCAGTGCCGGCAGTGCTGGGGATGGTGGCAGGGTGAGACCCCTCCTACACCAACCTGTGACACCGACTGTGTAGCTGTCTCCTCCCCATTCCTCTGACTCCTATGAAATAGGCGAAGATGTTGAAAAGGGAGAGTGTGTTACTGGGGGATGTAATAACTTTGTTTTAGTGTGTCATTTAGTGGGGTTTCGGCTGAGATGATAGTTTTATCCTACTTCCTCCGTATTCTGCTAGTCTTGTGCATGTGGTAGAAATCTTAAAGGTTTTGGCTGCAGAAGAGGGCAGCAATACAAAATATACTTAAGTTTTACCTTTTTCCTTTTAAGGATTGCATATGAATTTCTGTAGGTATAAGAATCTCTTTCATCAAGGTCTACTGCTGGCAAGTGATTGTTCTTCCAAATGGCCTCCTCTTCTTGTATATACACTTTTATTGGCATGTATTATATGCACTTTTATTTTGTGGAATACCCATGCACCTGTCTCTTCTAACACTTGCTTTACAGTACTTCTTAAACATTATCCCTGAAGAACACTGCCTCTTTTCCTTTCCTTGCTGGTTTTGTTTTCTTTTATTGTGTTGTGTTCCCTGTACACTTTAGAGAATGGGATTATCCCATTCTTACATTTTTAGGTAGGTGGGCAAAAAGGCTTGAAATTTCCCTCAAGAAGTTCCTTTATTCCTGCTGTGCTCCAGGTACAAAAATAGTATGTTTGGAAGTGCAAATCATAAAGAAATATTTTCTATAATTTTTAAGCAGGATTTAGATAGCTGTATCAGATATGCTCCAACACCTTCCTCTGTTTTAGCAAGGACTTAACCTCCACTTTCATTGTTTATTTTTGGAAAGAGACATAAAATAATAGTGTGTGTGAAAAACTGGGGAAGTCACGTTTTCAGTCTCATTCAGTATTTTAAACAAGCTCATTGGTTATTGTTTAAATTCTAAATTCTCTCTTGTCATTTGTGTTGCTTTTGGACATAATTTTCTACCTCAAGATATTTATTTTGAGATTTTGAGAGCAAAGATACAAAGATAACAGGGCAAGACATTTTGTAGCTTGGTTTCTCCTGCTCAGTATTTTTTAACAACATCTCTTAAAATAGAAATGCAAAACTATGTGTCCTACTTTCCCCTCACTAAAATAGATGCCTTTTGTTAATTTTAGATACAGCAGAGCAGGATATGTAATTAATGATATCAAAGAATCCATATGATATTCAACAGGGTCCTAACATCAAGGACAAAAGAAGTCTGACAACAGCTGTCCCTAATGATTTGGTTTGTAAAATGTTTTCTTTTATTTCAGGAAGTTGGATGCTTTCATCTATGATGCAGCAGTGCTGAATTACAAGGCTGGAAGAGATGAAGGCTGCAAACTTGTCACAATTGGGAGTGGATACATCTTTGCCACTACGGGCTATGGAATAGCACTTCAGAAAGGTTCACCTTGGAAGAGACAAATTGACCTAGCCCTCCTTCAGTTCGTTGGAGATGGTAGGGACCAACCTTTTTCCTCTCTTCTCTTTCTCTAGGTATGCACAGTTAATGCAGTTTTAGTAGCTCTGAGCCTTTTACTACTGTTCTCTTACAGTCTTTAAAAAACCCAAAACCCAAACAAATGCAAAACAAATGAGTAACGTTATTTCTCGATGCTGAGACAGGAATTCTCTTCCACTCTGTTCTAACTCACCTCACCACCAAGGATGTTTGCACCTATTTTCAGAAAGTGTTTTCGTATACATCACGAAGTAATGCTGGCCTCAATGTTAGAGAGCATTTCTAAATTTATTTATTTTCTTTTTTTTATTTTTGCCTTTGAGCAATTTCTGAGGAGTTTTTACTTGGTAGATGAATTAACTTTCAGCGTGACTGTTTTGCTGTTTAAAAGTGTTTCACTCAGTTCTGAACTGGTGCGAGTGATCCCTAATCTAAGGTGGATTGATTTAAACTTCTGGTAAAAGAATGTTTACAATATTGAAGTAGGGTGACTAGTTTTATTGGATTTCAAACTGCTATTTTTCATTCTAACACAAAACCAGAAGAATTTTAAGTCCTCTTGGCACTTTTGTCCTGCTGAAGAAGAAAACTTACTGCACAAATATATCTTTGATGTATTTGTAGACAGTAATAATGACTTGCTCTCCACATAGGGCCTGAACTACGTTTTGATTGTAGAAATGTTTCTTTGCCACAGTGAAACGTCAATCCTTTCATATGTGCATGCAAATAAAAATATGGTTTAAAAAATTTCTGACTGACTAAAATCCTTCATGAGGTTGGAATGTGGTGTGTGTTACATAATCATTGTGATATTTTTTATTACATAGATGAATGCTTTAATTTTGCATTTCTCTGTCAATGGAAAAGAGGGCTTTATTGAAGAATAAATATGCGCTTAAGATCACCAGTAGCATGCCATTGAGACAGAGAATGGCAAATTTCTTTATAATGTGACAGTTTAAATGACAAAGTGCAGGACCTTAGCATAGTGGCCTCCTGTTCCATAAAGAGCAATACATTAATTTTCATACTGGAGACAGTGAGTGTGTTAGTCTTCCAGCACATGGATTACATTCCTATTATAATACTAAACGACTGGAAGAGATGTAATCATCATGACTGATGCATTTTGTCTCGTGTACGTATAGAGATACTAGTGTCATCATTATTGATCTGCTGGATTTAGAGAGGTTTATGGAAGAAACATCACTTACCTCTGCTAAGGAGTGAATATATGACCCATAATAGCTAGGTTTCAAGCAATTACATATTCCTGCTGTAATTCTGACCCATTTTTAGATGGGGAAGTTGAATCAGAGAAGTTGAATTATTTGTCCCATACTAAAGGAGAAAATGCTTCTGTAGCCTGAAGGAGGATCTGAGGTGTCTTTCTCAGTTGTGGGCTAACCCCTCCTGATGTTGCCAGAGCATCACTGAGGTTTTCATTCTTTTCACCGAGCATTTCTTCATGCTTACTCTTTCATCCTTTTTGATACTTCTCATCCAACAAAAAGAAATGAAATCACAGAGAAAGAAAATAAACTAAATAGAAGGGAAAGTATTTGAAGCTATTCAGGAAAAAGCTCATCAAAATACCAAAGGTACCACGTTTTTATTTATCACTTTGTTTCTGAATATCAGGGAGAAAACAAAATGGATGGGAGGAAAGAGGAAAAAGATCTTATCACATATTAACACTTTGAGCTGTGGATTTACATGGCACATCAATGCTTATATCTTTAACCCATTTTTAGTAGCCAAAAATAATACAAATGAATTGTCTACAAAACTCGGTATTAAAACTTCCATATGAATAATTTATAGAATTGCAATAGATACAGATGGCACTCGAGTGAATGAAACCTTGTCATGAACTGACAGCTCCCATGTTCATCTTGCTCAGATATTACTTCAGAAGATAAGCAAAAGTTTGATTGGGCAAACCATGGGGATTGTGAATGTGTTTATGGCATTTTTTCAGTGGTATTTTTCAATACCTTTAGAAGGTACTCTGAACAACCCATGAATGCTAAAATGTTCATTTTCTCTTGTAAAGGATCCCTAAATTTGTTCAGAAAATGATGTGGGCACTATTAAAGAGAATAGCAATTGGACATATATGATATGTAGGAATTATTATAGGCAAGTTTCCTTTAGTCCCAGAAATGTTTGCTACCTTGTCTCACTTCATTGTCTCATATGTCTAGATGATAATTTTCAGGAAAACAAACAAACAAACAGGGAAAAAAGAAAAAGAAAAAAAAATGAAAAAAACCCCACCAACCCAAACCCCCTTAATGATATTGAGGTTGAAATTTCTTCTACTGATTTATAAAGTACGTTGCAGGTGAACTGGAACAAAACACCGAGAAATGAAATGTAAAGAGTGGTTGCCTGGAACTAGCATGACCTGATTTTGTAATCTGCATCTAACTTCAGTAATTCACTGAGTTTAGCTATGAACTTACAGAACTCTGTTTTGGTGAATTAGAAGGGATGAAACCAGAGTTCAGACCAACACCACTTTGCTGTATCACTAAAAATCTCTTTGAAGTTATCTAGACTAAAAGCAAGTATGGTTGTGGGGAAAGTTTCATCTGAAGATGATACTCCTGGGAAAGCCTCAGTGGAGTCTGAATGAGGTTGTTTAAGTAAATAGGCAAACACAAATGAAGGCAGAAATACTTCTTTCGTATGTATAGCTTCTAGAGAATTTATTTTTCTCTAAGACTAAGACTATAAAACAGCACAGCGCCTAGTAGTATTGAATTATTATTCAGTATATGTAATAGAACATTCATCACATTATGGAATAATTTCAGTGAATGATTATAAATCTAATGAGTTTCCTAACTGTAAGAAAAAAAAAATCCTAATGAGTTGAACAAACACAATTTCTTGATGTGAATGTTATGTTAATAAGAGGAGAGAACCTTTTGGATGATACTAGATATTTGGATAAGACCAAGTAATTTGTTTAAAACTGTATCTGATTGCACCTACAAAAAACAATGATCTCATCTGTCTTTTACTCAGTACTGAGACAGCCTTTTGAAATGTGTTTTAAAGCTTTCAGTTTCCTCTGACTGTGTCTTTCTCCTGTCATTTTTCTCATTTGATTTTTTTCCTTGCTCCTTCTATATTATTCTCCTATCCAAGGCAGTTAGTTCACCTACACATTGAAATGAAGTTTTTGCACAGTGGATGGGAACCTTTTCCCTCCCCCTTGCTGATATAAAATATCCAACTGAAGCATTAATGATTGGTTAAAGTGGGAGCATCTTTTCATGCCTTCCAAAGCACGGTGCTTTTTCTGCATTAAAGTCAATGGCTTTGAACCCTCTTTTTTATCTTGTTGGCACTGGAAAAAAAATTAAGGTAAATACAGAGGGATGTAGGTTTGTGTTAGGGGTAACTTTAAGCTTAGAGTGGGTGGTTTATATGTGTCTACATGAGGATAGTTCTACTGGGTGGACAAATTATACTGACAATTAACAATTATAGTGTGAAAGTGTTTCTGAAGTCTCAGTGGAAGGATACAGGCTACAAGATGCCCAATTTGTTAATATAACAAAGAGGAAAAGAGACAAGGGGAAGGAGGATGGGAAGGAGTTGCTGAGGAACTTGAAGAATAGCTACGTAGTTGTCTCAAAAATCAAATTATCCCCAGAATGTTTTATCACTTGGTCTGTGCGGGTTCATATACATAGCCCAGTTCATAGGAAGTTGAGATAAATATGCATGTTAGTATAAGATTCATTGCTTTGGAACGCTGAGTCTTTTTAATATAAAATGTTAGGAGTTGCTTTTTCTTACATAAAAGGATACGAGTGAAGTGTATTACCAGTGAATTTCTGTCTCTGTACATCACATCTCATTATCTGCAAAAGCTTCCAGTTGATGATTAGCATCTGCAGTTTTGTTTAAAACAGCTGATGATCAGGGTAATTCTCTAAAGCGCAGTGGGGGTTGTGCTTTTATTTGGCTTGCTGTGGTCACAAGGCAAAACTTTTATTGTTTTTTAACAGAGAAATAAAAATATTTCTACTGAGACATAGAAGACTATTTCTCAGTCTTCTGTGGAGAAATAGAAGCACCTAGGAGTTCAAAAGCAACTAAAATGATATGGCTGCTAAGAAGCAGCACCATCATTTTGTTTGGATCTTCCGCCCACAGCCATAGGAATGTGTCAGAACAGAAATGTTGTGCACTGAAGAATCGCATGATACGTGCTTTGATTTCTTCTGCAAACCTCTGTAAAGAGCAGCTGGGCAGGCTGACATACCCAGAATCCAGCATGTTACCCTAGCAGCTGTCAACTGCTTTTTTGCGCTGGCTTGCCATTTGATAAATGCAACAAAGGCTCAGGCACACAGCCTGTGTAATTTAGCAGGTCTGTAACTGCTGGACTGCAGCATTTGTGAAGGCACCCATGTTCCTCCAGCCTTCAATGGTAGGAACTTTTGGCCAGCTGTCTGAAGGCCCAGGTATTGCTAATACTCCTCTGGCTTGGGCTGCATGGTGCCATTTAAAGCAGAGTGGTACTTTGCTAAAAATATCCTGCAAAGTAGTTTGAAAGATACTGCTTCTGAAACCTGTAGCATCATGTCTTGGGGATTTGGAAGAGAATCACTGGTACCTAGTAGGTGAGGAGAACTTATTTTTCTTTCTCTCTGTCTGTCTATTTTTTCTTTGTCTTTTTTTTTCCTTTTTTTTTTTTTCATTTGTAAGCAAATGAGATTACTGAAGTGCAAATGACAAAGCTGCTTTGGGATTAAGAGAGTAAGAGGGCTTCAGAGTCTGCATGGGATGGAGAGAAAGATGGCAAGGGGCCTTTATCTGGGGAGGATGCAGCAGAAATAGAGGGATAAAAGACGCATGACAGCAGAAATGGAAGGAAACAAGGAACAGAAAAATGCTGGGTAAAGAGGGCAAGTATGGGGAGGAGTGGGAGAATACCAGCCAGCTGGCCAGGTCAAGCATCTATGGCGTGTGAGGTATTTGTAACCTACTGCGCTACCTGCAGGTTATGGGCTCAGTTCAAAGGAAGGTCTGGGAAGAGATCTCCAGGAAAAGAGGGGCAGATGGTCTAGCTGGATTAATCCCTTAACCCTTAAGGCTGCAACCTTTGAAGCAACTAGAGACACAGAGATATAAAGAAGAAAACTGGTTTTGGTTTGAGTTTCCACAGAGAGTCTGTTATCCACTTCCTAATAACTTCCAGTTCTGGTTAATCTTTATGTGCTTTTAGGATGGCTTAGTGCACTAAGAATTATTTTCCTGGGTGGATAATTGCTTCTCACTCCTTTGGGGTAATAGGTAACTGTGGAAATAAGATTTGCCCCCTTACATCTGGAAGAGGAAAGCTCTTTGCTATTTTTTCATATTTTAGCATAAGCCTTCCAAATTGCTGTCTAGATTATAAGGAAGTGTAGCAGTGTGACTCACACGGGCTGTTAAAGACCAAGAAGGAAATACGTATGTGATTATAAGAACATATTTTCAGTGCGTGCTGCTCAGGCAGAATACACCCCCAATCGCAGTGATTTTCTGTTTATATATTTAGTGTCCTCCTTAAGCAGTGGGTGGAACAAATGTGACTGGAGAGTGTGAGCGTATAAGTGGAGGGTGTTTGTATAGCTGAACAAGAGTTACAGGGATTGTAATATTGAAAGTCGTGCTTAGCAGTTCCGTTAATTCGTCCCTAACTAATGGGGGCATGCAGAGTGCAGTCATCAGCTCACAATAAGTTTATTGCTGTCAGTCGTCTGTGTTCCTTTTGCTATTTTTACAGGGGGAAATAACTCAGAAAATGAGAGTAAGAGTTTGTTTTGGGGGATCCAGACTGAATTCAAAAAGTTGCTGTGCTTTTATATAATCTCTTTTATGAAACATGCTGTATGGGTCATATAACTAGGTCAAATTGAAATTGATGAGCTTATTGAACCAAATACACATCAACCCATTTGGCTTCTGACTCCTCTACTCAGGGTAAAGACCCTTTTACGTTAGGGTCTCCAAGTGATGGGGCACTACCTTCCTCCTCCGTCACTTAGTGGGAGCTCTCACCAGAGTAACTGTGAAATAGTCTGTCTCTAAATTTGAAAACTGCCTTTTGTCCGGTCTGAATAAGCAGATGATTCTGCTAGTGCCGCCACAGTCTTTTGAAGATGATGCCCTACATCTGACCAGTGTGAAAGTATATATTTAACCCTTTTATTCAAGATCTATAATTGTTATATGTCAGATTCCTTTACTTGCATGCTGGCTCCCCAGGCTGAACCTCAGGTTAGCGCTGTGCACAAGAGTCACCACCCTTATACCGTCAATACCAGCCTGCTTCTTTTTGCACCTTCTGCTCTGTCGCATGCACTGTGATCTCCTGCCGGGGTGGCCTCCTCCTGCCCTGCATCTTATACAGGTCATGGGGATGTGCTGACACTAGAGGTCTGTTATACTCAGCCAGTGAAACAACAAAGACGTCGGGCTGCGGCTCCACTTGGACAGAGCATCCTTTCGTTGGACAGAGCATCCTTTCCTTGCTTGCCCTAGGCACGCTCCTGCGGAATATGCAGACTACACTTAGATAGGGATGGTTGCAGTGTGTGAAGCAACACAATGTAGAAGGGAATTTATTTTTCCAGAAAAATCTCATTCATGTGAGGCAATGTTTTTTGGAGTCAGAGGAGTGTGACTTCCCATGCAGTTGCAGTTAGTTGCCTGATACGCCTGCTGCAGGACTGGCATTCGTGTCCGGCACTGGGGATCCACAGCTCCGGTGGTTGTGGTGCCTTTGGGCAATGGATCTCACAGTGGGAACCCAATCTCTCACCCATGCTCAAAAGAGCAGTAGCCCATTTTAGAACTGCCACTGCCAGAGAAACTGCCATTAGATTATTTTTTCCTCAGTTTGTTTTAGGTTTGCTGTTTCTTTTATGTTCTGTTGGCACCTCCATGCCAGGTTTTGGTTTGCGATGAGGTGAAGGGACAGGCTGGCACTCTGAACCACCCTGAAACTGTCATTTGCGAACAGCATGTGAAGTGTTAAAAATCTTTTTCTGGATCCAGAAGGGACATATAAAATAGATTTCTTCTCCCTTCGTGTGTGAGAATAATTAAATAGGTTAAAATTAAGGCAAGAACTTGATGAAAATACCCCTCCAGAGTACCTAACGAAGCAGTTGAGGCAGCCTGTGAACCATCAGTGATTATAGGCAGCAACCTATGGCTTTAACCTACATGGTTAAAGTAGGGCAGAAAAACACCTGTCTTTTAAAGAAGAAAAATAAGAACTCAGTGAATTATAGACTTTAGTGCTGATAGAAATATTAAAACAAATTATTTAGCAATTTACTTTGATCATCTGGAGGATAATAAGGGAATCAAAACTAACAAGTCAGTTTTCCAATTGCAAATCTTGTAAAATTAATGTAATTACTCATCTGATACGATAACCATTCTTGCAGAGAATGTAGATTATGTGGAACAGAAGTAAATAGTAGATTCTTCCCAAGGACCATTTCTGTTTCCTTTTGCACTTGGTCAATGCTTTGATTGTAATCACTGTTTATATGTTGCTGCTTGTTCTTCCCTCCCCTAACTTTTATTTAATGGCTTCTTGACAAGCATTTCTCATGTGTAGAGCTAATTCCAAAGTCACATCTCTGTTATTATTTCTTCAATTTCCCTTCATCAAACACTATGTCCAAACCTCTGCTGGTGTTGTTTCCCCGGGGGGTGGCTGAATGCAGCACACCTTGTAAAAGCAAACAGTGTCCTGGACTTCTGACTGCTGTTTTGGACTGTCATAGCCTGTGCTTAATCTGCCTGTGTTCCCAAGTCACGCTGAAACCCAGCCCAGGCTTGGCTGACTTCCCAGGAGTGAAGATCAAAGGAGGTAAATCATGGACTTTGTTTGATTTTTTGGGGTGTTTTTGTAGCAGGATGGGGCTCGACCCACAGCTTTCCTGGCAGGCACTCCCAGGCGCGCAGCAATTCTGGTGCTTGTTACTTACTGACTCGTGTTGTGCGCTCTTGGTTTTGCCATCAGGAGCATTCAGGGTTAGATTCTCCATCTCTGTCCCTTTTTTCCACATTTGTATCCTCAGGGAGAAGGGGAGAAGGTGCTCAGATGCCACTCAGGCCTCAGAGGTCTTGCTTTCTTTCCTGGAATGGAGCAGCAAGTTGATTTTATTATTTGCTTTTTAAATAAGCAGCAAAGAAGGTTATCCTAGTCTGTTTGTCCTCTTTTTGGATGTAATTATAAAACTTTGTGCTTGTTTATTTCTGGCAAGTTTGTAACTAAGGACATACTTGGGTGATAATGAAAGATTTTATTTATTTTTACTAATCATGAGGAAGGCATCAGACAAGTATTGTTACTCCCTCTCAGAAGAAAAATCTTATGCCATACTGCTTTACTGTAAGTACATGTAGAGAATGATGGACTGCATGGGTTTGGGGTTTCTCTTTTTTATAAATAACGTCATTTTCGGTATGTGTGCATCTTACTAGATGCATGTGCAGATGTAGAGGAAAAAAACCCACAGAAAACAAAATAACATCAGTGAAATGACCCATAAGTTAGACGGCTCTAACCGTCCGTAAGTCATGGCTCACCTGTCGTTCTTTCCAGAGGGTGGTTTAGTGAGTAAAGCTGAGAACCAAGGGAGGATGCCAGACCCTTACAAGGTGCTGGGCCTAGGAACTGAAGGGAATCTGGGGATACCAGTAACCTCCCCTAAAAGAACCCCTGAGAGCTGACACATCTCCAAGAGAGACAATGACAGAGACTGCAAAAGGACGGCATGTTTTTCAGCTCCAAGAGGATGGTGTCAGGGATAGATAACGCTTACCACAGCCTGCAAAAACTGCTAAGGGCTAGGAAGAGGAAAAGTGTGTAATGCTGCCCTTTGATCTGTATCTTTTCTGTGTCTGGATAATGATGTTTTTATCGTGAAAAATTTGTCAGAGGGCACACTGGACAGTTTATCACTCCTTCCCAGGATGATAAAGTGTCAAATATGCTTGAGGTGTTGTACAGAATGAAGAAATGAAGGTATTTGTGTGATATTCAGAGTCAGAATGGCCAACTGGGACATGCTGTGCAAATGGCAGTCAGAGCAGAGAGCGCCATAGCCACGGGAACAAACCCAACAGAAATACAAAGGGATGGGAGGACTGTTTGCTCTGTAACCTAAAAACATAGTCTTGAATTACCACTGAGAGAGCTAGAATTCTGCAATTTATTAGAGAATACTATACTGTGCTTTAAGTGAATATTGTAGAGGCTCAACACTGCTTGAAATATGGATCTTTAAAATACTTGCTTTTATTGATTCTTACACTATAAATGAGGCAGACTTTTTATGATACAGCACTATAGAAATTTTAAAAACATTTTACTGAAGGCACCATGCAGTTATTTGTGAGTTTTGCAGGTTAAATATACTATGA
The DNA here is from genome assembly GCA_008658365.1 of Alca torda. Lineage (NCBI taxonomy): Eukaryota > Metazoa > Chordata > Aves > Charadriiformes > Alcidae > Alca > Alca torda. Next base: position 12,911,868 of record CM018083.1, read on the forward strand.
ACATATTAAACAGAAAAGAAACACTATTTTTTTTTGGTCAAATATATTGGGACTGTTAATTTTCTAGTCTTGTGCTAGTGTTGTTATGTACTTTGTTGCTGAAGTCTAGAACTATTCATTTAATCGTTAATCTCATCCACACATGGACGGATATAGAAGATGATTGTGGCATTACATTACTTGTAGTAAGTTCTTGAATTGAAAACAAAAAGCCTTAAAATAAGTCTGATTAATATTTATAAGTAACTTGAGACCCCCCCATTAGATGCAAACTTGAACTCCATTAACACTTGGTTCATTGAGGCCTGGCATTTGTATATATTGAGGTTGCTGACTTAGATTTCCAAAGTCTTTGTTATGAAGGATTTGGAGCTCTTACTTGCTAATTAGAATTATGCACACATTGAGATGACTGAACCCTCCAATGCCTAATAATTACAATTTTCTGGCCTTTCAAGTGCCAAAACTACTATATTGCTATAGGTGTCATCACCCTACACATTCACCTCACGAGTTATACCACCCAAAAGGATTTGAAAGACAACAATATTCCTCCAAACGGACCTGATACTTTTAAATATTTTTTTCTGAAGCAAAGTTTAACTACCCTCAAAGTTCAATCATTTGAATTCCAACTCCAGGCCAAATTTGGAAGTGGCTGATTTTTATAAGTAAGGAATCAACACCCCAGTTAAAAAATTCTTCATACTTGAGGATTTTGTAATAAAAATGTTATGCCTTCTGCAAATAGCTTGGGTAAAATGTAATTTTACCCAAGGGCAGGAAGAGGAATAAATAAATTGGACATTTTTTGCCAGTTTTACAGGGTCAGCTATGCTGAAGTGTTATTGCAGTTAAATTAGTAACTGTTTTGTCTGTGTTTCTGTGTGTATACACAGATTATAAATATATTCTGTAAATGGTAACTGATTTATATATGTAGACCAGAATTACCAGCGTAATCTGTCCATTCCCAGATAATATTTCATAAATATGACAGTTCAATGATTCACAGCGCTTTGCGATCTATAGAATTGTGGATTACTTTTGGGTATTAATTAACAGTGATTTCTGTCATTGTCAGATACAATGGGAGGGATGTTGCAACAGCAGGATCTGAGAGACTCTGGGATGCTTTGTTTTTCGCAGCTTGCCAGGGCCCTGTCATTTATCTTGACTCAAAACAAGCTTGGTTGGTTTCTGTAGTGACGGTGTTGGAAAGGTTAGTGGATTATCAATAGTTACTTTAGGTGTACATGCCAAAGGGAAAGAAACGCAGAGGAAACAGAAATAAAAAACAGGTTTAAATTCCTTTGTGGATTTTGTTATGAATTGTAAAAGGGCACAGCAGTCAAATCAAGTTGATGTTTGACAATCTTGGGAGATGTGAATTTTCCTGTGGGACGTAATGAGGGCTGATTGTCAGAGCTTCGGCTACTAATGCACAAACCAGAAATATTGCACTCTCTTTGGGCTTGGGTTCTTTTCTCTTCTATCGCCTCTGTGAGCTTTATTCATAGACCTTGGGGAGGACTTGAAAGACAGACGAGGGGAACAGTCCACTGAGGTTTAGCAGCACAAAAGAAATCCAAAAAGATATGGAAATGCAATAATGAACCCCAATTATCTATGTAGTGACAGTGTGCAATATCTATACTGTTACAATTAATAATTTATTGTCCCAATGTCCTGGATTAGAAGACTTTTAAAGATTCATTAGGACTGACTTTCTTCTTTAGGGATGCTCTTAGGTATTTTGAAGATTGAGCACTGTAATTTGGGAGAAGATACACTGCCTTTTTTAGATGTAGAGGTTCAATTCATGCTTCAAGCACAGAACTAAACTCAGAATTAACTAGGAACTGAATAATCTCTCTTACAAATTTGTGAAATGCCTTTGCTAAAGTGCCTGGGTACTTGTCCTTTCTACTTCAATTTTTCCTTCACATTCTATGAGAAGCAATTTCTCCATCACAGTCCTGTGTTCCAACTCACACATCCAAATTATCCGTGGGCTGCAGCTTTCCTAGTTCCCTGCAAAATGCTCTTGCACAGCAGGTCATTGATCTTCTAGTCTGGCTTGAAGGTACCTGAAACGTCAGTATAGGTTCTAGACATTTTTTTTTTTCTGATCTTTACTCCAATGATGTATGAATTATAGTACTGAAAATGTATTCCCTGATCCCTTGGGTTAGGATTAGGGATCTGTAGCATGGGAATTCTTCCCCCAAATTGAAGTCATATCCTAAACTGGGAAACACACCAAGCCAGCTAATACTGTACTTTCTGTTCCTCTGTATTGCCTGCTTTATTTTCTAGAAATGGTGAAATTTATGTCTTTAAAAATAATAATAGAATTACTCAGCTGAGTATATCCCCAAGAGAGTAGAGAGGCATGTATGCACATGCAATGCTTCAGCAAGAACAACACTAAGCATTTGAAAATTAATCATATCATGCGATATAAAAAAACAATCTTGGCAGGAAGAATTGCAGTTTCTTGCACATCTCTGTCCTGTTGGCAGTAGCAACCACTGCTAATGATAGTGTCCTTCATGTGGGGCCAGATCTCATCGGTGAAATGTGGATTCTAAGACTAAGAATATGCAACAGAGGGAAAGAGCAGATCTGCTTCCTTAGCTTTAAGTTAATGAAGTGTTCTCATGGCAGTGAGGATGTGGCACAGCCAGAACCAGAAACCAGGAATGCTCTGTTTCACGCATGTGATGATGCCATTTATTTTTCTGCTGCTGCCCAGGAGGCAGGTGGTGGCAGCAGCAGAAGGCCAGAGGAGGCTGGAAGAAGAAAGGCCGGGTGATCCAGCATGCCAGGGGGGAGTTGAGGGAGGTGTCCAGGACACCACGAGAGAGTACGTGACATGGGAAGGGTTTGCAGTTACTGCATCACCCAGTGAAAAGAGACAGAAAGGCAGGAGAAGAGCTGTATTTGAAAAATACTGCTAATTACAACAAAAATTTAAAAACAGAAACAAGTGTAGGAAAATGGAGAGGGGAGGGCATAAAAGGGTCTGGTTGTGTGTCAGGATGCTTGTCTGACCTGTGGCGGGTGGCTACCGCCTGTCCCATCTCTTTACTAAACTCAGTTCCCAGCTCGTTGTGATGTGTTCTTGCTTTCCATTCGCTGTTTATGAGTGTGGGGGCAGATATGATTTGTTAGGGGACTTCTGGAAAGACCTGAGGTCCAAGCTGGTGCCTGGGTAAGGGACATATGGGGTTCAGGCACAGGTATCGCACAGGCGTAGCCCATGGCAGTGTTTGAGGGGTCTGTAAATACTGCTGTGTTCGTGAATCACACGAGTGATCGTGTGCGCTTGTTCCACTAGCAAACTTCAGTCCTCATCAGCTGGGCAGGAGGAGGAGGATCAGGCCATCTTTGTTTGGGTTTGTGAGTGCCATGTGGGTGCTGCTAACGACACTGCTGTCCTTGAGGGTCTGTGTGTGCATCGGCACCTCTCGAGTACACAACGCGGGCTTACTACCAGCTGGACCTGCAGACTGGAGCAGCACCGGTGGCACATATTGGACTGGGACAGGAGGAGCCTCCTGCGTCTGAGGGTGCACCAAACGCAGCTCTCATGGATGGGGTGGGGGAATCTCCTGGGACAGGAACCCTCCAGTTCCACTCTCTCTAAGAAGGGGTACTAGTTAGAGCAAGCAGAAGAAAGTTTTCCCCAAATCACAGATGCTGCTTTCTAGAGCCACCAGCTTCCCACGTAATTTATGAAATCTGAGGACATCTGAAACTAGGGTGCTGTGAGTTGAAATCTGCTATATTTGCAAACCCTTAGTAGATACGACAAAGATGCTCCACAAATGAAGCATTAAATGGTGCTGTATTTTTAAACTTGTAAAGACTTCGAATACTGTGAGTAGTCATTTTTGCATTCTAACCTGTTTGACTCCTTGCTCTCCCTAGGGGAAATGGAAGAGTTAGAAACCCTGTGGCTGACTGGTATTTGCCACAATGAGAAGAATGAAGTCATGAGCAGCCAGCTGGACATTGACAACATGGCAGGAGTGTTTTACATGCTTGCAGCAGCCATGGCACTCAGTTTAATAACCTTTGTCTGGGAGCACTTATTTTACTGGAAACTTAGATTCTGCTTCACTGGAGTCTGCTCAGATAGGCCGGGATTGTTGTTCTCGATCAGCAGGGTCAGTATTACTTTCATTTTCACCCCTCAAGCAACAGATAGAATAAATGCTACCTCCCTAAAACATTATGTTTCCTTTTATTCCCACTTGGACATGTGAAATACATATTAGAGCATCAGTGTGATGCTCTAGAGTAGTCAATGGGTTTAGGATGTACTTGCGCTCCATGAGAAGTCTTTTCTTCATTGGAATATTCTAAGATATGAATTATCCTATGCCAGGATAATCAATAATCAAATGCTGAAAACTAATACATTTAGGGGAAATTTTGATGAAGAAATGGTAGAGCTGCTCAGATACAGAAAATGGATTAATTTGCACAAAAAAATCCAAACAAAATAAATAGTAAATTCATGAGAGACATTAGTTCCCAGTTTTGTGTTTTTCTTAAACAAGTGGATTTTAAGCAATAAAAATATACTGGAATATTTTAATAAGCTTCTCTTGATAGCAAACTTGAATAAACCATGTGAGAAAAGGCCAAACGCAAGTGTCATTTGTGTTTGGTTAGACACTCAGACAGGTTTTAATGATAACTATGCCAAACCTAAAGTGGATTTACATATCCAAATAACTGATACTTGTCATAAAATAAGGGAAGTGTGTGCTTGTTCTTAAATTTTTGACAAGTTAGTTGGGGTTTGGTCATTTTGGTTTTTTTTTAAACACATAGTACTTTCATTAGGTAATGGATTTTGCTGGATTTTTTATATAGCTGAAGTGAATTAAAAATGATACTAAAATGCCCAATTGCTTTAAAATGTGCTGAAAATGCCCCTGTTGAGTAAAATGGAACTGCATGAAAAATACTCTGCCCTTCCCTGTTGGGGATTGTCTAGAAAAGCATATACAGTTTAATCTCCACATTTTACATTTGAACTTTATACTTTTGGCCTTTTACATGTGAAATTCTCCTAACCAATCCGGGGGAAAAAAGTACTTATTTCAAAGGCAAATTTCTAAGAATTGCAAGTTCACAGGGTCAGAAGCGTCAGCTGATCTCACAGGAGAGACAGAAGAGGATGGAGTTAAAAGGCTTCAGCCTTTTGCTCAAAATGAACTCAAATTCAGGCTTTAGAAAGAGATGGGATTTTTTCACAGGTACCAGGATAGGAAACAGAAAAGCTAAAATACCATGACTAGAAGCCTTTTTATTTCAGTGAAAGTGAAGATTACCTTAACCTCGAAGAAGATAGCTTGCCCGCAGGCTTGTTTAGGGGGGTAAGTTAATCACTGGCTTAAAAGAATAGACTTTCCCTTACTGAAGGCTAGTAACATTTTGTGATGGGACTAGGGAACCTTTTGGGGTACCTTCTAATCTTGTTTTCTAGAATAAGCAGGGGATGCCAACACAGACCACTGGCTTGTAAAATACTGGCAATTTTTCTCCTTTTCAGTGCCAACAGAGATGGCAGAAATTATTCTCCCCATATCAATGTAAGGAAATGCTAAAAGAAGAGATATGAACTCTTAATCTTTCCAGTTATTAGATAAGCAATGTGTAACTGTTCTTTATGGTTAACAAAAAAAATAGAATGGAAGTATTTAAAATTGACACGTAGTGATTTAATTTGTTTTATATTACTCATATTACAGGGTATTTACAGCTGCATTCATGGAGTACACATTGAAGAAAAAAAGAAATCTCCTGACTTTACTTTGACCAATTCCCAAACAAACATGTTAAAACTACTGCGAACAGCGAAAAATATGACCAATATCAATCCTTCAAGAATTAACTCCCCAAAAAGAACAGCTGATTTCATTCAGAGGGGTTCATTGATTATGGATATGGTCATGGATAAGGGAAACTTAATATTTTCTGATAACAGATCCTTTCAGACAAAGGATAACTTTTTTGGTGACAACATGAGTGAACTGCAGACACTTCCTGGGAATCGACACAAGGACAATCTTAACAACTATGTTTTCCAAGGTCAGCATCCTCTCACACTGAATGAGTCCAATCCAAATACAGTAGAGGTTGCAGTAACAGCAGAAGCAAAAGTGAACTCCAGACCCAGGCAGCTTTGGAGGAAATCTGTTGAATCTTTACGTCAAGAATCTGTACGTCAGAGCCAAGGTTCCCAGAGAGAAGATGGGTCAGATGAAAACAGGCAGCTTTCAGTGAAAAGCCAAAGATACCTTCCTGAAGAGATTGTCCATTCAGATGTATCAGAGGCATCAAGCCGAGCTACTTGCCATATGGAGCCTGAAAACAACAACAAGCACCACAAAACCAAGGACAATTTTAAAAAAAGGACAGTAGCATCAAAATACCCAAAAGACTGTAGTGAAGTGGAACTGACATATCTGAAAACCAAACCAAGCTCTCCACGGGATAAAATCTACACGATTGATGCTGACAAGGAGCCAGGATTCCGCTTGGACACACCTCAGTACATGGAAAACATTGTCCTTCCAGAAACTATAGAGTTTCCTGATGTTTATCAAGATCACAATGACAGCTACAGGAAAGCAGAACATGCTAACAGGACTCCCTTGCATAATGAAGACAGTCTTCCAAATAATGACCAGTATAAACTTTATGCAAAGCACTACACTTTAAAAGATAAAAATGCTTCCCTAGTTGACATGAACGATAGATATAGACAGAATTCCACCCACTGCAGGAGCTGTCTTTCCAATGTGCCCACTTATGCGGGACACTATTCGAGCAGATCTCCCTATAAATGCGACGCATGCTTGCGGATGGGGAACCTCTATGATATTGAAGAAGATCAGATGCTGCAGGATACAACGAACTTATCACTTCCTGAAGAAATCTATGAGCATAGTTGGTCACAAAACAATGCTCTGCAATATCATAAAAAAAATAAGTTGAGGATTAGCAGGCAACATTCTTTTGATAATATCGCTGAAAAGTCCAGGGAAATTGATATTGGAAGACCTTCTCATAGTATAAGCTTGAAAGAAAGAGAGAAATTTCTACAAAGTAGTCCATATGCAAGCATGTTTAGTGTTCCCTCAAGCAAACTGTTGAGCAACAAGGCCTCACTTCTAACTCATGCTCTAGAGGACAGTAAGCGGAGCAAGTCCCTGTATCCTGTTCACTCAGATGATAATCCCTTTCTGCACTCCTATCGTGATGACCAGCACTTATCTCTTAGGCGAAGTCCGGCTGATCTTTATAAACATTCATTGCCAACAAGAGGAAGACATGATAATTATTTAAGGTCATCCATAAAGTCTTCAGCATCATACTGTTCCAGGGATGGTCGGATCCATAATGACATGTACATTTCAGAGCATGTTTTGCCTTACGTTGCAAATAGGAATAGCTTGTACTCAACTCCAAGGGTTTTAAATTCCTGTAGCAATAGACGTGTGTATAAGAAAATGCCTAGCATTGAATCAGATGTTTGAATTTTCCATGAACACTTTATCTATAGGGAAAAAATAGTTGCCACCATCTTAGAGGGAGAATTTATCCTTTAACAGTATCCTGCTATGGTAAATGATATGTAAACCTCTCCCTTTCCCAGTGTACTTTTGCACATGAATAGGTAAACTAGTATGCTTTTAACCATCCTTTTAAAATATGTCTTGTTGAAAAGGATAAAAAAATAGCCATTTATGTATGCTTTATATATAAATGGCAAGCTGTACTGAAATAGCCCCAATATATGTTGGCAACTATGCTGTTTTGTATCTAATAATTTTACTATTTCGGTTACTCTAATTTATGTTGCTAAGTATCATTCAATGTACTTTTTTGTCCTTAGAAATGTTTAATGATTTTCTAGTACTGGATAAGCAATATGGTATGCATGTAGTATGACGCAGACAAAAAGAATTAGGAATGCATTTGCACAGTTTCAAAAGTAAGACTCTAAAAGAGAACAGAAAGCTAGACTTTCAAAAATATATTTTAGCTTCGTAAGCATTTTCAAAGCCAAATAATAATAAAACAAACCCCGAGCCCCCGGGACCTTAATAAATAAAATACAGCGTGTTAGCACAAAATTAGTATGTTCATTCTAGACTGACAGAAAATAAATGGGAAGGCTGTAGGGCCAAACATGTGAACTGCTGTGTACCAAAAGGAAGCCCCATGGATATTGGTTAATGTACAAATGCTTTTCTTATATTTCACATGCATTTACCATTACGAACTAAGTTCGTTGAAAAGTCTGCAGTCATCTTGTCAGAAATTTCACAGCTGCCTAATCCAGAGTATATATTTTTAGATATCACTATATGACACTTACTGTGGAGCTGTGGACTTTATTAGTAACCTTGAGGCCTAATGTGTACGTAAGTTTGCATTTGCCCCTTACTGGTGATTACTCAGGGCTGTATAGTATTTCTGTTATTCCTTCACTTGCCAAACCACATCCCAACCCCCTGTAATTCTTTGTTCATAGTGTATTAGTGACATCTAATTAATTGTATGTTAATAGTATTAAAGCCGTTAATACAGTATCAAACACCGACAGCCATACGTTCAGTGTAATCAGTGAGGAGCACAATACCGTTTATTTGAAGGATTAACACCTTTGGAGGGGCTTCTTCCTTCCAGAATATTGTGCATATTTGTTGAACATCAGACCTTTTTTAAACATTTCTCCAACCAAGTCTGTTATATAAATTGAATATATGCACACACAACTGAGGAACAGTGCCTCGATTGTCACTTACTGGTATACAAAGATATTCACAAAGCAGGGATGCATTCTTATATGAATTTACCTCTAGTAAAGCTCAATCAGATTATTTCACAAATATAATGTCTGCTACACACCCCTCCTCACCCCCACTGGAAAAAAAGAAACCACTGGATTTGAATGGTAAGGGAGCGTGGAAGGGAAGAGAGGAAGCCTCTTGTGAGTAGAATGTAGAACTGTGAATTTAATTTAAACTAAAAAAGTAAATATAATTGCTAATATATTTAAACACTGAAAGCATTCAACAGGTGGTGCTCTCCCATTCTCCTGCTACTCTGAGAATGGCTTTAGGTTTTTTGTGTAGAGGAAGTTTAGATTATTCAAACATTATTCCTTACATTTCACTGAAGAACAGTGAGCAGGGAAACCATTACCACTGTGAATTGGAAAATGTGAATATTACCCTAACTTTTCTCTAAACTGAAATTCTTTTCAATAGAATCATGCCTGCCAGCTGTAATTGTAGTATCTGCATGCCAGAGGTACAGTATGCGAGTTGTTTAATTTGGAATAGCATACTGCAAAGCAGAGCTGCAAATGGGAGATAATATGAATGATGTATAGGGATAGACAAAGTACAGCTTCTTGAATTCTGTTTACAATTTTTGCTTATTAAACAGATTTAAGGCGATTTTAACTACCAAACAGTCCAGAATGAGTTTGTGGTATTCACAAATATATTTGTATGTTCACCATGATGGTGAAGGATAATATTTTTTGAAGGAATGGAATGTAATGGAACTTTGGGCTTCCAATCCCTTTCCAGCTTTCAAAAATCTCATTATACTTTATTCTAAGTATGTTCAGAAAGCATATCTGTGGGTATCTGTACACTGTCCAGAGCAAATATGTGTTGAGATTTCTTTATTCAACATTTGGTCACAATTTTTGGCCCTGATTCACCTGGTATGCTTTCTGGTTCCTCACTGGATGTAGTTTTTATAAGCAGAAGATCCTTACCTGCCCTTAGAGAGATTCACATTGCTTAGGACTAGTTGTATGAGCGAAGCAGGGCCAGGGTGTTTATGGGATGACCACTAATTTTCATCAGCCAAAACCTTTTCCCAAAGACATAGGTATACAATTTGTCTTAACTCTACAGGAAGGCAAATGCACTAAAGGCATAAAGGTTGTTGTAATGAGTTTAATAAAAATATTTCAGGCAAATTTTAATTTCCAATCCAAATCATAGTATATTAAGTAAAAACTAAAGTATTTTGAACTACCTGGTGTGTTTCAGCAGACATGGTATTTGCTGGTATCATACCAAAAACTGCCATACACGTCACTGAGACTTTTACCAAGTGAATCATAAAACTCAGTGGTGGCTCTTCTCTTTTGTATCATCCTGAAGTTCTCAAAATATTTGCTGATCGCTCCAAGTCTTTTGTGTCATCATTTCTATCTAACTAGACACACATAATTCAATATATAGATGCGTACTGTATGTGAAATTCTGGGAAAGAAAAATTCCCATTTACAACATTTTCTAAGTCAACTGTTGAGATCCAAATGTAAACATCCTAAACCCAGGTGAATTTATTCTTCTGTGAAATGTACAAGCAAATTAGCTATAAAGAAATACATTGCAGTGTTTGCTTTTTCTGATTTTGAGCAGATTTCTGCTGACTATAGAGATTTATTATTATTAGCTGCAAACATGCAGTACAACCACCTCCCCTAAACCAAAACAAATTAAAGAGTCAGAGGGAAGACTTGATAATGTTGCACAGCAGTTGTTCACATGGAAATAAAAGATGCTGCCTTAAAGGGGAAAAAAAGAAAAAAAAAAAGTCCAGATACTGAAAGTAGAGGGAACAAGAATCTGCATGCATTTGTTGTTTTCAACTTGGCATATAATGTGAGTGAATAAAGGGGGAAAAAAAGGCTAAAGTGTAGGGTTGTAGACGAGTAGCTGGTGTGGTTGCAGATGTATACGAGTAAAGAAGAAGAAGCTGAGAAGTTGAAGAAAAGTCTTCAACAGTAGAGCCACAAGCCACAGCTTGTGAGGCTCAACCGTAGAGCGTGTGGAATTCTGAATATTGCCTGAGCTTTGTTGATATATTTGCACTGACTTTCAGTTAAACCGAGATCAAGACTTTCTGTATTTCCCTCTCTCTCACTCTAGCTGCTGCTATTCTTGAAGAGGAGAAAAGAATCTTCCTGCATAAGTGGCCATCCTTTCTGTACCTTTCTGGATGGTGCTGGTGACTTGTTACATTTTCCTGATTACAGCTCTAGCAGTTTGTTGGTCATTCCTATCACCAAGATTTCCCGTGACTCCAGCTGGAACTGAATCAGGCTGTAAATGATATGGGCCATTCTTGGTAGCATGTCCTGTAGTGTTACACTGCTCCTGGACGACAACTTTTATGGAGGCAGGATATTGAATTGCTGAGGAATGCAGTAGGTACATGGAGGTAAAAACAGCTACATAGACATACCTGCCTCTTGCTTTTTTCCTCTTTTAAAGACATTGTAGAATTTCTTCATGTTTTTGTCTTTCCCTTTTCACCACGGTAAATTTTCCTTTTTCCTTTCAAATGGATTTTGTGTTCTGCTTGTGTTTCTTAGAGCAGTGTAGCCACCCACTAACTTAAAACGCATGGAAATAAGATATTTTAATATATAAGATAAAATTAAGGAAAATTAAGAGGTTTTGTATTTCTGGAAAATTTCATTTAATGTTTTTTCAGCTTTTGCTCAGAATTCATTATTCTGCTATGTAAGAAGCTCGGTTAGGAGAAAGAGTGCTGTGGACAAACAGAACCCAAACCACCGCCAGCTCACCGTGTTTTAGCAGCATCTCATAAATACATGTCTCCTTCTCTATGATCTTTCAGGAGCACTTAGGAGGTGAAATAAGGCTCACAAGGAAAATGAGGAGTGGTTTGGTTTTTTTTTCCTGGTGAAAAGAAATCTTTTTACCCAGTTTTAAAGGAAGCAAAAGCTAGAGCTGTGTGTGTAGCGTTGGGTTTCAGCTGGAAGGCTGAGCTCTTTCTGTTGCCGGTGGGGAGAGAGAGAGAGAAAGCTCCCTCCAGATGGTAGTTCAGAGCACAAGGCTTGGGAGCAGTTCTGCGTGTGATGTGTCCGGAAGATTTTACCTCTCTCTGTTGACTTTTTAGAAAGTATAGGCTCCTAACAAGGGCATCTCAGTTAGGTGGGCTTAGAAAAGTAATGGTCTACTTATCCCCAGCCTTAAAAATCTGCTAGTTAAATCTGCAAGTGAGTGCCAAGTTAAACCTTGCAGGTGCCTGGAGGTTCCTGTGCTTATGCGAGTAGTTACTACAGTAGCACCTGGCGATCGTGGGTTTTGAAGTACTCCCAGCCTCATCTGTATCATCGTTTTCTTTATACCACGTGACTGTCCAGCATGAAATAAAAGTGTCAGAATCTATTCCTTGTAGAATAACTCGCTATTTTCATATTTCTGCAGAGTAGCATACGCATCGTAGTGATGGGGAACATTTTGGTACTATTCCTTCCCTTGCTGGGTTCATCATTGTAGAACAGGAGTTGTGGTACCAATCTAAGGGTCTAAGACTCAGCTTGGATTTAGGAAGAATTCAAGAGGTGAATCTTTTTGTTGTTTTACATTGCATTTAAGATGTTTGATATATAAAACCTAGTGAAAACAGATCTTTTGCAGCAAAATCCTCTTAGTTGATAGAGAACAGTAACTATCCTGTGCTTGACTAGATTGTGTTGTGTTAATCATCATGTCGTGTGCTTTTTTCAAGATGGAGTGTCATACATTCCCTTGCTAAACTTTCCCTTTCCCAGCTCTAGTCCTTTTAAAGCAGATATCTTTCCTGTATAGAGCAATCTGGTTTGCAATGGAAAAACAGTTTTCCAGTGATATACTTAAATTGTTTTTGTTTCAGTAATGCTTTTTTTTTAATCTAAACTGCCTTCCTTTTGAGAGCTTAGCCTTCAAAGTATAAGAGTGCTGAAGGAACTTCTGAAAGAGCGTAAAGGCCTTTCAAAGTATGACTTTTGTGATGTGAGCCATTTCCCTGCCCAAACTCACCTGTCTTACACTGTCTTGTTTAAATGCATTAGCAACATGTTAGTATTTACTATCAGGAGGAGGGAGTGGAGTTTGATCACAGCACTGTGTTTATTTGTGGACGTAAATGCAGGTGCAGGCAGGTGTATGAGATGATAGAGGACAGGCTGTGGCTGGAGTCACCTGTGGAGCTGTGGTTAAATGGGAGTAGCCTCGAGACCGTCACATCTCTTACATCGCTCTGATCATGCAGACCCCTCTGTCTGATGTGCACGTATTGTACGTAGTGTGAAATCCTTGTTGATGCTCAGCTTTTATTGTGGAATTAATCCCATGTTCACCTTCATTACACTGTCACAACGATGTTCGTGGGGCGGAGAGGTTGTTGTTCGTGCTCCCTGGTGTCTGTTGCCCCATTAAAGGGGAGCAGAAATCCTGCTGTGCTTCTCTCTGCGCTGCCAGGGAGGGTTACTGCATTCTGTGTGAATAAGCTCCTCATTTATTTCACCTCAGTCAGGCTTTTAATTTTTATTTTTTTTTGCCCTGATTCTCTCAACCTGTGTACAGATTATGCTCTCTACAAATACGTGCTCTTCCAATGTCCTGCAGCTTTGGAAGTCAGGATTGCAAGTGTGCATCGCCCTGCAGTGCAGTGACAATGCCCTTAGGTCTCGCAGGCTCATGAGCTTCTTTGTTCCATACTGCAGGATATAGCTGCTGTGGTTGAAACTGGTTTTGGTTTGGTGGTTTTTTTTTTTTTAAATGAATGCCAGTCTAACAGTTGTAAGAATCCACTGCTGATTTTGTGATGATTTTGTCATATCTATAATTTAAGAGCCAGAAATAATATAAGTAAAATTAAGTTACCTCACTGTTTACCAGGTTTTTGTTGTTTTGCACTTAAATGACACTTTTTACTCCTTTTGCTTAATTCTTTACCTGTATTGAAAACAATGCTAAATTAGTAGAGAATATAACCATGCTGTAACATTGTCATGCAATACCTTTATTAGTAGATAACCACACTAAGTATAGTATTACATATTTAAAAGAGAGATGGTTTTGACTCTCCAACTCTTAAAAAGTAGTGGTGATAAGCAGTTATACTCCTAGATGTTTTGTCCTTTCCCTTTTGTATTAGTATTTGTTTTCACTAATATATTTCAAAAATTATATTTCTATGTGCACGTTAGAAAACTGTGAAAAAAATACCAATAAATATTGTGATACTTATTCAGTGCACTGTAAAGTTCCAAGTGAGACGATACTTTGCTTTGGAATTGATGAAGGTTTCCTCACTTCTCATAAATGGTACTAAGCTTTAATGTGGGCAAATGGTAATATTTACAGTGACATGAAATTTTAATGGAGAATGTCTTGGTTTGCACTTCTGGTACTATTAGAAGAAATATGTTTTTCTCAGCAAATGCATTATGAGAATACATTTTTTAATTTGTTTTGTGCATTGCGGCACGGAAGAATATCCGTTTTGAAGAGATTTGTGTTACATCATTACTACAGGATTCTTTAGTCTGATAATTTTTTATTGAGCCTGTTTAATAATGGTGTTTAATGGCAAAAACCTTTCAGAAATGTATTTGGTTTCTGTTTCACGTTGCAAACCCTGTATTTGGATTCATAGTGCTGCAGTGGAAGGCCCTCAGGAGGCTGCTGTGCCTCCCCGTGCTGCTGGGGGAGGAGACCTTTCTTGTTCACTGTCGGGACAAGATTAGAGTCATCTAGAAAAATTTTGGAGGGTGTGTTGTGCAACATTTGAAGCATAAATGATCTTCAAAAGTGGGAAAAAAACTTTAAATTGGAGGTTCACAGTTATCCACACCAGCGGGTGGTCTGTGACAGGCTGCGGGGCGTGTGGTTTCTGGAGGAAAATGATAATTTTTAACTAAAGTGATTTGAATTCTACTTAAGTTTCTGAAAGTCACTGAAAAAATGGGAGTTTTCTTTTCTTTTTTTTTTTTAAAGCCAAAGTCTTTATGTTATCATACGAGGTTTCACAGGAAAATGGGCCAAAGAATACAATTAAATATGCAAAAGGTTAATCCTATGGAAAAGGGTATCCTGTCATCTTGATATGCACAAGCATATTAATGGTAATAGGAACAATGTGTGTAATTTTCCTGTAGATTGCTATGTAGGTTGCACTATTTTGAATGACACAAGCCTGATATTTTAATTACCAAATACCGTAAGAAGCTGTTTATTAATAGTTTAAACTTGTTAACCTAAATATATATACAGTATAGACACGTGTGCGTGCATACACTTTCTAACCTAGTCATGTGTGAGTAGTCTCCCAAAGCCGCGGGACACATTTCAGCAGGGCTTTATTTTAAGTGATTCTCTTCTCTCCTTCCCAAACCTCCTACATCCACTCAGCCTCTAGCAGCATTCAGTGTAGGGTCGGTACCTATTGCAGCAGAGGCTGAAGGACTTGCTGGGGTCGGGGTCGCATTGTGCTAGGACACGTGAAAACACCTCAGAGGACGGGTCCTGTCCAAAAGAGCTTGAAATGATGCTCACTGTAAATAACAAAGCCATAGGAAAAGGATGTCTTCTCCTACTGTTTTGAAAATCCATGGCCAGAGAGGGTCTGTTGGCCTGATTTTAAAATTCTGTGTCAGCTTATGCGATCCACACCTGGTCATTAAACACGTTACTTAAGGTAGCTGAGGAAGCATACCTAAAAAACAAAAATTCCCGGGAAAGATCAGCCGGTGTGTGCACCAGTGACCGCCTGTGCATTCTTCCTGCAGACTGAGCAGTCTTCAAAACGGGTTCTGCACGCAGAGGCGGTACTGAGCAGTGGCGGTGAAGTCAGAATCACTTTTTCTCAGCGCACAGGCTTTTGAGCTTGCTATAACTGATGGTGGGGAGATTTTGACCAAGAGATGATTGTGGTATTTGGCTTCTTTTCTAAATTTACAGAGCTCTAACCCAAACTCCTGACAAAAAAGTACCTTGGAATCATTTGTTTGAAGTAATTCCTGAGCTTTTTTCCAAAGGGAGAGTTGGATAGTTATTAATTTTTCCACCTTAACCCAGCAACAGAAAATTCTATAGGGTCAAATTTTGGCTACAGTTCATTGGAAGTGTGTCTTAGAGAAGAACTTGGTTCCAAGTCCTTCGTCTGCAAGAAGAAAAGTTTTGGCTAACTCATTTTTACCTGGCTGAGGTCTGGATTCCAAACTTAGGCCAAACACCTTTTGACTTAAACAGGGATGTGTGAGTGAGTGAGTGAGTGATGGGAGAGCAGATCCTTAGTGCAGTTCACCCTCAGAATTATAAGAAAACAACCCAAAGCCTCATGTTGCAAAGGTATGGAAGTTGCATCGTGAAAAATTGTGTGCGGCTAGAAAAGAAACTAGTGCAATTTTTAGTGAGAACAGTTTACAGTTTATACTTGATATCAGCTATAATATTTTGAAACAGTCTTATTCACTGCAGAACGTCCATTTTGCACTGATGCAGAACAGCTTGAGCTCTCTGTCTTCACGCCTCACACCCACGTGCACAGTGTCTTGTGTCTTCCCTGGCGAAACCAGAAGGTACAAACAGAATCCATTAATGTGTTAGGCAAACTCCTACCTGATTCTTAACTAAGTATGCTATTTTTATACAAAATTTGCATCCATACAATTCAGGTTCTCTCAGAAGCACTACACCGGTGAGTTGATTATGTTAATTTTAATTCATCAGATTGAAATTTACACTAAACCTGAAGGGCATTTTGTGCTTCCTTTCATTCTGTTTAATGATTCTTGCTGGCTTAGATGAAACACCAATATCTCTGTGCTGCTAAACAAAAACCACCAGAAATATTTTAAAATCTCAAATTATACTTTTAAAAACATTTTTACCTGTTTACTTGAATAATGTAAATTTAATGTGTTGTCCTGATTAGTCTTTGTATACATACATATATATATATATATAAAAGCTATATATATAAGCTTTATATATATGTGTATGTGTAAAGTTTTTGGGAAGAATGAGGGGCAAGAGAAAAATTCAGCATTGTGACAAAGATTCTACAAACACTTATTAACAGTTTCAAGTAATGTATTGCTGTTTTGAATATGGTTAGAAGTTATTTGCAGTTGAACTCTGAAAAAATTAGATGTAACTGAAAATTAGTATTGGATCATCAGTCGTCATCCTAAGACCCGTTTAGTTTCATCTGCATCCTGAGAAAATAAGAATTCACGATATTAACTTAGAATTTTGCTCAGAAATAAAATTATTAGTACAGTTAGTACAGTTGGAAAAGTATTCTTGTTCCGATGAGGGAAAAAACTCCAAGTGTACTAATTTGTACTGGTTACACGGAGCACTAATCTACCTTGCAGCAGAAGAAATTTGCATTCCATAAATAACATCTTACCAGAAATCTTGGAACCATTTGAGTGCATACACAGTAAATTAAAAAGCCTATCGCTTCTGTTATTTGCTAGTGCAATTTACTGTAAAACTCTCAAGAGTGTAATATTTCAAACCAAAGGGTAAGCCATAAATTTCCAGTTGTTAGCAAAGAATACTAGAGGCTTGAAGCCCTCTTAACACCTGGGGAAATAAATCAGGATGTTAGAGTAGAAATAAAAGAATATTGGTGAAATGGAATCAAGCATTAAATAATTAAGAGAATCCAGAATTTCATTATAAAATCCATAGTCTAATGGATTCTTCAAAAGAAAGGGTTTGGGGGAAAAGAGAATAATAAAAAATTAGTTTTGACATTCCAATTACTGCCTGGTTTATTAGGTAGGTTTAGCAAACTGAAATGAATTTTAACACACAAGCGTCTGTACACACAGAGTTTTAACTGTTGTGTTACGGAGATTCACGTACACCCGGCTGCCCCCGCACCCGTCTGCCCCTGAAATCCTGGTGGCAGTTGGATCTGCCCAGCCCCGAGAGTCACACACGTCTCCCCCGCGTCACGCGCACCGTCTCACAGCAGTTCACCCCGACCATATTTTAACCCAGTGCATGACTGAGTGCTAATACTGTATAAATATTTTGAAACATATCTAAAAGAAATGTTTGCTTCAAAGTTTTTACGATAGAGAAATATATAATTATTATGGTTGTCTTACAAATTGTATTGTGTTCTTCATTTTTGTTAAATATGTAGAAAAACATTAAGGGAATGGGGGACTCGAATGTCTGTGTGTACCGAAATGTATATATTTGGGGAAAACACACGTGCCAAGTATAACATGATGTAAAAATTGTAAATATATGAAAATTCATTTTTCTAATAAAGATAATTTCTGCCAATTGATATGAAAATGAACAATGGTATCATTCTTGTCTGTCTTCCTTGTTAACTGGTGCAAGATGAAGCATCATCTATGAATATGGCTTACCTTTGTTTTTTTGTTACAGTTGATGTGATTTGAGAGGTGTTAACAGCCACGTGTTTTGAGCCATCCTTTGCTGTTAAAAATTATCTAAAGGTGAAGGCGCCTGAAGCCAAAGCTGACAGTACATGCCTGATGTATCCAGTTTAATTTAATTCATGAAAAGGACGGAGACAATTAACTTATGAAAAATTCATTCAGTGTGAGACATCTACTTTGACTGATGCTCCCTCAGCAGAGGGAGCTGTAGGAGCTGAGTTAAGGATGGCCTCTTAACCTGGGGCACCATTTTCCCGTATTCTGAAATACGTCAGATGCACAAAACCTGGTGGGCCTGCGTGAAGAGGTGATCCCGGCTCCGGAAGGAGCTCTTTGGGCGATGGTGAAGGCAGCATCCAGCCCGAGGAGGAGGAGGTGTCCTGCCAAGAGCAATGCCGTCCCTGAGGAGAGGTGGGGAGCTGGGGGTGTGGAGTGCCCCGGCTGCAGCCCCACTCTTGGAGGTCGATCAGGTGAGGATGGGGGACAGCAAACCAGGGGGTGAGACAATGGCAGAGATTTTACACGTTTTCTATGACTTTGATATCATCAAGCTTCTTTACTGTTCTGGTTAATCACGACTTAAATCAAAATAGAGGTTCTAGTGGCGCGATCGAAATCTTTTCTAAGATTTGACCATTTGCCTGGCCAGGGGAGCTAAAGGAGCAAGGCTCGTGTGGCGCTCCTAAGTGGTTCTGCAGGACCCCATTTTCCAGGATGTCTCATCAACTAATGAAAGTCTTCCTTTATTCCACAAAATGGGCATAAACGAACCCTTGGCAATTAGAATAATGTTCTTCGAGGCAGTGAGATGAAAGTCATTATATAAATCCACAGCATCGTTTTGGTAAATGTGCTTCGTGTTGAATATAAAAATAACAGACAGGAGGGGAAAGGTTGCTCACAGATGTCTCCCAGCAGAACAGTCCCATCTATTTGTTCCCAAGATAAACATGACTGCACAGATAGTATGAGAGATATAAAACTGGAATTCAGTCCTCAATGAGGTTTTTAATGAGTAAAGACTGCTGGGCTTATTGTCCTCTGCTAGAAAGCCATTTTAAAGGGACCCCACTTTATTTTTATCTAAACATCCCCATTTCATGAAATAAAATGAAGTGTGCACGGGTTATTGAATCTTTGTCTGATCTTGAATCTTCATCTTTATCCAATGGACAGGCCAATCTGTTCTGCACGATAACACATGCTGATCCGGGTGGCTTTGGTTCACCTGCAGCGATGACCACCAAAGGCCATTTCAAGTCCTTCAGTCATGTAAAAGACCCGGGAGTCTCTGTAGGAAAGGGTGATGCAGGACACAGCCCGTGTGACTGCATCTGGGAACACCGTTTCGACTCCTGTCTCCCGGGCTGAGAGCTGGGCTGGTGGTTGTGCCCCGGCTGCTCCTCCAGCACCACCCGCCAGCGCAGCTGATTTCCCGCTGGGCGCCGGTGAGTCGTCTCGGCTCCAGCTTTGATTCCCTTTGGGATCTGGTTCAAAGGTAGTCGTATCCTCCCAGATCATTCTTTTGACTCTTTGCTGATGTGTCTATGGCAACTATCAGTCCTCTAAGACTTTGCTTGCTAAAAAAAAAATAAAAAATTAAGTGGTAGCTGGGAAATGGAAGCTTTTGAGGTCTGACATATTGTGCATAGCACTGCTGGCAGTGTTCATAGCAAACTGAGCCGTTTGGCCGGTAGGAATACAAGTGTCTTCCTGTAATTTGGATGCAAACCCACCTGTTTTAAGGCCAACTGCTGAAGTCTGCGCATCTCTATGTACAGAAGCACTATCCACCCTGCTTGTCACGGTGAGTTTTTCCCATTGATCACCAGCCACTTGTCTCTGTGCTCTTCCAGCAGTTTACAAACAGCGTTGGCTCCCCCTTGCAGAGTTGTTGCAGCACAAAAACCAAACCGTGGCTTCCCCAAACTGCGTCGGATCTATCGTGTGATCCTCTGTCACTGCCGTTCTTCGCCCACTTGTCAGGCCACTTCAGCAGGCATCGCTCCATGTTACGCAGCTTGGAACTGGGCCCTTCTTTCCACTGGAGAAAGAAAATTCCACACACTGAAGGCCTCTGCCTTGATTTCCATATTTTCTTTCTAGAAGTTCCCCAAAAAGCTTTATGTGGGGTAATTTATTGACTATTTATCTATTTATTTATTTGCCACTGGTTAGGTACAGACAATGATCATTACAGAGGCTGACTGCATTCTGTTAAAATCGGTGTGCTCAAATCTTGCTTATTAAAAATAATCTATGTTTATGATGTAAGTGATGATGGTTCCTTAACTATGGCAATAATGATTTTAATGCACTGAAGTTTCTTAGCATTGCAGTAGGCAACAGAGGCAGTAATATAGAAGATAATAATGATTAACATTGTTTACACAAGGTTACCGCAAGATCAAAGACATTTTCCAGTGGTCTCCACCCAGCTTCAGGTGTAATATAACAGCAACAATCCTTAAAACCCCCTTTGTGCTGCAAAAGCGCAAGGTCTGGCAGTTTCTTTCTCTCTTTTCGGAGCGGACCGTAGCCTGCTAGTTAGACACGACACGTCCGGTGAGATCACTGGAGCTTTGCAAAGACCCCGTATGCAGCATACTGGGGGTGGCATTTCATGCTGTATGTAAAGAGCTGTGAAAGATACACAGAGCGAAAAACCTGAGCATGGGACTCTAGAGAGAAACAATACAATATTAACCACGTTTGAAAGTCCAAGACCCTCTCATTATGGAAGTGTGTAGTTCTGCTAATTACTTTGGGGACTGATGGTGTTTGGCACTTCAGAGCCTGGTTATGAGCAGCTCCCTCCGTCCGGCACAGGGAAAAGCAAATCGAGTAGGAAGCAGAACAGGCATCTCTCTATGCTCGAGAGAAAACAGAGAACTTGGATAGGTTTTACTCCCAATTTCTGAACCGCTATAGTTTTATCAGTTGAGAGGTTTGACAAATGAAGAAAAAGCTCCTGCAGCGGTATCACAATATCCCGATGCTGGTTTTACCCTGCTCTTTCCCAGCAAGAGAAATATGGCAAATTGTATAATTCTCCTGGTAGCTGAAATGCCTCCGAGTTCCTTCAGTGCGGTTATAAAAGAGGAACCGTGTGTATACCTTGGAGAGGACAAAAGCAGTAGGAATGAGGATGACCAGAATAACTGGTTTTCCTCTGAGAACAGAACTGCTGGTGCATTGATTTGGCCACAGCGAGTGTTTCCCAATACGGGCTTTGAAAACTGCAGCACATGTTAATTCCTGTTACCCTTTTTATTTTATACATAAATGTGTGTGAAGGGCTTATGTTTAAAAATAGGGGTGGGGATAATGCTGAGGGGTTTTGCTGTGGGAGAAACTTTCAAATAGGACTAGGCAACTCTAAGCATCCTGCAAAAAATGGCGCAAATCTCTTTGCACATGTCCTCACCTGGAAGAAAAGCTTGCAGTAGGTCTTAACCAACCAAGAAAATAATTTGTTTTAATGAAAAATCAAGTCTCAAATTGTTACTCCATTTAGATTTTTACCCTAAATAGAAATGCTGGAATGATAATCAGGTCCTGTTTTGCTCAGCTTTAAATCCGCTGCTGTTCCTGTCCATGGATGCACTATTATCTCAGCAAATGGGAGCACCCAGTGTGACCTGAACTATATTTGTACCTCTGTTTGCTTTCACATATCTCTTCTCTGAACTAAACAGCTCTGGTATTATCACCTTCCTTCTTATTTCCCATTCCCTCCATCTATTCCTAAGTTTTCTTCATTTCTGTCCCTGCTAGAACATCATGGAAGTGTGAGCTGCACCTCAAACCAGACCTGCGTGGTCAGCACATTGTAATCTCCATGTTCCTTTCTATTTCTGTCTCTATAAAAACTAACATTTCATTTATTTCTGCACTGCCGCTCTGCAATGAGAAGACGATTTCAGCATTCGGAGCATAATGCCATCCCTAACCTTTTTTTTCCAGATGTCATTTTTGCACTCAAAACATTTGGATAGCTTAAATTATTTCTTCTTGTGTGTATTTATTTTCTCGTATTTCTAAACACTAACATTTTTTCCTTAATAAAGGGAAGTCTGATAGGTCATTTGAGATCTCCTTCGAATCAGTCTCGCTTGGAATAGCAAAGAAATGACAGCTCATCTACAGACCAGGGCTAGGGCTAGGGTTTGTGTGTTTGAAGGGATGCTGGATAGATTTACGTACTTCTGTGGCCTCAATGCCCACGTGCCGGGGTGTCGCGTTCCATGTGCTGAGGACTTTCTGAGTTAATGTTCAGCATAAAAAAAAAAGAAAAACTTGATTATATAATGTGAGGTACTGGATTAAACCACTAAATGCTTTGAAGTCAGAGAATGAGAAAGCCACAGTTTAGGTTATCAGGAAAATTATTAAATATTGATGCCTTGAGAAAATGGCACACGTCTTCAATTCTTTCACACTGCAGGCTAAAAAAATCACAAGTTTACTTCTACAGGGAGCTGTACGCAGGTGGCAGAACCAGCCTCCTAGGCAGAAACTGAGTCAATGATGAAAGCACTCCTATCTGATCAGGGTATTTTTACGTATTTCTCAGAGCAGAGGGTGGGTAGATTGGAGAGTATATGAACCAGAGTTACCAGTTCACATCCGTGTATTCCCCAGCTGGTTCTGCAAACTTCTGTGGAAACACTTCTTCTTCCTGAGGCTGAGAGGGAAAGTAGGATGTGGGGTTACCTGCAATGTGATGCTTGTGCCCTCTTGCTGTCTCATTGTAATGCTGTGCCATATTTGCCTCAATGCTGTAACAACAAAATCCCGTGATTTTAGACAGGAATTTGAGATGTAGTTATTTACGCACGGGCAACCCACGATGAATTAAATACAGGTTAACTCAGAGTGAACTGCAGTCTATTACCCCGGTGAGCACGCAGAGTAACTCTGGCTCGGCAGCCCGTGCCCGACCGGCTGCGCTGGTGTGCACAAAGACCAATTAAACCCAGGAATGCTTCGATCCTCCTAATTGCAAAGTGTTCCCCGCTGGCTTCATCATACTGGTGTAACCGGGGGAAACTCGGTCCTGGATTCTTAGTCTTTAGCAGGCACCGCAGGGCTTCAGCAGTCTAGAAATGTGACTGTTGAGACTAAGTCCGGGCTGCCGCTATTGTAAGTGACTGTTTCTGTGCGTGTGGCACATTTGTGCAGGTGTGTGCATATTTTAGAGAAACGGCTTCTCAAATCCTCCCTAATGTGAATGCAACGTTCCCAGTACAGACCCTCATTTGCTGATTTTAGCAGCAACCACATGAATGATTTTTATGGGGACAGATGGCTCAGTGGTTGGTACGGACAGAGGACATTGCCTGTGTGCGCCGAACAGACGCCGGCAGCGCCCGGTGCCAGGGGTAGCTGGCCAGTCTGTGTGCGACTAGTGCGTCCTGGATGAAACTATAAAATCTTGTGCCTTCCCGACGGTAGGATTTTATGGAAGTCCTGCTTCATTTTTGTTTGGGAGCAAAACAGATTGCTGGACTTGTCAGATTGCTGGACAATGTCAAAGACTGGTTTCTAATGCGGGCCCTGGCATTACTGTGTCAAGGGATCCTGTGAGTCACTTCACCTCTTTGGTTTCCCTCCAGCTCCTCTTCGGTCTGCAAATAAGGTCTTTGCTGGGGTTAATGCCACTTTCTCACATAGAGCAGACAGTAAAGTAAGAAGCTCTCAGTCTTGGCAGAGGCCTATTGGCTTGGCAACAATAAAATAGTTAAAAATACTCAGTTCCTAATTTTTTTCCTACCTTGAAGGCTATTGGCATAACCTCACTCTATCTGACCGTTTGTCAGCAGAAGCCTAATGCACAGAGAGGTGTAACGAAGCAGAGCACATCTCTGGAGCCACGAACATTTAGGATGAAATATAACAACAAAAATGAGCCTTCAAATTGGTCTCATTTCACAACTACCTGCAAGACAAAGGCAAATCCTTGACAGGACTGACACCATGTTGCTCTTCATAGTGATGAGATGTGAGCACACAGAGGAAGTACCATTTTTGAAGATGCAGACCTGAAACCAAGAGCAGCACATGGAGAACGCTAGTCTTTTTAACCTTTCTTGGACTTTTTCTCCTAATCTTACACAGAAACTTCATTTTCTTTTAACCTTGTACAAGTTACGTGGTTAGATCATTTTTGTTTAAAGACTTTTCCACATCATATTTTCAGTGAGCCGTGCTTGTGAAACTTGCTGTGCACTGGGCCCCTGTGAACTCGTTGAAATGTCCTCAGGGACCCATGAATATGAAAGTGTTTCCTTTTTTGGCTTCCTTGTTCATTGATTTGGCTGGCTGGGTGGTTGTGTACAGTGCACAGCAGCTGTCCTGAACGTTATCGCTCTGTCCTCCTTACAAGGGGCACAAAGGAAAAACCCTTTGGAGGAAACAGCTTTGTTTCCCCTTAAGAGCTTCAGCCTGAGAAAAACGATCGTAAAAGAGGCCTTAATGAGAGAATTTGAGCTAACTATAACAAGAGAGATCCAAATATTTTTTTAATGAGATGATAGGTTATAAAAAGAAAAGTCCTGTAATAATGGTTTTGGAGATTTAATCAGAAGAGTTGATTCATATTCCAAAAACGATCTTTGTGGCAGAGTTACATCTTCATTAAGGGCCTGCATTTTAATGCTCCACCAATCAAACTAAAGACCTCTTTGTGGATGTAAGATGGCGACAGCCCTATTTTAGTATTGTGATGTCTTTTAATTGCCTTCCCTGCACAGCCTGTGCCAAAAGACCCAGTGCATCTTTCCATGGAGCCCTTCATTGAACTGGCAGGTGAGAGGGAGGAGCAGGAGGAACGGCTGTCACTGGGTAACTCAATAGGTTGACGTGAGTTGTCCATCCAGCGACAGAAAATAAAGCATCAAATGGCTGTTTCAAAGGAAAAAAAAAATCACTAGCAGAAACTCTGATTCAGGAGTACTGAAACTGTGAGTAAGAAGTTGTATTTGCTACGGACACTTACGTCCCGGTGCAGAAAGAGGAGTGACAGTGTTGGGGATGGGATGGAGCAGCTACGCAACAGCTGCTGGTAGTGCAGCATCTAACCTGGCTGGGACCCACTCAAATTTCTCTGTTAAATAAGGAAAATAGTCAGTATTCAACCCATACAGCTAGCAGAGGAAAGCTTTCCTTACACGGATAAATGCTTCCAACAGCTGAATAAAAATACTGCATTTTGAATAAGAGATGCTGCAGCACACGTTACACACCAGCAATACTGATTTAGGGTGTGAATACTGGGGGGTGTAGTGCTGTCCTGCTGCGCAACATTGCCCTGGTTTCAGCTGGGGCAGAGTTAATTTTCTCCCTAGAAGCTGCTGTGTTTTGGATTTAGTATGAGAATAATGTTGATAACACATACTGTTTCAGTTGTTGCTAAGTAATGCTTTTATTAATTCAATAGTGTTGCCATCTGATTCAGACGAAGCTCCGGAGTGCGAGTGAGCCAGTTTTCCATTCCCAGATGTGCCGGTGGAAGTGTTACACCTCCCAAAAGCAATATAATGCCCCCAAATATTTGGATGATTTATTTGAATTCTTGTATTTATTTACATTTTGATTGCTACAGTTGGAATAATCCTCTACTTTGAAGTTTTATCACATTAATGAAGCTGGTTTAGTGCTGCCTAACTCATTTTGGAAATTCTCTTCAACCTTTCCAGCTCTGTGAAAGATAATTTCAAGTAAAATACAATGAGGCCTGAGTAAGTTGTTTCAATACACGGCAACCTGCTGGCCTCAGATGTATAGAGGGGAAGAAAAAGACACAGGTAGCAAATTTCTTAGTGAGAAAGAAGTTAAGCCCTCAACAAAATTAAATGTTTTTCTTTTGAAGAACCAAGTTTTTAGAATAAATAACAATTTTTCTTTCAATTCTTTTTTTTTCGTTTGCCCCAGTACCCTTTCTCCTGTGATACCTTACCTCCTCCTGGGAATACGCACTGTGATGTATCCTGACAGACAAGGACAACATCATAAGTTTTTAGGAGCCATCTGTATGCAGTGGACTCTGGCAACATTGTCTTCAGGTATGTCATGGTCCTTTAAATGGTTTGAAAATGTTTGAAAATATTCAAATACGTATTTCTTCTACGTTGAATCTCCAACAACAATTAATGAAATGAAGACCTGGTGAAAACCAGCGTGTGGGAGTGGCAGGACCACCTTGGGGTTTGTCCACAGCTGACGTGACACTGAATTTCAGCCTCGTGCGAGGGGACGCGTGCTCTCACCTGTGGTTGTCTTGTTGGCATCAGGTTTGTCCTAGTTGTGGTGATGTGTCAGAGGGATTGGTTTCTATGCAGCCATCCTTGGTGTTATGTCCTTTCATACCTGTGAGAGAAACTGTCTACGCAGGTGCCGGTGCGGAAATACATCAGTTAAGCTGTGAACAATGAACTACACTCTTTCTTCTAACACTAAATTCAGATCCTGAAAAAAAAAAAAAAATAAAAATAGGACAGGTTGCACAGGGAACAAAAACTTTCAGTTCAGACAGTGCCAGGGTAGGTTGTATGTGGTGGGTATGAAAGGTCTTGTCAGATTGTATGTTCAGCTGGTTTGTGCAGTGTAAGGAAAAAGCTGAAGTGCGTGTATTGCACAGGCAGGTACCGAGGATGCCGTTGACTCCACTGACTTCTGTGTCAGGCTGAAAAACTTCAAGAATCTGTTTTCCCCAGTGCGGATGTCTTATCTGTAGTGTAGTAGATGTTTTAAAATCCTTGTATTTTCCCACATGATTACTTTTGGAATAAAGTGAAGCTGCAAATGGATTTTCACTCTCTAATTTCCTTCCCTTGCAATGTGGCAACTTGAAGCTTGGCAAATACAGTTTTCATAACCTATGAAAAATGTGCTCATAACCTTGCATTTTAACATGAGCCGCTCACTATTCTTGCCTTAATCTGAAAAAAACCTGATAATAAACATGCAGGCAGGGAAAACTATCGAGACCATTGACTGGCTGCTAATAACTCTGATTCAGTACCTTGAATGACTAAAATGAAATTGAACGTGATAAGATCAGTTTTGCACAGCCCATATTTTCTACCAGCTTTTAATCATTTATCACAGCAACTCTCCATTAACACCGCGTCCTGGAAATGCATTTCTCCATTGTTCTCTAGCATTACAGACTCCTTTCTTGCTTTTCTAAATGTTTCTTGCCCTCATTCATCTGTGCTCCCTGCATATCACCAGGTAGATTTAATGGATTTCTCATATTGAAAAACTTCTTCTCAGTTATTTTAGATAACATGAACCCATCCACCAAAATGCAAGTAGACAGAAATTCCTGCTGAACCGAAGCACTCATTTTGATCCTTCCTTCCAATATTTGCTCTATGGCCAGGCCTGCTCAGCTGAAACCTTCCAGACAGTGCTGGGACTCAAAATGCACCTTTAGAGTTGTTCAGTTGGCCATCACAAACACTGATGGGACCAGCCTGGGGAGGCTGGTTGGAGTGGACGGGAAGAGATGGACAAAGTATCCAAAGAGAGAAGGAGTCATATACCCCTGTACTAGGTCATTGTGTCCAAAACAGAAGATGCAGGAGAAACTGGAAGGATAGCATTCAGAGAAAGTGAAGAAACTAGGGTAGACAATACGTGGTTAGACTGATGTGGGGAAGTGCAAACCAGGACACACAGCGTGGGTTCAGGTGACCCTGATGAGGAGCAGCAGCATGAGAAGAGGCTGACCTGTGATGTGGGGAAGTTCAGCTCCTGCTCTTCTGTCACTAACACTTGTGCAGACCGTCAGAGAACTGGCTATGCAGGTGACGGGCTTCACAAAGGAAACAAAACCTAAATAAAACTGCTTATTTCTTTTAGCCAGGTTTGCCCTGCACTTGCAAGGTGGAAAGCTGTTTGTGCAAAGGGCCATGTCTGGGGCTGTTGTCCGTCATCAGGGACGTCAGATGGAAAATGCATCTGCCATCGAGACCTCAAACTGTGGGAAAAGCCCGAAGGACTGCGAGACATTCGATCAAGTTTGTAAGAGCAACATGGTGGGTCTGTCACACTCATGACTGAACAGTTGTATTTCTGCCATGTTTTGACTGAGGAGATTTTCTGTTTGACCTGCCCTTGTGCAGAAGCACTCTGGCATGAACCAGATGGGTCGTACTTAGGCTAAAAAGGAAGTATTTCTTTACATTAACTTTTTCCTCAGCTATTTCTCAGCCCAGTCAATTACAGTTGCTCAGGTCACTGTTGGGCATGGTGTCCCCATCAGGTGACCATGGGGGAGGCAGAGCCATAAGCACTGGATCCTCATTTTTTCCTCAGACTGAAAGACACTGTGGTATTACACAGAGCCCAAATGCCAGTGAGTGCATCCAGCTGCATGAGAAAGTGTCTCCAGAGTTTGTGTCTTCTAAATCATGTAAGTTGTGGTATGTGTAATTTTCACCACCTCCCACAATGGGAGAGGTGGGATTTCTCACTCGAAGGGATGCGTGTTGTACTCACTCTGTAGAGTCAATATGTGCCTCCAAGTGGAATGTCACAGCTCAGCCCTCCTCCTCGGAGCTCACTGGGCTTCTGGTTTCCTTTGGCAGGAGGTACACCATGGAAAAAGTCACTCCTGGAGGGAGCAAGTGTTACTTGGGCTAATTACCTTGTATTGTTTACAATCCTGGAAGCAGCTAAGTTGATCTGCTGAGTGCAAGAAGGACAAAGTGGCTGCAACCTGTAATGTAACTTAATGCGAACTAATGAAAATTTAAATAAAAAGAAGCAAACAAATCCCTAATGAGCTACCTGAGCCATAGTTCCACAAAATTTAATTAATCTTTCCTTGGTATTAAATATTATGATGCAGGGAAGAATCTGTGTCAAGGGCAGCAGTGACTAATTTCATAGTAAGGAGTGAACTTTTGTGCGTGATTGTATCTCACCACGTGCCTGGAAGAAGGTACAAAGGAACAACAACTGAGGACCTCAGGTACAGAGATGGCAGAAACCAGCTGCTGGATGGGGCAGGTCACAAGCTGACATCATCAGGTACATACAGGCAGGAGGTGTTTGTTTTTTTCAGTCAAGAAGTACAGGAGAACATTTTTAGTGCATGTTTGAAACACGACTGCATGCTACCAGTGGTTTAGGCTGTGATGGAAGTCACTGGTAAAGCTTGGTTACCAAAATATTGGTAAAGCACTGGCCACAAGCTTGCAACCCTTTCAAAATACCTGGCCAAATGCTTCAGGAACACGAGGTATGTAGAGTTAAAGCTTTATATCTCACATTTTACCAAAATAAACACTTCCAGAGGTTTAACACAACCATTTGGAGGGCAAGAATAACTATTACATGCTGACAACACTCAGAAGTTCCTCCTGGAGTAGCCCCTACCCACAGTTGCTGGTTTATATATAACTGTGACATGGAAGCAATTGCTGTAACATATGTCTCTGGTCCTATAGAGGTAAATATTTGTTTGCTCAGTAGATTCATGCCCATGTCTGGGAACTGGCTGAAGGTCTGTGTTTCCTTCAGCCGTGATCCTGTTTACGGCCCCACTTTCAGACATCCTGCCCTGGCGTTAGAGATAGCAAATGTGCCAGGGATTCACTGAACTGCTGCTCTATGTACCTCTGCCTCTGGAATCGGCTTGCTGTGCTGGCAGAAGTGCTCTTCACAAGGCAGCTCCTCAGTCCTGAAGAGAGAGACGCTGGTCCAAGAGGTGAGCAGATGAGGAACGCTGGCAGCTGCACCAGCTGCTGCTGCGGGTTTTCTCCCTATGATTTCCTTCCAACAGCAGCAGCAGCAAACCCTTTTCCATTGCTGAATGAATGGATTCCCTGTCCTGGAAAAAGAAAGCAGATCAAGAAAATAACAGTCCCACCTATAGCGCAGGTGTTTTGGTGGGGGCTTGGAGGGCTGGAAGGTGATGCCCCAGCCTTGGCCATAACCCCACCGTGGTCAGGTCACTGCCTGGTGTGAGGCAGCCCCAGCAAGCAGGGAGGGAGGTCTCCTGCCTGTGGGGTTGCCTGGTTTGAAGGGCACCATCTCACACGCTTTGACAGTGCTGGGAGAGAAGCAGTTTACCAAACCCAGGCTCTTTCCACTGACTTTCTCTCTAATTTAATGTGCCATTTGTAACCTTAACCACTTCTGGTTATACCAGTAGTGTCTCTCCCCCTGAACGTTTCACAAATCACAAAACATTCAGCTGGTGCTGGAGGCCGTGTCTCCAAAACCCATTGGTCAGCCAGGAGAGCTGGATTTGCACTCCTGCTCCTGGGAGTTGTTATTTATAGAGCTTAAATAAGAATTAAGAAACGTGGCACATCTCATGACAAAAGTGTTGTCTGAACTTCTCTAAACAGTTTGCTTTGCCACTCTCTGATAAGGTACTGACAAAAAGTAGGTGGTTGATTAAGTGTCATTTGGTGAGCGGAGTCTGGGCAAGAATATTCATCTCACGGCTGCAAGGTGTGCAAGGGCTGGGCGATGCTGGGTGACAGCAACCCCAGGCCACCGCAGAGGAGGACACTTTGACAGGGAGAAGGAGTCATGTTTCATCCCGTGCACGTCTTGCATGTAATCTGTTGCACTTGCTGATGGCACTGTGAGAGATGAGAGGTTCATCAACTCCTCCCTTGCCTTTGCCCTCAGACATTTCATTTAATGCATGGTGTGTGTTCCTGACCCTCGATGCCAGGAAATCTCCTGCTATAGAATTTTGATTGAGTTTAGTTTTTTCACATGTTTTGTTGAGAATATGGTTTCACAAGGAATGCAGCATTGCTGCAAATCTTTTGTTACCTTTCGGTGCGTGAGAAGAAGTTAGAATATTTACAGAGAAATCTAAAAATATTAACAGGGAAAAAGAAACAAATGTATTTGTGAATTAATACAGAGAAAAAGACTTGGTTTTATTTAAAGTGGGGGTAGAGGAGCAGAAGAGCTGTCATTATTATCTTGTGATAATAAGTAGTGATAACAGGGTCAGACTTTTGTTAACACCCTGTTTCTTCTGTTTGACTTGAACTTGACTTATTGAAGCCAAAGACTTGCATTATTTTGTAAATGCATTGGGCACAAATGCATTGTAAATGCACTGATGTGGGAGAAGCTCATTAGCATGAAGAGGGAAGCTGCGTCCCAGGTGCAGGAGCCATTAGTATTCTTCTACTCTAGTTCCCTGAACCACTGCATTTATTAACCTTTAGCCAGATCAGAGCCAATTTCTCCTGTTTCTTACATAATATTGGAACTATAATCGACAGTACTGGTGAAAGGGAGAAGTCTCCCTGCAACTGAAATTTTTCTTTCATGTAAAGGGTTTTAGAACAAGAGTCTTATCAGCTGTGAATAATTGCATCTCATTAACTGCGTACTGGAGATATATGTATATGAATATTAGTTGGAGTAGTGTATATATTTGGCTGGAAAATGTTATGGCATGTTTCAACCAGCACCAATGATGTGGAATTCAGTGTGCACGGTGTGTTTATGTAACCAGAGGGACACTGCTAAAGAGGTAGGAGAAGGTGATAGATAGACATTTGAGGGCAGTTATGGAGGGCTTCTTGCTAGCAGGCTTCAAAAAAGAAGCTTTCATCCTCAAAGTTAATTGGACAGTTTATCAACATTTGGTACTCTGTTAGTGAAAACAGGAGTTTTTTTACGGCTTCCGCTGCCCCCCTCACTATGCCTGCTGCTTTGATGGGACAATGTTTCCTGCAGGACTCGGAGTTTCCCACCTCATCACTGGGAGCGTTTGCAATGGTTTTCTCTGGTACCTCAAGAGGTTGTGCTCTTCTAGGAAAAGTTAGTTTTGAGCCGGTCTTGTAAATCCCAATTCACAGCAGATTTTGGAGTCTCTAATAGACAGGAAAAGCTGCCAAAAAGTCATTTGTATAAGAGTGGTAAACTGCCTTAGCCCTTAAATCCTTTTGAACACTAGGAAAATCAAATAATCCATTTACAGTCTTCTGATTACACCCTTTATTTCTATGGGTTTTTTCCATATGGTTAGAAAGACAATTCTTCTTAATAAAATCAGGTGGTGTATTACCAAGAGGGCAGGTCTCTACTCCTTAAAGTGACTGAGCAGTTACCCCAGAGAGGACTTTCCTTAGTTCAGAAGCTGCGGCTGCCACGTGGCTGTGCGATAGGGGCTTCCACTTGCAAGATTAACCTGGCTGCAGTGCAATAATTAATTGCTTTCTGGCACAAAGGGTATCTTGTTATTGCTCGTAGTTCAGAGACAATTCAACTCACACATGCATACGCTGGCATGAAGAAAATGCCAACTGCTCTTATTTCCAGCAAAACAGTGATATAATTGTCAAGCTGATGAAAAACAAAAGCTTCCTCCTAATTTATTTGTTATTAAACGAAGAAACAAAAAAATCTGCTGTTTAACTAAGGCACACTTTCCACGCTTTGCTGCAAAAACAGCTAACATTTAACACTGAGACAATTCACAATGAAGTTGTTGAAATATCACTGTTAGATGAATCCTCGTGCTTTCTTTCCCAA
Organism: Alca torda; assembly: GCA_008658365.1. NCBI lineage: Eukaryota > Metazoa > Chordata > Aves > Charadriiformes > Alcidae > Alca > Alca torda. Next base: position 12,944,689 of record CM018083.1, read on the forward strand.
GTGCAAACTACTGGTTTCTTCTTGCTCCTATTGGATTAGAGCCATTTAACTTTTATGTAGGGTTCATTTTATCTTACTGTTTTGCCAAAATTACAGTCACTTTATGTGTAAAGCATAACATCAAATTATAGGAATATTTCCTAATTTAGGCTACTTTATACTTTCCTTTAAAGGAGAAAATGAAGTACCATCATCTTTTTCTTAAGATGACTTATGTTTGCCAGCTTCATCTTTGATTTGACCTAAGGTTTTTTGCTACTGACCATAAAGTACTGGGAATCAAACTCACGGTGAGTGGAACGGCAAGTGCTGCACCGTGTAGTGCACAGCAAGGAGATGAAGAGAGCAGAAAACACATTTCCACTGGCTGCATGGAGATGAACACTCGAAGGGTAGTGCTGCTACTGACTGCAAATAGTGGAACCTGCAGGACTGTTTCCAGAAACAAATTGAAAAATGTTCAGCAACATATTAATTACCAGTTAGAAAAGAATATTGGTAGACTTGCTGTAGTGATTAATTGTTTAGCTTATTAAATTATTTTCCTATCATATGATTTTTTTTCACAGAAATAAATTACTTTAAGTATTACAGCTTGTGCTTATGTGAGAAAAAAATAAGGTATTTTCTAAGCCAGCAGAATTACTTTCTCCTGTATTTCTATGGAAAGTAATAGTGACGATTCATCAACACTTGTGACTTGCCTGGAAGAAAATAGATAATCAGAGACTTCATTGTGTTTTTGAACCAGACCCTTACAATCAGAGAAGCGTGCAAATGTAGGGACAAATTTTGTGACAAGCACCAATTTTCTGATTAATCAACAAAATATAATAAAAAAACAGGATTATGTTGTCTTTGAGGAAAGATGGAAGGAGCTTATTGAATTAATTTTCCATCAAATTCATCATTTTATTAAAACAGAGATGGAAGTCCATGTATGAAACCTTCCAAACCATCATTCATGACCAAACTCCAGGCTGGATGTCGTACCAAGAAGTTATATAAAACTGAGGCACCAAGATGGACAAAGAAGGGAAACTAAACTTCCTAAAACTGCAGTTACTCCAAGGTTTGGCTTCTAATCAATGTCAGCCCCTTCTCCCCCATTTCGTAAGGCTGTTGCTAGCATGGTACAACCTGTGCAAACTGGTTAGTTGATCAGTAGATCCTATCATTCAAATGTCCAAGTGGATATTATTTTGTTGCTTCTTAGAGTTTTCTTCTAATGTTTGTTAGACGTTTCATCATATATTAAAGATTCATGTTATCTGTGAAAATCAGTGAGATTAATGCTTTCTATTATTCAGGACATAAGACTCTCCTGGTAAAGCAGGTCATATGAACAGTTAGCTTTTCATTACGGAAATTTCAATGTAGTTTGTCCTTTCAACTTTATAATATAATTTAGCAGGAGGAATAGATCAAAATCCAAAAACTTGCCAGCTCCAAATATTATCATGCCAAACTTATAAATACAGTCCTACCACAGGACGATGTGCTGCATCTTTGCAAAACCCAGATTACAGATTATTGTTACTTCACTGGGCTAGGTAATGTGACCATGCTGTTCCCAGGCCACAGTGACTTGGCGACGTGCCTATCCTTGATCCAGGTGGAAGGACAGGTCCTGGCCATTCAAGTCGACTCCTTTATCCTCTGTAACTGTATTTTCCCTTCATTCTGTGTTGAGGAAGAGTGATTCCCTTTTTGAGATGTGCTAAGAAATGGCCATAATTTGGCTGAGAGCTATAAAACATAATAATGTTTGGGCTTGCTGAGCTGGTCAGCAAGAGCTCGCCATTACCGCAGCTTAATTTCTCTGGCCAAGGCACCCGAATGGATTCAGAAGGATGAGTCACTGCCCGTGCTGGGTGTTAGAGCATTACAGAGTGCTGCTGGAGCAACTCCTTCTGATCTGGAGGACATAGGAATACAACTGGGTTGATTCAGCGCTGTGTTCGGTACACAACAGCTCTGTGGCAGGACACATTTTTTAATAGCCTTAACCTGTTCTATTATCCTGCTGAGGTGCAGTATTGGAAACATTAGTCCATGCTTGCACTCTTCTCCTGTCGCTGCACTGAAAGGTGGAATATTACCTTTGTGTCCCAAGAGGAATAGCAAATTAGCCAAACTTTTACTCTGGGATCCCTCCATCTGCTCACCTGTCCATGGGTGGAAACCCTGTGGGAGCCCATTCTTCATTCAATTATGTCATGTACCAATCAGTGCAAGATAGGCCAAAAAAAAAAAAAAAAAAGCATCTAAAGTAAGTGTGTTCACACAGGTGCTGATATTGGTATCATTATACCAGTTAATTTGATGGTAAACAAGCTTAGAGGAACAGGCCCTATTCAGTGATGATTTTAGCTTCAGTGATGAGATTTACGCCTTTTTAAAATATGTGTCTGGAACAGGTATATTATATCTCTTTCAGTCCTCAGGGCTGCCTATAATCATGACTCTATTAAAATGACACTTTTAGGGACTATTTATTTGATAGACTCTCAAATATTCATTACCTTAATTACCCAGTGTAAATTACCCAGGATACTCTACCCTTGTTTGGCTCAAAAATAATTACTTGTTATTATTCAGGTGCTAATCACCAAATCTTAATCCTTTGCTAGCTATTATGGATTTTCAGAGGAAAAATAAAAGGAAAGTCTTAAATATGTCTGTTCCCTAATTTGTTTAATAACAACAGTGTGTCCATTCTACCTCTGGAGAACTTCCACAGAGCGTGCCAGGCTGCAGACAAAAGTAATTGTCTGCACGTGGTGCTGGGAGGTGACAGGGCGGTCGTCCCCCTTGCTGTGTGATGCTATGTGCTCCAGCTCTTCGGGAGCTGTGCATGAGCATCGCTTGATCTGTTATGATGGGATTTCTTGTTGGTACTTTTTACATAATTGCTTGAGTTGTTCTCCAGTGGTGTTGAGTGCTTGCCACAGCAAATGAAGTCAGCTCCCGATGATATACAGTCTTTGATTCAGAGCAAGACCTCGAGGTGGACCGTCTGCTGTCTGTTCACCTTTCCTTGATGCTCTGCAACTGGTGAAGCTGCTGGGTGTTAGTGGAGCTTTTAATGTGGGCATGTGAAAGTGGATCTGTGATTGCATTTGCCCATATGCTTTCTGTTGAGGTAAGGCTTGAAATCTGTGAGGTTGAGTTGTACCGCACAGGTTTGGTTCCTCAGGATTTTGTACTGGCATAAGTGAGTACCCTGCAGTAACTCCGGCTTTGCTTCACACAGAAGATGGTGGCTTTGATGAATGCCCTCTGAGGGGGCTGTGGCACTGTAGGAGAGGTGTTGCCCATCTCCTGTGGTGAATGAAGGTTAGCCTGTGGGCAGACAATCCTTTATAGCTTGGCTGGGGTCAGTGGTGTGTGCAGCCAGAGCTGACTGAGAGCCAGGTCTGCAGAGCAAGTGTCTGGAGCCTGAGCCTTCCAAGTCCATGAATCTCAGAGGTCTGTATGAGGAAAGTGAACACCCAGAAGCCAAAAGCTTTTCTTCAGGCCATTTTCCCGGTGCTCCCAGAATATGAAGACATGTCTGGGCAGAGTAGGAAAATGGTACATTTATAAATTGGTAGAGCACCTTATTCTTGCTTAGATTTTCTGTGGAGACCCTGCCAGCATAGTTACAGCCTCCTGTGAACCAGGCAGGACAACAGAGACTCTCTATTCCCATTTTGCCTCCAACCAGAAGGTCACACTATAATGCTGTACCTTGACAGCATGCCACCCTGGCACTACAAAATCTGCCCATTGCTCATGCCATGTGTCCCTCACAATGGTAATTTTTGAGCACTTCTCAGTCAATCTCAAAGACACTTCTAACAGAGTTAATATCATTGATCCCATGTTGCAAACTGATTTTCAGACTTTTCAAAAGGTCACCTATCAAATGCATCAAAGAGCAGAAAACCCGTGGCATAAATCCTGGTCCTACACTGAACCATATCCTAAAGATATGGTGACTAATACCCTAAAAACATGGTGAAGCTCTAGCTTGTAAGAATAGTGTTTTAGGAGGTTGTAGTGCCTCTAGACCGTTCATGGTAATCTAACATCTTGGCACACGCCAGGAGAAGCCCACAGTATTTTATCTCATTAGTGCCATCACTGGAATTATTTATGAATGTTCCTGGTTTATCTTGGTCTATCTGATTTCAGTCCTAATCTATAGAAAGAGTGATTTTTTAAAATCAGATTTAAGATATTTTTACCAGTGTTATTTCCAGCTGATGTGATTTTTCATGGCAATTAGGTGAGCAAACAATTACACAGTATGGTGTTGAGGGTGTGAAAAATTTAATATAACCCATCTTGTCTATAATAATCAAAGTAATCCTGATCAAAAGATGGTGTGAATTGTGTGTGAATTAATATTATCATACAAATGTCTTTAACTGTTGATACTCTTTGATGTGACCATGTAGAAAAGACTTAGGAATCAGTGAAGATTAGGGGAAAAGTGACTATTTCTGATAATAAATTCTATCCGCTCATAGTAATACAGACAGATTGGCTGCACTAAATCACTTTACCAGGATTTTCAGTGTCTTTTTTTTCAAACTTGATTTTTTTACATTTAGCTATTGAGATGCTGGTAGGAAGGAGGAAGAGAAAGAGTGTTATCTTCAAGGGAAATATATATTTTATTATTAACATATGTAAACAGCACCTGATGCTGCAGTCATATTTAAATTTCCTTCTTCCAGAAATGCTAAGGAATTTTTTAAGTCACCAGGTGAAATGAAGGAAAGCTCTACATGATGATTCATTTGGGCTTTACCGCTGCAAGAGTCTCAAACTATTGACTTCTACATGCCTGACACCTCCAAGGAGCCTCTGCCTCTGTGGGTCTCTGAATTTTTCTCTCCAGAACATACTGCATCCTCTCACAGCCTCAGGCTGTCCTGAGATACTAACTGTACAAGAATGCAGTTTTCCAAGTGCACCGTACCTCTAGTCTGGTTTTTCTCTCTGCAGTTAATTCAATTTTTCTCTTTGTTTCTAACTTCTAGAAACCTTCTGGCCAAGAAGAGACAACCATCCATATCATACCTGTCAGTAACGCTTGGCACGAAGCCCATTGTAAATGAAATAATATATGTTTGGTTATAAGCCATGTTTATACACTTTAAAAGAAATTAGTTTGAAGCGTTTCCGTTTGAACACAAAATTATGAAAAAATGTGAAGTATATGATGATAAAATGCTGGTCATTCTAAATGCTCAGGTGCCTAACTGGTTAACATCATAACCTGATTATAATGGCACCCTGTCCAAATGTGAATGTAAATGAATATGGTATGTAAAGACATGCCTTTGTTTGAATTTCATTGTTTGCCAAATGTGGCAGGACAAATCTGAAAAATTAGTCAAAAAGAATGTAACTTTTTGCTCTGTTGCATACATTTGCAAATGCCTTTTAAAGATATACTCTGACAAATTCACTGATGAACCCTATTGATTCCCTTAGAACCTCACATGCAATAGTGTTCTGCGCTTCAAAACATGCCTTGTCTTTTCAGTTGAAGCTTTTGCTTTTTACACTACAAGAACCCTTTTGAACCAGTGCACCTGTTCTTAATGCTGCACTATCAATTTCTCTGTGCTAGTCAGTCATTTGTCGATATTTGACAATACGTGCATTCAAAATTAGTAGTGTCGGTATTTACATGTGAGTACTACTTAACTTACATTTTAACTAGCAAGCTGTTGGAACCTCTGTTACCAATAAATGACAAATAATTTCAAACTATAAACTTAATTTGGAATTCACTCTGTGCCAAGAATTACTTATATATGAAAGGGCTCCCCAACAAAGGACTCAGTAATAAAAGAGGTATTGTTTAAAGTTTAAACTTTCTTTGATTAAGTTTCCAGACTGATATCTTGTTTGTTCGCTGTCTGGTAAGAAGTAAAACTTTTTATCAATTCACGTACGAAAACCAGCAAAATGGAAATGCTGCTGATTACTCCACGGTACATTGAACCATGAGGGAAGATCTGGATAGCAAGGTCTTATTGGATTTGGTCTCCATTCCGATAATAAATTTCCTTTATTCTAGGAAGGGAAACTTCTCATAAATAGCACTTGTTTCTGGCAAATTAAATTAAATGGAGTGGGTTTCCTTGGCACCAGCACTTGTGACTGCTGAGGCCTGCAGCAGGAGCAGAAGTGTCCTACACCACAGCTGAGCTGCATGTAAGATATTTGTGCTGGGGCTCTTGCACACTCGCCAAGGCCTAAGAGAGATTGGATATGACTGCAGTTGATGGATGCCCTGCCAACTGCTGCACATTTGTCTTTTACAAAGCATCTCCCATATTGTGGTCAGGCCCAGAAAATAGCCTGAATTCTTATAAACTGTCTAATAAGTCACGGCTTCATTAAAATAAGTACCAGGCACTGTGAATGAAGCACCTGAAGCTGCAAGTGCATGGAGGTCTGTTTGTGACCTCTGCTGAAGACCGAAGACTGAGCTAAATGGACCCTTGATCTCAACGAGTGCAACATCCTTACATGCCTCTCTAGTTTTCGACTGTGTAGGTTGCTTAAACGACTTGGTGTTCATCAGTTAGTTGATCTTCTCAGGTGGAGCTATTTCCTAGATTTCTGTAAACCTGAAAAAGGCTTTAATATGTGTGGAACACATACAGTGTATTCAGTTACTGATGGTGTTGCCTAGTGGTTATATGAATGATTATAGGAAATCAGAAGAAAAAGTGGAAACCTCGTTAATTTTGGCGATAGTCATTATGTAAAAACATGGCAGTGGATCACTGTATGTGAATAGACACAGTGTCACAGCAGGAGAAAAAACCCAGGTGCTGTTCACATTTCCAGTCATTCCTACAGTGCTTTTGTGTGTGCCCATTTGTATGCTCATATACTGTGTACAGGTAGTGTGTGCAGGGTCTTAGCTCAGTCCTTTACTAGTAGCTAATGCTCAGGTATTATTTTCCTAAGGAAAAAGAGGTTTTGCTTTCTTATTTTCTAAGGTTTTTTACAAAATAAAAAAGAAAAATAGTGAAACTATGTGTGTTGTGCTCTCAGAAGAGGGAAAAGAAAAATAACATTAAAAACCATGTGTGAATGTGTATCAGTGTTCCCATAGTATCTAAGCAACATGCAACTTAGCGCCTAATTGTTGTGCAAATGTTATGTAGCTAAGGTAGGACTTAGAAGCTAAAGCTTCTAAAAGGAGTCTGCTAGTCCTAGGTGCAAGGCCAGTGAGATGAGGGTACATTTAGGGACACTCCGCTAAGAATGCAAGGTTAGCTTGACAAAGAGAGTTAGAAAACGAGAAGGTGCATCCTGAGGCTGCTTAGTCCCAGCTTCTGGCCCCGGTTCCCAGAGCTGTTGAAGTATTTTGTGCGAATACATCACTGGATAATGTGCATAGTCACTACTCCTTTGCAGCTGTCAACATTTCTCTAGTTTCAAACACGAAGAAATTCCCTCAGAAGACCTATTTGTGTCTTCTAAGTTTCATTCCTTCAGGGCATACTTCCATGGAATTATTAAAGATTTTTATTTTCCTTTCATGAGCGCATAACATTTGAGCCTTAAAGTGTGGTCTGGAATTCAATTCTGCTGGAAAGAATCATTTTTCCTTTGTCCTTTAATTCTGTTGTTGTAGCAAAGCAGAAAATACTACAGACAGTGCCATAAAATGTAAATAGTTAATGTAAAAATCTGTTTCCAACTGTGACAGGGTAATATCAAAATGTTCTGAATTGTTTATCTGTTTCTTAATGAGAAATAAGGATATTATAGATATTAAGAGATTCCCTAGGGCTAATGTGTTTGAGATCCACATACTGAAAGTTTCTAATGCGTAATAAATTATAAAATAGCAATGTAGGATGTTTTTAAAGACTTAAAAAAATATTTTTATTTGTGGATTTGGGTTTTTTTTTCCCAAATTTTCTTTGGATAATGAATACAAATACATTGCACCCTTGCAATTCATGTCTGTTCCCATATGAAATTCATGTTTACATAGAGAGGCCAGTGCACATTTGGGAAATGTACTTGCACACAAGCAGCTAGGTTCATTGTCCTCTTGTGTCTGCAGAAAGCAATCAGGAAAACATCTGTGCTTAGCTAGAGCTGATTTTAATGGATTGGGTTGAAATGTTGGCAGAAGGCACAGGCTCCAAGAGCCGCCAAAAGATGGTTAATTGGCTGTCAGTTTTGGAGCCTGACCATTAGCTGGGAGACACAATATTTATTTACAGAGAGTCACAATACTTATTTACGAGGCAAGCAGAAAGCAATGGGAGTCTGTATGGCTGGGAGGAATGGGAATGAAAAGCAACAGGGTAAGTAAGTGGCACTGAAATGCTAGTGTCTTCTTTGCCAGAGGGGGTAAACAGAATAATGCCATAAGCTATAGCACTTACTCCTTCTCCAGTTAAAAGTAAATAAAACCAGACTCAAATTTAAAAAAAAAAAAAAAAAGGAAAGAAAAATCCCTATAGTCATTTGGTGAGGGAGTTTTCTTCTGAAGTTTGTGGCACTACTTATTGCACTTCAGGAGTAGGGATTGTGCCACGTTTACTGAAATTGTGCTACTAAGTGGCTAAATTATCAACTTTTCTTTTTACAGATGTGTGGTGGCCTTAAAGGAGGTCCAGCTGCCCTTAATTAAATAAAAATATTGGCAGCAGCTGGGTTTGCTGCTGGTTAGAGTCCTGCCACGCCTCTTCCTGGGAGAGAGGATAATGCTCCTTACTTTATTTTTCTCTTGTCCTTGACGCAAAACTGGCTGAGCGTGGAAGAAAATGCTTGATGGGGTGAGTTATGAGTGCAAGTTTGTCTTCTCAATACACTAGCACTTGATTGTTTGGCAGTTCCTTCTCTAGGTGATATTCCTGAGCTTCTGTAAAACATTTTTAATAAAAAAGGGGCTGGGAAAGTGAAGGATTTTATTCTCCACATTTCAGGAGAATAAGTATACTCAAACTGCTTGTAGATTTTAAAGTGATGTATGAAAATGGAAGAAGGGTATTTTGTAGCTGAAGACAAGTGAGTCTGAACTTGCTGGAAGAGCAGACTCCTCTGTTTTGGAAAGAGCCAGGACTGCTGCCTGGATGGCTAGTCTGGAAATTGCTTGTTGGAAAACAGTCCTGTGCTGTGCCTTTGAATGAAAGAAAGCCTCATAACAACCATTGCTGTGGCATCTTCTGACTCCTGTTGCCTCACACTTGTGCAGTTATCTGCTTTTTGACCCCCTTCCCCATTGTTATGCTGCAGCTTGGTTCCTTAAGGGAAGGAGGGTTATGGGCTTTTGTTCTGTCTGCCCCAGTGGCCCCTCAGTTGATGCAAGTTCAAGCTGCTGAGCAGTTTGAACCACAGTTAGCAAAGGATGTTAAGTTTTGTTGAAATGTTGCTGAGTAGAGGAGGAAAAAACCTATGGTTGCCTACAGAGTGTGTTTGACTCTTAGTTCAATGCCTGTTAGACATAATAAAGTCTGCTTAGATGCTCACCTGTAAGAGCTAGTCTAATCACAGAATCTTCAGAGTTGGAAGGGACCTCTAGAGATCATCTAGTCCAACTCCCCTGCTAAAGCAGGATTGCCCAGAGCACATTACTCAGGACTGCATCCAGGCGGGTCTTGAAAATCTCCAGAGAAGGGGACTCCACAACCTCCCTGGGCAGTCTGTTCCAGTGCTCTGTCACCCTAACCGTAAAGAAGTTTTTCCGTGTATTTGAACGGAACTTCCTATGTTCCAACTTGTGCCTATTGCCCCTCGCCCTGTCATTGGGAACCATTGAAAAGAGTCTGGCTCCATCCTCCTTAAACCCACCCTTTAGATACTTGTATGCTATAATAAGGTCTCCCCTCAGCCTTCTCTTCTCCAGGCTAAAGAGTCCCAGCTCTCTCAGCCTTTCCTCATAAGGGAGATGCTCCAGTCCCTCAGTCATCTTAGTTGCCCTTCGCTGGACTCGCTCCAGCAGTTCCCTGTCCCTCTTGAATTGGGGAGCCCAAAACTGGACACAGTATTCCAGTTGTGGCCTCACCAGCGCCGAGTAGAGGGGGAGAATGACTTCCCTTGACCTACTGGCCACACTTCCCTATGCAGCCCAGGATTCCATTGGCCTTTTTGGTGACAAGGGCACATTGCTGGCTCATGGATAATTTACTGTCTACCAAGACCCCCAGATCCTTCTCCTCAGAACTACTTCCCAGCAGGTCCACCCTTAACCTATACTGGTGTTTAGCATTCTTCCTCCCCAGGTGCAGGGCCTTGCACTTGCTTTTGTTGAACCTCATTAGGTTCTTCTCTGCCCGGCTCTCCAGCCTGTCCAGATCACGCTGGATGGCAGCACGGCCCTCTGGAGTGTCAGCCACCCCTCCCAGTTTGGTATCATCAACAAACTTGCTGAGGATACACTCTGTCCCCTCATCCAGGTCATTAATGAATATACTGAACAAAATTGGACCGAGTATTGACCCCTGGGGGACACCACTGGTTACAGGCCTCCAACTAGACTCTGTGCCACTGATCACAACCCTCTGAGTTCTGTCACACAACCAGCTCTCGATCCAGCTCACTGTCACCTCATCTAGCCCACACTTCCTCAGCTTCCTAATGAGGATGTTATGGGAGACAGCGTCAAAAGCCTTGCTAAAGTCAAGGTAGATGACATCTACGGCTCTCCCCTCATCCAGCCAACCAGTTACAACATCACAGAAGGCCATCAAATTGGTCAAGCGTGATTTACCCTTGGTAAATCCGTGTTGACCACTTCCAATAACTTCCTGTTCCTCAGCGTGTTTGGAGATGACATCCAGAATGGGTTGCTCCATTACCTTCCCAGGGACAGAGGTGAGACTGATCGGTCTGTAGTTCCCTGGGTCCTCCTTCTTGCCTTTTTTGAAGATTGGAGTGATGTTGGCCTTCCTCCAGTCCTCAGGCACCTCTCCTCTTCCCCATGACCTTTCAAAGACGATGGAGAGTGGTCTAGCAATAACATCTGCCAGCTCTCTCAGCACTTGTGGGTGCATCCCGTCAGGGCCCATGGACTTATGAATGTCCAGCTTGGCCAAGTGGTCTCTGACCCGGTCCTCCTCAACTGAGGGAAAATCTTCCTCTCTCCAGACCTTCCCCCTTGCCTCCAGGGTATAGGATTCGTGAGGGACAGCTTTAGCAGTGAAGACCGAAGAAAAGAAGGCATTCAGTAACTCTGCCTTCTCTGTGTCTTCCACCACTAGGGCACCCATCTCATTCATCAGTGGGCCTACGTTTTCCCTAGTCTTCCTTTTTCTATTGATATACTGAAAGAATCTCTTCTTACTGTCTTTAACTGCAGTGGCCAAGCTGAGTTCTGATTGAGCTTTGGCCCTTCTAATTTTCCCCCTACATAGCTTCGTTATATCTTGATAATCCTCATAAGTTGCCAACCCCCTTTTCCAGAGAATGTAAGCTTTCCTTTTTTTCCTGAGGTCCAGCCAAAGATCTCTATTTAGCCAGGCTGGTCTTCTTCCCCGTCAGCTCGTTTTTCGAGCCACGGGGATGGCCTTCTCCTGTGCTTCTAAGAGTACCTGCTTGAAGCAAGACCAACCTTCCTGGGCGCCTTTGCCCTTCAAAACTGCCTCCCATGGGACACTCTCAACCATGCTCCTAAACAGGCTAAAGTCTGCCCTTCGGAAGTCCAAGGTGGCAGTTCTGCTGGCTCCCCGCCTTGCTTCACCAAGAATTGAAAATTCTACCATTTCATGATCACTGTGCCCAAGATGACCTCCAACCTTTACATCCCCCACAAGACCTTCTCTGTTAACAAACAGTAGGTCCAGTAGGGCACTTCCCCTAGTTGGTTCCTTCACCAGCTGTGTTAGGAAGTTGTCTTCCACACACTCCAGGAACCTCCGGGACTGTTCCCTCTCTGCTGCGTAGTATTTCCAGCAGACATCTGGGAAGTTGAAGTCCCCCACGAGAACAAGGGCAAATGATTGTGAGACCTCTGCCAGCTGCTTATAGAATATTTCATCAGTTTCTGTATCCTGATTAGGGGGTCTATAACAAACTCCCATCACGGTCTGCCTTGTTGGCCTTCCCCTTAATTCTTATCCATACACACTCAATGCTGTCATTCACCCTGTTAAGTTCTAAACATTCAAAATTGCCCCTAACATAGAGGGCCACCCCACCACCTCTCCTTCCTTGCCTATCCCTTCTGAAAAGCTGGTAGCCATCCATCACAGCACTCCACTTGTGTGTGTCTTCCCACCACGTTTCTGTTATGGCAACTATATCATAGTTTCCTTGCTGTACAATGGCCTCCAGCTCCTCCTGTTTATTCCCTGTTTATTTAAGTATATCTTAATTTGTTTACCATAGTTGCTTTATAAAAAAAAAAGCACCACATCAGAATACACAAACAAAAGCCCCACTGATCAGATTTAAAGTGTAACAGCCAATGAATTGAAAACACATTGACATGACTTATTTTGGACAGACATGCAGGTGTTTTAGCATGTCAATTTTTGCCCAACATATTTTTTTACTGTATGGAGTCCTAATAGGTTGCAGTTCTTAGGCTTTTATTTCTGTACTGTTAGACAGTGGCAACAGGAGTTGGAACTGCTCGAATGAAGCGTGCTTTTTTCACAAGCAAGAAGCAATGAAATCCTGGGACTTGAAAAGAAAAACAATTCTCCCTTCAGCTTGACAGAACAATATCTGCGCTAAACTGATACGTTAATTGAGTCTGCCAACCTCCATTTAATTGTGACTCATTGCAAATGATCGAGTTAGCTCCTCAGTTGCAGTTCTGTTTCTGTAGTGAGAATAAAGTGTGAATAAAGGAAAATAGCTAGCATGTATAGTTTTACTTTTTTTCCCCCCCAAAAAACACTTTGCAATTTTGAATATTTACAGATTTGTGATTTTCTTGATTTTTTTTAAAATTTTTTGGTTTGGGGGTCAATCGATTTCACATGTTTTTGACTGCAATAATTTTAGAGTTTACCTATGGAATTCAGTCTCACAATTTATTAGCTGTTATCACAACTATTGCAGATGTAAATGCATATGGCAAACAATTAAGTGCAACTACTTACTTGGCATAGTTATGCTACAACAGTAATGCCAGTAAACTTCAGTACTAGCTAGTAAAAAGAACAATGCTTGTGACAATGAGTAGTCCCATCACCTGGAACCAAATTTATCCCACTGTAACTCACATGATGCTGTTGTTGAGTTAGGAAAAAACCCCCAGGTGCTATGACTTCCTTCAACAGAGTAAGAAAGGTACCACTGTGGACCAACATCATGAGAAATATCCATTCTCTAAATCTTTTTAGTCTAAAGAATGGTGGTGGAAAATATTGCAGGAGATTAAACTCACCTTACCTGCATGTGGAAAGTAATGTAATTTTTATCTTCTCATTTGTATTATACTTACTATTAAGAAAACTTAAGTTAGGCTGAAGCCTTATTTTGCTGGGAGTCACTTATTTTAATTGTACCCATATTGAAAAGGCTTTTAGTCCAAGCTAACTGTCTAAGTTGAGAAAAGAGAGGGTGGAAGGGAAAAGAGGGACAAATGAATAATGATGTCTGCAAGGTCTTTGCCGAACTAGAATAGATTATTGGAACCACTGCTAAATCCATTTGGTTACTACCAATTACTTGCAGACCTAATGAAATGTTCTGCATCCAATTTGCCAATGTAGTCTGCTTTATAAATGCTATGATATACAATGGCTTGATTAATTCCTCCAAAAGTATTTAAGCTTTAAAAGTTTCTTCCCGACTTTGGTAAACCAGAGTCCTAATGCACCTGTGACATTATGACTGTTGTGTAGCAACTCTTCTAATAACTACATAATAGTATCTTGTGCTTTTAAAATGCTTTCCAAGCAGAGAAAGAGTCAATTTATTTTTTTTTAAAGCAAAATGTGCAAAAGATAGAGGAAAAAGCTTTGACTTAAAAAGGAACATGGGAGAAACTGGTGTCTCAGATACTGGTTCTCAGAAATATGTATTGGTGCAATTCTAAACTCTTGAAAGTAAGGACCTGCTAGGGTTTCTGCTATAACAGTCAGTGTTTGCACTGTTCCCAGAGCTGTCACCAGTGACCAAAATGTTTGGAATTGCTATTTTGTGTGTGTTTGTATATTAACTTTTTATAAAAATATATAAACAAAAAATAATCCAGGATTCAGAAAAAAGAACTCAATCTCAGAACAGCTTTAAAACATTACAATAATAATTGGTATTGCTGTGCAATACTGATTAATTAAAGGCCTATTACTCCCATGTAAATAAGAGAAAAAAAGTGTGAATTATCTTCATCTGTGTAATATCTTATCTCATAAATATAGGTTAGTAGGACTGGTCCCTGATTCCTTATCTGAAATTAAAGATAATTCTTAAATTCTGACATCACATGGAGAGGCTGAAGCTTCCCTTTTTTCTGGGGTAAGATACGATTGCAATAGCTATGCCTATGTATAAAAAGGAGCTGTGTATAATTTACATATTTCCAATGATTAATGTTGTAGTTATTTCTATTGTCCTAATGCATAACGTTTCTTGCATTTGCTTTTGTAGGACAAACCTACATCCATCAGTGGAACATTATCTTGCCAGCTTCTCCGCTATTTTTATTTAGCTAATTCAACCATTGCATTACCTAAAAGGATCTAATTAATCATTATGTTCCTAATCTTGGCTTTTATTGATACTACAGTTAATTAAGTTTACAAATCGACATGGCAAAGTTTGATCCAGACAAATTACCTTGGAGGAGGATTTGTATCAATAAAAGTCTGTGGACCAATATATTGTTGGCGCATGCAGCTGGTGATGAAGATGTAGCTGGGTAGTCCTGGGTCGGGGATGGCTCATAAACGCAGTTATGCGAGGCACGCCAACTTGCTGAAACTACCTCAGCACATTAGAAGCTGGAGAATGTCACAACCTCTTCTAAATGGCTTCGCAGCGAAAGGGGCTGACTTGCAAGGTGTTCAATACCCCAGCTCCTGCCTAAAATCGATGGCTTCTCCGCGTTTAGTATGGCACAGCTGAAATCAATGGGAACAAGAAGGGGCTTTCATCACGTTTCATCGGGCATTGTCCGGTGCCAGCTGGGACAGCCCCTTGGCCTGGGGCTGCCGAGGGGCCGAGGCTGGCGGGGCCGATGGGCTGGCACGGGGCGAGGAGCCAGCAGCTGAGGGGGAATAGAGCCTGACAGGATCTTCATGGAAACCTGGGGAGATGGTGCCTGAACCCCCATCCTGTGCAGGAAGGCGTGCGGCCATGCTTGGTACGCAGGGTCCGAAAATGGGGGAGGCTTGGCCCTCATGAGGCAGCTGCTGAGGGGTGAAATCTCTCTGTGGAGGCCTCAGAGCCAGCTGCACACCACCAGCAGGTCTGCAGCAAGGGGCGGCGGGGCAGAGTCCCCCCTGCGGGCGCAGGGCCTGACCCCCTCCCTGGAGGGTGTGGGTTCCTCCTGGGGGCTGTGGAGGCTGCTGGGGCTGCCACCCCTGCTGCTTATCCCTGTGAGTGTCAGCGGCAGGGACAGGGGAGACCTGGGCAGGGGGCCTGGGGTGTCCTCCTGATGGGATCCACCTGCAAACGCTGGGGCAGGGGCACCTTGGCTAGCTGGCTGACAGCCTGCTGAGGAGAGCTTGAAACTAGGAGCCATGGGAGGGAGGTTACAGGCCACAGCTAGGTGAGGTAACAGTGGGCAGGATTGAAAGTGAGCGGGGCAGGATGCTGGGAGCAGGGGAAAGCTCAGGAATGGTGCCCCCCGGGGCAGAGAGAGGCCCATCCCAAGGGCATGTGCACAAACACAGGCAGCATTGTTGGGGTAAATGAGACCTGGTGGGCCGGCTTGTGTGGCTGGAGTGCTGCAGTGGAAAAACGAGGAGGAGGAGATGTGAAGGAGCAGCTCAAATGTAGATGGAGCTGAGAGGTGTGCCAGGCTGGTGGAGAGCCTGTGGGGCAGGGCCCAGTGGGTTTGGGGTTTGTTAGTGCTGTCCCCAAACAGTTCAGTACTTGTGTTTCTAGAGTCACATGTAAAAGGAATCCTTCAGGTTTTGTGCCATGTAATTGGTAATATGACGTTAGAAACACATTAAGCTGGGCATTTGTTCCTGAAAAATAAACCTGTGTATGAATGTTTAATCTACTGGATCTCTTATTTTTTCCCAATATGATCAATGGTGAATATATTTAGAAGTGTTTTTGCTGCAGTATCTGCAGGCTGTGCCAATTAGATACAACAATTCATTTAAAGAGTCTACTGTCCTTTGCAGAGGCTTAGACGAAGAGCTGCGGGTTTTTTGTGTATTTACTGTGATACTACTTGTTTCATTCCCATTTTTGTCTTAATTTGAAGCATTTCATCATTTTCATTCTCCACCTTGCTGTCTGCTGTTGCAGTCTGAGGTCAGCAGATGACTAAATTCTGCTTTAAGGGTATTAAGAATCCTGTGCCACATAAACCACATTGTTTCTGTGGCTGCAGTATAAATGGATGTGTGATAGTTAGCTAGCTCTGTTCCTCTTCAGTGCTATGCTAAATAGTCTTGGATACTGTTAGACCAAAACTGTAAAGGGCAAGACACTTGATTTGTGCTGAGCCATGACTACATCTTTCAGGCACGTTTGACCATTTTAGTACAGAATGGCTGAAGTTAGGCCTACGTAGTTTGCTGAATGACAGCACACCGGTTCTGAAGCAATCGACAAGGCAGTTCCTTTGAAAGGGAGACGAAGTGGGTGAATGAAGAAGAAATTCATGCAATGGCCATGGAAATGCCATACCGTTTTGCTAATCTCTGGCAGTATTCATGAAAGGGTGGGGGGAATAAGGAAACTGAAGTGTTTTGTTCTTTGGAGAATCTTCAGAGAAAGATTCTTGCCATATTGGTTGCCGTATTGGTTTTCCTTTTAATGATTAAAGTCTCCCAAGTATTTTGATTCTTAGTTTTTATGTATTTTGGTCTCATTCCTTAATTAAATGTTGAAGGAAATTGATGGGAAGCAACTTATTGTTTCATTCTGGGTCAAGTGCTGTTTGATTCAAGTTGATCCAAAATTTATTGGTTTTGTGTTTTATTGTTTTCTAGCTGTCCAGCCAACTAGCATATTGCTGATTTGCCCAGCTTTTCTTTTCACCTCTGCACCAGGAATATTTACATATGTAAGTCTTTTTTAAAAAATTCCGAGGCTTCGATATTTTTGCCCTTACTATGAAAATATTTTGGAAAAAAATAATATCTGAATTTAGATATATTGTTACCTTCTGCTCATTCTGAAAACATTAGCAGGTGAAAATAGGCTTGCTTTTATAACATTAGTTATTGTGATAGTTAAGTACAGAGAGACATCCCTGCAGTTATATTTTTCGGAGTAATGTCTATTACTAGAACTAAATTATTCATATAAAAAGGATGATTGATCCAACACAAGCTACTGTAATGTGAGGGGTAGAACAAGGTCAAACTTATTTTGCAGGTATATGGAAACTAATAAAATCAGTAAATTGCACATGCAGACAGGTATTTCCACTCATGAATATCATTGTTTTCATTGTTACATTTTATAGCATGTTTTACACTTCTGACTTTCTCATAGACTGCAGTGTGCTTTTATACATCCTGGCCTGTAAGCACTTTTCAAAATATTTATTAATGGTAATATTAAACTCAGGTCCTCAGTTAGTTATACACTCCTATATTATACAAGAATTAGTATAAACCTCTTGCAATATCTTGACATGTCAAATAAAGATTATACTGGTTCAGTGATCTCTCTCCCAAGTACAAGCAATCTGTTCTCAGAGGTAGATAATTCACATAAAATTTAGAGCCAAGCAGAATAATAATCATGAGTGAATTTCCCAATCGGTTGTGGTACAAATAATTTATGTATGAATTTCAACATTGCATGCATTACCATTCCTAAGCAGTGATTACATCTTGACAAGAGAATCTGGGGACTCCAACTGTGTAATAAGGCAAGTACAATTTAGGACAGGTCAGACAGAAGCATTATTAACTGTGATCATCATGAGATAATGGATAGCATCTTCCCCCCGCTGCCCTGTTCTCTGCCAAGTGGTTGCAGACCCAACCTATGTACTCTCTCAGAGAAAGAAGAAAGGTGAGGAAAAGCAATAATTCCAATGTTAACAAAGCCAGGTATCCATCCCTGGGGGGATGGACTCCTTAAGTAGCTTGCTAACAGTAAATATCATGAGAATATGAAGAGATGGATCTTGGTGGAGACTAGAGTGGCACACCCAGCATTACATTAGCTGAGAAGTGGGGAGTTGGAAACAGTCCACAGACTGTTAGGTTTTAGGTGAAGGGAATCTTCCTTTGGTAAAGATAACTTCTCAGGCAGACCTCTCAATGCTAAATATTAGTAATTTTACCACCACAGTCAATCCCTATCAGATATGCAGCAGGAAAAAAAAAAGTGCTCCAATAAGTGAATTGAAATGATGCCATGCAACTTCCCTGATCAACCACACAGACAACACTGCTTGAGGAATTAAGACGAACATTTTAATCATTTGCACTATAATCAACAGCAGATATGAAAATGAGTGTCAATGAGTTTTGTATCCGGTTAGATGGCAATGCAGACTGCTTCCTGATGCTGTGTTTAGTAGCTACACTGTTCTACATTATGCTCTCAGATTCTTCTTTGCGAGTGCTAGAAAAATACAATTGTACACAGGTATACAGAGAATACATGCATTTATAGGGGATATTTGCTATGCATTGAAGAAACCCATGCCAATTTCTTAATCAGAGCAGGGACGTTATAGGTCCCAAATCTGGAGAAAAAACATTTTGTGATTGGGGGTAAGGGGGGGACAACACGGGATGAGTGGGGGTGAAGTAACATTATTGTTCTCTTGTCTTTGTCATTGTCACAGGCAAACTCAATTACCTGAATTCTCTTAATGCTAATTACCTGTTTTTATCTGACCCCTCCCGTAAATTCATCCTTGCAATGGGGCCAGTACAGTGTATCATTATTCCTCATATCTCAGCTTGTTGCTGTGACCTTTGCAACAAATCTTTAATCAATTGCCTGCAATTGCAAATCAATAGCAATTTTCAGACATGTAAAAGATCTTCCCCATACATCTGGGATTTCTTCCTGTTGCCTAAACTCTGGGAAAAATTGGGAAAGAGTAATCTGAGAGAGATCAAGGCAGATCAGATGTGGGCTGTGTTCAGCAACCACTGAGAAGTTGTCTAGAAGCAACCAAGAAGTCATTTACTTAGTCTTACTGGAATAATGTTCTAAGATTTTCCTGCAACTATTTCTATGCTGAATTCCTATCTATTGTCTTTACACTGTTGACTCTTCCTAATTCTCCTTCATTCTGGGCAATCTTCTAGAGACAGAAGGTGCATTTCCTGGGTTGGGTTCAATTGGACACGCAGGTTGGTTTTGGATGTGCGTTGATTTGGTAGCTAACAGGTGGACCAAAGTTTAGCAACTTGCATGCAGAGAAGATGAACAGATGCACTGAAGCTTCTTATTCAATTTTACTTGAGAGGATTGAGTCTTCGCTACCTGGATATTTATTCCTCCATTTTAGCCTGTTATCATACTACTGTGGCTACATTATGGGGCTTGACTTTTTCCTGTTGATTGCTTTTTTTTTAATTCTAAAAAATTTTAAGAAAATTTTTATTGCGAGTTTCACACTGTGGCAAACTGCTTTCTAGTCAGCAGCTGCTACAGCTTAGATTTTACCGGGACTTTCTTTCAAATTGATTGTTGTAATGACTGTGTTGAAGGCTGCTTATTGTCTATTATCTGAGACACGGTTGAGAATCTTAGTTACTTGATTTACATTTTTTGCCAATGTTTTTATCTATCTCCCATTGTTTTAGTCTCATAATAGGTCATCTGCATTATTAAGAATTTAAATTCGTGTTTTAATTTTACATTTTAAGCTCTGCATTCCTCGTTTTACTGATTTTTAGACCTGTTTGTCAATGTACAGAGGCCTGCTATAATTTTTTAATCATGTCATTTGTCAATAAGCATAAAAATTAAGTAAATTTGTAAAACAAATGAATTCATAACATGATTATTAAACTAAATGAAGGGTAACAAATTATGAAGATCTACAAAACTGAATTATGTTCTCTATTATGCATTTCTGAAAAAAAAAGCAAGAATGCTTGAGAATTAAAATTTCAGCCTATTCAGTAGTCTAGTGAAGCCTCATGGATGTGATTAGCTTATGGCAGTCTCCAGTAATGGATGTTGGAGAAAGAATTCACATCCAAAAAATTAAGGTACAATTACCAGTCTTAGGCTAATTGTGGATGTTATTTTGTGCAACATGTAATAAGATCTAAATTAGCTGTAAAAAGTGAGCATAATTGTTTATATTGTCCCAGCTGTAAGTAACACCATCCTGAACTGGCTGTATTTGGGCAGCAGTGAGCTTCACAGTATCAAATTTAAAACCACACTATTTTACCCCCCTGTTACTTGAACTAGCAGTTGGATATTGTGAACACCTCTGTGAGAGAAGCAATGACATGAAAATTGTCTGCGACACAGGTACTTTCTCTGAGCGATTTCTCCTCACAACTCCAAAACCCAATTTGGTCTGGTTTGTTCTGTTGAAGCTGTTATTGAATAAGGTTCCTGTAGCCGTGTGCAGTATTTCATGATTTGAGCCCTAGATAAAATATACTTCATCACATAGTTTCACTGCTCACATTTTTTATGTATTTAAATAGAACTGAACAGGATGTTTTAGAAGAACATACTTCATCTAGAAATGCCAATTTGTCAAAACCGGAATTGTGTGGGAAAGGGCTGTTTGATCCGGTTTTTTCTGTGGAAAAGCTTTAAGAAACAGATTTCAACTGCTGAGAGCATCTCATTTCAACATTTTCAACATGCAAGTGGCAGTTTTCTTGGCTTGGAAAAAATATTGAAACTATAATTAAATGCAATAAGAATAAAAGAAATGCAGAGAATTTTAAGAGAATGAAATAATTCTAGTAAACGAAAACAGACTTTAAGTACTTAAGACTTTAATTAGACTTTATGGCTCTGCATCCACACTGTTTTCAGCACTCCTGTGCTCAGATGCAGCTAGCTTATATTTCTTAATTTTGCCTGACATACCCTTGGCCTAATGCTACTTCCATTCAAACTGGTAGTAAAATAATGCTACTTCCATTCAAACTGATAGTAAAACTGCTTTAGGGCTAGGTCAGTGCTGACCACTTGAAGAGCCCATCTTTGCTCCTCTGGCAGTATGCACGATCCAGGAGATGGCTACTGACTCAAGAGCTGCACTGCAATGTGCTATCAATCGGTTTTTGTAAGAAACCCAAAAATAAAACTACTGCTTAAAAGACAGTTTCACTGAGAAGAGTTGAATGCATTACAACATAATTTTCTATGATCTTTTGGTGATGCTTGAGAATGTGTGGATTACTGTCTGATGAATGCAGATTTTTGTGCATCATTACTTATG
Source organism: Alca torda (assembly GCA_008658365.1). Taxonomy (NCBI): domain Eukaryota; kingdom Metazoa; phylum Chordata; class Aves; order Charadriiformes; family Alcidae; genus Alca; species Alca torda. The sequence continues at coordinate 12,966,203 of CM018083.1, forward strand.
ACAAGAGTTGGTGTAAAAAAAAAAAAAAAAAAAAAAAAAAACAAACCACAAAACCAAAACCAAACCAGTTACCATCCCATGTTGGAAAGTCGCTTGGAATCACATTATGAGGGATAAACCCAACAGGATTCAGTAGGAATTACTCTGAAATCAGTAAGTTATTAGGAATTACTCTGATTTTCATTTGACAGCAAATGTTCTTTCTGCACTTCTTTTTATTACCCCTTAAGATTATATTGGGTATAGCATTCATGTACGTGCGTGCACACATATACACCGTGTTAGACTAGATGATGGGATTTTCTATTTTTTGTGTGCATGTGTACAGAGAGCGAGCTCTGTCTTTAGATGGGTATAGCTAGGGGCATACACGCATATTTAGTGTCTTTGCTTTGCTAGTCACGTATTTCTGGGTATTATTTTCCAGAGGCTACAGACTGCTTTATACCTGTCAGTTATTGTCACTCTAAAACTATGAGGTCTCTTTCTGGTGTGTATTCAGTGGAAGATTTTCTTTTGTCTCATTTGGGCTGTCATCCATTAGAACTTGGCTTTGAAATTTATTTGCTTTGGAGGATAGGATCATACTATTTAACTACTTGCTCAGATGGGAAGTACAATTTAGAAGTAACCTCTGTGCAGCTGTTGGGACATTCACAGGCTCTGCCAGGCCTTCTCTGTGATTACAAGCATGCAAAGATTGCATTCCCTCTGCTGGTTTCCCGTACTCAAATTTGAGAATGGAGATCTTGGATTCTCCCTTTATTAAAGATCCTTTCTTATTTGATTTGAGTTTGACTTGAGCCTTTCAGGGATTAGGAGTATTAAAAGAGCTGAGCATGTCCATGGGGGAAAGATTGTCTTCAGCTGCTGTCTGTTAGTAATCCCTGTGTGATGCAAAGCAAGGATGTGCAGGTTGCAGAGAGCTGTAGTTCCCTTCTGATGAATGGAGGGGCCACAGTGATGCCAGGCTTTTGATGGGGCTTTGATTATAAAATGTTAACCAACACACGGAGCAGGAGTGGTTCCACTGCCCCAAAGCAAGCTGAGAAATGTCTGTTTTGCACCAAACACAGGCTGTGGTTTCAGAATTTGCAATTCCTTGGCCTTTCCAAGATGTCTTGTGTTTGGTTTTATGTGGCCTGCTGTAATTTGTCGTAAAAGACATGCAAGCTTAGAAAGGCTTTCATATATGCGTAATGTAACAAAATGCATGAAGATGAGCTTGGAACATTTTATGGATTTATCTCTTAATTGAAAAAAAAAAAAAAAACCCCCAAACCAAAAAAACCCAACAAACTTTCACACAAGGCATGATTTTTAAGATGTTTAGGATGTTTTCTCTGATCAGCTCAGGGGGAGGGAAAGTGCATGGGGACAGATAGATAAATGAAGACAAACCATGTGGCCAGACCAAGAAAAGACTTTAGGGCTTGCAGCCCCATTGTCCTAGACCCTGTTTATGAAACTATGTGCCCAAAGGCATGCAAATCACAGGATGCATCTGTACTGCAGTTGCAGGTTATTGACCTGTAGATACTCTACCCTCCTTAACTTGGGAAGGGGAACATGGGGCAAAGAATTTAGAAGGGCTTATTATTAGGAGCACAGAATGATGCCAACAATGGTATCCCATATGAGAGCCTGTGCTGGGAGGTTCATAAGTCACCACACTGCTTAGCCTTGTTGCTTGGGTGTCTGCAATCATGCTTGCACCACAGACACATCCATGGCTCAGAAAACTCATGTTTAGGTTTGAATGCAAAGAGTTAGAGTTAGTCTGCAGTCTGATCACAAATAAAAAGAAAGTGCATGCTGGAAAAACAAACTCTTAATCTGGTCTTGAATAGCAATTATGATGCATTTAGCATAAAATAGTAGTTATGGGAAAAATAGGTTTTCTTTTCCATTTGCAGCAATGTGGTTCCCTGTGAGATTTAATTAATGGCTCTCATTTATTCTTATTTCTCCCTATTCTGTGAGTGCTGAGTATAAAAGAACACATTTAATTCGGCTTCTGGGCAGCAAACAAATTAATTTAATGTTGATATAGAAGCATCTATTTCGATTTTAGAGGGAAAAGAGAGGGAGGGACATGAGGGGAAACGTGATTAGTAGCATTGATATCATAGACAGTTTGAATGGCTTTAGCAATCAGAGTGAATTTTTATGAAAACTGAATTTATACTCCTGCACAACAATTTGGAGAATGGGGAATTATCTCCAGTAGCACATGAGATAAATGGAGTCTGGAAGCTATAACTCACTTAATGTGGATGTAACATTTTCTCTTTTGGTGCATATAGGAGATGTTAGAAACACACCTATGCTTTCTTTTCTCCTTTTCAATTAAGATAATAAGTTTTCCTTTGGATAACGTTGTCTTGATGAATAAATTTCAGGTTAAGCAAATCTCCCTCTTGGATAAGACAGGCTGTAGCACACATTTCACTATGATCTTGAAAGGGACAGAGTAGCCAATCTGCAAAGTTTGTTCTACAAGCACAGAAAGCAGGGAGTGAGGTGGGTATTGATGGATGGATTGAGCAAGTCAGCCAGAGGGCTGTGTTTCTTAATGGAAGTTTTGCTACCAACTTTCAGTTAATTGAAGATCAGGCCTTCAGGCTTTCATTTCTACCAAGCTTGGTTGCAGACCCACTGGCATCGAGAACTGAAATCCAGTCCTATGAACTTACATCTGCATCTTCTACATGAGGAGCATGTTGTTCTCAGGAGAGGCTGGAACTGAAAGCAGCAGCCTATTGTTCCATGTAGCAATTGCCTGTGTTTGGTTCATAGGGTCTAGAAAGAAGATCAATGTGAAAAAGTTTTGCTCCTGTCTTGTGATACTCAAGGTAGCCAAAGAGAGAATGGTATGAATAAAAGAGAAATGGGAGTGTAATTTAGGGGTAAAAATTGCTTGGGACCCAATGCAAAGGGCCATTAGTAAGCAACAGTGAATCCTGAGGATTTCATAGCACCAACACCAGAAAGAGCAGTAACACTTCAGTCTCCTGATGACTGTACACAACATGACATTTTGAATCCTGCTCAGTCCTGCCTAACATCACCTGCTGTCATCCCTGTAGATCAGGTAAAATGGAAGCACAGGTGTCTCTGCTTTTGATGAAATGACTAATTTATTTGTTTAAAAAAAGATTCCAAGTGAGGAATAGGGATTTATATTTTGGCTGCTGTAGTTGCATCATTCATCAACTCTTTCTTTTCCTTTGGCAGTGGATGTACTCTCCTCTGGCACAGTACTAATTTTAGTTCATTTAGGCTCTCTTAGTTTAATTTTTTTCATATTTGTTGCTGCATAAAGACATGGGACTGGCAATTTATGTATGCCATAAGCTTGGGCTGTTTATGCTTTCCTCTCCCTGCTCCCTTTTTATTTTTTAATAGAGTTTTGAAAACAAATGGTATTAGCAGGAGTGGCTGGCTGAGCTGAGTTGCTGAAGGCCATTTGGCCTTTGTGCAGATCTCTTTGCCCTGTAATGCCATGCGGTTTCTGCCACTGATTCTTCTCACCAAGTGTCCTCCGTGGTCTGCCTTTCAGCCCTGAGGTAATGCACAACAGGACTGTACTCGGTCACCAGATGTTGCTCTTCCTGGTCTTAAGAATAACATATTTGACTCCTATATCACCAGTATGTTATGTTCCCGTGTCTTGGGTCTTGTGTACTCTTTTGTGCTGGTAGGGGTAGTGCTGAGTATGAAAGAAACTGGAGTTTTTTTCAGGCACAATTTTTCAATGAGTTTGAAGCTTTAAAGAGGAGAGGAATTGACCTGCACCCTGTGAGGTGAAAAACAATGGCTACTACTTTTGACTCCTGAGTTGATATGTAGCTTCACAAATAAAATGTTTAAAGAAAGTAACATTCTGGGTCCCCTAGAGTACCAGTGTGCTCATTTCTATTACATGGTAAAAAAAGCAAGAAAAAAAATAAATTAGAATGAGAATAAACAGCTCTTCGCACACATTTATCAATTGGATTCATGAGGCACCTTGCCTTGGGAAGCAGTTTGGATAGAAGATTGCAGATGTGCTTTATGAACTGCATTTGAAGAGGATTATTTGGGATCAGAGAAGTTCTTTTTTTATTCCCTGACATAGTTCTCAAATTTATTCTCAATTGATTGAGATATCTGACCTGGTAATTTATTTTTTTTTCTCCAGGAGAAAAAACATGGAGTTGATGTGATTTGCATTGGCTTTCAGATTAATTTGTCTTATTACTAGAAAAGGCCTAATACAAAATCAAAGAAACAGATGCTACTTACTGAATTTCTCTACTGCTCACATACCTTCAAGCTCTTACCATAAACTTGCTATAGGGGCTGCTGTTGGCCGTCTTCCTGTTTTTAATGTCACTGTCCTTTGGCAGTACATAGATCTTAGTGAAACAAGAGGTTGTTTTTGTCTGCAAGCTGTATGCATTTTTTTTTTCCACAGTCTGCTGTGCATTTTAGGCAGGCTGTGAGCTAATGATAAGATTGCTAAGGTGAATTCCCAGATCACCATGTTTTCTGCCAGAGGTGAAAGGCCATGTAAATATGCTTTTCTGGATCCTTTCTCAGATGTAATTTCCCTGTTTTCTCTTTTCCTCTGCACTCTACTGGCAATATGGAATCATAATATCTCTGTTACTTACATGGCCTTCTTAACAGCGTTATCAGAGTGCAATTATTAAACTTTACATATTTTTCCCAGAATACCAATTTATACTTAAAACTTTGCTCCAGTTTGCGCTTGTGTTTAAGTTTTCGTGAAGTACTTAAGAATGTTATAATAAAATTAGCCTTCAGAAGTGTTAAGTAATGCCTCTTACAACAGACAAATATCTATTTTAGAGGGACTAAGTCAGATGTTTTGGAATGTGCTATACCCTGTACCCAGCAAGGTCATCCAAACTAACCTCAAAAGTAAAAAAGGGAAAAGTACCAAGTGCTCTGTTTTGAGCTGGGTCTTCCATGACTGCCAAGGCTCCTGTTCTCCAACTGGAAACCTAGAAGCTTAGGACAGAAACAATTTTATGCTAAATGTCTGCAGTCTTATGCTAGAGCTGCTTTGTGGGATCTAGTGTCATCAGGAAATTTCTGATCATCTGCCCAATAAACTCCAGTGGTGTGAGGTTCACCCTTAGCAATCTTACCACTTCGGAGAATACAAATGCCTAGAAAGTAACATATGATTTCTATTGCCAACAGTGGGATGAATTTAAGCAATTTCCTTGTTGAATTGGAATGTTTAATTGGGGTTCATGTATGCAGAAAGAAAGAAGAAGTTTGTCCATACACTGATTTTAAGGAACAATAAAATTCTTTGACATTCAACTGCAAATGCAAGCTTATGCAAAATCTGCAATGCATCCAAAAGCAAAACTGAGGTCCATTTGGAAATTTGAATGCAATTAAAGTTGTTCTCTAAACTTTTTTGTTGGGGTCAAGTTGTGGAAAGAACAGTTTTAACCCTTCTTCATCCATATGCAGTCAATCAAGTTAATGGTGTTCCTATTATTTTCGTAAGTAGTCAGGATATGTGTGACATGTATAGAACTATGACATTCCCTCACAGTAGGTCCTCAGGCACTGAAAGAGCTGATGACATTTTATAAAATGCAGTTATGTAAAGCATTTCTGGAGGCAAGACTGTGAAGCTAAAGCTTTACTGTTTCTAAGGCAGGAAAAAAGTTCTAATGTGTTTATCTAGCCTCAATTGTCATCAAAACTAGCCTATGACAAACTAGCCTAGGCTTATTAGCTACAGTTATCAGGACTCTTCAGTTCAGCTACAACTAAAGGTATTTCTTAATTAGTGGAACGGAGACTCAAAATTATTCTTAGTATTTAAAGTTGGTTATACTCATTCATAGCTTATTGAACTAATTAGAATCCCTAGACAACCTCTTATTTTTATCTAAAAGAATAATGTTTCACATCACTGATTTAATATTTCTTTTAAAGTGAACTGCTGTGGAATCTAAATTTAGGAAGGAACTCTGAACAGGGACAGTTTTTGCATAGCTTATAAAAGAATTGCTCATGAATCATTCCATGACAGATTTAGATGAGTAATGTATTTTTGTAATAAGCAGTACATACATCTTTGTCAATCTTCAGGCTTAATTGGGAATACACTCAACTCTCTCTAGTGCCATATGTAATAGTTTCGGGGTCCTGTGTGATTAAAATGGGAATTATAGATGTCAGAGACACTACACTGATGATAACATTATGAGTTGGGAAAGTGTCATGTGTAGGCAAGGAAGGAAAGTATCTCCTTGCAGTGATGCCTATCTAAAGGTGTACTAAACTTCTGCAACTTGAATCACTCCAGTTTAAATTTGGAAATGTAATTACAAGAGTTAGTTGCACTTGATCAATGTAGGGTAGAAGTAGGTTTTCTTTTCATGAGTCTTATTGATAACTTTTTAAAAGTTTTCTGTTCCTAATGTTTCTGTTGGTAACTCTGTTAGCTACGGTCAAGCAATTCTCATGAGTGTAATAAGGTTGAAAGTGCATTTACTTGCTCAAGTATTAGGACTCGGAACATGTTTGAGGATAGATGATCCAAAGCTGAACAAATAGCTTGTTTTAGAGAACCACTCTCTTCTCCATCTTGCTCCATAATATATCAAAAACAAAACCCTAATTTCATCTAGTTTCATGAAATCATGCTTCTCTCAAGTTAAATGTTGCAGTTCTGCACTTGTTATACCCCATTGGGGTTTGTTTACATAGGATTGCACGTGTTGTGGCTCAATCTGACTGTTGAAGACCTTCATTTTTTTGTTTAAGCCTACTGACCTGTGGCCTGACAGAAAAGGGTAGGCCCTCCTAGAAGCGGGCACCTAGGAGGTAAATGCTGCTCTGACAGTGTTTGGGAAGTAGGGGAAGGGACTTGTTTGAAACAATCCAATGGGAAGGCCTGGAGCAGGTCCGCTAGGAAGCATAATACCATGTTGGAGCAGTCACCATACAAATTAATATTCTGACCCTTGTGGCTAGCAAGATAATCAGTTCCCAAATGGCAAAGAGTGCTGGGCCAGAGGAATAGTTAACTGTGTAATTGGTAAAAAGGCAAGGCTACTGCAAGCTTGATACAGGTTTTTTTTGACTTAGCAGACAGAAAATTCACGCAGCTGTGGGAGTAATAAGGCATTTCTGCAATACTAAAATCCCCACATTGAATAAGAAATTAGCTTAGCAGAGGGAAAGAGTTGCATGCAATGCGGAATCCTCACTTTGTATGACTGTTTGTAAACTGCTGTGTGTTTTGTGTAAATATGTTATGGGAATGCTTTCATTATGTTGTCTGTACCTGTGCTTTAGAAAGCAGCATTTGGATTGTACGATTCTGTTCTCCCTTCTCTAGAGGATTCAGAATTAGGCAAACCCGAATGTAAACCAAAATTATGCTCTCATCTGCAGCTAAGTAACTCTTGAATAGGTTAAAGGAGGCAGTAAAGCAAAACATTGTGCAAACCACAATGGTATTCTTCCAGTGAAGTGCAGGCAGTTATCAATAGTCTTACTCATGCTTTAGAATGTGGTTTAGATTTTATTGTTAGACCTGTGTCAAAAAAGCTCTGAAAACTACATATTTGTTGAAATTTTTATTCACCAGAAGTGTCTGAAGTTAGCTCCTAATTCTGCCAAAGAATCCCTACAGCTTTGCATGTAGCCAGAAACATTCTAACACAGGAATATCATTGCTCACCGGTGGCAGTTGCCAGAGGAGGAAGCTGCATGATAATTAGCATGCAAATTATCCATGGTCCCTAGGTGTGGTTGTTGGTCATGCTCATCCTCTTTGGGTGGGACAAGCACTGGAGGGTGGAAAGGTACGTAATGTATATTTGACTGATGGTTCTAGCTTGCAGATACATGAGCGTGGCCAGAAATGAAGTTCATGGCTCTTAAGAGAGGTAAGTACACTAGTTTGGTGGCTGAGTCTAGCATGTTTCTTGCCCTTATGGAAATTAAAAGATAAATTATGAAAAAGCACTGGTGAAGTTAGCTCTAGGAAGGAGATTCCAATAAATGCTATTGACATTTGATGGTGTGAGTTGTCCTATCTCCTTTTAATGACTGACCTGCTGGGGTTTTTTGCTTATTTTTTAGGGAAAGATTTGCACTGGCAGGCTTCAGAAAGCCTGGGATTAGGTTTTATTCCCTTGCTTTGACATATGATAAAGTCTATTTGTATTGATCATACAGTTTGCAGTGTCTGTGTACATCAAGGTGTGCAAATATTATTTGAAAGCTACGGTAGATTCACGCTTGGAAATTATTATAACAGTTAATGGGTGAATAAGACAGTGGAGAAGAAAATTATGAGCAAAACACATGGATTATGACAGGCAGTCTTTGTGTAAATTACTGTATGTAACTGCATCGTATTTCCTGCAAAATGTGCTCTCCAAGTGGAAGATCTAACTAATGATGTACTGTAACAGGTTAGCATTTGTGTTATTTTTGTTATTAGTAATCCCCAATGCCAGCTGTGATAGTTTTATTACCTTGCCTGGTTTTGGAGGTTTATTTATGGAAGTTGTGGTCACAGACTAGTGGAGTTGTCTTTGATGCTTTGGCCCACAGTTATGTGTAATTATTGGTTAGGTTTGCTGTAAGTAGCAACTTTTCTTTTCTAGGTCAGTCTAGTACTTGGAGATTTCTAGATTTGAGATTACATTTGCTCATACCCACACAACTTTGTATTGATCTGGTTGAAGAAGCTGGGTATATAGATTAATGACATGGTGCATGGGAAGCTTTCTTCGCGTATGTGTCTGCTTGCAGCCATGAACTGGTTCATGCAACAGAACAGTATGATTTTCTGGGGGGGTATTTGTGTATTTGGATACATGAATGTACATGAACATCATCTTTGGCTAAGTTTAGCTTTAGGTCAAACCTATTATAGGTTTTATAAACATGAGAGGTAATAAGAGTTGCACATTCCACCTAAGTGCTACTTACTTTTTCTGGAGCAATCAAGGATTGTAGTTCCAGGAATTCTTCATCCTAAAAATACAAATAAAGTGAAGTCTTGATCACTAGAATCCATGCCCTTAAATTAAATGTAATTCCAAGGCTCACGAAATGGAGCACTCTGCTGCAGTGTGTTTGGTGCTGGGTCTCTTAAACACAGCACAAACCAGTGGGGTACGATAGCAGTACTGCAGCGGAGCATAGATTGATTCTAACAGGATTCAGTGATTTATTGCATCAGGTATAACAGCATGGTACAAGGTAGCATGCTATGATTAGATTTAAGCAACATAACTCAATGTGATGGCTGAAACGTCAAGAGGGGAAGGCATCCATTTTTCTGGTCAGACAATATTAATTCCCCTACCTGATGTCCACCATAATTTTTTCAAAGAGTCAGAACAGCTGGGGAAAGTTCACAAGGAGAGATATATGTAGTTTTTCTGAATAAGCAACATCATGAACAGAATGATTTATAATACATGGATAATGATCTAAGTTTATATCTAGCTGTTTTAGCTGTAACTAGCAGTTAGACGGAATAATTCAAGACCAAATCATCCTTAATCCCAGTTCAGAGCTTCTGTTCTTACAGCCCATCTGTTGACATGACAAATCTGTCAAATTTCAGAAGACTGTTGCTCTGTAATTTTACCATACCCCAAAGTGGTGCTGCATAAATAAATCAAAGTGAAAACTGATGAACTTTGGCCTTGGGATAAAATATTTTGCACGTTATATCATCAGAACATTTTTTTTTTTATTCTCAGTTATTTCATGTTTCCTCTGATTTATTTATTTTTGTCTCTAGAAAGGAAGTCTCATTAATTTACTAATTTATTTTTTTCTCACAAAGTCTTTGTTCTAAACCATTTGCATGAGGTTTCATCAGCCTATACCTCTAACTGTAAAAGGTGAGTGACCTTATTCAACTCTGGAAAAAAAATCAAGGAATTCCTCAGGTATGCACCCTAAGCCAGTTAAACAGGACAGCATTGTGTTTAATTTGTTTGGTTTTATTGAAGTTTTTGACATGCCAGAGGTTTTTGTACCGGAACAAATGCCAGCAGAAGTGCAAGGATTTTTTGAGTAGTACACGAGTGTGTGATAGGTACTGAGCTAGGCTGCTCTGTGCACCCATACCTATCTGTGCAAGGCAGCATCAACATGGGTTTTGCAGCACCAGGTTGAAGTGGAAACATCATGGAGCACCTTATGGAGCTCTTCTCTGCAGTGCTGCTGGTGGAAACATTAAGATAGAGTTGTAGATGCATCTGCATCTTACTATCATCTCTGCATTTCTACATGGCATCCTTCTGTAGCCCTTGGCACAACATCAAAGCCACCAATGGCTAAACATTTAAACAACTTAAGGCTGAGATCTCTGTTTCCAACCTACCATAGTAATACTTGCACAAGGACTATGGTAGGCTTTGGCTTTCAGTGGCAGAGGTAGAATTTCCCTCCCTGCAGAGATTCGTGCATATCTTTGTATCCTTAAATTCTATCTAGGGTTAAAGAATGATCCAAGTTCAGCTAGCAGTCATGCTAACGAGCTTTGTCTGAGCTTCCTGGTTGTAACTTACTTCCGCATAGGAGTTCTGGAGAAACACCTCTTAGGCCTTACCACCTTCTTGAGGCACCAGAGAGCTTCCACCAGAAGGAAATACTGTATTGTCCTGAAACTTGTAGAACTATCAGTACCCTAGAAGGTATTTTAGGAGTTATCAGTTTAAGCTCTTTTAGGATTTCTCCAGGAAGGGGGTGTCAGTCACAATGAGGACTAGTTAGGGAAGTTTGGGTGATGTAGTTGCAAATCTCTGAAGGGTTATTCTGATGGATCTCTTGAGATCCATCTCAATTTTGTTCTTTGCCGTTGTGTGTTCTGCCATCCTGTGAGTGTGTGCGTATAGGTCTTTAATAAGGAAGAAAGCCTAATTACTGTGATAAGTCATGTTTTGTTCTCCCTTTTTAAGGCCACCAGAATTTAATACGCAAGTAAGATATAATTAGTAATGGGTGGTCAGTCATTCAGAACAGGATTTTCTCAGCTAGCCACTGCAGCTTACCTGTTCTACTGAGGAAATATTTCTCCGTGGAAAGAGAACAAGGCTGCTTCCAAAAAGAAGTAATAAGATGGTACGTGGCCATTAATGCATGGAAGTGTATTCATGAGTTGTCCATCATACCTAGTGGCACCTGCATGTATTTTCTGGGATCTGTTTTGATAAATTGAGCTTGTGAAAATTCCCTGCACCATTTCAAATGTAAATGACTATATGCAGGATATTTATCCATGCCACTGAAAATGTATTACCAGTAATGGATTACTGTGTCAGGGTGCATCATACATAAATGATTTTTTAGAGTGAGAAACCTTCATCTAGAGTGTATGGAGTACCAGAGTATGTGCGGAATATCTGAACGGGTTCTTCTATGGTCATAGAATTTTCAGTACTTGGGGACAGACCTCAGGGAAATAAGTTTATCAGGTGCGTTACTGGGTATCTGATATTCCACATGTAAGAGATGAGGATGTGCTCTCTGTTTTGAAGATCTTGCCTAGACACGCCGCTATCACCCAGCTCTAGATCTGTGGTTCAGATTTAGCACTGGTCCTTTGAAATGCACAGTTCTACTCAAACACAGTTTGGCTTATTGTCTTGTGTGTTGGTTTGTAATCTGAAGTGACTTCCTGCTTTGTATGCTAAAAATACCCTTAGCCTCAAGGTGTGCAGGTGTTCCAGGTATTGTTTTCATTGTCCCTGCCTGCTGGCTGGCAGGATGCTGAAACAGCAGGTGGCTTATGCTATAACCCACATCCCTTGGGTTACAGCCCTCCTTAGGGTTGAGGTAACTCTTTAGCATTGTCAGCAAACAGCTGGGCTTTCTTTTAGCAAAGCTTGATCTTTACATGTTAATGCAACAACTTGACCTTATAACTCCTGCACCATGATAGAGTTTGTAGAAAATCTTTAGTCTGTTGCTCTTATGGCCGTTTCTCTCCTTCCTGCTGATAAATGCTTCTGAGCTATATGGTTTCTATTTTCCTGGTCCCTTAAAAAAAAAAATGTTCTAATTCATATTAACAAGAAAGAAATATCTAAGAGCTATGTCTCTGACAGCTAGGGAAAAGTAGAAGCACCGTATGTTAATTGGCTATTGTTTGTTGGAAAAAACGTCCAATTAGCTTCTAAAAGTTTGGCTCCAAGGGAGGTTTGACCTTTGTGTTTTAGGATGACTGTAGCAGGTAAATCTTGTGACAAAATCTCAGTAGCAGTTTAATTTCTACTATTACCATGATGTGATACAACTTCTAGAGAGGAGAATGGGGTACAGTGTTTGCCACAGATAACTTTTCTGATTCTGCACCTGAACTGTCTGCTGATAAACTTTGTCATATTCATTAATCATACTGATTTGATGGCAAATGAATTTCACTTGACAGATTTGATGGGTAATATTCACTAAGCCACTCCTACTTGAGTATTTTCTGTTCAGACCATGTGACTGGCTACCTGGATCAATGGAAAATAATTACTGCTTCTTCATTTAATATTTAAATAAAGATTTGAATAAGGCTGTACATATGCAGCAGCTTTTAGATTGCAAAGTGATACTGTTCAGAGGTGTCACGTTGTGCCATTCTGTCAAAAGAAGTCCTTAAAAAGGACACAATTACAGGGGCAGAAATGGGCTTTTGTAACTAAATTCTTCAGTTTGTGCGTGGTTCACTGGTACACCAGTATGAAACTGAACTCTGATAACGCAAATACCTATCAGTATTTCATTGTTATAGGAAATAGTGGTTTTTTCCCCTTTTTTTTCTAGAAACAGTGGCTAAATCATTTTGAATGGATTTATTACTCTCATTTTTCTTCTGTGAGCATTCTTGTGGCAGCAGTATGGTCTCAGCACAGTGTTAAAATGCCCTTATTGACAAAAGGAGAAATAAGAAAAACACTTGAAAAAGCAGACTCATGGGAAAGAAGTGAAGAATAATCCTGAGTTCCATGGCAGGGTGGAACCAAAAAAACTTCATAAATGTTTCTTTTTTTTTACTTTTTCAAATAAATGCAACCCCCCCTGCCCCGTTTTCCCTTCTTCTCCTTTCCTTGTTCTTGAGCTTCTTTTTCAGGGGCAAATCCAGACCAAGGCAGAAAGAAAAGGGTATTAAGAGAATAAGACACATGCTTCTAAAATAACTGTCTTTTTGTTTTGATAAATCTTCTTTTTAATTATGATGATTGTTTATACGTTTTATCTGAAAACTGCATCAACTAATTTGGCTTTTTCATCATGCTGGCCAATATTGACTGTCCATGTAGTAGTTTGGAGAAGTTTATGGCAAAAGGTAATCATTAACTTGTCAATGAGGAATGGCCTAGATGCATAAACTCAACACAATTTTCAGCTCCAGTTTCAAATGCTCCATTGGAATAACATCTGAAAAATTATCAAAACTGTTCAGGCATGTATAAATTCTGATGTATGGATCTTCTACCAATCTGCCTGTGCCTTGCATAAATGAAGCAATTATATTAAAAAAAAAAGGTACTATGTGCACAGATTGTTTTAGTTAGGAATTTCTTATTGATTTTTTTAAGACTTTCTGACATCTGGAAAAAACTTGAGCTCTTCATTTGACAAATATGAAGACAGTATTAAAGGGGAAAAAAACCACTCCGCTTATGTGGTTATGCTTCCAGTCATCTGCCAACACTGAGAAATTGAGCCAATATTATCACAACAGAACTTTTTTTTTTTCCAGATGCTCTGAAGCAATTACTGTGAAAACTCTTCTTGGTAATGAGTATCCCTGTTTTGGAGATGGAGGAAACAAAATTACAGCAAAATCTAACCATGGGCAGAAAACAAATGTTAAAAGTGGGGGGCTGGGGTGGGAGTGATTATCGGAGATTTTGGTTCTCTGACCAGAACAGTGCTTGTTCCTTGATCACAGTTTGGACACCCTTGAATAAAGTTAAATAAATCTTGAATGAATTCTGTAATAGTGCCAACCTCTGCTCTTACTTCAGTTGCATAAAAATTAAACTGGTTTCTTACTGTAAACAGTTTGGGGACTTGTGAAAGACCCATGTCCTCTTTACCGGTGTTAAACTAGGCCTCGATTGGAAGAATTACACAGCATTTCATAGGGAAGAATGTACATTTCCAAGTCACAGAGTTTAGAAAAATGTGTTATCTTTAAGTGTTAAGCTGTTAGTGTCTTGATTCCCACCTTCGTCTTCTGCCTTAAATACTTTGACAAGGATGTAGATGTCAGAGTTTTCAATGTGAGCATCTTGGGAGGAGTTCTCAGGAATGTCTCATGTTTAGACCACCCCTCATCACCAGGCGATGTTAATTTTCAGGCAGAAGCCTATGCAGGTATTACTTCTGCAAAGCAGAAAGAAACCAATTATTATGATAGACTGGGAATCAACAAATATCTCATGTATTGAGATAACACTATGCTGGTTTCTCCATCCCGTGAAACTGTTGAAAGTGCTGCTTCAGCTGTGCTACCTGCAATTTTTAGGTGCTACATGTTTTAGGATTTTTTTTTGTTTAAGCATATCTCAGATCTCCACACACAGAGAAGTCTGGCATTCATCTATGACACTGAACTGGAAATGTACCTAGCGTGGGCTAACTGCTCATTTTTTTTACTTCAGAAAAGTTTCTTAGTACACCTGTGCCTGTACTTCACAGAAAAGATTAGATACCCTGATATATGATAGGTGCTATCCAAACACAGAACAAAAAGACAGGCTATGCCCCCGGGAGACTGTAATCTCTGTAGAAATCAAGAGAAAACAGGCAGGGAAGGGAGCACAGCGGAGCAAAGGAGTTAATATTGGTCAGGCTGACAGGGAGTGGTCTTGGCATTAGTTGAACTGTTGTTGTCTTTGTTTGCATGATGAGCTGCGTAATGATTATAATGAACAAATGCTTTGGAAAAGAAAGAGGGATCACTAATGCTAACTGGCCTTTGTTTTTCCTTATCTTGGTGGAAATGTTTTCAAAAATATTTTTAATAAGCAGAAGAACCCATTGGAGCGGATTGCTGCAGATGGTTTTGCTTAACAAGCTGCATCTGTCTAAAGATTATGACTACTTCTGGGTTGCTTGCCCTTTATTCAGCTGATCCTTTAAGATAGGAGCCCACGTATGATAATATTGAGCTATGTGGATATTAGTAATTGTTATTATTAATATAAATAGTAAGGATTGTATTAATGTTTTTAAAAGGAAGAATAATTTTTTATTAGCTTACAAGAGGCAATGATATTAGCCAAGGTCCACTGAAGTCAGTGCATTAGGTCAAATCCTGGTGCCTTGCCCCATGATCTTTCTGTCGAAACGTACAAAGTGGCCTCAGAGCAGGTGTTGGTCCAGCCCTGTGTATGATTCCTGACAATGGGCAGCCAGCACTGCTTGTTGAGAAGAATGGGACATGTCCAGTGTGGCGTTTCCCCTCCTTCCAGCAAAGAGCTGCTGAGGAAACTCCTGAGCTACTATGCACTGTGCCTGCTGCTCACTGTGTTTAACAGTGCTCTGGTCTATGGTGGTATTTAGTTCCTTTTCTGCCTTGGTTCTATTTTTGTTCTCTACATTGCTCTGAGTTTCACAGAAGAAATCAGAATGTATAGAGGAAAAATTATTTTTTTCCCCTCAATAATTCTAGAATTTAGTAAAACTCTAAGTAGGACCTTGGCGTTCAAATGTAAATTGCAGAGGTTTGTCCTTAAGTCAAACATCATTATTTTTAATGTTGCTTGCCTACTCAAGTTTGTGTTTTATACATAGTCAAATACAGGGCAAATGTTCCATGATAGCTTCTACAGGTTGAACATTATAAAAAATCTTTTCATATTTAACAGGGAGGGGAATTCACCATTAAAATGATTCATTTAAGGATAGAGTGGATTTTATCATATGCTGCATGTAAAATAGGGCTATGAGGTGACGAAAAGGAAAGTTGTAAGGTTGACGCAGAAATTATTGGTTGAAGTTTTACAGGCTGTTCCTTGTAGATTCTGTTATTAGTCACTCCTGGCTTTAAAATTGGTGAATTTAAATATGCAACAGAGTATAAACTTGAAAATTTAGTTTCAAAGGTGGATGATTTTTGAAGGCTTTTGAAAATCTCTATGGCCTCTAATATTACTCCCTTGGGCACATCTATTTTTAAAAGTATCTGTAGCCTGTTGACTTATTTTAAAAGCAGAGAGACATAGGAAGGGTCAAGAGCAGTAGAATAAATAATCTGTTATTTCATAGGCATATTTATATAATGAAGGTGAAGCTGAAAAGCATTTCCAGGTGAATTGAGCTGATAGGCAGAGTCTTAAGGGGTCTTAAATACTCGCAGGTTGCTGGTCTACTGGAAACGTCTGGTACTGAGGCAGTTACTGTCACTATAAGCACTAATAAACAATCACACTTTCATGAAGATAACATTGAGGGCAAATATTTTTGATGTTGCAAAAACATTCCACTGTAGGAGGAAAAAAATATGGAATGACTCTGTGGATTTGAGTAATCTGTGTTTTTATTCTGCTCATAGATTAAGGGGCATTATCAGATGTAAAAAACAGTCATCTTTCAGTGATTTAGAATCCTACATTAAAAGAAATGAATAGTAAATGCTAAGATCTGCTTGGTTATAGACACATGCATTAAGTAATGCAATCACAGCTGTTGGTTGATATTACTGTGTGCAGTAACAGCCTGTTAAGAAAGACAAAAGACTATTTGAGCAATATATTTCCTTGAGTCATCCTCCCCTGCAGAAACGTTCAGAAGTCTCCCGAACAGAGTTGTCTGTAGGTGTTCCAGCAGAGATGGTGTATGCCTGTGTTTACCTTCCCTGCTGCTTTCTGGAAAGACCTGAAGCTTCATTTGAAAGCCAAAGGCTTGTTTAATGGTGTTGCAGAAACTTAAGCAGCTGGGTAGAAGGTGCTCTTTCCATGATCCCTGTTTTTACCCATTTTCCAAGAATTGTAGCTGCACTGGAACCATACAATTGGGCTTCTGTTAACCTCTGCATTCGTTTGTTCCCAGCTTTGTTAAGGTTAGTGTTTTGGTGAGGGAGGAGCCACTAAAAAGTCCACCCAGTCTCTGGATGTGTTGAGTCTCTTCTTAGTATTAGACATGTCCAGTTTTCCGCCAGTGAATGATCACTCATCCTTCACAGGAAAGATGAGCAGTCCAGAATTTGGTAGAGTATTCCCATGTGGCAGCAGCCAGCACACAAGAAGCAGGGGGAATCGAATGGTGAGTCTGCCATTTTAGCTCTCTGTTTTTGTGGTTAGATTCTTGATTATTTGATTATTGATCTCCCCCTCTGCAACGTACTATTCGTTCTCCATTGTAAACTGCTGTGAGATCATAATAGAAAAGAAAAATTAGAAAAGTTAAGTATTTGTTTCTGTTTTTCCCATCTCATTTTGAGCTCATATAAGAGGGAATATGTTGTCTTTGTCAAAGGGACGTATCTGGAATTGTAGAATATTATTTGGTGATACTGAGTTGGAGAGGATTAGTTTATTCTAGTCGCTTAATTTGCATTAATTTTTCATCGCTAGTCTCAGCTTTGCAAAACAGTTCTTTACATGGATATTTTAAACCAGTGAAAAAAAGGATTTGATATATTGCTATCGAGTATATATTCCCAAAAAGGATGTGTAGCTTAGCTGATGGGCTCAAAGTAGCAGAGTGCTCCACTGCAGCCAGCAAGGTACTGTTGGATAGCACAGCAATCCTCTCACAGAAAAGTGGTACAGTACCTTCAGAGTCCATGAAGAGAGGGTATGACACAGAGTAGTAACAGAAATATGTGATGCTCAGCCTTGCCTGTCTTGTGGAGATAGTATTTCTAGGTTAAAGACCTTTAATTCATGGATTCTTAGGGGGCAATCCTGACCATATCAAAATTGAAGTTTTGCAAATTAAAGGCTGTTTTAAAATTTTGAAACAAACCAACAAAATCCCTCCCCCCTTGCCCCCCAAACAGTTTTCCAAATTAAATTATTCACACTTCGGGCTGCTGGTGCTGAGGGTTTTTTTCATCATCTGTCTTCTGATTCTGACAGATTCTTCATGCAAGGAATGTGTAACATTTTGAAAAGGATGAGTGCCTTTGCAGATTATATCACCCTAGACATTTTTTGAGGTGCTGCATATCCTATATAATCCTTGGGTGGATTTCAGCAGAGGATGGTGCAGACATAGTTCCTTTTCATGGCATATGAATGTTGCTATTCCTTTGTATTCAGGAAACAGGTAACTGCGAGAGAGTCTTTGTCCACTGTATAATTGGTTCTAATCCTGTGTTCTCATCCTGAACATTACAACATCAATCAAATGAAAAATAAAAATCACTTTTCCCCTGAGCAGTGAACAAGTGCCATGAAGATGGATACAGATTCGAATGCATGACTGAAATGGAAATCTTCAGGGGGAAGTGTCATGGGTCAGAGGATTGGCAATGCCAGTAGCAATTCAATTCAGAAATGAAGATGATCTATATTCTGCTTTTAAAAAGGAAAAAATCCATAGTGATAATAACTGAATTGTGGAAGCCTTCTCTGTGACTGCAGGGTGAACAGCAGGCTAAAATCTGCATTTGTCTACATGACAGCTACTTTATAAAGGGTCCTGTTGAGACAATGACTGCAAGAGGGGGTTGGGTAATTGTGTTAGGCTGAGCTGGCTGATTGATAAGCAATTAGAGGTTTCTGTTGATGAGGAGACTGGAAAAAGAAATACTTTGCTTTGTTAAACTAGCAACCTGCATGTGAGATGGTACCTTGATCTTGCTGTTCTGTAAGCGGGGTGCCAACAGTAGGTATTAATGTGACAAAGTAATTGGTGAGATAGGTCAGTGTAGCAGAGGCAGAGTAATTATTACATCTCAGGGTTCCCAGAATACACTTTTATGGTTTGTTGCTGTCCAGAAACATCCAAGATCAAATAATTTAGGGGATCATGTGGAACAAGAAAATGCTTAAATGGGCAGGGAGTCAGACTGTTCACAAACAAGAAGGGATTATTGCATTATGCTAATCAGCATGCAGTACCAGGCAATGCTACCAGATTTATTCTTTTTTTTTTTTTTTCCTCCCCAGCCCCAAACTCCCTGTTCCTCTTTGTAATGGTGACGTGCAAAACCTCAAAACAGTGCTAAGAACAGTTGATGACTTTACTTTTCCTGCCTAGAGAGTATTTATTAGTTAGTGTAAGAGGAATATCTTTGGCATAAACCAGAGGTGTGTAAGAAGACCTTAAGCCGGACTTCATAATAAGCAAAGAGAAAGAGGTCACAGAATCACAGAATGGTAGGGGTTGGAAGGGACCTCTAGAGATCATCTAGTCCAACCCCCCTGCCAGAGCAGGTCCTAGCTCGTATGTATTTGGGTAAGTGCAATGATTATATGTTGTATACAAAAATCTTCATCTTCTAACTGACACAGTATGGAAAATGTGTAACTAAAGAGAAATCTATCATGTCAGATACTATTTAGATACTGAAGCATGCTATGATTTGAGATTAGTACTAAAAATGGCAGTGTTTTTTCACTCCTAGTAAGTAAATATTTATGGCGTATCCAGCACTGTGGAAATAACGTATTTCTAGGAGAACATTTTTTGATTTATCCTAATTCATACATTATTTTGTAAGACTAAGAGAACAGATAAGTCCCATTGAAAGATATGTTTGTGCCTGAAGGGAACAAGAATAAATCACGTTCATGTAGTTCTGGCTTGACTATTCAGTATCTGACTCACCAGAAAAATTTGCATCAACTTTGATGGGTTTGAAACATAGAGCATATCCCTTGAATGGTCCTGAGCTTTTTCATTGCAATTTGATGTCAGTAATTATCAAGCGTATTGCCAAAAATGCACTTTTAATTTGACTATCTCTGTAATGAAAGCGGGGAAAATGTTAATGTGTTACAATAATTAATGCTTGGCAGCATTTATCTGAAGACAAGAGTGAAATAGTTTATGTATGGAAATAGTTTTCATCTACCCTTTTCTAGAGTCACCACTTATCCTTTGCTGACAGATTCCTGTGGTTTCAGTACAGTAAATATGCAGGCTTAGAATTGCACCAAAGGCTCTTTGACAAGGAATATGGACTGCTAGTCCATGTGGTCAAGTGCTTTCTTAGCGCTTAGAGAAAATCTTGCCACAGCAATCGGAATTGTTGATGGTAGGATTTTTGGCTCAAGAGTTTGAGCGTGAAGCAGATGGGACAATTTTCACAGGTGATGTTAGAACTTATGTTAGTTGGAGAAGTTATCTTTAAATAGGGATTGTTTTACTTATCAAATTTTTGTTATGATGGACTCTATAGAAGAAACCCTGGTGTAGCTTATAGAGGTTCCAGCATATAATGTTAGATTTATAATCTCAGAGCTAAAGTTTCTGAAAGACTCTCTTTAACTTCGCTTAGCTTCAGATCTGGAATCTTTTTGTATTTCATATAATTTAGGATTTTTTCCTTTAGCAGTTATGGGCACCAATAGGTCCAATCAGAAGCTGCAGATTCTGTTCAGAAGCCTATTCACAACTAATCTATATCTAGTAATCACAACATTTTAACTAATCACAGTTTTTAAAAAATTATCTGCACGATGACCTTATAATTAGGGAAGTTATTTTCACATAAACCTAAACTTACATTGGGTCTTAGAGCAACCAGGGCACTGTCCTTTCGAGGCACCAAAGTTTCCAGTTCCTGCTGAATTTGGAAGGTTCTTGATCAAGATGCTGCACTAAGTCTGCACAGGGGTAGATAAGTTCTGGTTCCAACTCCTGAAGCGTCCATATCCATGTACATCTAGTGAATATAATATTTCTGAATACTATTTCAATTGCATATACAAATTGAAGTGAAATGGCATCAGCTGCCCCTACTTTCAGGTTCTGAAATTCTTAAACTGAACGGTTGGAAAACCCCATGTAAACACATATATTTATCTAGGTCTTCGAAATTGCCTGTAAAATTAAAATCATTGAATAATCTTATATCATCTTGTGCCTTCAGTGATAACTGAGTTTGTAGCAATTCTTAATCATCATCTCTGGAGTCCATCTGAGTTTGCATTTCTTCTGACTCTTCTCAGCTCATGGCACCTATCTATGGGAGTCAGCTCACCTAAAAGCCTTCTTTTCAAGGTGAGTGACGCAAACTTTGCAGTACGGTATTTTGCTCAGCTGATCTTTGTTGTTTGCTGGTAATTTTTTCCATTACTTTTCTCCACACTATTATACTTGTGTTTTTTCTGCCTAGTGCTTATGTTGTCATTTTTAGTACAAGCACATTTTGCTTCCTGGACATTTTTGTTTAACTTTGCATGCAACTCCTGTGTCTGTAAATTGATACATCATAAATAAATCAGGCTGTGATGCAAATATGAATAAAATTTGACTTGAATATAGAGTCAATGTCACTGCAGATGATGAAGAAAACAATCAACCTATAATTGCATTCTGAATTTGGATTCTTAAAGCGTTGGTAAATGTTAATAAATATACGAAAGACAGCTTCTATTATATACCTATGTTATTGATATACACACCCATATTTCTAAAATATTTATGACATAAAATGGTAAAATATATTTGCCACTCATTTTTCATCAAGAAGAACCTATAAATAAAACGCATGAAGAAATGGAGAAAACACATAAAAATAAAATAACTTGGAGAAATTTTGTTCCTGCTAGATAATTTGTCAGGCAGGCTGTTGTTGAGTTTTGTCCCAAGTTTGAATCATTCAGAATTTGCCTATTTAGCAGGAGGGAATTTCTCAATATGTGCTTGATATACTCATGTTCATAAATAAGAGGGTCAGAGCAGAATGGAGAGGCTTAAAAAGCTTTGTATTATGGTGTATATATGACTGACTTCTATCATGCAGGAGCTGTAGAAAACAACCCGAAGGCAGTCCTGGAGTCAGTGTCATTCCTATGCCGTCCCCAGGAGCTGCCTGTTCCTGGAGAGGCATTGTGTGACCAGTGGTCTGTCCAAGAACTGCGCAAGCCAGGCACGCTCCAGCACTGCCTCACTGCCCTCCTGCCCTAGGCTGGGATGTCACAGCTGGCTTGGGAGGACGTTTTCATAAAGTCAACTTTTTTTCCCTCACCCGTGTCTGGATTTTACAAACTTCTTCTATGGTATGATGCAGAGAAACCTGTGACTCATCATTCTGACTTGAACCACACGATTTAGCACTGTGGCATTTCACTGTGGGATACCTCTTGAACCTAAAGGGTTGTGATGAGCTGAGCTGAGCTCTTGCTGCACAAAACTCCGGTGGTGGTGGAAAGAATGAACTAGACTGGAAGTAGGGAGGTTGCTTGATGTTTTGTTAAGGCATGTGGGCAAGTGGAGTGTTGTAGTGAGTGGATGGGAAAAGGATGATGTTTCTGTGTGAAATGCAGTCACTGCACCACAGTTACACCACAAGGAAATGGTGGTGCTTCCTAAGTCTTTGAAATAGGTTATGTGATGCAGCAAGCATGCAGCTTGGCATCTTTTTCATGGCAAGGCCTATAAGAACGGAGTCTGTGTCTTACCAGACCTAAATCAAAGTTATAAAAAGAATTACTTTGGAATGTAGCATACATATTACTGGATTGGGTTGTTTCTAATTGGCAGAAATAGATCTTGCATCAGTTCCATGCTTCCTGACCAGGAATTTATTGCTGTAAAGCAAGTGCAACAATAGAAATAGCAAGTAATTCTGGAATATGGACGTCTTGGGTTAAATTTAATGGTGTGCCTTGAAACGAAGGACAGCCAGCTGACAAAACAAGTTGTTTGGTAATGAAGTAACTGAATTGTAGAAAATTCCAGGTTGTGCAGTGCAAACCTAGTAATCCACTGTTATTGTCACAATGTTCCTAACAAAAGCCAGCATTGATGAAAGGTATGACAGTCTTTAGCCTAAGATCTTTCTGCTCCTTGAAGAAAGATTGTACTGAGAAACAAAAAAACCAGGCTTTTCTGCTACTGGCATTTTTTTCCTCCTCTATTCTGCAGATTGGAGGATACAGAGGGATAATACAAATGGAGGCAGACAGGACTGAGTGAGAGACTATAAACAGGCGTGAATCAGTGTCTGTAGATTAGGAAGCCAGGCGGGGTTAGTAGTGAAGGGAGAGAAATATTTTCCTAATTTTTCAGTTCATAAATCAGTTACTAGAAAGCACAACTATAAAAAAGCATAATTAGTAAAACAGCCAGTATGCTATAAATCGGAATTAAGAAAGAAGCCTTTTCCTACCCTGGATTTTTACATTTAGAAATGATTAGGGAATGATAGAATAACTGTGGCTGGAAGGGACCTTAGTAAGTCATATTTAAGTCCATGGGTGTTGATCCACGTTTTCTCCATTGCTCAGCTTTTCCCTTTGTCTGTAATGTAAATTTAGTTCCAAGTTCTCTTTGAGATGTTGCACTCATTGACTCTGTCAACTGAGGGGGAAAAAGAATTTCCCTTGAAAGATGAAGAAGGTGCACACAGTACGTGCTACATATTCACATCCCAGAGCTCAGGGCTTCCTAGCCAAGTGAGCAAGGCAATGTGCAAAAGGCACACTCAGGCACTTTCCAGATAGAAGTTCAATCCTGAAATAAGAAGTCTGGGGAGACTCTTCTGAGCAGAAATCACCAGCTGAACCAGTAAGTATTATCTAAGCAGATTGTCTGTGATAAGACATCACAGAGTGAAACAGCAAACTCTGGTTTTGTGTCTCAGTCACTAATAAAAAAAGCTGAAATTTTTCATCTGGTCCTTGTTGGTGACCGTCTCGCAATAGACCGTAGTGGAGTTGCTTGTTTCTGGTAATTTGTTCCTTCCCCAGAAGCCACTGAATGTAGATGGAGACTGAGATTCTAATAGCATCGACCATGTTATTGCCATGGTAATGAGACATCCTGTCTCAACTTGGGAGTTTTTGTTTGTTTATCGCTATGAATTTCATTGCTATACAGGGAACAGCAGGTGAACTTGCCTGTATAGCTAAAGTGAAAACGATGGCTGCTTTTTATATAATCTACTACAAATGTTATTTGGAATAATGTGCTTCAGAATACTTTAATATGGCATTTGTAGGCAGTCTTATAATTGGCAATATATTTCAAATGCCTTTGATGTTTGACTTGGGCAGGGGAGGAAAAGCTATAGCACCATTCGCAGAAGCTGCATCTGAAATTCAGACTGCAGTCAAACTTTGCATGCCTATAACTTTCAGGAAAAATAAATAAATAAAAAAATGCAGTCATCACTTTTCTGTAAAGGGCCAAATAAGGAGAACTGAAAAAGAGAAAGAAATATAATAGGATCTGATAGCAATTGAGGTAAATATCACTGCAGTGAAGGCAGCAAGGTCTGAAATCAAGAGAGGATAGAGAGGGAGTGAGAGAGAGATAGGTGGCTTTGGCGTTTCGGGGAAATCCTCATCTCTGCTAAGCCCTTTTGAATACAGTGATACATGCAGGAGCTGACAGGTGGCTTTGGATGTGAAGAGTCAAGTTGTCTTCAAGATGGAGTCCACAAATGGGAGAGGGTGATAAAACCATGATAGTCAGAGAGATGAATTACAAGAAGGCACCCCGTGATCACCCCAGATTCCCTTTACTGCACACATAGTGGAATCCCACCTGGTAATTCATACCAAAATTGACATCTCATCTAGAAAGATTCTCAGTCTTGAGTGAAAAACTTCAAGAAATGGGCCATCTATATCAGTCAGTAAGTAGTTGACAGTATATCTCTCTGCTCAAGTCTTTTTCCCAGTTTTGATTTCCAACCATGGAACTGTATTTTATATTGGTTAGTTGGAATATTCTCCATGGTCAGTCCAAAAATGATTATCTCTCTCTCTTTATCTTGGTACCTGTAGATTGTGGTCACATCAGCTCCTACTCCTTAGCTGTTTGATTGCTGGAGCTAATGATGCAAAGTGCTTTAATAGGTATGATAAGAGCAGCACAGCATTAGAGCAGTTTATTTCAAGAAACAGCAGATAATGAAGTGCAGTTTGGGTAGAATTGACCTAAATTGAAATATTGTGTTTAGGAATCAAAATACTTCTGGACAGCAAAACTGGAAGCAAGCTTTTAGTCATGAAAGAAACTTCTTTCTTTTTTTCTTTCTTGCATTCTTTTTTTTTTTTTTTTTGAAACTCTATTTTCTATTAGAATGCTGTGTGTCTGAATCTGATGTATTAAGTCCTAAAGAGATGCACTTCCGAGACAGTCATTGTCAGCAGTGGGGTATGACCAGCAGAACTAAGCTCTGCTTCTGGGAGAATCTGCTATTTAAAGAAGGAACTAACATAAATGGTGTTAGAAGGAAGTAATGATCATCTTCATGAGGGATCATCTTTAAAAAAATATCCATGAAATCATAAAATTCATCATTAACTCTCCAACGACAGTTGATAATAGCATTACTTTCATTGGATGGATTATGAAGATCTGAAAAAAGGAGATATATATATTATACAATTTCTAGTAGGTTAAAGGCTGCATGAAAACCTTTTCATTATTAGAAATAATCTAGGCAAGCAACACCTCCTCCTCCCCATTTCTAGCACCGCTCAAGTGCCTACACAGTCCTATTCTTTTCTAGCCATTATGGACGTATTAGGTAAAGGTACACTTCAGAAATAGGAAGCTATATTTAAGGAATCATGTCTCATTTCCTAGCTCTCTGTAGGTTTTCAAAGACAGCATTGCTTATATTTAGTAGCAGTTTTACCAAGAGAAGAGAAATACTTTAAAGAGTTGTTGCCTTTTCAAAATGTTTTTCAAAATCGTTTTCAGTCTTCAAATAATTTAAAACCATGCTAAGAAGCCATAGCAGTAAGTGCCCTTGTGAAGGAGTAAATGATGGCTGGAAGGGGCTGAAGGCTAAGGCAGTTCAGAGAGATAATTTGTTATTACGTTCGACTCTGTATGTAAAGTGGAGATGACCTGATTGAAGTGATTGCACCAGCTCCTTTGCTAGTATGATTTTGCATTGTTGTGCTGAACATTAAGAGGCTATTGGAATCTGTGTACATGTTGGCATTTTTTCTCTAGGGACACGGTCTAGGGAGGCAGCCCAAATATTATATAAGATGCCTGTGTATCTCCGACAGAGAGAAATGCAGGCAGAAGCAGGAGACGGTCTAACTACTGGGCTCTGACTTGAACCATGTGTGACACTAGCATGAACTTAACAAGAGCTTCCATCTGGTTCATGTAACTGTGAAGCCCTGGCTGATGGTTGCACATGACTTTGGGTGCAGCCCCAAGAAGATGAAAGAAGGGCAACAGGGATGCTCAGGGATTGGAGGACTTGGATACACAATGGGCTGAGGGCCAGAATGTGAAGTGGAAAGAAAATAAAGTGAAAATGCTAAGGGCTCCGTGCAGCTGGTGGAGGCACAGGCTCATTGCTGCTTGTTTTTTGAAGTTATGTACAAAGTGATGTATAACTTCGGGCAGTTCTGCATTTAAGACAGACATAGAAATAATTTTTCTAGCCCTTATTTGGTTTTTATTTCATGTTGCTGAATTTATTTCTCTCCTAACCTCAGCAATCCACCAAAGGCCATTTAACAAATACTATTTTAAGAAGCTGTTTCAGAGAAGTGCCTATTACAACATTTTGCTTTTCACTTGTAAAAAGTGAGGAAGGAAAGGACTTGGGGCACTTAGAACTCCTTCAGTATCATCAGTAGTGAGTCTGTGGATTGCAATAGATACACACACAACTATGCACTAAATATCATGTCTGTGAAATGTTAGAATTTGAAGACTATATATAAGATCTACTTAAGATTTCATTGCCTTATTATTAAGAAATAAAATACTGAAAGCCCCTGCTATGTGTGTATTTGGCCAGAAATTCATGTTTTCGAGCCAATATAAACTGTAGATATCCAGAGCTGGATGTTAGGTGAATTTGTCCCATTAGTCCAAGTAACAAGCAAGTTCTTAATAAATACGCTGTGTGTATTCAGAATGCAGACTTAATATAGCAGATTAATGGCATATCAGATTCTCTATAACAGCAAAGACACCCGGGTGGTGCTGGGACATATGACACATGACTTAGGGAGACCCATGTCCCATTAGGGAAGCCAGTGGTATGCCATGAGTGCTACAGTGTACTAACCACAGCTGAGTCACAGCCACTATGTTTGTTGTAAAATTATCTGAAAGATCCCAGCTTCAATTCTAGCTGCTTTTATGAATTTTGATAAAGGAGGCTTCTTCCTTGTTGGCCAGAACTGAATTTGGTGAACTATAAGAAATGGGATTTTTCCCATCCCAGTTAGATAGATGTTTTCTGCAGCAGGGTGGTTGGAGAAAAATGTGTATTTATATCATAACTGTTGAATTTTTGTTATGTGAAGCTACTAAATGATGTCTACTTGAGTACATACTTACAGTAAATCCAGTCATGTAAATCACTGTTTGATGTCTGCTATTTGAACTTTCTAATGACATGTTCAAGATAAGTCAAAAGATTCTCTGTTAGAAGTCAAGAGACTTATGTAGGCCAAGATAAGGTCAGGAAAGACCTAGTATAAAGAACTGTATTCTAACATAGGTAAGGATTTTAGAAAAAGTGATTTGTGTTGTTTATCTTTTCATCACAGTTAAGGATGTTAGAATTGTTGTGGCTATGTTAGAGGTTTATGATATTTTTACAGCTGGAACTGGATTGATTATTTTTTTCCACACCAACAGTAAGAATAAAGCCTTTAAACAACCCGTTATTTTCATGGGAAAAGAGTCCAGTAGTAATTATAAAATACTGTTATATTCCAGCCATGAAAGTTGTGAAATTAACTTGCAACATCATAACTTGGGGATGTAGTTCCTTCCTGAGGCTGATCTACTTTCTTGTTAGTGCTGCAAGATAGAAACATTATCAGTTTTACTTAGCATAGTTAACACCTAATGCAGAGGGATGCAC
The DNA here is from genome assembly GCA_008658365.1 of Alca torda. Classification (NCBI taxonomy): domain Eukaryota; kingdom Metazoa; phylum Chordata; class Aves; order Charadriiformes; family Alcidae; genus Alca; species Alca torda. The sequence goes on from CM018083.1 coordinate 12,994,203, forward strand.
AAATCCTGAATTCTGATCATGAGACAGTGGTGATACTGGTGTTCAGGAATCTTCTCTGGAGTGGGTTTTTGTTACAGGCTGATTTTAATGTTACAGTATTAAATAATTTATAATATGTGATTTCTTACACCGTTGTGTTTTTTTTTTAAGCTATGAAAGATAATTGTATCCCAAAGAAGGGACTTATCTCTCTTTATCTTTACTCTTCAGCAAAATTATAATGTGGATTTCTGATGGCTGGTTTCAGGCAATAGATTATTTTAAATACTAAATAGAGAAAGAGACTTTCATTTCATTGCAAGAGCAGTCAGGATAAATTAGTTGGGAGGGGAAAACCTCAACTTTTTTTTTTTTTTTTTTCAAGTATCCTTATCTTTGAGAATATCCAAGATAAGCAAAGAATTATTGAGTGAGTAGACTGTTACTGCTTTTGGGGATTTGTTTTGGGTTGGTTTTGTATAAAAATATTTCCAGCATTAGATGTCTGTGAATATCTTTAAGACAGACACCTACTCCTGTTGACCCAGAGCAATAACTTCATCTTTCTTTCACTCTGCCCTAAAATTGCCCCTGAAGTAGCTCCGGCTTTCATGGGACAAAATCCCAAGCAACCAGCTTCATGATCCCTAGCTGGGGAAGCTTGTAAGCTGACAGCTAATTAACAAGTCATCTTCTCAGAGCTCTTACTGCTCAGAAGGGCAAACCTCACAAGGTGTCGTACAGGTCCTGCCAGAGGCTTTGTACCCTGCAACTCCTCATCGTTCCACAAAATCTCAGTGTAATGGAAGAGCATCAGAGAATTCCTAAAATAACAGCATGGGCAGTTCTCTAGGTACCATAGAAACTACCACTGCAAAGAAGAGCTTTCCCTTCCTTGGCTTTGCTATTCAAATATTGAGAATGCAGACACTTTGTAAAAAAAAAAAAAAAAAAGTGTGTGTTATTTTCACGTCACATGACTGTCTTCTTGCTGCAGCTTTACTTGTCTTCCTATGTGGGATCAGCTCAGAGCGATTAACTCCAAAACTTGTCTCCCTTTTATGATGCTATGTGATGAAATTTGATATGAGAACTTTTCATGGTGTGTTCCTTCCTGTTGTTGGTCTTCAGGTAATTTCAGCCTTCATGGCTTTTCTAGTAATGTGAGGCAATGCAAGCTATCTTGTTGGCAGCCTGTGGTGGCCATGAGCTCAGTACCTTCCTCTTCTCTGCTGAGTTGCGGTGTTTTTTCGTTAAATAGCAGGTGTGAGAAAGTCTCAGAGGATGGGATGCCAACCCTTGGTTGCTGCCACAGACAGTGCCTTTAATAGAAACATCTTACTCTGTATGTGACGGGATGACTAGCAAAGTCCCTCAACAGCCTGGTAGATAGATCACTTAGCAAAAATCTGTTAATAGGAGTGCAGGGAAAAATGCCATCCAGACAGATGGGAATGACTCTAGGCTGCTGAAATGCTGTTTGTGTGCAGTGTGTTTATTAAAGGAAGGATTCCCAGGCCAGACAGCTGTCTGCAGTGTGCTTCCACACCTATGCTGAGAGGGACGTGTTAGAGAGAATCCAGGGCACATTTCAACATGAAAAATAGCTTCCCAAAAAGGAACCATGGGGTTTTGTTTCAGGTTAGCAAACTCATGACTGGGTGGGGAAATCTGTTAGATGAGCCTTTAATTTGCCAATAGAAAGAATTCCCATATAAATACAGTCTTGTTATATTTTGCTTTGCCTGTTGCCTGATAAGCTATTTGAATTGGCCTAGACAGTGCTGGATGAGGGGTCACCAAGGAATGCTTTTGAGCTGCAGTTGGTGGCTTTCTAGCTAAAATCCTTCAGTAGCGGAGTTATTATGCAGTTGCTATGTCAGGATGGTGGGGGGAGGTGGACTGAGCAACTCGTAGAACATCTCAGATCTTGTTCTTTCAACGGCCTGTTGTAATTTTCACAACATGCAGAATTTTTTTTTAACCCAATATCCTGATCTAATTTTGAAATGAAAGTTCTGCTTTTCTAGATTTCCTCCCACATTTCATTTAGATAAGTTATTCTTCACCTTTTGTTCCAGGCTGCCGTGCTCTGTTAAATGCTACTTCAGAAATGACTGCCTTTTACTGATGGGTGAAATAATCTCTGTGCAAAGTCTGGAAATTCTTTTCAGTCAGGGAGGTATTTTAAGCTTCTTTGAAGTGAGAAGTGCAGGATAAGGGGGATAGGCAGTGCGTGGGACTATGAAGTAGGTATTATGTGTTCTTTATTGGCTTCTGATATTTGGTTCTTTATGGGGTTTTGAATATGTAACTTAATTTCTTATTATTGACATTTTTTTTCAGAAAAGATGTCACATTATTTTGCCACAACACCTGGAAGAGGTTGAATGGAACAAATACGGTCATGGAATCACAAACGTATTTTTTATTATCTCAGTGGGACAGGCATGGGTGGTTCTCTGTGTGATCTTCCTTTGAACACAAGTCTTCTCAGACAAATCTAGCAGGTTAAATCGGAGTAACGGGCATGCTATATTAACACACCTCTCAGACACCCAAGATGTCTTGCTGTTGTGCTGAATGTTGCTTTTTTGCTTTGAGTCCCTCACCAGACAGGCATGTAGATGTGAAAAGCATGTTGCTGTTCACGATGGTCAGACAGCTATATGTCTTTGAAAAGGTCCTACTGATGTAAACTTCTAATTCACCAAATTATGAGTGTATGTGCTTCTATTTCCATATTAATCATCTGGCTTTTGCGCCTTACTTTAATGAATGATTAATTTTTATTTTCTCACTTGTGTGTATCTCCTGTGGCAATGAAGGGATGTAGGTGCCTATGCCCAGGAGAGTGTTTGCTGCCCCACAGGTTGTAGTGGATGTTCTGACATCTGCATCTCTGTTCAGGCTGGGAATGAAGGCTGCCATCTGTTTTTCTCTGCCATTTAGGGGACCATATAGTTTCAGGACTTACATTAAGAGTGACAGAAACACTGATTTCCTAGCACTGCTCATTTCTGCTATGTCTGTTTTGTGAAAATCCTGCCTTGAGGAGTGCTCACAGGGGAAGGAGGAAAGGGAGGGTCACAGTCTATGTGAAATCACTTGGATCTCAGTGGGTCTCACGCGGTAATGGCACAGATCTGTATGTCACTGTGCTCAGTAACTGCTGGCTGAGGTACCGTGGCTGTATCAGAGTGGTCGTGGATTTCAGAGATGGCAATCATAACCCAGGGATTTATACATCTATGCTCACGAAAAGTAATTTTGCAGTGTGTTTCATTCGCAGTCCTTGTATTCTTAACTTTAATGCTGGGTGAGACACAATGGCTTTAGAACAATACAATTCACATGTCCCTGCAAAACCTACACTGTATTTGCTCTGATTATGTTTGTCGTCTTATCTGCTAATAGCTGCTTATACGCTAAAAGAAATGCCAAAAATTGGTCTCCTTGATAAAGCTGGTGTTCACAAAGTCTTAATAAAATTAAAATGTAATCTCACTATCTCCTTAATGCTCCTGTAACCTGTATGCCGTTAATCATCTGTACTGTTTACTGCCAGCTAATGCTTTAATGTTTGTTACTGGCCTACTTTCAAAATCCCTTATAGATGTAAATTGTATATAGTTTAAATAAGAAATGCTGCATGTAGTCATCACCACTGTTATCTGGAGGAAGTGAATGCCATTTCCTTTATTTAACCTACCAGCCTGTATCCCCTGAGTACATTTCTTAGAGTTAAAACCAATAGCGTTCTAGTTTGTAGGTTGGTGTTGCTCATTAGCTTTGCAAATACATCATGCTGCTGCACTCTCCAGTCTTGCTTAAAGTGCTCTTACTACTAGTGTCAGTGTTAGCTGGAGTGTTAAGTTTGGAGATTTGAATTGTGTGTCAGTGGCACTTCTGCAGTAAAATGGACCAGAAGAAAAGCCAGGCCTTTCTTTTTTTGGTTCCTTTGAGTATTGTTACATATTTGTCTTGAAACAGAGGCTCCTTCTAACACAGTGCAACTTCTTCATTTGATCCTACTGCAAATAACTTGCATCTTCTCTTACTCTCCACTCCTATCATCTCTGTGTCTGTTTTATTTTGGGGCCTTGATTCTGTGTTTTAAGGCCTGACAACTTATAACCACACAGCTTGTTATAATAGCCTGTAGAAAGAGCCTTCTTGATTCATGTGTATCAAAGTGCATGACTAAATCCTCACTGTATATTTTGTTGGTGTCTGGTATTAAACTTCTTTATGCTTTAGTCACACATTTAGAAGCGATGCATTTATTTTCATAACTGAATTCAGTGTCCTAGCACTACACTTCGTAGAAGGAAAGATAACAGAGGAAAGCAAACATTTCTACTGACTTGCTGTGGTGTGTGATCTGCCAGTCAAAGGAATTTAAGAGTTTTTTGTTTAGAAGAATAGTGTTTAGAGGGAGAGAAAGAGGATTGTTAAAAGCAAAAAATGCAGCTACTTGCTACTCATTTCAAATCTTCATCCAGCCTGGTATATAGCTTAGAAAGATCCCTTGCTCTCTGTGTATTAAGTTGACTTCACATGCAGATACATTATATTCTTATGCTAGTTGCAAGCATCTTAATGGAATTGTAGGGCTTTGTAGTTTATTTTGGCAGAACTTTTGGATGGGTACCTATTTCACCGGTTTTTATTATTTCTTGGCTTTTATAATTTTAATTTCCTACTGTATACCCACACTTTCAGTTTAGATTCTAGCAGTGAAAAATAACAGTTAAAAATTTTCCAGCTTTTTTAATCTTGATCTAAGGCTCTTGGAAATATCCTTTAGAAGTGCTGAGCACAGCACGTTTTCTGATTTGAAGTGAGTGATTCAATATTAGTAGCTGACATATTGATTAATATCCACTTGTAAAACTTCCAAATACAATTTTGGGTACAATGTGCAGTTTGCCTGAAAGGGGCTCTGGGAAGTTCTAAATCAACATGCAGAGCTGAAGGGATGGGACAGTGCCCTTTGCTCAATTTACCAGATTTTTCCAGATGCTTTCTAGCGCTTCCTCACTGCATTTGAAAGCTTTTTAGCCTTGATGTGTTTGCTTTGCCAAGCTGCTAACTAGTGTTTAATCAGTCCTGAATACCAGTAGAAGTTGTGTGAAGAGAGGGCCCTGTGTGACAGTTGAACTTGATCCTTTGACAGAGGTACACGGGTGTGTGATGGGCAGAGGTACTGTGTTTGATGCAGCTTTGAAGTTTAGTTTGCATGTCCCTGTGCAATGGGGCATGGAAAAGGGCAAACAGGAAGGACACAGGGAAAACCAGGGTTGTCACTACCTTGGTGAAGCAGCTGGGTTGGCTGAGTTGGAATTTCATTGCCTTTTCTTGCTGGCAATATTTTGTCTTTTGATTTTTTTGCCGCTCTTGCTCGGACCTTATCCCTTCCTTTCCCAGAGAGTGGCATCATCCTTCCTAGTTTGACAGCTCCTTCCTGTTTGAACTCGTGTAACAGGCTTAGGCGGTGTCTTCAGCTGCTGTGTGCTCACTGTGGAATAGCAAGCAGCATGCTGCTTCCGCAGTATAACCTTCTGTCTGCGCCCTTGGAGCAGATGGAAAACTGGACAGTCCTGACTATTATTGTTTCCCATGCCATGATTCACAGTTCAGTCTATGCAGTCTACTCACTGGTACTTGACAGACCCCAGCAGGAAAGCATGTCCCAACACCAGGCTCAGAAGGAGTGATAGATCACAAGCCTCCAACTTTAGCAAAACCTCCTCAGACTTCTGCGAGAGAAGAGCTCTGGCTTTTGAAGCACAAATGGTAACTCGTGAGCATCACAACTTTGGGATCAGATGGAATCATTTCTGCAGCAGCAGGTACTAGTGATGGATGCACAAAGAAAATGCCAGCATGGAAACTAGGAACATGTGAATTACCATGGAGATGAATACAAACTTGGTAAGGGCATTTTCAGCAGAACCGTCTCCTTGGCAAATTCATCAAAACGAAAACTTTTTGTGGAAACATATCAGTTGACAGGAGGAAGATCTTAGAACAGACGCTAGCTTAGAGCCCAGGGTATTCAAACTGAACTGTGAGGGAACCAGATTCAGATCCCTGCCCTGAATATCATCTCCAGATCCTGCTGTTTTTTTTCTCTGGCTTCCTTTCCTTTTAAGTAAAACATGTTGAAACCTTTTGAAATCTTGACATTTTGGGTGGAGTTCATGTTTCCTGATCCAGCTCATCTTCTTGGGAATATTGATAGAAAAATCTAATTTTTTCAGTCATTAGCCCTACTGTTAAATCAAGGGTTTTACCCCCTTATGTAAATGCATAATGGTCAGGAGGGAAAGGAAGATTCTGCTAAACCACACATATGGGAAATAGAATATAAACCTTTTTAGTTTAACCTGGATCATGCCTAATCATCCTTCTTTTTAAAAAGTATAATAGTGATCTTTAGCATGGCAAATTCCATCCTGTCCCGTGCAGTGCCCAGTTCCTCTGAGACCAGTGAAGTGAATGAGGCAGAAACCCAGGTGGGTATCGGCTCCTTTGTATTTAAGCTATTTTCTCCTAGTTCCCCTTCTTGTTCTCACCCGAACACGTGTACTGTTTGTGGCTGGATCTGACATCCCACAGTGGCAAGACTAAAGCCTAAATCACAGGTAGTCTCATACCTTGACTATCTTATAAAAAGGGACTTAACAGCCATCATTCCTGATTAAAGACATATAGCAGGACATGTTGAGCAGCATGAACTTCTGGCAGAGTGACAAGCTATTTTCTTTACCATCTCTTTTAGGGCTCTATGTTGAATGTCAGCTAAGAAAAAATGATATTTTAATTAGGCCTCCCAACTATTTAAATTGTAAGAAGATAATGATTTTTTGTAATAGATTTAAGGAGTTGGTAATATATGCTTATCCTGAATTCTTTGCATAGGAAAATTCTCAATCATCATTCAGCTGTTTTGCCCTTCAGAGAGCTTTTTCTTAGGTAAAGAAAGCAAGCAATGTTTTGCCATGTAACATTAGCTTTACTAACACACCGGTAACGTGTGCTGTGAGCACCTGAGAGGATCCAGTTCAGAGGGAACTCTGCTGATCAGAAAAATTAAAAAAAAACCAAACAAACTCTTCAACTCATGTAATCTCTGCTCTGGTCAGCACCATCTGCGGACAAGATTAGAAATCTCTTGTATGTCTCATGTTAGCAGCACAAAATGCCTCACCTCCTGATGGGGGGTTAAATGCAACTAAAACACTACTTACTCCCATGTGGGTTAGTAGGTGGGTAACCACTTGGTCTTCTGGCCATGTATCTGCTGGCACCAGTCTTTCCCAGCAGGTAAACAATTTAATTCAGCTTATTTGATTTGCATTATTGCTACTGTTAAATGTTTTGGTCAGCCTTTTGTGGGGGTGGCTGAAAAATCAAATCCTGCCTGTTTTGAGGTTTTGCTGTTATTGCTTCCCTCCAAGGCAAAGCACATGAAGTTGTGTTAAGCACAAACATCAGAGTACCTGGGGTCCTTCTGGAAATGAATATGAAACATAGGAACAGAGGGAGCTGTAGGTTTGTCTCTGCTGTAGAGCTCAGATAAAAGAAAACAGATGAGGTGGAAGGGGAAAGAGTTATTTAGTGGAGGAAAAAAAAGTCTCAAAGACTGAGGAGAAAAAGGTAATACCTGTGGTTTGGGATAATCCTCAAAAAGTTTACAGTCTTTTGGGCGATTAGTTGAAATGAACTGATTTTTCAGAGGCTTTTCAGATTCAACCCAAGCTATTGAAATGTCAGAGGAAGACAAGGGAATCTGCTTTCACCCGGGAGGAAAACTTTGAAAAGTAGTAGAAAGCACTTGCATTCGCCCATTCCCAGACAGAAACAAACTGAGCAATACTGACAAGAAAGAACATCATAAGGAGCTGCTTTAGAAATCTGAGGATAAAAACATTTACAGCTTTGTGGAACTGAAGAAGCTTCCAACCGTTAAGGCGTCTGAGCATCGTGATGTCAAGTCCTTTTACAGCTCCTGGGAGTGAAGGGCTGCAGGAGTCCTGTCCTCTCGCCATGCTCCAGGAAGACACAGGCTGTGAAGGAAAAAAAAAAACAAACCACAAACATCTGTGGCAGCTGATAACTTGCATTTAATCTAGGATCTAATAATAGTGAGAGAACAGTGCTAGATACCAGATACAGGCCCCTCTGGGATGACAAATGGCTTTTCTGTGTCCTTTCTGAAAAGTGATGTCTTCATGACAGAAGCAGGCAGACGTACTGCCAAGGGATCAAGTGAAGCGAAGCTTAAGGCAAAAGAAGCTAAACACAGACATTATATCCTTTGGCCTCGACTGTTTACTGAGTGTACTTTGGGTAGAGAGAAGAGATATTAACTGAAAATTGAATCTCCTAAGAAAATTTCTTCAGTTTGTTCAGCTACATTACTGCATTGTTGGTTTGTTCTGTAGACTGATAAAGAGAAGAGATGGTTTTGTTCCAAGTTGAGTTGGATAAAACTTTTATTTTTAAGGAAGAGAAAATTTAGCAATTTTTACAGCTTTGTACTGAATGCTGTTAATTCACCTTCCCTCCTGCACAAATGTCAATTAAATGTTTCATTTCAAGAAAGTTAAAATCTTCCCTTAGGAAGAAAGTATTTATTGTCATGCTTTTTAAACTCAATTTTTGACTGTCACTTTTGAAATGGCATCTTTCAGTAAAATATGGATAAATAATGAAAAAAAAATTGTGAACTTTTAGTCCTGTTCTTCTTCACAACATAAACACACACACAACCAGAAACACTTCATTCTGAAGCCAAACAACTTTAGTTTAGACCCAAATAATGTTTTTCTTTTTTTCAACTGAAAAATATGGAAAATACTGATTTCTTTTCAACCTACTTCCCATATTTTGTTTTCGTTCCTTTGCTTGCTTTTTTTTTTTTTTAAGATGAACTGCCACATAAAATAAATCACAACTGTCAGCTCTTATCCCAAGTTTTAAGGTTAGCTGGGAGACATTTTATTGTCAAGTTAGTCTATGTTCACTAAGATTGAAGTTTTTTGGAAATGGTCATTGAAGTTCTCATTGGGCTCTGTTATTTCAGACAGGGAGTACCGTTTGAAAGAAATAGTCCCACATAAGTGAAACACAAAATTCATGAAATATAAGGGGGGGAAAAAAAAAGGAGGAGGTATAAGATAAAGCAAGGCAGAGTCTTCAGATTTCATTTGAGGTTTGATTTTTATTTTTATTTCCTGTCTTTGTGGAAGAAAAGTCCATCTCTGTTGCTTGCACTGGGTTTCTTAACAGCAAAAGCCAAACCCTGGTTTCTTATGAGTTTGCTTTGGAGGCGGAGTTTGTGCGTGGGTCCCCTAATGTCTAAGTAAGGCTGGTGCTCATGCCACAGCATGTAGTGTAACAGGGGCTCTCTCCTCTGCCTAGCCATGTGCTTTGACAATATTTGTAGAAATTCACTGCTTTGAGACCTCTGCCAGATTTGGTGACAAGAACAACTGGTTTTGTATCAAGGGGTGCACACAGCTTTCTTAGGAAACGAGGCAGCTACCTCCAAATTGAGGAATATTGATTTTGGAAAGTTGCGAGTAAGTGAATGTTGAACGATGTGGGAGGTGAAACTTTTGCAGTTAAAAGGAAAAGACGTCTGAGGCTGCACCACCTGCAGGTAGGAATTTGTCAGCATGTCACTTCTAACCATTCTTTGGAGAACGCTCTTTCTTCCTCTCTGCAAGAAGCCCAGAAAGGCTAGTTCGCTAGCTTTAACAGTTATTGTTAGGTGCATTAAGTTAAGCAGTGTAAATCCACCTCTGAAAATTTACCATTTGTCTAACTTTGTGCAGAAGGTGGAATTTCACTGGGCAGAATTGATGACAAATTTTCTTCTAGGAACATCTAAAAATGTACGTCTCTTCTGTCACCAGTTTTCCTATTATCCCCTTGATAAGGCATATGTCTCAATAGATGGCCTGTTTGTGTGGTAATTGTTTGTTTAGACAGTTTTCTGGTTTTTGGGGTTTTTTTTATACATACCTGTCCTCTTTTGAAAAGCCATAGAATTTTTGGACTAAAGGTTGTGCTCTACTTCCCTGGCATCCCCATCTAGGAGGAGACGAGCCTTTCTGGGAGATGAGCATCGCAGAAGGTACGAAGCAAGCACTGTCAGGACCACAGTGTATTTCTTTGGCTGATCTTTGCTTAGGTAAACCTACAGTAGTGTCTCTATATTTGTGTCCATACGCACATACGTTTGAGTGAACAGTAAGGAAAAAAAAATCCAGAAGACCCTTCACATCCCTTCCTCTGTAGAGGGCTGATGGCAGATGTTAGTTATTTGTCCTAGTGGAAGGAATGAGCTAACTGTGGATACAGAATATTCTCATTTCCATGGTAATGACCGTGTTCTAGAAAACTTGCTTTATATCATACCTTTTATTTTAGATTTCCTGGAAAAGGTTTTATTAAGCAGATTATTTTGACATTTGCTTTTGTTGCTGTCTAGATTACCATATCAAAGAACCACTCACCACACTGCACAAGAAAACAGCAGTATCGTACATGGTCATACAGAGTTTATATTAATTGTTTGCAATGACTAGTGTTCCAACTTAATTTCAGGGCCATTTTCTCTTTGGATAACATGTTTTTGAAGAAGTTCTGAGTAATTTACAAGATTAACATCTAATTAATGTGAGAAAACACCAGGAATCTAAACCCATGATACTAGCTATTTTTTGTGTTGCATATTAATCTGACAACCACTTACAGAGTTTCCTCTGCAAACCTCTCTGCTGGTTAATGTAAAAAAAAATTCTAAGCAGCATTCCTCAACTTCAACTGTATTTTTCCATTAAAAACGGCTTTGGTTCATATCATGAAATGTGCAAGATAACATTAACCGTAGATCATGTTTTTGAAAATTGTTTAATTTTTGTGGGGTGTTTTGTTTTTTTTTTTCTGCAGCTCAGATTATGAATGATATTGCTGGTTGCATTAGTGTCAGCTTGGAAATATCTCCAGCTATACAGTTAATGTTTGTATAAAGCAGTTTTAGGGACTGATGTTAGCTCTTATAGCATATGAAGTAATTCCTTTTTATCCATTCCCAATGCTTGCCCAAGGTGTGAGAATGGCCTTTTGGCATCAGATTGAGATAAAAAGTCACTTCTTTCTTCTGACATAGTTGCCTTTATGTGACCTTGGATGAATCTTTTAATCTCAGTGGGTTAGCTCCCTATTTGCAGATAACACTGTATGATTTATCTTTTATGGTTTTTTTCAGTGAAAAAGTGTAAAATAGTGACTGTTTCATAATTATTTTTAAAAAGCTAAACCCCATGCAAATGCAGACTTAGCCTTTCTTTTGTCACTATCATCTACATCAAAGTTCCTCTTCTTTCACATGTGCATGTGAAATACTGCTGAAATGTAAAATGTCCTGAAAGATGTACTTGAAATATGGGTATGTTGGGTTCATTGGATCAGGCTTTGATGCAAGTCATCTTGGTGACAGTGGAAGTGCTCTTCCCTTGCTCCCTTCTCATTGCACACCCAGAGATGCTAATTTGTTCTACTTGCTGTCTCATAATCTAAGCATTAATGCTTATACACTGGTTCAAAGGCACTGATCTGACTTAAAAGCAGCCAGGATATAATGAAGAAATAAATAATTTTTTTTGGAAAGAGTTAAAAAAAAATTAGACCATGAAAATTTGTGTTTAAAAAAAAATACATTTGTAGTGAAAACAAATTTCAAAATAATATAATTTTCTGCACTTTGATGCAAATTAAAATGACTCATGGCACTGTTATTGGTGTCATTCACAGAGTACTGGAGAGAACTCAAAAATAATATTGGTGCTATATAAAAAATGTTGTAATCTTCAAACTAGTTGTCCTTTCATAGAGTAGTAGTTCAAGGAGTGATGTCCCTTCACCAAGAGAAACAGAATCACTCTTTGTCTTTGTGGAGTTTTGAAGTATCATTGAAGTCATTGATGGCACAAAGATAATTCATAGTAGGTGATAAAGAATTACTCCAGTGTTGTTCAGTTTACAGAGACAGTAATGTATCTGAGTTGTCGCCGAAGAGGAATAACAATAAAAATCTCTGCAACTCTGCTATGATCTCCATGCACATCACCTGTCTCAAATTCCATTGAAGAGGCACGGTGATCAACGGGACAGTACCAGATATATAGCCTTTCCACAGCTGTACTCCCAAGGGTGCCTTGGCTAAGTAACTTTCCCTTTGAATACTACCTTTAAGGGCCCCAAAACATAATCAACATTAGTGATATATCATTTAGAGCTGAAAAATGTAATAATAGTAGTGGTAGTAGTTATGGGTTTAACTGTGCTCTGTTGAATTTCAGAATCCTTCATTGCCCTTGACTCCGGAGAGCTCCTGAAATTCTCAGTTTTAAACTGTGCTGCATCCATGCCATAAAACAACTAAAGCCAGACAATGCAAACAAAATGTTATGTGAAAGAGTGAGTGCTGAATTTCCTGAGATAAACAAGTAGCAGAAAACCAAGCTGTAGGAATACAAACAAATGGCAGCTTTAATATTGGAATTACCCAAATTTTGCCAATTTCAAGTGCAGCTGTGCTATTTCAGTTCAATTAGATTAAAAGAAAAGAATTTCCTTTAACACATAGTTCTGCAAACATTAGAATGCTGTAATAAATAAATAAATAAACAAGCCCAGCCAGGGAGCACAGATGCCGCTTAATGTGGTAGTGTATTAAAGTTTACAGTTACTTCTTTTAGACTCTTCCCTGGGGTGCCATGTGTCAGCTTCCTGGAGAAGGAACTGCAAAGTCTGATTTACTGATGTATTAGACGACATCTGTGCTCACTGGCTTGGATTAGAGATGCTGAATCAAAAAGAGTTTGATCTGTCTTACCAGGACTAAGCTGACACGAGGTTATACAGCTTTAGCTTGTTGGCTTTTTTCTCTCTTTGTGTTGGATGTTATGAGTCAGCACTGGTTGGCTTTTTGTTTTGGATTGCTGCTTTCCTGGGCAGGTTATGCAGTGTGAAATGCATTTGGACATTCTATAACCTGCAGAGGAAGAGCTCTGCATTTCACATATTCAGCTCAAGGAGAAGTACAGGGATAACTCATAGGTGCGAAAAGGTGGCAGCTTGTCAGGGCACCAGCTGCTTCATATGAGGTTAGGTTGGGTAAAACAGTAAGAAAGCTAATTCTTAAGAGATCCTGCTAATGTAAGTCCCTCTAGGTCATTTTCTTTTCCAGCTGAAGCTATATATTAAGCAGGAGCCACTGGGTCAGTCTAGCCCTGCTGCCAGCCAGTCATCGGGTGGTGTAGCCACGGCATAGGAGCTGCCTGTGAGCTGCTAATGGGCACAAGCAGTTCAAAAGGCACAGGCTGGTGTCCTTTGATGCAGAGAAAATGTGGGGTTTTTTTGTAGTAATTAATATTGCAAAAATACTGGGGAGAAGTGCTTGTTTTGGGTTAGTGCCATGCTATTTCTTCTTATTCCATTCTTGTACATAACTAAACCCCACTTTTGTGTATGTTTATTTCAAGCATTCTATGAAACATGCACTGAGCTTCCTAAATATGTGGATATTTCAAGCATTCTATGAAACATGCACTGAGCTTCCTAAATATGTGGATGCATATTCCTGGATCCCTGGTGGCTTTGCCTTCTGCTTGAACTTTCAGACAGGAACAGGAGTACTTGGGGAAAAATTTTAAATTATTTCAGTTCTTCCATTTGAATTTATTTTAGTGTAAATAACCACAGGATTTCTCAGGCTAGGAAAGACATTGAAGAGGAGGAGTGTTATTTTTTGCTATTTTTAAAAATTAGCATCCAACTGACATTGCTGCCTTCTCCTAAATCACTTCACATCTCACCCAGAAAGAGTAAATAAAATTTCTAACCACCATAAATAATGAAAGGATATCCACTTTAATAGAGCACTTTGTTTTTCTTTATTTTTATCCTTAACTTTATTTTATTTTTCTGGATACCTCAATATAATACTTTCTGTAATCGAGCCATTAGGAACTACAAAATAGTAGCCTTACTCTGGAGAATACCATACACACTGAGACTCAATGAAAGGAAAATGCAAATTTAAACCAAAGGAAACTATTTGGCTTTTTTTTTAATTTATTGATCACCTTCAAAATTATTGGCTCATTGTAAATCTTTGGTATATGGTTATAATAAGGAGCAGGAGGCTGCCATTACCATGGTGACAAATTACAGGAAGAGTTACTGTTCTTCCATCACCAGAGGACTTTAATGGGGAGAACAGCATCATCTCAAGGCTTCAGTGTGTGACGTATTTTGCTTTGCTCTGGATCTTCTAACCAGAAATTTCCAAGCCTTTGTGATAGCTAATCCTCTGTGAAAAGTTTTAAGAGCTAATTATAACAAAAAGCCGTGTTTCCTTATGCACAATTTTGCTTCTGGGAAATTTGACCGTAATCGTAGCCCATTCACATGTACTTCTGGAATCCATTTACTGGATCAGTGTCTTAAGTTAAATACATTAGATTAAGGAAATACCTGAAGTTAACCTGCATCCAACTCAAGGCACAGAAACAGCCAACCCAAGAGACTCTCATCAGATAAAACAGTCCTAATCATGTCTGGTCATTCTGGTTTAATGGCTCTCTCTCTCTGTGCCTGCTTTACAGTCCAGCAAAACTTAATTTGATGATTACCTAAAGCCTGCTATTTCTGCTTTCAAAATGTGTTATCAAAGTTTGAGATTTATGGGTAAATGCTAACTGATGATTTTGTAAACTGGACACAGGAGAAACAAGCTGCCAGAGACCCATATTTTTGGCTGAGAGTATTCCACTGACGCGGTAGCTATCAAAATACAATCTGGTGCCCATCTTGACAGATACATAGCATTTGTGTGACATAGGCAAATGTCAGCTTGGGGTTCACAGCCAGAACACATTTAGCTCACAAGAGCAGAAAGCCTAGTAGTCTAACCCTTTGTTCTTCAACTAGAAATACACTTTCAAAACTGGGCTGAATGTAGAATCAATTACAGGGAAAGACAAATACACATATATTAGTGCTCAAGCTATCACTGGAAACAGTATAGTAATGTGCGTCCTGTACTTTGCAGAACCCCCCCAAAGGGCTGTGTGTTCATCAGGTAAAGGAAATGGAGAATCGGCTCCTGGTGATTTTGAGAGACAGCCTACAATATTGTAGCCTTAGTGTTCAACTCTGATGAAAATGAAAACTGATTATGTGAAAAGAGAATTTTGCTGTAGCCTGAGTGTTGGTGGGGACGGGCGTGGTGTATTTACTGACAAAAGACAAGCCAGAAAAAGCAGAATGTGCCTCGTGTTTATTTACATAAGAATATAAACCAAGGGATTTAAGGGACTTTCAGTTCATTCATGTAAGTCCTCTCTATTGCATTCTTCCAGGCTTGTGGATTTTGTTTTCTCCCTTTGAAGAATAGGAAGCATACAGAAAAGCAGAAGCCTCCAAATTTGAAATTTTGGGATACCAGCACCTGTCCTTGGAACAGAGTTCTGCCCTGTATGCACTGGAAGCTGTGTGAAAAAAGGGTTCTAATAATTAAAAATTCTATGCTAGTATGGGCAGGTGTAGCTATAGCTATATTTATTTTTTTTTAAAAAAGAAAATAAAATGACACCACTGCCTCCTATTAAATAGATTATTATTTTAGAAGAATGATAGCCCTTCATTTTTTTGACAAACAAATCTGATGCCAACAACAGTAAATGGGTATTTAACTCCACGACAGCATCAACAAATCAAGCATGGTACCTCAGTGCAGTTTTCTCCTGCATGTAACTGCATCTGGTTTTCTGCCTACAGAAGCTGAAAAGCAGAAAAGCAAAAGCAGTGTGAGGCTTCCCTAAAGGAAAAGTTCCAGAGGAGGAAGGGAAATGCACTAACGCACCAGTCTGCTCTCCCCCAGTTACTGCCTGCTTCCCATCTTCAGAATTGCTTGTATGGAGTGCTCTGGTTTGTTTCAACTGATTCTAGAGCTCTACACTCACCTGAAAGTGGAAATCCTTGCAAACTGAGCAAAAGCATCATATCCTCTGGCAAGGAGCAGTAAGACGTATTAGCTATATCAGGTATTTCTTGACACATTTTTGAGGTTCCTAAATTAAAAAAAAAATCGAATCCAGAACTAATACAAATATTTCTTTAAACTGCTTAAATAGGATATTTTAGGGCTTTGTATTTTTTCAAACTTTTTCATACTTGGCATCATGGACAGAAACATTTGTTCCTGTTAGCAACAGAGCCTGCGACTAAAAGCCCTGCATTTCCCTTCAAAGCCAAGGCCTGTCTCATTTCCTCTTTGCTTCTCGGGAAGCTCCTGTTCAAAACATCTATAGCAGCTGGTGTCTCTTACCACAGAGGACTTGCTTACTTGACTGTAGATGACAGAGGCATAAGCAGCTTTTTGTTTTCCTAATTTTTTTTCTGCAGAAAACAAAAGCATAATTTAGGGAACTTTCCACTGCGCTGGGAAATGTAGACTCTCGTAGTATGCCATATGTCTTAAAAAACACAACAAAAAAGCATCTTTTTTTTTGTTTTACTGTGATAATTTCCTGTGGTGCCAGAAGCTATGATGGGAGGTCTGTTTGGTGGTTCTGTTTCTACCTTTGATTCAATCCTATAACTGACAACGCATGTGTTTGAGAGAGGTCTCTGCTGACCTGGAAATGCAGCAGCTCTTTATTATAGCCTACAGTGAGCTTTATGAGTCCTGCAAGATTAAGGAACACAAGAGAGCATTTTGGAAAGCTGTATGGTCCCTTAGCATGTAATTTACTTCTACACAAAAATATATGAAAATATATGTAATATATCTTGCATCTGTTAGAGCATTTCTGTCTTAGCAGTCAGCTGGTGTTCTTGAAATTCAAAACCTTGAAATTTTAAGACTTTAATCTTAAACTTGAAATATGAGTCAATCATATTGAAGTCATCAAGGTTCCTAATAGACTGTACTCAGTGTGAACAGTAACAGTAGAGTGTCACCCAGTCAGGAAATTTGTCTTAAGAATAATAGGCCCAAATTCTCACTGACTCACATCAATATAAATCAGGAGTGACTTCAATTAAGTAAGGAGAATTACGTCTGTGAAAATTGCCATGAGAGGAGAATGAGATCTGCTTTATTTACTTTGGGAACAATTAAATGTTTGAAATGGGTATTTTTGGCTATATATTCTCTAATAGGATTTTAAATTGTCAGAATGAGTTAAAATCACTGCTTTTACTATGCATAGGATGTTTTTAATAGTACACTTATTTTCTTAGTGCCGTATGTTCCTCCTTATAGAAAAACAAAACAAAATGCTAAGATCATCAAACCAGTTACTACACAATGTGGCTGCTCCTTATATTTGTTTGTATATAAAAATACATTGTCCAAGCCAGATAAGAATAACAAACACTGGTAATAAGCCTAATATGAAAGTGACTGTTAATATATTATGAAAATTAGTGTCTCTGTGTCTCTTGAAATGGAAAGACATATATTGTGAAATCTCTAGGGAACAAAGACATATCACTGAAAAATTCAAACTGAGCTTTACCAGGTCCACTGCTCTTATTGATAAAGGTTTTGTTTCTTCCCTACTCAGTCCTCTTCTGCTTTGCCTCTATTAGGCATCCTGCACTGTGGGAGGTGAAGGGAGGGATTCTTTTGTCAGAACCAACTTACTGATTCTCAAATGATGTCACTGACATGCTGGGCTGCATTTCAGGTACATGGTGGAAGGATCTAGTTCCCAGAGCATTTAAGTCTGTATTCCCTGTATTTTTCCAGATGAGGACATTGAGTTGCTCAGATCAAAGAACAAGAGGTCTTTGTGAAGGAGGTGTTAGAAAGAAGGGGTAATTTGGGCTGAATTATACCATAGTTTCTTAGAAACATTAATCTACGCTACCTCAGCAGTGGGAATAAATTGCTGCTCAAGCTGTGGCCAGTCTGTTGGTATGAATTCTCCTTGTCTGTGTTTGAAATTTTCTATAATTTGTACTCATGAATTGGAATACCCTGAAGCGGCTGGATGTTTCACCAGAGTGGCTGTTGGAGAACATGTCGGACCCCGGTACCCCAAACCCAGGGAGGGTTGGTACTGCCACGGCCCCACTGCCCCTCCATGGGGCACACCTGGGGTGCACAGCCTCATGAGCAAGACCAGCCATGTGAGGCACCTGGAAGATGCTTTCTAGAGCAGTGTTCAGGTGGACAGTAAGGAAAAAGTAGGGCTGTACTCACCTGAGAGTCTCTACTCTCTGTCTGGCAGATCCCAATGAAGTCAGCAAAAGTTATAAAGTGCCTTTTTGGGACACTGCCAAATCAGTCATTGCTACTTTTTGTAGTCCACAGCTACTGAATCGATTTTACTCTGATCCACTCAGCTTTTTTATCAAGGTGCGTTCAGGAAAAAGTAGGGCATTAACTTTGGCTGTGCTAGACCAAGTGGTACTTTAGATATTGGAACACTAGTAAGAAATATAAATCTCCCTGGGAATAAGGAATATATTACCTCTCTGAAACTGTGATAAATTTTTGACAAGATTAATATAAGATCTGTTTCTGAACTCTGCCCATGTTTTTAGTGACCCTGATCTATTGTGTACCATCATGTGTCATGTCTGTGGAAGTAGATGTGCTGTTACAGGCATAGAGAACTGAGGAGTTCACTGTGGAGACACTAATGTTTGTCACATTTTAATCAACAATATGGCTTTCTTAGTATCCCTATGTCCTTTCCTAAATCTTTGAGAACTATAGTAGGTGCCTAATAGGGTTATAGCCCAGGATTGATACAGGATGTACTTTTTTCCCCCTTACTCCCCATTAATAATAATAATAACCTTGTCAGTACAAGGCATTTCAGAATTTCTGTTTTATTTCCTTTAGATTTTCCAAGTCTGTGGTTTCATCTTTGAAGCCATTTTTTCAACTACAAACTACTCAAATTTATTTGATTAGCAGTATCTGTGATGGAAAGTAAAAAGAAAGACTGAAGATGAAGGGATGAATATCCATTCCCTCAGTGATTCTAGCTCATCCTTTAAAATTGTGTTGTAGCACCTGGATGAGGATATAATGGATCTAAGGTGCTTAATGATAATTAAATATAAAAATCTGTATGGCCAGATGGTGTTCACAGCAGATCCATGAACAAAGACTGTTTTCATTCATCTGCAGTTGTAAAAAAGCTCCAAACAAAAACAAACCCAAAAAAGTGCAGTCCAAAGGGCAGGCTGGCTCTCTGCCCATCACTTTGCTCAGTTGTTCCACTATTGTTTCTCATACTTCACCAAAGATTGTCTCTTGTCTCAGTAATAATTGATTTGGCTTCTGATGGCCTGTGCCATTAGTTATTTAATACAGTGTTTTGAGCAGGGGGAAGGGAAGCCCAACAATCCATATGTATATTTATATATACACACACACACAGAGATTTGACATCTGTCTTTCAGCTCTTTGGGATCTTGAATTAGTTGTCTTTATTCACAAGTTGTGAACTGTTTTGTTTTGTTAGGTCAACATAATTTTCCTTCTTCTGTTTGCCGTGAGATGGATTTCTCTAACAACCACTTCATGCCAACTCAGGAGAATAAATGACTTCCTGGAAGGCAGGGTGTTCAGAGACCTGTATGATGCTGCTGAAATGGGACTGCAAACTGTACACTGCAGACTCATTTCAAAAGAGGTGCATGCAAGGAAGTGATATTTGCACTAATGCGGATTTTTCATTATTAAGCACTTTCTTGGCTTTGTCAGTGCTGCAACAGAAAGCAAAAACAACAATGAAAAAGAGTGGTTTTTATAGTTATGTCAAGTGAACCCAAAGGTGATGACTTGGTGGGAAAAGAATAAATTGTTTTTGTTTCCAACAATTTAAAATCCAGAGCTGCACAGGTGACAACACATTTTCCTTGTTTCATTTGGCTGGTTTCCTACAATATTGCTTTTAAAATTAATATTGACACTTAATGGCTATGGAAACAGCTATCAGTATGCAGAAGATTAAACAAAGCAATAGAAAGAGTGCACAGTAAATAAGTATAGCAAGATGAAACCAACTGAGTAACTACAGTGTCCCAGTAAATAAAACTTAGAGCAGTATTTTTGCTGTGGGCTAGTTCCTCAGCAGTCTGACCTTGATACTGGATAGAGCAGGTGGAGGTTAGCCTATATATTATCCATCATTCCCATGTACACTTAGAAAAACTTGTCTCAGAAAAGAGACGCTTTTAATTTTTTTATTTTTATTTTTCTCCTGTGGCTTATGTTATCCAGTGTTATACTGACAGTTACAACAGGTATACAGATCCTGGTATACGGGACCCTGGCTCATGAGGGTACAGCAAATAAAACTGAGTGACTGGGCAATAAGACAGCAGATGAAATTCAGTGTGAGCACGTGTGAAAATGGGAAGCTTTTTCACATTGGGAAGAAGCATTACCTTTGATTTATCTGTGTGTTAACTGAAAGCCTTCTGCTTCCCAGTCTCCCTCCCATACGGAGCCAGGCTCTCTCTGCTGGTCCTCGAGCTATAGGAGCATTCAAACCCTGCAGATTGCTGTCCTACACCCTGCAGCCGTCTTCTTCCTCATTGCTTGGAAAGGATAGGATCTAGCATTGCTGTAAATTGTCGGCTGTCCTTCTCTTGCCTTCAGGATGTGTCTGCTAAGGCCTGTACTGTCTGATCCAAAATTGACTGACCCTGGCGGGAATACTTGCTATCCATGAAAAGGGATTTGCATATTTGTAAAGAAAATAGAAGTACAGGCTTCTAGGCTGATTTTGAAGAATAATTCCAATGGGTAGAAGAAAAAATGTCTTATTGGATAGCTGAGGAGACACAAGCAGTATTTTTATATCCGCTAAGTCTGCTATCTACAGGTGTTGCACAATAGTTGAACTACAGCTCAATGATTCATAAAGCTGAACTTTGAAAAGGAAATTACACTAGTTCTTAATAGCTTGATACAAGAATTTTCAAACCCTATTGCATGTGTGGATAAAAATCCTGGATGCTGGGGAAAAAGCCATTGGCGTTAGGTAGGCTTAAATTTATACTTCACTAAGTCTTCATGAAACCTGCTGCAACACTAACTTTGTTTTCTCCTTCAGGCACCTTAGTGGCAGCTTTCAGTTTCACCATCAGATGAGAGGATAATCCTTAACAATATCAATCTTGGCTCTTAAACAAAAAATATAAAAAAAATATATATATTTATATATATATATGGATCTTTAGCATCTGAAGTGTGAACAGAGGGAGAACTGAACAAAGAAAACTATAGAAAACCTGTTTTGAGGAGAACGTGCTTTCAGACTTTCGAAGAACAGAAACTTGAGTCTTAGAATTTCCTAAATGTCCGTGTTCGGTGCTGGATTTTTTTACTTAATTTTTGTACTCACTACATCAAAATGGCAGGTGTAAAATGTAAGTTCTGAATTGCTGTGTTGAATAAATGAGCATTTCACACCTTCCCATGAGTCCTCAACTGAGCATCTGTGTGGTGAGCGTTCAGCCTGTCTGCAGCATCTTGCAGAGACCCAGCGCAGCTTGGCCAGCTCCGAGGTGAAGTCCGTCAGGACGCAGTCATGTGCCAGCGCCGCACTCCAACAAGTTCACAAAGCTGCCCTAAAGCACAGTGTCTTTGAATGAAGGCTGGCAGGTGTCCAGATAACTTGAGTGCAGGTAGGACAAACACAGAGCTGTGAAAAAAAATTGCACAGATGTGTTTTAAAGTTAGATTCATGTTCAAGTCCAGGTGGATTTTATTTCACTTGCTAAAAGATCTTTTATCTGGAGGATAGAGATTGGATGCAGCTATTATACGAGGTCTTTTTTTTTTTTTTTCCCCCCTAACGCATCAAGGCAGATTAGGAATACAGGTAAGATAAAATAATTCTCAGATAAGGAACTCTGTATCTATGGACTATATTGTTTGGTCGCGCTGCTTGTGATTTAAACCATACCTTGAAATCCGTACTTGCTTTTTGCTTCTTATCGGGTCCCAATCTATTATAAAGCAGCACATTCCCACTGCTTCTTTTCAAGCTCTTGCTGACAGTTACAAGAATAGTTCAGAGCTGCTCTGAGCAAGGGATGCTTTTCTAAAGGAGTCTCTCTTTTTTTCTGTGGGAAGTTTCAGCAGGAACTGAAGCAGAATGTCCTTGTACAGTTGCCCAGGATAAAGGGAGGGGTGTTGCTCTGCCAAACACATACAGTAATTCATGCAAAAAAACCATCACATGGATATTTTTGAAAACGTATGAAAAATATGTGTGCAATATGTCACCTTTCCAGGCATGGTGCCAGCGTACTGAGTTCTTCTGGGCTTTTGTCTTCTGCAGAACATCATAAATTAGAACAGCAAAGACAAAACAAGAAAAGAGGAAAGAGGGAGGGAAAGGAAGGGGGAGCAGGCTATTTTTTTTTTTGGAATCTTAATCTTATACATGCCCCTGTTCATAAAACTAAGGGTCTGACTTTTTTTCTCAAGGCTGCACTGTGTTCTTCCTTGGTGTGGAGTATATCAGACACTTTGCTAAGGATTCACCTATGTGCAGCTGAATTGAGTTTTCCTTCATGTTGATTTTAATCTAGTTGCAGTCATGGTACATGTTAATCGCAACCTGACTACTGTGCCAGGTCTTGGCATGCTCTGCATGTGGGGAAATTCAGCTGGAGATGGTTCTCATGTAGTTGATTTTCACAGTCTGGGCTTTTTTTGCTCTTCTGCAAGAGCATGCAACAGTTGGAGCGGGATGCGGAAACTTGCTCAGAAATTTTTGGAGTGGAGTTAATACCTGCAGAAAACATCCTGCTGGCAGAGGTTGCCCAGACCTTTTGCAGTAGAGAAGACTCTTTAAAATTTTTATAAACTGTGTCTGATGTCTTTGACTTTCATAGAAGGTGTTTGATATTGAACTGGAAGCCCCTGGGTTTACAGAAAAGCCCCAGTTGCTTCTCCCGTGTATTCCAGTTAACTGGGTTATAAGCTATTACAAGTTGCTGTTTCTCTTCCACATTCTTGTATTCCCCAAGAAAATTATGGTATCTAACCTAATTAATATATGAATATGAAACACTCTAAAGAGCTAAAACTTAATTTAGCCAAAGTAGCAGCAGTAATGCTCCATGCTACTTGAAACACAGAGCGCAGAACCAGAGTAGCAATCCCGGTTTGAGGGGGAGCTGCTGGGCTCTCATCCTACCCATACGCTTCCTTCCCAGTGCTCTTCCCCCCACCAATCTGACACCTGTGAGATCCCCCAGTGGCAGTGGGGACAGTTGAACTGAAGGAAATAGCTGAGGAAATACAACTGTAATAGTATGATTTGATTGTTTATTAATTTCTCACTTAAAAAAACCCTATGGTATTGTAAATTGAGACCCAGTAGATTAGAAATGGCTAGATTTATGGTTGCCCACTGATCCTTAATTCTTCCCCCAGCGTTTCTGTTCCAATCTCTAACTCCACAATGTTATCCCATGTTTGTGGTGCTACTTGCAGTAGAGAAGTTGCACATAGAAACAGATAGAGGGAAGATTTCTTGGGCCTCTCAAATTCTGGCATGTGCTAACTTTCAATTGGGTGACTTTGCTGCGTCCTTTAATGTAGCTATTTTTGTGTGTGTGTGTATAAATTAAAAATAGCTCTATAGAAATAACTTTAAAACCCTGGAGTATTTAACAGCAAGCAATTCCTTTCTATAAAAAATTTATAACAACTTATAAAATGTAATCAACAGAGAATTGTGCCCCCGCTTTTGAATTCTTTAGGTAGTTTTAAAAATAATACTTTAAGGATGTTGGAAACGGCAGCATGAAGTGTTTCTTTCCTGTTGAATAGCTACTAAAATAAATTATTCCAACTGTGTTAAAAACATGAAAAACCTGCCACTGTTACTTATACTTGAGCTGTGTGAAAGCACCTTTCTTTGATGGGATAATTGCTTTGACATATATAAACATAATTTATTTTACTGAGATTTAAAGATTAAACACGAAAGTGCTTCAAAATGAGGTCCTAATGATGTACTGTTTTACTATGACTACAGAGGTGTTAAGTCAGTTTATGAAAAATATTAAAAATTAGGATTTTGTCTCACCTTTATTTGATGTTATTTTTTTTATTTTCAGCAAGCAGTAAACACTATAATAGAGACCTGATATAAAGAAGCTGTGAAGAAATATTTTTTTAAAAATAGCATTTAAAAATCTATAAATTATGAAAGGATATTAGATTGTGGAATACAGTTTAAAATGCTGTTTAGATAGTAGACAAAGTACCAAATCTGTTGCAACCAGATAAAACTTGATTTAAAGAACTTTACATAATCACTGGAGATGATAAAAATGTCAACTGTTTTTAATAGTTTTACCCAACCAGTATTTTCCTAAGAAAATTGTGGTTGAGGGTTTTTTTGAGATATCAAAAGGTAGAATATAGTATCCAGTTTTAATTTCTTCAAAATGAAGCCTAAAAGTAGTGACCACAATAAAAATAATCATTAAAAATACTTAGGCCCCAAAGCAATGTTTCAATCCAAGGCTAAATAAATAAATAAATAATCATGTTTTGCTAAAATCTCTTTATTAGGCTCCCATGTCACAAGAGTGTCTTCTTTGTCAAACAGAGCAGTTGGGTAGAACAAATCCTGGCATTACACTCCCAAGTCTTTGTGGGGAGCCACAGGGTGAATCTGTAGGACTATAACAGATTCCCACAGCGATAATGTCTGATTATATGGTGTACTGCAAAAATTATATTAGCACTATGCTTACACAAGGTAACAGAATACAATAATAAAATACAAATACACTTCCATAATAAAATATTTTATTTCCCTTTATGTGCACAACTTTCTTGCTTTCATAATATGCATATTTGTAAATAATGAATTTTAATGAATCAATGCTAATTACTGTAGATCAAAACAAGCCTCTGAAAATTTAGAACTAGATTTTAAGTAGAGCTTGCTGGCATTAATATGAGTCATATTTTAGATAATATTCCTTGTGCAGCTAAACTTCGCAGTGTTGCTGGCATCCTTGTCCTGCCATCTATTGCCTTCTTAATTCTCTGAGTTCTAGGGATGACTTACGTGCTGTATGTATCTGAGATGGGTTAGAAAAATATGTTCAGCAGTACTGACCTGTGTAGGGTTCTGAGGAAATGCCTTATTTTGGGGACACAAAGGAATGGTTGAACACCAAGACCTGACAAACTAGTACTTGCTCCTCTTACACTTCTTTCTGGAAAGGGAAACTGCTTCAAGCCACAGTTTTGCTTGCTCTCCTCAAAGCTTGCTTGCTTTCCCTAAAAAAAAAAAAAATATAAAAATCACAAAGTCCCACCAAAGGTTAAAGAATAAACGTGTTTGTCTAGAATCACTGTCACCTCATCTTTGCAGAGCACAATTTCCCCTCAAAACCAGATTCACATTCCTTTTACTGGCTGTTTCCACATGAACATACAGTGAACAGGGTCCTACTAACCCTTTGCTGGCTGCAGCACTTTACAGTGTATTAGTGTGAACATGCTGCTGGCTAGTCCTTCTCCCAGGGGCATGAATGAGTGTCTGCTGCAACTCCTATAAGGAAATTCCTACAAATTCTGTATTTTCATTAAGCTATTACACTATAATATATGTATCTGATTACACTAGTCCTGCCAAGAAACCCAAAAATATTTGATGGGATGGGCTTTTCTGTTCTTTTTTAGTTTCTGTTGTTTGCTTGTGGCTAGCAAAGGCTTCTTCTATCTCACGTTTCATCAGACTGGCGTCCTGTCACCAATATCAGCAAGATCAGGATTGTACCACAGATGTCCTTGGTCCTCATTATCAGGCTAAAAATAATGACAGCACAGCGTAGTAGTGCCAAGATTGTAGCAAGCTATAATGACATGTGTTTTGTTGGGAAATTGATGCTGTAACTCTGAATAAGAATGATAATAATTGTTTGGATGGTGCCGGTGGTGGTTGCACAGGAGAGAAGTACTGCTCTGCGTCCTTCAGAACTCCCTGGGTATGTAACTAGCTTGTCCCTTTTGGATGTTGGTTTGTATTTAGAAATCTCCTTATCAAATGCAAAACTGGTATAAATGTTTGTGAATACAATCTAGGCCAGTTCCCAATTGGCATTATCACAAAACCAAATCACGCTGGTAGAGCTGGTACAGATAACAGCCTTTGTTCAGAGTAAGGTTTCCATGTATGACGGTGGAAACTGAAAAACCTGTTTGTTACTTAAAAATAATATATAAATAATAAAAAAAAAACATTGCAAGCCTGCTGCTGCCCTGAAAAGACATAAGTAGAGAGACTTCATTCAACAGCCTGCATTGACTTAACACTCAGTGGAGACTGGCTATTAATTTGTTGTGTGTCTCAAAGAATATTACATACCTGGGCTGCTCTTCCAATGTAGTCCCAAGTTCATTCTGTGCAACTGTTCAGTGTGGATGAGCAGGGTTTCTGTTCTGACTTGGGATAAATCTTCTTGAGCACTAGTTTTTACACTATAGCGCTTGGAAAACCAGGAAAATACTCACTGGACTTTCTACTTGCCAGGCATGTTTACTGCATGCCTCCTTACTGCACAGAGCGGAGTCTTTTGCTCTTCAGACCTCTGTTATTTACACCAGCTAATGCCTCTCCAACAGTGCATGGAAGCTTGTAGTTTACTTATAAGCCACTTGCCATCCTGCATGTCAAAAGCTAAGAGAAAAAGGAAAAAAGCATAATAATTTTATATCAGAGGATATTTAAAGAATAATACATCACAGAGCTAGTACATCTTGGCTACCATCCCTCTCCTGGATTATTTTAGTGGCTGTGTCTAGCACTCTATTAGCTGTGCCACCTTTTTATGGTTTATCATAATCATAAAAATGTGCCTGTTACCTCTATGCAGAATTTGGAGAGTATATTTAGGGACAATGTATAGAAACCAGAAGCAAATGAGTTCATGTTAGTAATAATGTAAAAGTTATCTTTATTGTGTTATGACAAGTATTTCTCATGCAACAGGGCCTCCTGGGAGCTGTGGCTTGCCATTTATGCAGTCCCAAAGCTAAGCCAGGCACATCTGAGCTTCCCCAGGAGAGCCACCTCTGGGTTGGGTACGGCAGCAAGCTATTCGCAGATTGAGTGTAGCAAAAAAGTCCTAGTCACTTCTGATACAAACACTCAATGACCTAATACCTAGATAAGCTTTAAATTTGTATTTTTTCTTCAATTTTCTGCATTCTGTAGTTCTTGCTAGTTTCAGAATCTATTATAAAGTCATTGAGAAGAAGAGGGAATGATTTTCTTTCTGGCCGAGTGTTAAAAATCCCAGCACAATCACTTGTATTTCACAATTAACAATCTTTCCAAGGAGTTTTAAAAACTAAATTAAAAAAACCCCAAAACCTCAATTGCTTTGCTTTGAGCGGGGATTAGCTGAAATGGGCTTTTCATACACTGAGTCTTAGGAGGAATATTAGAAGGAGGGGAAAGAAGCAGGTCAGCTAGATTAGAAAGAATCTTCTTGGGTTTCACTTGTTACCTCTGTGTAACTCTTGCAGGAACTGTATTAATGAAAACCAGGAACTTTCTGACCTAGCAGAGATGTGTAATAGAAAAATAAATAACAAGGAGACCCTCTGGGACCCTATCCTCAGCTGTGGTAAATTGGTATAACTCTGTCAAAGTTATGCTAAATTATAGCACCTGAGGATTTGCTCTTTATACTTTGCCTACTTGGTGAAGCTAAGCTTTGTCTTTTTTAAGCATCAAGGAAGCAATTTATTAGTCAAATGAAGAATATTTTTGATATGTATATTTTTCCCCTCTGAAATCATTGGACTAAAAAAAAAAAAATTATGTCTGAAGTCACAAAATAGAACATGCAAGAAATTAGTAAACTCAGAGAGAAGAAAAACATCTTGTTAGCAGTTGTTCTCCTTTCCAATTACTGTACAAAAGGAAACGTTACGGATGTGATGCAAAGGGGGGCCATAAAATCCCCAAACCAGGATGCTGACCTGAGATCCATCAGATTGGGAAATGGTGCTTCTAGGCATAATGTTTTAATTTCAGCCATATTATTGATACAGGATGAAATTAAGTTGAGGATATTGCACCAGGATCACTACCTCCGCTATTTCTAAAGCCGCCAGATTTTTAATAGCATATCTGAAACACAAGTTACAGAGTTACTATGTACAAATTCATGGCTTGGTTCCAAGGCAGGTTACTTCTCCCAACATTTGTATCTTTCTTCTCATATAATGTAACAACAAAGCATTAATCATGCAAGTATCAATATTTAATGATTATGTGGTTAATACCTGCAAAGCACTTCAGAGATAAAAAGTGCTCTATAAATCTAAATATAGGATGTTTACTCCTTGCCTTATCTTAGTTGGATACAGAAGGGCTGAGAACCAGTTCATGTTATCTGGAAAGGCAGGTACCTGATACTTCTGATACGAGGTGTAAAATATCCACTCCAAACTCACTGAGCTCTATGGTAGTTTTTCATTCACGTCAACCTGGTTTTGACAATCGCACTATAGAAACATTTGTGTGGTAATGAGTATATATCTCAAACCTCAAAATGTACTAATTAGGTTAAAACCAGGATTGGGAACATTTGGCCAGCTAATTAAAATGTTGTAATTGGTGCTGCATATACCATTGTTACCTCATGCAATTATATAAATGAAGATTTACTGTCTAATGAGGGACTGAGGAAAGACGATGGTCGTAGAAAAGAAAGAAGTCAGTCAAGTACAAGTTTTTCCCTGCATGTTAGCATTGCTAAAAGGAATCACTGTGGCCCTTTTTAAATGAGGGGTGAGTTACAGTCACCTTTCCTTAACTACCTCCTTTGTATTGAAGAGTTTCTTTTAGGGAGGTCAGCAAGAGTTACGTGGCAATTTATGAAACCGTTGCTGAATGAGTAAGAGGGTTGTGCACATGAGTACTCTGCTGGGTCTGGCCATAAGCAATCACTGGGTGAGATGAACTCCTCAAACGGAAACTGTTTGAGTGTCACTTGCTCCTTTTACTTTCTGTATCTGTGTGTTATAGGAACTGTTCAGCTTTAACTAAGAGATGAAACATCACAAAAGTTCTTCCCTTAGGTGTTATTTTTGTCAATGTAATTCTCAGTTGTCTGCTGGCACACAGCACTTTTCTCAGCTATTAGAAAATTTGGTGAGAAAATACCCGATGCATATATTTTGGGAGAAGGTTTATTTGGTAGGATCCTAGATTTTGCTGTCTGGAAGAGGTCATGTTCTCCCTAAAACTCTCTGCTTGAAACCCTTTCCCTACTTGCATCAAGTATCAAAACCTACTATGCAAAATACCTAAATATATGTTTACCTTGGAATTTATGCATAAATGTCCCCAGTTCTGAAGCTGGATGGATGTGTTTTAAAACAGTCCTGTCGAAGTGATGAAGTCTGTAGCAAATCGTACGTGTGATGGACCTCCTCCACATGGCGAGGTTGCTTAATTGAGAGCACAGCGGCCTTTTGTGTAGGATTTTCAGACCCGAAGTTGTCTGGATTGGTGAATGTCTGTCAGCCTGACAAAGCACAGTCCAAAGTGATAGGAGGGAAGATTACGACTCGAAATAGGAGCTGGCAGCCCAAAGTAGGGTGGGAATATCTGAACACTGCAGAATACAGGAATGGAAAAAAAATTGTAATGTAGTTCAGTAAGGCAAACCAGGGTTGCCTTGGAAGGCTGGAGGGCAGGTTGCATCTCTTGGTGTTGCTTATAGTGAGCTCAAACTGTGGCTACGCAGAGAAGAAACCTGCTGTCTTCAGTAGAGACTGGTGTAAACCACTGCCACCTTTAGAGCAAGCTGCACATTAGCTACCAGAAGTGTGACAGCACGCAGCTGTGCTCTGGCAAGGGGATAAAGGAGGGTATTCAGTCAAGTCTGCCATGAGCAAAAGAACAGATTTTATTTTTTTTTTGTCTCCCATGTATAACTGGAAAAAAATATAATTTGATGAAAGCATGTTGAGGTTCATCTCAACCTGACAAATAGGGGAGCATGAGTAGAGAAGGCAGGTAAGTTATTTTTAGTTTATTTAAATGGGATTAAGAATAGGGTTTTAAATTTGCTGAATGACATAATTTCCTTATGGTTTGCAGACACATATAACAGCTACATGCTCTCTAAGGCCTTTGTCTGGAGACCAGCTAGGATAGTGGAGAAAACCTGTCTGCTACCTCAATGCAGGCAGTTCTGCTGAAGGCAATGGGGAAGAATAGCACCCCAAGTCAAACAGTGCTCTCTCTATGTTGAATACCCATAGTATTTTGAATGCAGGATGCTGATTAGCATCTGCTTGGACCAAGAGCTGATGTTGATTGGTTATAATTAGCTTCAGGCTCTTCTCCATGCTCAGAACTCAGTGCTCTGGGTGTAGGAGGCAAAACAATTACCAAGAATACAGGAGGCTGCTATTTAAATCTATTTACATAATTTTGCTATGTTTTTCTTAAAATATTTCTCTGTGATTGAAGAACTCTTTCCTGGGTTGTGCTTTGCTAGAGCTATCTTGGCAATAGTTAGCTTTCAAGGAAAATGAAAAGGACCTCCTGTGTGGCACGGGGCTGGTGGAGGTCAGAGCCATTCCCTGGAGGCAAGTGAGTGGGGGTGGCATGGCCCTTCCCTGGGTGCCAGCCTGAGCGGGAGCAATGCTAGTCCATGTCCCTCTGCACCAGTGTCTCCCCCATCCAACCTGAATATTCTGTTCTCTGTGCCGTAAAATCGTTTGCTCCTTGACAAGGACAACTTTGATGAATGTCTTTGATTTTTGAAAAGTTGGGACGCTGTGGGAAAGAGGGTCCGTCATTTAGTTACATTGAAAAAGAGAAGAAAGGAATGCAGCACTGCTAACGAGGTGTGTGACACAATGAAATTAGCAATTAAAAAAACCCAGTAACTTTCACTTGGATTTCTACTCAAAGTTATTGATAATTTGTTACATCTTTCAAACAGTAAACTGCATTAGCATGATGAAAACAGTGTATCCCCTTGTCTTCTCTGATGCCTGTAAAACATGATGCTGTAAAACAGCAATGTACTATGCAATGCCTGTGTTTTGAGACTTTAGACTTAATGACTTTGGTTCATTCAGAGATATTTTCAAAAAGTTCTTTGCTATGATTCTTAGTAGAATGTACTTCTGAACCAGCACTCAGATAAAAGTGCATTTTATAAGGGAAATTGTTTTGTTAGAAGCTGACATTGGCCAAGAAGTAAAATTAGGAGAGTTTGGGTGAGGAAGAAGAGAAAAAAAATTCTACCTTTTGTTCATTGAAGGATGTGCAGTTATGGGACAAAGGAGGGCACGTTTGGGATTCAATTCAGGCTCAGGGTTAGAAACACTCTTTTCTAATCAGAAGCATACAGGTGAGAGACATGCTTTGTGTCTTTTATGCCTACCATCAGAACAGATTCAGGTGCATGCATAATGCATGAGGCAGGTACCAGAACTGATGCAGAATAATCCATAAAATATGAAGCTGGTGTTATGAATA
The DNA here is from genome assembly GCA_008658365.1 of Alca torda. NCBI lineage: Eukaryota > Metazoa > Chordata > Aves > Charadriiformes > Alcidae > Alca > Alca torda. Next base: position 13,025,798 of record CM018083.1, read on the forward strand.
ATTAAAGCACAAACACACTCAGAAACACCTGCATGCAGCTAATAGGATGTGTTGGACTTGGCCTATAAGAGCGATAGAAAAGTAGAATTGAAAGTGTCCCTCCTCCCGCTGGGTGTACCCGGCTCGGAGTGCTGAGCACGCTGCACGGCACAGCCACCGGCACACCCCTCTGGATTTACAGACCCCTGCTTGGGAAGGGAGTGAGTGCTGAGACTTTCCCCTGCTACAGCTGCAGAGAGGCCATGTTTTCTTCAGAGAGAAATTACTAACACGTTTCCTTGTTATAATATTGAAAAGGCTGAACTTTCAGCTTCCTGGTAAGTAAATGCCAGTTTTGTTTAGAGACAGTGAAGAAAGATGAAATATTTAGCTTTTATCAATAATGTACCCTCTAAGTAACAGTGCCTACATCAACACATAATCTGTGACAAACTTTCACAGGTCCCCTGATGCATTTGAGTGGAGCTCAAGGTTTTTTAGCTTGTAGGAGATGAATAACTTCTGAAATTCCCTGCAGAGAAGAGTGAGAGAAGGGCGAGAACTGAGCTAACAGTATCAGCAGAAGAGAAGGTCATATAAATTATTACTGCTTGTATGGCTTGTAGTCTCACCCACTCACGTGGTGTTAGTATTCTTACCTAATACTTTTATGATCTCAGTAGAGATCTTGGGTCTGTTATAATAGACATTGACCACGGACAAGAGGAAAACATTATTGTCCTAAAGAATTTGTTTTAAATAGAGGGGAAAATGGTGGGATCTTCTCTGAAATCAAACAGCCATATTTTTTAAGTTGAATAAAGCTAGGGAAAATGTAAAGATTCATAGTAGAGATTGATTGACTTTAGGGATCTTCCAAAGTGTGTTTTAGTTTATATCTCTGTTAGAGTGATTTGAATGTAATGGAAAATAGTGTCTGGGCTGTGGTTTATTTTTCGTGAGTGTGCACATATCAAACTACAGTATACTGCTGCATTTACGAGGGAGTTCTAGTTGTGTGTGCAGCAATCTTAGATCTTTGTTATTTAAAATATCTTCTTTGGTTTGATGTGTTGAATCCTAACAAAAGTCTTCCTGTGCTCTTATTTCATGGAGAGAGACTATGTATTACCGAAAAACACATAGCTTTAAAGCTTACAAAATCACAGTGCTCTTGCTGGGTCACACAGAGAGTGTGGGCTGAGTGCTCAAGGGATTAGGTGGATATGGCATAGATGAAACAAAAGAAGCTGGACCCGTGGGTCTTTGCGTCTGAATCAGCTAAAGAGACAAAGCTCCAAGAGTCCAACAAACAGTGACAGTTTGGATGGCATATCTCTTTACAAGAAGGACAGTTTTCCTGTGGTTTCAAAACTATGAATCAATTCCTAGTTTTGTCATAGACTTGCTGTCTAATAATGTTACATCTACTTACGTTCTCTGTTTTCAATTGATAGACCTGAAGTGCATTCCTATTTAAATTAAGCTACAAGCATTAGACAAAAAGAAGTCATTTTTCAGTTAATTCTAGAACAAGGACAACAGCCCCTTTGGAAAACATTGCCTTTATGAAAATACTACTCAAATGAACCTGACAAAGCACAAAATGATTATGTGTGATTCTCCAGATTATTTTAGCAGCTTATTTTGCAGAACCAAAAGTTCTGAAATACTTTCTGTGGCTTGTGTCTTGGGTCAGGCATCAATAAATCAGCATTTGTGCTTATCTCTTGAGGTTAGACTAAATGCTGAAATATTTTACCATTATTTATTGCTAGGAAATAGCCAATGACTCCCCCTTCCCTTGCATCTAGAAGCCATTAGATTCTAGGATGCAATGCGTTCTCCACAGACCTCAGTCTTTAATAAGGCAGACCTTCAGAGCTGTAGAAAGCCTTCAGATACCATCAACTATTCTGTTTAAAGAAAAACCAAAACCTAATAACAACCCTAAAACCAAACAACCCTGTATATTACTATGAGAGAAGTTGAACTGTTTCTAAATTCATACCTTGATTTTTCAGTTCAGAGTCATTGTTCTCAGTGGTAAATAAATGTTCTTCACAACCATGACACTCTTTCTTCCCTGCACCAGAAATGAAGGAGTTGCAGTGGCATTGGGGTATGGGCAATACTTAATTACGCATCCACCATCTTTCCCACTGCCAGATTAATGGATGAGTTTGCTTTTCAGGCCCTTCACTGTTTTTCAAATTATTTTGTTACGGAGAAAATTTCTTGGTAGTTCTGGCCTCTTGAGAGTGAGGAACAAATTTTAGAGGGTAGTTTCAGGCTTCCTTTGCCATAACATCTTTCGACTTTGGGCTGCTAGAAAAATGGTCCTTCATCACAGACCACCTTGGAATTTCACAGGCATCCTGTGAGCTGAACTGACAGATAAGATGTTCTTCACATAAAGCCTACTTTTTTTTTTTTTTTTTTAATAAGTGCTGAGTACTTCTTATAATAGGCAGTAAACTAATGTAAACAAAATTACAAAATATAATCACCATTATCCAGTCACAGAAACATGACTATATGCAAGTACACATCCTGGAAAGAATGAGGTTGTTAAAAATTATTTTTCTAAAACTGTTTTAGTCTTTAAGTTTGTTTTTAATTATGGCTTCACATCAATTTCAAGAACTTTTTATCTTCAAACCTGCTTTTAAAAGAACCAATGTGTACTGATGAATTCTGCTGTAAGCACTTTAATATTGAAAATTGCTGTACACGTACAACAGCTGCTGGAGGGACAGATAAAATAAGTATTTTTGTGAACTATTTTGTCCTCTTTTAATAAAGAATTGAAAAATGACATGCTGCAGTCCTGTGACCTCTGAGAAGGTATTGGCATGCAAAAAACCCCCATGCTTATTTTATGTTTCACAACCGCACTTCTCGCAACATCCACACTGTCAGACTGATCATCCAGTTGATGGATACGCTAATGATCTCGTTCACATTATGCCATTTATGTGGAGTGACATCAAAGCTGCTGCACATACCTCCTGTTAACATCTGAGATCTGATAGATGGGTCTCTTGATGAGTCATTTTGTTTGAAGGACCCACAAACCTGCTGCAGTAGGAATCTTATATAATATATATATAGGCTCCTGTACAATGTTCTGATACTAATATTGTGCACATGGTTCCAAAAGAAACCTTGCCAAATCATTAAATGGATCTTGCAGTGCACTGAATTTTAATTGCTCTGGGGACACAGAGAGAGAATAGCATTGATTGCCTAACTGTATGTGAGTTTATTAAAAGTTGTTATTCTGATATCTAATTAAGGAACTTTACTTTTAGTATGATATCTCTGTGATTTCATTAGTGATATTTTAAATGTCCCTTTTCTAATCATTTCCCTGCACCAAAAGGAAATGAAAAACATCACCTTGAATGGAAATTTTTTTTTGTCTCTAAATGAAATTTTTCAAACATAGTAGTTTCAGACAGATGAATTCAGAGCTAATCACAAAACACGCGGTGGTGAGATACAGAAGATCTGAAAGGAGGGGCCTGACTGTTTGTGGCAAAGGTGGGGTTTCATTGTGTGAGAAGAGGTAGGACTAGGTAGCTTTGTGCAGTATGGGCTCTTTTTGTCTGTTGTAAGCCTTTCCTCATAAAAATCCCTTTTCAGATGAGGGTAACTTAGTGAGATATAGAGTAGCCTAAAGAAGGGAGGTTAAAGTAGAAGAGGCATGTAGTCAAGTTGAGGTGGTGGGATGCCCTCCTGATAGTGAGATGGCAAGTGAGAAAGATGCAGAAGTACTCTGAAGGAAGAGCGGCCTAGCAAAATTACCTTCTGTCCTGCAGAACCTCCACATTACAGATTGTGATCCTGGGAAAAAGTGAATTTTAACATTAGTGTCAGTGAATCAGGATTTGTCGTCTCCACCTGTGTGTGTCCCTGTGTCTCTAAGATGGGCTCAGGATGGGGACAGAGCAGACTAGAGAACTGTGAAGATTTCCTTTTTCCTCCTGTGTCCTCAATCAGAAAATGATCAGTTAGCTTTGAATTTCATTCACAAGGAAACTCTGCAGACTAAGGGAACATTGCTTTTTATCTAGGAAGAGAAAGAGCTGATCAGGTAGTTTAACAGAGTATGTCATCTAGCCTTGGATTTCTTTCTACTGAAAATTGTAATATTGCTGGATATTTTTTGAATACAAATTAGTACTATGATGCATATGTCATGGTTGGATACCACATTACGCTATATCTACCATCAGTTTTTAATGAAAAGGTGTAAAATAACATGAATTTCAGAGCGTGTTCCAGGGAGGATACTTTCCTGAGACAACTATAGTAAAGGACACTGAAATGTCAGGGAGAGTGAATTTAAAGAGGGGATACAAAGCTATAGAACCACTTCTGGCTAGACTGACTGGGGGAAAGGACATATTTTGCATTGCCTATGGCATGAATAAAATGTGAGGCTAAATCCTATGTGACTAAATGCTGGAGAACCATTAAAAATTGAGTATTATCATAGAAACACATAGCTGGCATAAGATAAGTAACAAATAATGAGAAGAGTGGCATATTAATTAATTTATTTATTGTTATAATAGAGCTAGCTAAGGGTAGAGATATTTTGTACTACGTATATAGCAATAACCATTGGTATGAAGCATCTAGTCTTTAAATAACCAAACAAGAAAATTAACAGCTTTAAGCATTACATTTCGAATAGAGAATGGTGACCAACACATGCAAACTCAAAATTTGGTTAGCTGTGTCAGTTGTCTCATTGTGTCAGTTAAGACTTTTGTAAATGTACAAAAAATACCCTGATCAGACGTTTTGGTAATCAGGATATTTATTTATGATATGTGAAAGAAGTGATTGAAAAACAATTTCTGTTTAGAGACCAAGTTTCTAAAAAATATTTGAATTTACTTAAATGTGTCAGTGAATGTAGCCTACTTTTAAACCTATTTGCAATAGTAAGTTCAAGGATCAGTATCAAGGGTGTCATCCTATGAAAGCTTGTTCAATTAAATATCAGTAAGGAAAAACCAAGCTGCGAGTGCTCTTAGTATCTAGGAAGGGTTGTCTCATAGGAAGGTTTATTGAAATTCATCCAGGCACTGGCTACGATCCTCAGCATGCCTCCAACGTGTGGCATTCAATTCCAAAACCTTTCTAGTTTGTCTCCACTAAGGTATGTCCCTGATGACCAGACATGCTAAGATTTACAAATCAGCCTTGGACAAAAATAAAACAAATGCAGAAACCCCAGCATCAACTGAGTCTTGTGGTTCCTACCATAAGAGGCTTCCTATGGAAATTTTAAATTGTATTTGTATGCACAAGTGTTAGTTATTAGCTTTTTTTCAGATCTTTTAAGTCATCACGGTTTTTTGATCACAGATTTAGAAGCAATGTTACTAGGCAGAAAATTTGGTCCCTTGCTTAATTAATAAAAGCTGATTAAAGCTGGTGCTGCAAGGATAGTGATAATGTCATAAGAGAAAAGATGTTATTTACTTCATATCAGCATCCTGGGCAAATAGGCAAGATGTAAAAAATACAAGGATAGTTTCTACCATCTGCAAATTTGTGGAAAAAAGATGATAATTAGTGGAGTGCAGTCTGAGCTGGGTACATCTGTGTGCATTTGTATTAAATGTTTTAAAAGACTATTTCAATAAAATGCTTCAAAGTACTGTCTATCTTTACAGTCCACAAGTCTCAACAAACACGCAGGAGAGTAAATGGTTTTTTTTCTAAAAAAGGTGCTATACTCACTTAACATGGATTTCATTTTTGTAGAAAGAGATGAGCTTAGTAACACTAATTTCATCTACTGAATTGATACCATTTGGGAAGTTTTAATTGCAGACTGTAAAATTCCCCTTAGCTCCTGGCTCTGTTACTCTTGGATACAGCATCACAGGGTACAGGGTCTGCTCCAACCACTCCCGCAAACTGTAATCAGGCAAACTGCAGGAAGATGATTTTGCTAGTTTAGCATATATCATGTTTTTCCTGAAAAAAAAAAAAAAAAAGAAAAAAGGAAAAAAAAACCCCAACACCCTGGGCTCTAAAACAGTCATGGCATGAAATCAATTTTGTAAATGTCAAGACATTGGACTGGAATTTTCCAGAGAGTCTAAGAGCCTTAGCAGCTCAAATCCCATTGAAAACCTGTATACTCTGGACATATTACAGAAGCAGAAGCTCTGTAAAAACAGCTGCCCTAGCAATGTGGAATATCCCTCAGAAAGAAGCCTTTGAACTGAGGTTAGCCTCTGCATAGGGTTGCAGGGAGAGGAACTTGCACCTCTCCAAAGTGGCAGGACATTTTTTACGTGCCCTTCTGGATAGTGCTGGATGTATACGGGGATATTGCCACTCCCTGTAAATCTGGGTGTAGCTGCAGCCACAGACTACCCTTCAGGCAGGCAGAAGTATATGTAGTGAGAAAGATGTAATTTACCCCTTTAAAGCATCCTGGGCAAATGGGCAGGTTAAATATGAAAATATTTCACTAAAAAGAACAGCTTTCATCCTTCAGCTGACATTCACTAATGTTTCTTCAAAGCAGTTAAGCGGAAAGAGGACATGCATTTACAGTCTGTCTTTAAGTATTTTATGGGGCAGAAACTTCTTAGCTGGGATACTGCCTGTCTTCCCTTCTCTAGTATTTAAAATGTGATCTGAGCAAAACTCCAGAATCTCTTTTCCTCAAAAATCTGTATCTGTATATACAAAAATATTTATATACATATTTATATATAAAAACAACTTTTTTTGTTTGCCTCCTGAAATGAGTCATAAAATGATGATGATACTTCGATTTTGTGTTTTACCACAGGGTGTTGTGGCTCAAGTGTTTCCAACTCCAGTTCTTCTTTTAGTCAAGGTTCCCACCTCTGGCTGCATCTCCCATGTTTCATTGCATTCACTGGTACGTGATGCTGGGAAAGCAGGGACACACTCGAATAATCTGCTTGGTTTGATTCACCTATTAAACAGTGGTATTTCTTTTTCACCTCCCAGGTACCTGGGGATTTCAGAAATGGACTGATATACTTTGTAGGTGCATCTCTATATACTAGTTAGCAATACAGCTTAGTTCAAATCCTTCAAGCCTTTAAGTTGCAGAAAAATGAAAACTGATCAGCACTTTAATTCTATTTAAACCATCCCAAAATCTCAAGCAATGTTTGGTAGCCTTTAATTACACTTCATTGGTTAATGCTGAGAAATAATAATTGCAAATGGTGAGAAAATAGTTTTAAGCTTGCATTGCAATTAATTTTAAGCATCAGTCTGACAAACTGCCTTTTTACATGGAAGATACTGCTGAAAGAAATGTTGTTTTCTCTGTTTTTATTCTTTTCTTAAAAATTGTCTTATTTCTCAGTAAAGGAAGCTATCATTCTGATTTTAGTGAAATACACCCGCTGCGGTTGATTGTATGTCTCTGAGAGGTATGCTTGACTCAAGTTCCTGTTGATTAGCAAATCAGATGCTTGGATGTGTCCAAAAGAAACATTTTATGCACTTTGTTTAGTGATTTCATGAAGAAACTCTGGTTTTGCAGGTTCTTAGTTCACCTCCTCCCTGTAGCATGTGAGGGCTGGACCTTTATTCCACAGTTCTGATTTGTAGTGCAAAGAAAAATATATTCAAGAATGTTATGTATTCTGCCTTGCATTCACACAGTGATAAGTTTTGCTGGAGCTGAAAGCGTTATTTGTAAGTATGGTAGGATTAATGTTCCTAATATTGCTGTTGCAGTGAGTAAGTGGAGGAGCAGAGTATGTCTGTGATATATAATTTGCAGCGTACAATGCACGTGTTCACATGTGCATTTAAAGACAAGAACTTTGTCACATAATTTTGCATGTAAACCTGTAACCAATTTACCTGATCTCCATTAGGGTGTTTTTATATATTTAGAAAAAAAAAATGCCCCTGAAACAGTTAACATGAAGAATGAGCTTGTTCTTGAATTTTGTATTACTGTGGGCTTCCTGTTCATCGCTTAATCTTTTCTGAAGCAATTTGTTTTATTTCTGCTATAAGGTAAGATCCTGTGTGTGCTGAGTAATGAAGAGGTGAACTTGCTGTTTGTGTGTAGTGAATGTTTTATAAAAGATGTTAAGTGTAATGAGCAAAGGCAGAGTACAGTGGTAGCTGTAGTGTAAAAATATTAGCAAATGATATAACTGTCAAATTAATTTAATTCAGTAGGACATAAATTAAGGCATAGTTGTGTGCAAAACAGGAGCTCAGGCATTTAGCTGGTTGGTTTATCCAGCTGGAATATCCAACCAATGTCAAGTAATTATTTCAGCATAAAGATCATAATTTGCATTTGTTGTAAGCTCAGTGAGGTTAACAGAACTGTAATTCTGTTCATGGGACTTTGGTCTAAGTTGTCAGCATAAATAAAAAATACCACCTGTCCTTCATAACAAACCTTTTTTTTCTGGATCTTAAGCTTGTGTAAAGCCATGAAATCCATGGAGGCCAAGTATATATCCTAAGGAAAGAGAGCTGGATGTGAGGTATGTGGACACAGAGTGTTCCTGTTATCAGCTTTAGTCCCCCGCTTTTACAGGCGTGCTTGACACATGTGTGTTAATAAATTTCTCAAGCTCTGTCCTAAGCCGTTTCTTTTTCTCACAGTCACTATTTCTAAAGCCTTACCACCCTGCTGGTTCGAAAGCTAGTTCAGGTGTCCAGTCTAAGTGACTTATTCCTTTGTTCCTACACACTATTTTCCTCTGGCTGCTACCACCTTCTTAGCCTTCACTTAGCCAGCTTTGCTGTTCGTCTAAGTTAGGTTCTCCTTTCTCTCTGTAACTGTAACAATTGGATGTAATCTTTCTTGATGTCAAAAACATCAATATTGGCATGATGCTGTATTATCTACTTGACCTGAATATTGTGATTTGTTATACTACCTCATGGCTTTCTGAGTGATGGAGTTTGTTAGTACTCTAGGCACACCTGTGAACGACATAATCCTGCCCAGTGAAATACACATTAGCACAGGCAATCATAAAACAGGTTTTTTTGGGTAGCAAACTCCTTGTGTTTCATTATGGTAAGAATTACATTAACAGAGCTAGAAACAACCTGGTTTTAGAAGCTGACATTTATTTGATTATAATGAAACAAAGTCTTTTGTGGTTTTATGGTTCTTCACTGCTAAGAAAATTGTTAATATTCTAAGGGAGGCTTAGAGGGTTACCGTGTGAAAATATGAGAGGTATGAGAATAAACAGCAATGCAAGATGATTCATCATTGACAATGTTGTATTGTAAGTTCAAAGATTTTAAGTTATCTCTGACTGGAGGAGATGGCTGTTAAACTGCACCTGGAAAGCTTTTCTTTTTGAGGTCTGGTATTTCATGACTTTGGATTACATGTCAGTTGTGTTTTTGAATGCACAGGATAAAAATGGAGGTGCATAGCTCTGTAATGTTCCCAGATGCTTACAAAATATTTTATTTGAGCAGGAAAACAGATGAACTATTTGCAAAGCACATGAAACTCAATAAGAACTTGAGTAAAAGTCAACATAGATATTCCGAGAACAATGGGCCTTCAAACCTCTTTAACTTCCTACTATAACAAGAAGACAGGAGATGTCACATATCTTGACTTAAGTTTTTTGATACTGTCTCCTGTGCCTTCTTGTAAGCAAGAAATAGAAACACAGCTTGATAACAATAAAGTTAGATGGGATCAAAACTTATTGTGAAATGAGTCTCAGAGGACAATTATAAATGATTGACTGTCAGAATGGAAAGGCTGTAACATGCAGGTTCTCTGGTAGGTTGCTCAGGTACTAGCCCATGTTCTCCTTAGCAGCCTGGAGCAAAAAAAAGAGAGTCTGTTCATTAAATCTGCAGGTGGTATTAGTATGAGGGGTTGTATGAAGAAGGTTTAACATTTAGAAAAAGCTTGATGAGTGGAGGACTAATTTGCAATTCTGTAAGGACAAATAAAAAGAGCTAAGCTTGGGTACGAATGATTACCTGTGCAACAGGTTGGGGAAGAGCAGGTTAGGCAGGTGCTCTTGGGAAGGGGATGTGAAGGTCACTGAGTGAATTGCAGTTGGGAGGGGACCACTGGAGTCTTACTAGTAAAGTTCATATTGGGAATTTCAAATAGGAAATACATATATGAAATCACCCTTCCTTGCCCAGCCAGTAGTAAGGCCTTCTGATGCCAGTACATCACCTCAGACATGACAAATGGTCATTGGTTAAAGGGATAGTATGTGCATGCCCAGATCTGTAGCAAATACTGCCTTAAATTCCTATTTTTCAGCTATTTTGTGAAATATTTTTGCTAAGGCCTAACCTTCCAAGAAAGAGAAGATAAGAGTTTTAAGCCAAGTTGCACCAAGTACATAAGATAATAAAGCCGAGGGCAAGGTTTCACAAAGATGTAAGGAGTCTGACATCTCAGTATGACTAAATTTTCTAAACAAAAAAGACTTAAGATCTCTGTGTTGTCTCTCCAGGACAAACATTAAATGGTAAACATTGCCCTTGCCTGATGTAGCCACATGTAGCTGAAAATCAGCTGTGCCCTTTACCTTACAGTTGCCATTTTAATTTCTCAGCCTTGCTTGTTTTAAGCTGATCAGCTGGTTGTTATTTTCACTTTATTACTTTTTATCACTGATTTTTTCCTTGAGCTGTGGATTTTATTGTTCAGTTTATTTGTAGTATGAATCATAAGAGTCTTTACCTAGGGTTTAAATCAATATTTTAACAGATTTTCTTGCTCAGAACTAGCTTTTTTTCCAAGACAAGCTTTTTAGACTCGTTGGTGAGGGTGTCTGAAGTATGCTCAAGCCATATGGTTGTTTTCAAACATATCAAAGTCCTTGCCATGCTCCGCCAAAGAGTGGGCACAACTGTGTTCCTCAAAGGAAACATCAGAAGAGACTTATTCCCCTGGTCACAGTAGACTTGCAGGGGTCTTTTTGCTTCTCTGTGCCACAAATGCTTGCTCCCTGCATCCCTTTCTCAGCTGTGTGGTCTGTCTCACAGAGAAGCACCTGCAGCAACTACATGGATTTGAATCCAGCGGCTTTTAGAGGGTCAGCCGTTGTTTAACAAAGAATCTGTTTTAAATATAATTAAGCTCATTGTGATTTTAATTATGGACCTGTGACCTGCATCTCAAAAGCACAGCCTCCTTTGCAGTCCTTGTTCCCGCTGAATAATACTTATTTCTGAGAGTTACCAGGTAGAGTTAAACAGTCAGTTAAACATTAGGAATGTGACCATAAAAGATGATGTGCTCCAACAGTGCTAGTCCCCTGGGGCTACAGTGGCTGAAGGCAGCTGGAGAAGTTGTGGCCAGTGCTTAACCACAATGGTTGTAGCATTTGCCAAGTATGTATTTATTTGTATTATCTGTAGTGGGATTTGGATTGGGCTTTTTTGGGGTTAGAACCACAAATGGGTTAGTGGTAATAGCGCTGATTACTGTCATTTCTCATTCTTAGCTTTGTATAGATAAGGACAAAATGAGGTTTCCAAGGAACTTTTGTGAGCATAGGACTTGGATCTAATTTAACACTATGATTTTATTCACGGTCTGTGTGATATTTGTTTCCTGCCATTGACAATTTTGGAAACCGACAAAGTAGTTTAAGTGCAAAGGGATCAGGAGGCTCCTTGGATATTTGCAGAAGAGGAGTTCTTTGCAGGACGTAGCTGAGGACCCTGCTTGAGGCCATGGTAGGATGATTACGGATTGTAAAGTTTAATCTGTCTGTTTTCACACATCATGCACCAACTACTGTCCCTGCCTACTGACCTTTTTTTTGTTTATATGACAGAATTAAAAAAAAAGAAAAGAAAAATCCAGGAATGCTGTCTAGCATAAGGAATAAAGTAGCAGAAAAGGTGGTCCTTTTTCTGTCTCTGCTACTGGCTTGCCGTGCAGCCCTAGGTAAATGAGATTTGCTCTCTGTGCTCAGTATTCCCTCCTGACAGTTAGTTGGCTTTTTAAAGGGGCAGGATCCTGGGAGCAGGGACTGTGTGTGCTTCTACAATGTAGACCCTGTGTAACCTGCATTTGAATTTTGCACTGAAACAGCACACTAAGAATAATGCTCTACCCTACACTTGTTTGCAAACTGAAATGCAAGTCAGTAAAGCTACAGCAGTCATTAAACTGGGAAATAAATATAGAAGTAAACATTTCTATTTCTCAGAAATTAACTAAGCAAAATACATTGTTCTATTTGGAGTTTATAGTTTACAATGAATATTGCACATGAGAGTGAAGTTATGTTGACAAAAAGGTAGACTTTTAAATATAGTTAAATATTTCAATAAGACCTCTAAATTAGGGCTGTATAAATTTAAATGGAACTTGCTTATCTTCTCTTTCATGGTCTGGTGAACTTCATAGCCTGACATTTCTTTCAAGATAGTGGAGCTACGGCAGGCAAAAGCATAGCGCTGCCATGAATAAAAACTACTGTTGTTCCCCAGTGAGGTTTTGTTGTCAAGAATCTCTGAAAGAGAAAGCTAAGGAAAGGACTGAGGGAGGAAATTATTACAGATGCAAAAATAAAATAGAAATAAGGGAACTAGGGTTGTTACCAGAAGTTATTTCAGCCATTATAAGTAGCAGAAACAACATCTTCCACAATACTGAAAGAATTTCCAGCTTAGTAGTTCATTATTTTATTGTTTTCTTCGATTACTATTGCTGCAAGGTTTATGGGTGTTAGGAATCCACCGGGTGAGGTGTGTTATTGAAGCAGGTCACCTATATTCCTGAAGAAGCAGCTGTCTACCTGTGCTGGATAATTCAAAACTAAACCCTGTCGGCTGACACTTTGAACAATTTCTGTTTTTGACTAGTTTGTAAAACACCATTTACCCTGGACAAGTTTACGCACAGGCAGCCAGATGTGAATCTGCCAGAGTCACTAGAAAGGAAAATAATCTCTTTGTCACTTGGATTCAGGGCAAAATTAATTTAAGAATATTATTATTTAAAGACTTAAGAGTAGTTAGATGATCAGGATTCTGGCTTTGATTAGCAAATATTCCCTTGACTTGAGCTTCTTTCAGCCTCTAAATTTAAACTACAACTATAACCCCAGGGGCTCCCCAAGGGCCATGATTCAGGCTGAAGCCCTGAGTTTGACCCATTGGGAATTCAGGCCTGGGGCTCTGTGCTCAGCTGCTGATGGCATCCGAGGCTAAGGCTATAATTCAGATCTCTCCTATGCACATTTAGATTTTCATTAAAAAAATAAGTAGACAGTTAACTGATAGGAATGTCTTGATGTGGACAAGCAGATTTTATCAATATAATGCCCAGCAGAAATTGCAAATTGTTGCATGCATTAGGAGATGAGTGGTCAGAAATGCCAACTGCAAGTTCATAAGGGAAATAGAAATATCTGCTTTTCTGGCCAGATGTCAAATACCTTTCTTGAATCACGTATAAACTTCTAAGAGAAGAGGGACTGTTTTTGAATCTGGACCTAATATCTGGTGAAGAGAGAAGAGGTACAGAGAGATGTTTTTAAAACTTTTGAGAGTTGCCAGGTGGGTTCTGCTGTCAGTCTCCACTGCAGCCAGAGCTCTGGGCTCCTGATTTTATATGTCTGAAGTGTCTGAGGGAGGAAATCTAAAAAGGCATTGTATAAACTATCTGTTGCCCGCAAGTTACAAATGCAGAAAAAGTCCTCCAAAGAAACATATTATTTCCATGCTGCTATTTGCTTTGAGTAGTCTAAATGTAAAAGAGATTTCAAAAAAGAGACACTGGAAAAAACAACTACACCCCTTCAGACTGTTTGTACTTGTTGGAAGAGCATGAGGGAACAGAAAGGCAGTAAACTCCCTGCAAAACAGTACCAGTGTTCAGAAAGGTCAGTCTGGTTGATGGAAACACCAACCATACACTGGGCACTATGTGTGAATGGGCACATAGATGCCACTCATCCTTGCAGCTGTCCTGTGGTGGGTGGATAATGTCACCACAAGATACAATCAGTTTAGGAGCAACAAATTTTCCAGTTGACAGACAGAAAATTTGTTCTTCTTCTTACACAATCATGCATCTCATCTAAAGTACATACCTAAAGTGGATATAGCATTATTCACCAGAAGCACAGTGACTGCAAAAACTAGGCAGGATGTTGACATTGCAGGCTGGCATGTGGTGAAGCCCATGTCCCAGTGTGAACAGTGGCTGTGGCACAGCAGCTACAAATCCCCCACAGCCAGCAGTATGGACCCATGGGATGAATCTGGCTCTTTTTCCAGGAGCAGCAAGTTGTAGCAGGAGACAGAGAGCACAACAGTAATACCCTTGAGATGCCAAAATGAATGGATAGCATCTAACTGAAAACTGGGTTTAGGGCTAGAGCTGATTATGGTGTATTCACTGATATGGTATGGGGGATGGGAGGCGATGATAATTTTTTGAGCTGTGGAGCAGGTTTTAGAGCAAAGGAACTGATTGTCACAGTGAATGTAATGCATTAGTAGTATGCTAAGCTGCCACCTCTGAAAAGGACTCTTTTCCTACATCTTTACTTGTGTTAACATGTTGGAAACTAGTTGGAATTTCCTGATATACTTTTTGATCTCTTGTTTATTCTATTTTTGTCACTGGAAATGAGAGTGATTCACAGATTTGGCAGGCAGGAGTCAATCAGGGCCATTGCTATTTTAGGCCCTTTAAAAATTATCACTTGAAATCAAGAACATAAATTATATACACATCTTCTCATTTGGAAAGCGTAAAAGGTTCAAAGACATACAAATGCACATCACTTCTCCATGTGGATTTTGTAAGGCTTGAGCATATTTTGCTAGCAAAAAGAAAATTTAGGAAAGAAACTGTATGTTTAAGTGATGAATCTGTCTGGGAACTCCATGGGAAGTTGTTTGCATTTAACAGCTTCTATTCATGGGAATTCTAAAAAAAAACCTCTTAAACTTCTAGGTTTGAGATATGCATTAAATTTTTTATCTGATGGATTTTGATCCTTTTTTTTTCCCTGCTGGCTGAATAGGCATGAGCATGTCACAGGTTCAAGAAAATGAGTTTTTTAATCAAATGTATTGAACTCATACTGTTCCAGCCTAATTTTTTGTGTTGAAATAGTAAAAATTCAAACTCTTTTGCCTGATTTTTCAAAAGGGTTGCTATGGATTAGAAAAGCGTTATTCTGAAATCCAAGTTTAAAACTGAATGATTGTCACTGTTCAAAAATAGGGCAGTCGTTTTCATTTCTTTATTCAGTCTAAATAACACTTTTAGGGAAAAATATTGCACGTGGAAATGTGAAATCTAGTCTGTGTAATTTTCCACTGATACAGCAGCTGCACTTGCTTTCCACAAAAACTGTCAATGAAATGTTCTACCTGAATATTCAGATGAAGAATGCAAACAGGCCAAACTTATGTAATAACAGAGACTGTTAAATAACAACCGAATTGTCAAACTTCTCTGATCTCTGTACATCAGAAGAAATACATGCTAACAGTAACGTGCCTCTTCTAAAGTCAGGGAAGAGACACCATGTTGCATCATGCATTAGCTTGGCTCTCGCGGGAGCTCTAGCAATGATCAGTTGTTCAGATGACTTAAAGCCATCTGCCATAGGTACCTGAGGATGCTCTCTACGCTGGTAGTCTCCCACAGGGAAACAGGAGGTAAAAATAGCTTCTCACCAACAGCTGCTTTCCACTTCTATGTTAATGATGCATGATGGACCTCAGGAAAGGTGATAACATGTGGGAATAAGGTGGGACTGGTTTATTAAGATATTCAGATACGGAGTCATCACCTTAGGACTCCTCCATCTAGAGAATTGCATGTTTTGAATCTCATCAAGAGCCTTTTTACCTTGTTGGAGTGCCAGAATAAATATACATGTTGTAAATGTGCAGCTAAGGCAGGGATCTAACTCATACTGTTATCCTGATATATTTTGGAAATAGTACAGTGGTGAGCCAGGCCCTTTAGTTTTTATATGTAATGTTTCCAGCTGGAGCTGGCATTTTGCTACATAAATAAAATCTAGCTGAGCCAGTCAAAAAACCCTTGGCTTGCTGGTAACTGTAAATAGATGCCACTTAATGTAGAACACTGCAATTGAATGCTTGCAGGCATTTCTACGCAACTCATGTGTTTAATTAATGATATAATCAAAACAACTAAGAATTCAAAGTATCTATTTTAAATATATTCTGATAAATAGGAGCGTATGGGTGTTGAATAGCAGTTATTTGTGGACTGCTCAACAGGCTTTCCTTTTAAATCTGCTAAGGGTTATTGTTCATTATTTCTGTTTCCTCTATTCAACTGGCATCTCCTCATTTTTGGCTATAAACAGGTACCATATGCTCAAAGGGCTGATGGTCTTCGCTGTGCTTCTCTATGATATTGGTTCACATAATTGTACAAACTTTGTGGATTTGAATTTTAGACTCTGGTAGTTCCAACGCGTTTATTAATTTATTAAAAAATCTACTGAATAAGGAAAAGAATATTCAGTGCTAAAATTCTTTTTAATACTGAAAAGTTTCAGTCAGTAAGAACAAAAAAAAGGAAAGGGAATAAACCAGCCATGTTGTTATTGATTCACTTCATGCTATTCAAATTACACAGTACAATTAACGAGGCTGTCAATGCCATTTTTCTATTTTTCAACACATTGCTGAGTGCAACTGGAGTCCAAAATCCCTGCTCATTCTCCTCTGCTGTCCCTTGTCTGTCTGTCTCCTCTCCAGTAGACAAGTGCAGCACACACAGACAGAGCACCTTTCCAAGCGGGCCAGGTCCGGGTCCTGGTGCAGGCTGAGGACAGTGGCACCAGCTCTACAGGCAGGCAGGTCATCCAAGCTGTGACTGCTGTGACAGAGGAGCACAGACAGGCTGTTGCCCACACTGCCCGTATAAGAGCACAGGAAACAAGGTTCAAGCCTGGCAGCGTTAGGGGTCACAAGCACCAGCTCCCTCCCCAGGTCCTGTCTCTGCTTCTTGCCTTTTCCCACCGCATTTCTATGGGAGGAGGAGTGACAAAGGGGCCTCATGCTGCCAGCATCAGGTATCTGTGACATTGAGTGGTTTCCCCAGTCCTAAGCTACCGTCTCTCTGGTGGCCACCAACATCTCTGGGGCAGAAGGAGCTACAGCGGGAAACTCAAGGAATATCTCAAGGGAATCAGGCTTCCTGCCGTGCCTCCTGTCAGCACTGGGCAGCCGGCTGCGGCGTGGTGGAGCTGGTGCTGGGCTGGTCATGTACTGGCGCAGGCTCTAGCCTGGCCCCATCCCCGACCCCTGCTCTAGCTGCTGCACTCTGCCAGGACAGCCATTTGCAGGGCCACATGGTGAATGGAGCTGGGGCACGGATCCAGGATAAAAATAAGCCTGATCTGGCTCATCGTATCATACTTGCGTGGGCTGGGACAGGAATCAGAGGCTGGGGATAGGGGAGACGACAGAAGCAGCTTTCAATAGTGCTGCCGTTTACGGAAACGTCTGTGACTGGGTTCCTGGTTACAAGCTGCACGGGACAGTGTGTTGGCACCCAGGGAACCGGCTCCTTCCTGCACACAAGCTCTTTGGAGAGTATTCATCACAACACAGGGATTCACTCTCCTTCAGCAGCAGGAATTAACGATTCTTAACTTAGTCTTAACTTAGATCATGTGCAGAAAAAGGCCTGCTTCGGATTTGCAGTTTTTTCCCTCTGGAGGGGTGCAGAGGATTAAACTGGAGCCCCCTCTCCTAAAGGGTGTGGGGATTGGTTTTGAAAGGTATCGGGGAACTTCAGTAACTTTGAGATTCTTCAGTTGAGTTATATCAGTTAATCCTGCACACTGGATCCAAGAGCCTTGCTCCCTGTGAGGGACAAAATGCTTTTAGCGTGCGTAACAGGTCTACTAGTAGTAGGAGAAAGTAGCTAAAAAAAATGAACCCCATGAGATTTTGCATTTTCTGATAGCTGAGGTTGCCCTAACTGAATTAGCATTTAAGCAGTTACACTGGGATAATCCATGTGGTAGTTAATTTCAGTGTTTTACTGCTCTGGCAGTGTAAATCCTAGTAAATTAATTTCTATAACGCTTGAGAAGGTTTTTTTCAGACATTTCCTTTCTCATTCATATTTAATGAACTCTGAAAATTTACATTAGGATATCTATACAACTTTCTCAGATTTTTACTTGTGGGCAAATGCAACTCTGGCTATTGATGTTTAAACAGAAGGCTATAAAGACATTAATGATATTTAGTCAACTGTATTCTGTATTTAACTGACAGACCTCTTTTCCTTAGATGGATTCTCTCCAATTCTGTTTTTAAAACATCTGCTTTTCCACTTGACGCTGAAGTTCATGGCCAAGTAATCTAAATCTTGAGGGGGAATATGTTTTAAGAAATATTTTGATGTGATGGTGGCTCTTTTTTTCCCTTTTGATTTAACAAATCAGGAATTTTGCAGAGATACAGGTTAGAAGAAACTCTTCTGCTGAGTTCTGTTTATACCTGCTTGCTTAAGGCACTGTCTTGGAGAAGCTGCAATCTCAGGTGGGATGCAGCTGATATTGTGAGAGGAAAAGAAGGAATTCAAAGATCTGCACCTGACTGCAAATCACTTGGATGCCTGCACACCCAGCACCTTAAGAGAAACATCCTACTTACACCCTATTTTTCTTATAAATTTGCCCATGAAGTGCCTGAAAAAGGGAACAATAATTTAAAATAATTACCTGTTGTCCTTATATCCAATATAACTGATTTTTGATCCTTACACTTCAGTCTCCTAGCTCAGGTGGAGTTATAATTGTGCATCACACTCACCTTATTTGTACCCAGACAAAATTGACGAAATGTTTTGGAGGCAGAAGGTAAAACTAAATGGATGTAAATTACCTGGAAAGAAAATGGAGGAAATGAAAGTGGAGGGCCTTAGGATATAAAATATATCTTTCTCCTGCAAAATCATAAACTCTGCATTTCCCTTTCATAACTCTATTTATGCAATTATTCTAGCTGGAAACTGCTAAAATCTGCAGAGAACCATTAAAACTTCGTCTCAGATTCATTCCTGTGCAGTGTTGTTAAACACTGACATATCCTGAATGTGAGAACTGCAGAGTGTTTTTCTGCAGAGAATGACCAAACCTCTTGGGTTAAAAATAATTTCTACTGATAAACAAAGCTGTATGCTCTGTCTTCATAAGATTTTAGTCTTTATTTTCAGTCTTCCTAATGGAGAAAAATATGGTTAACAACCATTTTACATGCATACTGCCATAGATTTCCCCCTGGAAAAGATGTCAGAGGGAGCTGATGTCTCTCCAGGGATGCAGTAGGGAAGAGTACATGAGTGAGAGAAAGCAAAGTGAGAGGGAAGGCAGGGGATATGAGGGGGAGGGAGGGGAGCTTTGTAGAAGATTGGTTAGGCAAGAAGGATCATTTTGGGGAAAGAAGGGGAAAACCATGTGAGAGAAGTTTGCAGTTGGTAGGAACAGGCTAAAAGACAGGGAGCATAGAGTTATTGAGCAGGACTGGACTGAGATCATTTATAAAGAAAGAAGAAGAAACAGTTAATGGTGTTTCAGGGGGACAAATGGGAGAAAAGGGGCACAGCTCTCCTCTAGGTGTCAATGATTAATTAATCTGCAAGCAGAAAGGAATATGAATAGCAACAAGGAGTAAGGCTTGAGAAATACTTAAGCATTTTTTTCCCCTTGAAGTGGATCCACAGGTTGGGATCTTTTTGACGAAAAGTTGATTGTAATATGAACTCTTCTGCTTTAAAAATGGAGATATTATTTAATAAATTTCCAAAAAGGGTGATAGACTAGATAGTTCATCTGCTTCAATAGTAATTGTCCAGAGCTATACAGACTAACCACACTGACAGCAACAAGCTCTTAGCGATGTAAGAAGTGCTCTGCCCACCATTCTAGCTGGAGAGGCTGGCATCTCTGGCTCTCCTCAATTAGTTGCCCCAATGAAAGCCTATGCAAGCAAACAAAACAAGCATGGACAGGCATTTCTGTAGACAGAATGCTCCTGAAGATAATCTATATACTTTGCAATTTACATACTCTCAGTCAGAAGGCTCACCAGAGGAAACTAGTTATATTCTCTTCAAAGAGTGGTATAATAAAGCACTGTCGTTTTTGTAATGCACCTTTTAAAATGTGTTGTCAAAAGGAGTAATTGTTTGTCAAGCTTCCTGAAAAGATAATATTCTCAAAAATGTCACTTTTTGCAGAGAGTTTAACAAAACTCTTGACGTTTGCCTTTATTGACCCGATTTAATCAAACTTTGTACTGTCCCCTTTTATTGATTAAATTTTCGATAGAAAACATTACAGCTAGTGATCAATGGTTGTAATTTAGAAATTAATTCTTCCCAAGCTGCCTAACTCACAGGTGTCACTGCCATCCATACTGCCACTGTGCAATGGGTATGGTATTTGGTCATATACAATGTTGTCAGAAACAACTTCGAAGCACTTTGGTTGCTTTGTAAATAGGGAGGAGGTTGTCAGGGCCCTGAGGGCACTAATGGGCTTTAATTGCCCTGAGCAGCCTCACCTGGATCGCCCAGCTCATGGCCCAGTTGAGCTCAGGGTTTGGTCAGTGTTCTGCTGTGGGGTTCCTGTCCCCAGCCTGGTCTCCTGAGTTGCTGGTTGGGTTTTCTGGATTGACCTAAGATCTGGCTTATTCCCCTGCTGCATCTGCTGAGCGTGGGACTGTGGCTGGTCCTGCTGTGTCAACTCCGCTGAGGTACTGTGGGGACTGTGCCTGGCGGTACGGGGTTACCCTTGGGGAGTAGCCCCAGTCCTGTGGCTCTCCAATGAAGGTGACCTGCCAGAAAAGGGGTCTTCTAGGGCAGGTCAAAGGGTGTAAATAATATAATAATTGCTGCATAGGTAGGATAACCAAAGAAGCTAAAAAGAAATGGAAAAAGCTAGAGACATTCAGCTGCTGGGCAAAAGGAAAATGGGAAGAAGCAGACACTGATAACCCAAGGGAAGAGTTTTCTAAGGACTGAGAAAGGGCCCTCAGTGGCTAGAAGTTATCAAAATGGAGATAGAAAGAGGACTCGAAGTTCATGCTGAAAAAATACTAACTGGGTATTTCTGCACTGCAAAAGACTGTGTGGGAACAGACCAGAGCATGATGTGTGTAAAGCCTAGAGAAGAGCACTAAAGTAATTATTGGTAGGCTTATGGGGGGCAAAATAAGGTCCTGGGGTGAAGGGTGGTGCTCATGAGAATTTTGGAGTAGGTACTGACTCCAAACAAATCCTATCAACTTGAGTTAGAGCACAGTGAGCATGCTATGCTAGATACTGGTATGTACGAAGACATTGAGTACTGAAAATTACAGATACAAGATGTAAAAGGAGAAAAAGAAGAAGATTAGATTAGAAGAAAAAAATGAGCACGGGGGAGTAGAGAAATAAAGAGAATAAAAACAATTTATTTTGAGAATAAAAAAAGAATCAGGCAGACACATAGTGCAGAGAGAAGGTAGTAACATAAATGCCTTCACTTGTGTGACTCATTTGGCTCTTTCTTTGCTAGTAGATTATGCTTTAATTATGTCTTTGTGAATTAAATAGTGGTGAGCTGTATATATGTGAAAGATGATGGGTACCAGATAGAAGTACATAATTACCAAAGAGATGCCAGTGTCGTACAGCCACACCTTTGCATCTGCTTCCCATTGCGGTTTCTAGTATAACTAGAATGGCACTTGGGCTTTGTTGGTGGTGCTGATGGCCGAATGTTGATTTCCCCTGCCAAAGCTCAGGTACTACACTGGCAGCTCTGCCAAACTAAATGTCTATAGCTGATTTCTCAACATGTGTATTTGATGCTACTGGATGTAGGAGAGAGCTGTTCTATTTGCTGGAACGTTGTGTTGAATGATTTATGTCAGACAAATAAAGATCTGTATGTGAGGGTCTCTAAGTAGGACTGGTGTCAAAGGAAAATATTGCAGGGGGGAAAAAAGATTGCAAGTTTCTAATTTATTTGGCTTATTTATGCACACAAATCTTGAAATATTAATAGAGAATGCATAAGTAATTGATGGTACATATAATTCTTTATTATCTTAATGTGGAGACAGGCAGGAAAGTCCTTTGGCAACAGGCACGTTACAACCTCAAAAAGATTGTAAGTTAGGCCTGAAGCTGCCTATCTGCTAGGATTGACCAAGCACCCCTTACACTAAGCACCCATCACGACCCACTGCTGTGACTTTTATTAAGTCTTATGTGTCCTTTCCTAGCCTGGCCAACCTTGGTATCAAATGGCAGGTCAGCTTTCCATCTTCTGTTTAAGACAAGGAACTCAAAAGAATATTTTCTAAGCAGCTTAATAGCTAAAATAAAATAAATCCATATCCAGATGTCAAATAGAAATCCATTAATATACGGTATTAAAACTCTGATAGATTTTAATGCCTGATTCATGTTTTTCTGACTGCTGGGGTTGCCAGCAGACACTTGTCTGCATTGTGAAACAGACTCTCAGGAGGGTGCGGGAGGTGGCACGCGTTAGCAGAGTGGGTAGCAGTGTGTTGAACATTGAACAAAGGGCTTCTTTTTTTTGAAGGTAAGAATTTTTCCTTTTAGAAAAGGAAAAATAGGCAAAAGGGAAAGCATGAAGAGATTGAACAGGTAGGAATACTGTCTTAATTTTTCTTCTGTTTAATGTGGGTGGCTTCTAGAAGTGTAGTCAAACTAAAGCCCACTATGCTATATGTTCCCACTTTGCTTTCCTGAGGTTTTCTGAGCTCACTGGTGCTGAAGCTATCAAGACCCCCTAAACCATAAACCTCCCATGCATGCCAATCTACAGAAAAGTAACTGTGTTCCCATACTTACTGTGTTGGGTAAGAGAGACAAGCTCAAGAAAACAAGAGTATCCTGGGTTATATCTCTATCAACAGTAATAAACTGGTTCATGTTCTTCTGCCTTCTCTTTAGCCGTTTTTCATCGCTGGCAGTGCCCATTCTGTCATGGATCAATCCATATGCCTGTTCTCTTTAGCCCAGATGTCCTTCCTGTTGGATGGGGTCCCAGCGTCTGTATTTCCAGCTGAAGGAGAGCAAGAAATCCCTTTAATTTTTCTGCAGGCTACCGTCCCTGTTGACCTTTTCAGCTTCTGAATGTTTAGCTCTCCCTATTCTCTGATGTTGGGTATGAATAATTAAAAGACCAGGGAGAAGGGAACACAGGAAATTCTGTGTTTTTTATTTTAAATGTCACTGCTGATTTGCTGATAATTTTAATATTTGCATATCTTGTGGGCTTTGGATTCAGTTTGGGTTTTTTTGTTTGTTTGTTTGTTTTTAAGTTATCCTATAAAAAGGACAACTAGGACAGCGGACTGGTGGCCAGGAGGGTCACTTCTCTACCAGCACTATATCAGTCTTCCTGTAGTCAATACCTCATTTCCCCTGTTGATTAAACTTAGGCTTATAGTTCTCTACCAAATCTTGTGAATGGCCTTGAGGAGCTATAATATCAAAAGCTGTATCCTCTTGATAGTGGCTTATCTGAGGCTACAGATCTGCTGATGGCAGTGCCGACAGCGGCTGCTGGTTTCCTTCCACCAACAGGTTGTGCCAGTATAACTCTGTAGACAATCTGTTTAAAACATAAGGATTTATTATAGAGTGTTTCTCCAGTCAGTGGAGCCAGACAAGTATTTCCTGAAGGCAATTCATCCCAATTAATCCCTGACAGTGATTAGTTTGTTTAGGCAAAATGTATGCTGATTTTTAAGCATTTAGAGGTGGTTGAGATTTGTGTCTGTTTGGAGCAGTGGCTTGAAATTAAAATGCCATGTTAAAATATTGACTCCATCCTTCTTTCCTCCATTTCACCCTGAATGCCCAGGCTCTCATAGGCTTCTGGTGGAGACTACAGCAAAACATGCAGACAAAAATCAGACTAATATTTTGCAAGTTGTCTCTGTTGTAGAGGCTTATTTGGCTACTTCTGAACAGAGTGTCTCTTCTTTTGCTTCCTACTTGGCTTTTGTCAGAAGTGAATTGACTGCACTGGCTTCTCTCCTATTCCCTCACCTACAGTCACCTCCTTTATTCAAGAGAACACCTCAGCAAGCTCATAACAAGTATCTGTGTCCACCCTTTTGGGGTATATTTTATACATTTGTACATCTGCAGAAAAATCACTGTTAATTCCACAGTAACATATAATAATTGTGAGAATTTTCCTTTGCTTAGTTGTTTAGTGGTGATGCCCATCCAAAAGGTCATTTTAAGTCATTAAGATTTTTATATGTCTCTCTTGTCTATAAACTCTATCAAGAACCCTTCCAAATCCAAAGCTGCTGTATGGGCTTTTACAGTCTAGGGGTGTTGCCAAATTAGCCCTAAATCTGCATTATTTAATTTGACTGCTTAAAAGCTAACCATTTTGTATTGTGGTTCACTTTTTCTGTGCTTAGGTGTTGGGCTGTCTCCAGAGCGTGTTGCACTGTGGCGCTGAGAGGGAGCTCTGCTCATTCTTACTGCTTCTGTGGAGTACTCTGTATCCAACGGGAATATTTCCTTACTGCGGTGTTTAAAAACAGATTAAAATCCTGGCCCAGTGTGGTTAATAGTTTTCCTATCCACTCCAGGGTTGTACTCTCTTATTTCAAAATATGTAAGATTACAAAGCTTTTTTTGATAGCCTTGACTAGTTAGCAGAGTTAAAAGTGCCTCTTTTCTCGTCTGGGCTGACCGAGCAGGCACCTTTGCAGTGCTGGTAAATACAATGAACTGTTTGATTGGAAAATTATTTTCATAAGCAGCATTTTAGTAAAACCTGTGGTTTGCCCTCTGAATCCTGATTAATAAAAATAAATCTCCATTACCCTCTCACTTGGCCTTACCTTCCTGTTAGGTAGAAAAATATAGTCTTTTTCAGTAGCAGCATTAAAGATTCAGCTGTTATTCGGCGTAATTTTTGTGCAATGCAAATCTAATAGACTTGATGCACAGCATTTTCTTTAGAATAAAAGCTAGCTGCCTTTATTCAGCTTACACAATCCTTTCCTGAAAGAGCCCTTTATACAGCTCGCGTCATGTCAGCAGTAATCACGGACTGAGTGGCGGTGCATGCAAATCAGTCAGCAGCTGCTGTTTCATTGGGCTGGAGGAGTCATGTAATGAATTTGCCAGTAAGTGAAAGACTAGATCGTATTTAATGCTCGTGGTCTTTCAGAGTACTGCGTTGCTTGTACCTTTGGGTACTAGCAGCTGAAGGCAGATCTAGCTGGATCAGTCTGTTGTCTTCACCCTGCCCAGTTAACACCAGGCTGCCACCATCACAGTGCTCCTGGCCCTTCCAAACTTGTGGGGCAGTTGTCAGTAGCCAGTAAAACTTCATACAGATATTTATCCTGGGAAATAAAAGGAGAGTTTTCCTGTTCCCCCAGTCTTCAGACTTTCCCCAGAGTTACAGCATGGGATAGGAAGAAGCCAACTTAATGCTGTAGCTGTGCCTCTGGCTGACGTGTATATCTTTTAACACCTACATTTTGTATCACCTCATTAAGGCGGTTGGGATACTAATGCTGTTCTAAGTAGTTCTAGGTTTTTTTCTGCTTCTGCCTCCCTTCCCGCCACCCCCCAATTTTCATGAAAGTTACGAGCACCAAGCATTTAGATATGATGGGAAGCAGGTTAGAAATGTAGACTAAGGCAGTCAAGCTGACCCAGGAGTCTGACCCATTACCAAAAGCAGATATTTTGGAAAGGGTGGGGAGATGGAAGAGGTGACAGCTTTAATTTGACAAGCTTCTGCTCTGATTGTAGATGTAGATCTGGTTTCATGCTTACCATTCAGGCTCCTGCCAGTGAGAAATCTGTGGATTTCATTTTGCTAAAGAAGAAGAGGATGCTAAAAACTGTTTTATATTTGTATTTTTCTAGTGATAATTTCTAAGCTGCTTGTGTGTGCTTCATGTTTTACTGGGAGTTTCTGTCACGTCCTTGCAGCATGGGTTTCCAGAAGAGGGAGAAGCTACAGTGATTCTCACAGAAGTAAAGAAGGGAGAAGATAAGTTATGCACAGGAATATTATACAGTGCAGACTGAAAAGTAACTCACTGCCTTCCTTCTCTTCTACCAGCCTCTTCTCAGACAAAACCTTTGCCTGTCCTTTTCATGATGATCAAAATGTTCCAATATTTTTTTGTTATTTTTTTTCCAGCTATATTGCTTCTCTTGTTATATACTTATACAACGTTGTAATGAAATAAACGCCTAGACTGATAATTCTTGATGCAACAGTGCAATAACAGAGAATAACAGAAAATAAATAAGGCTTTTAGGATCTTGGCTGGTTTTAGTTTGTTTCAGAAGAAAGGAATGGTGAGGAGGAGAATGAAGATTGTCTTTCATAGTTCAACTTAAGCATCACTCTAACCTTATTTAGCTGAATTCTTGGGTTTGTGTATGTGATGTCATTTCTTTGGCCATACCAGACTGCATAGCAAGCAAAGCGGTGCTCTGGGCTGGTGCATCACATTTGATTTTTGAGATGTCTGGAGATACTAAACACCTTCAGTAAGAGGAAGGTGTCCTGCTGTCTTGCAAGACAAATGAGTAGGAAGCAGAAACTCTTTCAGAGGAGTTAAGTTGTTTGAGTCTGTTTGGGATTTTTTTTTTTACGAATATATTTAGAAAAATATAATCTGGAAGTATGTGTGAATCTCCTGGCTCTGCTTTTCCTTTGGATCCTGTTCTCTTTCTTGTGGAAGATTTCCTCGGTGACTGTTAGAGTGAAAATACTTCTTCAAGCTTCAAAGAACAGTAATGAATCACAAAGAGGAGATTTTACTATTGAAAAATAAACTAAGAGCAGTGCAAATGCCACCTGGGTATTTCAGGTGGTGGCTGCTGCTTTATGTTGCTTTCAGTGCTCAACCAGCAGCTGCTTTTTCATCTCTGTTCCAAGACATTGTGAAGAAATGAAGCACTCTTCATTCTCACAAACTGCTTTGGATTTGCAGATTACTCTCTTTACCTCTTATTTCACCCTTTCTGCCCTCTCCCTCCTCCCCTGCAGCCTTCATCCAGCCTGTCAATCCTTTGTTTAATCCCAGAGAACATTTTGGGTACTTGCACAATGAAGAAAAAGAGACAAATTGATTTGCATTTCTTATCTGGGAGATTCAGTTGCAGAATCTAGTAGAGTTTCACTGACGCAGAGGCAGGAGAGATGATCCTGTAAACCTGACATCTCTTTATTAAGGCTGAGAGGAAAGGGAGTGCGATGATGGTCTGAACTTGCTACAGGAAATAATACCGTAGGCAGTTTTGTTTGTTGTCTCAATGCATGTTTCACTGAAGTTTTCCTGGTTGGTTTGGAGACATGCTCACAGTGTCATTGTATGCCTAGCTGGTCCTAGTTTATCCAGTTGCACGCAGCTCCTGTGTCCCCGTAACTTGGCTGGAACTGAGCCGTGGGAACAGCCACCTGGCAGACAGGGCATATGTGCGTCCTGCTGTTTTAGTTACATCATTTTTTCTTTTTTATGTTTATGCGCAGTGATTTGGTTAGTTCCAGTGAGGTTAAAAGCTAATTTCAGCGAGTTGTGTGAGATGGATCCCCTTTGCCTTTCCCCTGCTGCCTCCCTGTGTATATAAAGGACTTGGTAGGCAGAAGTAACTAGAGTAGATAAATCTCCTTATGGAAATGTCTCGGCTCTCGCCCTTCCTACAGCTGCCAGAGCAGCCCTGCTATTGCCTGCCTCTGGCAGCTGTCCCGTTCAGGTTTCCACTGCAGCAGGCTGCAAGCTGTGAGCAGCGACTTTCTTACCTGTCTTATGGCAACCCACGCTATCCTGCTGCTGCTAACATAGCAGTGCCCCTCTGATGTACGAGAAGCAGAGGGGTGAAAAGCCAGTCCCCATCACTGGCTGGCAAAATTCCCTCCTGACTTTAAAATAAGTACTTGGTCAAAGCCCAGCAGCAGCAGTGATGTACATGCTTCCAAGCAGGACACAGAGGGGTTCTTTAAGCATCATTTTGGGCAAAAAGAAATGAAAACTGGAGAGGTGGAAGCAGAAAAGTGATAATTGGCTGGATGAGACGGTAACCTCCTTGGTGCCTCTGCACTGAGCGCTTAATGCAGCCTCTCATAGCTGAATTATGTGCGCTGTATGCAGAGGGTTGCCCACGCCTTGGATCACTGTGTTCTCTGTTCAGGTGCCCCCACCGCCTCTCCAGGCACGTCTAGGAACACAGAATCTGAGGGAACGTGGGTCTTTGTGTATCTGCTCCTTGAAGCAAGCAGGAATTGTAGATCAGTCAGTATAGATATTAATGTGCTGCTCTAGGAGATGGTTAAGCTTTTAGAGCTTGCAGCTGCTGTTTGCTGCAGCAGTACAGCTGCCCTGTACTTGCTAGGGTTGCCCTGTTTTACATTAGTGTAAAGGAAGAAAGGGACTCTTAAACTTTTTATTTTCATTGTCTGATGCTCCTTGTTCCCCTCTCCTTCCATTCTGCCTGCCTCAGCATCTTCAGTGCTGCTTGCTTGAACTGTGAAATCACAGGATAACAAAATCTTTGAGGCTGGAAGGGATCTCAGGAGATTGTCTAGGGATGGCTTGAGCAGGCTGCTCAGGGCACGGTCCAGTCAGGTTTTGAGTATCTCCAAGGATGGAGACTCCACAGCCTCTCTCAGCAACCCATTCCGGTGTTTGATTACCTTCCCAGTGAAAAGCTTTTTTTCTCATGTTCAAACAGAACTTTCTGTGTTTCAGTTTGTGCCTGTTGCTTCTTGTCCTCTCTCACTGGGCACCACCAGCCTGAGTCTGGTTCAGTCATCTTTACACTCTCACATCGGCTATTTACGCACACTAATGAGACGCCCAACCCTTCTCTTCTCCAGACTGAGCAGTCCCAGCTCTCTCAGACTTTCCTCAAATGAGAGATGCTGCAGTCCCTTAATTACCTTAGTGGCCCTTTGCTGGACTCATTCCAGTATGTCCATGTCTCTCTTGTACTGGGAAGCCCAGAACTGGGCCCAGCACTCCAGATGTGCCTGGCCAGTGCTAAGCAGAGAGGAAGGATCACTGGATGCCAGAGCACTCACTCCAAAATCATTACCAGATGTGTGATTGGTTGTGATAGTTCTGTAGCCAGGCCATGGAGCAGATTAACTTCTACTTTTCTAATTTTACTTTATACTATATCTGCTGAATAGTTTGCTATTTGGCCCTGCATCTGAGTAATCTTTTCTGAACGGCAAAGCAATCCGTGCAAGTCAAGCCCCACTGAGGAGTGGGACTTGCGAAAATGTTTTGTTTTTTTTTTTTTCTGGTTTTCATCTTGGCACTGTTCCACCACGTAAAAGTCATGATGTCAAATGTAGACAAAAGGCATTTTTAAAGTGGCATTTTAAGGATTTCTAACTTGATTTTTGTGATAGACCTATCTTTGAATTCTCACTGGGGACAATGAATTGAAAAGAATAGTTTTCAGTTTATTTTAAAATGCTCACATCATTCATGAAATGCATGATGACAAATATTCTGTAGTCTTTCTGTGAGTGGGCTGCTAGCCTGTGTTATTTAGAGATATTTGTGAACTGATAACTCAAAAAAGAGGCTTCTTCATCTGTTCTACAATGTTCAGATTTTTTCATCTATCAAGTAGCCATCACTGTATTTTTCTCACTTCTGTCCTTATGTAGAGCTGGATTTTTACTATGACAGCAGACTAGAATATCCCAATAGGATTTCTGTCAGTAATCACAGAAATCAGGTGTTAATCATTGTGGAAAGGAGTTGCTACATATATTTCCACTGATTTTGTATGGGTAGAAGATGCTTTCTCTGCTTACAGATCATAGAACAGAAAGGTCACATTCCTGTCCCCTTCCTCTTCTAATCCCTCAATAAGGGATTTTCTGTAGTAACTCTGTGTTTCAAATTTCATCATCCAGTATTTTATCTCCTTTTACCAGATGTAATAAATATATATACTTTATTTTAAATACTTCTGTAAAGGGGGTAAATGCAGTGTGCAATATCTAACCATGGCTCAGAATACAAATCCATGAGGTGTAAGAGTTCAGCAACATGCAGACAACCACACAATCACAAATGAGGATCTGACCTCGTTTTGCTGATAATACTTCCAATTTCAGCTCTTACAAATTGCTAGTGCATAACGCCCCAGGCTTTGGGAAAAGCCATTGAGATGCTGATCCCAGAGATGCTTCCTGAGTCATAAATTCCCTTTTCATTCATCCCTTGTTCCAGGCATAGCAGTGGGAAAGTCATTTACTTTTATGTTTAGTGTCCAGACTGGTATTTGCAGATCCAGGTTTGACATCTATGTGCCAAACCAGTTACCAAGTTTGTGTTGGCTAATATGGATTGGGTGCTCGATTGGCTACATCTTCCCCATAACATGGAAGTGAGATGCAAGGTGTCTTTCCACCCCAACTAGTCCCTTTTTTGAATGTATGTACTCTTAAGATTATCAACAAAACATTTTAAACAACTCCAGTAGCTGCTCTATGAGTTTTCCAAACTCCCTGGGAAGCACAATCTGTAAGCACAGTACTTTGACATCCTCATGAAAAAAATTACCTTGGAGCAACTGACTGAAAGGTTAGAACTGTTGAGTGTTTTAATCAATAATATATGAGTTGGATGAGCAGTATACTGTACTTTGCAATGCACAATCAATAATACATTTTTATGCTCAACTTTTTAATCCTTAAAAAAACTACATCAAAATTTCATGCTAGACTGCCCATGAGAATCAATAATAGAGAAAGGTTCCCTTTTCCTCTTAGTACAGTTTAATGAAATGCATAATTAATTTATTTACTAAATTATGCTGCAAATCTATTATACATCTTCTGGAATATACCAAATAGTGTTTAATATAGTTACGAATGTTCTAAAACTGGAAATGCAAAGATTAAGGTTGTCACTGTAACACGTCAGTTAGTTATTGAAGAATAAAATCCAGGCAAATAGTTTACTTATATCAAGCTGGATCTATTGTTATTATTTACTATTTGTATTGTCATAGTATGTGAAAGCCTCAACAAAGGGGCCATGTTCCAATGTGCAGGACAAATAATTGTCTCTGATTTCCATTACCTTTGCAGACATGATCTCTTAAAAATGCCTCGAGTTAGACTAGACTGCTTCTGTGAATGGAAATCTGGCAGCAGCTAGGAATCTATTAGCAAAATTGTGTGTAAACTTTTTGGTAATATTCACAAAAGTTTTAAACTTTGGTTTCTCTCCTGAATCATGTAGCAAAGTTTGATACTATTGAAGTTTTTGTGCATTTATAGAGCATTTGGCATTATACAAAAAGGAGAATCAAACTTAATGCCAGCTGACCACGTTTCTATTTCAGGCTTGAAGTCATTAATTCCTTCTTGCTGAATCACAAAGCGTATTGCTTTGTTAGCAGTACTTCAGATCCCCCCGGACTCCTGCTACTGTTTTAATGCATCACCAATTATTTGTGATGTATTACTAATTATATGTGATCTATACTTGCACCACTGCCACGACTGTTTAGTGGTAGCTCATTTAAACAAGAAGCAGGAGCTTCTTTAAAAAGTGGCATTTCTTCATTCGTGGCAAGTTGCCAGCTATGTAGTATAAGAGGATTTTTACTCAAATGGTTATGAAAACACTGTTGTGTGCACATCCATACCTGGTGGGTGAAGGTTACTGGACATGCTTACACACATCTAGACAATGACTGGGAGAAAAGGTGGGAAATCTGCAAGAGAGACACCAAACTTAATGTTATCTGATTTTTTGTCTTACAGAAAAGAAAATATTGCCTTCGGTACTGACAAAAGACGGTTAGGAAGATAAGCAATTTTATTCTCCTCAGGGGATTCTCATTCTTTCAAGCTAAGGTCTGTGAAAGTATTAAAAATGTGTCCTGCTAGAGGTGGGATAGGTGTGTATGGGATGAATAGTGTGCTTACCTTGGTGGTCACCTTTGGTTTTTTGGTGCTATTTTGTAAAGGGTAGCATTCAGCTACAGAGACTTTTGACTCCATTAAAATCAGTAGCATATCGCCAACACAACTTGTAGTCACTAAAAATTCCCATTGTGTGTGCTGTCTATGTGTGGACAGAGGAGTGTGTGGGGAATGACCCCGCTGTAGTAACACAAAAAGATATTTTCTGTATTAAACAACAATAATAACATGGAAATGGGGCAAGTGAATACTGTAACTACCATTATCAAAACCCACAGAAACCATGATGCAAGGATCCCTCCAGCAGTGTGTCTGACTGCAAATGTGGGTAGATGTTTTTGAGGTTTTGGCTGGATCTTGGCCAACTCTGGTGGAAACTTCCCTGTGGAGAACTGAGAAGCAGAATTCAACTTTTTCCTCGCAAACATGACAGAACAATAAAAGCCAGTTTCTACCAGGTTGGGATTGGTAGCTTAAGATAAAGTTGTATTTCCTTATCACTGCTCACAGCTACATTATTTCCCATGTACAATGATTTTTGCAAAACCCTATCAAACAGGCAACTAAAATACTAAGATAACAAATGTGTCGCTGAAGGTAGGAAATAAAAACAATTAAGAACTTCTGATGAAGTAATTTCCCTGTTTCGCCGTCTGCTTAATCATTGTCTCTGAAACTCCATCACATGGACATAATGAAAATGTAGCTTTTTATGCCATTTGTGTCTCTGAGAAAGCGTCCCCCAGCTGGAACCCTGATTGCAGACCCATCCAGGACAGGCTGATGCTGATAGCTCAGACACCATCAGCAGTAAATCACAGGAAGGGTTGAGCCCCTGCCAGCTGCGGGGTGAGTTCATCTCGACCCTGTGCATTGCAGCCTACGCCTGTCCTGCCTTACTGGAGGGTATCGCTCAGGTAGTCACTGCTGTGCCAGTTAGGAATGAAACCCTTGGTTTCCTTTATGTCACTGGAGAGACAAACACCCCCAGAGTATGACTCAGTCTCCAATCTGCTAATTTTCTGGAGGTGTCTGCCTATCTGCATTTACTATTGAGGGAGTACAAAATGACTATTCTCCTAAATTAGGTATTCTACTCAGATGTTTCAAGCTGGAAGAATGAATCTGCATTTAAGTCCTGAACATCCTTATAAAGGCTAGGCTGAAGTTCTTGCTGTCATTATCCAACTTAGTTAAAGTCAGCCTTAATGTGCCTGCATATCAGGTCTGATTCCAGTGCGGAAAATGCAAGCACTAACGACTGCATGTCCACATGGTTATGGATGGACACAGGTAGCGGTGGCAGCCGTGAGAGAGTGCAAAGTGGAGAATAGAATCATAGAATGGTTTGGGTTAGAAGGCACCTTAAAGATCATCTAGTTCTAACCCCTCTGCCATAAGCAGGGACACCTCCCACTAGACTAGGAGTGTCTTCTGTCGCAGTTGGGGCAAGGAGGCAAAAATCTGACACTCTTGCATAGGTAAATCTGGTAATTCCCAATAATGAGATTCTCTTGTATGATTACTTTAAGCAGCCTATTACGTATGTGTTATTTATGTTTGCTAACTAAAATTTTGAACTTGTGTGGTGCTGAGCATAAACCTGTACTCTCTGAAGCCAATGGAAGTTTAAATCAGCTGGAATCTTGCAAGACCAAGACCTTTATGAGGTGCAAGGAATTAGCAGTGATTATTTCCAAAAATGATAAACTTTGGTATGTGGGTCCTTGCTCACAGCGTATGCAAGACTTTCTCCTTCTCTCAAAAAAGAGGAGGTAATTAATTACCAATATCATCCTCTTTAAGAAAAAAAATAAATCACAAAAATCTTTGACACATGTCATTCTATAGCTAGAGGGAGGTAAAATATGTCTTGAAATATTGTAATACAAACATTCCTCTCAGTCCTGAAGGTTAACCAAATAAACCGGATGTTTTTGTCACTTCTGGGTTTTGTACCAGTTGTAAAGTCTGTAGAAAGAGCAACTCAGTTTGTCAGGCTGGATGGAAACTTGTGAGATCCCTTGCTGCTTTACAGAAAGCATTGTATGGCTGATATCTAAAGCATTGCCTGCTTGTAAGTAATGGCAAATCTCTCCCTTTAGTCCCTCTGTTTTCTTCTTTCCCCATCAGAGTTGTTTTCCTGACCACACTTGTTATTTGTATTCATTATTTATCTTAAAAGTGCTGACCAAGGGCCTTTCTCATGATTGGTATATCTCTCAAGTGACTCCCCACAGTGATTATCGTGGAATTAATCATTTGATGCTATCAGCAGAAAGACCCCTGTGTTGACTTTCAGCAGATGCATGTCTGCAAGTTATTGCACGCCAACAAATTTATTTGGGGCTGAATGGCAGCAGTAGATGTCATCTGGAAGAGCTAGTTTGCAGTGGAGTTGCTTTTGTTCGATTGCTATAGCATTGGTTAAAATTCTCAGCAGCACTATTGCTTGATTGCTGGGTACTGCAAATTCAGGAGAATTAGAGCTGTTTGCATGTAGTGGATAGACTGTGGTGATTCAGCAGATATTCTGCCTTTGTTCTTTTTGCTGCACTCCCCCCCCACTCCCCCCCCCCATGAAAACCTACTTTTCCTACTTTGCCCATGGAGAGACAACCTATTTTATTTCTTTTAACCACCTCCAAATGATGTCTCCTGAGACCTCTTGGGGAAAAAAAAAAAAAAAGGACCTATTGTTAGTTATAACCCACTCCCTCTCTGACATATTTTATGAAATCAAGGGCTGATAAAGTCAGATGATTTCACTTCTGCTTCACTTTTCAATCCTAGCTTTACAGCCCCTAAATGAGAGAGGGGAGGAAAGGTTGAGTAATGTTGCCTAAGTACTTGGGGAAGTAAAAATATGGCATTGCTAGAAACTTTCTGCTGTGTTTTGGACACGCATGCTGAACCTTGACCTGCAATGAGAGCGATGGTTCTGCTTTAGTGACTGGATTATTCTGAAATGGGTCAGGGCAGCTCAATGATCTGGCTGAAAATAAACCCGTGCTTTGGCTTCGTTTTCAGTGGTCACTCACCCCTGTGCAAGGGAAGAGGCAATGCTCTGCAGGTTCCTCCTGCGCAGGAGGGGGAGTGCAGGCTTGCTGGTTCAGCAGCACCATCGTCTTATATCTGCTGAGAACACGTGAGAAATGGCAAATTTAGGTGTCTGAAGTGGGAATGCTGACTCTTTAAATAGCTGGTAGGCACAAGGATTCCTTTCAAAGCTTTTTCAGTGTAATCTATTAATAGTCTGCTAATTTAGAGAAGTACCAGTGGCAATTAACATTGTGTAGTGACACCCTTGCAAGGGTGGAAGTGCTTATTGCTGCAGTGATTAGGTTATTGCATAGCACAGCTTTTGCTGGGCTATGTTTGTTCATGCAGCACTGAACTTAATCAGGAGCTGTGAAATCTGTACCAGCTGAGGAGTTTTGTTAAAGCATTGGTGTTCCTTTTTTTTTTTTTTCTTCCCTTTTTAATGATTTGCTTATCGTGTTTTCCACAGTAAAGCTGTGTGAGGAAGGAGGCTGGGCTGCTACATAACACAGGCAAGCTGCCTCACATCCGTCCCCAGGGAATCAGTGATGCTGGGCAGTCAGGCTCTTTCAGGAAGTCCTTTGGGAGCCCCCCTGCACGCCCACGGGCTGCACAGAGATGGTGTCACAGTGCTCTGTCTGCTGCTCCTGCAGGTACTCGCCCATTTCAGATATACCCTGATCCTCCCCCAGCTCCCACTTGCTTGCGTTCCTCTCGGTGAAGTTGCACAAGTACGGAGACCTCAGGGCTGACTGGTGGGTCAGATCCGGATTACAACACTCTGTGGACTTTGCAGGCCAGATTAAAGTACTTGGAAGGATCAGACTGGCTCATGGGCTGTATTTTTGTCATTCTTGTCGTAGAAAAGTATTAGGAGTTGTAAGAAGGACTAATGTGAGCTGATATTTTACAATTTGGTGTTGTACCTGCTTTGTTAGGGAAAGTAGAATTTGAAATAGTTATGCTATTTCTGCGTGTTGGTTTTTTTGCTGCAGCAAGTGCCTGTTATGTTTCCTGCATTGAAAAGCAAACTCCATTCCCCTGTAATAACCATTCAATTAGTCTCATCTCCCCTGCTCCCATTTTCCAAGCAGCTTAACAAAATGAGAAAAATCCTTCAAATTGCGCTTATATTATAAACACTGCTGATGAGTCTTGAGCAGGCAGGAAAGCTAATGGGACAATCTCAATTCAAAGAAAGCTGGTTAACAGCACATGCATTTCAGTTTATAAATGAACGATGGCAGGTAAAGGTGTGTGTCTGCATAATATAGTTCTCACCTGTAAAATGTTTTCCATCTAGAGATCTCAAGGTACCTTGCAAAGAAATGCTGGTAATGTTTCTACTTCCGCGGCACAGAGAAAGTGAAGGACAAGCCTGAAATAACTTTCCAAGGACATACTGCCATCAGTGGCAGAGTTCTGAGGCTAGGTGTCAGATTTGTTTGTCTTGGGCATCTTCATCTTCACCACCACTGGTGAATCAGTCTTCAACAGATTTATGAAATATTGTGTCCCCTTTGCAGTAAGAAGGTGTTACTGGCCTCACTGTACACATGAGGTACAATAAGGGACTTCAGCAGAGTGTAGGTGTCAAAGAAAGGCCCACGGAAAGTTTATTCTCCAGCGCCATGTGAAACTGGACTTCTTTCTCTGGCTGGAAATGTGAGATGTGCTTGGGAACAGTGCCTGGCCTGGGAGAGAGAGGTGCATCCCTTCCGCCTAAGTGCCACTGCAGTCCAGGTAATGTCTCCTTCCCTGTGCAGGCATGGTCTGAGCAGATCTAATGTGCTGCCCAGGAGAGTGAATTTAAGCTCATAAGAATGGGGGCTGCAGCAGAGCTACAAAACCCAGTATGTCTTAAATACCCTGGTTTGGCCCATTTGCAGAAACTGCTTGTTCACTGCCTGCTCTCAGGACTGAGTGCATCAAGTCAGGCACAGCCTGGTTCCATAAGAGCTCTCATTACTTTGGAGTTTTACTATTACTCGTGTAGAAATAGATTTCTAGATTAATTATCCAAGGAAGATTACTGATGACAAATCCCATGCAGGCTCTGATGAGAGCTTTCACAACTTATACAGTGTAGTATAGGAACATAACAGGAACAACTGTACCTGGTGTTGCCTATCAAATTAATTTTTGAGGGTACAGCAAATGCAAGGAGAAGTTTTCTGGCTGCACAGCTATTGAAATCTCAGTGCTTCAGCAGGTAACACACGTGGATGGACACACACTCCCTTAAGTTTAGTTTCAGGCAACTTGAGAGAAGGTGGGAGATGAGTCTGACACCTGAAGTTGGCTTTGCTGAGTCTAAGATTTTTCCCTGCCAAATATCTCACTTGTTTCTCTTCAGTTTAGTGAGAAATTTGATGGAGGATGTGAAAGAAAGCAGTGGGACTTTAGTTCTTTGTCTAAGGAAAAGAGGGATAAATGCATCTGGTGTCAATATAGGGCACTGTATGATTCTCTCCATTACCTCCCTCATTTGAAGGCACCTTTCTTTACCTCCTCTCACTCTATTTTCTATCTGAAGACTACAGCTTCTTGGGGAAAGATTTTTAAAAAAAAATATTTTTTTTTTAATGCCTTGCAATATTTAAATGGCTTGGAGAACTCTCCAGCTGGTTAATAAGCAAACATGTACATCCAACTGGTCAGTGTATATATGTAGCTTGGAATGATCTATAGGATATGCAGCATTTGCTTGGTTGCTAGTTAGGGGATGTGCTAAGCAGATGACAGTATTGTTGCTAGGGGAAGAACATGAGACAACTGGAATTATTAGAGGACATCATCATCGTAAGGAACTGGAATAACTGTGGTGCAAAAATGGCAAAATAAAATGACAGAGGGCAAAACCTATAGGGAATGTAAGTTTATTAGCTCTGCTGTTCTTTCACACAACAGCGGAAAAAGTTTAGAACTGACCTCAGTGTCTTTGATAGAAGAAAAGAAAAACCCCACCAAAAAACAAATTAAAAAAACCCCAAACTGCAGTTTCAGAATTAGCTGTACCACCCGTGGGTCATTTTCATTTTCTTGTATTAGCTCTTCCTTAACTTTTTATATGTAAATGTATACAGATATTTTGGGCAGATCTTGTAGGTTGGGTCAAGCAGGCTGAATAGCATAAGTAGTGAGGATAAAATAGTATAAAAAGGATGTTATCTTGATATTTGCATCATCGTCTTATATGAAACTTGGCATTCTGCTGGATTTCATCTTTGTGTTCATTGTTTCAGTCATCGAATTGCTGCATTTTTAAAAAAAAAAAACCTTTCAGGGAGAATGTGGACATTTAAATTTAGCATTAGAGGTCATTTAACAATATTTCTGAGACTTCAGCTGTTTACTTTTCTGCTCTTAAACTTTCTGAGTTTACACTTCTTGCCCTATACCTTGTGGATGCTAAAATTTTACATGGGTTTCAAAATGGATTGGACAGCTTCCTGCTAATTTTTCTTTGTTTAAAAACATTTCAGGTTCAAGGAGGCTTAGCTGCAGGCTGCTGGACTCTGGATGGGTACCCAGGGGTTGTATTACCCTGTGTTTTCTCTGTTGTACTCTTTCCTGGGCCATCAATGTTTGATGCCGGCACTGGCTGCTACCAGGTTTAGCTGTACCAGTTTCTGATTAAGCTTTTCCAGATCATGTTTAAATCCACTCATCAAAAATAAAACAGCAAACTGATCAAGATGCTGCTACCCTTTTCCCTCAAACCTTTCGGCCTCCCCCTGCTCTGTGTTTGGAGGTATTTCCCATTCTTCAAGCCAGCTCCCAAATCCCAGAGCTGCTTCTGGCAGCCAGAGAAGAGGGGCTGTTAGATCTGATAGTGCCTCCATTAAAGTCAAAGGGAAGTCTCCGATTTCAGTGTAGTTTAGATCAGGCCATAGTTCCCAGTCACTTTAAATTTGTAAACTTTGTTTGCTTATGTATTTTGAACCAAATGCTCTCTTTGCTGGAAGGAGATAGAGCTTTGAAAAATAAGATGGAGTGGTCCATAGAAACGTGCTTACTGAAGTGTGGCATTGCTGAAGGCTTCAGTATTTATTTTCCAAGTTTTAATTTGATAGAACTGGGGTTGAAACTGCTCAAATTGCTAAAAGCTTAAAGAAGAATTGTAGCCCTTCAGCAGGGACATGCTAGTCTGATCGTTTCCTTTTCAGCAACAACCTCCTTTGATATGTTTGCTATTGCAGAGTTAAGTCTTCGCATTTGGTATGCCCTCGTGAATTAGCAGCCATGGATATGTTTTTTCTGTCTTACAACTAAACACTAAAAACTTGTCAAGCTCTTAATCTCTTTGCACCAAAAATAGCTTTGATCGTTGCAGGATACAATTCCCGTTAAATATGTGTGATATTAATATCTTTTTTGTATGTCAATCTTAGCTAGAATTTCCTTGAGCAAAGTGGTTGGGACACCATTTTTCTGTGCAATTTTCATGGATTATAGGAGAAAGTTAGGAAAGGCACAATTTCTATAGATCAGATGAAATGCTTAAAATACCTATTTAAGAAACTTTTAAGATGTTTTTTTAACTGGAATCCTAGTGATTTTCATTTTCAGAGTGTAGTACAGGCATTACTGAAGTCATCACAGTAAGCTTTGTCAAAGGGTAGTGTTAGACCTTTTATTTACAGAGTGCAGTTGGGTCACTTACCTCCTGTAAATATTATAGACCAAATGTTAATCGTCTTGATTTATAGAGTAATATCAGGAATTACACACAACTCAGTCTGTGCTAGACGTCTGTCTGCTGTGAAATCAAGGCCACAATATTTTCCAGGCCAATTTCAAAGGAGAATAAAGAAAATCCATGAGATGTGATTTTCCTGAAATAAGATCCAGGCGGGGGTTAATGACAACCTTTAGGTTGCTGCTTCAGGGCATATCTAAAATGTGTGCAGCCGCTTGGCAGCTGTAAGCATTATTGAGGGTTATTCCTTCCGATAACAAAAGCCAGTTTGTGTCACCAGAGTGATAAACAATACCCCCCTTAGTAAGCAAAGAGATTAACAATACATGACATTAAACACAAGATCCGCAAAAAGGAACAGTGTTCAGTAACTCCTCTGAGCTTCGTTTTATCTCAAAACATAAATTTTGTTGCCAATGGAACTCTATATAAGAATTAATTAGGGAACTTCACAAGCAGTCAAAACTCTTGTATGCCATTATAAATTTATCATTGCTGAAAGGATCTATTTCTGCTGTCAGACATCATGTTTATCTGGCAGACTGCACAAAGAATATGGAATAAATAAACTTCTTCCTATATAAAAAACCCTGGAAAAATGTTTGGAAAACTTGTTTTTAAAAACCCAAACATTGTGTTTATTGTCTGTAAGGCATTTCTGAAGAAACAACCCATTTAGTATTCACCCATTCAGATATTGAAACAAGTGCAGCAGATCCCTCAGATTCCCCACTTGGAGAGAACTTGTACAATGTTGTGTTGAATACTGCAATGCATGTGCCTATCCATAGAAGTTCCCCACTTTAGAGAGGTAAAAGGTGGGCTGTGAGTAAATCATTACCATATAAGCATCTAGACAAAGTCCTCTTGGACTGCAGGACCACCTTATCATGCCATTAATTTTTATTTCGATTATATTAACCATAAACAGTGATTCTCTTCTGTTACTTTCTAAGCTTATCTCACTCATTCCAGCATCACAGATGAGCTGCATAATTATACATCTAATACTATCAAGATAATTGGGAAAGCCAGTGCTTTTTATTTCCTGGCTATTATGTATAGTTAAACATTCTGTGCTTCTACTTGTTTCAGTAATTCAACAACTCCAACAAGTATCAGAATAAGTGATACAGAGACGGGGATTACGTATGCTTTTCCTGTAGTGGCTGGCATTCAAGGGCCAGACAGTATAAAATCTGAATGCCTCAGAAGTATTTTTCTTGCAGTATGTGCTTTGTTAGTGAAGTGACTTCACTTGCTACTGAGGAT
This sequence comes from Alca torda, assembly GCA_008658365.1. Classification (NCBI taxonomy): domain Eukaryota; kingdom Metazoa; phylum Chordata; class Aves; order Charadriiformes; family Alcidae; genus Alca; species Alca torda. The sequence continues at coordinate 13,066,802 of CM018083.1, forward strand.
AATTCTTTTTCCCATTCTCTGTGTGCTATTAGGTACCTTGTGTAGCTCAAACAGCATCACAGATAACAAGACGATTAAATTATTTGAGACTGCATAGCACTACTGACACAAGCTCCTGCGTGAGCTCACACTTGCTGTCCCCCAGAAGAGCACTGGCTTCTCTAAAATGCTAAGCAATACAGCATGAAGGGAATGTGCTGTATTATATGCTTCCTGCTGCAAAGTATCTACACCATCGTGCCCTTATATAAATGAATTGCTCAAGTCAAAGCAGCAACTGAGTGGTTTAAAGGTAGCAAAGGTTCCTGTGCTCTTTGGAGCAATGCTCTTTGGCAGCCAACTCTCTGCAAGTTGCAGTGACCAAGCTGGCTGCTCCGTTGGCCACACTTACTGATGTGCCTAGCACCCTGATGATGTTCTCTAGGGAATTTGGAGGTGTCAGAGGCCCCTCTTTCTGCCTGGCTTTGTGTTGCCCCCATAAAAGCTGCCAGATGACAAATGAGAGCTGATGGATGCTCCAGAGATCAGGACAGATGGTGGCAGATGGGGCATCTGGGCTGTTTGGGCTTTGGTGCTCCAAGGACTGCATGGCTCATCCTGTTTTCAGTGGGCTAAAATGAGGATAATCTGTTGCAGGGAGAAAAGAGATGGGAAGGGACAACACCGGGGCACGTGTGTGTGAGGCTGGGGATAGCGCAACCCAGGGCTGTTGGGCAGTGGTTAAATTGGGAGCAGGAAAGAGGGAGAAAAAAAACTGCTGAAAAGCTCAAGTTTAACCATTCTGGTTATACTTAACATCCTTGATCGTGGGGGCTGGGGCCTTAGCTGGTACTGCAGAGGCTGGCTGGATGAGTGCAGCTGGGCTGTGCAACGAGAGCACGGGCAGAGGCAGGGCTGGAGCTGGGAGCAGTGGGAGCACGAGCTGGCCTCCTGGAGGAGCTCACAAGGGCCAGAGCCCTGGGGAGTCTCATCAGGTGGTGTTTCCAGCACCAGCAAGGAAAGGGCTGTACCTGGATATTTACACTTACGTTGACTGTTTAACTGAGAACAGAAGCACCCATGCACTTCTGAGAAAGTGACATTTTATTTTTCTCTTTCGCTGTTAGTGGACTCCATGTTATCCTGTTGTCTCAGCAAATTAAGCTTTGGAAAGCCTCAAACGGATAAGGGCTTAATGCAGTCTGAGCTTTTCCTAACTCTTGTATCATTTTGCAACCAGATACTCTCATGTCTGTGTCACAGGATTTTACTGACAAGTCAGACTTGCCAGAAAATCACACTTTCCTTTTGGTGGAAATATCTTTCATGTACGTGTACTGTATGACTGTTGCGATCTTCACCCTGCTTTGTCTGCTGTTGTTATCCATGCTATATATCACCTTAAACGGATGATACTAGACAAAATTTCTCAGGAGCAAGATTTTTTTTAGTTAACAAGTCTGCCTGATTTAATGTTATCATTTCTAACTGTCTGTGATACATTGAACTGTATGAAGCTACTGCCATATAAATACCTGTGAGTCCCTGAGATGTGCTTATTTGTGTCTTCAGCTTGATTCCTGGTGATCAGGCATTTTCCCACATTCTCCTTGTTGTCATTCTCTCGTGCTTCATTTTCTCATGATCCCATGGTTGAAGGTTGGTTGTTTTTTAATGCCATGAAGATGAAGTTCTTTCTGTGATAAAAGCCTTAGAAGCATCATCAAAGTGTGACTTTGCTGAAGATAATCCCTGTCATATCACTCTAACTTGTTTGAAATGTTCCCCATTTATTGTATTGAGTCCTTAATGTGGGCATGGATGTGTATGAACCGAATCCCTTAGAGGAGCATCCCACAGCCTGTTTCCCCAATAGGTCCTTGATGCTCATGTTCCCATGGACACTGCTACCAAGACACAGCATGTAGCCATGCTTGGAAGAAATCAAACACCAACACTACTGAGTATGTCTGTACTACTCAGGGTTACCCCTAAAATAAGTCAGGTTAGAAATTCAGGTTGGATAGTAAGACTGTCTTTCCTGCAGTGATGATATCAAAACAGCGGAGTATATTACTGTGGAAGAGATTACAGATCTGCTAGAGGAAAGACCAGACAAATTTCTATTGGGAATGGTTAGGTAGAGTTGATTTGGATTTGGGAAAGGCCTAGGCATCTTTTGGAAGTCCTTTCTGTCCTGTGATTTTGTATTCTGTGTTTCATCATTTTACAGACAGTCGATCAAAACCTATAAATCCTAACGTAGGGTTGTTAAAATATAAATCTGACAGTTTACTGTGAATTGCATGCCAAGCAGAAGGTCTTCAGAGGGGGAAGAGACTCTGAAATCCTTGTATGGAAAAATGGATTTACACCTGAGCACACTAACATAGTATGAAAGCCTGAAAACATCTGCCATCAAGTAAGATCCAGGAGATCCGTGTGAAATTCTATCTACAACCTGTTCTGAACATGCAGCAGCATATTGAAAACATGTGGAGATGTTGAAGAAACTTGAAGCAGAGAGGCAGTGAGCAGTGGAAAAAGGATTTCCGTACTCTGATTCATTTGACTTCTTTTTTAAATATCTGAGAATTGAAATCATTAATGCCTTTGTAAACTCAGTAATATTTATGGAATGAGTTAATTGAATTATTCAAGCTCTTGAACTTAAAAATATTTGGTTTTAAATTTTGACCGTGTTGTGGGTAAAAGCTTATCCTGGCATGAAATGACATTTGGGGGAAGAAGAGTGTGAAGGAAATTATATTTTTGTGTTATATTTTAAACATGGTAGTGTGAAATGTTTTGACAATTCCTAGCTTTTATTAGTTTAGGAATTCAGTCTAATGAAAAACTTAATAACAGACCATGACCAGCTCTGTAGAGAAAACACAGAGGCTGTAAAAGTTACAGAAATACTGTTAATGGGTCAAATTGGAAAATGAATACTTTGTAGGAAACAGGAATAGTATGCATACCCTGCTGCCTGTTCGTTTAATAGAGATAGCAACTCAGTCTCTCTAAAACAGATAAACTTACTGAGGCTGGACTAAATTTAAGTGTGGAGGATGCAGGTTATCGCAGGCTATAGAGAGGAAATACATCTTTGATGCTAGATGAAATATAGTGTGGGCAAATGCAAAGCAATGCAAACTGGAAGAAAGAGTTTTGAAATGCTTTTACATAAGGGTGCGTTCAAAATTGTTACAAACCTTTAGAAAAAGGTGTATTGTTGTGGACCACTTATGTTTGCTGCATGAGCAGCAGAAGTAAAAGAACAATAAAAAAAGCTACGAAATGAGGGAGTGGGTTGAATTAAGGAGACAAAATAATGTAAACAGTTGCTAAAGTGAGGAAGCAGGTGAACAATGCTATATGCTTGTTTTCCTAACTCATCTATGATGGCAACGGCAACATTTAAATGAAAAAGAAAACACAGTTAAACTGAATGAAAATTAATATAGCTTTTTGTCCAAGAAACAGTTCTCCAGTTTTCTTCATATAAGGCTCACTTATTGTATAAATTAGAGATGATTTCTTCATGGTACTCCATGCTGATTATGACCTGAGACATGATATTGGGCTGGAAGAAATCTGTTTAATCACTCTTTGAAAAATTTCTACTTTGGCTCTCCACATTTTCTGGTGGAAATGTTTTCCATATAGCTGTTTTTAAATACTCCTGGGGTCAGAGTAGGATAAATATTCAGTAACACCTGTCTTATGCCAAATACACAAATATATTGATTTAAGTCAACAGGAACCCTAGTCCCTGGAGTCTGGACAAGCTGTGTGTTCTGGTGTCACAGCCTGTGCGTGCTGAGGGAGCTGCCCTTCCATGCGAAGCCGGTGGCAGACCCAACATTCCATCCTGCTCACTTGTCCCAAACAATCAATTTCTCTGTGCAGCCACAATGATGCTCCAGCTAAACTTGCTGCATTAATTATGTCTGCCCTGAGCTTACAAGCTTCTAGAGCTATTTTGAACATAAATTTTGCAAGCTTGCAAGTCAGTGAGGGGTTTTCATTTTTCCAAGGTACCCAACTTCCAATTAAACTAAACTGCCAGATCCTGGTCATTATCAAAACTCTCCTTCAATCTGTGGCTTTAGGATAAAGGAATGAATGATATTCCTAGGTTATGAAGTATCAGGTAGTCGTTGCTCTTTAAGACACTCTTTGTGTTGGAGAGTTTCTACCTATCCCTCTCAAAATGGGACTTCATTTAAGTATATTCTTGGCTAGGAGTGCGAGGAAGATGTTTTTTTCCAACAGGCACCCACGGTATTCCTTTACAAGTTAAAAGCATGAACCGAGATGCATTATATCCATCTAAACCTACCATTTGGTCTAACGTGTGCTGTATTGCTATTGTGAATAGCTAATGATGGAGTATTTGGGGTTGTGACAGAGCTGTATGACTTAAAAAGTCTACTAATCAGATATTGCAAATTTTATTTTAGAATATAATGGTCCAGGTAGTGATGTCTCACTGTGCCTAGGGAATGCATAAGGTCTCTGCTTCCTCAGGAAAAGGTAAAACGTGGAATCTGGGAAATCTGAACCTAGAATTTGTGGAGAGATGCCACAGAGACATGCATACGCTTGAGTCCATCTTAGCAAGTAATTCCCTGGAAGCTGAATATAATTCTGTGAGCCTCTGGATGCTTTTTCCAGTGTTTCCTCAATCTGTCTGTGGATAGCTTTCAACACTTAGAAATAATTGTGTCTGAATTTTGTATTAGTAACCAGTTGAAGCCACATTTATCCAGGCAGCAATCTTTAACTAGAAGTTTAATTACCATGTATCTTTTTATTAGGTATTACTGATGTAATATGAAGCATAGCTTTTATCCACCAAGCATTGATTAGGGTCAATAATTAACTTGTGGCCCACCAATATAAAAAAAAACAATGAATGTCTATTTGGTATGGTTTTTGATGAAAGAATTCATTGCATTAATATCTATCTGGTTTCTGTTTAATCTCTTCCACTGGTTTAGATGGTATCAGAGAAGACGTTATATTGCTCATTAGTGAAACACATATATATTTGAATATTTTGGTATTTTAATCCTCTCTGTCATAGAAACTTTGTTTTAAAAAGTATCTTCTTAAGTCAAGCCACAGCAAACTTCCTGATTGCGCAGAACATGAGTCCCTAGCAAAATAAATGGTAATAGGTCTTTAAACTGAACTGAATAGAGTTGCTTTTAATAGAAACCTCCTATCTCAAGTTTTCTGTAGAGCAGTTTTGGAAGAGAAAATCTGGAAAATGAGCCAGGCTGAAACATCATGAGAAAACAACTGCCCAAGGACCTAAGGTTGAATACTCTTGATGTCTCTTATAAAATGGGACCCCTAACTAAACTAAATGGGAGCCCAACCAAGCCCTCGCACATATGGTACCTCTTTTTATGTGTCCCAGTGTACAGAGCAAGGTCTTCCTTCATGTGGGGTAAGCATTTATCTCTTTTTTTTAGGAAGGTGTTGTCATGAGTAGGCACTTTCCTTTCAGGCAACACTGCTTTCAGAAAGGCCAACCTTTGCAAACCAGGTCATGGAGGTGTGTTGCAGGGGTTTACTGTAAAGGCAAGCTCAAGCAGTGGCTCCCTTTTTCTCTGCTGGTTTCTCTCCCTCTCTCCCCCCTCTCTCCCAATATAGCTCAGATTCCTTAAAGCAGATGCTTGACTTCCAAAAATGCTCAACCCTCCTGTCTCCTACTGAGAGAGGGAAACGGTTACTATGGATCCGCCGCACCAGAACAGATGTATTTCAATATGCTGGGTGCTAACCACACTGCTATCCGTGTGCTTCAGTTTTGTTAAAGTCCAGAATAGGATTGCCCCATGGCTGCCCTGGCTCAAATTCCTCACACTTCTCTTCTGCCTGGTAGTATAGAGGGTATCAGAGTAAAATAACTGGAGAGCTCTGAGTCCTCCTTATACTTTAAGGCATGAAAATCTCTCCCTCTCCTAGAGTTTCACCAGGTGTCAGACTCATTAATGGCCCCAAGATAGGGTAATGCATTCAGACGATGCAAAAGCTGTGTTTGGGGCTGATTGTACACTCAGCATGGATATATGTGAATTAAGAAAGTGGGGGCTGGGAGGCTAAGGCAACACGCAGGAAGGGGAAAGGGGCTTTCAGTGATCATGCTATTTACCCGTAATATGTTGCAGTCTATTAAAGGGAAGGCAGTGCATGTTGTAAGTTGGAGTTGACAGAAACTATTTCTCAGACTTTGGGGAAATTTGAGTGTGGATCTGAATGCTGTAGCTTGAACTCTCTTCTATATGCAACATCAGCCAGTGAATCATTAAAAACATTTTGGCGTTCTGTCCATGCAATCCTATTCACTTCAGCTCATTTCTAACACTTGATTCTGTGCTCTGGTATATTAAACCTGAAGAGAATGGTGGGGGAGTGGGAATAGTTTCTGGATCATTTCCTCCATCGCTAACTTCTATAAGGGCTCTAAATAGAACCGTAGCATACATTGCAGAAGCACATGAAATGTCAGTCCTATAGTGCTGTCATTCATGAGAAACTCAGTGATGTTATGGTAGTCATGTTTCTAAAGTCATACTCATTTTCACATTTCACTGTTTTTTCATCTTTGCAGAAAACAGTGGCTCTCTGAGATTCAACCTGCCCACTTGAGTGAGACCTTCCATTAATGCACAAATAAACTCTCTCTTTCTGATTGACTCTCAGATCTTGAAAGGTTTTAAAAACTATTTTCTTATAATGTGTATATTGTGTGTAGTCGATATACCCTCTGTGTGATAACATTGCAAGGTCTTACAGGGTAGAAAGCCTAGAACTCAAAGTTTCATATATATTTTTAATCTACAAAAGTAAATCTTCTACACATCTAAGCTGTCTGGTAAATGGGTCTCTTATTTTATTCTCCATTATTTCTTTTGATTGGAGTTCCACTGCTGTGTTTTCTAAAGCATCACAATTCATTTCTTTGATATATGAAAATATGTAAAAAAACTTGTCCGTCTGCAAGGACATTTATGTTGTAGCCGTCTTTATGAATCAACCCAAGTACTCTAAACACAATGCTGGGTTAATTTATAAGTGCCTTCAGTGGGGATGCAAAAGGATTAGAATAAATCATTGAATTGCTTAAGACTGGAGGTCAGGCAGAGAGTACATTATTGGAGTGATATCTCTAAGGGAAGAATTAACAGAACTATTTCAAAATAATACAAAAATACTGCAGTTAGTGTATGTGTGGGGTGCGCTCCATGCAGGGTCACCCACTCAGGAAGCACAATGAAGACAATTCCTGAACAATCAGCACGTTCACAGGTTTGGCACTGGGTCACTTCCTTTGGCAAAGACTGTGGCAGCTGACTTACCAGCCCACCACAGCGGAGAGGTGCTTCTCATTCACACTGTGGCTGAAAAGGCAAATGGAGATGTTGTTCTTGCCTGTTGCTGGCAGCTACTAAAATGCCTATCCCGAGATGCTACGAGAGATTGTTCTGTAAAATTTCCACTGAGGAAATAGTGTCTACACACACTATTTCACTACGCTGTCTCTAAGACCAAGGCTTAAGGGTCCAGGAGGGCCAGCGGTACCTAAGTGGTACATCCACTGGAAGGCTGTGGCAGAGCAAGAGTTTGAATCCAAATCTCTGAAGTTTTAAACTAATTTTAATTAGATACTATTTAATTGACTAGGAATCACTTTTAACTTTTTATACAGCCTCCCTTTCATATGTGATTTTTCTTTTCGTTCTTGCTGTGACATGAACAGGATGGGATAGTCTCAAAGCAACATCTGAGGCTATCGAAGCACAAAGGATAATGTCTGAAAAATCTTAAAGAAAAGGAGAAAAGGTTCAAAAGACTTAGCTGCAGTGAAAATGCATCTCATCTTCCTACATGATTCTTGGCCTCCGAGGCATACCTGCAGGTGAGAGTAGGCATGATCGAAGTAGCCCTTTCTTTGATCACTGGAACTTATTTCTGTGTCTGCTAAAACCCTTTCCATGTTAATGCCCTGGCACTGTGTTGGCCTCCCACTTCTCTGTCGCTTGGACAGGACAGCTGTAACAAGTTCACTGAAGTGTTCAAGAGGAGAATAAAATCAGTCTTGGAAAGAAATATTAGTTTCTTTATCCTTCTGGGATTGTGCATATATATAATAAAAGGAAATTCAATGTTCCTTACTGGCTACTTAGAAGATTATCCTTCCAGAAGGCTCAGTTCATCGAAGAACTTAAGCATGTATTTAACTTTAAGCACAGAATGAAGTGAGAGTCAGTTGTCAGCTCCATCCTTTTCATCTCCCCCAGCCCAAATTATCTTCCTTGGTGCTCCGATCATATCTTCCACATGTATATTCTCAGTCCTCTGTGGCTTCCTGTCTCATCACCTGTTTCACAGACCTTTCTCTCACCTTAAAAATGCCACCCAGTGCTTCCCCTCTACAGGGTTTTGTCTCACGCACAGGCAGGCTCTTATTCCCACTTGACACTGGAGAATTCTCTTGACCTGCAGCACCTTCCTCCATCACTCTCCCTTGTCTGACCTCAGTGCTCCTTCTGTTCTTCTCTTGCCTGGAGCAGTCCCTGTCCCCCATCCCACCAAGGACTTATGTGGTGGTCCATTGCCACCTTTGCCAGCACTTTCCCAAATAATTGTCTGTCCTTGTTTCTGTTACTTATCTCATTGTCCTTTCTCATAACTTATTTTGCATGTATGGTACTGTTTAAAATCTCCAGAACAGCTGGTTGCACAGAGAATTTAATTTTTAAATGATAGGGTCAGTGTTCTTTGGGGCTGGTGAGCTACTTGTCCTGTCTAAGAGGCAGTGGGGGCTTCACAGTTTTGCATGCAAATTCATCTGCAAAGATCAAGTATGGATCTGAACTTCAGCTGATTCGGGACGATTCATGCCCAGCTGTTGCATGAAAGACAAGTGTACGATGTTTCAGAAAAGGAGACCCCACTGGAGAGTTACCCGGTACAGGTAAAAACAATTTGTCTCATATGCATTTTACTTGCATCTTAGTGCTCGTGGATGCTTTATATTGGACTTGATTGGAACGACTGATTACTTTGGTCTCTTAATGAAAGAAGATATTTGCAGATTGCAGCGATAATAAAAGATATTAAAGCTTCAATATATCAAACACTTCAAAATTGCAGAATATTTCACCCTTTCAGTCTAGTTTGGTCTTCACCTTTGTAGTTCTTCTAATTTAAACAAAGTAAAAATAGTGAAAATTCCAGTGAATGGCCATTTAAACATTTTTTTACAATGTTAATGCTAGAGGACAGAATTTGGTCCCTCATGAAGTTGTACTGCTATTCACCAGCAGTAATGTAGTAAATCAGTTCACTCCTTTATGATAAACTGCACTTTAAGTCTTACAAAGCACTGCAATTTCACTATAATGAAACACCTTTTTTTTTTTTTTCTAACAAAGTTAATTTCAAGTCATCTTTATTTACCTGACTACTCTTGTCTTTGCTTGCTGCATTATTTGTTTTTCAGTAAGTGCTGCTGGGATTTACTGTGAACTGTTAACTGTTACTTCCACCAGTTACCTGCTCAAGTTGTATTATTAACTTCAGATTGTAACATGACTGAAATGACAGGGGTGAAAAATAGAACTTTTTCTCTAGGGCTCTAGACCCGAAAACCATAAAATAAAATTCCTTGAACACTTTTTAAAAGCCTGGATTAAAATTAATTCTAAAATTCATAAATAAAGCAACTGTAGCAATTAACTTCATCTCTCTTAAGAGACACTAACTATACAAGTAAATCTCTGAAGGTTCTTTGAAAGTATTGCCCACAGTCATTTCCAGGCACGAGGTCTCAGCAGAGTCCTGTCCTACTTAAGAGACAGGTCCAAGCTTGGTGAGGCAAGATGATTTCCAGCTTACGCTTGTAGAATTCTACATTTTATTTTGCTGGAAATATGCTACGGGAACAAGGGCCAAAAGCAGCTGTGGCATGTAATCATTAGTAAAGACTTTTGTAACACTTTTCTTTGGTCAGCTCTGGCCGCATTTCCAAGTGTGTCACTGCCATGAGCAACTTATTTTGTTTGCGAGAATGAATTCAAAGCTGGTAACAAACTACTTGGACAGTTTTAGCTGAGGTTCAGCCTCATAAATTTGAGAATGCCCCATTTACTAAGTGACTATTTTTACTTAGATATTTTTCAAACACAGCCCTAGAGAATTAGGAGGGCTGGGAGAGGAAAAGAGTTGTCGTTTCTCCTTAAAACATGAGTGAGAGACTTTTAATGATCGTTAGTCTGTAGCTCCCATAAGGTATCTCCGTATTGCAGCAATGTGCTAAAAATTAGCTAGGTTGGATAATTGAAGCCATGGTTGTGTGGAGTTCAATGTGGCTGATAAAAGCTGCTCAAGAGGCAAAATAAAATGTACTTGGTGTTAACTTGCTGAGCTCCCGGTGCCACTTTAAGTCTGTAATAGGTACTAGAGCTGGCTGTTTTAAAGTCAGCTCGTGATTGTCTACAATCCATTGTGGCACTGTTGCAGTCCCAAGGAAATACCTGAAAGCTACTGGTCATATTCTTCACTCTGGAGAATCAGAGTGAAGAAATTAACCCTGAAAGAGCTGCATAACTCAATATTATAACTGAAGAAGTAGCTAAATGGTTATGTGGTGTAGGGAAAAAAAAATTAAATCACTGTATTGCTTGCTGTTGTATCTATTGCTCTCACTCTAAAATGTCTGAGATATTTCAGTGGTAGGAGTATGACCAAGCTGTTCAGCAGCTTGTTTACCTCTGCAGAGGCAGTAGGCAGATGCACACCTTCACATTTGCTCCTCTTGCTTACTGAGCTGGCTAGTCCCAAGGCAGCTGTTATCAAGGAGCCATGGAGCTGCAATGCAGAGATGAGTATCGCTATCTTCAATTTTACAGATCAGAAAACTGAAACACAAAAAGATAAAATGAATTACCCCAGATCTAATTTTTCCAGGGTACTATAATTTACAGAGCTCGGGACTTGCCCACACTAGTTCTTTTTCCAGTTGACTCTGATGCTTTTCTGTCGCTTTTGTGGAGCATATCTTTAATCACAGTCAATATATTCTGTGACAGAGCCTTGTTTTATTTGTATAGTGAGCCGATAAAATAAGCAAGTGAGTGTCTAAGGACCAAAGTGCAGCCCCTCATCACAATTAATTGGCAGTAGTGCCTTGAGTTCAGTTCACCCCTGGAAAATGGTCTAATCGCTACTAGATTTATCACTGGTAAAGATGTGATTGCTGATCCCCCTTCTGTTTTTAAATGATTACTTTGCTTAAAGGCACAAAGTGTCCCAGTACTTTATATTAGAGTTGTGAATGCTATCTTTCCCCTGCTAAGACCCAGTGGAATTTTGTCATAGATGTTTTTGATGCCATTAGGTTGTGGGAAGCCGTTTGGGTTCAGGGTACCTAGAATTGTCTCAAAAACTTGGTCTTAGTCACATTGCAAAAACAGTTTCTCTATTTCTTGTACAATTGCAAGTGTCCTTGAAGAACATTTAATTCTCTGCAGTCTTCCAGCTTAGATTTTATCAAAATGAATAGTAAACCCAAAGTTAAGTTCCTCTTACAGATAAAAATGAAGAATCATATGGTTTTAAAAAAGGACATATGGATACAAATGTACATATTTATACAAATGTGTTCTGATCAGCTCAGATTTTTCCTTTCTTTCTCTTGTGATCAAAATGTGATGAGGCACAGAGGGTAGTGTAATTCCTACACAGCCAGATTTGAACCTTTCAAGAGACGTTAGAAAGATTTCCAGTGATTTCATTGAGCCTTGGACCAGATCTTTGTTGTTGGGTACACATCAGTGAGCAATTCGGACTAGCTTTAACTATGTGCAAACCCCTTTTATGTAGTTAAAGATACAAAATATTTTCAATGTAAGTTCCATTTTGAATGTGTACTTCCACTAAATGACTAAAAAATAAATAAACCTATGCAAAATAAGCTTAACAAAATACAAGAAATGTACAACCAGGACAGTCAATTCATAGAGAGGTGATGATATGGACAGAGAGGTCTGCCAGCTGTTTTTGATTCAGTTCCCAGGGGAACTCCAGTAGGAGATTCACTCAGTTTTCATGTGAACGGTGCTAGTCACCTTATATACCAGGTTCTGAGAACTTCAGCTAATATGTAAGTAAGTAAATAATTCAGCTAGTAAATAAGTACATTAGAATCTGTAGAGTTACACCAGCTATGTAAGATGAGGATCTATTCCTGCAGCATTTGCTTGTAACATCAAATATGCAGACAGCTCAACAGTTTAGCCATTTGAATTTCAAAATGAAGTGTGCTGCTACCAGGCTGTAAACATGGTTTGTGTTTTTCTAGTGCTGCTTGGGCTTTCTGAGAGAGAGGATAATTTTCATAGTTTAATAAAGAACACCCAGCTCCATGACACACCTTCTAACAATGCTACAAGTATATTGAAATATCTTAGTAGTGGCGGCTTTGTATTGAGAATGGGCTTTTGTGGGTCATGGGGAGCATTAACAAGAAGATATTTTCTTATCTGTATGTTCTGCAGCTTTCTAATTGCTCATGTGTATTTCAAAAAGCATTGCAGTTCCCTGTGTTGATAGAGCACTTTACAAACCACCAGGATTTAGATTTTCTTCCTAGCTTCTCAAACAACAAAAAATTAAATGAAATGCAGCCATAAAAAATTGGAAGATTTGCACTTCGTTGCAGTCAATGAGGAATATTTCCTAGTGCACAATTTCCATCTTGTTAATAAAGGGTAAGAGTGTGCTTGTGTATATTGTATGCCTCTCATTTTATTTACTTTCTATGTTTAAATGTTGCTATTTTTCTTAAATATAGCAACTTCTCAGCCACACTGAGGGGAAAAATAACAAGTATTAAAACAATCAGAAAAGAATGTTGAGTATTTGCTGGAGAAGCAAGTTGTGTTGCAAACTCCCATTCAAATTCTGTGGGAGCTGAGGGCTTTCTGGCCCTCACATGTTCTCAGCAAAGCCTGTAGAGCTTGGTGGCTCCTGTACTGCGCTGTCCTGGAGATGTGCTGTGGCTGCTGACAGTTATATATGGAGTGCTTGGAAATGTCAAGGAAAATAGCTTTATAAGGAATCTAAACTCCTAACCACAACATTTTGCATAAAGGTGGTCTAAGGTAGTGTACTCTTGGTCACATAGTTCAGCTTGGTATTTAAGGTAAAATACCCATTGCTTTCTTTTGGAAGAAGAGTATGAATGGAAAAGAATGAGCATATGATGATAAATGCCATCTGTTCTCTCTCTCTCTCTCTCTTTTTAAAATCGATATTTGTAACTGTAGTCCCCTGCCAGGCCCCTTTCAGGGGACAGGGTGGGATGGGAAGGTTGTATGGCTTGAGGGCTGGTAGGCTGCTGAAGGTGCTAGAGATCAAATCTCACTTCTGCACTAGATGATGACAAATGTTCCTTATCTATTCAGGCATGAGATAGCAACAGCTTCCAAGGGTCAGCAGTGGATTTGTGGTAAAACAAACGGGAGGAAGGCTGAGGAGTTTCCTGCAGGATGTTTCCAGTATGAGCTTCTCCTTCCAGTGCCAGCACAGGGTGAGCTGCTGCTGGAAAAGATAAAATAGTAAAATTCCAGGCTCAAGAGGTCATCCAGTTCTCCTCCTCCAAACGGGACAACTGCACCAGTCTTGACAGCTGTCTGTCTAACCTGTGTTCAGAGATCTCCAGTGAAGGAGACCACTCTGCCTCCAGGCAATTTATTTCTTCCATATCTGTGAGGTGTTTTTCTTGATATGTACCTTGAATGTTCTGTGTACTAATACTCTATCTATTTGACATACAAAGGAAAGAGATTATTCCTTCCTTCCTTTCATAAAGAGCTCCCAGTTTAGCACACCTGATCTTTTTCTATGTTTGATCTTTATTTTGCAGTGCGTTTTGCATTTTTAGTACCAATAATGATATGAAAACAGAGTCTGAATCTACCAGCTAGCTCAGAAAGTGTCAGCCAAGGATGCTAAAAGGCCTGGAAGTTTGGACTTGAATTTAGATGATAAATTTTGGCTCAGGTCCAGCTGTTGCTAAAATCCATTCCAGTGCGCAGACAGTAGCTTTAACAAGCTGGATCGATGGGCTGCCAACCAAGCTTTGCTGGGCACAGGCAGAAACCTGTTTCACGTGCTGAACAGGAAGTGCACAATGTAGCTAAAGACAAAATGCACGAAAACATTGGTGTCCAGGGTTCCTGGACGTCCATGCAGGTCATTTTGGGGCTAGGCACCTCCCAAAAAGGCCAAGAAATATTTGGTATCTGGCATGTGCACGTGCCCTTCTTGAGGCACAAAGATACTCTGTCAGGGCCAACCATAGTTTAAAACACCAGAAAATGCTACAAAATACCCACAAAATCCAAGAAACATTCTTGAGATGTGATCTTGGTCTCTTGGGACTGCACTGTGAGGCTGCACAGTGAGTCCCAGCTCTTGCCACTCAAGTATGAATGCAAAATATGGAAGCATATTGCCTGCTGTCACAACTCATCTGCGAAGCGGCTGTTTCTTTTGGGGAATTATTCATGCTAAAGATCACACTTCAAAGTAAACAATAATTGCCATTTGTTCCCTTTAAAAAAACGAAAGCTGGAAATCAAATTAATGAGTACATTTCCTCAAGGGAACAGACAGAACAGGGAATATGGTCCTTTTGGCATATTTGTAGCAAATATTTTCAGGCAAAGGTATTAGTTCCATGCTATTGTCACGTGGATTTAGATAAGGAGGATACAAATGACAGTAAGTGGAATAAGAGTAATTGCAGAGGGGGGCAGGGCAGGAAAAAGAGTACAGTGGGGCTGAAATGAGAAGACTCTAAGGTCTAGGGGGGAATGCCTTTGGGCAACAGAAGCAGCACACTGAAGGGAAAAATAGTCCATAAATTTGTAGAAACTGCAAAATTGTGCATGACTAGACAAAACCAGGCAGGTATTTTTAAAGGTAATATGGTAAACATGATGCTGAGGGACTTGACTCTCCAGCTTTGTAAACCTGGGTCTGCATCCGACACATCTTTGTTCAGGCAGGCTGGGAAGACTGCAAGGAGAGAGGCTGAGACGCATTAGGCTTTCTGATGGGTCTCTGCTTTGCAGCCTCCTGGTTAAGACCATCTCAGTGAGCTCACATGGCTTCACAGAAGCCAAAAGCAGTTGCATTTCAAATTGCTACATGATTTATCCCCCAGACAAATTCGCAGCTACCTTGGGTCAAATACAGGCTGAATGGCAGTCTCTAGAGCATTTACAAATAACCTGGGAAATCAAAGTCCTGTGTGATATGGTTCTTGGATTCAAAGGCTGTTTTCCTACTAATAAATTCAATGGTGCCAAGGAACATTCCCAGGCACCAGACCTGAGCTGTCTGCGTTCCTGCATTGTCAGGGTGGTCCTTTCGGCTGGTCTGCTGGAGAGATGCAACACCCCCTTTTGACTGTTTTGGATCCCACAAAAGTGTGTCTTTCTAGAAATCTTCCACGTGAAATATTTTGGACTCACTGGCCATGATTTTCAACAAAACTATTTCATCAGATAAATTTCTGACCTTTCCTAACTGGCCATATGCAATATTTCAGAACACAGAAAATACCCATCTTGCATTTACATCACCCACATAAAGACTGCTGTATGGACCTGTTTTCCCATTTACTGTCACTGAAATTTAAGAAAATATTTTGAAAAATAATAAAAATATTGTGATTCTTAAGGCTTAACTCTTGGAAATTCGTCGGATCATTAATCAATGATACTTTCTTCCTTGTACCAAAGACTATTAAAAAACCTGTGAGGGTGTTCTGGAGTCAGGCTTCATCAAGTCTTTTCATCATCAGTTCAGAAGCTTATACCTAGAGCTAGTGCAATTACTGTTATGAACTTTGAAAAGGGTAGTTTAATGCTATAGCCTTCATTAAGCTGTCATAAATACATTCACTGCAAGTTTGTATCCCAAAGATGTTGCTTTGGTTTGACTAGCTTGAGTGAAAATGCTCCGTGTTGGAGTTTTCAGGATGAGTGGAAGGTAGGAAGGAAATTTGGGTGTTATTTAGAATTATTTATTTATTAATGTTAAAGCTGACAATTCAGGACATGTCTCTGCTACTTCTGCTTCTTAGTTCCTAAAAGCAACTCCTCTCTCTGAGCTGATTTGGGATTTATGAGTACGGTGTATAAGTCATTACATGACATAGTGCTAGATAATTAAACAGCTGCTTTGCACAGAGTTCCTTCATTCTTCGACACAGCAGATATTGTTTCATCTTTTTGCTAGTTTCAAGTATTCCACGATAACATATAATTTACATTAAAGTTACTCACATTTTTAATATGTTGGTATCTTCCTAACCAAGGATCAAAACCCTGTGCTCCATTGTACGAGGCCCTGCGCAGGCAATTAGCACAGTGGAGGGTGCTTCTCGCAGGCAAACCCCAGATCTTAAATGAGTGTCAATCCGTGTGTCTCCACTGGGCCCAGAGGAGCAACAGCAGTTCACGCTGGCTGACATTTCAGCTGCAGACGTCAGACAGGATGCCATGATTTACATACCAATAGCTGCGAGTGGGAGGATAAAGACATAGGAGGAGCAGAAATGAACAGGGATGCAGAAGTCAGAGCTTGCCTTTTGCCTTTCGCCTTTCTACTGCAGCTGACAATGGCAATCTGAGTTTTTCATCTCCATCCTGACCCCTTAACAACAGCATTCACCTGAGCGCACTGGTGATGATATCTCTTGGCGTTTTGAGTATGTTAGCAGGGAAACTAGAATCTCTTCTGTATTTACTTTCTGTTATCAGAAACACCAAGCAGATCCCAAATTGTAGATGAGGTGAATAAACCAAAGAATCAGGTTAAATGATGTGTATTCCTTGTCAACTTAGAAAGATGTTCATGCATCATCTTTTTGTACTCTTTATTATCCTGGTACTTGATTTAAGAGAGGTGTATGTGTACACAGAGCTATAGCAAGCAGGTGCAGCCTTTGAGGTAAACCCGTCCTGCCCTGCCCTACTTGTAGTCGCACATGGCTGGTGTTGAAGCTGCTTCCCAGGGCAGCGTGTCAAGCAGCTGGTAAAAGCCTGTGAATGGAAAGAGGAATATTATAAATATCAGGAAGTGATAGGCAGGGTATTCCAAGGATGTGTATGTGTGTAAGCCAAGCGAGATAGCCTGACTCCATCATCCATCTTCAATCAAACACAGATTTCCAAAGGTCAATACTTCCTCATACAAATATTTCCATTTAATTATGTGCTTCCCTGGGATAAATTTCATACAAAGTTAATGTTTTTGGACTTGCAGATTTTTTAATTGGCCCTGCTAGGAAGTATATGTTGTTCCTATCCCTAATTTATGTTATATGCATTTATACTTATTCCCAGCATATTTATAATGGGAATAAAATTTATACTTCAATTCTTACCTATTCCCAGCCGGGAAAAAGCCCATGCAACAATGCTTGTTCAGTGGATAAACGAGTATTGTAGTACATGGTCCATATGCTGGATTTTTATAGACTAATCCAACTCCTGAGTTGTTTCAAATTAATGCACCTCTTTGAAAGTCAGTGAAGGAGATGTGCCAAATTCAGAGCCTGGCTGAGAGTCTGGCTCATTGTCTAGAGATGCTGAATTTTCCAAGGCTGGCACTTCACCATTCGCTGATGCAGAAGAAATTACTGTCTTAGAAAGTCTCTCTCCAAGTTTCTCTCCCTTTCACAAAAAGACAAAATTTTAAAATTATTTTCTGACATGCCCTTCTCTCCATCGCATGGTCCTCATTTTGTTCACCATTATTTTAATGGACTAATTTTCTCTCTTGCTTTTCATCCACTGAGTCCCTATTATTATTGTCATCATCAAAGTGTTTATGGGCTGCCAGCATTTGATATTTCATTTCACTGATTTAATTATGTCTGCGGCTTCTTTTGGGCCTGTTTATTTTTATAGATCTCCAAATCCTCTTTACTAAATTGCTTACATGCGTATCTGTTTGTTCATTGTTTATACAACACTTGGCAATTGTGCTCTTTTGTACTTTGCATTTGTTCCAGGGGGCTGTTTTAGTCTGATCAAATTTTACAACTTCATCAAGTAAACATGGGCAGAAAACTAAGACGAAAGGGTCTTCTCATCTGCAGGTAAAAGGATGTTCTGGGCATAGCTAGTACCAGCTACTTTTTCACCCCCTGCTCCCTGCAGGCATAAGAGAGTGTCAGGACAGGTGTGTTATCAGCTGACAGCTCAGGACTGGCTGGGTGGCTGTTAGGTTAAAGGAGAACGACACATGCTGTCCCTGCATGTCAGGATAGGGTATATACTGAACTTAGTTTAGCTTTTGAAGTGTGGAGGGTGGAGATGGGGACAAGGTGAAGAGGTACAAACCTGTTAATCTTCACTAGCACCAGTGGATGTTACGCCAGTTTCAATATTCTGATTTTGTCTTCTGAGCATCATGACTAACTTCTTACACGTGGGCAGGGATAAAAAAAAGAGGGTTTCTATGAAACCCCCTTAACCAAAGGGACTTTTTTTTATCATCTCCACTGTACGTTAAACTGTTCCTTACATGAGCTGTTAAGATTGTCTGCCTGATACTGTGGTCTAGGAATAAAACTTCAGGAGTCCTCACTTGAAGCTTTCCACTTCTCAGGGTGATGCTCATCCCTGTGGAGATGTTAGAAGCCTCTCAGAGCTGCCTGCAAACAACTGTGATGGATCCTGCGCATCCTGCTCTGCTGCCACGGGGCCATTGGGTAGGTGCAGATTAGTTAAGAGTCACTGGCATTGTACTTGGAAATATCTTGATATGATTTCATTGTATTTTTCCAGTCAACTCCCCATAACCATTGCCCTTTGTGCTGTATCTGACCCAGAATATTTGTTTTCTTATCTCTCACCAGCAGTTCAGCAGCTGGTCCCTCTCTCCTCATTCCTCCAGCAAACCTGGGCCACCCACGTGCCATCAAGAAAGCTCTTACAGCTGTTAGTCGTGCAGAGAACTTCAGCCCAGCTTTTGCATTTTGCTGACTGGCCTCCTGTAATTGCAGTTACTTTAGCAGGGATTATATACACACACACGCACGCATGCACTGTAGTTTTGTGAGTTTCTCGGATCTATTATAATCAAGAGTCCATAAATAACTGCTTCTAATGCACTTGACTCAAGAAAGTAATTGCTGTTTAAATGGATAATTTATTGTGTGCTAATTAAATGCCCAATAGGCGAGAACATTTTAATGAAAAGTAACTTAACTCAATAATCAGGTTTTTAATAATTACTGGTTGCCTGAAATGCATCTGATGCAGGAGTCCTGTAATGACAAGCTCTAATTGATGTTTTAAAGTATATTGTGGAGAAATAGCTATTTTGTTACATATACATCTTTCCCTGTCTTTCACATGCATAGCTTTCCAGCTGGAGGCCCTGTTCTGCTTTATTTTAGTCTATCCTTCCCTGCTTTTGAAACTCCTCTCACTCGTGCTGGTGAAGTAATCTCAGTTACAGCAGCATGAAGCAGGATATGAAGAGACGCAGGGAACTGCTGGCTTCTTACAGAAGAAAAAGTTCTACATTTTAACTTCAGTTTACTATCCACCTTTATGTTTTGTGATAATATTGGGTGCAAAGCCAACAGAAGTCTGTTTTCGTACAGTCAGACTTAAAGCGTAAGCCAGAGAAACCCCTGGAGACAGAGTTTGTCTCCAGAGATAGAAACCAAAGTGGCAGGGCAGGACGTCTTTTCTGTAAACATCCTTACAACTCACAAATCACAGAGATCCATAAATGCTTCCTGTTATCTCACATCTCAGAAGAGAAATAGATTATAATTGGGGTTCCCAACCCCAACTAGGGGAATGTTTGGATACATGGACATTGCCCCTGGTGATGGTATATGAGCAGATCTGGGAACCCTACAACAGAGAGCGTCTCAACTGAGAAGTGTGTTAGGTGCCAGTCGTTCATCTTGGAGTAAAAGGATTATGCAGAAAAAAAGGATAAATTGGAATGTCCACTGTTAATGTATTTCATTTGCGATGAAGGAATCTGAGGAATGGGAGATGGAAAGTGGACATGCTTCAGGCAATGCAGCAGTGTGCCAACTGTATTTGAATCAAATATCCTGGAAGAAATTTGAATTGGGAACTGTATTTGAATCGTATTGGATTTAAGGACTGGGGGAGTAGACAGCTGATTTTCTTTCTTGGCAAAACTGTCATGAGAAAGCCTGTATTGACCTTTCCTTAGCACCTGCTTGCTGTTCATCTTCACACATCTTCATTTCACTGTGATCCTTTGGTGTCTTTTGCCATCACTGGGCAATGACAGTTATTTTTTTGCGAACTTAAAGAATGATCTTCTGAGACTAAAATGAGCAGTGAAACAGTGAGTGGGTCTGTCAGTAGCTCTGGTGGGGTGGGGGTAGCCATTAAAAAGTCACTAAACTTCCCTGGGCTTCTTTTTTCCCCATCTCTAAGATGGAGTTAACCATGCACCTTTCCTTCATGAATACCATTTGGTGTTTCCTGATGAAAAACCCTATATATGTTATAAATGTTCACCATTTTTGTCACTCAGACGCTGATTTAGGAATTTCTAGAGTACTCCCACATGTTGAGAATCACACTTATCCTGAGGACAAGAATATTAAATTCTAGTGCTGAACCAGGCTAATCTGACAGTGACATATTTTTCTAGGATGATGCCTCAGATAAATCTTATATAAGAAAACGAATTGCATTTATAACTAGAAAGAACTATAGGATCATATAATCTTACCTGTTTCATCCCAGAATTCCTGTATTTAGTGAAGCTTCTTGTGTTTGATTATGGCAAGGTTTCCAGAGATACATTACATTTTCCTGTCTATCATTTGTACCAATGCTTAATCACCTGTTGACATATGTAAAAATTCTTGTCTCCTGGTGTTTTCTCTTTTTGCAGGAAAAAAGCTTTGTTGGGGGGGCCAGGAGGGTAGGGGTGTGGGCGAGTGAGTCTTTCAAATCTAACAACCCATCAGTTTTGCAGCTTCTTCTTGGTTTCTGTTGCTGAAAGGAGATACCCATAACTATTTAATTAAGAAATTTGCTGAGGTAATTCCTTAGGGAGTTGACCTAATTAAGATGGTGCTTATTCAGTGAAGAAGCAAATACTTTAACAACATGTACTGTCCCAATGAACTGTCCAGCTTGATTTTTGAATAGTCATTACTAAATGGAAAGAAGAAATCACAATGTGCCAGCAGAGCAAGCCTGAATGCTACTATCATAATCTGCTCACAGTCATACATCACAAAATTTGAATCTACTTGTGGGCTTCAAAGGCCACATTCGGAAGATCTGCTTTCAATCCAGGTTTTTTCAACCAATGGAGAAACTTCTGAAGGTCTCAGAGTAGCAGTTCAGCAGGTGTAACAGTCAGCGAGCAGGAAGCCACCTTAAGGCAAGAAAGAGGAAACAGTGGGCAAAAGCTGACACTCAGATCACTGGATGTAGCCTGAATTGTCAGAGAAAACAGTAAGGTCAGATTTGAAGGGACAGCTGATATCTTTTACGCAACCAGCTAATAGATCTTGGAAAAAATGGACATGCTTTCAAATATAGAAGTATTTCTGCATGGCTGGCAAAGAAAACAATAAGCTTCAAGTTTAGCCCAACCTTTGAACAAACTACCCTCGTGTTTAACTTAACTTATGATAATCACCTAGACAATTAGGCAGAGAAAAGGTCAACTCCTTAGCCATAGAGGAGCATCTGGGGATGCCAACAAAATGCCATGAGCTAATGAGACCCTGCAGGCCAGGGGGAGGGAAGGGGAAGCTTGGAGAGAGCTCCTGGGAAAAGGCAGGTGGGAAAGTTGCACCACCAAATCACTGTCTCTCCTGGCTCCGTTGGTTTTAGTGCTTGGGAGAATGCTGAATTTCAGTTCCCAGGTATTTGATTAATCTCCTTTGGGGAATAGGTAGATTAGGACTCAGATAATTAATTGTCAGACCTTCAGCTAATCGTAGTCAAGAAAGCAACAAACCAACCCCCGAAAACCACCAAGGAGATAGATTAATTCAGAAATGTCTC
Source organism: Alca torda (assembly GCA_008658365.1). NCBI lineage: Eukaryota > Metazoa > Chordata > Aves > Charadriiformes > Alcidae > Alca > Alca torda. Next base: position 13,088,914 of record CM018083.1, read on the forward strand.
ATCACAGAATATGAAGAACACTTTTTTCCCCTTCTCTCAGCTGCAGATTCTTACTTTGACTGTTAGGGAAGAAACTGTAAACTTGTTTAAATTACAAGCAAAACTGTCTGCCTCCCCCTAAAATGGAAAAAAAAAGTACTGTTTAGTGCTTATTCATTATATAATACATAAATACATATCATTTAAAAGGACATTAGCAACGTGACTTATTTACTCATTTTGGAGATGATGCAATAAGTGAAAATGCCACTACTGTCATTTTCTTCTTACATAAAGCAGATTTGTGTCCACAGCGCCTGTGCCCAGGTCTTCAAGGCTGGTGCACTGGAGAAGCAAATCCTGCCTGCCGACAAGTAAATTTCTTTGCTTTTCATCGAAGGCCATTGCAAGAGGTTCTTGCGCAGTGAGGCCAAGCAGACAAATACAGGTGGCACATAAGGACCCTGGTGGGCTGTAGTCCCAACTTCATTCACATCCCCTGCCTGGAACAAAGTGGAGGATGTTTGCATAGGTCTTTTACTCAATGCTAATTCACTTCTGGTAGGCAGGCAAAGCTGTTCTCACTCCTGCTCCTTTTGCACAGCAGAGATATGTCAATGCAAGTAGTCAGTGCATGCACCCACCCTACTCTTGATTTATACATCTCCGAAATATCCTTAAAATGCAGAGGAAATAAAAAACCAAAGCTGGTCGCATGGAAGGTCCCACTTGAGAGCCGAAAGTGACCCCATTTATCCTCTCACACAAAGATATTAATTACAAAAAGTCTGTTGAGTTTTATTTGCAGTCTTTTACAGTGTGAGACCTGGAGCAGTAGGTTAACGGGAGATGCTGGGAAGTAACCACCTTGTAAGGAGATGGTTCATGGAAATGAACCGTCTACAAGGTGTAGAAAAGTTTTATTGGTACTAAACCAAGGGAAACACATAATGTCCTAGTGTACAACGTATTATAATTAATGTGCTCAACTACTTACACACATTATTTTTCAGACCACTTCCATGTATAGCAAAACATTTTGCACTTGCTGTTAAAGATTTCCAGATCACCCTCCAAAGAAAAGGATTTGTTATTTTATTTTATTTTATTTTTATTTTTTTATTGTCTAATGCCTCAGGGCTGGTTGTCTCTCACGGTACTGCAGAAAAGAAAGAACTGGCAACTTTTCTGGGTATTGTAAGTACATGTACACATTCAGAAATGGTCCACACTAGGAGACTTTCAACTGTAATTTACTTTTCACCTTTGGTGTGAATTTACCTCAAGAACTTTCTATGAGAGCTGTGTGCTTCATGTGACTCCCTATTTGCATATTGGTTCAAAGAAAGGGCTATAATTCTTCACCAAGTATCCTTTGATTCCTTTGGAAATTACAAGTCTAACTGTTATTTCTTCAGCAGGAGTGGGCTCTGGGTGACTGCACTGACAGTGGCTCACTATAGTGATCGAGTTCAGGGACTCCTTCCCAGTGGAGAGGATGGGTGGCCTCCTGGGAGCTGGACACCCCTTGCATGCTGACCACCCTCAGGACATGCCTGCATTTGCTGACTGGAGTGTCTTTCAGCTCTCCGAATGGGATTGCGTGTCTCTATGTGGTTCCTTTTTATATATGTGACTTCAAATGGCACTAATGGCAGTGCCACCAGCACATCTGGACTCTTAGCTGTTGCATGGCTGCTGCCAGGCTTCTCAGCCCATACGTTAAGATCCTTACATAAATGTTCCTCATGCATTGCAAGAGATAATGAGAGATGTTAGTCTTACAGAAATAAAGCTAATACCGAGGCTTGTCCCTTTCTTCTCAGTGTACTTTTGGATTTAAATTTCATGGTGCAGAAACTCCAGAGAGGGGAAAACACTATTCCTGCTCACAAACATGACGTGTTTGTCCCAGCCTGCCATTTCCAGCTGCAGGTCTCTGCAGCTGAGGGAAGGACTCCAGCTGCTGCAGCACCTCTGGACATGAGTAACATGAGCTGCAGTGAACTGAACAGCAAGGAGAAGGTGGCCATATATTTAGTGTGGAAGTTTTGTCTTCATGGTAATCAGATCTCTTATTATTGTTTTATCATATTTTTTGAGCTTTGTATTTAATTCAGGTCAAATCTAAACTACTAAACAGAACTGTTATGCAGCACACGCATCAGATAAACGAAGTGTGGGTTTAGCATAGCTCTGACCTAGTTACTTCATGCAATGTTTTCTAAAAGCAAAAATTGAAATCTCTTATCTGAACAAGAAATGAGTCTTTGTTCCCCTGTCTATTGCGGCATTTTGCATATATTTGGTTTCAAGGACTGCTGAAATTTACCATTCTGAATCTTTCACGGGTCTCATAACGGCTTATCTTTGCTCGTAACCCAACCCAATAGTATACTGGAGAAAAGAATGTCTGCCATCAGAGGTATGACAAGCAAACTTGACACATCAGATGGCAGAAAGACAAGACTGGAGTTGGTACATATTAAAAAAAAAAATTAATAATAGCTAGATGTTTTTAAAGAGTAATTCTATTTTTGTTACTGTTCTCAAAAACAAAAGATAACATATTGGCTGGAAAGAAGAGGCAAACCAAAGAATGAAGTGCCAAGATGTTTGAAGGACTAACAAAATACAGATGTGCTTTTCTATCTGAAATAAATACCTATTTCCTACCATCTATATATCTTCATATATGTATATAAAAAGGTTGTGAGTCTGAGAGAGAGAAAAAAGGTCAAAGGTCATTAAAATGTCTTTAATTGTTAATTGAAATTTCAATTTACCTACTTAAAAAAATAGATTCATTCTGAATTATTAAAGAAATCTATAAAGTAGCTGTGGGAATTTTTCAAGTTTGTAATCAAACAGGTTTTTTAGTAATTAATTTTCATTATGTTTGGTTTTAGAAATACTGCCAGATTCTGATTATTATGATTAAAATGGGAAAAGTGAATGTAAAATGAAAGTGATAAAAAATGAAACAATGTTCTGCATTCAGCCCCCCACCTGGGCTATCAGGAAAATTAATGTTTAATTAAACCCCTGATTTTTGAGAAATAGCTGTTTTTTTGTTATAAAAAGATTATGACAAATTGTCAAATAGCTGTATTAATAAGTGCTACAAGGTAGTTATGAGGCAAATTTCATCAAGAGAGCTAGGCGCTGCTTGTTACTGCCTTGGCAAGGAAAATGCTAATATCCTAATGGATTGATTTAAGAAGCGCCGTGTAATTTGTAACACTTCAAGGGTGTCCAGTGATTGCACTTACAAGGAATATAAATGGCAGCTGGAATGAAGTGCTGAGATAGGTGGAGAGGATGCAGATTCAGTCATTCCTGTTAGGTGAGTCACTGGGATTCTGCATTCATCACAGAAATATTTGTTGCTTTGCAGAACACCAGTGTGTACCAACGTTATTTAATACTTTCCACAGTTTCCATTCTATGCCTTCTGCTTGGTCAGGCTCTTTCCTGTCTTCTTTTTTTCTTCTTCTTGCCACTTTCCTCCTTTCCTTTTTCGGATTCCCTGCTTCTTTCTGACACCCTTGAAAATATAACGCTTGTTGCTCCAGTGTATCAAGCACTCAAAACTGAAACCGCACCGTGGTTCATCTCTTTTATCTTTTATTTAGCAGGGCAGGCTTTTGAACGCAATGATCGCTGTCAGACATAGAGACTGCTGGATACCTCATCAGACAGCACAGTTCAGACATGTACCAGCTCAGGAATACTACAGTGGTGGAGCAGTTATTTCACAAGTAAAAGAGAGAAAAGCAGGTTGTTGAAAGTGTAAAGCCCATAAACTCTGTCCTGGGTCTGTGCTCTGTGGCCCACAATAATTGTTGTCTGCAGGAGGGGCTCATTGCTTTTTCTTTAAAAACTGAAGGGAGAAAGAAACAGAAAAAAATTATTGAAGACAATGTGTCATTGCTTGAGTCAGAAGTGCAAAGTTATTTCTATGCTACAAGCCAACTTTATCCAGATTTACCTGCTTCCAAAAACTTTAAGTAAAGGGGAGAGTCAATAAACAGCTCATGAGAAATTGCTGCTTGTGCTAGTTTAGGCTGACTGGCACTTACAAAACTGCGGTCTCAGGAGGAAGGTCAGAGCCCCACGTTGTGTAGTACACCATGGTTCCTGGCCCCTCTTATTCCCAGGAGCAGTACCAAAAGGTGCCTGTGGTTGCTTCCCTTATTCCTAACCACTAGCTCCATCACCTGCTGCCATGGATGATAACAGAGCTTGGAGGGGAGTTCGCCCTTTCCTGAGCTTTCGTCATCATGTACAGAGTTATAGAAACTCAACCCAGCCAACCAGAGACAGGTGAAATGTTGCCTGTGAGCGTTTCATCATTTGAACGGTTGACAACTGTCTCCAACTCCTTGCCTTACCAAGACTCTCTTAGACTGGATTGACGTTATTCCCTCTCATTTTGAACAAGGCAGAACTCGGCAGAGAATATGCAATTTCCCAAGCGGTCTCTTCAAATCTAGTTTTATTTGAACACTAAATTTGAGAAGAAGCCAGGTTGTCTTGACTACTTTTCCTTGGCTCCCTCCTCATGCTTCCTTCTGTATCTCGGAGGCATGTCCAACTTGGATATGGAGGAGTGAAAAAGAATAAGAGCAGACTGGGAGACTACTTCATTGAGATTCTGCTTTGGCTTCTAGCATTTGTGGCTAATACTTAGAAATTAGTCAAGTTGGATTTTTACACTTCATGTGTGATTATGCTGGGCATAATTCTGCTGTCACTCATGCAAAAATAAATACTGAAACTAATGGAGTTATATGAAAATAAAACTGATGTAAATGAGAAGAGAATCAGCCCCCCTACGGATATGAGATCAGATTACTACCACACTATTATTTACACTAAAACTCCTTTATACCACTCTATCAGTCAAAAGTGGTTTTAAATTGGTGGAACAGTGATATCTACTCATTTTAAGGTGCTTTTATACTCACAGAACAGTGGTAAAGGCTTTAGCGTAAGTGCAAATAGTCTTCCCTGTTAAGACGCAAACCATTGTAAGGAAAGGGGGGAGACGGGGCGGCTGCTGACACCGCCGGCTGCATCGTGTCCAGCACCCCCGCTCCTTCCTGCCTGCCTTAGACCAAGCTCCTCTACTGAAGGCTGGGCATCACTCAACGTGCGGTGAAATGTCAGTAATTTAGCTTCTTGCTACCATCTGCCAGTGATGGTATTATGTTGGCTGCTGTGGGAAACTGCTGTTTGAGGGATGTTTAGTTTGGTCATCTGCTTTCGGTCTTGCACAAGTAGAGAGGTACAGAGCTGTCCCCGGGAAAGTTAATTCAGGCAGATGACATTTCTAATCTGTGTTTGCTAAGAAGTACATGGTGGGATGCAGAACGTTTCCTTCTCATGCTGGAAAGTCTCCAATTAAATGATTAATTGATATTGGAGTGAATTGATATTTATCCAATTGGTATTGGATAAAACAATAGTGAAATGTCTTCCCTCTTCTTGAGTGGGGAGAGGTGTGTTGTGCGAGTCTGTACCATCTTGCATCGTTCACTGCAAGGCAGGAGGGATATTGTATGACTGGACTGAATCTAAAGCACAGAATCAAGGTACCAAAACACATTTGCTGCATTCATCAGATGAAGACATCCGTCAACTGTTGGCCAACAGGGTTTGCTGTGTGTCCAGTCTGCTCAGAGCCAGCACAGAGTAAAGGCAGAGCTGGGAAGAGGCTCTCACTGGAGCACTGGGAGTCTCAGCTGGAACAAGCAGCTGCTCCAAATTGGTTCTTGTGAATCTTCTTGGCAAGAAACTATATAATCAGATTTATTTTAAAATCTCCCAAATCCTTCTTTGCTTTGATTCTGTGTATAAAACTACGTAACTCTTGGATAACGTGTACTGCTATGACGAGTCTTGAAATTTAATGGTAAAATGAAATGTCAGATAAGGAAACTGTAAATCCTGCTTTCTTAAAAGTGTCTGAATGAAGAACTGAAACAGCTCCTCGTCTTCTTGAGCCAAGTTAGATGCTCATAATGGTCTTACCCAAACAGATGATGACACTGGTGTTTTGTATGCAATGTATGGGGACCCCATCCCTGACCTGAATGCAAGATGCGGGGGATGAAGTGGTTTTAGAAGCCTAGTTGTTTGCCTGTTGCCTTAAGGAGCCTTTCTAACCCCGAGAGGTCACTGGAGTAGATAACTAAGGTGCACATGTCGTGCGCTGGGAAATATGATGCAGCTCCTCATGACTTATTTGTACAGGCAGGGTGACTGGTTCTGTGCTACTTCAGTAAAATGTTTAATAAACACTGTTGTTTTAAGAACTGCACATCAAAATGGCTTAACTATGAGACAGGCACCAAAAAAATCAAAATTGGATAAATACATGTGACTGTAAATGCTTGAAGCATAATTAGCTGTAGTATTTTAACAAACTCGTTACATAGTATATAGAAAGAGCAGTTTGTTTACACACTGAGTTCAGCAGTAAGAGCTATTCTGTAATTTGTTATTTGAAAACGCAGTACTGCGTGCCTCTGATGTTATAATCTGTTGACTCAAATCACAGACTGTCAAGTGCATTTCAAGATTATCCATGCTTGCATGTCAGATTATATTTTTTAGGGAACACAGCTTCTATTTATTCTTAACTCCACTGAAGATTTTCTCAGGGTTCTGCCATATGCTACATGTCACAGGTGAGTATTTTGCTGTCTTAAAATTTGACAACTCTGTATCCAGTTTAATGGTTCTGTCATCTCAGCGTTGCTATTAGCACTGAATTACAACAGTGGATATTTAAACACTGGATTATGGCATCAAATATTTGTTAAAACAACAAATAACAAGGGCAGACATTTTAAGAAGAGTCAGTAATACTTTAAAAACATCAGTCAGTCAACAAAGGCATAAAGACTGATTTAGTGACTAATTAGACAAGGTTTGCTGAATGTTTATGTCTACCTAGCTAAACTGCAGTTTTATGCATCCATCTCACTGTGGGCTTTATGTATAATTTGCACACACTGACAAATCTCTGTTGAAAGAGGTGTATAGACAATATATTTAATGAACAGTTTTAACAGTTTGAAGATTAAAAACACAAGCCAATTTGTAAACCCATATTCAGAAAGGATGCAGATACGTTCTTGTGCATAAATTACACATTATCTGTTTCTCCAGCGTAGTTTATGTGAAAAGAGGCAATACGTAGTACTGTGCAATGTAAATATTAATCAGCTCTTTTGAAACCACGTTCCTGTCCTGCTGAAGGTAAGCACCCACCTTAGATTTAGAGACACAGGAAAAAATAAGTGGGTGGTTAGATAAGTACTATTAAAAAACCCACAACCTTTTAAACTTTGAAATCAAATAAATACATGCCACTAAATGATAGCAGTAATTTAGTTTTACCACTTTACTGTTATAACATCACCACCCTATCAAAGCAGTGAAATTTAAATCCCCTTAAAAATGAGGATTATTTGTGTGCCTGAAATTACACATTTTATTCGATTAGAACCACAATTCCAAATATGAACCTGATTTGAAAAATAATCGCAAGTTCCTTGTTATTGGAAAGGCAGCCTTGTTTCTTGGTTTGCTTTCAACGTTTTTTTCCCCTTTTCTTTTTTATAAACATTTCTGTTTGAACACCTCTCCAGTACTTGAACCAAGACTAACCCAAAACCAGTAAGTGAAACAGTTTCAATCAGCAAGTGGGAATTTATGTTCCTTTATCCTTATAAACACTGCAACCCAAACCCAAACATCATCAGCCAGCGTTCATTGTGTTTATTTTCACACCATGATTTTTAACCAGAGAGTTTAACTCATGTGAGTAAACGTTTTTCACATGGAAGCAGTTTTTCTGTCTGACGTGTTCAAGTTATTAACTTTGCTTTGTCTTTGCTTGGAAAGATTTATCTGCTTACGGGCTGCTGGGCGACGTCCAGCATCTTCATTCACGGCAATGTTGTGCCGATAGAAAACTTGCCGCAAATGACAAAATCTTGCACATGATCTTTGTCTAACCAACTTCAGCAAGGTTCTTCCCTAACTTACAAATGAAATCTAAATAGTAGTTCACTCTTTAGGTTTTCAGGTGGTACTCAGTGTAGTAGCCTGCTTTAAGCAGATCATAAATACCGCAATATAACGTGGAAATGGAGAAGGGAAGAAATAAGGACCAGGAAGCAGAAATCAGTGTTTGGCATTACTGCAGTCTCCTCTCTTCTGGGCAGATTTGGTAGGCGAGTGACGAGGTTATTAACCACAAAATTCAATCTGGAACCAATTGACATTTCATGTGAGTCAGAGCTGGAGCTAGCAGCACAGTGGGACAATATATTTGCAATTAGCAAATATTTTAATGTGCACTGGCGTGTCCTTCAATCAGCTGCTCTCCCAGCCTTTCCTGTTTACTTTTCTGTGAAGAAGGTTTGCTCTTGTGAGAAGGTTTCTCTGAGCAGATTTCTCTGTTGGCAGGAAGGTGATGGAATAGCAGCTTCTGTCTGTGTTCAAACCTCAAGGACACAGGTGCTGACAAACATTGCACCTTCCAAGCAAGCCCTCTGCTCCTTATAAAGTGTCCAGTATCCAGGCTGGCACAAGGAACCATACGGAGAGACTGGGACAGCCCAACTTTTGTCACAGCTGAAGAGTACAGGATCTCTTGTGAGGAGGATGTGCGTATGAGAATGTGAATCTCTTCAACAACTTCTCTGCGGCACTGTGTTGGCATACCATTTTTCAAAGCATTCAGTGAAGTAAAAGTATTTTTGTGAATCAAATCCACTTCTGCATAGTTCACAGAGAATAATAGATCTGTGTACTATAATAAAACAACTTGTACCTAGGTAAAAATAATAAACTTGCAATATTGAATTAAATAATATCCCACTTCCCATCAACTGTGTGAGTGAGAAGAAAAAAAAAAAAATCTTTTGTTTTCTGAGCTCCTCTGGTCACACGCTGCAGGGATTAGTCCCAAGAAGTTATGTGACAGTGGCCTGTCTCCATGAGTTACCTTTCCTGGACGTGACTCCCACTGGGGCTTCAAGATCCCTGCAAAAGCAGTAGGGCTTTCCCTCCGGAAATAATGGCTCTGGTTAGGAAATATGGGAATATTTTGCATAGGCCATTTTGACAGTGCCACCTTTGAGCATTTCTAATGGGGTTGTACAGGGTGAAACTGTTCAAACTCACATATTTTGATTTCGCTGTTTTTCCTCACTATGACTCTTTTTATTTCCAGTTCATCTTTCTGTTTGGCTTGTTAAGCTGCGGCTTTTTCTGTACCAGGACAGGCTGCACAATTTATTGATTAAGCTGCCTGGTTTCCTCTTTCAGTGACATCCTTCAATTTGAATGTGTATCTATTTTGCTGAATCAGCTGTGTATTGAAACATTCAAAGGTTCAACTACTCTTCTGTTTGAGCTGCATATTTGGTTTAATCCTCTTCTGCTTTTTCGCTTGTTCAGCTGGCTACTACTTTAGCCAAGTAATTTTGGGGGGTGGAGGGGTTGCACTGCCAATTTCATTTCTGACTGGGAAACATATTCTGTAAAGTGAGTTCAGTCATTCATGGCTGCAACTGTATATTGTTGGAGTTAAATGCCTTTTCAAAGAAAAAAAAAATATTTATTTGCAGCGTTTGCAACCCAGTGTTAGGAATACTGGGAGAGTTCCCAACCTGGAAGCTAAACATAAGTAATCAGGAGCACAATCTGAAGCCCAGTGTGTGGGTGTTCAATTTAGAGGGAGATTTAAGACGATTTGCTCATTCACTCTCTTTAGCACCTGTAAAAGCTGGAAAACAAACCACACAGCCTAGCAAAGGGAGCACAGGTGCAGATCCAGTTGTGTCTCAAGCAAGAATTATATTGCTATGGCAGTAGCTTCCCTCAGAATTGAAGCTGGTAACGCTATATATTTACTTCTTTTCAATGGATAGAGATCCCACACTTTAAGGGATGCTGTGTAGTGCAGACCCAGAAATGCTAACTGCCCCAAATCCTAATTGATTCTATGCACAGAAACGACATTTTTCTCTAGCCTCTTCCCGCTTTTGGCATCGAGCTCCAAGTAACAGGCGATAGGAAAAGAGGAAATGGCCTCAAGTTGTGCCAGGGAAGGTTTAGGTTGGATATAAGGAAAAATTTCTTCACTGGAAGGGTTATCAAGCATTGGAACAGGCTGTCCGGGGAAGTGGTTGAGTCACCATCCCTGGAAATATTTAAAAGACCTGTAGATGTGGCACTTAGGGACACGGTTTAGTGGTGGACTTGGCAGTGCTAGGTTAGCAGTTGGACTTTATGATCTTAAAGGTCTCTTCCAGCCAAAATGATTCTATGATGTCTAGCTTGTCTACAGTTGCTCATCATGCGGACTCACCTAGAAAGTGCTTGAAGCTATGGGATTAAACGAGTAGTTGCCTGACTAGAATTAGAGTCAAGGGCAGAGCTGCCAAAGGAGAGCAACTGCCAGCCAGTTTCCTGGCTGGAAAAGCTTCTCCTTCTCTGGCTTCACAGGTAGCTGCAGCTGGAGAGGACCCAGTGTGCCTGGGCTGTGCAGCACGCAGAGGGCACACGCAGCAAACCCTGCCAGTAATGGGCTACTTCTGCTCTGTGAGCTGGTCACAGCTGACCTGTGCGTGGCTGCCTGCATCTGGGGTGTCCTGGCAGTGCTCCCTCATGGCAGGACCAGGAGCTCACAAGAGTATTTTTAAGTTGTCTAGCAGACCCTTTACGCTTTCTGGAGGCGGGAGACCTTAATAATTTGCAGGAACTTTTGCAGTGACATAGTGAAATAAGCTCCAACACATCTACTCCCTCTTAAATCAGGAGAAAAGGTTTGTGTAATTTGTACCTCTGGGTAGTCATGCATCGTGGCTAGCAGGTGTTGTACACGTGTTTTGGTTCTTTTCTATTTTATGCTTTTTTTTTTTCTTTTCTGAACGCAGTTTGAGTCTGTATGTGTAACAAGAACACTGTAAGACTTTCCTTATCCTCTTACACTTCTGATTATCACTTATTATTGTGGTATTGTTTCTGCCAAATCATTTACTTGTCATATTTTGAAAATGGACATGACAAGAGAGAAATGTTATCACAAATCTCATGCTTTCTCTGTAGCACTAAGCAACGTTGTTAGCTGTAAAAAAACCTCCTGGGAGGTTCCCACACAAAGCTGTTCACAGACTCCTCATACAGCGCTACCCAGACTCCGGTGCAGACTGCGGACTGCAATGGCAGTTCAGTGGAATATATTTCAGTGTCTGCACCTGCCTCTTCTGTTCAAATGGTTGCGAGTCTGTGAAATCATTACCAGGAATTTTGTGGCCCTCTTCATCTGGGCTCTGCAGAAGGCTGTCATTTAATAGGGAAATGAAATAAAACTCAAAACAATGCAAAACCATCAGCCTTTGGGGAAAACAGCAAATTTGCAGTGAGGTCTATCAAGAAAGAGACATCCAGTGCTGGTGAGCAGAATGTGCATAAATGGCTGACGTTTACGGTGTTCCTGCTTTAGGACCCAACTCTCAAGCACCTTGCCATCAGATGGAAGGGCCTCTGAAGTTCCTTACTATTATATCACTTTCAAAAGGTGACATCTTTTGTACTCGCATTTCTGTTTACTAGTTACATTTTATATTTTTCAATACTTTCATATTTTAAAAAATCCTCCCCCAACGCCTGGGATAGACCCTTTGCCAGAGCAAACCCCTGTGCTGAGAACACAAAGGCTGCAGAGGAAGAGACGTGGTTTGGCTGCGCCGATACAGGAGGTGTCCCCACGGGTGGCTTTGCCTTTTGTGAGCAGCCCATGGAGATTAGAGCAGCCCGCACTGGTGCAATCAGCCCTCCAGAGACCTTTGCTCCCTTGAGCTGAGCTGTAACCAGCATCTGGCCCCACTGTGACCTTGGTCTACTGAAACAGCATTGAAGGACTTTTAATTTTCTCTCTCCCCATCTTTTTTTTTTTCTTTTTCTTTCTTCCCGTTTTTCAGTGTGTTTAATACCGCTGCGGATTAGAGAGCTCTGCTGTAAAGGAGAGGGAGCTCAAATGGCATCAGTGTTATCAATTCATCTGTAAGCAGTTCTGTAAGTGATGGCTACAGTGAGCCAGCCTGGAGCTAAACAACTCTGCCATCATCAGGCTCCATTCAGCAATGCAAAACACAGGAGAGACATCCCAGCCGCTCTGCAACTCCTGGAAGAGCTGCTGAAAGGCTGCAGTGGTTCCTTGCTACAGGCACTCTGCCGGAGAGATACCGTAAGAATTTGTAGCTATCACAGAAAGTTTCCCTGTGAGAAATTTCCTATTGAGTGCTGGGATTTTTTAGATCAAAACTGGGCGGAAAAAAAATAAATCTGAAGGGAAAGGCTATTATTACAGCTCATGAGCTGACATTTTCTCTGAAGCCAAGAGAGATAAAGAAAAGCATTAGAGCAAAACCACCCGAGGAAGTTTGGGCTGGCCTTGGCAAATACTTCAAAATATTTACAGGAGACTTCTACAGATCACCTACTGGTTATATCTATAGTCCTCCTAGGGCAGGAATTAAAACACAGGTTGGATGATCAAGGTCGCTGAACACATATCTTTCTATTCCTTGGGTCAAGCCAGCCAGCTAGGGAAAAAGGGAAAACTGAACCAAAGCATACATAAAACTTGAACTGAACCCAGAGTCATCCTTTAGAGCTTGAAAAATTCTCTCCTCTGCGGATAAGGGTGCCCTCACTTCAAAAGTCCTGTTGTCCCCTGTACTCACCTCCCTGCCCCAAAAGTGTGTTGAAGAGGCAAAGCTGTTCTGTGCAGAAGCTTCCCAAGGACATCATGGTGACCAAGAAACATACCTGTAGCAGCATGGAGACTCACAGCCCAGCACATACAGGCTGAAGGGTCTATGCAGTTATAAACAGTTATGTAAAGAAAGATAATAATTGGCTAACTAAAAGGAAAATTCATGTTTTTCATATATTTAATAGATGGGTTCTTTCATAGCTCATTTCTGTGGAGAAACCAGGGCTCTGGTGGACTGGGTATTATGTGGCTATAAAACCTTGCTGTGTTTCCAGAGTGCCCTGTGCTACCTGCGCACGCTCTGGTTCGTGGGAGTTACAAATGGCAAAGGCTTGAGCCACAGGAATCGGGTTTCCAGCCAGTGCAACAGCAGTTTGTTTTCCCACTGCTGCCATGTGCCGTAGCTGTTCACTGAGCCGGTGTTGGCACGCAGATTGCTGTGATGTTTAAGTCCTGCTATTATAGAGAGAGTCCAAATGTCTGAAAGCCGAGGCAGGTAAGGGACAAAACAGCACGGGGGAGAGGCAGGCAAATTATCCGCCCCATGCCCTGCCCACATGCTGTGGTCAGGGTTTTGCCGCTTAACTGAGATACCTGGGCACAGTTGAGGTCTGATTCCCCTCCAGCATGGTGGGACGGCATGAGAACAGCAGCATGGGAGTGCGGGGCAGAGGAAGGTCTCTGGCAGCCCTGCTGTCTGGTCCCGCTGCCTGACGCCTCTTGAAGTGGTGTGTGAGACGAGCTTTGGGGTGACCTTGTTCTGCTGCTCAGCTCTACCTTGAGGGCAGCACTGAAAGCTGCTGTCATCAGGCTTGTCACTTGTCAAGCAGCGGAGCTCACCTCGGCAGTGGGCTTGGTGTAAATTCCTGGGGTTTCCTGTGCACTCCTTCCCCCGTGCCTCCTCTCCTGGAAACACCTCACTTGAGGTGTGACTGTTCAACAACACTAGAATAAAGATATAAGAATACATGTCACCAGGAATGTCTCTGAGCACCATCAGGTTTTCCTTCCACAACCAGGCGGACTGAAGATAGGGCTTTTGGAGTCCTCAGGACAAGAAGGACGTGGACCTGTTGGAGCGGGTCCACAGGAGGGCCACAAAGATGATCAAAGGGCTGGAGCACCTCTCCTGTGAAGAGGCTGAGAGAGTTGGGGTTGTTCAGCCTGGAGAAGAGAAGGCTCTGGGGAGACCTTATAGAGGCTGGAAGAAAGAGGGAAGAAGAAAGCTGGAGAGGGACTTTTTACAAGGGCATGTAGTGATAGGACAAGGGGTAATGGCTTCAAACTGGAAGAGGGCAGATTTAGATGAGATATTAGGAAGAAATTCTTTACTCTGAGGGTGGTGTGACACTAGAACAGGCTGCCCAGAGAAGCTGTGGATGCCCAGTCCCTGGAGGTGTTCAAGGCCAGGTTGGATGGGGCTTTGGAACTGGATGAGCTTTAAGGTCCCTTCCAACCTGAACCATTCTATGATTAGAGAGAAGGATTTCTGATTTAGACTGATTATAACAAAAGCAAAGACAAGAAGACGGGAAAAATAAACAGTGATTCCCCTAAATGGTCACCTTATACTAGAAACCTAACAGCTGAATGACTAAGGAGGGTGAGCGGGGTCCTCCCTCTCCCATAGTATTCCCGCGCTCAAGCAGCCCACAGCTGCTGCTGCTGAAGGTGGTGTTGATGCTTCTGGCAGTACTTTGCACATAGGTGGTGGTGGTGGTGTTAGGCTTATAGGAGTGCAAGGCATGTATACGTAATTTGGGATCAGTTTTCCATTCCTCGTTAGGCAGCTGTATATTACTCTGCAGGTTGTTTTTGTTGTGATACAGGACTAAGTGTCATGGTGTTGTGATGGTTTTGGACCTGAGTATTTGTTATAGAACTGTTATGTTGGCCCGACATGGAAGAAATGGCTCAGATCGTTCCCTCTCATTAAAGTGCATCTGACCTGAAATGACTCCCACGCATCCATATTTCACTATTGGTCTCATGGTTGTCATTAGCCAAGATTTGTCGTTTGTTGTTTGTGTGTCCAAAAATTGAAAACCTTAATCAGCCCAAGCTCTGCTTTTTGCTCTGTCTATGGACTTCTTTCAAGGTACGTGGCAGCTAATGAAGTGAAGCAAGCCTGTTTTCAGAATATCAGAACTGTTAAATAGGGGTTAGCACCTCTGTTTCAGGATTTGCTATCAAAAAAAGACTGAGATCTGCTCCTTTGGAAAAATAATTCCTTACTGACCCAGAGTGAGACAGTAAGTTCAACTAACAAAATGAAAAGGACCAAGCCTGTAAACCTGACTGGTATACACAATGTCCTTTCCTCTACGAGATTAAATACAAAAAATGCATAAACGCTGGAAGCTGGTCCCTGTTTCACCTCTAAATCCCTCCTTCAGGTGTCTTCAGCCCACTGGGGCCTACCCGAGGACCCAAAGAGCCCAGGGGAGATGTTTGGTGGCAGATCCTTGCTACAACTGCCCAAGAACAAGGAGAAAGTGGTGAATTTCTAAACAGACAACTTGTAACATGTAAACTCATTGTGACGAAGATGGCAAGAATAAACTGCGAAGTGCCATGAATGGAAATGAGCTAATTTCCTACTGATGTTAATTCTTCATGAAGTATGCATAATAATTAATGTTAATCCACAAAGAAATTCTCAGAAAATTATCTGTTACAACTCCGGGGTGAAAAGGTCTCAGTTGTGGCACTGAATACTAATGGTATCGTCTTTGATTTACCAGCGATCATCAAGTTTTACACCAAAGGTCAGGAATAAACCTTGAGTTTGTAAGCTGTGAGAAAGAAATGTATCAACACTTTCACTTACTGCCCTGTCAGTGTTAATTCATTTGGTATTCACTGTGATAGTATTGCTGCTAATGAATGTATTTGGTAATAATGTGGATGTCATATATATTTATGCTCTAATCTCTTTCAGTGGTTCGGCAGGCAAAGCAAGTTAGAAGCTTTAAAATTTTAAATTTTTACGAATTTAAGAGGGAAAAGAAATCATATTTATGTCAAAGAACTACTTAACACATATATACCACATTTAGCTTTCCCAAGTGGAGATGCATCCTATTGCAGAAGAACCAGTACCCAACACAAAGTGAAAATGTCCGAAATCAACTGAAGCCAAGGGGAAAACTTCCCATCTCTTTCAGGGGCAACAGGTTAGACTCCATTTGAAATACGTAGATCAGCCGGTGTTTGTTAAATATTGCTAATAACAAATTTTAAAAAATTAATGTTTGTGTATTTTGTGTTTGAACAAGAGTTGAGTCATGAACGCAAAAAAAAAATGCTCTTGGATATCTTTTCAAATCCTGAATAAACAAGCAAAGGAACCGACAAAGGAACCATAACCTTGGCACGGGGAGAAATTCATGCCTGTAAGGAGCCATAGCTTAGAAAAATCTCCCAACAGCAAGTTAACCTTGATTTTTGAACAGTCAGGTTGTACGTACACATTTTGCTGACTCTTTGCATTAAGGTGATTTTCCACACATTTTAAAATTAAACGCAAATACTTTGTAATCCTTTCATACATATTTTTAGCCTGTGCTCTGCAGATCATGCAACGGTGTCTCAAAACCTGGAGTTTTTTCAGTTAAAGTCAGCAGAAGCCTTTCTATTGGTTTCAAAAGCTCCATGGCAGGATTATAACCAATTCATTATTTTTGTAACCTAGTCAGAAGCAATTTCGTAATAAAAATAAGGATGAACAGCAAATACCTTCCTTGTTCTGAAATACTGACCCGGAGCAGGAGGCCCTGGACCCCTGGACTCATGAGATCACAGGACATGGCATTATCAGGCAGCTGCTGACATCTAAAATGAATGCCTGGAAAATACTTATGATCATTATTGCTTTATTATTATGCAATAATGCATTATTGTTAAAGCATAAATGAAGATCAGCCAGTTCCATTGATGCGATTTTTCGTATCTTTTGATGATAAAAATGCGGCTCCATTAATGCTTTGAGTCCAGCTCCACAGAACTGAGCAGGAGGAGGAAAATAAATGACTACAAATTCACTTTAGAAACCTCTACTGTGACCTAAACCACCTTGCCCATAAATCATGAGCTTGCAGTTTCAAAACGTGACGCTGTGTTTTATGCACGGGCTCACGCCAGCGCGCGTCCCTGACGTTTCCGAGGCTGGCGCCTGGTCTGCCTGGGGACAGGAGGATGGACAGCCATCCTCCCCACGGCCCTCACAGGCCTCTTCTCCACAGCTGCTTATTATTTCTGTAGTCTTTTCATTACAGCCTTTGGAAACTGATTAGACTTGAAAAGTGCTGCAGTGGAAAAAGGGGACTCTGGCAGCGTTTGTGCCAGTCTGAGAACTGGTGTTGCTGGGAGATGTGCTACCCTCTTGCACCTTCTGAATTGGGACTGGGTTAAAAAACCCCACATTTTGAGGGGAGAGGGAGGGACAGAAAACCTAAATTATTTTTTTCAGACCCTCTCAGTGTTTTCTTCCTAAAAGATCAGCAGTTTACCGTGCAGTAATATGTTCCGTAGATTAATTTTATGCTTTGATTAGGAAAACGTAAATGTTTCCGTGAAGCCTTTTACAATTTCTTGCCCTTAATTAAGATGGAAGAGTACCTAAATGCCTGAGCAGTAGATATATTATGAAATAATTTACTGTTTTATACTTCCCCAATTTATATTTGTAACTTGGTGTCATACCAAATCTAATACATTCCTTTAGTGATGCTCTGAATGTCTTTGGAGCCTTTAGCAAGTGTTAGATATACAAATAGAAACTGTAATATTTCCAGCATACTTATTTAGAAGCTTATGAAATGTCAGGCTTGTCTTTAGTGCAGACGTGACACGTTGTGAAGGAGTCTTCTGGCTTCCTTTGTTACTACACGAAGAATTCATTTTGGCATCTCCCTCTAGGGCCAGTTTCTTTTAAGCCGTGATTGCATTAATAATATCATCTCATGGTGTAACTGATTGAATCATTTTCACATCGGGGAAGAATTAGAGCCCAATCTAATTTGCTACTGGCCCATAATCAGCAAAGCAAAGGATAAAGGACA
The DNA here is from genome assembly GCA_008658365.1 of Alca torda. Lineage (NCBI taxonomy): Eukaryota > Metazoa > Chordata > Aves > Charadriiformes > Alcidae > Alca > Alca torda. The sequence continues at coordinate 13,106,761 of CM018083.1, forward strand.
TTATTTTCTCTCAACTTTTCTGTATGGGTATATTAATTTTTATGTTTCGTACTCCTGAGGTAATTAAATGCCCTTAAATGAGGAAACACTTCATGTAAATGCCATTTTAACACCAAAGATTGTGCCTGTTCCCAGGAAACAGTGTTACTTACTTAAATAAAAAGTTGGTTTCATTTTTTTAAAAGTAAGTACATTTTGAGGGCAAAATTGTTGGTTTATTATTATTACTTTGCTCAGATGCAAAACCTGGTTTTCTAGCCGAAGAATAAAGGAACACCTTGATTTTTGCAAGTGTATATACTGTATCTTTTGCATGGTTCAGCTTGCTGGCTCTTTAGATCTATTTACTTCAGGATTAGCAAGATATCAAACATGTTGAGGTTCTAAAAGGTTGTTATTGGTGATATTCTTTGAAGTGCTGAAAGAAGCAAGCTTAGCTCCAGTTTTGTAGATAAGGTTTCCTTACCATAGCAAGGAAAAACACAAACAACCATGGCATGGAGTCACCTATGTATTATCTAAGAAGAGGTTCAAGTCTACCAAGTGATTTTTCTCAAGGAAACCTACTGTCGTTGACAATCGGTGAGCAGTGCCGGCGGACGGCAGCTAGTACTGCACGGGAATTCGATGTACGTCACTGACTAGATGACTACTGAAGGCACAAAGGAATTTGGCTGTGCATTACATTGACAACAGCAAAAATACTGTCCAGCTCACTAGCACACCGCAGCAGGAGAAGAGGATTAGCAGGGGCTGCTTTCCCTGTTAAATCACCAGCCAAGGCCATAGGAAACATGGGTGCAATCCTCCTTCGGTAAGAACTTGCACACTTTCCTATCCATACCATAAAAATATTAAGTCTTACATGTAGAATTCCTGCATTTTGTTCATTTTTTCCTTGGTTTACTGACACCAGGAACTTCTCCACTAGACGGAACACAAAGCTTGCAGAGGGCAGCAGCACAGATAGCAGACCCATTTCTTCAGCTCTGCGGTCAACCATCCCACCGAGGTCTCTGGGGTAGGTGGGTGTCATGTTTGCCTCTGTGGAAAACCTCTTTCTAGTCCCTAATTCTTAAATGTTCATTTAAACCTGAAACTTGAGAAGATTCTTTGCATTTCTTCAATCTGATGATTTCAGTTTTCCCTTTTTAGTGATACATATGCCCAGTCCTTTCTGAAGCTTGTTAAATTTCTAGGCTCAGTGAATCCCTGTGATAATGAGTCCCACAGCCTAATTATGTGACAAGAAAAATATTCTTTTGGTCACATACATATGATGTTTTTGGTCATTTTAATAATATTTTATGTTGCATAATGAGTCACTTAAAACACAACAACACTGTGGTCATGCCCCACCAAGATGGAAGCTACGTCTGCAACTGGGATCTTCAGTAGATGCTGATCTTGCTGGGCTGCCTTTGAGGATCTGCCAACACTGTGAAGGGAGATGAGAGAGGAAGAAAAAGGGCTGGACTGTATTTAAAAGCAAGGAATCCCTTGGAGAAAAGCCCCAGGGTGGTCCTGAGGCAGGACAGAGCCTCAGAGGGCACCACCTCACCCTGACACCAAGGAGCAAACTCCTCTCCCAAGTGGACTCCTGAAGCGAGCAGAAAGTGAGGGCTCTGACAGCCATCCATACTTGAACCCGTGTGGTTTCCCACAGGACTGTTCAGAAACAAGAAAAGTCACCTATGAATGTTAAGCTTAAAAAAAGCAGCAGCACTGATGAGTATTTTTGGCATGAACTGAAGAATCCTTTTGTTCCAGCTACAGCCCACATGCTGATTCAGCTCAGCAGCTCTCCTCTTCTGTTCTTTTCCTTTCCCAGGGCTTTCTTAAACACCACTTCTAGGTTGCTGTTTTCTTCCAGCCTGCTTCAGTTATGTTTTGTAATGATGGTTCATAAAAATATTGGCACGTACTCTCAACTGGTGGCAATAGTCTGGAGGAGCATGCTATCAGTCAGGCTATGACTGTGCTCTTTTTTTCATGTTTTTGCTATATTTATTTGATCTCATCTACAATAAAGCCTTTTGATACTGCTGAAGTGATAGAAAGGCATCATATGGTAAATGGTAATCAGGCTTTTCAATATGAAATGGTTGGAATAAATTTGCTTTGTAGAGTCTATCCAGAACTAAATTTACCACTGAGTCACTGCCCAGACTACTCATTAGCAGGTGAGGCTTTCCTGGGACAGGACGGGTGGTGTCACTCCTACACACTGCGCCTGTGTGTGATGCACTGACCTGGGCTCCAGACAAAAGGCAATTTTAAGTTGAAATGGATCTTGTCTGAGTTCTATTTCCCTCCTGCTTAACGGTCTCGATTTACTAAATGGTAGCTGAAACTATACGTTTTTGATACTGAATATAGCAGTATTTCAAATAAATCCAGAATCACGACTCACTGCACCCTAAGGTGTCTAATATGTTGAGTAGCTATTTATATCTAGAGAAATGAAAAAAACAGATTTTTTTTTGAAATATGTAAGGAAAAGGATAAAGACAAGAGTCTGAACATGCTCTAGGAAGAGGGGAAATACTTAAGAAGAGACAGATCTCGACCAGAATTTAAATGTGCTCCCAAATGCTCAAAATTTCCCTGCAACATTCACGTTTTCATTCTCGGGAGTAATTTATTTGAATAGTGCACATGAGGAAATTGCATCTGCACAGGCTGAGCTCCGTATAAGAACCGAAGGGGAAAAAGCATCTCATTATCAAGTGATGAAACTGAAGCGATGAGGTAAGCTATTTTCCCAGTGAAGGTTATACACCGTCCAGCAGAGCTGATGTTTCCCCCATAGAGATGCCCTAAGCTTCTGTGTTCAATAGCATTCACGGAAAATAAGGTTGTATTTTATATGAATGTGTATTTTATATGAAAATACAGGCTGTATTTTCAGGTGACATCCAACATGGCAAAAAGGAGTCCCTTTAAGTGCTGATTTACCTCCCCTGGGCTGGAGGCAGGACGGAGATGTTTCCTTCACGGCAGGTGATATCAAAGGAGCTCCAGGGATATTTATGGTGTTTCAAGCCCCAAGTGATAACAGTATGTATGTCATGTGTTTATTTGATTTTATCATGCAAAATCAAAATCATCTTATACAAAATTTCAGGCATATCAGTCTGTACTTTTTATTTTTCCCCCCATTTTTTGTCCCTAAGCCTGACAAATGATTTCTAAGTTACCCAAAATTGAACATTTCTTCCTCTGTCTTCAGGTTTATGATGTTCCTTTATGGATATTTTTAGTTTAGGTAACAAAAACTGTATGCCACCACCATAAATACAGCTGTGATGGTTCTATTTCTTGTATTATTATTTCTCATAGGGACTATTTTATATGATGAATAATGAGCTCTGTTCTGTGTCTCGCAAGGCTTGTGTCCATACGCTCTCAGCCTGAACCATAGTGACAGAGCATTTCCACCGAATCCTCCCCTCGCCCTTTCACTCAAAAGTCTCTACAAAACCAGCTGACAGTAATTCATACTGACATTTCATTGCCAGTGGCCATGAAACCGCATGTTGTCTCTTCTGTAAGGAGGTAAGTGTTGGGTAATTTCATGATCATCACCTCCAAAACCTTAGGGAATGCTGGCAGAAAATTAAAAACAAAGAATGTAAACGCTAAAACCTCAAATGAAAACTCAGTAAGTTTGTAAGCTTGACTGGGAAGGTTTCAATAAGGGTGGACAGCAAGTGGTTGTGGAGGTACTGGAGATCTTCCATTGGCCAAGTCTGCAGCTTCCTGAAAACCTTGGGCATTTTAAAGTATGTTTGCCAGTGAATTTCCACCACAAATTGCCAGCGATACCCATTGGTGGCGTTGATCTTGCCCCACTTTGGCCACACACGTTAGCTGGCCAGGCTGAAGGGCTAGTCTCCATAGGCTTCCTGGAGAGCCACTGAGGAGAGGTGAGGAACCAACAATAGTGGTCCCCATCTTGGGGACGCACCTTCTGAGGGGGCTTGGTTTTTCCAATTAAATATACCAGACCCTGAAGGACACTTCCCCTTAAACTAGATGACTCCCTATAAAGTCAAAGCTGAGTATACTTGGTAGCTTTGTGTTAATGCTCAGTTGTTGTGGTTTTTTTATTGTTTTTATTTTCTGCAGAAAGTTTTTTTTTTTCTTCTGAAAAATATTGTAAGGAACTTGCAATTCAGAAGCTTTCAACAGGCTGCATTTCTTATCTGATGCCCTTTCACAACACTACTGTGCCATTGTCAGAAATGTATAATCACATCTTGAGAAAAAAACCTTATTGCCAGATTCTGTTGATTCTGTGTGACTATATTAAAATATTAGAAATTACCTTGGCACACTGATGATTGTTTTTTCCCCTTTAGAAGCTGGAGAAAGGGTAAAGTGAACATTGGACTGACTATTTTTGCCTTCTATTGTTTAAAATAGTGACTGACCTTTCTTTGGAATGAGAGATCTAAAAATGGCATTCATTGCTGGTGACAGGATGGTGTTTGAGATGCAGGCTCTAACCCAATCAGTTACTCAGACGTAGGAGTAAGCTATTTCTATTGAACACTAAGATGGATTAAACGCAGAATGGCATTAAAGGGAGAGAGTAATGCAGAAGAACCACCGTTGTTTCTTGCATTTAATTTTAAGCAAATGACCTTAAACTGCTCACACGCTTGAAAATGAATCTCTGTTCTGCTTGGGTAGCGTTTCCACAGCGCTTATTATTTGCAAGCAAACCTGAATGAGAGAGATTCTGAATTTTCATTTCTTTTTTCTATTTTCTGTCAAGCTATCAATTCTTTAAAAAAACAAGTCAAAAGTTACAATAAAGACTTTTTCAGGAAGGAGATGTAAATAACCTGCCCTGAAGCAGTGGTGGGTATGTGGATGCTGCCTGGGCTGGAGAAGGCGCCGGCAGGGGGATCGCAGGATGGACAAGCTGGTGGCTCCCTGGGCAGCACTCCCCGTCCCTGGTCCGTGACCACAGAACCAGGTGTGACACACGGTGTGGGCATGACCACAGGCTGTGTCCGTCCTCCTCATTTAGGCTGCAGCAGCGACCGTACCGGGCAGGGACCTCAAAACTGCATCAAACCTGTAAGCTGCACATCTTATTTCCCTTCATCCCAGTTTCCTTCCACGTGACCCCAGATTATTTTTTTCCCCATTGGTCCCTGTCCCGCTACATCAGTACCCAAATCTGGTGTTTCTAACACTGTCCCCTAGGTAAGCTCAGCCTTACGTAGCATCACTGACACGGGCAGCTTGGTGCTGTGCCCTTGCAAGGTCACGCAGCCCAAGAAGTCCCCAGTGCTCCCGTCAGCTGCATGTGCACTTTGGCCGTTTCTCACATAGCTCCCCCTAAACCATCCATGAAGTCCAGACACGCCTCCTACATGGACCTTTCCTTACTCCTCACTTACTTACCTTTTGAGTTGGGTGACTCATCCCGTTGCATGCAGTAGTTTCCCATGTCCTGTCCAGCCCACCAAGCCAGGCCAGCCCATGTCCCCAGCGCCTGCCTGTGCCCCCGAGCACGTTCTTTTTCAGGAAATGCTTTGGAGGGACAGAGACCTGCTAAGACAGAGAGTACACAAGAAGGTGGTTTGAGTGGTGGCATTTAGATGGTGCAGTTTCACCTGTCCCAGAGTAGATAACCAGGTGATGCCTCCAGCCATGACCTGCATCCTCAAGGTGGAAGGAGGTGAAGAGAAATCCTCACGTGGTGGGATCCGTGCTGACAGAAAGAGGTATTTCTGCAAATTTATGAGGAGGCAATTGATTTTTCTTCCATGTGTGACAGTTCTTACCCATCGAGAAAATGAGGGGGATTGAGGAGAAAGGCCAGACCATGGGGCCACCGGGGCAGACCTTTGGGGAGGTGCAAGAACATCAGCTACTGCCTGGGGTGCCCGGTGCCTGTCCCTGGCAGAGCCCCCCCTTGTGCTCACGTCTCCTGGCTGAGACCAATCTCGCATCAGGGGCTGGGAAACGGCCCAGCAGCCGCTGGCTTTGATGATCTGGCTGTGCACAGAGCTCCAGGAGCAGCGGGAGCGAGCGGCTGGCTGGGAACCCGTCACAGGCTGACGACAAGCTGTGCAGCCTTCAAAGCCGAGCGATGTGCCGACCATTAGATTATTCTTTTAAATTCTGAACTTGGACAATGCACAGTGATAAGACCATCGCAGACGTTTGGCAGCAACTCAGAAACCACTTAAGCATATGCTCAATGTTAAGCGTATCGACAATCACACTTCTCCCCAGGAAAGAGCATTCAGAAGAGCTTTGTCAGGGCCAGGGCTCAGAGGTCCGTCAGGGAGCTGTAGTCCCAGACAGCGGCGTCAAAAGATCCTCTGAATGCATTCTCCTCAGTATTTGAGTTTTTAGGTAAAACTATGAGAAAAAGAAATAATCTCTGGAAAAATGAATTATACATACAGAAGCAGGGCAGTGAATATATTTTGATGACTTTGATGAATTTGAGGACTCTGATTTCTTTCCTACAAAAAAGGGGGGGGGGGGAGGTGCGGGTGAGGGGAGGTGAAGGGAATTGAACTAACTGCCCAGGTAAGGAAGTATTCAGTGAATAGGTTCAGTGGAAATAATAGTAATTCGTAGTTTTGGAAATGTTTAAGTGCTCTATTTATGTATTTTCAAAGTGAATTATTTTCAATTCTGCAACTTAGTAAGCATAAAATAGCTTGAAATTTACCTAAATATTAATAAGACTGTTAAAAAGAACTAAATACTATGAAAAAGTGGACTGAAATACTCTGTTCAGGTTGAATGAAAACATTAGGTAATTCTGAAACTGTTTATACACAAGTATGACCCACCGAAACAAAATCCATTATTTGCATCATTTTAGTGGAAGATACCAGCAAGTAAAATTAATATTAGATGTGCCAATTTGTATTTTTTTACTTTTCTGCAGCATAATTTAAATTATTAAGTCAATCGCTAGGGTATATATATACATATATATAGAGAGTGAGGTATGTAAGGCTATAAGTACCATAAAAAGAACAGAGGCTTACATCTACAGCCCTTTGCTGCTGCTGGCTTTAGCGTAACGATTTCAGTGTCCCTCCCTGGGGATCCCGGCTCTGCCACCACTGATCCCTCACAGGTCACAGAACCTGGATCAGCCTGAGCGGAGAGTGGCGGGGTTTCAGAAGCCAAGGGATGTTGTCAAACTTTCTGGGGGAAAATTCCATGTAATGAGAAGAGGTCTGGGTGGAGGGGTGCTTCCAGCAGCAGGCGGATGGGAGCACCAGGGGAGCAGCAGGGAAGTCAGGGATAGGGGCTGAATCAGAAAGGGGTCCCGGTTTCACCTGCTCCCGCCCCTCTGTCTATGATAAGGCTTTTACACAAGCCAGGGGCGACTGAGACTTGCATTGCTTAAAGAGCCATTTGAGTGTTTCTGCTTTTAATTGTGAGAAGGGTGGTGGCTGTGCACCACCAAAGCTATTTCTTCTGGAAGAACAGTTTTGCCAACCTGAAGTACCGACTCTGGGCGATGCTGCTGCTTACCCGTAACGAGCAGGGTTTGAGGACACACGTATCTCATCTCCTGAAAAAAAAAAAAGGCAGACATGTTCTTGAGCATCTGGGTAGCCATAAGCTCAGCAATGAATTGAACCCTAAAAAACTTTATTTCATGAGAAAGAAAGCATTAAATCGTTTTTATGACTGCACGGCCCTAGCATGTCATCCTCTATTCACAATACACTTACAAAGCTATTTATTTTATGATGCTGCGTTGTTGCTATTCTCCACCTCCACACAAAGCAGGACGCCAAGGGAAGGCAGCCCTGAAAGGGACCTTTGGCAATGACCCTCGCTTTTGAGGGATATTCTTGCTATTCAGCACAACGCCTTAATGGGTTTGCAGTCCGTCAAGGGCTACCTGTCATTCCTCCTGTCTCCTCCTGCATGTTTGAACTCTTCTATATTGTGTTTGTGTCAATTAAATTCAGAAAATTCTGTTCAAACGACATTAAGGTTTTGACACAAAGTTTCAAAAGCAGGCACTAAGCAAGGTAGTGCCAAGAGCTGAGAGTTCATACCTTTCCACCTACCACAGATACAAAAGAGTTGGTTGTCTGAGAGAGAAAATGCTGACTTTCCTTACAGTTTTCCCAAAGGTGACGTGCAGTTTTCCAACCAGGATGCGTAATTCTTCTTAATAAACAGGACTGATTAAGAGTTTATTTTTTAGCAAAATAGTGCATGCATGGCTCTCTGGGCCATCACAAAGTGTTGTGATGTTGACTCAACAGATGACTTATCAGTACATCAAAATCATTTGCTCTTTCAAAGAGGAGAAAATTCTACGCATTAAAATGTACTGCTCGGCCCCCAAACCCCAGGCAAGCCTCAAGACCGGCCCCAGAGAAATGGGGTGGCTTTCAGCTCCCCTCCCAGCCTTCAGGGAAGGTGTCCTAACCCAGAGCAGAGCCAGGAAATCTCAGTGGTTTCTGCTCTGGTTGCCTTCACTGGAAGAACTACTCAAACTATTTTTGGGGGGGTATCAGAGCCCTTTCCTCCCGTGCAGCGAGCAGCCACTGTTAAAAACATACCTGTGGAGGACAGTTATGGGTATCCCCATGGGCTTTATTTCACAGAGGACAATAAGAGTTGATGTTGTCTCCAAGCACCACAAGCTTCTTGGTGACCCAGCCTGCTCAGACCGAGCAGATCTCTGCTCCCGTTTCCTCTTTGAGAGAGGGGTTTCCAAGCAAGGAGCTGATCCTGTGCACAACTTGGTGTCTGCTGGCATCATCAGGGACACTCGCTTCATTTCACATTTGCAGCTAATCAGAATTTTGTACAGATCCCGAGTTTGTAAGGGGTTTTTTATAGTTATAAAGTTTATACATTTTTTTTTTCCCCTCCAAGAAACAAGGCAGAAAATATAGCTCTATTATGGCATTTGCAATTTGCTCATAATAGGAATTTTTATTTTGCTGATTGGCAGATATCAATACTTACTAACAGCATCATGATGCATTCAAATAGATTACTTTAACTGCTTCTACTTACCTTCTAGTTATCTTTGTTATTTTTTTTGTGCTACCATTACAGGAATCAGTCACAGGCCCTCAGCGTTTATTTCAGGATGAATTACAATATTATTCTTCGGAGAATTTTCTGCTTCCCTCTCATGTCAGCTGTAGCGCCTGTTCCCGTTGCTGAAAGGAGGAAAGCTGTGCTGCGAAAATGTTGGACTGTGTTAGTCATTCAAACTGACTTTGAATTTCAAACTTAGACCCTCACATTTTCAAAATTTGTTTCAAAAATATGCTTTAAAACAGATTTTTTTTTCTTACTTTCAATCATCAGTGAGTTTTTTAGGTGTATTCCTTTATCAAAATACAGTATGAGGTCGTAGTATGTCATTGCTAACAGGTAAATAATGTGCAATTATCATACATAAAAAATGAAATGCATTTGAAAATGAAATTAAAATACTTCAAAAGGGCAACTCCTGCATTAAAAAATCTGACTATTCTGAGTACTTTACATGCAGAAACTTGTGTTTCAATGCTTTTCACTTTGTAGGACTCTTTTTTCCATTGCAAGTTCTAGAGAAAAAAAAAAAAAGAAGAATTAAAATAGCAACTTCCAGTGGAAAATTATTTTGATAATAATAGCCAACTGATCTGATTTTCAATTTACAATATCAGATGGGGTGGGGTTTTTTTTTTGTTTGTTTATTTGCCTTTAAAGCAGTTTTTTTCCCCCAGGGAAGTTCCCCACACAATGTAATGGCAAAGAAATGATCCCCGTAAAAAGATGTTAGATACCAGATACCCCAAAGCACCCGGAAGAAGCTGCTGACCAGTGAATGTGAACTGTCTCTTCTTTTTTCCCCGCACAGGTTCAAGAACTGCCACACAAGGAAGAATGGTTCCTCTACCTGTGACAAGGAAGATGGGTTCCTCTATATGTTTCAAGAGGTTTCTCAGCCAAGACAGACCATTTGTGCTCCCCAAAGCATTGGGATGGGAAGGGTCGGTATGAGGCTGAACCACACAGGGGTCCCCTCTGCTCCCCCATCCCGACCCTGCCTGCATCTGGGATGGACAGGAGCGTTGTATGGTGCTGCCGGCGTATGGCTCAGGTAAGCAGCCCTAATGGTCCCTCCATTAGCAGAGGGTAATTTTTTTCCCAGCTCAGTGGGAGAAAAATAAAACAGGCTGCCAAAGAGGGGGGGCTTTGAAGCCAGAAATGCTTTTGCAGCGTGTGTGCTCCACAGCGTGACAGCCAGGGAGGAGGGGAGCTAACATGAAAAATGCCCATTAAGGAATCAAAAGAGCGTAGGGTTCCTCACAGCTTTGATCCCGTCTTCAAAGACACTCCATGAGCCTCCTCTTCCTCGGTAAGGCAAAGCCTGTGCAGAGCATCGCCCAGCACGTACGGGCATTGCTGGGGCTGCAGGACGGGGCAGGACTCAAAGTGGGGAAAGGACAGGTGCTTCCAGCTGCCCACGTGGGGGCCCCTTGCAGCCCCCAGCCCACTTACCAGATCAATGCTACCTTTTTTTGGCTACAAACACAGGGCCAAAGCCATAAAGTTTATGTATTCGGTCATAAGCCCATGGAACTGCACAGAAAAGGTCAGAAAGGAGATTATTGGGGCTGCCCCTTTGCTCCAAGGTTGGTGTTGCTTCACTGCAGCCTTCAGGGACACCACACATTCACAGTTATGGTTCCTGAGTGCAATCAGGCCACCGGATTTTCCTCCAGCTGCCAGCGGGGTCTTGCTGCAGCCTCTAGAGGCCATTTGAACTCATGTACAACCTCTGCCCATGGCACAAGTGGGTTTGGGTGACAGAGGGGTGACGTCCTTTCTGCTGCAGCCCCCATGCAGAGCAGCATGGCCAGCGCAGCTTGACCCCGTCCCCGGGAACAACTGTGTCTCTGTGTATTGAGGGAGACTGGACAGCTGGGAGAACCTGCCTTTTGAGGTGAGCAGAGAGTTGTTTTCCAGACTAAGTCTGTCCTTCTTCTGGCAGAGATGCTCGAGGCATCCAAAAGGCTGAGACATGTTGATGGGACACTCAGCCACCCAGCAAAGCTCGCCAAGTGTCGGCTTTTTCTTACTTTTGACCTGAAATACATTGAAATGAAGGCAAAAATTTCCACATGCCACCCTTGTCAGCCGCTCAGTTCAAAACAGGAGAGGGTAATGCCAGGCCAGCCCGACCTGCAGCAGCGTCTGGGGGATAGTTCCTTTGTGCCATCCCTGGACTGGTCCCACAGTGGTGGCATCAAGATGCCCTGTGGCTGCCTGGGGACACAGAGTTTCTAGACACATACACATCTTCTCGCTAAAAATGTTTATGAGAGAGGCCATTTCATCCTGACAAGGAGCACCCATGGTCACAGGAGCTCTCCAATATCATGCTAATAGGCTCGTGGATGTGGGTGCACTTCATCCACCTCAGGCATACAGGAAAAATGCTGTCTTGCAATCTCGCAAAATAGCCTTTCATAAGATCGAAGATCTCAGGGTATTATGGACAAAATTCTCACACTGGAAAAAATGTTAATGGTTTCTGCGAGGACGATTCATCAGCCAGCGGCTCTGCAGCATGGGATGGGGCACAGGTATAATGTACTCCACCACTGTTTTTTAATACGAACATAAATGCAAAAATATCTTAGGAGAGTTATATAGATCAATCTTAACTGTTTGCCTTTGAATGATTAGAAAACCTGAGTCAGCTGATGGAGTGCTTGTATCCATCACACAGGTGTCTGTCTGGTGGAGCATCGTGAGCAGCAGGGATCCCGCGCTGGTCCCACACCAGCGTCCTGGCGCTCTGCGCTCCCTGGGGTGAGGGCAGGCTGCCGGGTCCTGCCGGGCTGTGCCGAGGAGCCAGCCTGGCACAGAGCCAGGGGAGATGGATGTGTGCGCCACACACACTGCCTGAGAAGGTATTTATTTTACCCACCATGTTTTCAGAGCAGGACTGTACTGAGACACCTACCTGAAGCCCTCTTTTCTGGAAACTTACCCTTGTACTAACCTGGACACCAGTCACTGCATACATCAGGTGGGGAATAGAAATAACCCTCTTCACCCTATGCGTCCAGCCAGAAAACATGAACCATCAGTGCTGTTTAAAGCTGGAATATCAAATATCTTTTCTAACTAACTAGTTGAGGACATGTGAAGGTTAACAACTGTCTGCAGAAAGTGTTCAGGATATTTGTATTCAGCATATATATATATATGTACACGCATATGCACACAGTACTCAGTGAATATCGTTAAGAAGCTCCAAGACAACGAGGCTGAATTTAAAGCATGCATGGTCTATTGATACACTGCTCTAGGCTTTATTTTAGCTTTCTCTATATTTTTCCCATGACTGGCTGTGTCTCCTTGCAGTCCATACACAGATTTGACCTGAGCTGGCACCAATGAAAGCCTGTGAGAGCAGACATTAGTCTTTTACAGTTAATAAATATTCTCATTCTCTACAGGCTGTTGCGAAGGCACTAATGATTCATGTCGCCTGAATAAAACATGTCACTACTGCCCAGCTCAGATCATGGGTAATAACAACGATCATTGTCGTCATACCAATGCTCTTGTGGGCAGTTCGTGTATTGTAAAAGATGGCAGAGTTATATCAGGCTCAGCATCGGTGTCAATACTTTCTCTGCAATTATAAAGCGTATCAAATATTAAAATGCAATTAGAGTTATTACAAATTTTTATAAGTTTAGGAATGGCTTTCCACTTTCAGTCATTCAGACATGCTTTTGGAAATGAAGAATTGCTTGAGGATGGGAAACTTTAGTCAAAAATTTGGAGTTTAGCAAATATTTTCTCAGTGACAGAAATCATGTCTTTATATTTAAAAAAAAAAAAAACAATGTAGAGGTTTCACAAGACTCTGCAAACATTCTGCCACTGACATTTAATCAAAAAGGAATTATTTAGAAAGGCATGAGTTCCGTGTGCGACATATGACAGTTATGCTTTCTGGCTCTCTTCCTGAAAACACTCACAAGGCCAATGGTGGCAAATGCAAAAATTAAAACAGGACCAGTAATTTCATGACAAAACTGCTAAAAAGTGGGACCCTTTCTACACTGCCTTACCTTGAAAAACTAAGTAACTGATGGCTAGTTATTTGTTAGTGAGAGTGAGAGCCTGTCTCCCCATCGCCTGGCTGGGCAGAAGGCCTGGCCAAGCTCCAAATTAAATAATCGCGCTGCAGCATCCTTGGTGTCCCTGAGTGTGGCATTGGATGCCGAGTAAAAGGCTAATGGAATAATGGCCACCATCCTATGCCTCTCAGGAGCCAAGTGGAGGGTGAGAGGTGAAAGCCAGAAGGGCTCCATTTCCAAAGGTACACACTCCTGTAAGCACCCAGCCAGCCCTCCTGAGACCCGTCTGTCTTTGGCATCCTGATGTTGTCCACATCAATAGAAAAAAAAAACCCAGCAAAATAAATTGCATTGAGCTGCTCGCTGCAGACACATCTCTCCCCGCTGCAGGGACCAGAGGGTGATTTTGGCATCCCAGCGGGGAGTCTAAAGTCAGGCAGGATAAATCCATGTCTGGCTGTGTTTGCGGGTGCGGGTCCAATGCCTGATCCACAGCAGCATCGCACGCGAGGCTGTGCCCACCCCAGGGTGGCTGCTGGCCATCCGCAATGGGTGGCTGCTGGGAGGGTGGCCCGGAGCACGTGGGGCATTCTCCCAGTCTGGCACGGCAGGACTGTGCCCGCGGCTGTGTCTGAGGCTGCTTCTCACTGATCTCGAGAGATGAGAGACTCAGCCAGTCTGCGAAAACTCAGCCCCGTGACTATCTGCAACTTCTTTCATTTTCATACTTTATGAAGCCTAAACTCCATCCTGAGGTGATTCCCACATATGAGTGAAGATCCAAGCCAAAGAAGACATTAAGTGCTGTTATTGCTGTCAGCTGTTGAAGAAGACCTTCACTGTCTATGCCATTAGGCCACTATTGACTTTCTATTTCTATGTTGTATTTTTTCCCTGGCCAAGGAACAGAAACAGGCAGAAGCTGATTCCTCACACTTTTACAGAGAATCCCAGACCTGCATTGCTCAGTTTTCAGTAGCTACACGAGAAGGATGAGCTAAAGGTATGATATGTATCATCTGAAGTTCATTGCAAGTCCATCCAACATGTAGTGGCAGCTTTCATTAGGTTTTGCCATGAAGAAGCTTCACAGGAGGCAGGAAAAGAAAGTGGGAAAATTATGAAGTTTGACAGTGATTAAAAGCATTATCTAACCCCTTCCTTTGGTACTAAAGAGCCATTAATCACAGTGTGGACATGGATTTATGTAGTGCTCAGCAGTGACCATGAAGGAAATAACGCTGACTCTCCTGAAAGAAAAAAAAAAAAAAATATCCAAGGTTAAGGAACTTCTCTGAGGTGCTGAGAGGACTTGCAGCTCCCTGACCCTATCAGCCACCGGGAAGGAGTGCCGCTGCCCCCGGTATTGCGACATCCACCATCGCAGCTGCTTCACTTGGGACGGCGGGTGCACCGGGGCAGCCCCATCCTCGTCCTCATCCGCCAGCTGAGCTGGGCACCCCCTGGGCTGCTCCACTGCCGTCTCCAGGGCACCCTTTCCCTGCTGCTCCTTTCACCTGGGTCTCACGTAACACCCAGAAAATTACGTTCATGCTTGTATTTTTTTATTCCAAGGTGTCTCTACCTTGTGTTTAACACACATTTTTTACAGTTAGCAAGGAGAATTTTTATCAAGGACAAACTTACTTTAACTAGACTTCAGCAATGCCCTCCTACTCTAGATCTGTGTTTTCACAAGCACATCGGTGGGCAGCGTCCTGCTGCGGGCTGTCTCAAAGGGACCATCCTAACACATAAATGAAACTTTGCATCAGGGATAATTGTTCTCACCTTTAAGAAACCCAGTAAAAGCTGAGGACACATGGAATTGGGGGAAAATGTTGTGTCAGCTAATTAAAATCAGACACTTATACCCTGGAACAGGTCTGCTGTTGGTAGTTGATTCAAGAGGATCTCACCGTTTATACACTGATTCTCTGGTTTTGGTAGAACGCATGAATTTAGCAGAGGCAGCTTGGAAAACTTGTTAAATTAGACTCTCTTTCTACTTCCACCCCCTTTTCCCATCAAAGGCTTCATATATATTGGACAACTGAACTGCAAATGAGCTATTGTTGCATAATTTCTGTAGGCATTTTTATAGAAATTTTAATTTTTGCGGCACTCAAAGCATTTTCCAGCTTATTCTGTCAAAATCAAACCCAGCTGATTCCAGTAAATTAATTTCCAGGAAGCATAGAAGTATGGAACAGTGATAACACCTCACTGATAAAGGTTGTATTTTCTTTGAGTTTTTAAAATGAACATTAATTTAAGGCCATTACATGCTCATTACATTTTTCATTTTTAAAATAAATTACTATTGGGATTATAAAAAAATCATAAAATTGCTTGCAGACTCATCCAGCAGCACTTTTATTTTGCTGTCTTCCAAAGGGGGAGAAAAAGCCACAGCTGTACAAAAATACCCAGACAGACTTGAATTTTGGACTGAATGAAGCAGTTTCCCTGAGAGAAATCTGTGGTTCTGCAACAGTGATTATTTTACCTTTGTGTTTTTGAAAGTTGCTCTGGAAAATGTTGAGAACATAAAGTACCACTTAAACCTTGAATTGCCTCGTTTGGCTAACTTGGATTCTGAAATTATATTTCGCTGCTACAGTCCTCTTTTCAGTCTTTAATTCCGCTGAGACTGCTCAGACGTTATGAATTCATACCAATATATTTCACGGACTGTCTTTGGGGAAACAGGCTTTTAAAACAGCTGCCTTTTTACAAGGTGTTTATGCCTCCTTTTTGGGGATCTAATGCATAAAATTGGAGGGGGGCGATACTACTGCCTTTATGGAAAGGATGAAAGAGCTTCCACTTCTGCTGTCGGTCCATCCTGATACTCTGCCTGCAGATAAAACACTTCCAGACTCTCATGCAGCTACACAGAGTCTAAAACATTGGTGCCTTGAGTGCAATTAACATTTTATTAATAACGGAGATTAATGCCCTGCTCTGTTAATAGAACTGAACTTAAATTCTTCGATAGACACTGGTGAATTTAGATATATGCTTGAAGTTAAGTAAGTATTTAGGGCCTTTCTGCGTTGAGGTGGTGTTAGGCAAAAACATCTGGAGCAATGGGAAGTATGAGAAGTTTGGTTTGAAAAGAAAAGGTAAGTCTGCATTTTCTCATCAACCTACATACTCGCATCGGCACTGCCGTTAGGTAAAGTTTTAGACAGAAATAAACTCTGATGTTTGACCTGTATTTCAAACTTAGGTGCCAGGCGGATTTATCTCTTGAATTCAGGGAAATATGGGATCAGCTGTTGTCTCCAGTGCTCTGCTAGCTAATGTTGAACATTGGGTTAAAAAGTAGCACTTCTAGGAACAGGAGAGAATGTTGATGTGAGCAAATATCCAAAAGAAAAATGAAGCAGTGTCATGGGAAACAAAGCCAAAAGGCTGGAAAAGGCAGCTGCTCAGCCAGTATAGTGTGTAATAATTTCTGGTAAGTATAAATAATAATTATAAATAAAATCCGAAACGCAGTGACTGGAAACGTCAGCTGCGGCAGATCCCTCTGGCAGCCGCCACCCCCCGCCGGGCCCCCGTGCGCCCCAAGGAGCTGGGGCTGTACAGTGTCTTCTGGAGCCAACCCCGTTTCTGACCTAAACCCTCCCCATGCCCCAGCCAGAGACCCGAGCCCCCCAGATCACGAGCTGCCCCGGGCCCTGCTCCTCTCCTCAACGGTGTTTGCTGCACGCACTAGAGGGGAGGACTCATTAACACACTCATTAGCACACAGCTAATGATGTCAGGCTTGTAGTAGGAAACCTAAATGGTCAAGTAATACCTAAATTAATTTGTTCCTTTATATGATTCATCAGATGAATCACTAGACCTTTTAATTTACAATTCACCTTTCTGATTTATTTTGGTTTTGTCATACTGCTATTAAAGGCATTCCTGTTCACCGCGCACGCCGAGCTAAAAAAATACATTACAAAAGCCTCAGCTGTTGAATAGTAGTGTGTTGATAAAATGACTGCAGCAGAGCAGATGGGTTCCCACCACTGTGCGCGTTGGCCCAGGGCTCCTGGTAAATATAGAAGAGCGATTTCTGTCATTCTGCCGGGGGTATTTATATACTGCCAGTCACCATCCTATCAAGGGCAGAGTAGTATTAGCATTCTTCCCCAGCGTGGTTTTTCTTGATCATTGAAGAGCTTTGCTCTGGCACGCCAAAAAAGTCATGTAAAATCTTAGGTGGTAAATAGATTAAATGAATGAAGGGTAATGACCCATCCAAAAATGAAACACTGGTCCTCTCTACCTTCCTCCTTCCAAGATGCACAATGGAAACCTGAGCTTTACAGGGAATACCTTAAAATATGATGTTTATTGGAGAAGGATGGGGAATGACAGAAGTGAATATTGTAGAGAAGATAAACTGAAAGTTTCAATTCATTGGGTTTCGGGGTGATTTTTTTTGTTTTTGTTTATTAATATTAAATAACCACAGAAATGCCATGTTAAAACCAAGTAAACCAAATACTTCTTTTCACCATAACCTTTTAGCTCTGATACTGCCTGTGACCAGGTAACAGTGAATTCAAGAGGCCAGCAGAGCACAGGAGGGCTAGAAATGCTGGAGCAACGAGGACAGGCCACACATAACATCTACAGTTTATGAGAGAGATAAAAAAGAAAATGGGAAAAACCAGCTCTGTGCATGTATTCTTGTCTCAAGACTTAATCATATCACTTTCAAGGCTTGAGAACATTCAAAGTCCCTGGAGAGTCCAGGGAGTCTTGGACTTTTCAGAAGAAAAAGTTTAAACAAAAAAAAGATGCCAGTCCCTCCCTGGATTGTGTTGTATGGTAAGTAAAAAGACCTGAATTTAGCTGAGGCTGAAAAATCTAAAGATCAATCGATGACCTTACCTGCCCGCACCTAAAACGTTTTGCAAGTGCACATGTGCTGCTTCCAAAAGCAGCTCAGCAGCGGAGTGGTGTGATGCCACTGGAGCACGGTGCTGTTAGAGGCCTTTTCTTGGTTAGTGACATCATGGGCAGGTCGTGTCAGCCTGTAAAATGTCAGCAATACAATGGATTGAATGAAATTTCTGTTGGCTGAGAGAGACTCTTTTGATTTAGATCATGCCAAATATTGACCTGGAAATGGCACTGGTAAAGTCAGAGAGCAACCACCTAAAATGAGGAGGACAAAGGCACTTCATCGAGACAACAGACAATGGCGATTTTGGACTGCCAATTATCAATTCATACCTTTGGGCCAGAGTTATTGTTTTTAATTGCAATCGAAAGATTTTTCCTCGTGCCTCTCTCTGGGCAAAACTGCCATTCATGACCCTAAGGGGGACACCGTGCAAAGGCGGCATGTCAAGGGCTCTGGGCTCCAGGATGCTCAACTCCAGGCACGGACATGCTGCGGCCGCCTCTGCCCCAGCGATTCGAGCAGGGCAGCCCGAGGGGGGCTCGCAGCTGGGTTCCCCCTGCCGGGGCTGCCAGAGGGGCAGGATGTGCAGAAGGACCAAACCTACAGAGATCTGGATGGCAGCTCCAATTTTTGCATGCAGGTGGGGGAGTTTCGCTACCAGGAGCTCCTGGGCCAGCACTCTCTGCCCTTGATGGTGACTGGGAGTATATAAATACCCTCTGAGGGCAGGAGGATGGGGGTAAGCAGCTCCAGAAAGGCCCTTTTTATTTACTTGGCCCTAAAAGTAATTTCTTGGGACTTTTGCTCTCATGGTATCTTTTGTGTCAGTGTTATAATGAGCAGGAAAATAAATCCCCTCATGGGTACAGAAAAATTTTTCAAAAAAGCCTGATAACCCTCATATTTGTGAGCATTAAATTCTTTTTTGAACAACAAGACCCAAAAACTATTTTCAATTTTGATGACAGGCATGCATAAAATCAGGGGTCCCTTATCATTTCAGGACTTCACTTTGCTGCACCTTCTTCATAGGGTAAATGTTTATGAAATAAGCTTATCCTTATCTGCTGGAACAGGCTTGCTAGTACCTTTGCTTTTGATGACATCTTTCCATGGAGAAACTCAACTTTTGAAAGTTTATAACCCACTCAGGCATGACATCTCTGAGAATCCACTGAATTCCTTCTCTTTTTTTTTTTTTTTTCTTTTAAAACTTATTATAACTTTCCTGCAGTCTGGACTGATATTATAAAAACCTGCCTAAAAGGACAATGGGATTAGAAAACTTTCTTTAACTTCAAGCCTGAATACCACAATTTTTTTTCTAATGGTTGTTCATAAGGATGTTTTCCAGTTTGAATTTGTCACGCTACCTTCCTTCTTCTGGGATCTGAAAGCATCGGCTGTTTTCTACTAGTGAAACACAGATACATCGATGCACCTACATCTCCCCTCCCCTGGAAAACCCACTTCTGAATAAAACAAAATGTCACTGAAGCAAAACCAAACCCAATCAGACAGGAAGACAGAGGAGTCTTGTATTAGCAGTGGAAAAGTAGTCTGTTCCCCTTGCCCCCCCTCCCATGTTCCCTTAAAATGAAACCAGAGTGTTTCTAAAGAAGATACTTGCACTGTAACGGAAGAAGCCATGCGCTTTCAAGCCTGTATGGTGAAAAACCCTCCTCGTAAGACTATTTGCTGGGGGAAGACTGGTGAAATGAATGCGAATGATGTGCAGTGTATGATACAAAAGTCCCAGTGACTTTGAGATACCACAGCATTTCCAATGAGAATACAGCCCCTCAAAGGTGATTTAACTCACCCGCTGCGAGAGCTGCCTGGACGTCAGTGGTGGCTGTGGGAGAGATTTGGGAATAGTCATTTAGTAACAGTCAGTGTATGCCTGAGAGCTGCTCTCCCCCAGAGAATTGCTATCCGTCTTCACAGCTGCTAAAACACCTTCCAGCTTCCCAGAGGGAAATATTTATTTCCCATGTGGCAAAGAACTGTTGATAATCATCCATCCATCCATCCATCTATCTGTCTGCCTGTCTTTTTATCTACCCATTGAGGACGGGAAAGGGAGTAGGCATGCCCTTTGCTTATGAAAGCACTCGAATGCACATTCCTTCTTTGCAAAAAGCACAAATTTTCCTTCAAAGGAGAAATTAAATCTAACTGGACTTCATTCTTTCAGCTGTTCTATTTTCCTAGCAGCTCTACCGCTTAGAAACAGAATGGCACGCACAGACTAGGAACTGAGCCATGAATGCAGGGCTCAGGTAAATACCAGTCATTCTACTCCCAGCCTGTGTTTTTCCTCTCTTTTCTCCTGAAAAGAGAAAATTATCACATTCATGCAGATGCCCCACTTTTCTAAGGCAGCTGCAATCAGACGTCTTGCATGTCTCTCTCTTGGAAATGGCAGCAGCTACACCCGTTTGCAGGTTAAAAGACAGTCACCCCCTCTCTGATGGCTTGCTCCAAGTCTTTTGTGGAGCTAATAAAACAGCATGTTCCTCAAAGCAGGATTTGTGCACCTGAAGTCTTTCAGAAATAAGAACATCATGTGCTATCTGTAGCAGAAGGGGGTCTTTGCTTCATTTTATTCTCTTTCCTTGAAATCAGCTCCTTGCTAACTAGGATTTGACTTCAGTTTTGTGACTGTGCGGAAGGTGTGCTGTCACCCAGCACAGCTCTCAGCTCATCAGAAAGGTAAAACATACTAAGCGAGGGATCCAGCACGGAAAAATCCCACGTGCAGTGTGAAGAGGCAGCAGTAAGATGGACCACACCACTCTGGCGCCTGCTCGCAGAGCACTCCGGGAGAGGGGCTGGCTGGAAGTGCCGGCTGGCTCTGAGCAGCCTTCTCCCGGCGCCTCTGAACCCCTTGGAACGCCTCCCTGCCACCATTCCAAACTTGCTGCTCTGACACAATGGAATCAGTCGTGCTGCAGGAAAGGAATTTATTAAATCTACTGATGCCTCACGACCACTATTCCTTGAAGAGAAGCAGATATCCTTTCCTGCTTCACAGGAGTCTGTGTGCTCTCGTTCAAAGACGGGACTGACCTAACGCTGCTGGTGCTTCAGAAAAATTGTGTTCTAGTCTAGATCAGGACTTGGAAAACAAATCCTCTCCGTAACTGCAGAGAGCAGGGCACAGGCTAATAACAGGAATGGTACAACCCTTGATACTCCAAGCCCACTTTCTGCGCCAGGCTCTCCAAACTTCACGCTGCTGTAATTGCATCACTTGTGACGGGCAGAAAAATCAGAGCTGAAACTCAGAGCAAGCAGAGCTCAGAAATATCTGCTAGTCCTTAATGAAGACTGATTGGTTCTTAAAAGAGATGTTATCATTTTGCTTTAAAGATACTCAAACTCAAAGCTGAATTCAGTATTTTTTGATCCATTATAATTTAATCTGCCCAGACAGAGAAGTTTTATAAGACTAATTACCTACTGTCTCTACTTGAAGTAAATATTAAAGGCAAGAAAGATAAACATGGGCTGAAGTATACTATGCAAATAATATGTATAATTACCAGTTAAACCCATGCATTCATAGTCTATTAATCACTATGTGGGTTCAGACAGTGTTCGCACCAAAGCAAAGGCAGTTATGACAGGATACGACTCTGTGGTTTTGTCCTTGATTGCCAAAAACAAGTCAGGAAAAAATATTTTAATCTGCCTGTATCCTGTGGCTCATCATTGTAAGATAAATGATAAGAACATTTCTTCTTTGCCAAAGCCCAGCTGCTTTACTCTTTTCAGGGACTGCTTTTCACAGAGCAGAGTGTAAGGCTTGGGTCACTTGTACAATACATAAAGCAGAGTGAGCAGCGCATTTTTCAGGAGCTGTGGGCTTTAAAGCATCTCTAATCCTACCAACGCTAACCAAGTGAAGCCAATTCTGAGCACTTCTTAAAACCCAGTGGATTTGCTATTTGTTTCCTGCATAAAAAGATGATGAAGAACATAATTGAAGAATAAATTACTGTAAAAAGTGAAGACAGTCTGAGAAATGACTTCATAACAGCATTGTTCATAAAGAAAAGACAAAGCCAAAATGTCCCTGATCTGTTAGGGTTAAATTCAGAAAGGGATCTGAGGTGAAGGGGGAAAGGAAGGAAAGGACGACCTCTCCATACTGATTCAATAAATGTTATGTGACATTTTCACTTTTTTAGATGTAGATTCTTTCTTGGAGAGAATACTTAGAAAAAGGGATTCAAATAATCTTTTTCTTTTTTCTTCTCCTTCTCCTTTTCCTGTGAGGAAGTGTTTATGGCGCTACTTGAGATCCTGGCATATATTTCCGACCTCCTTTTGTTACAGGGGATTTGGCTCGGTTTTTGAACTTTTCTCAGATGGACTGTGATTTCTGTTTCTCTCTTGACATCAGTAGTTTTAAATAAGAACAAACTTCATCCCCGGCCGGTGTCCTACATTTCAGACTTCAGCTGCCTCTCCATGGCTAACCTCGTGTACCCAGCAGCAGCTCCCCAGCAATCAGCACAGCTATGCTATTTTTGGCAGCCCAAGGTTCTTGCCTGCGGGACCGGGGTCCCTTCCCCAGTTGGAGGAGAGCTGGGCTGCTGGGCCTGTAGCCCACTTGGCTGCAAGTGCCGCGTCGCCATGGGCCCCTCTGTAACTGGGAGCAGAGCACGGGAGCTCTTAAAAATATATGGAAGGAAACAAGGAACTAATGCTGCTGATTTGTGCGCTGTGAAGATGCTTTATTCATAGTGTACAGAGACAAGAGCGGGAGAGAAGATGCCTGGCAAAGCCCCCAGAATGGCTTATTTACCCCCGAGTAAAAACTTAGATTTGTTGAGTAGACTCCATAAATTTAGCAGGACTCCTGAAATGTCCAGATGTTTCTGAGCAGATGAATAATGTTCTCTTTCTGAAAGCTTACTGAATTTTTTATTATCTTATGCACTATTTGCGTGGGCAGGTCTTCTGAATGAATAGCAGTAAATAGCAATCTCCGGCACGGCCACAGGTATCCAGCCAGAGAGGAGAGCCAGAGACAGGCGGCTCACCTGGCACGTCCTGAGGATGTCCTGAGGGTGGCTGGAAGTGGAGACTACTGTTAAATAGTCAGAAACTAATCATTCAATCAGTGAGCTAAACCTCTCTTAGGAGCCTGATTGCAGCCGTACTACAAAGAGAGGATGGCTGAGCATCGCCAGCCGTGCCCTCAGACAGAGCTGCGGCAGAACAGGACGTTGAGCTCTTGGGCAGGCAGAACTCCGAAAAAGATTTCGGACTTAAGGCAGAAATTGAGTTAGCCCTCTCTGTTGAACCAACGCTGCATTTTTTTGAGATTGGAAATAATTTCTTCTCCATAGTAATTCTTCAGTAAGGCTGCTCCACTTAGACCAATTTAAACTGGAAGAATGAGAGCTCTGCTTCAGTAGGACAGCAGGACCAGATTTATATCTTTACCTTGTTTATTGTCTGGAGGGCTTACACTTTCATCTGATTATGCTCTCTCCTGTGAGATTCCCTCTATGCTTAAAATAGAAAAAGCCACTAGCCCTGGGACTGCTGATAGGACTGGGGTGCCTCTTGAACGGCGGTTTTCTGTATTTACTGTCTCTACTTAAACTAATCGTGCATCTTCTCTATCTATGCCTGCACTGCTAGATTGGTGCCAGCCACATGTATTTGAACAGAGCCAGCTTCCGTGACTCATAACGGATGTGTAATTATTTTGTGTTCTTCCTTCCAGATTTTGTTTTCTCCTGTTCTTGTGTCTATTGCATAGAAGACTGCCTAAAGACTTAATTTACTTGAATTCTCAGACTTTGTATGTGTGTCCTTTATTTACTGATCAAAAAAGAGCCTATAATGATTCTGAGTGTGCGTGTATATATGCTTGCTCTCTGGGTATGTTCATGCTTTTCTACAGTTACACCCACATGCACATATATACTTATATACATGCATAAAGCTGTGTGCAGTCAAAATGAGGTTTACCTGACTTGTTAAAGACTACTGGCAAACACTCATAGAATCATAGAATACCAGGTTGGAAGGGACCTCAATGATCATCTGGCCCAAGCTTTCTTGGCAAAAGCACGGTCTAGACAAGATGGCCCAGCACCCTTTCCTAAAAGTGTCCAATGTTGGGTAATCCACCACTTTCCTGGGGAGATTATTCCAATGGGTGATTGTTCTCATTCTGAAAAATTTCCTCTCAAGGAAACATACACTTGATACACCGTTCACATTTACAGCCTGACTCCAGCCAAGACCGAGCTGACTGTGCTCAGGACTGATGCCCCAGTAGCTGGGTATGACAGAGCCTCTCTCACCCCAAACCCCAGCTCTCCCTGTGCTCTCATGCTGCCAGCCTTGCACATAGGTCAGCTTGAGCAGCTACAAGCCTGGCTCCAACCTGACCCCCATTCAAATCATGCCTAAGTTGCAGCAATGGGATTTGTTACTGCTTCATTGTAAAGCGTAGCTGCAAGAGGAGGAGATGGCACCAGCATCCATCTTCTGTGACCCAGCTGGTGTAGTGGCATGGGAGGTGGCACAGCTCCTCCTCAGGTGCAGAGGCTCAAACCCAGCTCCCCCCTCAACCCGATCTCCCAAGCCACACAGCAGGCTCTCTTGAAGCAAGTAGTTGTTCACCACATCAGTGTTTTGCTGCCATGGACCGAAGAAAATGTAACATTTTTAGGACATGAAGAAAAAGTTTAAGGACTCACAGGGCAGAAGAGACTCACAGGGCAGACTTCTGAGGTGGTGCGGTCTGTGGCTTAGCAGCCAGTGCCACCCAAGGAGAAGTGAGGTCAGGGCTGGGAACGTTGCTTACACACGTTACATTAAAGAGCTGTTAGGTAAAACCCAGAAACCACCCTGCGATGAGAGGCAGGACCCAAAGCCTCTCTTGCCAGCTCAGCTTCATCTTCACCGCATCACCACTGACGGCTCTCCTGACTTCATGCAATAATGTACCATTGCCAGAATATCTGTCATTTTTATCGGTTCCTATAGCTCAGCTGCTCAAAACTTCCTGCTAGTGTCATTTAGCCTCTCTCCTTCTCATAGATAGCTCCTAGCTGCTAATATATACTAACAATTTTCACAGTCGCCTGCTTTCCATCTGTTACGGTTTCACTGCTGTTTTTTTGTCTTACTTCCTCTATGATCTCAGCTTGCTTTTGTTGAAGTTACACACTTTTTCATCCCTGCTGTGAATTTTTGGCTTTTTAGACATCAAATAAAATGTCTCTAAACAGTGCTCAGTTCTCAATCACACTTCACTCTATTTCAGTTCCTTCTCGCAGATGACTCAATTCATAACAGCTTTCAGGTTGGTGACACTGGCCGTTTCAGAGGTGTAGAGATGGTTGCTCAGGATTTGTTCTCATGGTATATGATGAATGTAATGCAGTCATGCTCTCTTGCACCTTTTAAACTTCCAACCGCGTGGTCACTCCTTTAGCTGCCGATGTAGCACCCCCCGTGCTGGCAACAACACTTTTGGAGTTACAAAATGTCATTTATGATTTCAAAATGTTCTGACGTTTAAGTATTGTGATGTGAGTCCTCCAGCAGCTGCCGCTCACTCGGCAGCCCGCCTGGGAGCCCCGTTACAGACAGGTGGGGAAGGAGCTGATGTTCTCCGATTCTTGTGTGATTTGCTTGTCCTTAGCAGACACCAGCTAATACCTGATCTTGTGTGTTACTCCTCGGGCCTGCGAGCCGTGTGCTTCAGTGTTGTCTGACTCATAGATGGGTAATGCAAATTTTGTTCCAGCATGTGCTGCCTGCTTGTTTTTACCCAGCTGACGCTCCCCAAGTTACCAGAACTGCTTTGCGCATTCGAGTCATGTCAACCTTTTGGGTTCCAGCAGCAGAAAGGTCAAATATATATTCATGAATGGCCAGTTCCAGTTCTTTGAGTTTAATCATCAGGCATGTAGCACCTGTGACTAGCAATGAAAAACAATTCTTCTCTTTCACTCCAATGGTGGCTTGACCTCAGGTGGAGTTAATTCAAACTTTTAATTCTTCCCACGTCTAAAACCTTCTCGTCCTCAGGGGCAGAACAGTTAGAAGGTGTTTCAGGCTTGCCTGAGGACATTTGCATTCAGGATTATGGCTTGACAGGGAACATCTCAGGTGAGGCATTCCCAGGTGGCCCAGCCTCCAGAGTCCATGCACTTGATGTGCTTACGCCTGAGAGAGGAGCTGCAGGCCCTCGGGGTTTTCTTTCATCACTAAGTAGGAAGGAAAACGATACTGAGCAGCACCAGAGAAGCCAGTTACACTGTTATGATTGATGGCGGGTCACCTAACGCCTTGGATTAGACCACAGACAGAGGAATTTGCAGAAGAGAAGCACTGAGGAAACTTTGCAGCACTCAGTAGAAATCCACTTTTATGAGGATGATAAAAGAAATGAAGCATTAAGTGGGAAGGATGGGTGCTGAAGGCTGCAAGAAAAGCTCCTTTACCAGCAGCAGTGGTTCTGAGCGGTGGGTTTCAGTGTGCAAAGAAAAGGAGTCACTAAGAGATCAGGTCTATAATGGCATTGAGGAGCCTTCAAAGACAAATGGCAGATAGCTGATTCCCTACAGATCAATGATTTCCTAAGACAGATTTCATTCTGAGGCAGTGAAAACGAAGTTTTCATAGTCAGAATTTTTTACTGAAGTGCAAATTGAAACAGCTAAACGGTGTTTATGCATGTGTATGCATATAAATATGTATCAACTTCCCTTCCTCACTTGACATGATTGCAAAAGAAATTCCCATCCTGACTTTTCACACCCACATGAGTACAGGAAGAAGGAATTTAAAGGTTGCTTGAATTTATGTATCCACTGTGAAAATTCCTGAGTACTGAAAAGTACATTTTGTTGAAGAGATATGAGTGCTATGTCATTTACTGTTTGAGGGCTTCCAACTGAAATGTTACTGTACATCATGTAACACTTTTCATTGAGTGGGAGTTCACCTTGCTTATCTTTGGACAAAATTGTGTAATGTTATTTGCTGTGCAGCAACTACCCTTTACAATGGAATTAGAATAATTTAACTGATGCTACATAAATGTTAATTAGTGCTCAGGAATCCCTAAAAAAAGCACAGAGGAACTTCCTGCCTTCAACAGACAAGAACGCAACTGTTTGCTATTAATATTGATATTATTGCTTCAGGGATCTAGGAAGTGTGATATGCAAAATATACAGGTAAAAATCCAAAAGCTCTGTAATGGAAAAGAACAGAAAATACACAGCTGTGATAAATCTTTTGTCACTCAGCACCGATAACCCCTTTTCAGAGCAGAACCTGGGGGCTCAGGAGACACAGCCACATCCCACTGCCTGCCTTCTTGCCAAATCACATCCATCGCTGACTTTTTTTGCCCATAAATCCGTCCCTCACTAGTGAGCATGTTGCACTGACCTGTGAGGAATATCCTTATTCCTGTCAGTAGCTGTGCTCAGTGCCGACGTCCCTGGAGCTGGTCCTGCTTCATCCTGAGCCTCTGCCTGTGTTGCTCTGACACACCACAGAGGAGCTGAGTGGCACTTTTTTTATAGAGCAGCCTTGTGCCTTTCACAGAAACAGGCTTGAAAAATTGTATTAGCCTGGTTGTGGATTCTCCGGGCTCCTGCCTGGGCCAGTCCTGCCTGCGGGAATGCTGGGGCTGATGGAGGAAATATTGAAAAGGTTCAGGCTGCGCCTGAATTCAATGCCAGCGATACTCACAAGAGATTTCCACATCATGCAGATTACACATATTAAATTGAATTTGATTTCCTTGCTGCTTCGCATGATTGGCTTATCATCGTGTGTGTGTGTAAGTGTAAATAAATAAATGCACTTTTCTTGTGCTTTGTGGATACAATGTCATAGATTTGACTTTTCTGTTGTGGAGAGCAAGCCCCACAGATGATTATACAGTAAGAAAACATATGTCAAAGAAAAAGTTTCTTAGCTCCAACCCTCATTCAATTAATATGTGACTCAAAAGCCTGCAGTGACTTTTTCAATTACTACCAGCTTTTTAAAGAAAACTTTTTGGCAGTAAAACAACAAATTTCATTTGCCGCAAGCCTGGTAAACGTAATGAAGGAATCCAGAAACAGGTGAAAATATCAAGGATGACACTGCAGCAAATTTGGCTCTCCTGAATTCACCAGTGCCAGTTCTGTCAGGGTAGCTTTTCCTTCTTGAAATTACAACAATGTTTGGTCTCAGAATTAATTTAATTCCATGGAATAAATGCACTGGAAAATCCAAGCTGGATTTTTTCAAAAGGATAATGGTCAGAGTTTCAAAGCATCTAAAGAATAATGAAGGAGTCATATTCAGGCAGCCTAAAATCCACCAAGTCACCATGCTGAGGACTGCTTATAGAGCACCATGAGTATTAAGCTCTGGGAGCTCGGTGGAATTTATTCCAACCATAAGCCCAACTATTATCATTAGTGGGACTGACAATATTTAGGTAAATTTATACCTATTTCCCAAAAACTACTTGCAACACTAGTGTAAAAGCAACGCCAGCCAGAGCCTCTTACCTTTTTTGGCACTATGGAAATCGTGGACCTTGACAAGCGCAGAGTAGATGTCCTGGTGACTCTTGGTGTGAGTCAGCCACGTTGGTACTGCCTGATCTCTATTACATAGTGCAAATGGAGCAAAGTTTGCAGTAATTGTACCTTGACTGTATAGATTAAAAAAGAAAAACATCAGTTTACATTTGCCCTTGATATAGGGTGTAAAGAAATAGAAAGAATCCAGATATAAAGAATTCAGCACTGTTTAAGAAACCCAAAAGCTAACTTCAGAGAAAGATGTGCAAAGATCAGAAACAGGCAGATGTCTCTTCAGATGTTCTTAGACCCATAGCTGGTATCAAGTAGGACTTAAATATATAAATTCAATAACCATCATGAGAGTAGCTCAAAGTCATTTGTTCTGATGACCCACCTTAGAAATCTGCATGTAAATTTGCAAGTTTAGAAAGACCTTACCCAAACCTGCCAGGAGCTCACCTGTGCCACCAGCCTCCGCGGGACGTGCAGCTAGAGAAGAAATGCCACGTTAACCCAGGTTGTTTTGCCCAGCTCCCCCCAGCCCCACCTGACCATTAATTAGCCATGGTGCCTGAGAGTAGGCTTGTAAACACGTTCTTTAACCAAATGGAATTTCTTCCCGTCTTGGTTCAGGCTGTGGGACTAGGAAGCCCTTTGCGCTGGAGCCAGGCTGTGCTCTGACATTGTCACTGCTCTGTGGCCATGGGGGTCTGCTTTGCAAGGGCCAAAACCAAGTTTCACCCCATAGCAGGACCTCAGGCTGTGCTGGCACCTGTACACACTTCTGGGGTAGAAAGCCAATAAAAAAGGATTGTAATTACCTTGTCCCAGCACCAGTCACATCCTCAGCCTGGGGCTCTGTGATTAGTGACAGACCAGTCAGCTCTTGGTCTTATCTTAGGTGGGGAGGCTTTGTTTAAAGAATTGTTCCTGATTTCTGTGAGTAATGTGTTTTCTCCAGACTTCATCTTGCAATAACTGTCCCATAAATCATGTTCAAAAGAAAATGGTTAGAAAAGCAACCAAAAGCCGTACAGCTTAAGCTTCTTACTAACCACTGTCAAAGATCTATAAATGTGCAGCACATACAGAAACGCTCTATCTTCAACCTATCTAATTGTCTGGGGCTACTCACTAGTACTGGTAAAAGTTGCTAGCAAAGATGAAATAGACAACGTTTTTTGACAATATTTGTGGCAGACCACATCCTGCTGCAACCACTCATGTATTTGTTGATAAATATATGATGAATTCACAACAGTCAATGTAACAGAGGAGAGGAGTAAAATATAGAGCAGGAGTCAAGAAGTTCACTTTCTGGAGAAACTGTATGGCTTGAGGAGAAGTGACAACAAATAGGGGGACATTTATATTGGGAGAACATGACTACTCGCTGTTTGACTTTATTGATATAAAAACAGAAATAACAATGGAAAATACTGGCTTCCATTAATACTCAGGAATCTCTTCTTTCTAGCACTGAACAATCTTCTCATTATTGTAAGAGTGGGCTGACTGCACTCCTGTTCACGTTTTTGTTGTGTTTGTTTGGAGGGGTTTTTGAAGTAACCCGTAACACTCACATCTTGCTCTGCTTTACTTTTGTCTGTAGTTACACAGCTCTGCTATAACTTTTCATTTGGAAATATGCACAGGAGTTAAATTTCATTATCAACTTAGCTTCAAACATATTATCTTTCTTTTTAAATCCCAACTCTTCAGCAAACCATTTCCTAAGTCTTCATGTTAGAGTCAAGGATCTGACTCTAGGAAAAAGACTTGATAAGCATTAAAATTTGGCATTTTTTTATGAAGGACAGTCCTCAATTCTCAGTGATTTTCTTTAAGTCTTTAAAAGACCCAGAAATCCTTGTCTGTGTTGAAAAGGTAACTCCTGGATCCACACACTAAATCATTATTATCAGAAAGCTGTATTTCCTCAGCATTTGCAATTAACATATCAGAGACCTAATTGCTTCAAGTCAAAGAAAGTAACCAATTCTGCACTGTCAACATTTTGATCTTTTAAAAAGTAGTCATGGATCATATCAGAAAAAGACCCCTTTTCCCTGCTCAAAAAAACAAACAAGCACACAAACAAACAAGAAAAAAACCTCACCAACAAACAAAAAATCTAAACCAAATCCTATCAGTTCAGCTTTATTCTGTGTTTCATACGATCAGGAACAACAACATCGCATATCTTCTGGTCTATACCTCCCTGGCTGTTCTAATTAACAGTGGCTTGAGGCAGTATTTATTTCTTAGTTCATGAGGTAATAGGTTATTGATTGATCTGTGAGCTAACAGCCAAGGTTATGTCTCACATAAGAAGTGATTTTGTGGATTGAAGTTCGTCATTGATCCTGTTTCCACACACTCAAGGGAACCATACATTTAACTGTCACATAAATAAGAAGAAAAGACCTTTAATGACATTTATTGACTTCTAAAGATGTGATTCCTCACCCGCACCCACCACCAGCTACTGTGGTCAGCCCAAACAGCCACTAAGCTTGCCACTAACTCATGTTCGGTATTTGCAGTTGACTGGATCTTTCCTACCATAAGCAGGAAAATCTGAAGAGCTGACGTGCTGAAGTCATCTGCTCTTGCAATGATGTTCTAGATTTCACTGCTCTTTCATCTTGTGGCATTGCCCTCTCATCACTGCACAGATACTGAGGAACCATGAAATGAATGAAATACCCAAAGAGGTATTTTAAAGTACTAAAAAAGTAGTGGAAGAGTTTAAAATCAGAAACTAATAGAGCCATAAGTGCAACATGGAATTGAATGGAAATATTGAACATGACTGGAAATGCAGAACTAGGTGCACGTTAGAAGGTCCATTCTAATGAAAGCTTCAGGATTATAAAATCTGGTCTCATTGCAGAATATTTGGTGAAAAGTATTTGTTTCAGTTATATCGCTTTGGCTCTTCCAAGTCCTAACATTCAGAACAGAAAACCTTATTGAAATACACATTTCTGAAATGTGTTGCAGAAACATGGAGGTTTCAATGAATTGGTATAGTTCTGCAAGATGGTTTGAGCCCCTCCGAATTGGGATATTTGGAACTGGAAAATGTCTGGAAAAAAAATAATAAAAGGAAATCGAATAAACTGAAATCCCTGCTTTGTTTAGATGGAACCCAGCAATAAAATGATTATTTAATATCAAAACATTTTGAACCATTCTAATTGCAGACAGAACCAGTTCCTCTACTATTCACCCATTCGTACCCATATATGTGTATGAAGTTAATTAACTTTCTCTGGCCTTTTCCAAGTTTTAACTGAACTTTTCATTTTCAGGTGCTTACCCGGCTCAGTCAGGATTTCATGGTTTGCATGTCCATCTACATGTAATTTTCAGGAACAACACTGCTCATGAAGATACGTGATGGGAACCTAAAAAGCGATTAAATTATTTGACACAAAAGCCTTTTGGAACAGCGTTACTCAGTGACATGTGCACCCTGTTTTTATTAAGCTATGTAGTGGGGAAAAAAACTAATATCAAATCCAAGGGAAAGCATGAAAAAGCAAATTTGCCTTAAGGTACAGAAGCTCCTGAAAAAAACGGGTATTTTCTCACCTTTCAACTATTACAGAGACAGCATTTTTATTCTCTCGTTTATGTCAGTTAGGACAGCTGATGATATATTATTACGTGACCCAGAGCCAGCCTCATCTTGTGTTAGCATTACTTTCTCTTCCTGGTATCTAGTACTGCTTTTCCAACTATTTTGTGCCACCCAAACCATTTTAGATACAGTTTCAATTACAGAAAATAATAGGATTCTTGAGGATGCATAAGCGCATCAAATATTTTGGCATGGCTGTCCTGCTCTGAAATAGCTGAAGAACCTGTCTGCCTTTCCAGGGAACGAGCTCCAGGTGCACATCTACCTTCCACCGAGAAGCTTTCAATTTTTTTGTGTAACGTTAACAAGCTAAATACTATCTACACGCACTGGGGAGAATATGTCTCGCAGTCTAATTGTGCACATTTGCCATAAGTGCCAAGTAATGGCCAACGTCCGCTTTCATTTCCTCTGAATTCAATAGAAATCCAACAGCAGTTGCAAGACCAAATCCCAAGCCCAGCTATGGAATATTTGTTAGATGATATTGAATTTTTCAGCCCAAGCTTGAGCAGATCATGATAATTAATGAAGAATTTCCAAATGGATGTCCATGATTTTAACAAAGCCAATGCTTTGGGGGAAAATAGTCCACAATGTGGAAAGAAATTGGATCTGTTTTGTCAGAGTAATTAATTTAAATGAAAGAGAGTGAGTATTTGTTACTTGCCACACTGTAGCCTGTCTATTGATTCTCTCTGCAGAACTCTAAAACTACATCTTTTAATACCAAGGATCTTCCTATGAGCCTCTTTTTAGGTTTCTAACAATAAATAAAAAAGGTCCCTTTTGGCTTTGTGATCTGGATTTAAATGCATTAAAGTAATAAAAGAAACCTACTCTGAAACAGATGAGCTTCACTCAATTTAAGATTAAAAAAGTCTGTGCTGAATTTCATGATTGGTTGCAAAGCCAGGTGTCAGCACAAAATCACTGGGATCTATTCAGGCATACACAGCAAAATGGAATACTACTTCCTACTTATTTTACACTATTGCAACTTCAGCAAGTTTCCATGCAACCACTAGGATTTTTTTGTCCAGCTCCTCTTGGCTTCATCCTTGGGTTTCTTTGGGGCTTATAAACACCCAAGAATGAGGCAGGTGAGTGATGTGCCAAACTTCTCCTTAAATCCAGCCTTATTCTGCAAGTCTCAATGAGTGCAGTAAGGTACTCGCACACTTCAGAAAGTGGCGAGCCTTGGCAAGAGGTTATTAGGCTTTTTGTAAGAAAAGTAATACAAAAATGCCAAATGTAAAGAGCATCTGAGTCTTCACAGAGCATGAGAACGTCCAGGCTGAGTGATGGGATTTGGTACCAGCCAGCTGCATCAGCAAGTACTATTCTCATTTCAATTTTATGTTCTTCTAAATTAAAGGCCCATCTTTTGATGCTTTAAATTGTCAAAAAAAAAAAAAAATCTGTGTTTATAGAGGTAAAATATACCACGTAGAGTAAAATATATCAGATAATAAACGGGGAAAGACCAGACTCTGCAATAAAGGAAAACAAACTTGCTTTTTTTAATGGTAAACAACATGTTTCTCTAAATAATACATTAGTGGCTTTTCATTTTTCAAGTAAGAGGCTATTACTTTCAACTGGGTATCAGTCAATACAGCTTGGATATTTTTAAATACTTATAATGACGAACCTAAAAGACGTTGGCATGGTAAGAAGCTTAACAGCAATAAAAAGAACGTAAGTGGAAAGGCAGAATGGATGAGAACCAGCAATATGCTCTATATGATACTAATCTCAGTTTTAAATAGTTTCTCATTTCTATGCAAAAAGGTACTTGCGATCGTGCTTCCCACGCAGCCGCATGGCCATGAAGCAGGTTCAGCGCTGTGGGAAAGACAGGGGAGTACTTGACTTCTGCATCTGAAATATGCTGAAGAACCATTTCTGAGAAAATGGTATTTTCATACTGAGAGAACTGATGTCTAATTCTGCCCAAATTCAGAAGAAAAAAAAAAATAATACAAAAATTAACAACTGTAGTTAGGATGTAGGAGCAGGATGCAAGAGACGTGGCTGCATTACCACCTCCTGCCTGGTGACCACGGCCCCCTCGCTGAATGTGCCGCCTCCTCTCCAGTACTCCGTTCTAGCCCAAACCAGACTGTCTTCCATCAAATGTTTGAACAGTGACCAGCACAAGACAGCCACGACCTCAGCTAGAGCCTCCTGGCCCCCAAAGAAATAAATATACATACTTACAGCCACTCTGCTTTGTTTTTGTAATAGATGAGGGTTATCCTTCATCTGCCATATCACAGGAATTTTTATTACATCACACTTTTTAAATAATTAGTGATAATATATAATTTTTTTTTACCTCACATAAAAACGTGATTATTGGCTATCAACTGCTATCCACGGAAAACGATTAAATGATCCCTTCTTTTAGAAAAAACATAGGCTTTTCTGTACCTTTATTGTAACGTTGTGCAGCCATTGCTGTATGAATACACTCTAATGAGGCAGAAAGCAAAAATTTCTGGGTGCCTTGGCATAAGCCCTAAGATTAAGAATTTTCAAATAAAGAGAAAAAAAAAAAAGTCTTCTTTTTAATAGTTTAGAATGAACTTGGCAGAGTTGAAAAAAATATCCTTAGGATATAATTTAAGAAAGGGGATGATAGAAAAACACACCATTGATTTTGTTCAGGATTAGGGAATTCTGCAGTTTAAAAGTCTGTCAAACAACTACAATTAAAAGCAGACAATCTTTCTATACAATATTGTCTGAGAAAATACCCACAGAGGTGAGCTCTCTGTCAGACCAAGGGCAGTTTCCCATTTCATAATATGATTATTCTTGTTCTCCACAAAGGCTGAAATTCTGCAGGGTAGTGCTTGTGTCCTGCTGTGCAGAATATGATCACTTTGACCACAGTTATCTTTTCATAAATGAAAGTACTCCGTTCACCAAGGGAAGTTTATGAGTGATGTGCTTCCTCCTGCCGTTTATTACTAAAAGCTACACTGCAGTAAATACCTTTCCAATTGCATTTCACGCCTAGCAGGTAAAATATTCTGCTTTATTTTATTACGATATTTGCCATTTTTAGGAAATATAAATGTATACGCACATGTCTAAATGCCATTACTATTGAATGCTCACTTTGACGTTGTATTAGTGGATAGTTTAGCTTATTAGGTTTTTCACGTTTACTTTGTAATCTTTATCTGAAATAGTACAAATCCTGAATTTTTATACTATCTCTGCGCACTAACTTGATGGGCGATGGTGTATACATTTCAAAGCTGCTTCTGAGCTCCCAGATGTGTGCAATCCTTTGTGCCTATGGAGTGGGGTCAGTGGGCTTTTGTTGACTTAATTTCGTGATTGTTTTTTCCTGAGTCACTAGAAGAAACTCCTGCCCTGGGCTCCCTTGCTTTGGGGCAAGGACAGCTGCAGAAATGCTGCCAGGAGTTAGAGTCTGTAACAAACCCGTCTCTTATATCCCTGTTTGACGCAGTTGATCACCCCTCTTCTCAATGCATGAGGCTCATTCATAATGGGGCCAGATCACTTTCATCGCTGCCGTGTCACCTGGGGCTCACTTTGGGGAGCAGGATTTGTCACGCAGACCCTAGCAGGTGATCATTCAGATACAGAAGAGCTCCTGTGGGAAGCACAATGACATTTTGCTTTGCCTCCCGCTCCTGCTTTGCCCAGTATGGGAGTAAGCAGGAGACTTATTTTCCCGAGTTTATTTGTCAGTACCTATGAAAGTCTTTCTCTGGAGAATCCTCATGGCATAAACACACACACAAAAAAGCCTTATCTTTGGTAAAGAAAAAAAATAATCTTACCTCTGATACTCACTATAGTAAAATATAGAAATCTGTCTGTCTGTCTATTTCACATACTCCTGCCCCTGACAGACGTGCCAGGTCATCGCAGCCGGGCTGGGATGGCTGTGTACTCACTCCTGAAGCGGTCCCGGCTGAGAAGGCCCTGGTGCCACCCCACTACGTACAGATTTCTCCAGCTAAATTATCTACTCCATGCACCGTGTCAAGAGCAAAACTGGAGTCACCATTAGCATTCAAACACTGTACTTGCTTAAAGGCACAACATGATTAATTCACTGTCACATATAATTAGTAACCACCATGTCGGCACGTAATGTAAAGCTTTTTTTTTTTTTTATTTAGCTTATGTGCAGCTAATTGGACCTTGGTTCTGAAGAGCTGTACCACAGGCGTTTCTGCTGTGAGGATCTGGTACCTTCTGCTACCACCGAAGGTAAAGGAGGGGAGGGCTCTGCTCGCTTTCGGACATTTTCCACTTGGAAGACAGTTGTGGCATCTCAAATTAAGGATGGATTATGTGATCAGGACTGCAAAAAGTATCAGCGTTCAATTTCTTGAGACTTTCTTAGCGACTTTGAAGCCCTTTATCTCTCTTATCTGCAATGAAGTCCCTCCCTCCCCTTGGCTTCACAGGACCAAAAGAAAAGTGCACGGATTACATACAATATTAGACCAACTAGAAATGAAGGCTTTTGTCCTGTGTATCAGTAAATACACATGCAAAGGAGTCAAGGTGTTCTTTAAGCTGTTGCAAATGTTCATCACGTGTGAGCACTTATAAACTTCTCTCAGGATTGCCTTAGCTGCAAAAACGCCATTACATTGCCTCACAGTGCAATTTCTGTGAATAATACCTATATGGTAAGGTAATACAGACCTTGTTTGACCACAGCATATTAAGATAATGCTGTGATGATATTACCATAACAACATTACGGTTGTGTTGTGATCACCACGTAATAGCAGACAATTACTACCTGTTATTACTGGCAAAGTTAACCTTGCAGTACTCATTACAACTGTGAAACATTCATTTCGCCACTGAGGTGGTTTCACCTGAGTACAGAGCAGGAGCACGCAGACATTTCTCTATATCAGCAACAGAAATTGTGAATTCAGCTTTCTGTACAAGAGGAAACAGCAGCAACTGCAAGGCAATGGGATGGTGCAGTTC
The DNA here is from genome assembly GCA_008658365.1 of Alca torda. Classification (NCBI taxonomy): domain Eukaryota; kingdom Metazoa; phylum Chordata; class Aves; order Charadriiformes; family Alcidae; genus Alca; species Alca torda. The sequence continues at coordinate 13,144,033 of CM018083.1, forward strand.
TGCCGTGGGGATGGAGGGATCAGACACGTGTCATAAATCAGTGAGTCTATCAATAAGAGCAATGCGAGGTTAGGCTCAGTGATGTGGCCAAAGCAGAGAGTTTTTTAAAATGAAGAACGAGGATGACTGCCTGGTTCCGGGTGAGGTCCCTGCAGACGCACCCGCTATGGAGGTGCAGCTGCAAATTCAAACAGAAATGTGGGGTATGATTGAACCAACGCATGCTATTATGAGAAATGAAGTGCAGTGGTGGAAGCCAAATGAGAAGAAAATAGCCAGCACCTGCTCACAAAGTGGCTTGGATTATCCAAAAAACTTTAAAACCACTGTGATTTGGATCACAGTGAATAACTAGCTTTACAGTTCAATATTAAAAAAAAAAATTAAAATGCAGTATTTCCAAAATGGAATATTCCAGATTCAGTGTTTCCAGCCCAATATGCAAAACAGTGGTGGAAGAAAAAGGCACAGATCTTCCAGAGATAACTATCTCTAGTTCATTACCTTAATACCTTTGCAAGTATGTGCATATACAAAGAATGTTCTCCCGAGTGTTTGCATTGTGTATGTGCAAGAGGCCTCTCTACATAATGGGTTTGAGTCTCCCCTGCACAGTCACAGTTGGAGGATCAGTTCAGCTGGGCACAGAGCCAGCGTAGACTAACACTGATACCGTAAACAATTAAGCCTTAAGCCGCGCAGGATTTTGGACTATAGTACATAAACTTTCTGTATGCGAAGGCATTAAGGAGCAGGGCATAAATTGTTATTACCTGTAAAAAGTAGAATTGCTGGCAGCTTCCTTTGCCTTTAACTAGCAAATTGTTTTTTTCTACCAGGATATGTCGGTGTTTTATACATGATCTACAAGAATAAAAAGCATTATTTTCCACTTTTTTTGTACCTTCTGTAGTATCCAAGTGCTTTCCAGACGTGCACAGAGATGTAGCGCCGACATTGTTTGGAAGTTACTTTCTTGTTTTCTTCTCCCAAGAAAAATACTATGTGAGGTCATTTTAACAAAAAACCTTGCAACACATGGTATCAGTGTGAGCACGTCTAAAAAGCACAGCTTGCAGTTGGAATAAAACCCCAGATTTGCTGAGGTGTTAGTACCTGTGGAACTCTCTTGCAGCTCTCTCACCTCTGCTGCTGAGCTGTGCCCTTTCAGCAGACCTGGTGAGCTCACAGTGATCTTAAACGCACGGTGTTACCACTGCCACGGTGGGAGGTACAGACGGAAGGAGTGTACTCTGAGTTTGAGATAGATAGATAGAGATATAGATATATATTTGAGGGAGTTTTCAGCAGATTACATTTCTGGACCCAAATTCAGTTTTGGGGCTTGTGGCCACAAATGCTGATTTAAGAACAAATCTATATTTGGGTTGTTTTTCGAGGTGTACTGTCACCTGAGCACAGCCAGATGACATTGCTATGTCGTGCCTAGCTCACCCTGACCCGCGCAGCACAGGAGAGGGGCTCCTGAAGGAAATACACTGAGCATTCCTCTGCTTTGCATTGAAAACAGTCCACCCTGGTTTTGTTGTTCTTTTCTGAAATGCACTTGCCCCATTTCTTGACAGACTCTAACCTGCATTATTTGTCTTCTGCACCACAGGCAATAAGACGATTTGCCAGGACTTTAATGGACAAAACCGGAGTTTCTGTTTCTCATTATTCTCCGCTCTGCTGTACAACTCCTACTGCAAGCGGCCACTTTAAACCTGTCCTGGAAACAGTTTATCACAGATTGGCAACGGTGTGGTGCTCAGGTAGTGCTATAGGCAGAGCCCGTCGCGTTTCAGCTGCTGGCATTGAGTCAATACAACATGACAGCGGGGACAGAAACCTGATTAGAAAAGGTATTACTGGATAAAAGCCTTTTTTCCCCAGGATGAACAACCCCTTTTTAACTTGCAGAGGGCTCTGTCTGAGTGTTAGGAGGCAGCAAATGTCTCGGCTTCTCTCTCCTGAGATGCTCCACAGTCTATTTTTTGTCTTTCAACACTTCGTTATAAGTGGAGACTGATCGTGCCTTGCTGATGCTGGGGAGGTCCTCTCTGCAGCACCTCTCTGCCGAAATGTGTCTTTCATGTTGGGGAAAAGCTGCCGAGTCTTCCTGAGGATAGCCAGGTTGGGGGATGTGACCTAAATAAACATAAATGTTCTCTGGAAAATGTATTCTGGCAGAGGACTCAGCATGTTGTGCAGATTACAAATTGCACCCCATTTTCTGTTTTAGCTGCCTGATTTTTTCTGCTGAAGCTGTTGATTGCTTCAAATGTCGCAATTCAGAGAAACATTTTCCATGCAAAAAGAAAAGTGGCAGTTGCAAGAATTTAAAGAGTGCTGAAACACACTATTTCTTGTGGTTGTTTTTTTTATTTCATGCTCCATTGCTCCGTTTCCTACTATTGACAGATGTTGGCGATACGAGCCCTGATCTCACAATAGCTTATATATCAAGAAGGCTCAGAAGTTCTGGTGCAGCTTCAATTCTAAGCTGGGCAAATAAAATAAAATCAAAGGTGTTTATGTCACAAATCTGTTGGAACAGTTCCTCATTGCCCAAGATACCTGCAGGACCATGACCCATTTAGGTCTCCTTTCCTCTTGTCCCTGCCACTGCTTGAAACTTCAGCAGGATTTCAGAAATTGCATTTTCTGTAGCTTTTCTTTCAGAATCGGCTATTCCTTAGGTGGCCAGAGGGCTGGGGGCTGGAGGTTCAGAGCATAGGCACATACTTGTTGTGTGCTGTTTTCTACAAAATATTCCATCCCTGACACATTCGGCCTAGAGCTGTCTTGTACCTTTCCACAATACTCATTTTAACAAAACATCTGAAAAACTAAGGAAGAAAGAATGAAATAATTTTAAAATTATGCCTCTAAATATTAGGAACCACAACCCAAGGATCCAGTGGTCTAACTTCTATTCCTCTCCCTTGCAGTGATACCTGGCACATGGGCATCCCGGCTCCTTATGCCTCTGAGCTGCTCTCGGCGGGAGCAAGCTCGCCCATGCTGGGGTGTGCAGAAGCCCAGGAGGGACCACCCAGCTCCACTAAACACCTTGTGAAGCCTCACCAAAGCTTCCAGCACTCAGTGCACCTCTAAGCAAGGTCTTATCCTCTCCTCTAACACCCCTTAATGTTGCTGCCCCAAAGCTGAGGGACAGGAACTTGCTGGCTCAGATCATCCAGGAAGACCTTTTGTGTGTTTAATTTGTTTCCTCCCTCCCATTCCGTTTTCTCCCTCACTCTGCAAGTCACATTTCCACATTGAGAACTGTAGCCCACACAGGCTTATTCACTGGACACAGTATCTCATGATGCTATGAAAAAATGCGTGAGAGTTTTCAGCACATAACAGTGTCTGCCATAAAAGAGAAAGCTGTTCTCAGCCGTAACCGTTTGGGAGCCGGCATGCTGCTCTAATGAAAACAATTAAGAATAGGGCAATAACATATTTACATCATTGTAAAAATTAGGAAAGGGAAGAGAAAAAGATCTGAATCGGCATTGTAGAATGGGAATTTGTTTTCAAGCTCTGACACAAAGATCTTGTTTTAACTTAGAAAATCAATTTGGTTTTATCTTCTTCCCTTTCCCTCCGTGAACTAGGGAATAACAACGTTCTTCCTGTCACTTCCCCCAACTTTGCTAGTTTTCTGACCTGGGAGCAGAGAAATTATTTGTGGTGTCTTTGAGCATTTTCTTTACATACTTTATTCCATTCATGCTTGGGACATGCACGTCATTCCTAAACTGGAAGGTACAAGCAATTATTGTCTTTAGAGGAATGCATGATTCTGAGGGTGATGATACATCACAATAAAGGAGGAATCTGAGGCTGGATCCAGCTCCCATCCAAAGCATAACTGAGAAACAAGCACAACACATCTGGAGTTCCCTGATGCCAGTGAAAAGTCTCTGGCTGACTTCCGAAAGGCTTTTGGTCAGACCCAGAATTCAAGCTCTTGTCAACAGACTGATGTTCAGGTAAGGGGTTTGGACTCTGCAATTAGTGTGACAACCTGGTATTATTCCACCAAGAACAAAACAGCCTAACAAAACTGTCTGGAACAGGAAGCTTTTTGGAGGGCTGTCTGAAAGATAATACGCTAAATATAAGCACTCATGATAAATGCTGCCGTAGAGCTGTAACTGATAAATTCTAGTGAAGGATCCCCTGTTTATTGGCATAAATAGTAGCAGAAGGCAATCACAAGCACTGTATTTTCCCATGGCAGAGTCTGCAGGAAGCACTTTACTTTCCTGTTTTGGACAGACAGTTTCAGTCCTGTAAGAACAAGACAAATGTTCAAGTGTACAATGTCCTCCTAAAGAGCCTCACAGAATCCTAACCTATCCTATCCTATCCTATCTTACCCAGGCTGTGATAATAAACCATATCAAATTCATCACTTCTGAGCTTTTCTGAGAATAGAGAGCCAGTGAAGCCTAGCTGAGTCCTTTACCTTTCCCTTCCCTGTTCATTATAGCTGATCCCAGGACTATTCCTTACCAAGCATTTTCTCCGGGGAAGTCTGCTATTGGATAACCTGAGGTCATCGTGTGGAGCTATGCCTCACTGTCCACCCGTGGTCTTCTTACATGCTGAGCGTCAGTGACTGTGAAAGCATTAAACAAAAGCAATGGCAATCCCAAAAGGCTATGCAGCATCTTATTAGAAAGCAGAGTTGATCTCAATATGGATAAAATACAGTGAAACATTGTGTTAAACATCTGATGAAGTCTAGACAAAATTCGGACCTTCTACTTTGAGAAGTTACCTTTGTGGGTCTGACTCATGGAAAAAATCCTAACTTCAAACAGATGCAGTCTGTTGCCTTGTACACTGCGCTGTGCTACACCAAGGGCTGCTCTGCCTCCCAGGCACTAATATCTTTTCCACCACCATACTGAGATCTGGATGAAATCCTGTCACTCATGAACAGTAGGTCAATCATGAGACAGAGCTTGTAGGCAGCTCCCAGCACCATGAAGCTCCTCTATGTAGGAGAAAACACTGAAGCCCTCAGTCACGAAAGGATGTTGTCAGCAGTACAGCTCAAGCGAACAGATGATGAAGGCGAAAGAGAGAGCCCCAGTGCAGCCAGTGGAGGCAGGGGAACATGATTTCTAATTGGGTTAGTACAGTCTAACCTTTTCATTTAGCACTGCATGAGGTAGCCCACCCCTTTATGACAAAAACTTGTTTAATGAACATTTGGCTATCAGGTTGCAGACATAAATATGCCTGTTCAGATTCCTCCTAATTTAAACAAACTCTCAGGAGCGTGATCCTACCCTGAATACACCACAAGAATGAGGAGAAAGGCAGCTGACACTGACTTTCATAGACGCTCTGTAGGAGGAGAATCCAGCTCAACGATCAGACAATGTCTATCAAAACAGTGGTAACCAGATGGTTACTGTCTCTGTCCTGTCTATCTCTTGGCTAAAAAACTTAATGGCTCAGAAAGGCTGAAGATACTTTCCTGAAATCCAGTGGGTCTGATCAAAGGGATTGGGTAAGTAAAAAATTAAGCCCTGCTTCATCTGCTTTCTTTTTATACCCAACATTAAGCCACCGCCTTTTTTACTATAATGTTTAAAACCTGAATATCTAGCCATATTTAATCTTTTTCTAGCTCCTGTCTGTCACCTGAGCACTTTACATTACCACTCACACAGGGAGACAGATCATACAAGAAAGACTAAGACAGCAAAAAATTAAGCCCATGTACCCAGACAGCCTCCATCTGAGACATACCTGTGTTGCTTCCCCTTTTTCTAGTGAGCAGGAGGTTGTCGGGACACTTCTCGCAGGCTCTCCTGCTTTAGGACCATCAAGGGGATTGCAAGCACATTGAATTTTGGCTGCTCAACAAGAGTGAGAAAATCTCCATAGAAATATTTTTAAAATGCCTGACATCTGGCTTCAATTAAGTTTATCTGCATTAATAAAATACATTTCTCAGTGGGTAAGGATATTTTTTAATCTTTTATACCGTCATCCAATAAGCCTGAAAACTGATAAAAAGTACATTCATGTGCAAATCACTCCTTTTTCATTTCCCTTTACTTTTTTTTCATCCTACTTCAATATTTTAAAATCCAACCTCTTTCTGAGTCATGTAAATAATCCCTATTGGCATTGCTAACGACAAACGCACAAAGTAAACTGTCAGCCACTGCAAGGGAGAAGATATGCATCAATGAACTGTGCTGAGATTCCGAGGGCTGATAATGACATACGGAGCCTTTCACGCTTTGATCATCAGTGTGGATCTGCAATACCCAAACTGACCGACCACTATAATCACGTGGTAATTACCTGGTTGTCTATATATGATTGCTCGGCTCTTTTTATCCCGCAGTGGACAGGTATTCTGCTTGCTGGCAGTATCTGTCTTCTCCCTTGCTATCAATCTCAACCATTCAGTTAAAACTAAAGAAATTATTCTACTGCTCTCCCAGTCTCTCTCTTCCTAAAAGGTCCACGTCACTCTGAGAAGGTAACACTTTACAATGATAGCTACCCAACTTCCAGCTCACTTTTACTGTAGTCCTTTTTCATCCACCGTAACAGTGAAGGAGAATGAAGTTGTTTAGTGGGAAACAGGAGGAAAGAAATATATTTCTAATTAGAGACCATGTTTTCAGTCTCTTGCGGTAGAGTCTGATGACAAAAACACAAACAAATAGGAGACAAAGGCTTCCCAAGTTCTTTACAAATATCAGTTCCAAATATCCTACAACAACTTGGACTTGTGTTGTCCCTCTCTAGAAACACTACACTTCGAAGGCAACCTTGTCCATCATTATCCCTCCCTGTTCCCTTCCTCCCCCAGGAAGGGTATCCAGCTGACTCCTAGTACTTCTCTGCCCACGTGCTCTGAAGACTTTTACCATGTAACACAAGCCAGGTTGTATCTCCGAGTGATTTGCTCAATTTTGACAGCTCAAATAGGAGAAATCACACAGGATATTCAGGTCTTTTCACCCCCTTTTCCCTGGGAAACACAGCTTTTGAAGAACACGCAGATTGTCCATTCAGATTTCCTGGTAGAGGTAAATATATTTGTTTTCTTTCTTTTATTTCCCTGATCTTTGTTCAACGATTCCTACAAGTGCACCGAAGTGTTACTTGTCAATCAGGTCATCAGCTTAGAAAATGTCTAGCAGCAAAGAAATATCAAATGAAGCAGCTACAGTGTAATTTTCTGATCAGTCTATTAGACATTTATTCATTTAAACAGTTCATACGTCTGTTCTACTATGTCATCTGGCAACTTCAGACTTCTGAAAATTATATTTTTTCACCAGATATAAAATCTGTAGCTCTCATTAAAATATTCATGACAAGAAGCATTTTAGTCGGTGAATTCCTATTACAGTTAAAACATAAATCACCACCATGCCATTACTAAGGTGTGGGAGAACTTGATGGACTTGCAGTAATTTATGAATAAATACAAAGAAAGGGAACATTGTGATAAGCTTGAAGCAGCCAAGGGCGGCTTCTGTGTAAATCATAATTTGTGTGCAGATAAGTCTGTAAAGGATTTTGTAAAGAAAATTTTAAAACAATGAAAACAAAAAATCCAATCCAGTTACAAACGAACTAGCCTAAGTACTGGCTTAGTGCTGTGGGGAAAGCAGTACGGAGTGCAAAAACCATCCAGGTATTTAATTAAAAGAATCTGACTATCCTACTTAAAATAAAGATTTTTCTAGACTTGAGTCAGCATGTTCTGGAGTAGGACAGTCCTTTAAATGTGTTTGAAAGGAACAGAGAAGACACAAAAGAAAGGTACCTTTTCCATGACAAAACCCAACGATTTCACCTGGGACCTGCCATATAGGGAAGTCCAGGATGGACACTTCTTCCACAACTACATATCCTTATCCCTGTATTATCTGCTACAAGAGCGATCTGAATTAAAGCCACAAAAACATGAATGAACCCATTTCCTGAGTTTGATCAAAAACTCAATGATTCTGTAAAATCACTTCGTTTACTCCTGGTGTTCAGCTCAGGCTTTTGGCAAGGCTGGTGCTAAGATAAGTATACAAATTGATTGATTCAACAATCTTCTAAAAAAAAGACCCAGAAACACCCAAAAAAATCCCCAAACAACAAACCCCCAAACAGAATTACTTTCATTTATTCTTTTCCATTAGAATACAGATTCCTTTATAACCAGATTTTTTAGTTTTACCGAGTATGTAGCTATCAGTATCTTAAATAGTAGTTTAAAAATCCAACTATTTTTATCTAATTTAACTATGCACCACATCATAATGATTATAGATCATTTCTATTCTCAAATTAACCTTGGGGAACATTTAGATAATCTTTGGGAAATGCTTAGAGGGCTATGGAAATCTCTAATTTCTACATCAACAGAGGGCTTTGCACGCTTGGTTAAATCTGGAACTGCCTGTTCCTAATTTATTTCTCCATATGAATATTTATCTGATTCACAGCCTGTTTCACAGATGCTTTTAAACGTATTGCCGTCAAGGAGCCTGGATGCAAAAAAGAGAAACTCCTCTTTTGCTTTCCTGTGTGTTACTAGTAAACCACTCAGTTATTTCACTTTCCAGTTCTGCTTTCAGTAACAGATAGGGCCTAACCTTAGAAGAGCCCATTCATTTTGAGACAGGTATTTAGTTGCTAAAGAGCAATTATCTGCCGCGCTATTAGCACGGGTGGGGGATTTTGCTGTAAAAACCATTTCTTGCGTCTCTTTTCATGTTGAGTGGCAAGTTCCTGACTCTGAACACTGACAGGTTATTATAGCAGAAAAGTTGGCAGGTTTAGTAGGAAGGTTGAGTAATAAAAGTAAAAAGATCAACAGCCATGGAAAGAGAAGTGATAAGGCAGAAAATGCAAATAAAACGGAACAGAGATCTTAAAAAGAGACTGTGCCAAATTATCAGTGGCGGAGTCAGTGGAGTTACCCTGCTTGCGCTGGCTGAGTCTGCCCATCCCGCTGAATCTGTATGCAAAGCCAGCCACATGCAATTGATTAATTCAGCTACTCCTACAAAGTAGAAAATAAATTGTTCCATTAAAAAAATATATTTTAGCATCAGCTATGATCAGTGAACCTCTTTCTCTAATTTTTCTCTGCTTTCCATTATGCCATGCATCCTTCTCCAGCTCCTTCTTGGAATCTTCCAGGACATCTTAAGTACCCACAGTGAGCAATTGCCACTGAGCTGTGGGCAACGCAATGAATCAGTTTAAAAGTACAGCACCTCATGTGCAATTTCTGCTGCTACAGATTTCTGCATTAAAGATTACTAGTCACCCAGAAAATCCCAGAAGAGAACATCATCATGGTTTAAACTGAGTATGAAAATCGTAGGTTCAAATTTTAACATGTTTCTTATTGGATTTGATTTACCACAAGAGACCCAGAATAACTCGTGTCTTACTTGTTACTCCACACACAGCTGTGTAGAAGTCTCAGACACTGTTTAGAGAACGATTATAAATAAAGCTGTCAGAAGCTTGTCCCCACAGGGCCATTCGTTTGTCCGTACAATGACAACGTTAATACTCTATTTTCAACAGCTTTTTTTCCATAAGTGTGGACATGATTTTGATTCATATGAAGTCCGGACAGCCAGAAATTGTAGCCAGGTCCTGTGGTACCATTTATCCTTGTCATTACATCCTCTGTGGTTAAGAAGTAAAGATCCAGCTGCCAATTAAAGCAAGAGTAACCCTTAAAATAGATTAACACATGCTTCAAGTTATCTCTGCTCGGTGGCCTAATCCTGCTCCCAGGGAATTCTGTGAAAGCTGCCTGACTCCACTGAAATCCTCTCCTGCCCAAACCAGGGCAGCTGCATTAACACAGCTGAGGCTGGAAAACCCGTGCTGTAATGGGGGCAGGAGAAAAGTCAAGGTTATTCTCATCAATGATTTGAAGGAAGCACCCAAGTGCCATGGGCTACATACTGGGATGTACCCGGGAATAGCAGATAAGGACTTGGCCCTATTTCAGTAGGCATAAATACACTTTCAGCTTTGTATTTATAGCCAAATACCATGAAAGCTGAAATAGGGAAAGCAATGCCTTTTTAAAATTAGAATAGCTGTTATTCATTCTGACTCTCTGGATTTGCAATCAGCTTTATCAGTTTAATTTTATTTATAGTATGTTTTGTGACAGCACCTATCTCAGATTCAGAGACAGCTGAACTCAGTTTATTGAAGCCCTGGGTGTTCCTCACACTTGATTAATGAAAGTATCAATATATTTTATGGAATTTAGCAAAAGCAGGAAATTGAGATTTTTGGGAAGGTAGATACAGCTGTTGGACGATGCAGAGAGGACTACTGAAAATGCTAGGAGAAAAGCCAGACCAAACAGAGATGAACTTGCCAAGAGAGATCGATGAAGAATAAACACTGTATGCCTGATAAGTTGGAAAATGAAGTCAGACAAAGCAGCAGGCTACCTCCAGCAGTGCCTGTGTTTCTGAAAAGCTTGACAAAGAACTGACAGCGTTTCAGGATTCCCAGAATATGTATCCACTAATCACATACAAATAAGTGGGTCGTGAACACATTTAAATCAGTTTATCTATGCAAGCGCTGTCTGCAAAGCCTCTCTGTTACGGAGCAGTGGGACTCCGCTGGCTGGCTCAGCTGGGGCTGGTGAAGGAAGAGGAGCTCCTCCACGCCAGGAGTCAGGTCACTGCTGCTCTCTGGTGTCATTGCACTCGTCCATTCCTCTTGAGCCACTGGTCCTTTGTCATCTTGTATTCATAGCTATTTGTGGCAAGGGGACGTGGAGAAGCCAAGTTGCCCTAGTGGCAGTGACAGTCATCTACCCAATCCGTTTCAAAACTAAGAGGCGCCATGACTTAAGGACAAGAAATGGCAGTGCGATGGTTACATGCAGACACTCACTGCCGGTGCACATACCTGCGTGCAAGGGGATGACACAACTTCAATCCCTCACCCTGCTCTCACCTCACGTCCCCATTTAAGCCAGTGGGACTTGCTCAAGTGCCTCTGAGCGAATTTTAAGTGAATCTTAAAACACCACACATCTTGTGTTGATCCCCTGGTTTCTCACTGCCAGACAATCCAGGATTGCCTCCCAGCGGTCACAGGACTTTCATGGCAGAGGTGGTGGGGAGAACAAAATGATCAGAGGTTTTATTCAGCTCTATAATTTCCACAATGAAGCAAAAAATTCTCATTAATATTTGTGGATCTGAAACAAATCATACACTTTTGAAGCCAAAAAGTCTCATCAATATTTGTTGATCCAAAACAAACCACACACCCTACTTATATGATGCATATATTTACAGGAGAAATCTAGTCTGAAGGGGACGTCATGATTGTGAGGACATCGAACTTTCCTTCTTCAAGTTCACACATTCGACCTTCCCTTGCAGCATACTAAATCAATGCATGCAAATCCTTTTTCACGGCTCTGCTCCCATTTAAGTCAATGGCAAAACTCTTGGCGAATCAAATGAGGGTATAATTAAGCCCTCACATTTTAGTAAACTCCATGCAAATAGCTCACAAACCTTTAGACTGAGTAAAAATTTGGCATGTAGATGACGCAAAGCATACATAAGAATGCGCAAAATAAAAAAGCAAGTTTCACATGCATTTTGGCCAAGTCTAATCATCCATCTACTAATCCTACCGTTCCAATGAAGAGTTATATAAAGTCTTGTTAAAGCAAGTCACCCCAGATTCAGACCTGCCTCTGAACAAATACACTGCCTACATCCTTCAAATTCCGGATGACTAATCTGCAAAAGATCAGACTGTCCCCTTTCATACTGACACTAACTTTTTCAACAGCAGATTCCTGATTTGGGGATACAAATATCTGCTTAATGCATGGCTGCAGTAGGTCCAAAGCAGACAAGATAACTCCAGGATTACTTCTGCAGAGTCATTGCGCAAGGTGGCTGTCCCTAATAGTAGGAAAAATTAAATCTCATGGATGATGCCCCTGAGAATTCAAAGGACTTATATTTAAAGTTACCGAAGGGGAAAATAACTGGTCCTAGTTTAATGGATCTGGCTAGCAAACAGCAGAACTATAGATTTTCCCTATAGATTCTGCCCAGCGGTGCGTGTGAGGCCAAGGAAGAGGGAACAAGTACCCAGCAGGTTTGTCAGAGTCATTAGGGAAATCATTTTTCCCCAACTCCATGGCTGAAAGTGGCATTTCAGGAAAAACATGGTTTGTTGTGATTTGGAAACCACTATAAAACCATTGCTTGCCAGAAGCACACACAAGCTTGTAATCCTTTTGTAAGTATTAGTTTTGGAAAATGGCTTTAAAACATCTCTCAAATCTTCGCAAACCGAGCTCGGGCTCCACAGGAGAGCGCCCTGGATGCCCTGTTCACCATCCTCTTCGTGTCATTTACTGGTTCGTCCCCTCCCTGCTGCTGTCCCCAGCCTTCCTCTGCCAATGATGCCTCACTGAGGGGTGCCACATCCAAGAGGTAGTGCTGTGGTCAGGGATGGTGAGCTGCTTTCCTGCAGGAAGCTCCCGCAGGTACTGCTGAGCCTGGAACTGCAGAGGTGGGATGCAACTCTCTCCTCAAAGCGAGTCCAAGGCAATAAACAGGAATAAGAGTTAAAAATTCTGCTAAAATGAAGGACTGAAAAGAAAAGGGAAAGGAGAAGGAAGATGCTCTCCTAACAGGGTTGCCTTCTCCAGGTATGTTCCCTGAAGCACCAGTCTGCAGCTGGGGGCTATGCAATGCCCTGGGGTGTATGGCAGGAGCTGCGTGGAGATGCTTGCTCCGCTTTCCATCCCTGTGCTGCCAACAGCGGGGCTTCCAGCAATGAAATCCAATGAACGGTGTCTTAATCTGGGAATCTGAAAATCAGGACAAATCTTTGTGCAAGTCTGGACTCATCTTACCGCTGTTTTCCTTCTAAATCTGTTTTATCTTTCAGACAGGAAAAAATCTGCTGGAGGGACAATTTTGCCATGTATATGAAAAATCCTCCATAGAGCCCTGGAGGATGTTCTACATCCTAATAAGCAAAAAAACTTAGATGAAAGTGTGAAAGTATCATCTCTCAATGGATGTTACAGGCATAAATACATTTGTAATGCATATGTATCTGTTTATGTATGCACATCTGGACATACACACGTATAGGTGTTTGTGCATGTTTTAAACATATATATGCATGTATGAAAGCAAGAGAGTTATACAGAGTACTTTTACTCTTGAAGTGACACATAGAAAAGCAAGGCAACTGCCAGTAGAGCTAAAGAAGGTGACAGAGGCCACAGAACCACTGGAAAGCTTTCTGAGCTCTGCGGACGTAACACCCACCACTAGAAGACAGATCTTCAGATTTCAGACCCTGACAAGCATGAGGGGTCACCAGCACGACACTTGTGACACCTGTTCAGCGGTGTGGAGGAGCGCAGGCAGACAGTGCCAGCCTTTGCTAGGTGCACGGCACATGGCAGCTCCCGGCGCCTCGGCCAGGGGCTGTGTGGGTAATGCCTGCTCTCGGGAGCGATCCCACAACTGGCGCCGGGTGTACGTCAGAAGCACCAGGTGAGCAGCAGCGCTACGATCCCTGCCCCCATTACACACAGATCTAGTAACCTACTTTGTCCAAAACAAAAAGCACTGAATCAGATGGGGCGGCTGGAGACCACAGCAGCAGATATCCATCTCCTACGTCTTTGTGCTGTCACTTCACCCAGCAGACGTGCAGCGTAAGAAGCAAGGCAGGGAAAAACTCTACCTCTGCAGAGAGACCTCGCTGCTGCTGAAGCCTTTGATTTATTCCCTGCGTGAACGTCAACTTCGTTTGCCATTGCAGGATGGTGTATGAGCGAAGGTCTGATCTCCTAGTGCTGTCACCCTTGTATAACCTGCTGTTGTCGTACCTCCTGTGAAGCATGTCATAGTGGGGCAGAGGACAGGGATGCTTCTCTGAACTGATGTGTCAATGCAATTTAAGCATTTCACAGCCAGATCCTTGGCACAGGCTTGGATGGAAGTCAGCGATGCTGCACTGATTTACATCAGCTACAATGGAGTTTACTTTTGGAGAGCTGGACAAGATGCTCAGAATTAGTATTCCGTAATACATGAACAAAAAGAGGACCACTCAAAGGCCAGTACAGGGATTATCAGGGAAGTGACCCTGAGAGAGCCTGGGGTCTTGGCTACACAAGCTGGTGACCCTCAAGTATCTGTTTCCAGATACAGCAGGCAGGTGTCATCTCCCTTTGTTTTATATGTCCAAGATACAGACATTTACATGCAATATGTTTTCTAGCTGTGCTCCCTTAAGTCAATGAAAAGAAACCAGACCTCATATTTAAATCTCCTCTAGGATGAAATGACTTGCATCCTGACAATGACTTTTAGGACAACTTCAATGTAGCCTAAATACGAAGTATTCAAACTTAATTATACGCACCAAAGAGCAAACAAGACCATCTAAACACAAACACAAGCTTTCTCCCACAGTTTCATTTCCCAATGACTCACATTGAAAAGATATTGTTTTCTTTCAGGCATTAACTGTAGAGATATAAAATAAGAAATGAAATTTCTGGACCAAAGCACCTATGCCAGTGAATGGGTTTCATTTGTGAGCAAGCAACAAATTGTTCACTTCATCAGTGAGACCTTTATTATTACAAAAAGATATTATGATGGCTGTTTCAGTGGCGAGTCATACAGCTCATGTCCTTTTGAGCTTGCATACGAACACTGGGTCAGCTCCCTATCGAGGTGCTTCGTAGCTTCCTGAACACCACACAAACAACACCACTGCAACAGTCAGACACACATTCAGTCATCTTAAGCCCACAGAGAAACTTGACCTTTCCAATACAGCTATACCACTGATTTGGCAAAGAGAAAACACTTGCAGGTCTTTCCTCTGCCTACAGACAACTTTGTGAAGCTGGAGGAGCAGAGGGCTTCTTCACCTGGCACCTGGATCAGTGATGCAAAAGATGCGTTCAAAACCCCGTTGCAATTTCCAGGGAAGCTTGCAAATTCTCCAGGGAGGAGAAAATTTTTGCCTCGCAGATGTCCTGTCATGTGCTGCAGGGAGTTATTCTCTGCAAGCTTTTGGACTGTGGCCTGGTTTCAATTTTTGTCTGTCTGAAGATATTTATTTGAATTTGCAAACAATTCCTGCACGTGCTAAACTTTTGAACAAATTTATTATTTGCAAACTTTCCACCCAATTCTACTGTCCACATTTGATGTGACTTGTACAGTCAGAAGCCTATTTTACAGTAAGCAAGTATTTTGGTGTAAAAAGAACTCTATAAAATGCATCCTATTAGATTCATAGGAAACAGACCCCACTGTACATGGTAATCCCTTTTTGTTGTAATCAAGCATAATTGCTAGCATTCCCAACACCACAGACCACATTTTCAGGAGGTGTTGGTCCACATGGTTGTAACCTAGAATACAGCCCCCAAAACTGTATAGCTTTATGCATATGTTCTTTTATTTATGCTGACGATGTGGGAAGTAGGAAGAATCCCTTTCCGTGCCTCAAAATCATGCACCAAGATATTTTTTTCCCACATCTCTGCCTGCTCTAAATACAAGGAAATTTGTGAGAAATGAGTGCTAATCAGTTTTTCTTGCAGAGTTTTTTCGGACTAAGTGATCCAGGACAGTTTTTACCCATCTGCTTACGAAAACACCTTTCCTGGATGATGCTAATTAGGTAATATAATAGTTCATCCTTCTAATGTACTGATTTACTTAGTGAGGCAAACAATATGCTTGTGTATTTTTCATGTCATTTATGTAACTGTTTGCACATACATTTTTCAGTTACTGTGAAATAATTATAATGATATTGAATTAGCATAAATGTTACATTTTGCAGCTCAGGAAGCATCGCCTTTTGATTTCAGGGGGCAAAAAGAAGTGGGAGGATGCTTAAACATTTGAGAATGAAACACACTCATTAACTGTAGCTCAGTTTATGAACTTCAGAGGTTAAACATTAGCTACAAAAAGTCTTTTAATCAAGATGGATCAAGCCTCTCCACTTAAATGCATTATCCAAATCTGCAGTCATCGCTAGTTAATGAGTAAGTCTGAATTAGCCTTTCAAAAGAATTAAGCGAAAAGAATCAACCCTTTGATGGTGTTTGAAGCACAAGTTGAAGTAATTGAATCGATGTGTTAAATCCTAGATGAGATCTTTCAATCTGTAAACTGGCGATCGAGAACTATGTGGCTAAAACTAGATGCAGTGGTTAATTTTGATAAATTATTCTGTACGGGGAGGTCCCCCACAGTAACAGCTTATCTGAAAGCAGAATTTGCCTGTATTTACCTCACTTGAAAAAGATACAAGTAGAGTTGAAATGTGCCAGTTCTTCCTGTTACATTCCTCTGTGAATTCAAGATAGATTCTGTCCTTTAGTTCAAGGCTTGCACATGAATATGTTGTAAAAACAAGACTTTTTGAGCAGGTCTCTTGGGAGTCCACCAGGGAGGGATAATTAAACTTTTATCATTCCATGTTTCTGGGATGGGGTCAGTTAACAGATAAGCTCTCTGCATTCGCACTATAGACTTACTCTGGAGTTCAACCAGATCATTAAATTGGGAAAATCCTATAGTAGAACATTACTATAGGATTTAATTACTCCTCAAGGAGTAGTTTAACTGGACCTGTTTTAACATATAACGAACCTGATCCTTCAAGATCCTGTTAAGATGATACTCTGCACATGCAGGTATATGAGGACTGGTACATAAGAACTCTTTGAGCACTTTTCCTACCAGAATGAGTTGCTAAAGGAAGAAGTCAGTCTCGCTGCGTCCTTGTATTAGTCTGGCGTCCTGGCTGCCCCCTCTGTGTGTGAAACTGCCTTTGAAGCAAAGACGACCTTACTTTTGTTAGAAATTTCATTAAAGGCCAGAGTTAATTTCTGTAATTAAGATATGATGAAACAACAACCAAGCATTTTTTTCAACAAAATGGTAATTTCAAAGCTATCCATATGCTTGAATGTGACCTGTAAAACCACCCATCCTTTTATGTTCTCCAACTGCAAGTGGCTTTACTCACTGACAGAGCTGAAAGGACAAATAAAGTAGGCATTAAAACCCAGCTCTGAAAGAAATACAACCATGTTCAGGAAGGGATAACTGTTTTCTTTTATGGCTCCTGAAAGCTGCAGAAATGCACAAAACATTTCTGAAGTAGGAGCACTCTAAAAACAGTGCGTTAAACCTGCAAATCGAGGCTCTTAAACTGAAATACAGAAAAAAGTCAAGTATGAAGCTGGCTGGGGTTGTTTTAGCCACAGTAGGGATGGAGGTGCCGCACCGCCACACTTAGCCCCAGCCGTGCACCGGTACTCTCCCTGCACACACGGGATCGAAAGCAGGAGCTGAAGGATGACCCAGAGCTGTGCCTGAGAGCAATGCACTGAGCTTTTTTAATATCTTGTTCATTCAGACAGCAGCTTGCATTAGTTTCCTCATTTGTTTTGTCTATTTTTTCCCCTCCTCCTCCTCCAAATTGTCGCTAATCAGAAATCTGACAAAATCCCCTCCTCTTCTCTGGACAGAAAATCATTCAGAAACCAGAAAATGGAAAAAAATGGACCAAAGCATCATCATTTCACTGTTAGTGGAAGCAAAGAGGAAGCCCCATCTGGCAGCTGAGTGCCCTGAGCCCGCTGGGAGCTGAGGCTGCAGGTCACCCCTGGGAAAGGGGCACAGTGGCCACCTGCCATGAGAACAACCCCCAGTCAGTGCTCCTGGCTCGGTGGTGCAGAGAGAACACCAGTGTGCTTGGGGACCTGGGCACACATAGGTGACCACCCTTGGCCGCTGGAGCCCCTTGCCCTTCATGTCCCCTCCCTAGACCTCCTTTTGGCAGGGGAGCAGAGGCTCTCGGGTAGGATGCCCACTACGCAGACAGAGATTTGCTGTCTGAGAGACACTAGTGAGGGATAAAAGACAAAGCTTCAGGCGTAGTTAAAAACAGTTTTTCCTTCCAGCAGAGGGAAGGGGGAAAAAAAAGGGGGTGGGAAATGCAACACAGAATAGTGAGGATCTGAAGAAAACACCACATAATATAACCAGACTTTTGTGTGGGAGAAATAAGCATTGACAAAATTCACATGTCTGAAGGGAATTTAATTGAAAGATTAAACATAAGTCAAGGCTCAGAGGCCCAACAGCAAAAGATACCATGCACTAAAAGTAGCAAGTCATGCCCTTGCTTAGAAGAGACTGTATTTGAGCACGTGCCTTGTACTGGCACAGCCTGATTAGACTGCTTATAAGTAATCTCAGGCCTCTTATTAACCATGAATTTTTAGAGTTTGTTTTTTATAAAAAGACAAAGTACATGTCAAAGCAAGCAAAAAACGGTTATAGCCAATCTCTTTTCCAGCACACACAGATACACTCCAATGATCATCGACACAAAAAAAGTAGACTGCACTGGGTTTTGGAGGTGAGAAATGGAAAAGATCTATTAGGTTGTCTTGCCCAGCTCCCAGCTAAAGCAGAGGGCTTTTCCTGTCGTTTGTTTACCCGAGTTTTCTAGAAAACTTTCCCTTGGACTAAATAAAGTATTGCATAATGTTCTTAGTAATATCAATATTTTCCCTGAGTTTAAATAGCTAGATGTATTTCCATGTGCTTAAAATAAGGTATAAGGCTTCTACAGCATAACAGTCCAAGACCAGCTCATGTAGCTCCCTCTAAAAACTCAGCTGGCATTGATAGCCCCCCTCCCCATCTCCTAGAAGAAAGGATTTGGGAGCTATTTAGAGCTTGGCTGCTGAGAGAGCCCCTGAGCAAGGGAACAAGCTATGGCTGTAGACGGGCATCTACAGCAGAGATGGACTTGCCATGGGACAGCCCTTTGCTCCCCTCCAGGCACAGGGGGACACGTGCCACTGGCTTCCGGGTACTACAGCTGCGTGAAAGCAACCACAGAGCGAAACAAGGAGGAAATAAGATGGTTAAACCTTCACAAGCGTGTCCATGGGCATTAAAGGGAGCTTTGCTGAGCACAGCAAGGTACTATTGAGAGAGAAAGAAACCCTCAATGTTAATATTAAATCTTACAGAGTTTTCTTTAAAGAAGCATGTTAATATTGTGCTTCAGAGTTATTAAGAGTATTATAAATCATTTCAGAGAAATGTAGGTCACATTCTGAATTAGTGGTTTGATGCACAAGGGAGCACGGCAGTTTCCAGCAGCCCTGGTTTCAGCTCCAGCCCAGCACTGGCAGGTACCAGCGAGGGAGAGGATGGATGCTGGCACAGCAGCGAGGGAGAGGATGGATACTGGCAGAGCAGCGTGGGAGCAGGTCCTGGCCTCACTGGAGTCAGTGGCACAAATCCTGTGGGCACCACTTTCCTTCCACACACACTCCTCCCAGGGAAAGAGGAGCTGTTATATATCTTGTCAGCATTTCAATTATTTATTGGCAGAGGCCTCCCAAAGCTGAGGTGTAGACCCCGATTGCAGCTGAACTACTCAGCGCAGTGGCACAAGGGGGATGGAGAGGGACTGCGGGAATTCCTAGTACAGCATAATGCAGACAGTGGGGAACAGTAAAACTATATTCCTATTTTTTTTGTCTCAGATTTCTTTTTTAATAAGGACAAGGGTGGAGACCCAAGTTGTGAGGGTAAGAATTAAACTGTTATCATCTGGCTTCTGTAATTAAATTAAATGAAATGCCAAAGTATCTAGGTCTGGACATAATAAGAATATAGAAATTGCAATGATGATTTGTGCTGCGAGGGCAATTAGAAAAGCAACAACATATTTTAGCAAATATTTCCTTGGTCTGTACTGACAGGCCAAGGACAGAAAAGATAGTAATAAGGCAATGAGACACAGTCTATTTTTCTTCATTGTCTCCCTAAAAATAGACTGAATTGCAACAAAAACACGTATCTCATCTTTGTTAAGGCAAGACTAATGGTAAACTGCTATGAGTACAAGTCTTACGTTTCTTTTGATCACAATAGACTTGCTCTTTAATATGGAAGCGCTAATGTATTTGACTAAAGTAATTTAGCAGGAAATTATTGTACTGTACTTTTTTTACAAGTAGCAGTATTGGTTTTCATCTTCTGTCTACTTTCAATGCTGCCAAATTAATTGAACAGTAGAGAAATAACAGGATACATGATTACAAGTGTTACTGTACAATGGCATAAGTACATGTAAAAATCCTAGAAAGGATATTTGTGTTTCTGTTGTTAAAATAAATTATTTTAAGGGTGACTAACTCTCCTCCTGGCCACAGAAATCCCCATCAGTCATAAGATTCTTACTAACTGTTCCATGTTAAAAAGCTCACCACAACACTTCTAACAAAAACTTCCACAAAGACCCACATAATTTTACAGCAGTTTCACTAAAATTTTTAATTTTAAAATAGAATCAATTTTTTTCACAGCAAAAACTCAGAAGAACTAAGTATTTCTGCACACCTGAAAAAAACTGATTGTGTGATACAGTGACTAGTTTTGGAATACCATATCGAGTATATACTAATAGTCCATTAAATATAAGCACAGAAAAATAGCTTTGTAATGAAACACAGCAACACAAAGAAGTTACGGTCAGGTCCATGCCCTAACTACTGATCCCAAGGAACGCAGCCAGTGGGCAGAGCCACGTCAGACCTGTCTGGCAGCGGGAGCAGCTGCCAGCTCCCTTCTCTCCGTGCAGGACAGCCAGGCCCCAGCCGGAAAGTCCCAGGGCTGCTCTGCAGAATTATTAATGCCATTGCTCTATTTCCACCTTTTCCATGTGGCTCCTTGCCCATGCTATGGCTCTATTGACAAAAAAGTGCATTGTGTGCTGGCCCAGACACGATGCATCTTCTTGTTGACCCGTGGGGTCTTGGTGAGGGGGCTAATGCGCAAGGGCTGGGGGCTGTGCTCTACGCTGGAGGCTGCTCTCCGGCGCGAGGATGCCCAGGCTCGCTGGAAATGAGATTAGTCATAGACCAACTGCTGCCCACAACTTCATGGTGAGACTTAATCTACCTGGCTGCTCGGTAAACGCTGCACCACAGTGAAGATTACAGCTTCGACACGAGCTCTGACTGTGCCTTCCACTGCCATAACAAAAATGCTGTCAGCTCGCAAGCGACCCCAAAGCTACTAGTTCCATTAAAGAGCTACAGCTTCTTCGCTTATAACGCAACTGACTCCTGTCCTCTGGCACTCATGCATAAAGTGAGACTTATCATACAATTCCCCGGGGGTGAGAGCAGCCAACAGAGAAGCCATAAAGACAGTTCAGAAAAAATGTGCCGCACACTAAACAGAGCACTTAAATGCAGTGTCACAGTATTAGTAAAAGCCTTGAACCAGTTGTCTGTAAGTGCTGTCTCTACACTGGCATTTCTGCACCTGCAGGGAAGCCAGGCTACTGGGAAAGCAGCGCCGAGCCACGGTTTGCCAGAAGGGCAAAGCGCTCACCGCGGTTGTAGCCACAACCTCAGTGCCGATGCCGAATGCGAACCGCGGCAGGGCCCTGCAGGGACGCAGCCAGGCGAGGGCTCGCGGCTGGCTGAATTTCAATGCTCTAGAAATACTGCAATATGGCGCTGGGAAAGTTTCCGTCTTAGTCATACGAGTATCTGTTAAAATGCAAATTGTCACAGCAGTTAAGACTAATTAAAATAAATAATAAATTATAACAAGGGACCAAAATTGTCTATTTCAAGGCAATGAAATAGAAGCTTCTCCTTGTTACTTGTTGTGACCTAGTTAAATATATTCATTTATCTAGAAATGTAAGAGCTCGGATTCCAGGAGGATAGGTACCTCACCATTTTTTACTCCTCTCTGCCTATCTGGAAGAGATAAATGCTGTTGTGCTCAATCTCTTTGAAAAATTGCTGAAGAAAAAGGCAGGAGTAATTAGATCTGATGGGCATGTAAACATTTTTAGAGAAAAATAGAATCCCCTTCAGAAATCATCAAAGTAATTATTACACTACAGGAGCTCTAAACTTGACTACAAAGTAAGAGAAGAGCATTTGTTTTGGAGGTTATTTTATTTTGGTCAGAAGTTGCTGCATAGTCTGTTTCTTATCTTCCTTTATTAATGTTCTTTCAAGCATGGTATTAACCTCCACTAAACATTTCCTCTTCAGTCTGGGCTTTGCTATTCAAAATAAACTGCACCTATTTCTATGCACGTATCACTGACAGACTATATGTTCTCTCATTCACAGATGGACTTTTGGATGGAGGATAACAAGTCCAGGTACATGTTCAGGAAGAGCCACCTTCAGTCCAAGTTTCTCAGAACCTTAGAGTACAGCCAGTGAAAAATATCTTCTAAGTTTAAATGCACTTGCCTCTTCCCTAATGGCCACCTCTAGATTTTTGGGGGCTTTCTGATTTCATTCTTGCTTGAGCTGAGCAAACATGACCACGCAGAGCAATCTGGCTGAACTCTTGCTCTGGTATCAAAGGGTCTGTGTGCCTGAGTTTATTGCAACAAATAAAAGTCAATGCATTTTAAATGGAAAATAATTTCCACTCATATTACTGTAGATACAGATGTGGAAACAACATTAGTCACAGTTTGCTGAATGATAAGCATTTTTGCCTTAGTGCTGTTTTGTGACTAACACTTCACAAGCAAACAACCACTTCCATCCAAATAGAAGGCCTAAATCTCCCCACGTACGTGGTAAGCATCATTGCAGAATGCCCATGACTCATATTAATGCATCACATTTCATAACAGCCCTATGAGATACAAAATTGTCAGATGATAAGGACGGAAGGCAGAGAGATTAAATGATTTAACTAACTGCCATGGACTGTTTTTTGACAGAGTCAGAAAATTAACTCAGAATTTCTTAGTCCCTGTCCCATATTTTAATCTCAGCATTAGCATTATTTGAGTAACCTCCCTTCCCAGCGCAGTGACTGTGGAAGCAATGGGCCATTAGGGACTGCTGTAGATATCATATATCCCTTCGGATAAGGGGGATATATCTTTTCTTTCAACCCACACACATGTTGGGCACTACAGAACAACAGTGTCAGGCCGCCAGCTCTTGGGTAAAGCATTAAATAATTTTTAACACATAGATGAGGCTTTGGCTTTCCTTTGAACCTGACAGCCAGGACTTTTGACAGCATAATGTCCAACAGGAGCACACTGGGGCCTCGCTCTGTCCTCCATCACAAAGAAACTATTTTCATCTACTATTTCCATTGCTCCTGTGAGGTCTGCTATGCATCACCTTGTCCAACTACGCAGCAAATTTTGCGTGACATGACTGTGTGGCACAGACCATTTGCTTGAAAGTCTCAGTGTCTGCACCACATTTCTGGCTGGTTCACTGATTTTTCTGAGGCTTTCTTCCCTCCTCATCATTTCTGGGGGAGGAAAGACACCGTTACACTGATATTCACAGTGATGAAGACGATGGCAGTCCCTGCATAGCATTAGGCATATAAAAATTATTGTGAAGAAACCCTGATCTGTTTGTTTTACAAGCCAGTCAATCGGAGAAATAGATGAGGGATTTTCAGTTGGGGTAGTTCTAATTTCTTTCCAGATTGGAGTAAAAAATAAACAGAAACGAACCTGGCAGTTGCAATCTCTTCAAAGGAGGTTCAGAAGCTAGTTTTTAATCTTTTTTGTTCTTAAACGTGCAACATTGCATAAAACTATAAATCACTGGATTTTAATGACAATAAAACAATTCTTACATAATACTTCGCCACTATACACAGAAAAAAGGTGACAACTAAAATGAGTTAATCTGTGCTATTTCTTCATCCCATTTCTTTGCACTATCCAATAAAATGAATAAAGGTTTCCAGACTAACCTTACTGATACCACATTCAAATTTATTGAGCTTTTTTTTACCTTGAGCTCTGTATCGGATCAGGAAACATTCTCTGAAATATTTATGGAAACCTTTGGAAACCAATATTTTGTTTTCAGTACATCTGCAAACAGCAGTGGTTTTGTGACTCGAAAAGCCACAGCTCAACCTCATGATGATTTGGGTACTCTTCAACCAGTACTAGTATTTATAAACTAGTACAACACCTGATTTTAAAAGTGATTTAAACGAGTGTCAAGATCTCAGTATTTTGAACCGTTGGCAGTATAGAAACACATAGCAATTATTTCTGTAACAGAAAGATTTTTAGCAGACAATAGATTTTTTTAATTAATGAAGAAAAGTAAACCCAGTATAATACACCAGAAAGGACCATAAGTTTTTCTTTTAGTCATAATACTGCAAATATAACCTTATCCAGGCCATGATTTGTGTTTCTGTGAGTCCACTGAAAGCTTATCACAATTACCTGTCCCCTAGCTCCTGTCTGAGTGGGTTTGAGAATCGTGGCTAATCACACCGAGAACAATTAACATCGTGCACATGTAGACCTTGCAAGGGACGTGAGCCTACAGTTGGCTGAGAACTCATCATCTTTGCTAATGTATGAAAGTTTTAACATGGTTGTTCTGCTGCAGCTGGGTTTTCACCGCTTAGGAACCATGTCATGACTGAGATGATCCCCAGCGGTTTTCTGAAGTCATCTCCAGAAAACAACAGGCTTACACAAGGGCTGCTTTGCTCTTCGTGATCTCCAGCAGCTGCTGAGAGTGCCCAAGAGGAAACATTTGCACATCGGTGGGATGTGAAATCCAAGAACCACAAAATGACTCAATACAAGTCATTAGAGGAGAAACAACCCGCCAAAGTCCAGCCTGGGACCCCCATACACACGGGCCAGACAGACCTGCGCCCCATCACACGGCGGGGCTCACTCTGCTTAGCAGGCTTACTCGTCCCTGGCATGGAACGGCGCATTTCAGATGGACTCAGATCATTGTTTTAACACCACATAATCATATAAATATTGATTTGGTTTCACTGGCTATTCTGCCTTCTGCAAATTGTCAGCTACTGTGCTTCTGCATACACCTGACTGCAAGGGCTTCGGTGCTGTGTAGTTCTTTTTTTTTTTTCTCTTTTCTTTTTTTTTCAACTAAATAAGTTGCTTTGTTAAAGCCAAAGTGTTTCAAAGGAGGTTATTGATTTTAAAGTTTTTGCTGAGGTTTCTGGGGACTACGGTGATTTCTCTGGCCAGCTTCAGAAAAAAAGAGACCCTGAATAAAATGTCTGACCTTCTTGCATTCGAAAATGGATGCTTTAACATAATCCTGCTCCTAAAATATGAAAAGCGTGAAAGTGTGAGTGGAAAATGGTATGGAAGCAAAAAAAGAAAAATCTACAAAAGATGTCACAAATTGAAATTGCCATTCTTCAGCAGTCTCCGCTTCTGGAAGCTGTTATGTGTGGACTAAAGAATGACATTATGAATCAAAAAGTAATTACAATAACAATATCAAAGAATTCAGAACAAATAAGTTGTAGGTGCCGTCCAATAAGCTTAAATGAAATTCGCTTTTGACAATTACAGTTCAACAGTGCAGCAGACATCTTATGCAATTCTATAAGATTTTTTAATTTTGCAGTAGGTGGCTATCAAATAAATTGACTTCAAATTGGCTTCAAATAAACGGTTGCCAAAACACTTTCCTGTTGTGTTTCATGTTCAGTTATCAAGAACTCCAAAAGACCCATTCATTAGACTCAGTTAAATTGTTCAACACTGAAAAGGAATCAGGAAACAATTCTATAAAATGTGAGATTAGCTATGACTAATAACCTGAATAGAGATTCAAGATGATGAACCACTGGTATGTGTTCCGACATATATGAAACCTACTATCTTGTGTGTCACAGCATTTTCAGAATGATGCCAGTTTGAGAGCCAGCCTTGCTTTTTCAAAGGCACATTTAAGGACTTTTTTATAGAACATATTTTACATGAGACACTTCTATGAATTAGCGACCACACGTAGCTATAGTACAATTTGCTATGCCACATTCTGTTTATATGAAGTAAGATTTTAAATCTAACTAATGATGTATAGAGCAACTTTGTGGTATCCCATCTTTGTGCTTTTGCTCACAGCTAAATCTGAGTGGGTTAGTGGGATTTTTTCTTACTTGGTTAAAAGAGTATAGAAATATCTTTTGCATAACTTCTGGAGAAAAGGAATTTGGACTGCAGTAGACTAGAGGATTTAGCTGTTCAGCGCCATCCACAGTCCCAACGGAGGAGCAGTCTGCATACCAGGGAAAGAAAATATTAATAGTTTGGGAAATGCATGCCAAAGACAAATGTGTCTGCTATTTTTACTGTCACAAGTGACCAGACTTTGAATAAGATGAAATCATGTTTAGAAATCTGCTTCAATACTTCAAGCTCAGATGACTGAAGTAAAAATATTGCAATGAGCAGTAGGTTACAATAAATAAGCCTTTCATTAGAACAGATAAAGAGGTTGCAAGTAAGTCAGATCTTACATTGAAATGTCAAATGGCAGCTGATTTGTCATTCACCACTGAATTGAAAGCTGCTCATACTGCAAGAACAGAAATTTCATTTCAACTTATTTCAATATAAATTGATCTTTAAGGCCCATTACATAAAGTAATCTCTAGTAATGTGGTTCAGAACACGTCCAGAAAAGACTATTATGGTTTTTGCAAATGACATTTTTACTTGATGAGGGAAAGTTTACATAATCCAATATGAGAGCTGTTCACAGCCCTGGTAAAATTAATGCACACGGGTGTAATTTTCAAGTCAAAAGGGTTTGTAATTTTATATATTATGCTGAGACAATAGCGGAGGATTTGAGTAAGTTACTACTCTACTACCTGTAAATAAGGAGGCAAAGCTACGTCCTATGCACATGCCTCATGCGTAACCTACAGCCAAGTCATATGGAGGTCTGACTGGAAAACAGTAACTGTTTTCTGAGCAACCTTTTAAAGGGGATTTTGTCTCTGCGCTGTCACTCCCTCATGGTTTTAGAACCTCCTGGTCGTTAGATGAACTGCTAGAAAGTTTTGTATATCAAAAATCTTTACAACACAGAGAATCTTTCCCTGTTACGACCACATTAACTCAATTTTGGCTGCATCCCAGAAATGGAGCAAGCCTTCCTTCCTGCACTGTTAATTAGCAGCAGTCTAATTTCTCAACAGAAAAATTGTGTCTTGGTCAGCACTGGGTCTCATCAGACTATTTTCTCACACCAGATGTAAGCAAGCATAGAAGTCTAGAAGACAGCAGCTAAATGGCTGTCATATACTATTGTTTTGAAAATTCACCAGAAAGCCCTCGTTTACATCACATAATTAATGAGAAGAGCCCCTGGTGGCTATATGACACTGTTAGCAAATAGAAAGAGATAGGGGAAAATAAGCCTGCCCTCTGTGTGTTTGGTATTGTGCAATTTGAAGGTGAAGGCCAGTGGCAGAGGCAGTAACGTCCTGCACTGGTCATGCACCCCTGCACGCCTCTCTAATATTTTTAATTTTCAGCATATGAAAAAGAAGAGGAAAAAAGAAGACAATCTCTTAGACAACTCGGATCCAGCTGGATCTGGCTAACAAGTAGGATACTTGGATCAAAGCAGCCTAGCTCTTTGCCAGTACTCTGAGTACTTGGCGCTGCTCTCGGGGTGGGGGCACCCCACGTACCCTCTGGTGGCAATGGCCAGCTGAAGGCAACGGCGCTCACTGGAGACCAGCTGCCCATCAGAAAGGGTTTGTCTGCAGCTCCTGCCTGCAACCCACCCCTGCCTGGCAGCCCAGCACATCTCCGTGGCTGCCATGCAATTTAGGTGGCAATCAGTCCTACATTGCCTCGTGGCCAAGGGAAGCAGAGCAACAGTGGCTTCTCGGGAGAAGACAACTGTACTTCTGCATTGGCCACGTGTATGTCACATACCACTGGGTTTTGTCTGGTGGTGGGGTGTGAGGTCCGGACTTTGGCAATATATCTCTGACAAGACTGAATATTATTATATTTACTAAAAGTTTTCTCTCCTTTAACAACTTGGATTTCTCATCTTAAATCAGCGTCCAGTTAAGAGACATTTTACCATTCACTATTGCACTATTGTTTACTTCAGTCATTAATCTCCCGTGTGGCAATCTGTCAGATGCTTTTAGATTAGTAATTTTTAAGTACCCATTATCTGCCTGGTTCACCCTTACCTAGCACAACCTAAAGGTCAGGGATCGACTAGAAGCAAATTAGGAAAAACACGTCTTGCAATACAGCCAAATTGATCTTCTGCCACATTTATGGAGCTGAATATTGTTTTAGGGAGGTAGTCTGTGTTCACAGTCAGTCACATAATAAATGGAAATCAGCTGCTGGGATGCTTGGAGCAGAAATCACTGTCATGAATAACTGAAACACTGGAAATAAAGATTTCACTGGTGCTATTTTCATTTGTTTGCTTCTTTATAAAAAAAAACTAAATGGAAGAAAGAACAGAACAAGGAAGCAAATATTCATTTACAAGATTTCAGACTGTACTGAAATATAACCAGGGAAGTATGAACAACTGATAACTTCTGCCGCTATGGCACACTGACCTGCAGCGCAATTAAATACAGTGAAATGCAAAGATGAAACCAAACAACCACACAGGAACCACACATCCAGCAGCAAAGTAATCTGCAGTACACCAACATAAATTATGCTTCATGATAATAGAGGAAGACAGAAAGAAGGAGAAGGATGAGAGGTAGAATAACGCATTCACCTCTTAGACCACTTTAGTTAAAATTTGAATTGCTAAAACGGAGAGGGGAAGATTATTCTCTGTCTCATTCATAACCACTCCAGTTTTGCTCATAAAGTATTTTAACTGCTATTAAAGTAATTGAGTGAATGAAACTGTTTCTAAAATAGGTGTGATGTACGGATGCAGGAAGTCCAACCGCAGCACTCCGATGCGCAGAGGCGGGGACGGGAGGCGCAGCCCGCGGAGCTGCCGCTGCCCGGCCCTGCCCGCGGGGCGCGCAGCGCGTCCCCCTGCTGCCACCTGGCGACGGGCGCCACCGGCACTGTCACCCCCGGGGATGTCACCCCCGGGGCTTTCATTCCCTTAGACACCTTCAAGTCTGCCGGTGTGCTGGCGTGCGGCTGCACACCCGCCGGGCCACCGCCGCCAGCCCAGGCTCCTCCTAGGAGCTTGTCACCCCTAGGGTTTGCTTGTGCTGCATTTTTATTGCCCCATTCTAAAAACTGAAAAGCATCAGGTAAGAAAATAGCATCTCTGGGGTTTTTATTTTACTTGTTTCTTTTTTTTTTTTTAATCTTTTTTTTCCCCCCACCCATAGGGTCAGAATTACGAAGTGATGTGGCAGCCTGCAGCCCCGGGATGCCCTTGAAGATCGGCTCAGCTCTTGCGTGACCTTGGGAAAGGGCCTGTCTGGCTGCTCTGCTCCCGAAAGGCACAACTCCGTGTCATACACGTGGCAGCTTTAAACTAGGCAGCTTTGGTACAGAAAGGTAGGGGCTGCGGCAGGGTGAGCCTCTGCTTCTGTCCACTCACCTGCAGTCTGGGCTGCTGTCAGAACATGAGCTAGTTTGTGCAGTTTAAAGTAAAATCTAAAATAGAGTAGAAGATGAAGCTTTTTTTTTTTTAATTGAAAGTGCTGTATGTGCAACCTCCAAAAATAATGGAAACCTTTGAAGTCACTGTGGAATATTATAGACACAAATTGAAGTCCAGAGAAATGCTTACAAGTTGCACTGACATTACTTTGTGCACTGGTTTTGGTCTGTTTACTGATGCTCTTTAATTTGTTGATGCCCTTTCCACAATGTGATTCTGAACAGAGGAAATCTCCAAGCACCTCAGGGAAAAGCTCTGAAGATGTTACATTTAAAAAAGCTTTTTTTAAAAATCTTCCTCCCTCCCTCTCCCACCTTACCAAAGGCTTTTTACGAGTGTATTAGCTTCATTAAAGAGTCAAAAGAAAATCCATCAGCACTTTAAGTGTTTTCTCTCTAGTGATTCTGAGGCATTTATGGACTTGGAAGATGCACATTTAGGGCATCCCAGACAGTGATAAGAATGTATAGGGGCCTTAAGACTCACTACGCTTTTTAACTGCGTGAGTTAGAAAGATTTATATATTAATTGGTTGAGGTCCTGCTAAAACACAATAATTCATACTCTCCAAATCATCTTTAGTTTTAGCAAAGTTCGTAATTACGGTCACTAATATGGCACCTTCTGGGAGACAAATGTCTTTAGTTCTGAGGGTTACTGTGTGTCAGGCACGGCTGCCTCAAGTTACTGAAAAAGCAGACACGCACAGGACCGCTTAGCGCCCTCCAAGCAGCCAGTTAGATTTTGGCATTAGAGCATCTTAGCTTCAAAAGATTATCTTTTCTCTAAAGGTGGCTGTGCCACCAGTGAAGGGCATCAGTGATTAAACCAGTAAACACTCCTTGCCTGTGTGAGCTATGGGTAGTAGAGCAGAGCACGTGGGAGATTTATGGATATTTCTCATTTCCTGCATGTCATTTGCCAGGAGCAAGTAGGGTTCAAGAGAAAATACCTTGGCCTTTGCCAGGCAAATTCAGGATTGGCTCTGCCAATGCTGAGCAGCTATTTCTAGACAACATAAGAAAGGGCTGTGCTCAGCTCTTTTACCTTGTTGAATCAATGGATTATACAGAGGCGTGATCTACTTTTATTTGACAAAGTGGCTCTAGGGAAAAATCAAAATAATGCAGGTTTAACCCAGTGCTCATCAGGGAAATTGCTAGTCCGTGTCTTGGAGAAGGCACTGAGGACACCTCCTGTTTTTCAGCTCTCTTGCATGTTTGACAATTTGGATTTTTGGTTCAGTTGTTCACAGTTCAGCATCAAAAGGTCCAAACTTCTCTGTTTTCCATCCAGACTCGTTTATTTGCAAGAGAGTAGGCCTACACAGTTTCTTGAAGGTGGGCAGAAGCTTCCTATGCCTCATCCCTAAGCAGTTAGGCCGCATGGTATCAAGCAGGGCCAGCACCTGAGCAGAAACACATTTGCTGACGCTGGGGAGAGGCAGCAGCTGGAGCCTGAGCAAAGGCAGGAGCATCTGCCAGCAGCTCTGGCCTTTCCCACTGCCTTTGGCAGGTGCACCCAGCCAGCGTGTGTTGGCTTGATTGAAACAACCACAAAGTGGTGTTCACAACAACTGCAACATAACATCTAGGGCACGTCCCCGTTGCTGGGTACAGTTGTCTGACTGCAGACCCACTTCTGGTCAGAAGCCATTCGCAGATGCTTTGGTGTGACTATGCCAATGCTGAAAAAAAATCCAGCCATGACTTGTTAGTGTCAACACAATAGCACAAAAATGCGTCATAATAGCTTCAAAGACTGGAGCTGCCTTCTAGCTGGTTGCCCGGGAGCGCTGGCATGAGGCTGGGTACTGCTGGCTTGTACAGAGTGTTAGGGGACATTTGTCTTCTTGAAGTTACCATCAGTGACCATTTGGAGGATTCAGTTCAGCCTGAAAACCTGCTGTTGGCTCATTCCTGTTTGTCATCTACCCAGCACACACAGAGATATGTAACAACTCCTAAGCTAGATGTCACTTGGTCAGAGCTCGGATAGGAATCAGAAGACACAAAAGCATGTCAACAGTAACATTTACCAAAGCTAATAGCTTTAGTTTAGAAGCAGGGAGTGCTGGGCCAGCAGAGTGCTGGACTTGCTCAGAGCTGGCGGGGGTAACTTCCAAAGAGCACTGCCTTATGCTGCGAAGACTGGCTCCATTTTTACTGAAGTTTAATCTTTTGCAGGTCACAATGCAAATTTCCTGATTTTAGCCAAGTGATCAGAGTTTAAACTGCTGCTGCATGAGCTGCCTTTTTTTTTTTTAAATAACTAAAACCATTTCCCACATTAAAACCTATTTGCCCTGATTTCATACAGTGGCTACCTCTACTAGGCAATGCTGAAAACTGAAAAATGAGAGAAAGTAGAGACAGAGAGGACTAATCCCTCATTTTGCTACCACGGTTCATATTCTCTGTTCCTTGATTTCAGAACTGAGGTTGCAACTCAATTATTAATCGTGTTAAATGAGCTCCATATTAAGTGCATGGCATACAGCTGGGAACGTGAGGTTTTGGCTAAGAGGACAAAACTAATGCATTTTCCTTCTTTGCACTCACATAATTGCAGCTTGTGATATTTACAGTACTTTGGTAAATAATCTGACACGCTTCACTGCTTTCTCTTTAAGAAGTAGTCAGCTATGCTGAAGCATAAATTTATTATCTCCCATTCACATAAAGTCTGTCATCTAAGCAAATCCTATAATGGTTGAGAGATTTTACTAGGAGCACAGATTTCTTGACATTCATGCCGTGTATGAGCAACTTTACTTACGTGGATATGCAGACACTTATTAGGCTGCATTAACAGCACAAAGGAGGACTTTGCAAGAGAGAAGAAACGCAAGTTAAATGACAGGAATCATCTTGGTAGAGGGGGCATACTGCCATTGCCTGAAGTGGATTTGATGAGGTTAACCCATGGAAAGATTATTCATTTTAAAAGTACTTTGAGGACATGAATGATAACAAGGGATCTTAATCACTTATTGGTCACTGAAAGACGAGTTCTCTTGCACCACGTCCCCTCTCGGACACCCCAATGGGGCGCACTGGGGCTAAGCCAAGCAGCACAGGCAGAGCAGCCAGCGCTGCTTCCTTCAGCCCTGCGCACCCACAGCAGTTGATGGTCAACTACTGACCTCTGCACAACCTGCTTATTTCACCATTTCCGGCCAAAATTGCTGTTTGAAGGAGCGCATCAAAACAAATCCTCAAACGACATTACCCTTGTGTCTATTTAAAAATGGAAACAGCAATACACTCATAGTGTCATGCACCAGTGACAAGGGCCAAGGTCATTTCAGAGTGAGCTGCTCTGTACATAAATATAATTCTAATCTCAATTAACATGTACAGTTCATCTCTTAATGATTAAAGCACTAAAGTTTTAATGGAAAGACTAATGTCGCAAGGAGAATAAAATAATATCATTAAGCTCTTTGCTGTGACAGGTTCCTGCAAGCTTACCAGAAGAGTTTTTAATCTTCTACCTGCAGCTATAATCAGAGAGAAATTTCAATTTTTAAGATGAGCTTTCACCTCACTGGAAATGAATTTCAAAGCAGCCTTGCATGTCCCACTGTTTTTCCTCAGTCCCTAAGTGGAGAGCAATTATTGATTTAACTAATTTCTTAGGAAGATAGGTCAAGTTTCAGGTTAAACTGCACGTTGTAAAAATGTACTGTCATGCAAAAGGAGAGACAGAGAGGGATTAGCAACCTGCAATTCACTTTCTTACAGGTACATTTACTGTGTCAGCACTTGCGCACAGGAAGCCTGTGTGGTTTGTGTGTAACAAAATCCTTTTAGTTCTTTGTTGAAGAAATATAAATAGCACTCTGCTATGAGCACCCCATACTTGTGGAAGCATGGCTTCCTCAGGAGGCCTTCCCAAAAGCCTGATGTCCAGAGTTTTTACTGTATCATATAAACTGCAAGTGTGAGAAGCGCTCGCTGGGGCCAGGGAAGGAGCTGGGAGCCGCTGGCTCTCACTGCTGCAGCCTGGGGCTGGTGGCTCTGTGGGACCACTGCCGCTCCAAAGGGAAAGGACAGGCACTAGAGACCCTTTGCTGCATGAAACCTCTGAGCGCACATGTGAGGTCCTGATCCTTCCACCCTGGGTCACTGCCACCCTGTCTTGCTGCGTTTTAAGTGTGAAGACTAAGATTTTATCCCTCTGCTCTTGAGGGAGGAGCTGGAGGCTCCGGCTGCTGCAGTGGTGACCTGTAGCCCCACCAGTTATCACTTCATGGAAGGGAGGAGCTTCAGGGGCAAAAACTTCTTTTTGAACCTAAGTTTTTTCACTAAGTATATGAATAGAGTCTGGTGACTGCAAAATGTTTAGGTCTTGTTAGCTTTTATTACAGTACATTTACTACTTGGTTTCTAAAGGCAGTTACAGGAATTAATAAGAATCCTATGACTAATAGCATTATTGATACAGTCACAAGCAGATATAATAATTAATGTGATATTCAAAGTTACAGTAAAGAGCATAAAGGCTTTAGTAGGGTTGTCCCTGGGCTGAAATGTGGAGGTGAAATACTGAGGAATGGTTCCTTCTATAGGTATTCGTGAGTGAGACCTACAGATAAAGCACTCTTTAAAACAGATTTTGATTTTTTTTATTCCCCCCGATCCCCCGAGTACATAGTATCTATTCTAGCGCTGACAATATATCCAGCCAAGAACGTTCATTTGTACTGCCAAGGGGACAAATTCCAGTGAAAAAGGATCATTGTGACTATGAAGAAGCTGGTTCCCCTAATCCTCCTCACAGCTCTGTGAAAAATGGGGTCTCTTGGTTTTCAGTTCTGATCGTCAAAACAGCCTGGTCTGAAAAACAGGGATTTTGGAAGACATTCTTCTTCCTGGAAGTACTCTATTCTTGGAGTTTTCTTTCTCGGTTAACCCTAATCCAGCAATATTAAAAGAAGATCTCCTCTGCTTATCTTTCTTCTCTGTGGCCTCTCTCACAAAGATATCAAAAAAATGCATTTGGAGAAGACAAGTTGCCTCACTCACTAAAGTTATCCTTCCAGAAGCCAAGGTAATACCAGCATTAAGACAAATCCCTTGAAATTCAGGTGTCTGAGTGGAAGCAGTAAGTCAGCAGCCGCAGCCAAGCAGGGACACTGTGAGAGCGAAGCGGAGGGCGGCAGAGCTGGGTGCCTTCACCCAGAGGCACAGCCACAACCACCACCGCCTTTCGGGCCAGACATAGCAAATACAGCATGGTTATGTTTGACAGCTGGCAAAAACACGGCGGGGAGGAATGTCTGAAGTCACGTTTCTTGTACTTGCTAACCCCCAGTGTAGTGAGTTATAGGGAAATATTATCAAAATATTAAACTACTAAAAAGGGATGTTGAGTCAGACTCCAACCCATATTTGGAACTGTTAAATTATGGAGTAGCACTGGTGTTATCTGCTGACATTTCATTCAGCAGAAAAACTTACTTAAGAGAAGAAGTAATGCTGTAACAGAAATTGAGGTCAGGATGATTAGAGACTTGCAGTTGTGCAAGAGTAAAGTGTGGGCACAGCGTGGGGTGCCAGCTCCCCATGGGTCAGTGGTGGTGATGGGCACCAGTATCACCAGAAATAGCTCTCGGCTTAAGTCCATCTGCCAGGGACAGGAACACCTGGAAAACCCAGCAAGGTGGGAACTAGGAGGCACCACAAACTGCTCTGGCCACTTGCAGAGGGAACCTGGCAACATATTAATCACTGCAAAGTCAGATCCAGCCCACACACAGTTTCTTTTTATAACCAGTTTTAATCCAGGTTGCCCACTTCTTCCTAACAATCTTGGTTTTCTTTTTTCTCTGTTTTTTTTTTTGTTGTTGTTGGGGTTTTTTTGTTTTGGTTTTGGTTTTTGGGGTTTTGTTTGTTTGTTTGTTGTTGTTGTTTTTGGGGGGGGGTTGTTTTTTGTTTGTTTTGGTTTTGTTTTGTTTGTTTGTTTGTTTTTAATTTTCCTGCTCCAGACTGAAATGTACTGTAGTGCCAGCTCGGGATGGAAGCTGAGGCCATGGCACTCTGCCTTTTCTGCCATGTGCACATAAGAGCTGCGTGAAGGCAGGGAGACGAGAGAGCATAACTGATATGGTAACAAAGAATAACATCTAGCAAGCCAGTGGGAATGGGAAGTGAACCTTTAAAAGGTTCTCTCTAGGCTTGAATTAGACATGCTGCATTTTTTAAGACTCCTGAGGGTTCGTGCTATGAACATTTTGAATTATACTCAGTTAAAGTGTCACAGTACCCTCTCATCCAGAATCTGCAAATCCATGTATTTAGGATAAACTCAGAATAAACTTTCCAAAGCATCCCTATTGCTTAGCTTTTAGAAATTAAAGAATTTAGATGCTTAAGGATGACTTTGATCTATTGTTTCACAGAGGATGTGATACAGGTGGGTATGGAGGCCAGATCACACAGGAGAGAAGACGGAGGGTACCCCCAAAATTCATGGATACAGAGATGCCCTAAAGCCACTGAAGTTTAAGAGAGATCAGAGTCCAGATTTAATATTCCAGAGTAGTCTAATGCTGTGCCATTGAGGGTAACGGCCACAGCTGTAATCTCTTTCCTCCACACTGCTTTTCTTTCGAACAGAGGCAACAGATGCACTTTCCAGCCTGCGGCCCACTTCTGGCTTTGGACTGGGACTCACTAAACTGCTCCAGCACCATTTGCAAACCTTAGCACCATAAAAGCTCGGCTGTTTGGCTCTGCACTGCACTGCACTGGTCTGCCAGAGCAGCAGCCGACTAAACTTTTTTGAAGTGGTATTGTATTTATTCATTGAGTGAGCCAAGTAGTTAAGTAACAAAAGGGTTAAGAATTACAGAGGATTTCCTGACATGATGAGAGGAGAATCTGAGCCTGGTTTAAAGGTTTCTGCAAAATGGATCAATTATAATCTCAGGCCATGTGAGAAAATTCCCAGGAAATAATTAATTATTTGTATCCTGCAGTGCAATTTACTAACCAAACCCCAGAGATAAAAACATAGTTTATAAAGAATGAGGAAATAAAGCTCCCAAGTTTCACAGTATCAGAGCAGCCTCTGGACATTTGCTTGATCTGAATCACTGGCACTTTGTGAAATGCACTTCACTCAGCCCCACAGCTTTTCCTGCAACCTACTCACACAGAAACTTCAACACAGGTTTTACTTTGAGCATTGGGGAATTCAGCACACTTTTGATGTTCATGTACTTCAGGGCTTCAATTGCCTTCTAGGCTACAAAGGTTTTCCTGAGCTAACATCTGGACTGTACAAACAAACAACAGGATTTTATTCACGCTTATTAAAATCAGACCTGCAAAGTAGTTTTCTGAACTGGGACCACTTTTTCATGGCCTGATGAGCCAAAGAGCATGTGTTGAGGACTTGTGCGGCTTTGGGCACTATCGAGTTTGGAGTTTACATATCTAAAGCTGCTGAAGAACTACTGACAGAGATCAACACACATCAGAAGACAGACAATATTGCTGCACCGTTTCTTAGCTTTCATACGTAAAAATAAAACAAAAGGTAACGACCCAAAGCCCCTTAGATGTCTCTAACCACTCTCCAAACTCCTCTGCTCCAGAAGAGAGATTTGCAGTAAATGGTCTGTTCTGACTGTTTTGTGTGTTGTACAGCAGAGCTATGCCGAGTCCCTGCCCTTGCAAGAGAGGCCAGGATCGTGTCCCTGCTGGGCAGCCCATTGGGTGTGCTACATGGCCATAGAGAACAGATTCCCCGCCACCTCACATCTTGCACCTCACACCTTCCCTTAATGCAAAGTACTAGATTAAGAAGTCAGTATTTCAGTGCTCTTAGTAGAAATTGAGTTGCAACCTACTATAAACCTGGTTATTATAACTATTACAACTTGTATATGCAGTCAGATTCTT
Source organism: Alca torda (assembly GCA_008658365.1). Classification (NCBI taxonomy): domain Eukaryota; kingdom Metazoa; phylum Chordata; class Aves; order Charadriiformes; family Alcidae; genus Alca; species Alca torda. The sequence continues at coordinate 13,181,527 of CM018083.1, forward strand.
AGTAACCTTCTAAGAAGAAAAATGATCACAAAGAAGGGTTGATTCACGCTGCTCCTAATTAAATAAAAAATTGGTTATTTACTTCTAATACAATTATTTCCCTTAAATCAGCGTTTCTTGTAGTATCATACACCACTACTCTCAAAAGAGAAGTTGAACGTTATCTTCAGTTATAAAAACAGTGGCCTAACAAAATCAAGTTCCTAAATAGATCAGGAATTGTGTACATGCTGATAGCAAAGACATAAGCAAGTCACAGCAATACTTACGGTGAGACAAGATTTCCATTTACAGAAGTATAATTTCCTTTGATGACTTTTACAGAATTATTTCCTAGCTTGCAAGTGATAAAAACCACATTTGAGAACTCTAAAATGTTTATTCTCTTTGCCTTATGGGAACAGATGAGCTCATTGGAAGCTTACATGCTTTCAATTCCCAGCTGTAGCAGTATTGTATTATTAAAGAGTTGTTCGAGATCTTCTTTCTGCATTACGTAATATTACTTTTAAAAGAAAGAACGTGATGAAGAGCCTTACATATTATATGAAACTAAAGTGTGTTAAAAACTGAGAGTGAAAACACTTTTCATTTTTATTTTGAGCATTCCAGTATTTATGCAATGAAGTCGAAAGGCAAATACTGACTAGTATATCATTAATTTCTCAATTTAATACAAGGTGAAAAACTAGACTTTTTGAGGAAACTGAAACCTCATTATAATTAACATCCCTGACCCCTTTGTGCTGGTCATCTTGCAATAAACCTGCTATTGAACCTAAAACTGGCAGCGCCCAGTCTTTCTGCAGAATGCTACAAGCCGATTTTCCACTTACAATACTCTGTCACTAATTTAATTCTTATCTCTGTTCATGTACAAGGATTATATGGATTATAACTGTGAGAAAAATGTAGTTTCAAACCTGTGGAAAGGGAGAGTGATGGCAGGAGTCTCAGTACTGCAGAGAATTAAGATAAGGTTTGGTGTTTACTTCAAGGGAAGTGCTAGTATTATATTTTATTTATTCAAATGGTTTCTGACTTTCGCTGTTACAAGACTGATTTTACTCAAATTTAAGTGTTTCTTACCATCAGAAATAAAAACTCTGCTGAGAGGCTATTGCTCTTCAACAGTCTGGATAGGACTGGAGAAAAGATACAGGTTCCTCCAGTATCTCATCAATGGCTAGACAGAGGCTTTGCTGTCTCTGCAGATCCTATTCACAACCACACTGCACTGTAATTGTGGCAAGGCACAAGAAGATTTTTCACTGCCTATTTACACAGTTTTATTCCAATAAATCCACAGGAAGGTTTTAGTTATTCTAGCTCATATGTGCACCAGCAGTCTGTGCCAGCGTCACATCCCACATCTTGTAACGTACAGTCTTACCTGTTCCTGTTTTCCTATGAAAAGGTTAGTGTGTTTGGGAGTGGGTTTGACAACTCTTGAGTTCACCTAGGTGTAATTTTTAATATACTTTAGTAACTTACCCTCATTAGCCTTTCCAAGTCCTCCCAGCCCTGCCATAGCTGCTTCTGTATTCCATTGCTAAATTTCCACAATACTTCTGGATTTCCAGGCTCCTCAGCTCTCTTGTATTATCACACCAAAGCCGAGCTCAGATTCCAGAGTTTTCTACATTCCCAACTGGCTTCTAACCATCTCCCTCTGTCTCTGACCTCCTACAATCCCCTATGAGCTGTGCTCCACTTCTTCCAGTGCTGACACTGCCTCTGTTGAGACTCACCTTGACCCCTTGCAGCTCTCTCCCATCACAGCACCCCAGTCTGATCCTAGGCAGATCCTAGGTAGCTCCTTGGATTGTACCTCCATGAAAAAATCGAGTATTTATATTCCACATATTTCATTGCTGACTAATTGTCAATAAAATGTATTTATAAATATTTTAAAAGCATTTTTCATATTGCATATAAACACTGTGGTACTTGCTTAATGCTAGAAAGACAGATGTAGGAATCCACCTGCATGAAAAAGTACACAACAAAGTGACACTGAATTTAGAAAGGCAATGGGAGAGACAGCAAGAGGTGATATCTTACTGGATCGACAGATGAAGCCGAAAAAGGGAACAACCCTTCTGAGCACACAAGGCCTCAGTACATATTGAGTTTAACTTGATGAGGTTAATCCACCAAACCCTCTGAAATAAAAGGTCAGGGGAGAAGAGGGATGGGAAAACTGAGTAAAGAAAAAACTGTGGATGTGTTTCTGCACTGTTTCTGGATGTGGACTATTTATGGAGCTACATGAAAGCTGAATGCAAATGTATTATCCAACAGGATCTATTAAAAGAATTTTATTTTGAATTCCAGCCCTTAGTAAAACTCTCAGAGTGTTGCCTTTCCAAGCAGACATTCAGCCTTTGGATAGGCAAGTTTCCCAGGAGTGCTAGCCCTTCCCAAGCCTGCCAGAAGGGTGAGGAGTCCACAACCACTGTGCTGCGCCCTGAGGAGGAGCTGTAGGTAGGCTGGAGCTGAAGCAGCCTCTGGTTCTCATTGAAACCAGCCACATGGCTTTGTATGACACATCTAGTGCACTTACTGCAGAGTGGGTGCTAAATGCTGTGATCCCGAAATCCCTTGAACAGTTATAGACCAGTAAATAATAATATTTTTCAGACATGTGTATATAATCAATCTGCTGAGAGGGCCTGGTCCAAAACCAGCTGGGGTCATGAGAAAGATACCCTTCTGACCACAGCTCAATTAAATTGCTTTCTTTCAAGTCAAATCAGGAAACCAAAAACCACCACCTACTTTGCTTTATATAGCTTTTTTCCTCCCGAGGATTAGAAGGGTGAAAATCACTCATTTCAGGGGCAGGACTAGGTTGAAGAGAGAAGTGTGAGTGCTGTTATGCCCAGCCAGGACTCAACACATCACAAACACACTTCACCTAGGCACATGTAAATAAATAAGCATTGTACACATTTTCCTTTTTCAAATGCATATTAATGAATTGGAAAGAGAGGTTAAAATGGAAATCACAATTATGTTTAACGTTTGCCCTTCTGATGAAGTGTACTTTAACCATTGTTTATTTTCCTATAAAAAGCTATGACTGTGATGATATCGATGGGGGCAAGTTGAGACGGCTCTTTTGTCTTTTTAAATTATACCACCTTGACTATACCTAGGTGCTAATAATCCAGCTGCCCACATTTCCCTCTAATATTAACACCACATTTCCCAGTTGACACAGTGAAAAGTAAGCAAAGCTGTCTTGATAGGAAAAGACATTAAAAAAGAAAAATCTTTGTATTAAAAAAAAAATCTGTACAAAAGAAAAAGCACATTTAAAGACAGGAATAAATGTCTGAAATTGCTGTTAATTATGAGAGCCACACTTTTGCTGGGAGCCTCAGACATGCCTGCTCTCAGCATCACCTCTCCAGCACACTGTTTCTCCAAGAGCTATTCACTCCTCTGTGAAGAAACTGATTGGATTCGGGTCTGATCTGTGTTTCAGCCATGCCTAGAGGGCCCAGAGGGCTGGCAGAGGCACTGTGCCACAGGGAAGAGGTCTCCTAGCTTGAGCTCTTGGGTGGTTAATGTGATGGAGAAGGATGGCAACCAAAAAAGAATCAGTAAGTGAAAAATTACTTTCCTGCTTTATGCTTCCTAGCATGACCATTCAGCATTTTCCTATTTCAGCTATTTCTCAAGCCCATAATAAATGAAGTTTTAGTGAACTGAAAGCCTTTTATTTTCCGAGAGGTGCTTCTCTCTTTTCTATTGTGTTGTCTGGGCTTTTGGGAAAGGTACAATTTAGGTAAAACAGATAAAATATTCATCTTTTAAGAGCCATGTTTCTTCCCCTTCTGACCCTTCTCTCTCCCTAGAGCTGTCTGTGCCTGCCATATAAATGTGCACATCTCTATCCTAGAGAGCTAAGACCATCACTTCTCATAACTGAGCAGGACGTTCTTAGCTGTAATCAATTTTTCTCAATATCATGCAAAAACATATATGCTGTTTCACTACTTCTCCAGAAAATAGTCAGCAGTAATGCATTTCTAGCAGAGATGAACCATTACTCAAGACTAAGTAAATCATCACAGCTCCAAATCCTTTTTTTTTTTTTTTTTTAAATAGCAACAGAAAGTGCTGCTGCATCAGCAGAGAAGGTAGCACTCCTGGATCTAAAAGCAGGCTCATCTACTGCCAAAGCCAAGAGGCAGCCCTTCTTCCTCTGAAACAATAACAAGCACAAACTTCTTTGAGTGGTCCAGGCGGTCCAGCTCCTGACTATCTGCAACATTGTGCTTGATGAAGAGACGTGACCATACACACGTTCTGCGTCAGGCTTCCCATTTCGCAATTGGTTTTCACACTCGGCAAATGCTCAAACCAGATGTGTGTGTTAGACCCCCACCAAATGGCACATTAAGGTGTCTGTAACCCCTGGGAAGAGCTCTTGCTTGTTACCCCAAGGCAAAAGGCTGGGAAACAGATTTCACTGGTTTCCACACGCTGGTTGTCACTATGCCTGACAGTTTGCAGTACAAAAATTACCTCTGCACTTTGAGACTTTCTGCAAGCTCTGGCAGACATACCCCAATGCTGAGACAGATAACTTTCACATCACCTGAAGACTTGCTTTACTGCTTGTGATTTATAACTTATCGGTATCCCCAGATAGGAAGCATGGTACAGCAAACTCTGAGATAAGCTACTCCAGCCCATCTACTTGTTTGCCTCAATCATTGCCTGAATTTATCATCTTGAGTTAGAGGACGGATAACTTTGTGACCTTTTCAATCTTGTCTCTTTAGCTAAGGTTGTCAATCACAATGCGTACGCTAACCAGAGCTCCAAGTCATACAAATCAAAACAATCAACTTCTAATTATAAATCCTGCATAAGTTTGATTGTGCCTCAATTCCAACCAAAAGGGACTTTCCCACATCACACTAAGTTTTACAGAAATGTCCTTCTGAAAACATGACACGAAGGTTACAGATTCTCTGGGAAGTCCTGTTCTGTGCAACAAAGGGAGACTACCTCCTCAGTGCATCTTATCTCACAGGGCACTAAAATACCTTTCTATTTAACAGCACCTCTCTAGGAAGTTATCATTCATGTCCAGCATGAAGACATATTGACAGCATGTAATGAAAGCTTCTTCATGAAATTAACCTTTCTTGTAATCTACGTTCTCTTTTTATTCTCAGAGCTTTCAGGGTGACTTTGCAACAACATTTAATAACACTAATATGTTTATTATTTGGAAAGTGTGAGGAAAATTTCTCAAACCTGCTGAGATAAATTGCAGGATAAATGCAAGTATCTAAAGAGAGATTTCTTTCAAGTTTTAAATAAATTTTCATAAAAATCCAGAGTTGTTATTTTATTAGTACTTAAGTACTACTTTATTCAGTACTTAATCTATGAATGAAGGGGATCAGCACTTCAGATAACATCACTTAGCACAGCCCCATCAATATGCAAAGTGTTGCAATGGCACCAGAATGTCTTTTTATGAACTTTCAAAATAAGTCACAGGGACCAGACTATATTCTGGACTAAGAATAGAAATGCTGGGGAAAGGAAGAAAAGAGAAGGAAAAAGGGAATAAAACCAAAACAATCCCAAAACCAAAAAAACCCCAATCCCCTCAAAAAACCCCAACACCTCCCCCCAAAAAACAAACAAAAAACCCCCCAACTCCCCCCCCTAAAAAAAGGAAAAAACAAAAAGAGGAAAAAAGAGGGGAAAATATTATCTAAAGCAATTGCTGTTAAGAAATATCTCTCAAATAATGACAGAATCTTCTCCTACAAGGACAGCAATGTACTATATACCATATATACTACTACTACATAAAAAATGCAAGTGAGATCTTTTAGCTTCATTTGACTTGTGAGACCATAGAGTTATATACAAGAGAGGAGATATTGCTGTGGTCTTATTTATAAAGCATTACTTTTCCCATTTCTTTCCACGATCTTCTCTTCAAATTACGAAGAGCACCCCTTTCTTAAAATATTTATTCAGAATCTAAAATTTACCATTAAATTTATTACAGATTTTAATATCAAGTGGTAGGTGAATATGGGAAAGTTGAATGTGTTATTTTGCTATTGATTAACACAATGTTTCCTAGAAATCCATGTACTTTAACTTTCAGGATACCGAAGAAGATAAATATTGGTAATAAATACTTGAAACTTATGTGGAAAACAGTAAAAAACTCAGTAAATATACAGAAAAGCACACTTGAGTGAGATGTAGACCTGTGGTTTATTTTTAGTCAGTACAGTTAAATCAGTGCTGCAGCTTCCGAGAGTCACAACCAGGAATGGTGTCCATCAAAAGCAAACAAACTCAGTGAAAAGGAGGATTGTTATAGATTCCCCCATGTTTCTAAAGCTACTTCCTAAGCTTTGCTACCTCTACTGTTCATCATTTTAATGACTTGACAAGTGATTACTCCTGAAAGCTGTTTCGCTCTAGAGGGAAGACACTTGGAAAGTCAGAATACATCACAGCTAAAAACCAGCCATTCCTGGACTACAAAAGCTAACCTTATTTTGTTATTTAAGTCCCATTATCAAGAAAATTATGTTTTTTCTGGCCTTGCCAAGCCTGTAACTTATTTACCCAATTTCACGACAGAAATGCTGTGAGCTCAGGACTGATGCGCACAGTGCACGATGCCAATACATTGACTGCACGCCCGGCGCCCGGCCTGTCTGTTTGCATCATGCTGCGTGCCGATAGAGCAGCGAGGAAAAAGCAGTAATGGGGGAAGCTGTCAGCCCGGATTACTGCCAGGGCCTTCAGCCTGATGCAATCCCATCTGACATTGCCACCGGCAACCTGCCTCCGTTTATAGTCAGCTGCACCATTAAAATTGCTGTTGATAATTTCAGAGTAAAAAGTTTAAATGATTGAGCATTCCACTTGGAAAGAAGAAGGCTTTTTGGTACCTCATTAATAATGCAATGATTTAGACACTTTTTTTGTCTTAAGAGATATATTTGTTAGAAGAGCACAGGGCTTTCTGTGCATCCCTTTTATACCAACACGTCTGTCTTAGAAAGATGGAGACCCACTGCTCTTCCCAAATGAAGCATAACCGTGATTCCTCACAGAGAAAGAAAAACATTGATGTGCTGCTAGGAGGGCTCACTTTGCAAACTGCTGTGCTCTATTAACTGCAAATCACCGTGCAATTACACCTCAAAACATTAGGAGGTGTTTTCAGTGAAGTAGTTTAAATTACCTAAAGAATATCAAGTTGATAAATGCAAAATGAGTGTTTACAAAGTTGGCAAAACACCATTGAACTTGCCTAAATTGACAAAAAAAAAAAAAACCCACAATCAAAAAAGTTGTTGGACTTTGAGAAAAAAAAAAGACATTCTTATTTCTGAAATACTAGGGAAATGTCTTGATTTTTCGTAAGTTACTCCAAGCTTGTTTCCTGACTGCCATTCTTGTAGCACAGCACAGTACGTTTGGTTACAAACCTGACCACATCTGTAAGACTGTAGTTCATAAAAAAAATATTAGAGAGAGAATCAATTATTTTTGCCGCACCGTAATTGTGGAAGAGATACCTAGGGGAAAATGCAGCTCTTTATAATGCAAGAGCATAAGACATGGCATATATAATTGCGATGAATAGAAATAGACAGGAAAATGGCTTTCTCTGGCAAATACTACGTTTAGCTTAAGTAGAAAATGTGCTGCTCAGTAAGAAGCCCCATTAAGAACATTAGAAATTTCTGATGGTCACAGTTTAGAAGTAACTTTTAAAGCATTTTAGAAATTTCTCCTACATCACCCTCTTACCACCTTGCAGCAATCCCTCAACATGCTTTTGACTTTCCACAAAATATTTCAACAATTATAGGGGAAAAGGGCAATTTCAGGAGTTATAAGATACTCCTCTATGACTAACACAGAATATTTTTTCAGTTTCCTTTTGCTTCTGGTTTGTTTGGGTTTTTTTGTTTGGTTGGTTTGTTTTCTGTTTTCTGTTTTGTTTTTTTTTTTTAGGAAAAAACTGTTTAAAACTAAGGCAGAAAATAATTCATCGGAAAAAGGGGCAAGTACAAAACCTGACTTGAATGAAAGCCTCACTGAAGCAATAATTTAGCAGTTGCTGCACACAACCACCACAGCAAATGCACATTACAACTATTAAAACAATAATGAACAGGTTTTTCAAGGGCTGGTTTTATGTCTATTCAATCTAATTATATGCTTCTCTCCTACCCTCATTATATACAGTTAACCAGCTAATTTCTTCCCATTTTTCACATCAGGCCCTTAAAGTGTTTATATATAGCCCAAATCACTAAATTTTAGAGCAAATATTCACTGATCAGTTGATTCAAACAGGCTTATTTTTCTTTTTTGCCAAAATATTGATAACTTCTAAGGTGACAGCAGTTGATGCTGAAGAATGCTGTTGTGTGTATTCTCCAAGTGTGGAGAAGCCAGTATAGATAATGCAAAGAAAGGTAGAGTGCTTACTCTTACTAAAAATTGTTTAAGTTCAGAGGTAAATAACATATATTTTTATGTAGTCATATAACCTGGCAGCTTAGTCAAGACCAAGGTCCCATGGTATGCTGTCTCATGAGAAAGACCTCGGTACCTCTGCATCTAAGTAGCTGGTGAGAGGAAGGAAAGCTGGGGAACGAGAGAGACTACATGGTGTCCACCAGGAGACAAGCTGAGAGTCAGCGGCAGAAGCTGGAACACTACCTAGTCCAATGCCCGGGAAAATATTGCAGTTCATCCTTTGCTGCCTAAAACTATGCGTCTTTCATGTCTGCAGTGGATGGATTCTAGAAAAAGATGAATTACAGTAATATGTCACTTGTAGTTGTTTTTGTTAACTCTATTAGTTTACTTCCAGCACCAAATATGCAATTTTAAAGTATAGATTGTTGTAAAAAGAAAAGCATATTCATTCACCAGTAGTTAACAACAGAAAAGCTTTGTTTTCCACCTCACAGAAATCTGCTACAGACTTACTGCAAATGTAAACATCTATTTTTGTTATCTGTGTTGGCATATGATTTGACATATGCATTTGGTAAAATGTTGTCTTCTCCCCATGCTTCTGGAAACCACTTCCACCCCATCTGCCCCATTCCCAAGTACTTAAATTTGCTTTGTCTTCAGCATCAACAACTCAAAATAAATAACATGTATCCTTTGTTTGTTGATATGGCTGTCAGCCATTTACTACTTCTTGCTCCATCTGTCTCCTCCCAGCTGTTTAATCCCAGTGCTTCTTTCCAACCTTGGTGTTCATCAACGGCACTAACAGTACAAAGCACTAACGTGGAGCCGTTTCCTAAGATGTACTAAAAAAGTCTGGGGGAGAGAAGTACTACCCATGATTGGCAAGGATCATGTTAGGGATTTATAGAAAGAAGCTTGGCATATATAGGTCCATCGGACTGGACAGGCTGCACCCAAGACTGCTGTATATATATATGTATATGATACATGATTGCGTATGACTGTGCATACATATATATATGATATATTTGAATGATGGCATAGCAAGGCACATATCTATCACCTTTGAAAAGCTGTGGCAAACCATCTTCAATAAAAGGCAGAGGGAACTACAGCTGGGTCAGTCTAACCTCACCTCCTGGAGAAAACTGTGGAGCAAGTCCTCACAGAAGCCACTGCCAAGCATACGAAGGACAAGACAATGAGGAGGAATAGTATGGATTTACCAAGAGGAAACTTTTCTTGACCAGCTCTGCTAACTGCTGTGAAATGACTGTCTCTGTAGATGAGATCAGGGCACGTAATTTTCTCTCTCATTAGCAAGGCTTTTGACAAGACCTCACAAAGTTTCCTAATAGTCAAGCTGGGGCAAGAAGACTGCATGGACAGACTACAAGTGGGTTAAAAACCAGTGGGACCATTGGAGTTAAGCAATAGTGGTGATTGGTTAAAATTAAGTTTTTCATGTTCAGAAGTAGAGTTTCTTGGGGCATAGTGCCAGGGACAATGCTGTCTGTTGTCTTCACCTAAGACTTAGGTGACGGGGTGGGAGTCATTCTCAGCAAGTTTGCAGGTGGCACTGAGTTGGCAGTGAGCTGACCAGGAGCCAGAGGAACCATCTCCTCCAGATTTCTTAGTTTTCTACAACCATCAACCTTTTCATATCACAGTAAGTTCATCCTGAAGTTTCTCTAAGAAAAAAGGAGCATATGGTTTGAGTGGGGTTGTAAATAAATGTATTATCTAAATGCAAGGAGTCCATTTGGGATAATGAAAGAAGCTCTGAATAGTCACATACAGAGGAAGTTTATTGTGCTAATAAGGTATCTTTTAGGTCACAAAAAAAAAAAAAACCCAACCCAAACCAAAATGAAAACAAAATATCTGTTTGACTGATTTTAAACACAAGCCTTTTGGGAATAACACAAATGCCACTAAAAATGATATGCAATTTCAACTTTCAGTGGGAAAATAAAATTCCAAGAGCACCTAAAAAAGTTAAGCAGTTTTAAGATTTTACAGACACACATGCATGTAAGGGAGGGGTGGTGGTTCAGATATACAGCTTCTAGGTCAACGTTTCTCCATTTGTGATCCATAAAACATCAGAAATGGCTATATGACAACTGTAACAGCAAATAAAACCAGACATATGCATCTTTCCACATACAAACGTGCTATGGAATTTAATGCAGGAAAATAATTATAATGCTTAGGTATTTAAAGTTATGTTTCATCTGGTTGTAAATTAAAAGTATTACAGCAATCTTGCTTGAGTGAGTTCATTCTTTTTTTTCCCCAGATGTTTTTGTGTGCTTGTTGTGACAAACGTAAATCATCAAAGGGAGCCGGGCCAATTAAAACAGAGCTTAAAAAGCAGTTAAAATGTTTGTATTGCTTTGTCCTCTACTCAGAAATATAAGAAATAAATGTGTACCCTAGAGATCATCCTGAAGGGGAATGGGAATGTAGTCATGACAGAGAATGGAGTCTCTAGGAAGAAATTTCAGCTGGAAAAACTGAAATCTGAACCATCACTACAGCTAGTGAAGGCTCAACTGATGCTTGAAAAAGCAGTAGAAGTGGCCTGAAACTACCAAAAGCACTTGTGAAACAGCTTCAGAGACGGGTCCTGGATATCAACAACAGACAGGGAGCATAAGACATTAATTTTAACAGGAATTGAGCATCCAGAGTTCTTGACAGCTTTGGAAGTTTGCTATTTAGTCCATCCAGAACACTGAAAAGCCCTCATCTAATATTTCTATGCAATTGAGACCAAAAAGAAAGTGTGCCCAGGAGATACTGGCCAGTCAGCAATAAAACATACTGAGGTAGAGACTACCAGATTCAGGAACAAAACAGTACTCTGCATGATGGAGAGCCAACCTGAAGGACCAAGCCATCATCAGTTCTGCAATGGAAAACTCCCATTTCCCTCACGTGTTACATAGCTCTGAAATTTTGACAAAAAGACTTGAAAGGCAGAATCCAAGTCAATGATTAAAGTGACCTACTTGATATCCTTTACTCAAGGCCAAATCTTGGACGCCTTATGCTTCTTAGTTAAATGATACATTTACACGTATGTATTTTTGATAGTTGTCCTTCCAAAAGAGTTGAAGAAAATTAATAACTTCAGATAAACTCACTTCAGGCATTAGAAACTTCAGTGCTAGGGAACAATTGAGAGCAGGAAACTTCTGCTTCTGACAGGAGGCTACTATAAAGATATTTCTGTCTTTAGCTCTGAAAGTGATATTATTTCAGAGCAAGTATCCACAATACAATGTGAAAAAAGGAAGGAGATTATAATTATTTTTTAAAACAACATTTTAAAATGAAATGGCTTGCTTCTGAATTACTTTTGAAATTTGCAGGTTTTGTTCTGAATTCTGGTTTTGTAGAAGGTCCTAGAGGAAGTCAACCCAAATTAAAACAATTTTTTATTCCCTTGCCTGCATTTATTTATTTTGTAAAATACAAGCCTCTTAGCACTGGATACTTACGAGCACATTACTTAAGATGCCCTAGCCTATTCTGCGTGCCTTCCAGCTATCATTCTAGAATTGCACATGTATCCCATAGTCCTGAGTGGGTATTTCTAATGCCACTGGAGATGCTCTGTGAGGGCAGATAAATCCAGACCTTAATGTTGGGAGTGGGGGCAGGGAAAGAATTACTCCGTTTCATAAGCCTAGGGCTATAATTATTAAAGCCTAGACTATTCTAGGCAACAACATGAATAGTTTTATATTAGGCTATTATCAATAACTAATCTTCATCTTTTCAGGGAAAATCCCTGAGCTTTGGACATTACTGTTTATATAATCTCTTTAAATATTTATTCAGAAATAAATAGGTTTTACATATCCCTACAGTGTCAATCTAAATATAACTTTGATTGACATAGATACTTAAGCAAATTATACTGAGTTGAGCAGAAAACTACAATTACTCGGTTTTATTTGCTAATCACCACCCTATATTTACTGAAGTGGCTAGAAAGATTGTGTCACTTGATCTCTTGCCTTTATAAAAATTACTTTGAAACACTGTCTTTGACTTCTTCAGTTATTTTTATTACGTATCACCAGGCTGGCCACTTTCTTCACAGAGGAATGACAAATCATAATTATTGGTGTTTTTTACTAAGGGCAAAACAATAAACCTGATAACAGGAAATGTCTTGAGCCTTGCCTCACCAGAGGCATTTTGGGGCTGTGCCAGAGGCCAGCTCTGCAAGACAGAGCTCTGGCAGTTGGCTATCTTTAGGTCTTTGAGAAGGGGCTGGGGGAAGGCTGGGGTCTTCCCACCCCAGAGAGCTCTGCCAGGCCTCCTCTTCTGCCCCAGGGCAGGTTTTGAGCTGAGGCTTTTGCCCTCAGTGCCCAACTGCAAAACAGGCTGCAAATATCCTTGTCTGCATCAGTAAGTTTGTTTATATCAGCAAACTCTAGCCCACGTCAACATGGAAATCACCTAACAGGGTCCAAGGTTTCTTTTCTCTTAAGAAACTCTTTAATTCTTCACATCCAAGAAAAAAAATATATCATTCCCTTTTGTATCATCACCACTTTCACCCACCTGTACATACTCTGGAGGCCAGGAAAACAGATAATGCCTAACAGTACAGGATCCTTCACATTCATTTATGACCCAGATATGCATTGAAAAGTTTTCTTAACTCTCACCATTTAGCATAGGAAAAAAATAATTTCAGCAGCACAGCAATAGATAATAAACATAGCTGAATTGTTTTCTCCAGAGTAAAATAACTTAACCTCTGAGTCTGGGCTGGTTTATTGATTTTAAGGCACTTAGTGCACCTGGGCTTTGTCATGGTGTATATAAATAGTAAACTGAAGAATCCATTTTTCCAAACTCTAAAGGAGCTAATGGAAAAATAGGTAAATAGGAAACGCTTCATCAGGAGGACAACAATAAGGATGCAATTATCACAACTATTAGTCACACATATCTCCTTGCTCTAGATATTACCACAAATTCTGTGGAATATTTAACTTCCCAAAGCTGCAAAGAAACAAGAACAGAAATGAGAGATTGTGTTCTAGGCACAGAGTGACCTTTTCAAAAGGGAAAGCATATGTCCTCAAATCCAAGTTGTCCCATCTTGTTGAAATACCACTTTTAAGTCAGCTCACAGGATGAATTACGTCTTCTGGTAAAATAGGAAACAGAAGTCTGACAGCTGACTGCAATCTTAAATTTCATGGAAAATAGCAGAACACACTTGTGGCCAAGGGTATCTTCAGCTTACAGCAAACTCCTTTTGTTGCAGGACTAAGACTTGCCCAGAAGACACAAAATCTCACAGGTGCATTTTCATATGAAATAAATGGAATGGTTTTGAAACATATGAAAAGTCCTAATGACACATTCAAAATATTTTTGGCAACAAAATTACTGAAATGTAAACCCTGCTGGATACTCTTTTCTTGGAAAAAGGTTCTTTCTTTTCATCTTTCCATCCATCCATCAGCCTATTTGTATTCCTAAAATATCATCGTAATGCCAACATGCTGTAGAATCATTAAACAACCAGCTATTTCCTCCCATTTAGGCTAGTCATTTGAGAAAAGCTTCAGGAGTGGGGAAAAGAAAATAACCTCATTAAGTTATCCAGAAAGCCAAATGTGACTTTTAATAAGAAGATTCCTTTGGCCCAACATCACGTTTCTAGGTCACATACTGGAAGCTTCATCCAAGTGACCTGCTCATTGGAAGCTGTGAACCGAGTCCAGGTACTGAATTGTTGCATCACTTGGAGAGACACGTTCCTGTGGGGCATCAGCTCTTTTTCCATCCAGTCTTGTGATCCCTTCTTTCAGCTGTTAGAAATGTAGTTTTCTACTCAGCCTTATTACTTATCCATCACATTACCCATTTCTGTTGGTTTTTGCAACTACGCAAAAAATGTAGTATTTCAGGAATTCCAGGGAATTCCAGAGAGAAAACTAACAGTGTCCAAGGGATCAAGATTTGAAAATTTGCTGCAAAAAAATTGGGTTTACATGTAGTGTTTTGTAATTTTTTCATCAAATGCTATGGGTCAAGATGTGAGGTTATCAGCAGTAGTGAAAAAGAAGGCAAGTAGCCTTCTCTGCAGTTCAGTAGTGGATACAAGCAAGAGTAAAGGGGAAGTGGAGTACAAACCAGCTTGTACACTACTTCCAGGTAAGGGAGAAAAAGAAAAGAAGATCTGCAAAATTAGAGACCAGAACTTTCACAAGTTGTGCTTGTAAATCTGCTAGTCGTTCATTAGTTCTGAAAGGGAAATCAAAAGGAAGAGGGTAGGGGTGTCAAACTGTGGTTCTGTACTGTGCCACGTGGGGTGTACCTGAAAATTTATCTTCTAACAGGAGAGTCCAAATGCAGATACTACAGATGGAGGAGCAGGAACAGTCTGCCTGTCTTTGGTACGTACTATTGTACACATTAAGTTGTTAGAATCAAACTTTCTATGTCACATCATCATTTGTTTCCTGCTATGCTAATAGGAATAAAGGAGCAGATTGAGCTTCCATTAGCACGGAGCATCTTGGTGCCTCACCTACAGAACGTGCTTCAGCAAACGAAACTTGAGACCAGAGGGAAGGAGATTGTAAATGACAAATGTAAAAAAAAAAACCAAAACCAACCAACCAACCAAACAAAACACCAAAAAAATCCCCAAACACCTTCATTACTTGGAAAAAGAAAAAGGAGGAGGGGAACACTGCATACCTAACAAAATTAAGGGCAAGGACAAAGAGAACATAGACAGTTTCGCTGTCAAACAAGCTAATAAATTGCTGAAGGGAACTTCCATTAAGGAAAGAAAGAGGAAGAAAGAGATCTGCTTTCACAGCTTAGAAACCCTGTCACCAGCCCACATCAAGAATTCTTTCCCACTGGCACACCTACAATAAAGTGAAAATACTTGCACTTACACTCTATTCTAGGCTTTATTTAAAAAACTAATATAAGATTAGTAGTATATTCTTTCGTAAACCTTATCAAACTGTTACAAACAATAACATGCAAATAGCAAAAGTGAGTTGCTTGTCTTGTGGCCTATAATCATGTATGGAAGTTACTACATATTTTTGCATCCTAGAAAGACATACATGTGGGGTTTTAAATACTCATAAGTCATCAAACACAGGCACAAAGGCAAACTTGCATGGGACAATTTAATTCCAGGGAGCTTGCTCTGATCCTTTTTCTTCAGCACAAAATTAGCTAAAGTGACCTTAACTGGGCTGACGTTAATCCCTTTGTGCAGAAGAAATTATACATAAGGGAAACATAGTTTAATATTTACAAGTACTCTGAAGAGGAGAAAAATGACCTTTCTTAATTAAATGTCATGAAATGAAGGGTAATATTGGGATAGAATATGCATCTGAATAAAGTTAAGATCCACGTGTCTCTGGTAGAGTCAAATTTTCTGGGCTCAATTCTCTAACTTAACACTGGTGAAAAATCAGGAACTGCCCTTTTGAGATAAATTAAATTACCTTGTTTTATATCAGCAAAAGCTGTACAAAACCAAGCTCTCTGATCCTAGACTTGCTGGGTTAAGTACATTTAAAGAATTTATAAAGTTCTCTGGAAAAAATTTAAAAAAGCATTTTCACAGACTTGTACTCAGTAGGAGGTGCAGCTCTATATTAACTTTCACTCAAGAATGCTTCATTATCCAAGATTATAAATTCATTTGGCATAATGGAAGGACAGGATAAATTATTCAAAAAAGATGTAAATAGTTTATATGCCATCAGTAAATTCTCAAGGACAGGGAGATTTGAAATATTTTGAGGCATAAGGTTAATTACCTATCTGATGTGAATTCATACATAGATATTCTGATTTGAAGTATGATTATGCTTTTAAAATATACACAGAACAGAATGTTACAGTCTGCTTATTTTGTTTTCTCAATCAAAGCTTTAGTACAGATAAGAGAATACACATTTCTTTGGTTATTTCTCCTGCTGATAATTTTCAAGGCAAGCTGTGATTTCATTTGTTTCAGCCATGCTGGAATATTTTTAGTATTTATACTACATTTTCTCCTCTTAAATTTGTGGGTTTGTTGCAAATAGGGGAAGATACAGCATGAAGATGCACAGTTCTGAATGCAGAATATAAAGTCAGAAAATTCAGAGGATGTTCAGGACATGCAAATGAATGAAAAAAATGTTTCACATGAAAACTTTTTAAAAATCTTGACATTGTAATATGGTTAACTACCTCATTCTTTTAATTAAGCTCTATAGTAAGGCCACATGTAATAAAATGCAGATGAAAGGACTCCTAATTAATCTCATTTAGTAAAGTACTTAAGCACATACTTGAGGAAAGGGATAAGACCTGTTTCAGTCCTAGTGTTAGATCCAACAGATGCATCAGTGCTTTTCTGGAGCAGCCACGGCTCTCCCACAGCTGCCACTAGCCTGTGCCAGCCGCCCTTGCTTTCACTCACACCCAGCAGACCCACCAGTCCTCCTCATCACCTACCCAGTGCAGAGTTAAGAACTTGCATAAATTTTGTTGTACAAAGCATAACAAAGGAATACGAGAAGGAAAAAGACAGTCAGTAATTTTAGCTGAAGGTGTGCTCTCATATCTACATTACTGAACACTAAGGCAAAAATTCGTGTTGGCTTGCTTGTGACTTTAACCTGTGATAGAAGAATGAGCAGGCCTTCAGGGTGTTATGCAGCACAAGAGCAGGTAGTGTGTGAACAGGAGGGGAAGCCAAGGGCTAAATATGAGAGTTGTTTCCCTACAATTAAGAGATTTGACCCATTAGCTATAATTTCCTGTCCTTTGCAGCATAAATCAAATAGCTATGGGACAAAATATAAAAAGAGATCAAAATATCCCTAGTCTTTAGAAAAGACACCAGTCATTGTTATTTTACAAGTGTAAGCACTTGATCTTTTCTGGACACCATTTATGGACTTCTTTACTGACTAGTAGTCCTCTCAGCCTCAGCACATGCCTGGAATACCTCAAAGAAGCAGGGTCATAGAGCTTTAAAACATACCTTAAAACATAGCACGTATATCTGACACTACTCAAAATCTGACATAAAATTAAATTTAGAAAAACTATTATTGCTATATTACATGATCTATACTAGCAAGGCTTTCATAGCCATGATATAAATTCTGAGCCAAAAATCACTTTACCTTTAACAATTACTTTATCTGCTGCGACTAATGCTGATTATTTTCCCAATGATTATATTTTGTTTAATTTTTACAGGATTTCTGTTCAACACTATTGAACACTGTTCTAAATGGGTTCAATACTCTTAATTAATATTTGTGTTTCCAAGACATTCTAGTGTAATTACAGGAACATTAATCTGTCAGCAGTAATTTGAGAAAGGTTCACAGACTCTCTGCTCTCAGTGCATTTAATAGGGTCACTCAGAAGAAACCAGTGGGAGAGCCAGGTTGAAACTCAAACTCTTGGTTCTTCTTTGATAGAGAGAATGTTCCTGCCAAGACAGAAGAATAGCAAAGGAGAATAAACAGCTTATTCTACCAATTTTCAGTGGTGGGATGTAGCCCTGGTCCAAATTCCCCCCAGATCAATAGAAAAATTGACTTTCACCAGGCTCAGAGCCACCAAGAGCTGCTGGGCTTGCTTCCAATGCCAAGCCCAGAATCCGTCAGGCTAACAGAGCTGAAGGGAAAGGCTTGCCCTGTGGTGCACTGGGCTCTCTCAAGGCAACAAGGCTCGGGTTTTTGCAGTTTCACAGAAACCAAGCAAAAAGCTGTGGGGGAGTGAGTATTCCTCTGCTGTACAAACTCCTCAAAAGATGGATTTGATATTTGAATGCCTAATTAAGATCTATCCAAACATGGATCGAAACATGGGTGTTGGGATCAAGATCTATCCTTCTGTGGGTAATGAGTTACAACTAATAGCTACCTGCAGAGTCTGATAACTGAGGCAAGTGTTACCCAACCCGTAGGCTTAGCAGGTGTCAAGGCTGACTAGGTTGACCCTTATTTACTTGTTTAAACCCCTGAGTATCTCTACTGTTTTTAATATAGCTGTTTGTGGAACAAGCTGCCATCCTAACAAGGTAACAGTGACAAAGTCTGACCCACTGAAATGCACATCAGCTTCTCTGTTAATTTGAAGTAGTATAAGGACTGAAATCATCCCTATTGAGAAAAGACACCCTGAACCTTTAAAAAGGGGCAAGGACTGTCTGCCAGCTTGTATCAGAGTAATATACTACTGTCATGCTCGGGCATGTTCACGAACTTGTGGCCTCTGGCCTTCCACCTACCACTCTGGGCCATCTGCTTTAATTCCAGCTTGCCCCTGGCAGGACATGGTGGAGCCCAACCACCAACTGAGCCTTGTGACCCAGCCAAGGAGGAGACCTTGTGCCATGGGCTTGTCTGGCATGGACTGGTGCAGCTCCATTGGCTTCAGCTACACTGCCTTCTGAAGAACTACTCTAATTTATACCAGCTGAGGCTCTGACCTTTTAATTTTGAGATCAGTTTAGTCTGCATCAGTGAACAGGTTATCTCTTTAATTTAAATCATTGCTGCACTATGAAATTACTCAGTATAATTTGATGGTTGACTAAAACTAATGAAAAATTTGTCTCGCTAACAACTTGCACAAAGTTGAACTTTCCAACATTAATCTTGGTAAATTAAGACGTAGTGAAATGTGCCTTGTTAGCAAAGGATGATTTGTGTCACAAAGTGAGTGCTGAAGGAATAAAGATTCACTGTTTAAACAGGATGCAGAATCAACGAATTATGTTCATGTTACGGACCCTCATCTTGGGTGTGAGCACGTAAACCAGTGGGACGCTTTCTCACTGCTGCATGGGTGAGCAGGTTGTAGGGAGCAGCATGGGTACAAACACAGCTACAGCCCCTGTGGCTCCCACAGGATGTTCGACCGCATGCTTGCAGGAGAAGGGGTGCTTGTGAACCCCGTGTCTGCGAGAAGAGGTGTGCAGGTACCATGTAAGGGGAGTCAGAACTGTTCAGGGTTAGTTACAGGAGAGTGTTGAGTGATTCATAGCAGTTTATTAAAGCACAACAGTTCACTTATCACCTGTTAATTATGCGCCACTAATAAGTCACTAAACCACTCAGATCCTAATTTGATGTAAACTGTGCAAGCTGAGCAGCTTTTCCCTGTGCCACAACACTGCAGCCAGACACAGCACCAGGCAGTTGAGCCGTGCAACCCAGGGTGCACCCATGGAGCACATCACTTTTCCTATGGCAGCTCCCATGCTGGCTGTGAAAAAACAGAGGCACTGACACATGGGCACGAGGAAATATCATTGCAGGCAAAATTATTTCTGTGGGAGGCAATAATTTATAATATTGGTGGTAAGTTGCAACATATGTGCTCCCTGAGCTACTAGACAGTGTGGAGGCCAGGTGGTACCCACTCGTCCTTTGCCCTTCTTCATCCCATTAAAGAGCTTCTGACCCTGGACCACTGCAGTCACCTGAATTTTTGGCATTGCCATGGGGTAACCATGCTCATTGAGGGAGGAGAGAGTTCTCCTCCTCTCTCGTTGCTTCCTAGCACAGTTGTACCAGACAGACAAAACCTAGCCTATCCAAGCACCCAAAAAGAATAATTCTGATTCACAAATATATTGTGTGCAAATATAAGTTTCCTCTAAGAGGATGCCTGTTATACAGCCATTTTGCTTACGAGAGTTTTTGCTGTAAATTATAAAGTGAGAGCCATACGACCTCTTTCATCAAAGCTTGGACTATATTTTCTCTGCTACTGCAATTCATCAATACAGGATGCTTTCAAGGATTCATCACACATATTCATACATATTCTATTAGACTGTCTTTGCATTCACATCTGCTGCCACCATGCCTCAATGTGAAACAATTTCTAAACCAAAGGAAGGATCCATACAACACACTGTGAGGGAAAAGTGTCTTTTTAAAAGATTTTCAGCAAAATGCCTGGCTAAAGATACAATATAATGATTTTTAGAGAAGAGGATATGTAAAATTTTATTGTAACTTCAGTGCCCCAGAAGTTGTTTTTAAAGTGTACTTCTAAGGGACAGAAATTTCTTTATAAACCCGAAAAGTTTAGGAGAACATGGTCCCTTGTACAATTTTCTGTACAATTTTCCAAAGTTCACAATTAAATGCTTGGCTGATACCACTGTTACAAACATGAAAACAAAACCAAAAATAGTTTGAGAGAGAAAGCAGCGGCTATCCTTTCTATCTGGCAGGGTCCAATAGCATAGCAGAGGTGTTTTCGGGAGCTACTTTTAAACAAGAGTGACTGCCCTGCCTAAAGCTGTACTGCAGCAGTGAGTCATCAGGCAGGGTACCAAAGTTTCTACATGTAAATTAACCACTTAAGTTCAGGACCCTTGAATCATTTAGTCTGATTACTCCAGAGCCTATGCCTGAAGGAAGCATGGTTAAAAGTGCAGTCTTGTAGGTACAAACTCAAAGGGAAGCTGCTACGACATCTGACCCACAGTGCTGGCTGTCCACTTCCAAACCGTCCATTACAAAATATTTATCCCAGAAAGCTCAGACCTGGACTTTGTAAAGGCTACCTGTTCAAAGGGTAGTATCACAGCAGCACAGAACACCACAATCTAAAATTTGACTGCACAACCACTGACCTTGAATAAATCTGTGGAAGTTCATGGATTATCTGTAAAAGGCTTCATAGATTAATGTGAATAAGATTTTAACTGGGAGAGATAGAAAGAGATAGAAAGCGTAAGAACGAGAAACAAGCGTTACTTGCTATTTATCAAACTTGGTATTCCGTTTTCACACAGCACAATCACAAAAAGTAATCACCTTTGTAAGCACCTGCAAACCACTCTTTGTCCAGACATCTACATCTCTCTCCTAAATAAACACTTCTCTCTTTCCAAATGCATAAAGCTGGGGATTGCATCCAGATGTCAGAGACACAAGAAGGGTCTCCAGCTGCTAAGAAACCCTCTGTAACAATGTTCTATTTAAATGCAAAGCAGGTTCCTGGACGTTACTGGTCTCCTCATTCTTTCTCCTTGCCACCACACCAAGCATTTTTGTGCTCGCCTGGCATTGTGCACAGCTTAACTGCACGTACTTCTGTGTACTTCTGTCTCTCACTTCATTAACTGCCTCGGTCCTCAGCTTCAAGAGGTTTGAGGAATGGCAGTTATGTGACGTAGTCTCCAGTACGAGATTTGGGTCCAGCAGAAAGGTTTGTAAAGATATGTCTGCATAAGCTTTACTCTTCTGAACAAATCTTAGCTCATACTTTCTTTCTGGGTAAGAAGCAGAGACCGTGAATTTATAAAGTTTATTATATAAAGCTGATTATTTTCTTCATCACGTAACAGTTCATTTCATAGGTGCATCTCACATCTACCTCAGATTAAACACGCAATGAAGGAGCACAGACACCCTCTGAATAACCTGGAGATCCTTTCCTGTTTAAGTTACATGGCTGTGTGCTGCAGGAATCTTAAAATTCATTTATTCTAGTCTACATAAAGCTTTAAAACTGTATGAAACTAGTTTAAGTCAAAACTCACCATGAACTGCAATGCTTTACGAATGTGCAAAAGCCAGTGAACTCTCAAATTAAGGAACAAAATATTCCTTACTTGTGTCCCAGCGGTGGTTCCTTCAAATAATCCCATTACAGGTTTCAAGGAATGTCAAGCTATCAAACACAGACCTGGCTATAAATTATTCCTTCCTAAATTTAAAGCTTATAGTGCACCAATTAAAATTATCTAAACATTTAATGCTAGTTTGCACATGACACTATAGATTAAAGATCCTGATCTTCCTTGTTTACTCCCACCACTAACATGGTATTATCAATGCTTTTTCTTGAGAAAAAACAGTAATCGATTGCATTGTCCTATTGATTTGGTGGAAAGAAAGAATAAGCATGTGTTGCTTTTTTTCATGCATGGATGATCTTTTAGATACATAAATTAATAAAAACTTGCATCAGTGTAATGCTTGCGTATTGTTAGGATGATTGTTAATATTTTTTTTGCTTTTCTTCCTGCTTTTACACCAGGGGCAGTTTCTGGGAAAATGTCATTGTTTTCTTCATTGGGTTAATGAATGTGCCAGAGCAGCTTGTATTACTTGCATTCAGAGTAAAACTTGCATACTGCAGAACAGATGGGTATTGTGAACTGTTATGATGGCAGAGGAGTGGGTTTTAAATAATACATGGATAATTTTTCTATCTCATTAAGTTTCCAATTTCTTTAAGAAACATCTTCAAAACAAATGCAAAAGATTCTTAGTGGAAGCTGTTCTTATTTTGTGTAGTTAGATGGCTTTAGATGTTATGCAGAGAAATATTGGTATCAGAACAATGGCATCAACACAGCTTTAACTCCGATTTACGGTTTTCATGCACACAGCTGTACAGCAAGTGTATACAGTTCCTGGTACTTCAAAATTGCCAGGGTTAAACACAGAAATTTGAGGGAACAAAAGAAAAAAAGAAACAGGAAGGTGCTAAAAATCGCTTCCCTTCTTCCCCCCAGTTTTCTAGAATATTTACAAAGGCTCTCATCTCCCCCAAGGTGTTTTTTTCCATCTCTTTTTTCTATTCCTTTCTTCTATATTCCTAATTTTTCCTTCAACTTTTCATATTGTTTTTCATTTTCGACTGCATAGTGCATTTAGAATTATGTTTGCATCTTTTCTAAATTCTATTAAGAGAGAAACTAGCGAGCATAGCAATGTCTTATAACAGTTTCACCCATAGACTGCACAAACAGTAGATTATTTAGCACAATTTTGAATGGAAAAAAGAGTGGGAAAAAACCCAAGGCTAAATAGGAAAACAGGTAATTCTTCAAATTTTCACTTAGAATACTTATTTTCTATTAAATGGATAATAGGATGAGGTAATTTCTGAGTCTAGTAGTTTTGCTAAGATTCAAAACATAAATTTTAGATTTACACCAATCACAATAATGAGGAAGAGATGCCAGTTGTCAGAACTCATTTTCCCTTTGAATAAGCTGAGCTAGAATGCAATTTAAATGAGATGAGCCAGAACTGTAGATCAGCACATAAGGACTATAGCTCAATAGACAAAGCAAACACGTTTTGAGTCTGAGCAATGAGAATACTTTCATTTATTAAGACACGTACTGGAAGGAAAGACTGAAAGCTTGTAGGCTACAAATGCACCATCAGGATGGTCAGCCTCGTCTGCCATTGCACACTCCCAACACAGACAGGAGAAACTGAAAAAATACACCTGAAGATATCCAACTTTTTATTTGAACAAGAGCGAGTTCCCCCTTTCTTGCCAACTGAGCTTCCCTTGCTGTAGATCTGCACAGAAGGTAATGGCTCAGTTAAGAAAGGGATGTATCTAGTTTGAGAGTGCTGTTAAGAGACAAGATTTAGCTTACTGGCAGTTTAAGGTATCACTTGATCTGACGTATCTGCCCACTACTTAAAGACTTTTCTTGTAAATGGAAGCATGTGCCTTCAATTCAGCTGCCCGCTTGCAGACTGGTTTAGTCCCACTTGCAAGAGGGCAGTCGGGGTGGGCACACCACGGGGACGGTGGACTTAGTCCCATTACACCTCACCTGCGTCAGCCATAGTGAATAGGTTTTGTCCATCCTGTGATGCCACCATAGCTTTGAATTACTAGCTGAACAATGCAAAACTAAATATTCTCCCTTGTCAAGAATTTGTGAGATAAAAAGAATAATAGTCACCTCTAGGGCCATTAAAAGCTGCTCAAGGCTTTCTCTTTTCCATAAGAAACACTAGATACGTTGTAGCTCAGAAGCCACAATGAGTAATCTGCACTGGATTTTTATTTATTTATTTATTTTTAAACAAATGCCTAGCATTATATCCCAAATTTAACAGCTAGAGAGCTTCCTGCTTTTGAATCATTTATGAGCTGACTCAGGTGACATTGGTTTACTGTTCAGAGTGAACACAAATATCAGCAGTTCTGTTGAAAAGTGGTTATTTTGCTTAGTCTTCATAGCTCCTTAGCACTTTTTAGTTGTTTCTGCTTATATGTTAGATATTTCTACAGAGGACCCTCCTCTCAGCACTGATGAGCAAGCCATTTTCTCTAGAATTAGTGGGCTATACTTCCCTCTCAGATAAATTCTCCAGTACACCTAGCAAAGAACTCAGCTGCATAGTCACACTGGAAAGGCAAGATACAGGACAAGATGTATAGGTAATCTGAAGCTCAGACCCTGCAACTTCCCTATTTTTTTTTTTAATTATTTTTTTTTAGGGTCAGTGATGACAGTAAATAGGATTAGTTATAGCAGGCAGTGCAGCTGATAGAGTTTGGCTGCACATGAAGGCTTGTGGCACATGGCCATTGCTTCTGGCAACGCATGGATTATAGAATTGTGCATTCAACTCTTTGCTTCTCACGTTAGTATTCTGCCAAGTCTCTCAGGGCTTATTCGTGCTTTTCAACAGCATCTGTACCTCCTACTTCCCATTAAAATATACTAAATCGAAACGCAATGAGATGTTCTCAACATTTCCTAGTTCAGTCAAGAGCTTGGTTGAGTTTGATTAAAGTTGTTAAGCAATTTTAATTCGAGGGGGAAAAAATGAGGGAAGAAAGGAATAATCATAATAGAATTATATACCTCATTTATCACTTAAAAATGATCTATGAGGCACCAACAAGACACGATGGCTGTCAGGCCCAGTGAATGCAATAAACAGATCAAATATAGGCACAGTCAAGTGGCAACTGGCACCTGCAGAGAAGAGACTAATGGAGTAATGTGACTGTGGAAGCAGTGGAAGAGAACAAGAGCCACTTAATGAGGCAAGGAGCGGCCCCTCCTCTCCTTTTCTCCCTTTGGTGCATCTTTTTGCAGCCTGTGCTTTCTTCTCCAGGCGCCGTATCCCAGCCTCCTTGTGCGAGCCCCTTCTCTTAAGGAAGAGAGACATAAAAAAAACATGAAGGGAACAAAGACAGATAAAACAGCGCAGGGACTGAACCTGACTGCATCTGTGTAGAAAAAGAATGGATGAACCACAGCAGGCTAACTCAGCTGACGGGCTAGCAGTCACTAGGCATTCCCCAGGCCAAGGACTCTTTTAGCTAGTAGGATGAGAAAATTGGGAAATCCATTAAAATACTCAAAGTCGTGACCAGAGTGGAGACTTATCTCTCCACAGACTAGTGGCAAGTATGGATTCATTCTCTGTACGGCGTAGGTCATCAGATGGTGTAACTCATTAAAGCTCCTCTTGTTTCATCAAAAAAAACTGACCTCCATCACTCATTTTATCATTAGTTTCTTAACAAGAACCCTTGACAAACCTTGCATCCCGTTTATGTTATAGTTGAAACGCATTTTCATTCTATCTAAATGCATAGCTGTTTCATTTGCTCCACAGAACAGGCTATCTAAAGGTAATTTTTCTCCTTATAAGCACTAAAATATGCTTTTTTCTCCTTCCTTCATCTCTCTTCCTCATTTGAGAGTGGATAATTCACGAAATAAGAATTACTGCTTACTACAGGTAGCGCCCAGCTGGACAGTCTTGGCAACCCCGAGCACCTTGCTTTCATTGTTTTCCAAATGAGTGAACTTGCTGCCATTTAGCCTGTGAACAAGGAACTGCACCCACTTAATACTTTTTCAGACTGAAGGATGCTAGTCAGCTCATGGTACTTTACTGGAACTTGCCTAGAAAAAAACCTGACGGACACATTTTGAAAAACTCTTCTTTTGTTACACTAGAGTAAAAAACTCCATTTTTCCTGTTCTCCTACTCTTTCCCAATGAAAGTGGAGCAGATAACGTAGCCTTCAGAATGAACTACTTTTGACGCAGGTTTTTCCTGCTTCCCAAATGTGCTCAGTGATTTTTCTTAACGCACAGATCTGAAAGCCAACTAAGAAGTATTGCCATTCCTCTCCGCGCCGCCCCCCCTCCCCCAAGAGTAATTTTAGTGGAGCTTTGATTGATGTCAGATTAAATTAACTGGAAACATTTAATGTGTTTAACATGTAAAGGCTTAGGGCTCTATTCACTTGCAGTTGGAGACCTTCTGTGCTTCATAAACTCACAGAGGATACTGGAGCCTGAATTTCAGCTCTGCAGCCAGATGACTTATTAAACAGCACCTTGACTCCTGCCATTGCTGCTGCTTTTCACTTCATTATTAATAGGTGGAGGACTTGAAGTGATGGCAGCAAGGATAGAACCAAAGGTCCTGTAGAAGAGATGCTGTTAATTTTAGTATTGCGTCCATCATTAAACATTAGATTAGATTAAGCTGTATTTCCCTCAGCAGCTGTTGAAAATTCTGGTTTAACCAAGTGAAAAGGAACATTGTGCTTCAAATGGAAGGATGTATAGTGTTCCTGCTAACAAATAGCTTATAGGGAAGGGCTCTGAGTGGAAAGGGAGATCTCATGAGGCACCTATTCTAGAGGGAAGTTCTCTTCAGCTTTGTTAAAACTAGAAGAGTCTCTAGTCATTTAAAGTATTGAAAGCTGTATCATGTTTTTCTGCCTTCTCTCATACTTGTAGCAGCATCCTGAGAAGAAAGGTTTATTTTAAAGTTAACAGGTGGTTATATCAAGTTAGAAATAATATTTTTTTTTAATATGCACTTCCTTTTTGACCATCTATCAAAGATAGATTAACCCTTAATAACAGATAAATACAAGAGGCTCTGGTTTCTCTGAGGGATGCCTTAGTCAACTGCGCTTGAGCAATATGAGACATCTCTGAGCGGAGATCAAGGGAATGGTTACCAGTGTTCAGAGATCCTGTCTCTTGGGTGGGCCAAAGGAGAAGAGTCCAAACAAGCTACAGAACCAGTGGACTGGACTGACTGTCTGCAACCATCTGTCAGGTATTTTCCTGAACACACAAAACCATTTGAGAAATAAAAGTTTCTGAGTATTCTCAAATTTTAGGTCATTGTTGAGTGGTTCATGGAGAAGAGTCTGAAGTAAATGGGTGCTTCTTATGCAATTAATGCCTTTTTGAGGATTGGCTCTCTTCTGAGAACATTGTCCACTCCCTATAGCTAGGACATTCTCCTGCCCATTTGCAGCCACTGGATTACTCCTGTGGGAGCCTTTCTCACACTCTATTAACCTTTGATCTTGAAGAGAACATCGGTGCAATGACAGTGTGTCAAGGCAGTTTTTGCTCAGGGAATGCTCCATTTGAAATTGGTGGGAAACACAATAGCGTATAGGCTGTTGAGGACATGTAGGATTTGAACACCATTCACTTCAAGACGATTTAATTCTTGCACCTGCTTTTCTACTGGAATCCAGTGTTACTTTATTGATATGTAAGCAAGTCTATTGACAGTGGAATTTTTTTTCCTAAATGACCAAGAAGCTTTGAAAGGTCGATCTATACAAGTACCAGACATTATCCTTTCTACTCTCTATTCTTTGCCATTTCTAAATGTATTTGTTTGTGAGAAGCCTCATAATACTTTGATTATTTACCAATTTATCTTTAGCACACAATTGATATGCCAAGCTCAGAGCAGTTGGCTTTTTATAAGGTTATGCTTCAATGAGACAATTGCAGTCTATTACTTAGTTATGACTTACAAAGCCTGCCAGTAATTCTTCAAAACTAAGCTGCAGTCATGACTTCAGCAGCATATTCGCTACAGCAGTGACATTAATGGAGCAGTTACCATAGAGCAATGGCTGCACATTACTGTGCATTAATGCAGATTATTGTCTTTCCGAGCAATTTTTCCCCTTCATAAGATCTTGATAAGAGTTCTAGAAGACAATTTTAGGATTATTACATACTTTTAAGTAGTAAACTCACATCCTCCCCTCTACCAGAAGATTTTTTTGTTTTCGTAGTTCCCTTTTACATCCCATTTTATCCCAGAATGCAACAAGACTTGGGTTTCAATTGCCATGCTCTAGAGTCAACCAGCAAGTGGGGAAAGGCTGAAATAAACCAGACTTTTCCTGCTCATGAAGGATTAAGCTACTTGCAAAAACCATGCAGATACATTTATCTCTGAAGGTGTCAAACAGAGAAGGTAAGAATACAGTTTAAGAGTACAAGCACAGAACCAGTTAAGATGCCATCACAGATCACATAAGCGTTCTCAGCTAAACGTGAAAGGAAACAAGTCCTTAAACTACCATCGTGAGCATGTATATAAATATAGGTCACAAGTCATACAAATTTCTCAAAAGCGAAGCCTGCCACTGACTTGATTCAGAGCTTCAGCTTTCCAGAAAATTAAGATGGAAAATTAAGAGCAGTGAGGACAACACATTTCACTGCAGTTTTGTCCTTATGCAGCAGTCTGGAAGTAGGTGTATTGTATATGGTCTCTGGTTTTCATTCAGCTCAAAACAGCAGTAGGATACCTTGCAGATGAATAATCTTGAAAGGTTAATCAGTCAGCAGCCATTTTCTAGGCTGTGTGTGAAGGCAGGGAAAATGGAACCAGTTTTGTTGTCTTTGAGATATTTAATTTTGTGTATTTTCACTGTAAAATTGTTAGACGGTATCAAGAAGGATCCATCTCATGCAAATACAAGGTCATACCCAATGAATAAGAGGCTGGCAATTCCAGTGGGTCATAGGGTCATATTGCTGTTATTGATTTCATAACAGTATAAAGAAGAAAAGTTCCTTTGCTATGTCTATCACGTCTGCAAGATCAACCACACTGCGCAACCACAGATGCTACCACTGTGTAGTAAGAGGGACTCAAAGAGCCTGTACAGTTCATCATTGATGTGTGTTTGAAGTGACTTACAGAAAAAGCGTCAGAACTATCACATTCCTCAAGTTCTTTGTAATACAATTGAACAGCTGGGTTATTTACAATTATTGCTGGATCTATTTGCAGTAAGAGACCACAAATTCTGTCCATCAGCTAATCCTCAGGGTAAAGTTCTGTCATGGAGAGACTTTCAAAACATCTCTAAATATCTCCATGTACATAAATGCTCAGCTATATCCCTATGCTCAGCGTGATCCCTAGGTCATACTTACAAAAACACTGTTCAACCTCCTATGATAAGTGAATTACAATTTTTTTAGATACTGAAAAAAACAGCATGTGCTCTGACTCAGGTTGAGCAAAAATAAAGCAAGTATTTGTGAAGTATGGCATCAGTTAGACTTCAAAAATCATGCAATAGTGCAGTCCGTTGACCCTGTCTGGACTCCAGGTGCCCACCAAAGCTGCTCTATCACTCCTCTCCTCAGCTGCACAGGGGAGAGAAAATATAACAAAAGGCTCATGGGTCAAGATAAGGACAGGGAGATCACTCAGCAATTACTGTCACGGGCGAAACAGGCTCGACTTGGGGAAAATTAATTTAATTTATTGCCAATCAAATTAGAGTAGGGTAATGAAAAATAAAAACTAAATCTTAAAATGCCTTCCCCCCACACCTCACTTCTTCCTGGGCTCAACTTCACTCCCGATTTTCTCTATGTCTTCCCTCCGAGTGATACAGTGTGATGGGGAATGAGGGTTGTGGTCAGTTCATCACATGTTGTCTCTGCTGCTCCTTCCTCCCCAGGGGAAGGACTCCTCACACTCCTCTGCCCTGTTCCAGCATGGGGTCCCTCCCACAGGAAATACTCCTTCATGAACTTCTCCAGCGTGACTCCTTCCCATGGGCTGCAGTTCTTCATGAACTGCTCCAGTGTGGGTCCCTTCCACAGGGTGCAGTCCTTCAGGAACAGACTGCTCCAG
Organism: Alca torda; assembly: GCA_008658365.1. Lineage (NCBI taxonomy): Eukaryota > Metazoa > Chordata > Aves > Charadriiformes > Alcidae > Alca > Alca torda. The sequence continues at coordinate 13,211,811 of CM018083.1, forward strand.
TGTGGGTCCCTCATGGGCTTACAAGTCCTGCCAGCAAACCTGCTCCAGTGTGGGCTCCTGTCTCCATGGGGCCACAGGTCCTGCCAGGAGCCTGCTCCAGTGTGGGCTTCCCCCAGGGTCACAGCCTCCTTCAGGCATCCCCCTGCTCCAGCTTGGGGTCCTGCATGGGCTGCAGGGGGACAGCCTGCCTCACCATGGTCTTCACCACTGGCTGCAGAGGAATCTCTGCTCCAGTGGCTGGAGCACCTCCTCCCCTTCCTCCTTCACTGAGCTTGGTGTCTGCAGAATTGTTGCTCTCACATATTCTCAGTCCTCTCTCCAGCCACAATTGCTGTTGTGCAGCAACTTTTTCCTTGTCTTAACTATGTTATCCCAGAGGTGCTACCACCATCGCTGACAGGCTCAGCCTTGGCCAGCGGCGGGTCCTTCTTGGAGCCGTCTGGCATTGACTCTATCAGACATAGGGGAAGCTTCTAGCAGCTTCTCACAGAAGTCATCCCTGTAGTCCCCCCACTACCAAAACCTTGCGATGCAAACCCAATACAGTTACTGAAAAAGTTATGGTCTTTTCCTGAAGCAGCCAAAGAGAGAAACAGGAAATTATTTTGTCTTTAAACCTGAAAGGCACAAATCTTGAACTCATATAACTAACCTGCCAAAGGAAAGGGTAATCCCATTTCCCTCAACATGCAGTTTTATATTATGAATTCTCAAGAGACAGGAAGACATAAAATAGAAGTGATAGTAAGATGTCCAGGAGATGCAATGTTAGCTAGAGAACTGCAAATTATGTCCAGCAATTTAGAAGTTGTGTACCATACATAAAAGCTCTGAAGAATCACTGGTTTTGTATTCTACTTTTACATGAGCCTCCTATTTCCAAAGCAGCAGTAGCAATTTTTCATAAACACAGAAAATCAAATATTAAGGTGTTGAACTCCTAACTTCATAGAAGCCACTGTCAACGTTCCCACTCTCTTGACCCCACTTAAATATTTTTTTTTCCACTGGATAGAAGTAAGACAGGAATTTAACATGATAAACTAATAGCAAGCACAATCCAGACCACTTCAGAAAGATAAACTGCCTAAACCTCAACTAAGCCACCCATTAAAAACAGATTAAACTGGAGGGTTGGCTAAGGTCAACAACCTAATGGTTTGCTGAAAAAACAAGGGCAAATGTCAGAATCAGGCCAAAAGCCCATCTCAGAAAGGTTTTCATCAGTAAGCACAGGGAGTTTCTGACTCTGCCAGGTCATGGGGCACAGAAACGTGAGGTAGTCTCCATCTATCAGGCTCTATTAGAGAGAAGCAACATTTTAAATTCAAAGTGCCTCTCCTTCCATGAAGGGCGATTAGTTAGACAGCGGTTGGTCTCTCTATGGAGCTGCATCACACAAACCAAAGCAGAGTTTGGAGCGTTATGAATTGTGATCCATCAAAGGTGAAAATACAACCAAAACAAGGGGTTGCTGTTTTTTAACTATGACTGAAACTGATTTCAGGTAACTGAAGCAGTGCTGGTGTAGGACTGGGCAGCACTGCCTCTACCAAGGTGCCCATGTTGAAGCACGTTGCTGTAATGAGAGAACTGCCAACTGAGCCTCAGAGTACAGCTTCTCTCAACATGGCTGTAAGCTACAACCCTCTCACCCCAGCACGAAATCAGAACATTTCCACCATCATTTCTGTCCCAGTAAATCAATATTCTGTCACAGGACTGGCCACAATGAAAGCCAAAGCCACGCCAACAGCTACTGCCTAATCCTATTGCTTTGGTATGAGCAAAGACTTATGGCACAAAAAGAAACAGTTCTCCAAAGCCTCCTAAGGGAGGTCTGAGGAGGGAAATTAGAAGTTCACAGCTCTCCCTGAGGCAGCAGGGATGCTCTAGGACACAGGAATCAGATGAGATGGCAGTGCTGGAGGAGAAGCTCAAAGCAGTTTGTGTCTAGAAAAAGAAATTTGTATTTGTGGCTTCCAGCTCCTGGAAGTGGAAAAATGTCTATAATCATGCCTTTGAACCCAGTCACTCTCCTTTTCATCACAAGTCCCTGCTTTAAAATGTAACAGAGACTGCAAAACCTTGAGTTAAATACTTTGGGACTAGAGATGAAATCTGAGAAGCAACAGTAAAATAGTTCATCCCACAAGAGATTTCACTCATCTCTTTTCAAAGATAAGCACACGGGGAGCTGACAAGATAAATTTGCCCTTGATATCTTCCTGGGTAGCCAGTGAGGAAATTAAACTCAATTTCTTTCCTGAACATGATATTTATTTTGCTCAAGGAAAATCATGTTTCTCAATTACGTCTAGTGCTTCCGATTAACCATTAGAGATGGGGAAAAAAAAAAAAAGAAAATTTGAGGGCTTAAAGTGACTATCATATATAGAGCGGTACATGATTTCCCATGTATAAGCAGAAATTAAGAGTAATGGAGCCTATAATTTGGTCATATGTTTACTACAGAGCACTCCTCTGCTTAAACTATGTGATGCCAAGACTTCTAGAAACTCTCATAGGATCAAGTCTTTTTCTTGATCTGTTAAAGGGTGTAATCCTGTTAAAATTATGAATTGAATAGACGTTTTATCCTTTTTTGGCAAATAAATAAATAACTATTATTAGATATCATTTCAAATACACACACATTCATATTGTTGTCTCAGTTTCTTTCCAAAATGATTTTTCAAATTCTCTCCCCGCAGTGAAAGAAGTTGAAGTAATCTGCCCTAACAAATTATTCAGGATTATCTCCCAAAGCCTTGTCAATAAAGATCAACAACTGTTTACAGAATATCTTAAATGTATTTTTTGAATTTTGTTTTTATACTCCCCGTCTTTTTCAAAGAGTCTGATTTTCAGGCCATTCTACGAACATAATATACTGTATCGTCTTCCAACATCAGCATGTATTTATTATAGAATCATCATAGAATGGTTACAGTTGGAAGGGACCTTAAGGATCACCTAGCTCCAACCCCCTGCCATGGGGAGGGACACCTCCCACCAGACCAGGCTGCTCAAAACCCCATCCAGCCTGGTCTTGGACACCTCCAGGGATGGGGCAGCCACAGCTTCTCTGGGCAACCTGTGCCACCCTCAGAGTAAGAATTTCTTCCTAATATCCAGTCTAAATCTACCCTCTTTCAGTTTAAAACTGTTACTCCCTATCCTATCACTACGTTCCCTGATAGAGTCCCTCCCATCCTTCCTGGAGCCCCTTTAGGTACTGAAAGGGGCTACAAGGTCTCCCCAGACCCTTCTCTTCTCCAGGCTGAACAACCCCAACTCTCTCAGCCTGCCTTCATAGGAGAGGTGCTCCAGCCCTCCCATCATCTTCTTGACCTCCTCTGGACTCACTCCAACAAGGCCATGTCTGTCTTATGTTGGGGGGCCTACAGCTGGATGCAGTACTGTATGGGGGTCTCACAAGAGCAGAGGGGCAGAATCACCTCCCTCGACCTGCTGACCATTTATAATTATTAAATGAATTAATTTATAATTAATTAGAAGATAGAAATGCTTGCAGAACCAGGATCCCAGTTCACATGAAGTTTAATTAATCGATTGACTATACAACTAAATGAGATTTAATTGATATTTTTAAAAAACTTTCAAAATATGAGTGCTTCTGCAACATGAAATTGCTTTTCTGTTTAGCTTTGATCCTGTTTCAGACCTTCTGCAGCTGAGACTCTTCTCCTCAGCTACAGGAGAAATCTTGCAGAAACTTTATTACATCTCTCTCTTACTGGGCACTAATCTCAGTTGGCCATTTACCAAGTGTTATTTTAGGTGGAGGAGATTTCTGGGGTTCAGATAAAAGCTTCCAACTCTCTCCTTAATCAAGTTTCAGTCCTGCTAATAAACAAAACAGAAGTGGCAGTGCCATGATGCCATATACAGAGTCAACATGTCACACTTATTAAATTGAGTAAAACCAAGCTAGAGTCATATGAACCCACCTGTTTCTTTAGTATTGTAAACCTAATACTTACTAATGAAAAAACATAATTATTTTCTCTTATGGTGGGCCCAAAGCCCTTTCTACTACATACTGTTCTGCATTTCTAGGCTTTAGACAGGCTACCAAACAGGACAGCATGGGATGCAGAGATGCTTCACCCAGCTCTGGCTATTATAGGGTATTTTGATCACCAGTTATCAACTAAGGACACAACCAGGGTAAGAATTTTGGGGTCAGATGGGGCATAGCAATTCCCATGTGCTCCTTCTCTGTAGAAGAATCTTTCCTCAAGCAGCTTTTTCTGCTACTTTTTCAGGCCCACAAGCCAGAAGCACACAACACAACTTTAAAAAAAAATAAATTTCTTAAGTGGTACTTTTGTTGTAAAAAACTAAAGTAAATTTGCTGACTTTATGTTAAACGCCTTTTCCCAGTTTAAAGTGATCTTTGATGCAAACTAAAATGTACAGGTGTCAAAGTGTATCAGTATCGTATACCAGAGATGTGCACAACTGAGGTTTTTTGGCACTTTCTCCTTCCAATTTATTAAAGGTTGTGTCAGAATAAATTTATGTAAGCAAGGATCACATTTTATTAGTAGAACATCATTTGCTTTCAATGAATAAGTGTAGTTTAGAAAAATAGCTGATTAACTAAGCTAACATTTGTGAGATGAACTCTTTCTCCTCTCTCCTATCACTGCTTGTTTTAACCCTGCAAGTAAGCATAGCACACAATACCCGATATCAAAAAACATGTTAAAGCTGCAGCCCCAATTCAGCAGAGCAGCTAACAATATTCTTGTGTCATATTGCTGTATTGAAAAGCAATAATGTTAAGGCTCTGCTACTTTAAAGGAACTTTGTGAAGTGCTGAGAGTTATGCAAATTTTTTCTAAAGAGAAGCTAATTCAGCAGACTCTCCAAGACTGCAACCATTTGCAGCATTATAAGAACAGACTAACAAACAAGATTCCTCAACAGTGGATGAGGACAGATAGAACAAAGATGCCCCCCGGCCTAAATTACAAACTTCTGGAATATCCTGGGGGTTGTCCATCAGGAATGTAACTGATCCTCACCAGCAGAGAGAGATTTAAACTGACAAGGGAGCTCTTCAAGCTATCACAAAGGACAAAGATGATGTTGAGCTCTCCTCCCACCAAACAGCCCTTCCCCCTTTTCAGCAGGCTTGTGGGAAGTGCTTTCTCCACCACAAGGATTGATTTTGATTCCTCCTTCTGTCTTATTATCAGCTAGATTGGAATAAGAGAAAGTGTGCCACAGTTACATAAACCTATGTTGAAAACCAGCGTTTGATGATACCCTTGTACAGAATTTGCCAAGCTCTACCAGGACACAATAGTAATGAGATGCAAGACATCTGTGTTAATTTCCATTAGCACAGAAATTTAAAAAATCCTGATGGTGGTACGATATTTAGAGCTCACACCACTCTTAGAAATGGAGATCTGTCTGCTCTCCTATTGACTGTGAAACAGCTTCTTGTTAGATGCCCTCCATTTGACAAGGAGTCAAAAACATACTTATTTCTCAGCACTTCTCTTTCAGTCCTGTGCATCAGACCGGGTTGCCCTTCCTCTCCCACCTGCTTTGCTGGGCACCTCTGGCAGCCACAGATGCTCTCTGTACACTGGAATGTATAAAGACACAGACCTATAGAAGGCATATCCATGGTACCGCCTGTTATTTCAAGACCAGAAAGGGCAGCCTGCCCCCCCCACCAAAAAAAAAGGGCATGGAGCTGTTACCCAATAGGTTTGCTTTGTTCTTCTAGACACAACACAGCAGAAGGACGTTGCAGTTTGACAAGAGTAAATCCAGATTTGGGGTCTTGCTACTGAATTCGCAAAATTAGGATGGTTGATGCAGAGTGCCAAACCTGTGCAATCTTATTCCAATTCTTGGTATTTGGGACAGCTTGGTGTGCTTTACATTGGACCAGGTGCCCTTCATACCCTTGCACACTACCTAAACAAAGCTGAAGTAAACTTCATCATGTGCCTGGTCCCATCTGATCATTCTTGATCCTTATCAGGTTTGTACCCCTAAAAGACCTAGCAGTACACAGATCATCCTTTTTTTAAAACCACATCAAAAACCCCTGTTGGAATTCAGACACAGATCTGTCAGTCCAACAGGGGTAAACGTTAAAGGACTATTAGGTTTCCTGTCCCTAATCATTATGGGCTACAGAGATAATTATCTTCTTGGTCTGGGTCTCTGAGGTTTTTGGGAAACACTCCTAAGAAAGATTTTTATCTTATGCTTTCCATTGGAAAGCTTAAAAGAAAGGTTTCTAGATAGCTAAGGCACAGACGTCACTAAAGTGTACCAGAAGTACAAGCTTTGCATGACCTTAGCAAGGAAACGTACCACACACCCCTGAGACCAGATAATACGATAAAGCCAGGTACTTGTAACAGTATCTTTGCTAGGCAGCCAGTTATCGGCATTCCTTAAGTGTGTTGAGCTTAGGCTTAAATCCAAATCAGCTAAATTCTTATAAGGATGTAGTTGCTCAGTTTTCCCCAGAGTAGCCTTGCTCATACTAGAAACTAATAACAGGGATTTAGAAAAGAAAGTACATTTACATATTTTTTCCGTTAAAAAGAAGATGTTACTAACACAAGGTTGGTGGCTGTGTATAAAGTTGAAAATCCCTTGTGTGCCCAAACAATTATCATTTGAGAGATTTTCAGTCATATGCAGTATGTGCCTATCGATTCCTGTTGATTTGAGGAGGCTGTTGCTGAACTGAACAGCCACTTTCCTCTTCTCTCACAAATGTCTGCAAAGATACAAAAGGAAAATAGTCTCAACTTTTTCACATATGTCCACAAGATAAAAGAAGATGAAAGACAGCAACTCAAATTCCTGCTTTTTGAACATGCAGGGCGCAAGCTAAACTGCACGTAAGCACAAACTAAAGGGCCTCTTCCCTATTATTCCACATTTTTACAGCTCATTGGTGTATAAAGTAGCATCCAAACAGCCTGAAACAATTCCATCACTGCTGAAATTACAGGATTCCAGCAATGCACCATTGAAAATGTCTTCATTAACTGTTTTCATACTTTTCCATAGTATAAGCCTATGCCACCCTGCTTCTTATATATATATATGCTCATGGTAAGAAGCAGGGTGGCATAGGCTGTATGCTATACACACACTATTATAGGCTATATATATATATATGTGTGTATAGACACAAACACAAATCCCACTCACCCTCCCAAAACGAGCCATTGCTACAGCAGTTCAATACACAGATTTATTTTAACAGGCAAATGGGATCCAAGACAGTGTACTGTGGGCCATGCTATTATACTACCTGAAAAGATAATTTTTAGCAAGAGTTAGAAGCAAATGCTGGGTAGGTATGAGTCAGTGCTACCCCGAGATCGGTTGAGTAATATCAGTTTAAACAGCTACAACATCTGTCCCATAAAGCAATGGTAAGATCACTCATTGAAGTTACCTACCTACACACGAACACTTATTTCTTACTTGAAGACATTTATCTCTCAAGATTGGGTCCATTTGATATATTAGTCACAAATTTCCCTAGCCATGCTTCAAGAGCATCATAATATAACATATAGCATGAATCACTATGCTGAGTAATCTAGAAGTGTATTTCAAGAATAACTTTTACCATACATCTTTTTACTGATTTTTCTTTGATGACCATAATAGGATCACTTTAAAACTACTTTAAATAATAGCTGCACTTCAAAGGAGTTTTTCCTTCTATCTGATTTAAAACTTATTATATCAACTGTCACATGGGACAGTTCAGCATGATTAGTAACATGCTGACATTTAAATATTGCTTCCTCATGAATTTACCTGTTAAGTGTTACCTTTTGCTTTCACCCCTTTAACCAGAAACATTTAGTTCCTACAACAGCAGCCTCTTCCACTCTAGCACACTTTTTCCTTTGTAATCTTATAGCTGTGTTCTTCACTTTTATTACTAAATCCTATGGACACCAGTGATTGTTTTATACAGCCTGTATTTGAACTAATAAGCGTAGGACTCAAGAGCATTGGCAGGAGCACAGATTATAAGCCTTGCTGAAACAGATGTCATTCTGCAACCTCTGGTTCTGATGATCCAACGTTGTTAAAAGGAATCCATGGCCAGGAGTCAGGAGATACACATTCCCTTTCCAGTTCTGCCTCTGAAGTGTTGATTAATTTCTCAGAAGTTACTTGATTTTCCTCCGTTAGGAAGCAGTCCTTTTTTATTTATTTAAATATTAGAGACAGAAAAGACATGCCTTTGCATTGTGATAGAATGCATACTCCCTACTTGGTTTGCCTACATTTCATTAGAATAGGATTTGTACCTTCTTGAATGTGAAAATACTAATAAAAGATTAATTCTTGCCAACTATGATTTTGGAACACCTGTTGGGGGAAACCCAAAGCAGAAGCAGTCAGTGAGTCTGGCTGTGGGAAAGCCACTGTCTCCTTCTCACCTAGGGCTTTTCCATCTACTCCACATTCCCCAAAGCAGCACCATAATCCAAAAGAAAGACTACGTGCTCAGGACAGAGGGGAAGGGATGCATTTTGCTGTCCTTCAGCATCCAGGAACTACTCCTTTTGAAGCCAGTTAAGGTTGTAAAACTCCTTTCTTGTAGTGTATACTGTGGACTGAGGAAGTTAAAGCTGCCTTTTTTTTTTTTCTTGGAAGAGAAATCTACTCACATGTACATAATTATGTCAGGTCAAACTCAAAGCAAAAGAACATTGAGTTTTTCCCTTTCAAGCCCTCACCTCCTCACCAAAAAACTACTGTTTTCACCTCCTCTCATTATATTAAGGTATCATTGTTTTTATTCTGCCTGATCTGAAGAAAAAATAAGATGTGATGCTGGGCACACGAGTGTATTCCACGTGCAGTACCAAAGATCTGAAGTTTGTTAAAAGCATCAAAGAATATTTCCTTTTTCTATTTAAATTCTACTTTTTCTCTTATTAGCAAGAATAGTCCACTCATTCTTCTGCTGACAGTGATGAGTATTCTTTTTATTGAATGTTGTTATGCTTTCTGCCAGTTTATACTCTTGTTGTAAGGCTACTAATCTGGAGTTTGGCAAAAAAAAAAAGAGAGAGGATGAAAATCAGTTTTTTCTACATGTCTTAAGTAAGTCTACTTACTAGAGAAGATAACTTACTTTATAAAAGGTGAGAATTAAGAGGTTAACCCCAGAAAATAGCCTTAAACTGAAAAAAACAGCAGCTAGCTTCAGAAAACCAAAAATTGCAAGTTACATAAAATAGTTTCAAATAAAAGTCAAAGCTCATATTATGCAAGTGAAACCTTTCTAGCAAACAGCTGAGTACATCTGCATAATATACAGCAAACTAATGACCTATAAACACAAACATCAAAACAATTTTTAATTTTTTTTTTTAATAATCCAACTTCCTTATGCATTGGTTGTAAACACTGACACCCGTGTTCAAAGCTGCATTTGCCGTGTTACTTCTGTGGCATCATTTCAAATGTTTCACATTTTTGGGAGGCAAACCAGTCTGAACTATGCCCTGCACACCAGTTACATCTGTTCTTCCAAGTAAAGTGACTGCAGCTCATTTTCAAAATTAAACTTTATGAAAGGAGAAAGGTAAAGAGTTGAAGTTTGCATATACTAAACTCATGGTTTAGTTTTATTATACAATCTCCTGTAACACTCAGATTTCAGTAGTACCTGTGCATTTCTGGTTTGGCAGCTTTGTTGGTGTTTTGGTTTTTTAGACTTGCCCTAGTTTGTGAGTGGTTCCCCCCCATTTTTTTTTTTTTCTCATAAAAGTCTCCCATCAATCCACAAAAATATCTGCTTTTCTGCAAGTTCCACTCCTCTTCATTTGTAAAATACAGGATGTAAAGAGAAGATAGGAGGCACTATTCCATAGTCATTGTACTTAGCAGAAGTATTAATCCACTGGGCTCTTTAGTACTGAAAATTACATGTTCATGTAGCTGGTTGATTTTGTTGTCAGTTAAGTCTACTTCATAGAACAATTGATATAAGCTTCTTTGAAAAACAAAATAAAACAAAAAAAACCCAGAACAACAACACAACAATAAAAAAACCCCAAACCAAACAACCCTTTCCTTCTTGGAAATGAAGTTGTTTATTTCCATCAATGTACTGAATACACCTATTCATGATGACCTGGCCACACGTCAACACTTCTTACTGCATGAGTAGATGATCCTTCTCAGTCACAACAATTTTATTACTAAAATAGAAAAAAACAATTCACAGCATACTATCTAGATCCTGTAATTCCTGTAACTCCACAAACTTACATCATACAGCTACTGATAATGAGTGACTCCACGACTCCACTTGTTTTCCAAGTATGCTGCTTCTATCACTCTTGTCTTCAATCATAGCTTCTCTCAATAAGGAAACCTCTAAGTGAAAGAGGAAATAGAGGGGAAATGATGAGAGAATGGCAAGAATTATTATACTGAGTTACACTAAGAATTGAAAAGGAATGCTTCATTTTGCTGTGATACTATTCCCAGAGCCACTGGAGAAAGACTATCCTGACTCAATTGTCTAACTCAATTCATATGATGATTACATAGGATTAGGTTTTTCAAAGAGAATAAAGAACAATGCACCAGGTGAAACCTGTTCTCTCTATGTAGACTCAAAGGTCACAGTGCTCCCCTATGTGCAGAGATCTTTCTGCTCATATCAACCAAGGGGCAGAACACAGTTATGAGCACAGGATTTTAACTCTGCTCCTCCCTCATTCTGGGACCTGTTTAGGTCTCAAATGAGCTTATGAGAACAGTCTGAAGCATGACAGTCCAGTTGTTGTGGCTCAGTGTAGGATCACAGGACTGTTTATTTTGGGTCACAGCAAATGTTTCTCTAGTACAGGAGATGAAGAGAGCAAACACTGCAGGGCTGCCCCAAATCGTGTCTACAACATTCATACTCAGCTTTCTAGAGTCAAAGCAAATCATATCACTGGGACACCTCACAGATCTCTCACGCAGGGGCGTTTCCTGTAGGAACATTCCACTGAACACGTCTCCATCCAGCACCTCTATTCAGCAAACTGCCCTTCACTGTCCGCCTTGCATATATTGAGTGTGTAATGATATATCTTTGCAAAAACCTCTACAGAAGGGGCACCATGAGCACCAGTTACCAGCAACTCAAAGCATAGCCTCCAAAGCTCAACTGGATTGTTAAACACGCCCAGTTTTAGACAGACTATTTTTTCCCCTCTGATGAGAGACTACCATTTAGACAGTGTATATAAAGGCTTGGACCCAACTGTCAGGTAAATTTTAGATACAACGAATTAAGAAGCAATGTCTCTAGAATGTATTCTGTATGTTCTGCCTTTGGTTTTGCAGTAATTAAGGTTGTTTTTAGGATAAGACTATTATACATTGTTGAGTTCCTTGTTACCTATGAGCAAAAACCCTGGCAAAGTTGCATTTGTTCTTTTAGCATGAAAAGAAAGCATTAGTAACTGACAAGGCTTTCCTTCTTTCCATTTATAAAGGCTTTGTTTTTCCCCCTTTTCTAATGCATTAAATTAATTGGTTTTCACACCATTCCCTGTCTGTTTAGTATAACAGTGGATTAACCCTTCATCTCAGCCCTTCATAGACAGGTTTCTTTAGGGAAAAAAAGGTGGTTATTGCTGCAGTTACCACATGGTACTCCGTTAATTACACGTAGGAGACCACCCTCCCAGAAATTAAGACAAGTTTTGCTCGGCACATCCAAGTGTGCATTTAAACCTATTGTTTGCCCCTTTTTGCAAGGAGAGGTACTCTAAGCTTCATTTTTCACCTTGCTGAAGCTAAGTATTATAGCATATTCACTACGTGCACCATATGTCCAACTAGGTTTACTTCCAATGCTGCCTTGGAGACAAACAGGAGACAAATCACTGCTTGGTGCGCTTAATCACATCACCAGCAATCTGCATTCTGCTTTGGTCCATGGACACTGAAAACATACCCCTCCAGGGCACAGGCTGGGCCTGTCTTTCTCTAATCCTCTAGGAAGTGAAAGGATGAATGATGCTAGGTAGTGCCTGGGGAATATTGGCATTGACTTGCTGGTAGCATTCATTAAGAGCAATGCTTTATTATATTGCCACTGCTAGGCAATGTCCAGGAACATCATTTGTGCATTGTATGTTGGTTTCACCTAGAAGACACAGACAAGTACAGCCCATAAAAGAAATCTGCACATGTCTATCATCACCTAAAAACTGTATCATGGTTGTGTTGGGCTCCAACATGAGACAACCTCCATTACATCCCGTCTAATGATATAAACCTGTTGTCCTTTCACAGAGCAGTCATTTTCATCCTAGCAAAAAAAAAAAAAAGCAGCCTCAAAATGCCAAGATAAGGATCCCTTTTTTCCCCAGATTCCTTTCAGTAGTTTGATAGAATTTGAGATTACTTCCCACCAGCAAAGGAATGTAGATTAATGACCCAAAAGAGTGACTAATGACCCAGAAGTCAACTGAATGCACATGTATCTGATCATGTGTGTTCATGTTATTTAATATTAAACCTTGGTCATTTTTATCCAGAGCATATCCTCCTTGACTAAGACATGGTTATACCACTTGGATGAATTAATTATACTTCAATCTTAATAAAGCCAGATGTTTTTAATGTGGAAGTCACATAAGACCAAGCTTATCTCTGGACTGTTTAGTTCTTCTTTGTTCCAGATGGACTGGAAGTATTGTGTGACTATTATTACGCTCCTGTCCCCTGTGAAGTGGGGCAAGTCCTCTAGTCCAGGTACAAAGGTAGAAAAACAAACATTGCTGATTCACATTTCCTCTTCTGCTTTCTCCCAAAGGATGGAGGATGCTCAACCAATGACATTCTGGGCACTTTGTTTTAAAGTCCACCACGCTAATCACAAGATTCAGCTCTGTATTCAGACCTTTCCACAGTGGTGATAGGGAATCTACGTTGTGTTTTCAGTTCATATCCGCTCCTCCTTTTATAATTTGCATGATCTCTGTGAAAGGCCAAGGTAGGGCTTTAAAAAGAGAGGGGAGACTTAAGCACGATTTTGAAGCTGACCTCACACAGCCCTGGCAGTAATTGCATTCCAACTTCTTTCTGAAGTCAGAGGGTTTGAAGGGTTCTCAACCTGACACGGATAAGTGTCTATGGGACACCACAAACATCTAATTCAAAACAAACTGAAATGGATAGTGCCCCAGAAAACCATAAGGTTAATTGTTCTAGGTGATAATGTACTTGGAGACAGGGAGCCAAATAACGTTCCTGCAGTCAGTCTAGGTGGCAAAGCAGGGATCAGAGGCATCTGAGCTCCCCATTATGCTTTGTTTTCAAAGAGGTAATAATTTATGGATCCTCTAACATTGCTGGCCAGCAGCCACATCAGTCTATAGTCATACCACTTTCCACTCCACTAAATAATTTTCATGTTGTGTGAAATACAGACAAAGTAATGCATCATGTTTTAAATAAAAAAATTCAGTTACACATCCAGAACACCAGTGTTTTGAGCAAATACTTTGTCAGGTTTTTTTGTAGAACAAGCTGCAACCTAGTGCTGTTTCACATCATGATTTACTTCAGTCCACTCCAAGTTTTTGAACAAAAACCTAGAGAGTCCTAAAGACCGAATGATTTGGAATATCCCAATGAGTGGCTTAACAATGTACTTCATTCTATTGAAATATTTCTCCAAAGTAATAAATTTTGTAGAAATGGAAAGACCATCCCAGTATAATTACTGAAAACATGAGTTTTATGTAGTAGTACAGAATCTTAGATATTTTACATCAAATACAAATTTTTTATTGAATTCACAACAGCAACTCAAAGGAAAAGATGCAGTGATAGTCTTGATTCCCTCTTGTCAGATCCATTTTATTCTGCTGAGAATAATTAGTTTCCAGATGGTGTTACTGTATAGAAATCATATATACTAGAATTGCTGTAGTAACAATGAAAAACAATAAACCTGACTTTTCAGTTTGTTTTTAAGTATCCCAGGTAACAAGCTAAGGACAGAACAATTAGTTTCAACGGAGTTTATGAAATTCACACAATTCTTTGAATTTCAGTAGCAGATGAGATCTTCTAAATCTTTGTTCATCTCCTGCTCAATGAATTGCATGTCCCTAGTTAGTATTTGTTAAGCTAACAGATGCTTGAATAAGTTGTCCTCTGAATGAGGATGATAGAAGTGGCTAATCCAATTTTACCCATGTTTGATAGGTGCAAAATGTCACATAAATGTGTGGTCCAAGCAGTCAGCCTGAAGGGATAATTCTAAAATTATTTCTTTCTTTCTGTTTCTGCTGAGATTTAGAGTTATGATAAAAACAGTGTTACTGTAATACAATAAGTTGCATTTTAGGTCTCTATTCTTAGATATGCTTTCCAGAGCAGCTATGTTTATGGCCTCTCCTGTGTAACATAACTCAATATCCCTGTTATGTAGATAACTCAGATTTATGCCTCTATCCTGAGACATTTCACAAATGCAGGCTTAGTGTTGTCAGGCAGCTTGATGGATGTTAAAGCCTGAAATTTACTCAAAGACATCCTGATAATGGCATGGCAATGCTTGTTCCAAATATAAATGCATAACTGTTGTGGCAATCCATTCACTTCTTCCCCACCCTCATTGCCTTCCGTTAGCAGTCATATTGCTAGAGAAGCGTAATATATTAGACATCACGTTAACATTACCCAGTGCACATGCATCTCCACATCGAGACAGTCAGATAACTGAGTCCCACCCAAAGGGAAGCTGCATTTTTTCCTTAGGCCTCATGCATGCTGTGATCATTGAATATAGTGAAAATGAAGCCAGGAATGAATTAGCAAGAAATTAAGAACAGAGTCATTTTGCTTCATTCTGATTTAAAAAGGACTTAAACAACACTAGGAAGTGATGACTGCATGACAACCACTTACCATGGACTACTCTGATAAAATATTATATGACACAGCCATTAACACTACTACCAGATCCCCAAACAAGAAGCAATGATTCTTGTAACTTCGCAGTCCTAGAACTCTTGAACCAGCTACCCGATCAAATGCAACAATTTTAAAGGAATCCTGGATGCATATGTAAATACTTTGCTTAGTAACATCTCATCCTTATTCTGACTATAAGAAGCCTCTGTACAGCAAACAAGGAAAGGAGAAATGGCTGGTGGCATAAAGGCAAACTGGCCATGTACAGTGATATAGCATGAGGCAAAAACATAGTGTAATGTTGGAAGTCTTTAATGAATGGAAACAGTAGGCAATACTGAGGAAGAGTTGTGCTGCCAGGAGAAAAAAAGATCCGTTTAATTGGTCTTCTGCTTTTCCAGGAGACTTTGTTCAGCTTGAATCTGCTGAGCCAAGTCTTCAGTATTAAGAGAGACAAACTCCTAGACTGGGCCTTTTTCTATTCTGTTTAGACACAACATAAATACAAGGTCTTTCAAAGAATTTCAGACACTATTTCAAACACCAAACCCCACAACTGTATGAGCAAACGTGGTCAAAGTTATCATGTACAGATATTAATGACCAGCTGAATATGAGGTAGCCACTAGCATGAAAAGACTGAATATTTTAGCTTTTGATGGAGCATGCAGTTTCTGGGCAGACAGTTGCCTTAGGCTGAACTGACCAGCTTTTTATTATTATTTATTCTTTATTTTTCTGGAGCACTCATTTCCCTTATAAAACTTTCCAACCATTTCAGCATAGCTTGAATCAGCTACTTCCCAGCCAGAGGCTCCAGAAGAAATCACACAGTGCTGGGAGACTGAGGACTAGCAAGTACCAGTGGATGTGTGGTTCTGCGGAAAAATCATGGAAACATTTAGGTAATTTCTTAGTTGTTCTAGTGTAAATGAGTTATCTGAACATAAGTAAAAGGGCAGAAGACTTACTACAAGCACCTATAATACAATGACGGATGACATTACTGCTGCCTGGAGACCACAAGGGACACTATGCCAGAGGTCCACAGTTTAAAATCAGTTCCCTTTGTAATAAAATATTAGACTTGCAAAGAAAAACTCAACTAATGAGCAGTTTTCTTGAACCTTAGATGCAAGCTATTATTTCCCATTATTCCCTCCTCTCCTTTAGGTCTGATGAATTATGTATCCATTTCTCCATTGTTGGTTTAGCAGAAGCATCAATAGGAGGTGAAATATGGGGCAAGACTGTCAATATTAGATAGTCACATCAAGCAAGTTTCACGTCTGCAGGGCTCCTTTCAGAAAGCTGTTCAAAAGACGTTCTGAGAGAATAAGTGTGACAGGAAGAAGGTATAACTTCAAAATAGCACAAGTAGCTCTAAGCAGCATTGAAAAAGTAGGGTAGAAGGTGCAGTGTCTAACAGAAATTCAGACCACACAGAAATCCATGATAAATGATTCATGCACTGCAGAGTTGATAAATGACACAACAGAGCCATTTTAGTAACAGAATGGAGACAAGTTCCTAGCCGAAAGGAATGAGATACATTTGTTACTCTAACAGAACGAGATTTTATATAATTTGTAGGGGTCCTCCCCGCTTGAATTGTGTAAAAACAGAGCACTTCCCTATCCTTTAGGGCCAACAAGTTAAACAACATTAAATTTATTCAGGAATCAATAAGATTTCCCAGTCCCTGTCCTTGCCTCTTCTAAATCTGAAATGTGGGGAAGCAAAAACAGCACCACAGAATGCTTTAAACCAAAACATATTCCTGACTCAGAGTGATCTGTCTCACTTCAGCCTTGCGGGGTATTTTGCTGAGAGTACAGCACATTTACACTATGACCAGAACTTTATGATAATATCATTCATTTCAAGAGGTTAGTGCATCCTCACCTTACTTTCTGACCTGGTCCTTTAATGTCAGTTCTAGAGAGTCAAAGATTGCTCTAGGCTCATGCCACTCCTCTCCCCAGGGTAGTCAGCCCTACTCAGCGACAGTCACTGACAGTACCTATTGGTGCTGGCCCAGTACTAGAGAAGGAACCAATGCAGAGATCTTTGTTAATGACGATCCTTTGGGTTATCTGTATGGTGAGCAGATCTTGTACAGCACACTGCCTTGTTCCTGTATAACGCAAGTCATTTAACCTGCTTTCAGAAAAAGTGGGACCTTAGACTGCCTCAGGGAAAAGAAAAATAAAAAAAAAAATCAATTATAGTGTCTCTTCTCAAAATCAATTAGAGCCAGCAGAGAGTCCTGGCATTCACCCCTCTTTCATCTAGAATAGCAGCAGTGCCCCCTCCTGCTCCCCTCTGCCTGATTTGGTGACAGATAGGTGGCAGGGACCTTCCTCTGCTAAGAGGCAGATACTGCACCAGCGGCGTTCAATTCCTGTTTGCTCCACAGCCAGGAGAGTTAGTATGGTGAAATTCCGACTTCACAGAACATTAGGGCCCTAAATCTGAGCAGAAAGAGTCCTGAACAGTAGTCAGCCTGCTTCTCCCTCAAAAATCAATTACTGAAGACACAAAGAAGCTGCTTTTAGAAAAAATAGATTATTAAGCTTTATCCTATGATTTAGACAAGGGGAATATAGCAGCTTTAACCTTATCTGTCATCTGAAGCCACTCATAGATTTTTTGTTCATCTTGACAGTAAATTTCTCTGCCAGGCTCTATAACTCAATGCCCAGTAAGACACTTTTCACATCACTGCAGCCTGTTAAATAAACCATCATACAGGTAATTCACAGAAGAAGAAATCTGTGTGTATATTTATGTGCAAGGTTTTAAAGTCAAGTTTCTTAAAGGTCTTGGACTTTCCAGTAAGTCCAAACTCCATTTGGCATTGCCCACAACATTATCACTATGCATTGGACCTTTGCTTTGCAAGCAGTGCTTCCACAGGAAACTTTCCACTATTTAAGTTAGTGGTGTTGCTTAACTCTAGAGTGAAAGGAATGCAGATAAGCTATTAATCATCAAGAAACAACAAGGGGCAATTTTGGTGATACATTAATCCTGTCACCATCTGGGATGAAATTAATCCAGAATATACAAGAGAACTGATAATACTTTGTACTTCATTTTGCTGCTACATTATACCAATATGTTGTTTGCATGAAGAAGCACCTATAATTCACAGCCCTGCATCTTCCTGTGCATGCCATATTTTGTATACAATATCAGTGTCTAATTTACAGTAAAACAGTCCTGCATTAGCTACTGAAGTGGAAAGTAAAGCCAGAAAAACCTATTTGTAATCCAGGGAAAAGATATGTATCCCCCTGGCAATATCCAAAAAACCAGTGGTTTAATGCCATACAGAATTCGGGCCATGGCTTTGCACATGACATGGCACTGAATTGAGTCTAGGGAAATATGTGATTAATGGCATTAAGAGCCTGGCAGGCATTTATCATTTGGAGCACACCAACAAAAGAGCAAATTGCTTCCTATTTTTTTAGGAACCATAACTTGGACTTGGAAAATTTAGGTTTAGTCTTCTTTTGTGTCATAGTATTCCTGCATACAGAGCAGCAGGGCCTTCTAGTCTTACAGGCTCATTCCTTACATGAATAGCGAGAGAAGTAATTCCCAACTTCACGGCGGTATTGGGAGGATAAATATTTTAAAGTGTGATTGTGCTCCAACACTAGAGCTCATGTGACAGAACCAGCAGCTGAGGAGGCAGTAGGGCATAAGGTTATTTATGGAACAAGCCATGGTCAAAAGTATGTTTACAGGTCAATTCCCTTTACACCAGGCATTCCTCCTTCCCACTGCCCTGCCCAGCCAGTCTCCTCAGTCATGAATATGCCAGTGTGGAGCCGGTAACAGCATGTGTTGTTTGAGAACAGCAGCTACTGCTTTGGAAACATGATGGGATTTAGCAAAACAGGAATGCAGGCTATCATACAGAAACAGGAGTTTCTTGCCAGTCCATTGGCTTTACTACAAAGTTTGTAGATGTGATATTTAACGCCAGTTTCAACAAGACTATTTATTTTTTTTTAAATGGTGAAAGACTCATCTTTAGAGGAACAAAACAAGATAATTACTATTGGAGGGGAACTTGTGAGGAAACAAGAACTTAAGACCTTGTATACTGACATTTCATGAATTCATACAAGGAAGCATGTATTGCCCTTCACTCTTGCTCCATAGCCTTTAGCACAAAGACAACCTATACCCTAATAAAGTAGCAAGTTAGCCAGAAAATGCTAGTATTTTGGCAGAAAGCAAGAGGAGGAGCAGGAATACAAAAGAGGCAAGCCATAGGAACCAAAACCACATTATTACTGGCAGTGGGTTGGACTCCAAGACAAGGTAGTTTTTTTATGTTACATAGAAGTACAAAAGAGGTCCTTGTCGTGCTACTAGGGAAGAGATTTTTATGATATTAGCTCTTCAAAGACTTTCAGAGGTCTCTTTTTGCTCCTACTACGCATGCTAATGAAGCAACACTAACTGATGGTCTCCACACAAGTTTCCTCCCTTCTCACTCTTATAACTCTATGACTAAGCTTGCAAGCATTTCCCAGTTTTAACCTCAGGGCTGTTTTGCAGCCAGTTGCATTTGTAGTTCTTCATGGTCAAGTAAAGCAGAACAGAACTCAGCACAAGAAGGAGAGACAGCAATGCAATAGATAAAGGTTATAAATTTGTATATGCTTACAGTAAGCAGTCATGTATTACTTACCCCACATCCCAAACAAATACTATTTCTTGCCACTATCTAGCAAAACCCAGTATGACTGTGACAGTACATATAATTCTCTTTCATTTCATTGGTCCTGAATACAGGAGAGTTGCAAAAACTATTTTAATTGAGAGAAGCAATGAAAAGGTTTATAAAAAAGGAAAATAAAGAGTAGTTTTACTGGACAGAACATCACAGCTTTTACAGCTGTGACAATGAACCTAATGATTGTTCTACAGTAAAGCTGGTGGTATATGCTCACTGAAGGGCAACATACATTTTCAGTTCAAAGCACTATGCTCTTCCAAGACATGTTTTTTTGCAGGAAGGAAGATTTTTCTTCCTTATTTCAAATGCTGAAGTACATGTTTCTTTAAATCAGCGCTCAAAGATCCTTGGCACTTCTTTAGAAGTGTTACCTCATGACAGATTGTCAAAAAAGGTATCAATTCTCCTTACACAAACGGATGGTGAAATGTAAGCTCCGTTAAGAAAATGCCTTTGGTACCTTATCAGTTCCTCAGCAGAGGAAGATACCTCCAAAATAGATCACTCTCCTCCTACACAAAGAGAAGTCATTCCAGTGCAGCTAAAAGGTGAATTTGATCCAGTTTACACAAGACAATGGAAGATGACTCCAAAAGCACAGGCTGAATTCTTTCACCATCAACTCAGATACATCACAATGATTAAGCGGAAACATATATATTAGCATGCTTCATTCTAGATTAAAGCTTAATATCCTAAAAAACTTTGAAAGACAACATGCTGTCACACCTCAAGAAACAAACTATGAAGTTGCCGCTGTAGCAAAACCTTTTCATAACAGCATACATTTCCACCCAGAGATTTCAAGTCCAGAACTAGATGAAAACCTAACTAAAGACATGGGTACTATCAAACCATGCTTTTCCTCATTGCTTCTAAGGTATTTTCCAGCCTATTCGGTTCCAAAAACCAAAGCTTTGCATAAAACAGAAGATAGGGAGCTAAAAAATAAAAAAGCGAAAGATACTGAAGTGATCTTCCTAGTAAAAATATGGAAGAGCCCACAGAGATACCCTACATTTAGCAGCTTCTACCTTTCCCATACACAATAAATGCTAAAGCATATCTTACATAATATCTCCCAGTATCGGGATTGAAACCATCTTTCATTAATGTAAGCATCTTTACATGCTCTTATTCAAGTATTGCCTCCTCAAACTAACAGCACTGAAAAGCCAATCCTGTAATTTTAGCAGAAGACAGTATTAAAACTTGTATAGAAGTAAAAAGGAATTAGGAAGGTAGTCAAACCTCCCAGTCAGTCTTGGTCCTCCCAAGAACAACAAAATAAGTTACACAGTTAAGCCAGAAAAAAATTTTGTTAGCTTACCTTAGAATGGGATACCATTCTCCAAAATTAAGTCCCTTTGGATTTCCTTTCCAGAAAGAGATCGTGAATACTGTAGCTTCCCTTTTGCACTCTCTTTTAAACTACCAAACGTGCAAAAGGCTGCTAACACCTTTTACTTTGCCTTCCTGGCCCTCATTGGCCTTTGCTTCTCCTGGACCTCCCAGCAACTGGAGAACTAATTCTTTATTTGTTTCACCTGGTGTTCGTTGGGCCTGAGTCACTTTTCTGAGCAAACTGTGGGTGTTCAAACTCAGTGCTCTTTCACAAAGGCCTTTTCTTAAAATTCCTTTCCCTTGGTTTTAATAAGTTACTGTATATTAGAGTCATATTTTTCTAGACTTCTTTGTTTGAACCTTCCTTTCAACCCACCTCCCCCCTAGCTCCATCATTCCAAGCCCTTCTTAGTCTCTTAGCCTTAAAAAACAAAAGTGATAAGAAAACATGCACCCCATGCAACAGAAAATATGGTATTTTCCACAGCCTTCCCCAGGTGAAAAACACTGAGGCCAAGAATTTTCAGGTACTCTCTTATAATTAGTGTGTTCCCAAAAATGATGTGTCTTGCTTGGCCTGTTTATAACCTACAATATCTGTTTCCCAAACAGTAACACCTTATGGTAAGATAAACATTCTGAGAATCCTTTCAAGTATTAGCAATGAAAATACTGAACTAACGCTAGTATTAACAGTCAATCTGGAGAATGAACCTGGGATCGGATATGATCACTCCATACAGCTCCTTCTTGGCTTGATCTCAGGCAGGAAAGAAGGCACTGTGAGCTGGATCAGTGCTTCGCGCTGGTCAGATCCACATATTGAAGCTAAGAAGTCTGTGTTGGACTGTTTGCTATTTACTATGTTCAGTTCCCAAAATTACTGCTCACTTCTGTTAATAGCAGTGTATTTATTACTGGTTTCAGATCAACACAATCTCTTAGAAATATTGTTTTTCATTTCAGTTATCAAAATATGCCTTACTACTAAACTTAAAAGCCTACAGAGAATGAATGAAATATGGGCTGCATGCACAGCCCATGCCTGTGGCTGAAAACAAAACCATTTTTGTAAAATGGAACCATGAATGGAAAATAAAGCACAAAATATGCAAGTGGCTTAAGGTATTGAATAGAAATAACAGAAAACAATTTCCCAACAAAGGCTTTCTGGCTGTGATCCTGAGTCACATTTTATTACCGGAAGAGAAGTGATCTTTAGCAGAATGAATGAAAGAGAATGAAAGACACAATTACAAACTGCAAGTGACCCTACACATGCAAGAGCAACAGACATCAGCGTCAGGCAGCAGGGTCTGTGCTGCGGGAATACCAAAGACGACAAAGTTAGGAAGTTCATGCACATTCACAGAGCAATGTAAATTAATAACTACATGAGGGATAACACAATATGTACAAAGACATCAAATTGTTCCTAGCAGATTTTCCATTAGAGTGACAGGATGAATTTATATTTCTAAATTATGCTAATCCTTTTGCTAGTACTTTGCTAGTTCTTTGTGTTTTGCTTGAATACTCAAAACTCAGAAAGAAGGTCAAATAAGGTTTCTTCTGAAGAAAAAACTAGTTAAAAAATTAGGAGACTAGAAGCACAAAAAACAAACAAATATAAAAAAAATCAAATTGAAGTCAAATATCTCCCTTTAGGGGTGACTGTTATTCCTGACAGTCCAAACCAAAGATTCTCTATGGTTCATTTCAAGACAAGGGAAGAATTTGTATATTTGGGACGGCAATATCAGAATGCTCTCAGCATTATTTTGGGAGACATTTATAGACTGTGATAGGTTTCCAGAAAGACAAAGTATTTTAGTAACATGTCTTCATATCTGTCATAAAGAATCTTTCATGAGTGCTGTAAAAACTCCTGGCCAAGAAACAGTGTTAAGTCTCCCTTTTATAATTTTCATTTGTTTGAATGACAAGATTTAATACATGCACTTTGGAAAGTAACTTACATCAAGCAGTTACCAAATCATACAATAATGAAGATGGGTAGAAAAACTCATTACAATCACCTCTTATTATGGTGAAAATTATGATACCTTATACACAGGCTAATTATTTAATACTGTATAGCTGTTACATTAAGTATTAGTAATTACTATTAGAAATTACTACCAGAAGTTCACAGGGTTTTATACAAGCAAGATAAAACTGTGGTCTAAGTGGAAAGTAAGAGTATATTCTCAGTTTTGCCACTGATCTTAACATGTGTTGTTTCATCTGTGAAGACATACAATCACATTAAACGTTCCACTACAAATAGTTTAACATTGACTTCCTACAAGAGGTCCATCTTTAACTAAACAAAAACATAGTCAGTGTTTTAATTTAGGAAAACATTCAAGCGCGTGCTTAATTTTTCCCCAGTTACAAAAATTCCCATCTTCTGATTAACTTTGATTTAAATGGGACAGATTCATACATTTAAAGTTAGCAGCATGTCTAAGACTGTCCCAATGGGTTTCTTTTCTTTAATCACTCTGTGTTGCATCAGCCCATGTTTCTCACTCCTCTAATAGCCAGGATCATGAGAAAGCATCTAACTTTTCTCAGCTTTGAACAGAGGAGAAGAAAGGGGCAGGGCTCAGTTTTCTGAGCAATGCAATATCACCAGTTATACACTAAATCGTCATTCTTTCACAAGTCAGCAGACACCTCATGCAAGCAGACCTAACCTCCAAATTAGGCTCCACATACCAACATTCAAAGGCCAGAGTTAAAGATAGGTTTTCCTCATACCTAAGGAGGGTCGGGTGGCTTGGGCCAGATTAGGAAAGCCTGTATGATGAATGCAGAGATGCTGGTAGGAATCATTAAGCACAACAGCAGTCAGCAAAGCAGCAGAGATGCTCCTACCTGCTCAAATCAAATGCCTGGGAGCAGACTCCTGGATGGACGCTGACCAAAAAATCACTTAAAAATCTGAATCAGGAACATTTTCCTAAAAACCACAGAGGAATACAGGACTAATATCTTAAGTACTTGGCCAAGAAGTTGGAGGTAGGGGTTTCAGGACTTTCACAGTCTGAGGGAATTCAAACCTTCTCCTCCTGTAGAAATTTAGAGACCAGGAAACTAAGAGCCTACAGAAAGGTAAAAGTAGCTCTAGTTTCCTTTCCAGGGAACAGAAGAGTCCTGAGCTTGATTTCTGCTCCTTTGATTACTGCTTTGGTTTTACTTCTACTATGACTTCATATAAAAAGAGTAAATAATCTTGAAGTCTAAGTGAAGCAGACTGTGTAATTCTTTCAGCACTATTAAAAATATATTAAAGTAAATTGTTTGCCAATTCAACCTTGCACTCTTTAGGATGTCATGTCATATATTTAGTAGCTGGACTATGTCCTCCTACCTGGTAAAATGTGCTGCTGACTTTCTAATTAATGAGATATGGAACCCATCCACCAGACTTATAAAGAATAATAGACTTAAAAGTTTAAACACTGTGCTGCAGAACAGGTAGAAAAACTGTAGTAACTTATTTTCCTGGCATAACTCTTCCTAAACAGCTTTCCACTCTTACAATAAATGTGGAGGTGGAGAAGGTTAAATGACACACGTTGTAATTTCTCCTCTTGAACATCTGTGGTCAGAAACAGAATGGGGCAGAGCCAGCAGTCCTAAGGGAAACTTAGCAAGGTTTACAGTTTTTGTAGTGCTGAATCAGAGTGGGGCCACCTTAGCACAGCATCTTCTCTCTGGAATTAGATGTCTTAAATTCTTCTGAAGAGAATGCAAGGAACTTTACAATGACCTGCTTTCTAATAATCTGCTTCAGGAAAACTTCATCCTAACTACAAGGCAGTAATAGTTATTTTCTTTTCTGTATTCACTGTCATTCTGTGTTCACTGATTGCTACAAGTTGTTTTATTGACACCAAAGGGCCTGAATCAAACTTACTGAAAAAAATAAAATTAAAAATAAGGTTTACAGGTGAAGAAATTCTGCAAAAAGGACTAATATTTTTGAATTGTTGGTTAGCTAAGAAAATCCAGTTATGATTAATTTCCTAGTGTTTGATGATTCCCTATCTTCTGTCTACTTTCCCCAGAAAACATTTGCTGTTCTTTTAGCAAGTAGTGAGATTTCACAAACAGAGCTTTTCATAAAATGAACCAACTCAAGGCTATTCTGTGAAAAGTATGACATTCATTTTGCATTTTTGGTAATGTTTAAATAAATACGCTCCCCAATGTGTTTTGCAAAACCCTGGAGTGCTGCACAGAGTGGATAGATAGCTTCCAGTCATCTTCATTACAGAAAACAAGAAAACAGATTAACATGGCAGAGCAGCCAGGAGAGGAACATGTGGAGAACTTACTGGAATGACACTCCTGATTTGATAAAGATGCTAACAATAGCTATTAAAGAGGTCAAAATAAAAAGAGAGCTAGATAAAGAAGTTGCAACAGCTGGAGACTTACAACTCCTCTCTTACCATCTTCAAGCCTGTGCTTTATAACACAGCTACCACCAGGGTGCAAGCCTGCATTGAGGGACAGGCATTTATCCAAGCAAGTGTGAGGAGGGGAAAAGCACTCTCAGAACTGATTGTGAACTGCACAAATTCGTCTGAGGTTGAAATAAATTCTCAAAGCATTTGTTTAATCAGAAATAGCAAAAGCGTTTTAGTGATTCTCCTTTAGTTCATTGGGAGGATTGAAGGACATAGGGCTGGGGTGGTAATTAATGCAGTATCTCTATACGTCAAAGGATGGTAGTCCTGCAAAACATTATTTATTTAATAAAAAGAAATAAAATATTAATTTTCTTATCCTGGCAAAGCAAATATATTGAGTATTTTCTGTTGCATTTATATTGAGGTGAACCAAGGGGACTGAAGAGTCAGTCCTATTAATAATAGATAAATATGAGATTTTCTTGTATAGTTTGGAGAGGTGCACAAGGAGTGACAAATATGGAGCAGTGCATTCCCTGTTCTTATTGCGTAAAAGAGACAAGATGCAGATGTGACATTCGCAACAGGCTGGGAAAGAGGTTCTCTGCAGATACAGGAAGGAGGGCTGTAGGGATTGACCAAAAACCACTAAGCCCATGACATGAGTGCTGCATTTTGACTTAAGCCTCAAAAAAGAGAAATAATAGATGGGATGGGATGAAAGGAGTAAGAAGAGCGTCATAATGATATCCCCAGTGCTAGTGAGAAAGACTATAGTGCACCTCAGATTAGTTTTAATGAAAGGAAAGATATTCAAAAAGGATTAAATTTGGAATACAAGGCTCAGAAGAGGTGTTTTCTGCTGTTATTTTAGGATGATAGAAGAATAAAAATTAAAAGACAAAAAAGACTGCAGTTGTCAAAAAGGGATGTCAAAATTCGGGTCAGGATTCAGAAGCACGAAAGTGACAGAAGTGCAGATTTAAGGGGTCTGAAAGATGGACCAGAGATTTAAAACTTGGAGGAAAATGAAGAGAGACCTAAAAATGAACACTAGGTCAGTAGCCAACATAAGACCAAAGACTGGCATTGTAATCAAAAATAAGGAAGTGAAAGCATGAAGGAAAATGCTTGAAAGACTGAGTTTGATGATGGCATAGCACTTTAAGGTGGCTGAAAAGGACAGGTACCAGAGGTGACAGGTAGACAGAAAAAGCAGGGAAACAAACACCAAGGAGCAAAATCCTTGAGACAGTTAATAAAAGCTCTTGGTGTATCTAAGAGAGTTGTTTTGCTTTGCCACATTACAATTAATATCTAGGCAGTACACAGAGCTGGTAACCAGCTGATAGTGCTGTATTTACTGAGGTTACTGCTACTCGTTCAATCACAGCATCCCCAGCTTCTCTTTAGAAACCCCCAGAGACAACAGAAAAGTGCAGTGTTTTATGGGGGATATTCCTCCTTTCATAGCTGGAGTTGCAGGAGCTATGAATAGTGTTAAGCGCTGTGTTTCTTACTATACCACATTTAAGGTAGTGATTTGGTTTCACATGCGTCATTCAACAACCAGCAATTTACAGTGACACTTGATACCTTCTGACTGCAGTTCCCAATTAATATGAGATACTGGAGAGCATGGCTGTTGAAACAGCAGTGCTGATGGTGTAAACAAGCCAGTTAAAAGTGTGTCAGGCTTTGCTCAGTGAGGAATCACATCCCTGTTATGAGCTGAAGCATCACACCTGCTTCTTTCAGGTTAACTGATAAATTGCTGCTATGTAAATCTGCACTTTAAATGTAATACCATGCTTCTCCAGAGACTGAATAAGATGAGTGAGAAAGTGAAATTGAAACAAAAAAACAAACACACCAAACTTGCAATATCTCATATGGCAACATATCCTTCCACTGGGGAATGTTACTCTGTCCTTGAGGCAGGATTACACACAAACTCCATATATATATAATAGTGTTCCAACACAGACAGAGAAGAGATGGTGTTTTCCTAAACTGTCTCAGTAACTACAAAAGCTGAAAGAGAGAAAACTGTCCATGCCACCTCTGATTTCCTGAAGAAATGAGATAAATGATCTCTGACAGTCACTACGAATGTTGGACCTTCATTCCAATCCTGCTTCTAGTAACATGCAGGCAAAATGGCCTGCACACAGTCACATTTTTTTTTTATCATTTGTGGATGCACAGCGGTTGAGGACATTTCCGTATGAGCAGTGTTGTCCTTTTGAAAACCCCAATAATCCCGCCAAGGACCTATACAAGACTGTCCTGGCATTCCTGCCCCATCTGAAGCCATAAATGGGTTTCACAGGTAAAAAAAGCAATGACAATAATGGCTAGGCTGTAATAACAGCATCTCTTCCATGTTGTGTGGCTGGCATAATCCCAGACACAGCTGAGAACGATGCAGTTCCAGTTGCCTGTTCCACCAGGAGGTCTTAGCCTATCTACCTAATCCCCCTGCTAGTTTCAGGGCTTTACTAATGGAGAAGAAGTCCTGAGACTTTATCAAAATGCTTTTGACCTTTTCAGGCACCAAAAGTATTTGAACACTGTATGGTGGTGTGAACCTGACAGTTGAGAGATCTTTCTCACCTGATTCTGAAGGTGTCGGGTGCTTGTCACCAGCAGAGAAAGAACACTGGGCTAAATGTACCTTTGTTCGCATTTTCTGTGGCAGTGCCCATGTCCTCAAAAAGTCTTTGTGTCATGTCTGGGTGATTAGCTGAGCATGGGTACAATTCAGACCTAAATTCACTCTTTTCCTCCTTTGATATTCAACACCGTACTCTGGTTCTTCCTACAGAAACCATTTAAGACACAGTCAACCAAACAACATTTGCTGGGGTTTAATATTCTACACTTGGCTAAAATGCATTATGTTGAACAAGAGACAGTGGCTGAAAGCATCTATTTAAAGCCTTTGAAACAAAGTATGGACAAAGGCAGTGGTATACAGACTGCACTGCGAAAATACTTCCTGCTCCTTTTCATGCCAGAACCCCAGGAACATTAACATTTTCTATCCAGTCTTTGAGTTACACAATAGCATGAAAAAGCTGTTGCCTTTATAGCTCTTGAAGGATTTCTGGTTTGAACTCAGACATACTGAACGTGACTTGTTGCCTTAGGAAGACTAGGTTTTTCCTGTCAGCCTCTGGTGCACCAGACGCATCAGCATTTTAACATACCTGCCCAGCTGTATTATTCAACATGGAGGGTTGAGCCAGAGCCCAAGCATGGTATTTCCTATGACGAGAAGCCAAACTTCAAGGTCCTGAACTGCTATCAATCAACGATGACAGCACCAATGTACACAGTTGAGCCTCTGAATACAATAAACACAGCATTTTTTTTAAATTTTGCAAACTGTAAAATCTAGATTCTAAAATCCTGTATTTTCCCCATTGTCACTTATTTTAAAACTTATAGATCTAAGAAGACAGGCAGAAGGCAAACTGTACATATAACATCTAATCATTCATCTCAACTAAATATTATAGATCCTAACTTATCAGAATGAATACTTAAGAATTAAATGAGTAGTCAAGACACAACCTATATTATATATACAGTTTTTCTTTAATCTTAAAGTAGAACAAATCAATTAATCCATCAAAATCAGAAGAGAAAGGAACTTCGGATTCTATAACTCAGTGAGTTTCAAAAATAGAACTTAATTGCATGAAATTGTGCTCTGATCCATATGCTTCCGTGGACAAATGCAATTACTGCCGCTTGTAAACAAGTTAATTGATGTGAGCAAATATAGTTCAGAATACCTTATATGTGAACAACGTTTCCCAAAAAGCACACAGACTTGGGGTTGTGCTATGATCAATAGTAATCAATACAGTCCCACTGAAATGGATAAAACTATGCTTCTCTGTTGGTGTATCAGCTGAGTCTGGCTCAGTTTTCCTTAAAATAAGAAAAACATGTTCTCTCACCTAGTAAAATAAATTAGCTATTCAAGGTCTCCAAAAAAATTCTCATTAGCAGAAAGGCAAAAATACTTTTTTAGACAAGGCGATCCAAAGTCTCAGAGCAACTTTAAAATCCCAAATCTGTCAGTGATTGCTCAGTCATTAAGCAAAACCCTCTTGGGAAGAAGCACTCAAAATGGTAGCTGGTACATTGCCAATAAAATTACAAATACTAGTAATTATTTTTGCCATCAGACTCATAAATTAGGATGGCACAAGACCTTGTAATCAACCAGTCAGATGTTTTTGTGGGGGAAAAAAACGTAATGGGATTGCCGTTAATTCATTTGTCCTTGAACTGCAGGATTACAGTAGAAAAATACACACTTCTGAAGATGTTTTAATCCACTTACTGTATATTTTATCTTGTGCCTTTCTACTTTTTAAACCCGAGAGACAAATGCATTCAGACAGGC
Source organism: Alca torda (assembly GCA_008658365.1). NCBI lineage: Eukaryota > Metazoa > Chordata > Aves > Charadriiformes > Alcidae > Alca > Alca torda. The sequence goes on from CM018083.1 coordinate 13,241,755, forward strand.
TCCCATCTGATGCCACCTTTCCTCTTCTATCAGCCAAATTTGTAAACTTACCAAAAAAAAGAAGTTCTTTCAACAAGCTCCAGTTTTCACAAAACTATAATTATAAAACTCAATAAATCAGTTTCCTCAAGATCAAAAAGAGTTTCAAGTTTCTTAAGTTCCTCTTTCTTGTTAGAAATTAATTTTTAATCACCTTTAATATGATACCTTTAGTTTTAATTTCTTATCTCTTAAAAATGTTGGCTTTCTCCAAAGTGTGACTTGCCCAAAAGTTACACCCACACAACAGGTAGGTGGAAAGGCTGAAATTTTCTGTTTACAAACTGTCTTTGAACAGACCATACATTTTTCAAAATGTGTTTGACATTGGTTGAATGCAATTTATACACATCACAAAATGAGAACAACTTGTCAAGATTTTATGGAATTGCTTTCAAATAAATTATTTGTCAATTTTCTTTTTCCTTGTAAGGCCTGATCCAAAATATGGTGAAGTCATTAGAAAGGTACTGACTCCCCTCCGCTTTGCATCAGGCTGTATTTATTCAGCATGTAGAGCTGGCTAAATAATTCACAAATATATTCAGTGAATTATTCATTTGTTAAATTTTATGATTTTATGGTTTTATGCCTGAACTATTTGAGAAACAATATTGCCCATTATTCATTCAGCTCTAAATCACGCTGACTTGTAAACAAAACAGAAGACTAAAGCATTGGACAAAAATTATGGGGTTTTTGTGCTCCAGATAGATGTGGTCTCATACTTGGTAAAATAAGTTATGGGAGAAGAACAATGTTTCTTGGGTTTGCTGCCATGAAATACATCCTGCTGAGAACTTTCTTGCTATTTCTTAATTGTGCTGAGTAACAGAGTAGCCAGTTTGTGGGAAGAGCTGCTTAGACATCATTTCAGAGGCTCAGGCACTACCTGTTTGGAAAGTCAACATTTCTGGCAGGCAGAGACAGCTCCCTGCCCCAGGCAGAAGGGCTCACCTTGCCTTTACAAGGATGGCCAAGAGAGCTGCAATGCTAACTAACACATACAGGATTCTCTCCGAGCTCTCAGCAGCTTTCTTATTCTCACCTTGAAAGGATTTTCCCGATGTCCTAGTGTAACACTAGAGCAGGCTGAAAAGGGAACAAGCCCATTGTCAGCTACTGTGCACTCCCAGGCTTTTGAAAAGCAACAGTTTCCCCCACACAAAACTGTGTGGCTGGGACTCTGCTATTTATACCTGCAATGGTTCACTGGGCAGGACCAAGGGCCTGTTGCTATTGCTGTGAAGAACATCTATTCTACCTGAAGCCTCACAGAAGCAAACTGACATTTGATATAATTTCTTACAGATATTGCAATTTTCCCTCCTGTATATCCTGCCAAAATATTTGCCACCAAGTGCATTTGACTGAAAACTTGGCATAGGACTTCCATCAATTATTTTCAATTCACTGAATAGGTAGATTAGTCAGGGAAAAGGCACAATATATATGGGCAAAGCAGTGAGCCAGTCATTGGCAGATGCCTCGCCTCAGAATTACAGTATTTTGACCTTTCATGGTAGATGGTTTAAGGAAAACGGAAGTTTAATAACAATGCTTCGCTTGTTAAGATATCACAATCAATACACTACATGTGAAAAGCTGTCTTACAAATGGAGACATTCTCAGCACAGTGAAATGACAGACTTTTAATAAATAGAGGAGTATTTGGTCATTGCAAATAAAGGCAAAAGAAATGTGTGCTTTCACATTAGAGTGCATAGGTAAAGCGAGCATCAGGGTGTTCCTCCAATACTGCAAAGAAAATCAGACGGTGAGGCAGCAGGGCTGCGAGGAAGGGCCTGGAAGAGGCACCTTGCCCTTCATGTTTAAACATCCTGGCTCTGCCTGGCCTCTGCCTCCCTCAAGGACAGACACGTTCTGAGGGAAGCCAGCAGGGAAGATCACTCCACTGGATCTGACGATGTTACGAGTGGGCAAATACTACCTCACACCAACATTCATTCAAGATAAAATTCTTTCCACTGCTTAAAGACAGGCTGTGTTTTCCAACAGGTAATGAAATACCTTCTCTCATACTAGATTTGCTCTTTTCACAAGCAAAGTGTCCATTGATGCTTGCAATGTGTTTGCGACAAAACCACAGCTCTGCTGTTATTTGTTGGTATTCCCACGTTTGCGGATTGATCTGTTTGCTCTTAGCGCTGTTCAGCTCATGCCATAGCAAGTATTTTACTCAGTGCTGTAGTAGTAACACTGCTGTTACAGCCATGATATAAGCTTCGACTTAGCTCAACAAAGCAAGATTGCAGAGAGGAGTTGTCATTTATATCAAAGCAGTTCAAACAGCTGGGAAAATGGAAACCTGATAATGGGTCTGTATGGTTAAATGCTTTTCCACTTTTCCTAATTTCCATTCCTCTAATGAAAAATATTCTCTCTGCCTTCACATCTCACTTCTCTTATTCTTTTATCACTTTCCCATAAAACACTTCTTCCACTCTCTGGATGAATCAAACTCTTTGTGTCTGAGTGCCTCGAAAGCTCTCATGGCCATCTAGTGACAATGTAGAAATGGCAAGTATAAATGCAGCCCAGGACATTGCATAGACTGTTGCACATTTATCTCAAAATCCTTCTAAACCAAACGCTGCATCCTCTTTTAGCATGCCTGGAACCTGATAGAAAAAAAATTGCTTTTAACAAATATTAAGCAGCTTGTTAAGAAATACTAATCAGCTTGTTTTAATCATGTCACTGGCAATATATGCACACTGTCTTTTAAAAGATGGAAGCTCACCTTTAACTGCTCTATATTCAACAATAAATAATCCTATTATAGAAAATGTTTTGCAAAGCAAGGTTCATAATAACTAGAGGCTGTTCTAGTTTATGTAAAAATAGCTTGAAACAACAAAATAAACTGTAAGATACAGCTTTGCAGACAGGCTTTCAAAGGTATTTCACTGCATACTAGCAGTTTTTTACAAACTTGTCCATTCTCTTTTTCAGAGAGTGTTTCATGAGATTTTCAGATCACGATGGATAGAAAGTGAAGTGCAGCTTATATTAATACTTCGGCAATTCTGAAAGCCAAATAATCCTGCCTCAATTCTTTTTCTTTTTATTACTATTTCTCTTGAAATATTTACTTACCATATTCTATCTGGTTTTCTACATTAATATAGGAGGGTTAGATTGTCCATCACATAAAGGATCTTTTATAACACTTCCATGATGTCAAGTAGACTCAATGGGTGTAAACACTCTTTTGAAAGAGACCTCCCTGGCTGGCGTAAATCTCTGTAAAGCAAGATACCAGCCCCATTCTAACTGCAGTACAAAGGGAAATTTGGATGTGATTGAAATCATCTGACTGCGGATGCCAGAACAGTTTTGTTATATAATGCATGTGAGCACAGCTGCTTTCTTATCACAAGACCCAAGATGAACACATCACATCACACACTGAAGGGCAGAGTTACCTTCCCTTCTGCCTCCTAATAAATCCCCTTGATGGGTTATTTCCCATGGGCCATTCACAAGAATGAAACTGTCCAGAGTACAAGACACAAGGAACTGGTACCAAACCTTTTTCACTTTCACCCTTTACCCCCATCACTTTCTGAATGCTGTTTTCCAAAGGTGGCAGGAAGGACTATCCACTCTGTTCCTTGTGATACCGTTATGCGGAATAACACAAATAATTTCTACAGGAGCTAAAAGGGTGCAGCCTGTCACATGCCTGATTTGGAGGTTCTTGGGGTGTCACTTGCCATGTAGACATGTGCAATGAGTCTGCAAACAGTGAGAAAGACATTTCTAATCTACTTGTGACCTGGGAGCAACATATTATTGAGGGAATTCTGCAATTTAGTCAAGACCACTATGGTGATATCAAGGCCTACATGGTATCTATAAGATTCACACCACACTCTGACCTGTGAACAGAGTTCAACAGCACATTAAAATTTCACTATTACTGTGTACACAGGGCATACAGTTTGACCACCATCTACCTTCTAAGAGAGGGTGCAATGCTAAATATCTAACCAGCAGAAACCACGTTTTAAGCAAGGTTTTCCTAACTTTCAATGTCTGATCAGTCTAATCCAGTTGGGCTTCACAGGTTTCCATTTAGAAACCTACTTTAATATTTTGCTGATTCAGAATATATGTGAAAGGGGAGGAATATTCCACTAACCAAGATTTTATCATTTGATATGGCAAATACAGTACAAGAAATACTACTTTTAAAGAAGCTTTCCAATAATTCTCAGAAACTTTTCTGCTTTCTATATGTAGCAGTCACCACTTCACATGATAACTACCTTCCACACAACAAGATCTTGAGTATTTTGGGCTTGAGCATAGAAGATCTTCGTGCCAAAAACTGTGACAAAGAATGGCAACACGAATCCTTCAGCCTCTGGGATGTTCAGCAAACTGAAGAGAGTGAAGAAAATGGGCTAGCTATAGCACGAATCAGATGTTAGTACTGAGCTAAAACTGATGCTCTTGACTGAAGGCTGGACAACACATAGTGACAGTGAGGAGAGAAAAAGGCAGGCATATTTCAAAGACAGCCTCTACTGTCAGAAATACAGAGAATTCCTTCGGAGATGGGGAAATCTGTGAGAGCAAGGGTGGGTCAGAGATACATGAAAGAAAAAGGGTTTGGTGGGGACTCTATTTCTATTCTCACGCAAGACTGTGACCTCTTAGAATTTGTTGTCTTTTTTTTTTTTTTTTACAAGGTGACTTTCTGCTAAAATTATACACAAGATTCTCCCTCTGTGACCCTAGCATAAAAATACAAAGACCCAACTGGATTTACATACATTGGAGGAGATCAGGCTGTTTTGCCCGTTCAGGTGTAACAGTATCCATATAACTAAACCACTCTTCCCAATCTGTTACCAACAAAAAGATTATTTACAGTTCAAGTCTTTGATTTTAACTTGTCTAGAACAATTTCATTTCTGTGTTCCATAAAGGTGAGAATAGGAGACATGTTAGGTACAGCAAACTGTGATGAAAAAAAAATCTCCAGAATGGGTTTTGCCATACTAAATGTTGCCCTCTGGTGTGGTTTCTGGCAAGTTGTAATAATGTAACCTGACTCTCAACTATCCTGACCTGTGGCTATTGTCACATATTTTCCCAAATCATCCACAAGATGTTGAATGAACTCGGCATAACTTATTTTTGTTATGCAACCATGTATAGAATACAACTCAGTATCATGGACTGGATGGCCCAGAATAATCCTGTGCAGAAATGACTCAGTATCCAGGGAAAACTTTCAAGCTTGCAAAGACATGACATTTTCCTGAAAAGCAACTGTTAAACTCTGACTAATGCATTCCCTTCTTTCCTTCTCCTTTTTTTTTTTTTTTTTTTAAAGTCTATCCATACAGGTTTTGAAGCTCTGAATGTTCCTGGGCACTGAAGACAATGTGAGGTGTAGACTGTAAAAAATGTCTGAGCAAGCAGAAAGTCAGTCTGGACAATACTCTTAATGCAATATTTTGAGAACATTTTGGGGAAATGTAGCAATCCAAGGGCCTACAGCCAGACATTTCCTTTTTGCCCAGGCAGTCCATATTTCCACCTATTAGGTGTCCTGGAAGGGCTGAAAGTTGGCCACTAAGTGAGCTGCTTCTGCAAGCACCATTCTTATGCAGGTTGGAGGAGCCCCACTGCTGGCAGGCTTTGAGTCCCAAGTGCTTCTGGCACAAACTAGTGAGAGCAGCTCTGGGAACTTCAGGAATTATGTCCCTGACAGAAACCTGGCAGGAGCAAAGCTCCCCTCTCCTCCCTTCATTCCAACTGGAAAGCCTCCTGACACCACATCCAGAGATGTACTTGTAATGAAGTGAAACTAGGTGAAAGTGTAAATAAATAAGTAAATAAATACTAAGAAGTTGCTTTAGAGAAGGAAGTCTAAAACAGACCATGTTTCCCCACCATCTTAAAAATTGCAGTTAACTACCCAAAAGAATGAAAATATTTATCATCCCCATCTAGAACTCACCTGGAATTTGCTCCTAGGAAGCTAAACATCAGTGAACACAACAGAGAAATCTCAAACTTGTGAAAACACTCTGACATTAAATACTCCTTGCTTTGTTTCAGGCTACTTCCAGTGTCTGTGTTAAACAGCTAGCCAATCCCCATAATCTAGATCCACATTATATGCCACAGAGCTTACTTAAGAAACTTTGCTGTATAGCTTAACATAAAACAGTATCACCTGAGTATGCTATAGGACCACAGATACCCCAATGTGAAGGCATGCAAAATCCCATTTTGTTGGAAACAGCATCTCACCTCGTAAAAAGGAGGTCAGCAACTGAGAACTGAGGTGCTCCGATCTGTTTGCCATGGAGGTAACCTTGGACAAACTCTTTTCCCTCTATCTCAATTTATGTGTTTCTGAGATAGTTAAACAAGACTGACACCACAGAGAGGCAGCAAGGATTACTAAGATTTGTAGTGTGCCTTGGAACAATCAAATAATCCCCTCTGTTCTAGTCCTGACTACCAATATCCATCAAGAGAAAATTACCACATTATTACATAGAGCCATAGAGCTGCTAAAGACAATGTGTAATATAATAGATGAGCATGAACGTTAACTACCTGTGCTAGCAAGAGAAACTCTTTTCTCACTGACATAGCCTCCAGCATGTTTGGATGCAGTACTTTGTTTTCTCCAGAGCAATGGTGACATTTTAGATCATCTTCTGTGCTATAAATGGAATACTGTGATCTGCTGAACATTTGCTACCTGGAAGACCATTTCCTGGTGCCCGAGTCATTAACTTTCTTGGATGACATTGCCACATCTGTAACGAAAAGATGTAATGTGCTGCTAATTTATGAGGCTACTGTAGTGCTGATATTTTAAACTGTTCAGGTGTGAATAGTAAAGGCTGGCTGGTATTTGAAATCTCTTTGGCAATATTAGCTCACTGTGGATGATATTTGAAATCATTCTGGCATGCTGGGCCATCAGAGAGAGACAGAACAGTACTGGCCACTGCAGGAGCTGGGATAATATTCCCCAAGGCCAGTACTTTGTTTCTAGTCATAGCAGAGGAGTGCATGTGAACAAGAACTTAACAGGTTCTCAGAGCAGTGCTTTGAACAAGTAGTGTTCCTGTAGAAGATGAAACCACTGACTTTGGATTTATCTTTTAACAATAGATGGGGAGGAAGCAAAACCCATTTCTGTGAGAAAGGCAGAGCTGGACAGTAAAAGGTGGTTTTCAGAATTGTTTGAGTATCCAAACTGTTGACGTGCTTCTAATTTCACCATTTACCTTCTTGATGCTGATTGATCTATACCTTATGATACTTCAGAGAAAATCAAAATCCCTATCCTTATTTAATAGAAAATTGAGAGAATCACACACAAGACCCAAACAAAATCAGGGAGCATGGCTGGTGTGAAGGAATTAACCTTGCATCAAGCAAACTGTCCTGCCCAGAGATACCAGCATGCTGCCTCTTCAGTGTCCAGTAGAAAAACACTCAAATTCTAGTATGCTGATTTTACAAGTATGGCTATTAAATTATTAAAATCTAAACAAGATGCATGTAAGGCTGTCAAAGCTGTATTTCAAGGAAATATTTGTAACTGCATGTCATCCACGTAGGCTGACAATCAAACATGAGAACAAGAAATCAAAAAGCCTCTTGGGGAACACCTGATTACCCCTGTGCCCATCCCTTTGTCTGGGAGGAAGAACAGTCCTCTCCTAACTATCCCAATTCCCTTTCAAAATACAGAATGTAAATTAGTTTGGCTGCAGATAATGATGTTTCCAATGTTAGTAACACCCTCAATAGCTTCAAACACCGTCTGGGAATTTAACTCCTGGGGACTTGGCTTGGCAGGATCTCCTTTTAATAGACCCTGCTCAGCACAGAGTGTGAAATGGCTTCAGAGTCCTCTCCAGGGGCACTGATAGGCCTGCACGCTTCATCACAGGCTATTACACACTCAAATTCACCAAGTTGAAAATCTGTGGGCAATATATATAACTTCAAAACACCCATGAAGCTCCTCAATCTGTCTGGAATTACTACCCCATAATTCTGGATGCATTTGCTGACAGAAAATAAGGATTTGGTATGAAATCCTTTTCTTCTGTGTTGTTTCTATGGCTGCCCTGGGATTCCCAGAGGAGAGGCTGAACCAGAGCCTTTCAGTTTCATTTTTAAGATACAATTTTATGGTGTAAATTAACTGTCCAGCTTGAATTGCGCTGGAAGTAGCCTCCTCAGGCAGACCACAGCAACACGCCCGGCCAGGGGAAGATCCCTTTACACTTCACAAAACTGGTCTCATTCATAAAGGCCAAGACTTGTAACAGTCTTTGTTAGGAGTACCAGCAGGAATAAACCACAGGTCCTTCACTCAATTACTGAATTACCTCTGGTTTCTGTGTCTTCTAAGCACTGGAGGCTTAAATACCTTGGTACTCTTATCAAAGGAGAAAAAAGGCATTACCACATGGGATGCAGCCTCCCTGGAGCTGCTTATCTTTCTGCATTGGCCACACCAGCAAAGAGGCTTCTTGCACAGCACATCAGTGAAACTGTTAAAGGTACATGGGATAAATCTGGACTTAGGTTTTTCATAGTGGCTGAGTCCCCCAGGAAGATAGCATTTAAGGGGACATATAGTCTTGAATAGGACTTACAGCATGATTTTCATGCCAGTTTTTTCAGTAACAATGGTGTCTTCACAGGAATTGAAGTTTCATTTAAATATGCATTTTGATAAACATGCATTTTTTAAATTATAAATATCTGAATAATGGTTTTAAATATTTTCAGAATATGTTTCTATTTTTTTCATGAAATAGATGTTAAAGTTCATTGCATTTGCTACCTATTGAATAGTCTAGAGATTTTAAAATAGAAGGTGGAACTTTATATTTAAATCATCCAGAATTCCTTTCCTCTCATAAAATTTGCTTTGGGAAAAAACAAAACAAAACACACCAACTAAAAAAAACCCCAAACCAAACTAAAATCAGCCCCTGTGCTCATCCTGGGTTTGGAACACAACACTGTGGAATTTCCTAAAAGCCAGACAAGGAAGTGCTGCCAACATCTTCACTGCCTTTTTTTGAAGACATATAGTTCATGCAGTTCAATAGATTTCCATCAATTTGATCAGATAACATGGTCACCTAATTAATTCTGGTACAAATTCATGTGCCTGCAACAGAGAATCATCTGATGATTGAGGCTTCTTTGAGCTAATTATCATATAAAGACGACCCAGTTTATTATAACGTTCCTTGGGGTAATAAATCTACAGTGACCTGTACCATGATTTTTTCTATCAGGTCAAAAACATAATCTTCATTCTTGGTTAGCCAGGTGATTTAGTGTGTTCTTCAACTGCCCAGCAACAGATTATTTCATTTATGTCTTCCATTTATTCTTCCAGCATCGCTGATCCAGGTAATAAAGAATCAGGTTCACAGCTACTATCTCTGGTTAATCCGTCATAATTGTCTACATCTTAAATTAGGGATATATTTGCTGAATTGCATTTAATACAGTAGCTTCATTGTGTGCATCAGAGAAGCTCAAAAAAAAATGACCTTGACTGACACACAAGCCATTTTAGATTCCAATTCACTAAAAAATATCTCATTTAGAAGCACTAGGCAGATGCAGACAATGGTCCTTGTCCTTCTGTGTTAGTGCTGGTTTCCACAATACATTGACAACAACACTTTTAAAAAAAATTATTCCCTCAATATAGGAAGAATACTATGAAAGACAGAAGTTGCCATCAGAGGATGAGTTTGCATACAGACACTGGTATTGTGTTTTGTCGTTCATTACTCACCTAAATTATGTTTTGCTCTACTTGACCAATGTTCATTGCTGAAATCTGTTTTCTTCCAAAGGATGCTTTTCTTAGGCCTTGTTTTCACAGATAGATTGAAGAAATGAAAACCTAACAAAAAAGAAGGCAAGTGGGTTAGAAGGTTTAGTTCAAGGCCAAAGAGATCCAGGTCTTTTATTCCTGCATCATTGTTTTACTGTCACAAATGACATCAGAAAATGCTGAACAGCAAATGTTACAGACTCACCGAATCACAAAATGCTTGAGGTTGGAAGGGACCTCTGGAGGCTGCCTTGTCCAACCCTCCTGCTCAAGCAGGGTCACCTAGAGCAGGCTGCCCAGGACCATGCCCAGACAGGTTTTTGATGTCTCCAAAGATGGAGACTCCACAACCTCTATGGGCAACCTGTGCCAATGCTCGATCACCCTCACAGTAGAGAAGTGTTTCTTGATGTTCAGAGGGAAACTCATGTGTTTCAGTTTGTGCCTATTGCTTCTTGTCCTGTCACTGAACACCACTGAAAAGAGCCTGGCTCTGTCTTCTTTACATTCTCCCTTCAGATATTTGTACATGCTGATGAGACCCCCCCTAACCCTTATTTTCTCGAGGTTGGCAGTCCCAGCTCTCTCAGCCTTTACACATATGTGAGGTGCTCCAGTTCCCTAATCACCTTGGAGCTGGACTCTCCAGTAGCTCCATACCTCTCAATCCTGAAATAATATTTTTTTCCTGGCAATCAGGGAACGCAAGCAGAATAGGCAACTGATATGAAGAGCACAAAGGAGTAAAAATTTTTAAAAATGGACAAAGAAGAGATACACATCAAGTTGCGGAAAAGATATCAGGTGAGAACATGATCTACCTCATCAAGAAACTTAACAGCACACTAAATATGTTTCTTTAAGAATGTCCTCCATCGCCTGCTATGGAGCGACTATTGGAAGGTGACATTTTCCTTTTCTTGTGACTGGTTATGTGCCCTGGGAAATGTAAAAATATCACAAAGGTATGCATAAGAGAAAAGTTAATTAGTTTAACTTCCTGATGGGAATATATTAACAGTGTAATAAGATGCTCAAATATTCTCTTTATGATTGTCCCTGCCAAAATAGTTGCTGGAAAGCTTTTTTGTAATACAAAAAGTTTTATCCTCCATATGGAGATCCAGATGCTGACTATGATCTTTGTGTGTCAGAGGTCAGTGCAAACACTCAGCCGCTACATCTCAGCAAGCTGCACCTCTGAGACTGTTACTGGAAGAATCGTGTGTCAGGATCAATATCTATAGACAACTTCCTCCTAAATTCCTCTATGAAGACAAAGGGAATCACTTCCCAGCATCAATACACAATGCTTTGAGAGAAAGCAAATATTGTATATTTTTTTTATTGTCACTCAGTACTTTTGGTTTTTAAACTCTTTTGTGGCCAAGTTCAAATGCAATTTGTCCTGCACAGTCATTGCCCAAAGTGGACAACATAATTAATCATCTATCCTTATGTACTTGTGACTTAAAATGACTTTTAGCTAAACATTCTTACCCTAGCTCTCCCCTTGATTAATCCTGAACCATGTAAGCATGAATTTTATTACTGGCTCTCTCCTTCTGTCAGTTGGAATGTCACTTTGGAATTTAATGTAATGAAAAAAAGCATAGTATGTTGATTTCCTCACTGTTCTAAAAAAATGTCATCTATTTTCCCTTTGAGATACTTGTTAAAATAGATTTTTTGATACCTGGCATGACCAGTATGATATTTCCTTCTGAAAAACTTTCTAAAATTATACATAAAATACCTTCTTGCTTAAATACTGAACATGAGTGATGTAGAATTACATTCTCTATAATAAAACATTAAATCAACTTCCAGTTTCTTTATAACAGTTTAGACAAGAAAAATCTTCTCAAAAGACCACACTAACCTTAGAATCATCATTTAAGAGGACACTGTCTCCTAGGCTATTTATACTTTTATCTGTATCAGATAGAAATCTGTGGGTAGGGGACACAGTCTATTTTCTATTTCCTTGCTTTATAAAGCCAAACAACTACATTTAGCAGATTCTTTCTCTCCAAGAAATGCATTATATAAACAATAAAGAAACTAAGACTTTGAGCAGTATAGGCAGCAGCATGTTCATTTAATATCATTCCAGGTTTACAAATGAGGAGGACTGTAAAACCTCCTTTTTTAAGGTTACAAAGAAATGGTGGCAAATTTCCAATTATTTCAGGAGATCAAGCAGCCCTTTTCAATGCCAGAGTTTTTCACATTTCTGTAACATTGTCTTGGCTGATTTAGCCTCCTCATTAGTAATTGCTTGGATTAAACAATTATAAAAACTTCAGAAGATATCAAGACAAACGTCTGTGAAACTGATGAATTCAAAATTCAAAATAAAATAAAATTTAATAAAAAGCCTCCTGTCAGTGCACATCATCAAGTCCCCATATTATTTTGCTGATTCATTTATAAGATTATATATTAAACAGCCATCTTTTTGAAAGGCCTTTCTGG